>OX451735.1:1495888665-1497238340 GCA_948472305.1 Vicia faba | reverse complement strand
TATGTATTGAAGGAGATAAAACGCTCTTGAAGTTTGTTGTTTCTTGGTTAAAATGGAAGAAAGGATGCTACAGATTTCATGATATTGGAGGTAGAGATTTGGGAAAGAGAGGAGTTCATTTGCAGCATGAACATCATCCAAACCTCTTTTAATTCAAGGTGAGTTCCATAGTTAAAACTTTGGTAAGAATTTGGGATTTTTGTGAAATTGGCATGTTTGGGAACAAGGGTTTAGAATGAGTAATTATTGATGCATGTTGTTTCCAAGTGATGAATAGTATGTAAATAACCTTATTTTTGTGTTTGTATGTGATGGATACCTGGATTTGAATGTGGGGATGAGGTTTGGAGACCTCAAGGCAGAGTTGTTACAACTCTTGTTTTTCTGCATTTTGCAGATCGCGCTTAGCGTGCAGGACTGGACTTAGCGCGCCCTTCTGAGACTTGAATTTGGGAAATTCGTGGACCGCATTTAGCGTGCGGGTCCGCGCTTAGCGTGCCCTCGTGGACAGAATTATGTTAAGTGAACCCCTTGAGTGCAGTCCCATATCATAGCGCATACTGGATGCCTCTTTAGTCTCAGTGATGGTTTAGAAACGTAATGTAATGAATATAACCTTTGTGTAATTATTATTCGTTTATGACATGAATATGTATGACTACGATTGGATTATGATTATACATGATTATATGTAGAATTCAATATGCTTGAAAAGCTATGTCATGCTCCTATTAATGGATAGGTATGACTGATACATGTGATAGTTGGAAATGCATTACATGGAATAATGTTAGAAAATGCATGATGTTGTGTTTGTTCATTTGATTGTTTAAATGTCAATTATGTATGCTTGATACATGTATATGATAAATGAAATTGTATATGAACAATTGTGCATGGCCATCATTCCGGTTGAACATTCGGATGTATTATCGTATAACACGATGTGATTGTGATCATTTGTAAATATGCTTAAATCAGAGTAGACATACTTTTTAGATGGTAAATCGCTTACGATGGAGAAATACAATTGTGATGTGCTTGTGTCGTCCAAGAGAAAGGCGTCTTCGCCAAGCGGTAAACATCGGGGCCTCGGTATGTCGTACACACCTGAGCTACCATAGCGATAAACGCAAGCGAGGGCCTTTATGGCATGTGCCCGTTTAGATACTCGTTGGCGTGCTTCGTATGGTGGGGTCGTGATGCCATGTAGGCAATATTACTTCGGACTCACCTCTAATGGCGCCACGAAGGCAATACCATTAGGCTTTCGCTCGGTGGGCTAGTGTGTTCAAGAAGGCGTATTGCACTTGGTAACTCAACTGCATATTACAGATGAGTACCATTGCGATGAACGCAAGCAAGGGAATTTATGGCATGCACCCGCTTGAATACTCATTGGCGTGCTTGGTATGATAGGGTTGTGACGACACTTATGCAATTTCATAATGGAGAACTCATCACGGATGAAACTCTATGTAAGAATGATCTGAAATTCATCATGCGGTGTGCTTATGCAAGTCTCTTGACAAATAGGAACTAGGACTCACCGAGGGTGTGATAGGTGGCCTAAGTAGGTAATTAACGTACTTCTAGATTCCTCGTACATAGGTACGGGTCTGTATATTGTTTATGGCCTTGGCCGGATTGTTTTTTTCTTCCCATTAGTCATTATGGGACTTCTAATGGCGGTGTTACCTAGATGTGTATTTGTACCCATCTGTGAGGAAACCCGGATTCATGGAGAATCCATTTTTTTACATGTACCTTGTAGTACTGAGTGAACTCATTAAGATTTAGTAATCTCACCCTAATCCTCTCATTATTTCTTCAGAAACAGGTTATAAGTGGTAGAATTACTAGATGGTCGGTTTGAAGACTGCAGACGGGCAGATGGCAGGAAGACCTTTGTAGATGTTATCTTTCCGTTGTGCAATGTTGAAGACAAGATTATTGTATACGTCCGAATTTGGAGTTGTTTTGTATAAAATTATAATTTCTTATCTTTTCCAGCTATATGTATGTTTCGTTGTACAATTTTTAGCATCACTGCATATTATTCCAGACATATATGTACAGGGTGTTACAATTGGTATCAGAGAAAGTCGATTCTTGTCACTGCCATGAAACATCACTAACAATTATCTTCTTCCTCACATGTGTGTGTTTCTAGCCTGATTTCTACTATCATAGTACTCATTCGTTGAGCCTGGCCATCTCCTCTACCGTATATGCAATGGATAGGATCACGGTGGAGCCACTACGAGGAAGTGTAAGATCCGAAGCGACTTGAGTTGAAGTGGTAGAGACCTGTTGAGTTGGGAGAGTGTTGGGATTTTTGAGTATAGATGGAGTGTTGACGTGGATTAGTTGGAAGCCCAACTACCTTGATAAGGTTTGAGATACTGGAGCTTCCAAGATTTGATGGAACTTTTTCTGGATTCTTGTAGCAATGAAGGAAACCCACAAAGTGCCTAAGAAGGGAAAGTAGTAAGGAAATTATGCAATGGAGCAGAGTTTGAAACAACTAGAAATTCACTATTCAAACTTGGTGCTAGTGATGGATATAACTTAATAACCTGTTGGATGAAATACTTTTGGGAGTTTTAACGAAGAAGTCAAATCCTTTTGATTACCCTGGTATGGGTAGTACTTGGATGAACAAGGTGCTACCCTCCGACTCGTTTTGGTATGCCGTAAGTTGTGTGTGGATTACCCAGTAAAGGATTGATAGAAGGAGTAGAAGTGGTGATCTCTAATTGGGAAGATATAGGATATCTGATTAGAGGAGGGACTATTGTATCTTCTTTCTTGCTAATCTGCGATTAAGCCCTAGAACTACGCTAGGCAGCAGCCGAAGTTAGTGAAAGCGTGAAATACGGTAGCCTAAGTTTCTTGCTAGTTATGATTCATCTAACCCCGAGTGGTGCCATAGAGCTATGCTAGGGGTTGGGTAATTAGATGAATGGAAATCGATGCCTATACGGAGCATCCACGGGATGATCGAAGTTGTATCGAATGTGTGAAACTATGGTACTCCTACCTGTAAAATTATCCTTAGAATTTCTCATGCATGCACTATACGGGTGAGTACACACATGGCATAGCAATTTGAACTGAATTATTACTCAGTCTTATCTAGCTTGTTACTTCTGAGTAAGTAAGCCATGGGCATGTGACACTCTTAGGTTTTAGCATCCTAAGGAGTGTGGCTGGAAGGTTTCAAGGAGAGATGACCTCAGTGGAGAGCTTTTCAGACATCTGACGGCTCTGACTATAGGATACGAGTGGAGATCGTTATATGCTATATGGTAGGTTGCTTGAGATCATGTCCTTGGAGTTGGACCACCATGTTAGTACTACCAGATAGGCTTAATGCCATAGTATCGCTATCGTGCACGAGACCTGGCTGCTGTGGGACAATGTTGATCTGAAACTTAAGGTAATTTTATGATTTGGTATTCGTGAGACATAGACTCGAATTCTCATAAGGTAGGTGTGATAAGGATCCATATGTCATGCTCGATAGTAGAGAACTATCAGGAGATAATGGGATGGATCAAGTTCGGTACTACGCTTATGAAGACCCTGAGTGGTTGTGGCTGTGTAGGTGATATCAGATAATACCTTGTAGATGTCTCTGGTTTCATGGAAAGGTAAGTAAGGAGTGTGCGTGAATGATATAGGTGGAACTGATGTGAGATTGTTAAACCTTAGCCTACGTGTTGTGTGGCTATTCTTCAACATTGGTGATTAGTGTTGGAATAGACGAAGTATATCTTGGGTTATCTGATATGAAATGTATCTAAGGGAGTATCTATAGACTCTCAGGAGAGAAGTAATGTCAGTCTCGGTAAGTAGAAACACATTGGATTTAGAGTGCCGAGAAATTCCAAAGGAGGATATTCGAAGCACGAAGTATAATTCTTTGAGTTATGGTCGTACTCTAGACATTAGAAATGTTGCATTTGGGAATGCAGCTGAGGTAGTCAGTTTAGTAACAATTTTCAAAACAATGAGGTAAGGCAATGAGACAACCCTAGCAACTTTAAATGGGAAACTGAATTTGCAATAGGTATGAGGAGGATCCTGAGGCTGTACAGGTATGAGACTGCATGGTTAAAGGAAGGCGTATAAATATTTGTATTGGTTTTCAGGGTTAGTCAGTGGTCCTAAAGGTAATACAGGGAATTACAAACAGTATTAGTCGACTACTTGGGTGAAGTGTAATTGTGAAAGGATTATTGCACTGCTTAAGTTACATGAGTTATCAAAGGCGTTGTCACACTAAGAGTACAAAGTTGTATGGTTAAGAAGGAATTATGGAAAAGTTGGCAGTGTTATCGTAGCAGTTGTATGATGTGGAAGTCAGTAGGGTAAAGAAATCTCCTATTATGTGAGTATCCAACTTTAAACATTATTAAATCGAAGCGTGTGACCAAGTTGTATTCGTGGACCTAACCAATACTGATGGAATCATTAGTGACATTATTTTGGAATTATTCAACCTCGAGAAGTGGTCCTTGTTGAGTGTGTTTAAAATTCTAGCGAGTATCGTGATTGGAAAAATTTCGAGGAAGGACTGTTGTTATTTTAAAGGATCAATCAAAGCGTATTAGAGTAATAGGACCAAGTGAGATGTGTGATAAGTGCAAATTATAGCTATTTTTGTATATACTTTTTGTTGCACTTATCGACTTTTTGTTTGCTAATATTGTTGAATAATCCTGACTTTTGTGTAAATTCGTTTAGTTTGTGTTTATTTGTGTTTTTGTGTATAAAGTGTATCTTTTGATAGTTTTCCATAAATTTTATAGGTATTGATGCGTATTTGGAGCATGAGCAATAAAGTGTCGAAGACACATATTCAAATGTGCGATTTTGAGCAACACATCAACGAATAAGGCTAAAAATCAAAGAATAATAAATCATCAATTTGGTTTATATTTTTTCTTTTTTAGAAGGAGAATTGAATAAGCTTTCCAACGCTTCAAACTGGGAACAAATCAGAGTTACGATTCTCAAGTTATGGCGAAAACAAAATGCTGATTTTTTTTCTCATGACAACAGAGTGCGCTTAGCGGAATTTGGCCGCTTAGCGCGGTCCCCTGGATAAAATTGCGTTAAAAGGGGGCAAAAAAATACATTTTTAGGTTATGTTTTGGGGTATTTGTTCCCAAATCATCAAACCTTCATTTTTGTAGTGGATTAACTTAGATAACAACTATGGAGCTTGCATATGAATGGTCCTGGGTGGATTACTCTTCGATCGGCACTGACAAACTGTTAGATCCGCGGTTCATTTATCTCCCTCTTTGTGTATTCTCTAATTGTTTGGTTTGTACATGTATTTTCTTTGAACTAATGTATATTTGTCTCCCATGGCGTTATATAAAACTTGCTTTACAAATCTTTGTCGATTATTGTCCTGGATTTTACTCTGTTAGGGATTTGAGTTGTTATAGACATATAATGCTTATATTCTTATCTAGGATGATTATCTGTTAGTTTCTGAACTCTAGAGATAGATTAAGAGCTAACATCTATTTGGGTATCAGAGCTTAAAGCCTCTGTGTTCTTTGTGACGTTCTGAGAGATCGTCGATGCAGGCGAGCACTATTGACTTCTGCGTTGTCGAGGTGGTTGAGAGATTGCTACCGAGGTGATGCAGTCAGCCTCTCAATTGGGTTAGAAATGACTTAAGTTGTGAGTGATACGTAGTGACATCGATGACTAATGTTAGGGTGAGTATGACAAGATGATAGATTGAAGTCAGTGAGAAGGAGTATATATGCAGACCTGATAAGTTCTTCCTTAGTAGTTTTTCTTTTGTTTAAATTCATTTTCTGTTAATAACATTTTCTTTACAAACCCATTCAACCCCAAACTCAATAACGAACAAATTTTTCGAATAGAAAAATCAATAACCAATCTCTGTGGACACGATACGATATAACATAAATATCACCCGGTAAATTAATAACTTACTTTTTGCTTGTCGCTATACTGCAACAACAAAATGGTGTCGTTGTCGGGGATTGGTTCTATTGTTTTTGTGTTGTGATAGTTTCTTTGTTTTTGAGTTTTGTAATTAGTATATATGTTGGATAGAAATTGTACTTTAACTTGTATATGATACTTGTGCATATATGTGTTTTTTTTTGTTTTCATGTGATGTTGTAAATTGTCTCATTTTCGTAACGTTTGTTGTGTGGTTCTTAGGAAATTTTCTTTAGATTTGTGCAGTGTGACAATACCATGACATGACGAGAGGAGGTTACTAACTCGCACAATAAAGGCGTCGAGCTTACAACGTAAAACAAGCATGTTTGTTTGTATTCATTTTTGTTATGTGTTGGCTTGTGTTTTAACAAGTTGAACTCAGATTAGTTTTTAAATTTCAAATTTTCAATTTTCAACTTGTTAATTCATTTTTTTCCTTTTGTTTTGTTATGTAAAATTATGTGTTTCCGTAAGTTTGTCGTGTTTAGCTTGTGGAAGTATGTTTGTTAATGTTGTGAATATTGTAATTGTTGTACATAGAGTGTGTAGGTGATGGTGGGGTTGCATATTAGCTGCACCAGATATTGCTGTCTTTTTTTCTGCATCTGGTGTAGCCTTAAGCGAGCTCCAGGCCACTTTACGCGCTTTGCTGTGCAGGGCCAGTAATTTCTTTTTAATTTTTACTTGGCTTTTATTTTTCCCACTTCCACCTAGGCTTGTAGTAGTAAATATTATTAGTATAATTAATTCTTTTGTTGTTATTTGGACTCAATTTTGGTTCGATAGCTTAAGGTCGCTTTTGGTGATTTTCGAAGTTTGAGTGTGTCAACTTGCGAATGCGTGGTAATGATTTTGTTAAAGTTTTGTACACGTTCGAGGTATCTGTTTATCGCTTTCTATACTTTATCATATTCACGATGCTTAGAATTTTTACAATTTTTTATGCCATTCATTCTTTTGTATACTTGTTCATTTGTGAATCACTTTAGTTCCTACCCTTTTCGTGAGGTAGCTTTCCATTGTTCACATATGTTGGAGACCACAATTCTTGTTTTAACTGGATTTTATTATGTTTAATCTTTTGTTTGTGTTGGTTGTATGAAAGCATGAAGATGATCAAGACAATATTTTGTTCCATTTTGAGCACAACTACCCTAAGCCAAATAGTCAATTCATCTTGTGAGTGTGTGATCATTAGTAACCCCTTTGAGCCTTTTTATCGATATCCATGTTGTTTTTGCTAAATGCTTGTCTATGAGTGTTTAGTTTCATTTTTGTATGGATGTTGATTCTTTTATTTTCTTGAACCCTCAACTATGATTTTTAGTTGAATTTTTACCTTGCCTTAGAAAGTAGGGAGTATTCACTTTAATATATGGTTGAATTCAAGTTGGAGAGAAAAATGATTGTGTATTTATTGGTTGATTTCTATGAGGTTGAAAAGAAAAAGAAAAAGAGAAAAAACTGTGAAAAAGAAGTTATAGAAAAAGAAAGAAAAAAATAGAAAATCTTAAAAAAAAAGAGTATGACTAATATTGTGTTAATAAGTGATGTGTATTGGTGTGAAATTTGTGGTAAAGAAGAAGTTTGATGAAATTCTATTGTTTGAAACTTTGTGGAAGTAATTACTCCCTTAGGTTTAGGCAAGTTTTTGTTTCGATTAGCTTTATGACTTATCCATTGTTTGTTAACCAAGCCACATTGCAACCTTGAAAAGCCCTTGATATTCTTGATTTTATATTTTCAATGTAAATTTTTGAGATGAATGCATAATTTAGTCTATTATTTTCAATATTATGGATGAGTGAAAATATTCCATTTTTTGTATTTTTCATCTACCGATGATTGTGTTTTCTAGGTGTGATTCATTTATGAACTAGTATTATTTTAGAGTGTTTGGCATATTCTTTGTATTTAGCATTTGTTTCATATTTATTTTATCGTCGTAGTTTAGTGGTAAGCATGTTTCTTCGTGTGTACCTTTTTCATTTGAGCCATTACATTTGTTTTCTGTTTTTCAAAACCTTGTTGATGCATAATTCTTTGGTTTATTACTTTTAGTTCTTTTAGTTGTTTGGCCTTGTTTGAGGACAAACAAAGTTTAAGTTGGGGAGAGTTTGATAAGTGCAAATTGTAGCTATATTTATATATACTTTTTGTTGCACTTATCGACTTTTTGTTGTTAATATTGTTGAATAATCCAAACTTTTGTGTAAATTTGTTTAGTTTGTGCTTTTGTGTATAAAGTGTATCGTTTGATAGTTTTCCATTTATTTTATAGGTATTGATGGGTATTTGGAGCATGAGCAATAAAGTGTCGGAGACACGGCTTCAAACGCACGATTTTAAGCAACTCATCAACGAATAAGGCTCAAAATCAAAGAATAAGATATTATCAATTTGGTTTATATTTTTTCATTGTTAGAAGTATAATTGAATAAGTTTTACAACGCTCCGAACCAGGCGCAAATCGGAGTTACGATTCTCAAGTTATGGCGAAAACAAAATGCTGATTTTTTTCTCATGACACCAGAGTGCACTTAGCGGGATTTGGCCGCTTAGCGCGGTCCTCTGGACATAATTGCGTTAAAAGGGGGAAAAAACACATTTTTTAGGTTATGTTTTGGGCTATTTGTTCCCAACTCATCAAACCTTCATTTTTGTAGTGGATTAGCTTAGATAACAACTATGGAGCTTGCGTACGGATGATCCGGGGAGGGTTGCTCTTTGATTGGCGCTGACAAACTGTTAGATTTGTGGTTCATTTCTCTTCCTCTTTGTGTATTCTCTAATGATTGTGTTTGTACATGTATTTTCTTTGAACTAATGTATATTTTTCGCCCTTGGCGTTGTATAAAACTTGCTTTACGAATCTTTGTCGATTATTGTCTTGGATTTTTACTCTGTGTTAGGGATTTGAGTTGTTATAGACATATACTACTTAGATTCTTATCTAGGATGATTATCTGTTAGTTTCTGAACTCTAGAGATAGATTAAGAGCTAACATCTACTTGGGTATCAGAGCTTAAAGCCTCTGTGTTGTTTGTGTCATTCTGAGAGATCGTCGACACAGGCAAGCACTGTTGACTTCTGTGTTGTCGAGGTGGTTGAGAGATCGCTACCGAGGTGATGCAGTCGGCCTATCAATTGGATTAGAAATGACTTAGATTGTGAGTGATACGTAGTGACATCGATGACTAATGTTAGGTTGAGTATGACAGGACGATAGATTTAAGTCAGCGAGAAGGAGTATATATGCAGACCTGATAAGTTCTTCCTTAGTAGTTTTTATTTTGTTTAAATTCATTTTCTGTTAATAACATTTTCTTTACAAACCCATTCAACCCAAAACTCAATAACGGACGAATTTATCGAACAGAGAAATCAATAGCCAATATATGTGGACACGATACTATATAACATAAATATCACCCGGTAAATTAATAATTTACTTTTTGCTTGCCACTATACCGCAACAACAATGTGGAGAAAGAGGGATTCATTAGGTTTTAGGAAATGTGTGATGGGTTGAGATCAAAGTAGTGCAACAGATGAAAGGATAACCTGATAAGGTTGGAGTAGGTGTGAATGTAATTCTTGTAACAAGTGTTAAGTTGGAGAACCTTCCAAAGAGAAACTCTCTGAGCAATATTTTTTTCATCCCAGTCTCTCAAGGATCCACCATAATCTAGAGAGATGTTATTGATGGACCAACATAGAGAAGACTTTGTGGTTCATTTGTGGCAAGACATTATTGAGGAAATGGTTGTACTTGAGAGTATTGAGAATTAAATGAGTGAAGAATTTTGCTTGAAGTAGACTCTTTGTGACTCTATCTTGTGCACTTATAATCGTGCAAAAAGACTTGGACAATGGTTGCAGGTTGACTGTTAGAATTCACCCTTCGTCAATAGAACATCGTGTGAAGTTGTTGGATATCAAGGCGATAGTTGTAGGATAACCTTGAGGATTTTACTCTTCACTAAAAGGACGTTGTATGCAGTTGTCAGGTGAAGGGCTGTGAGTTACAAGTTGTACACTCTTGCGATTCTCGAAGTCAGTGTTACAACCAAGAATGGAAGTAAGGATTGAAGTAAGAAGTTTTATGGTATGAAGAAGATAACGTGAATCGAGTCAATTGAGCGTTTGGGAATTTAAAGTCAGGAATAAGGAATTCAACAAGCGGTTATATGACATTGTTAGATGCATGTGGAATCAAATTTGAATGTTGTCATTAGAGAGACACTGCAAAAAGGATGTATGAACTTCCAAAAATGTTGAAGCTATAAAGGCTCGGTGTGAATAAGTAAAGGCCGGGAACCTTGAATGGATTATTTCTTAGGTATGTCAGGACAAAGTGTCAGGAGAGACGTGTTGTGTAATGGCTAAAGTTTACAGTTAAGACTGTTAGGACGCAAGCGTATTAGAGAGTTGAGTTGTTTTTGGATGGAACAACATTCAGACGGATTCAGAAGATTTAACCAAAGGAGAATGTAAGGAACATTCATACCCTCGTTGGGAGAACATGTGAGGAACCTGTTGTCATGGTGATCGAAAGGAATTCGAGGGCGAATTCTATTACAGAGAGGAAGAATGTAACATCCCTATATTTATATTACTAAGTATGAGAATGTATATGTATTAAGAGAGATTAAATGGAGTAGTTAGAACCAAAAGGAATTAGTTGGTATTGAACTAAGTGGCATCTTGGTAAATATGACTTAGTTGAGGGACATTTTGGTCAATGAACAATCTTGCATGTCATCATAAGGCGTTGTTTGGCAAATACAATTATAAATCAGATTTTATAGATAGTGGAATATATATATATATATATATATATATATATATATATATATATATATATATATATATATATATATATATATATATATATATATAGAGAGAGAGAGAGAGAGAGAGAGAGAGAGAGAGAGAGAGAGAGAGAGAGAGAGAGAGAGAGAGAGAGAGAGAGAGAGAGAGAGAGAGAGAGAGAGAGAGAGAGAGAGAGAGAAACTTATGTTCATGTCCAAACTTCCGTTTTCACATATAAGGGACAACCTTCACAAAACAGGTCATAACTTTTTACTCATAACTCCGAATTAAGAAATTCCTGAAGTTCTAGAATCTACACGAAATTTTCTTTATTTTGATATATAATTTGATATTAGAAAGTTTTGTATTGAAGAAGAAAAATGCTCTTGAAGTTTGTTGGTTCTTGCTGAAAATGGAAGAAAGGATGCTACAGATTTTGTGATGTTGGAGGTAGAGATTTGGGTAAGAGAGGAGTTCATTTGTAGCATGAGCATCATCTAAACCTCTTTGAATCCAATGTGAGTTTCATAGTTAGAACTTGGATAGAAATTTGGGGTTTTTGTGAAATTGACATGTTTGGGAACAAGGGTTAGAATGAGTAATTATTGATGCATGTTGTTTCCAAGTGATGAATAGTATACGAATAACCTTATTTTCGTGTTTGCATGTGATGGATATCTGGATTGGAATGTGGAAATGAGGTTTGTGACCTCAAGGCAGAGTTGTTATAACTCTGATTTTTCTGTATTTTGCAGATTGCGTTTAGCGCGCACGGCCGCGCTTAGCGCGCCCTTCTGAGACTTGAATTTGGTAAATTCGTGGACCGTGCTAAGTGCGCGGGACCACACTTAGCGTGCACTCCTGGACATAGTTATGTTAATTGAACCCCTTGAGTGCAGTCCTGTACCGTAGCGGTATTGGATGCCTCCTTGGTCTCAGTGATGGCTTGGAAACATAATGTGTAATGAATATAATCCTTGTGTAATCTTTATTCATTTATAACATGAATATGTATGACTACGATTGTATTATGATTATACATGATTATATGTAGAACTCAATATGCTCGAAAAGCTATGTCATTCTCTTATTAATGGATAGATATGATTGATACATGTGATAGTTGGAAATGCATTACATGGAATAATGTTGGAAAATGTATGATGTTGCGTTTGTTCATTTGATTGCTCAAATGTCAATTATGTATGCTTGATACATGTATATGATAAAATTCATTATGTGATAAATGAAATTGTATGAACAATTGTGGATGCATGTTGTTCCGGTTGAACTGTTCGGATGTATTATTGTATGATATGATGTGATTGTGATAATTAGTAAATATGCTTGAATCGGAGTAGACCTACTTTTAGGTGGTAAACCGCTTATGATGGAGAAATATTATTATGATGTGCTTGTGTCGACCAAGAGAAAGGCGTCTTCGCCAGGCGGTAAACATCGGGGCCTCGGTATGTCGTACACACCTGAGCTACCATTATGTTGAACGCAAGCGAGGGGCCTTTATGGCATGTTCCAGCTTAGATACTCGTCGGCGTGCTTGATATAGTGGGGTTGTGATGCCATGTACGCAATATCACTTCAGACTCACCTCTGATGGTGCCATGTAGGCAATACCATTAGACTTTCGCCTGGTAGGCTAGTGTGTTCAAGAAGGCGTATTGCACTTGGTAACTCACCTGCGTATTACGAATGAATACCATATCAATAAACACAAGCGAGGGCCTTTATGACATGCGCCCGCTTGGATACTCATCAGTGTGCTTGGTATGATGGGGTTGTGATTCCACTTAGGAAATGTCATAATAGAGAACTCATCACTGATAGAATTCTATGTAGAATGATATGAATTCATCATGCGATATGCTTGTGCAAGTCTCTTGACAAATAGGCACTAGGACTCGCCGAGGGTAAGTAACGTACTTCTGAATTCCTCATACATGGGTTTGGGTCTGCATATTTTTTATGGCCTTGGCCCGATTGTGTTTTCTTGTTTCCCTATTAGTCATTATGAGACTTCAAATGGTGGTGTTATCCTGATGTGTATTTTTACCCATCCGTGAGGAAACCCAGATTCACGGAGAATCTGTTTTTTTACATGTACCCTGTAGTACCGAGTGAATCTATAAGATAGGGGAAATAATTGAGATTTAGTAATCTCACCCCAATCCTCTCATTATTTTTTCAAAAACAGGTTATAAGTGGTAGAATTACTAGATGGTCGGTTTGAAGACTGCAGACAGGAAGATGGCAGGAAGACCTTTGTAGATGTTATCTTTCCACTGTGAAATGTTAAAACAAGCTTATTGTATACGTGCGAATTTGGAGTTGTTTTGTATACGGTTTTAATTTCTTGTCTTTTCTAGCTATATGTATGTTTCGTTATACCATTTTTAGCATCACTGCATATTATTCGAGACGTATATGTACGGAGTGTTACAAATTATCAATTTAGAATACGAATAATAAAAAATCTAACTTATCAGTTTTAATACAATGAATTTTTTTAATTAAGAAAACAAAAAATTAAAGAAATCATAAGTATGGTAATAAATAGTGGCTAGTCATTAATAAAGAAAAAATGATGAGATTTTTTAGTTAATAATATTTTCAAATAAAATAATACTTAGTCAATACCTTCAAAAACATACCTTATATATTTTATAATAAAAAATGTTTAAAGAGTTTAAGTATTTATTTTAAAATTAGTATCAAATATCTTTTTTAAATAATTTTTTTAATTCTATACAATAAATTTTTTTAGAGTAAAAGGTATTCTAATCCAAAAATATAATTATGTTCAATACAAAATATTAAATAAAGTATAATATAATTTAATATAAATATATTCAATATCATAAATTTACTATAGTAATACTAAACTTTATAAAAAATATCTATTTTATTATACCACTTATTTTTCACTTGACAAACATCTAAATTTCTTATAATATCTAATTGGTACATAATATTGAAAAAAAAATAGATAAATATTAATATAATTTTCTTCAAAATAATCAACTTAAAAAGTGAATTAAAACTTTAAAATAAATATAATATAAAGAATTTCAATACGATAAATTTATTATGATAATACAATTTTTATTCATTAAATTTTTTATACCATATCAATATTAATTATATTTAAATTAATAATAAACTCAATCACATCTTATTAACAAAAAAAAAAAAAGAGAATTACAATAGTGGAAGGGTGACTCGTATCACGCTATATTAAAAAATGAAAGAAAAAATAAAATAAATAACAAACATAAATGGAAACAAATAAAAGTTGAAAAGATCGATTATAAATAAAAAACTAAATCATGGAAGTCAAATGATTCTTGAAAAATCTTTCTGAAAAAAATGTCATAGGATATTCCATAAGATAAAAATTTAAAATATATATCATTGGTTTGTCAATTTGTAAGCACATCCATTTCACTCCTTATTTAGATTTATATTTTTTTTCCTAGTTCACATGAAAAATACTAATAAATAAAAGAAAATGAGAAAGGAAGATAGAAATACAAACTAACAAAAATATATCAATAGAAAAAGTATTGATTTATACAATTATTACATATAAAATATATACTTACATGAACAACCATTCATAGACTTCTCAAACAAACATGATGCAACATAAATCTATCATCTTCACCTAACTCACATGAAAAAAAAACCATATTCATATCAAGAAATAAAATAAAAATAGAAAGAAAGTTAAAATATTAAATTAAAAAAATTTAAATCAATAAAAAAGAGAGTTTAAATATTTAAATAAAATAATTTGAATCTGTATTCTTTCATAAAAATCAATAAAAGGCATGAATAAATTTTTTTATAAAAAATCGAATCATACCACCAAAAAATTGTTTGTAGACAATGATGATAACTCAATATCACATATTTATATGTAGAGTAATTATAGATAGAACAAAATATATGATTATGAAAATTAAAGAAAGGGAGTTACAAAATATCATAGACCTTTGAACTACTTATAATTAAAAGGAGTTACAAAGTATGTGATTATGTAACTCATAAACCTTTGAATTACTTAAAAGAAAAGGAGTTACAAAATATCATAAGCGTTTGAATTACTTTTTTTCTCTCTATTTTGTAACTACTATTCTTTAATTATATTCATTCACTCATTTATTGTATTAATATAGATTTTAATTAATAATTTAAATTATTATTATTATTTTATTATTTATTATTGTTTTATCCATAATCATAAACCTTTAAATTACTTTTTTATTGCTATTTTACAAATCTTATTCTTTAATTATATTTATTCACTCATTTATTATATTAATATAGATTTTAATTAATAATTTAAATTATTATTATTATTATTATTATTTTATTATTTATTATTGTTTATCTATAATCACTCTATATATAAATATGTGATATTGAGTTATCATCATTGTCTACAAATAATTTTTACTATCATAATTAGTTATTAAATTAACTTTTATATTTGATATTTGTATTTATTATTTAAAAAAATTAAGTAATACAAAATTTATATAAAAATATGTATAAAGTAGTAAATAGTTTTATTCTTACTTGATTTCTTTCACTTGCAATTTTTGTTGAGTTGTAATTATTAATGTATTTATTTACTTTTTAAAAATTTTTATATTATCATAATTATATAATTATAGTGTATTAGTTATAATTTTAATAATTATTAAAATAAAATTTATTAAATTTTTTTTATTTTTTGAATAAAAATAAAAATAATAAAGAGTTTTATGAGTTTTATTTTTTAAATTCATAATTGGAATTGGAATAGGAATATTAATAGTATTATCATCATTATTATATATCATATAACTCATATTATATTAATTTTAAGATACTATAATTATATCAATTTTTTAAAAAACTTTAATTTGAAAAAATAATAAATAATTTTTATATTTGTGATTTGTATTTATTATTTAGAAAAACTAAGTAATTCAAAATTTATATAAAAAATAATAATTTTAATATTAAATAGAATAATTAAAAGAGAATAACTAAAAAATAATTAAAAGAGAATTAGGATTATAAGATATAATAGTGTTAATTGAATATAATAGTTTTAATTAAAAAATTGTATTATTATTATTATTATTATTATTATTTGATAATTAAAAAAGTTTTGTATAAAAAATGAGAATTAGGATAATAAAATATAATAGTGTTAATTGAATATATTATTATTATTATTATTATTATTATTATTATTTATAATTGTGGTAGTTGATTATTATATTATAATTTTTGTTATTATTATTATTTTTATTATTATTATTATTATTATTATTATTATTATTATTATTATTATTATTATTATTATTATTATTATTTTAATACTATTATTAGCTAGATATTATATCATTATTATTATTATTATTATTATTATTATTATTATTATTATTATTATTACTATTATTATCAGTATTAATGATTTAATATTATTATATATTACTATCATTTAAAATTGTGGTAGTTGGTTATTATATTATTATTTTTGCTATTATTACTATTATTATTATTATTTTAATATTATTATTAGTTAGATATTGTATTATTATTATTAGTGGTGGTTTAATATTATTATATTATTATTATTATAATTATTTATTTTAATATATAGTTTATACAATTAAGGTTTGTATTTAGAATTGTTACCAAATGATATGTGGCGAGGATTGTTACCAAGATGACATGTGGCTAGGGTTGTCATCATGACTTCTTTGGATTTATATTAAGTAGATATTTTACGATCTCAGTAATTTTAAAATGTTCATTAATTCTCTTTTAATTATTTTTTAAAATTACACAATTTTAAATTTTAAATTATAAAAATATAAATATAAATATAATAATGAAAGTAACTAGTGCATTGCATTGCAAACGTGATGGTAGCATTCCTTAACATAGATTGAAGGTTAAAAACGGTTCTCAATTAATCCCATCTAATAAAATATTTACAAAAGATACAAAGTATATCCTCTCATTTTACTTTCTTTGAAATATAACATGTTCTCCCCGAACAGGACTTCAGAGTATACCTCATTTCCAAGATTTCCACACTGAATACAAGGGGTTTAATAAAACAGTTATCCAAGAGACTCTCGCGTCCCCCATATCGAGTTGGACGAGGTATACTTCCTTGATGTTGTCCCTGAGTCTAATTGGATGTTACCCATACAACGTTACCTACAATCGGACGAACTTCTGCTTGACGAGGGTGAAGCAAGGAGAATTCGAAAACAGATTGTCAAATACACCCTTCACTTTGGAAAACTTTATAAAATTGGGAGGGCTTCTCCCATGATGTGGTGTCTAGGCGAGTATGAAATCGTCCTGGTGCTTCTAGAAGTACATAAGGGAGCCTACATTAGTCACATTGGCGGAAAATCCCTCACCCAAAAAGTTGTTAAGGGTGGGATATTATTGTCCTACTTTGATGAAAGACAACATCACCTTCATCAATAAGTGCGATAAATGCCAAAGGCATGCCGACCTTCATCATGTGTCGCCTGAACTTTTTCTATCGATGACTTCGCCTTGGCCTTTCTACTAGTGGTGTGTGGACATTCTGGGTCCGTCCCCCCTGGCGCCAGGCCAACTAAAATTCTTGATATTGAAGTTGATTATTTCACCAAATGGATAGAGGAGAAATCAACAAACAAAGTAATTTTTAAGGCACTTAAGAAGAAACTTGATGATGCCAAGAGATATTTTGGTCATACCACACTATCCCACACTCTACCACTAAAGAGACTTTGTTCACCATGCTATATGGAGTAGATTCCATGATACTTACGGAGATTGACACATCCTTGTAGTGATAATCCTAATTTAAGGAAGAAGCAAACAAGGTCGGATTGGAATGTGTGACAGACCTGATCGACGAATTGAGAGAAGTCTAAATCCAAAGTTAAGCCAAGAAAGATGCAAGAGGGTGACCTGGTTGTAATACGGTGGGATAACTGACTTTACTGGTTTTTGTGTTTTATCGCAAATGTTGTGGTTAGCAAGAGTCACCACCGATTTTTCTTTTATCCAACAAAGGAAAGGGTGAAAAGAACATGAAAGATCTTTTTAGAGATTCTGAGTTTGGAGGGGTAGGTTATGGAAAGGGAAGGTGTTAGCACCCTTTCCATCCGTAGTTATCTATGGGCTCTTAGTTGCTAGATCACTTTAAAAATGATTTTTGGTGTAAGTGTATTTGAAAATATTTTTGAAAAGACGCCTTAGTGCAGCGAACTTTGTAATGATTCTCATGTCATTGAGAATGCATATAAAGTGTTTTTCGTCTTTGAAAATATTTAGAAAAAATAGAGTGTATGTGTGAGAATTTTTTTTTGTGAGCAAGAAACTACAAGTTGCCTACCTACTTGAAAGATCTTTGTTCTTTTCCTCTTTTCCTTTAGATAGTGTTATCCCACCATTAGTTGGTGGATATCCCTATCATTGGATGTTTGATGGACAGTCGTGGGTCATCGTACAGTCATAGAGGCAACTCGTAGGGCACTTTAGAAATTTTATTTTAAGGAACTAGATCATTTACCGAAGGAAGCCACGGAGGGTCATCGAGGGACTACGATCTTTTTGTATTGGAGGGACTTTTCTAAAGCGTCCTCACGTTCGAGGGACATGACTGTTTTTCCGAAGGCAACAAGTGGAGGTACCTTAGAGGTGCGCGTGTACAAAGTGTGTTGTGTTTCAGTTACGTTTATCTTGGATATTAGGTATTCTAGTGTTTGCTTTTAGTCTTTCCATACAAGCCTATTAGCATACATCTAGCAATTAAATATATACAAATACGGAAAATAAAGTGCGGAAAATTGAATCTACGCTATTACAATGCTTCGGGATGAGGGGAATTACAAACCAAAAATGGGGAGATAAAAGGTCCTAGTTAAACTATTACATCCTTTTGACAGTTACATAATTTATAAAAATAATGCGAATAAAATAAAACGCGTGGAGAAGTGAAACCCCTAAAAATAATTCTAAGTGGTAAAAAAAATATTTTTTGTTGTTATTTTTGCACTTTTTTGTTTAGAAAAAATAATTAAGTTAAATTAAATTAAAAAAACCCTAATTCAAATTAGTTAATTAATTAAAAGAAGGTGATTAAATAATTAATCAAAATTAACTTAATTAATAAAACCCTAAGTCTAATATTTTTTGATTTTATTAAAAATTACTTATTAAAAGAAAAGAAAAAAATAAAAAATAAAAAATAAATAATAAAAAGAATTCAAAATGGGCTGGGCTTGCAGAAGCAACTAAGGGGGGTGAGAATGAGAAATCCCAGGCCCAGTGATAAGAGGGCCCAGGTGCTGTAAACAATAAATGGGGGGGGGGGGGGTTGTGAACATCTGGAGTTACTAGGCCCAATTTGGTAAAACCCAGCATTGTGTTGGATCCAGTATGGACGACCCTTGAAGGTCCATGATAGGAAGCATACTTCTGAGGCGCTGGATCTAATGTCCATTGAGATTTGATGGTCAGGATTTGAGGTGTTTCGTGCGCGTGTGGGGCTGCTTGACACCGGATCTGAAATGAGACAATGTTAGAAAATAAAATGCACAATCTGGGGATCGAACCCAGGTTCTTAGGCTTAACACATGCACGCTTCACCACCAGGCTACCTGCTCATTCATTGTTACAAATACAAACTAATATATATATTTTAAAATTCAGTCATTTCTATTTCAATACAAACGCGCGCGCATAAATTTGAACAGGCCAATGATCGAACGCCACGCCTGCCACCGGAGTCAGTCACCGGGTCAACCTTCCGATTGTCTTCTCCAGTTGGCTCGAACATTAATCATGCAAAATAACAATGATCAAGGGTTCAAACTAACCCTACCCCCCTTAAAAAATCACCCTGAGTCCGAATATGGCATTAATTTGGGTTGAACGACTTGTATAAAGAGATACGAGGAGAATGTTGTAAACTGCCCTAGCCATGGCAACATTTCATCCTCATGTTAGAATCTCAGTTTTTCGGTCCAGACATGTTCTAAATAACCACGGAAACTCATTTGGATAATCAATAACTATTAACCATGCATGAAAGTGGACATATGAATATTTGAAAAAAAGTGAATCAGAGCAAATGAGTGTGCCCGTTTCAAGTACCAACGACCATGGCATTTGATCTGTTTTTACCCTTGGAAGCTTCAGGGATGTGATTTAATCACTTGTTTGGATTGATGGTGCCTGGAAATGCAATTATGACTTTTGCAACTTTGAAAGTTTTTTTTGAATTTGGTAGAGCTTTGTTATGCAACTTATGCGTGTCCCTTTGGCCTGAGTTGTTGTGCTTTATATAGAGGAATAGGAGGCTGGATCAATATGGCAAGAATCAAGTCATTAACCATGATTTTAAAACCAAAATTAAGATTTGAAAACTAGCCATATTTGTAGCATTCTTGCCAATTTGGATATGCAATGAACATGGACAATTTTCTAGTGGGCTAGCATGAATTAATGGGCTTCAAGGTTGATCGAATCAAGCCCATATGCATAGCCCATGTTTTCGTGTGTTTTTATTCAATTTATTTGATTTTAAATTAAATAAAATCAAAATAAAAATAAATAAAAATAAATAAAAATCAAAGCCATGCAAAAATGGACTTAGAGGTCCTTAATATTTGGTAAACATGTTTGAACACCAAAAATTAGGCTCATTAGCTCAAAGTTTCAAAATTGCCCAATTTGAACTTCATGAATTTCTTCAAAATATCCCAACTTGTACAACTCATAACTTGCTCAATTTTTATCTTTTGAAGATTATATTTGACTTTTTGGAAATCTCAATATGTCCTCTACAATATTTTTGTTGATCATATTTGCTTTTGAAGACATTATCTTAATGTAAGTTGCCTTGACAAAAAGTGTCTTTTGGTGACTTTTGAAAATGACCTATAATGTATGAGCTCATATCTTCCAAATGAAGCATTTTTTGGACTTGAGAATAAAAGCAAAGTTGTATAGAATTTAATTTTCTTCAAAATGGGATTTGGTCGGGGAAAATTTGATGAAGCATATGAATGTTATTCCTGATCAAAGTTCAGTTGACTTGTCCTAAGGAAACCCTAATTTGACAAATCTTGACTTTTGATGATTTGAGAGCTTTCTTTGGGGAACCATGATCAAACCTTGATCAAATGATGAATATCACTTCAAAATGTTGATGTTGACCAAAAATCTTGAAGTTTGGCTGTATGTTGACCATAGTTGACTTTTTGACCAATATAATTGATTTTCAATCATCTGAGCCATTGACTGAGCAAACTTTTGATGTAGGGCTTGAAACTTGACATGGACCTTGTTGAGGACATATGAAGAACCATGGAAGCCACTTGATACCTTTTCAAACCAAATTTACTTGAGAAAATCCAAACCCTAGTTGTGGGCTTTTGGCTTAGGAGGTGCATCTTGACTAGTCAACCCTTGAGCATCATGGGTATTTGAGAAGCCTTAATAGAAAGTCTTGAGAAGAAAAGGGGAAAGAAAATTTTGGGGTACAATAGCTGATCTTGTTCAATCTTCTTAAACCTGAAGGGTTCGATTGGCATGTTCGCCATTCGTGACCTGAAGGTAGAAGATGATTGAACACTTAAGCACCAAGGAATTTGCACTCGCATGTGCAAGAAGTGACATTGTTGGTTGATTGTATCAGGAATGGGATTATGGATGCCATTTGGAGAGGTTACAGAGAGTCTTCAAAGATGGGCTTATAGATGCCATCCAAAGTAATTGTTGACTTTTTTTGGAAGAAGAATCAGAATAAATCTTTGGGCGACTCAAACTGAACCAACATATGTCCTTGATTGTCTTTGACTGGATAAGAATCAGAATAAATATTAAGGTCAATTTAAATGAACTAGAGAAAGTGTCTACCATAAATGAATCAGGTTAAATCATTGGTCGATTTAAACTGAACCGGTAGAGGTCTTGAATTGTCTTTAATTGGATAAGAATAAGAATAAATCTTCGGGCGATTTAAACTGAACCAACAGAGGTCTTGAATTGTATTTAGCTGGATAAGAATCAGAGAAATCTTAGGCTCGATTAAACTGAACCAGAGAAAGTGTCTATCGGGAACGAATTAGGATAAATAATTGTTCGGTTTAAACTGAACCAGCAGTGGTCTTGAATTGTCTTTAACTGGATAAGAATAAGAGAAATCTTAGGGTCGATTTAACTAAACCAGAGAAAGTTTCTACCGGGAACGAATTAGGATAAATAATTGGTTGATTAAAACTGAACCGGCAGAGGTCTTGAATTGTCTTTAATTGGATAAGAATCAGAAAAATCTTAGGGTTGATTTAACTGAACTAAAGTGTCTACTGGGAACGAATCTGGATAAATCATTGGTAGATTTAAACTGAACCAACAGAGGTCTTGAATTGTCTTTAACTGGATAAGAATCAGAAAAATATTAGGGATGATTTAACTGAACCAACAGAGGTCTTGAATTGTCTTTAACTGGATAAGAATCATAAAAATCTTAAGGTCAATTTAACTAAACTAGAGAAAGTGTCTGCCAGAAAATGAATCAGGATAAATCATTGGTTAATTTAAACTAAACCAGCAGATATCTGTTTGAGAATGGCCTTTTGAGGAAAATGCTGAAATAGCCCTTTGTCAGATGTAGCCTTTGAAAAGACTGTCAGACCATATAAGTAGTTGATGATGTTTGTTGATTGATTTTTTCCTGAAAAGGTAAAGAGTTATCTGTATGTAATGTCATGGTTTATGATATGCATTGAGTAAAGATATTCTTAAAATAAATGAGACTGTGCTATATTCGATTCATATGCATATGCTATGATGTTTGTAAGTGATGTATGAATGCGACATGTTTTGAAGTGCATTTGTAGACTTAAGCAGCCTCTTTGTTTAGGGAAAATAAATCCCTGACTGTCGTTGGGATGGAGAATACGTGTAATCTTCAATCTTCTGGGGATTGTTTCCGCTGGGGACCCCTGCTTTGAGGAAACTCCGATGGGGGACATTAATTTCTGCTTTTTGTTTGAGGAAACTCAGTTGGAGAGTGTTAATTCCAGCTTGGGGAGAAGAGTTTTAAGAACGTTGGTTGTTCATTGTTCTACTGGGGAGTTTATACCCTGACCGGGGATAGAAGAGATGGATGACCTCCCAACTTGTTTGGGGAAGGTTAGACTCAGTAGCAACTCTATGGGGATAGTAGCAACTTCACTGGGAGAGTATTTTAGCCGGTGATTTATGGTAAAAGTATACTCAAGCTGGGGATGTCAGAATAAATCTATGCTTTGATTGTATCTGAAGATGTGTTCAATGGGTATCAGAATGATATCCATATATGGACTGTATCTGAGCCGTATCTGAAAGATGTACTG
Source organism: Vicia faba (assembly GCA_948472305.1). Classification (NCBI taxonomy): domain Eukaryota; kingdom Viridiplantae; phylum Streptophyta; class Magnoliopsida; order Fabales; family Fabaceae; genus Vicia; species Vicia faba. Next base: position 1,497,215,087 of record OX451735.1, on the reverse strand, counting down.
AATGAGTATCAGAATGAATCTGTATCTTGATTGTAGTTGCATTGTATCTAGAAGTGGATCTGGAATGAGTTTCCAGAATGAATCTATATCTAGATTGTATTTGAACTGTATCTAGAAGATGTAAACTGTTGGAGGAATAAACCCCGTCGACGAAAGTCTGGACTCTACTGGGGAAATAAACCCTGTTGATGGAGGAATACCCTGCTGAGGAAACACCTTTGTTAAGGAAATGAACTCTGTTGGAGAGTAGAGACCTGCAGGGGGTTTTCTAATCTCGGAGGAATAAGCTCAGCTGGGGAAGAGAACTTCCATGAACTAGACTGATCGGAACTCCATAGATTGGTGACATTTCTAGGAAGAAGATCACACTCCTTTATCCGCCAAAATGATATGTCGGGGAAATTATGGGGAACGTATGAACTTGTGAAAATTACTCTGTGGGGATTTGTGGATGGCTCGAACATTATCCAACTCCTGGAGTCTTGAGTAAACACTTATTCCTGTTTTTATGCATTTGTTAATAGTCAATTGTGTTCATATGCACATGCTCATTCAATTTTAATCATTGGACATTTTGCAAACAAAACAGAAAAAATTAGAACATAATTTGGCTTTGAAATTGTATTTCATTGATAGTTTTGCCTATAAACATGTGATTTTTGTACAAAGAGACGTAAATCCTAGTAAGAGGAAGTCGTCGAAGAAAAGATTTACAAAGTGAAAACATATAGCTATGTGGGAATAATCTCGTCAGGTTCCAACTCTGCTATTGCCCCTATGTCTTCAAGCATCTCATCCCTTGCTATTGAAAGAAAGTGAGTGAATTGATCTGTACCGTTTGAACTTTAACTTTGGCAATAAATTTTCTGTAGTGATCCAATGAGGACATAGTCATATGCTTTAATCCCTTATTTTTACCTGGACCACGCTTTCAGTTTTCAGTCCACCGGGATACCCTTTTTTGCCCAAGCCACCTTTTTAGGTTTTCGACTTTCCAGGTGTACAATCTTTTCATATATATCCATGATTTTTGCCCGAACCCTTTTGGTTCATCGGGATGCCCTTATTTTTGCCTAGGCCAGTCAACCTAGCGGGTCATTTTTAAGCGTAGTATCTTTTGACTATGTCCGCATTCACAGGGTGCAGGAAACCTTCACCGTCCATGGTGGTCAGTATCATAGCTCCACTAGAAAATATCTTCTTGATTAAAAATGGTCCTTCATAGGTAGGAGTCTATTTGCCCCTGGGATCACCTTACGGGAGGATAATGCGCTTTATTACCAAGTCACCATCCTGATATACCCAATGCTTGATCTTCTTATTGAATGCCTTGATCATGCGCTTCTGATACATCTGACCGTGACAGACAACCGCAAGCATCTTCTCGTAAATTAGATTTAACTGATCTAACCTGGTCTGAAATCACTCATCTTCATCCAAGTCCGCATCTTTCATGACTCTCATAGAAGGAATCTGAACCTCGACAGATAGGACATCTTCCATACCATAGACCAGAGAGAAAGGGGTTGCCCCAGTGGATGTTCTAACCAAAGTGCGGCAGCCGTAAAGAGCAAATGGTAACATCTCGTGCCAATCTTTGTATGTCACAGCCATCTTCTGTATAATCTTATTGATATTCTTATTGGCGGCTTCCACGAAACCATTCATCTTTGGATGATACAAAGAAGAGTTGTGATGCTTGATCTTGAACTACGTGTAGAGTTTAGTGATCATAGTGTTGTTGAGATTGGTACCGTTGTCTGTGATAATCCTCTCGGGGATGACATACCGACATATAAGGTTGTGCTTAATGAAACGGGTGACCACATTCTTAGTAACAGAGAAACATGAGGCTGCTTCAACCCATTTTGTAAAGTAATCAATGACGACGAGGATGAAGCGGTGTCTGTTAGATGTTGTGGGATTAATTTCTCCAATCATATCAATGCGCACATTGTGAATGGCTAAGGCGCAGTCATGACATTCAATGGTATTAGAGGCACATGAACTTTATTGGCATAAATTTGGCACTTATGACAAGTTCTTGAGTGGTGGTGACAGTCAGTTTCCATAGTCGACCAATAGTAACCAACCCTTAAGATCCTTTTAGCCATAGTGTGTCCACTGGAGTGAGTACCGAAGACACCTTCACGCATATCCTGCATAATCTCTTCTGCTTCCTTCTTGTTCATACAACGAAGCAGGGTTGAATCATGATTGCGTTTGTATAGAACTCCATTTCTTAAGAAGAATTTAGCTGAGAACCTTCGCAAGATTTTCTTGTCATTGATGGATTCCCCTTCAGGGTATTCTTTAATTTCAAGGTACCTTTTCGCCTAGTGAAACCAAGGTTTCTCCTTTACTCTATCAGTGTCAATTTCGTAGCAGTGTCCGGGTTCGTCGAATATTTCGATGGTGATTCCAGGAGCCTCATTGTCCCATCTGACCTTGAACATGGATGACATGGTTGCCAGAGCATCCGCCAACTGATTCTCTTCTCGTGGAATATGTTCAAAGGTAATCTCCTCTAAATACGGGATCATGGTTAGTACATGCTCTTTATAAGGGATGATATTCGAGTGCTTCATATACAAATCTCCCTTAACCTGACTGATTACCAAAGCTGAATCCCTGTATACGTTTAAGAATTTGATTCTTAGGTCAATAGCAGCCCTAAGACCCATGATCCATGCTTCATATCTCGTTATATTGTTGGTGCAGTCGAAGCAATGTATGGCAGTAAAAGGTGTATGGCAACCTTTGGGAGAGATAATCACAACACCGATTCTGTTTCCAAGTGGATTAGAAGCTCCACCAAAAACCATAGTCCATCGGGATCCTAGTTCAGGTCCTTCATGTGGTCCAGGTTCTTCATAATCTATTACTTGCATAATGTTCTCGTCTGGGAATTCGACATTCATAGACTGATAGTCATCTACAGCTTGATGTGCCAAATGGTCTACCAGTACACTTCCTTTGATGGCTTTTTGAGTGGTGTACTGGATGTCATATTCTGTTAAGACCATCTTCCACCAGGCTATTCTTCCGGAGAGAGCTAGCTTCTTGAATATGTACTTGGTAGGATCCATTTTAGAGATCAACAAAGTAGTATGGGTTAACATATACTGTCTTAGTCGACGAGCATCCCATGCCAAAGTGCAACAAGTTTTTTCGAGCAGTGAATATCTTATTTTGCAGTAGATAATTTTTTTGCTAAGGTAGTATATTGCATGCTCTTTTCGACCAAACTCATCATGCTTCTCCAATACACACCCTATTGAGTTCTCTAGCACTGTTAAGTACATTATTAGAGGTCTTCCTTTGACTGGTGGCATCATAATGGGAGGTTCTTATAAGTACTCCTTAATTTTATCAAAGGATGTTTGACAATCTTCATTCCATTTTACTACTTGATCTTTCTTCAGCAACTTGAAGATTGGCTCACAAGTAGCAGTCAAATGTGAAATGAAACGGGCAATGTAATTTAGCTGTCATAAGAAACCTCTGACTTCCTTCTCGGTACAAGGAGATGGCATCTCTTAAATGGCTCTAACTTTCGTGGGATCAACCTTAATACCCTTACCACTGACGACGAAGCCCAGGAGTTTACCATATCTCACCCCAAAGATGCACTTGTTTGGATTTAGTCTTAGTTTATACTTCCTCACTCTTTCAAACAGTTTGTGCAGGTGATCAATATGCTCTTCTTCAGTTTGCGACCTGGATATCATGTCGTCAATGTAGACCTCTATCTTGTGGTGAATCATATCATGAAATAAGGCTACCATGGCACGCTGATAGGTTTCCCTGGCGTTCTTCAACCCGAAAGGCATAACCTTATAATAAAAAGTTCCCTAGTGTGCGACGAAGGTAGCTTTCTCCATGTCTTTAGGTGCCATCTTAATCTGATTGTAACCTGAAAAGCCATCCATGAAGGAGAATACCTTATGTTGGGCGGCGTTGTCGACCAAAACATTGATACGCAGTAGTGGGAAGTCATCCTTGGGGCTTTCCCTGTTCAGATCCCTGTAATCTATGCATATACGTACCTTTCCGTCTTTCTTTAGCACCGAGACAACATTAGCCACCCATTGAGGATATGCCATTACTGCTAAGAACCCTGCATTGAACTGTTTCATAACCTCGACCTTGATCTTTTCTGACATTTCAGGACACATGTGACGAACCTTCTGTTTTATCGGAGCACAACCCTCTTTCATTGGCAGACGGTGAACCATAATATTGGTGTCGAGCCCTGGCATGTCTTCGTATGACCAGGCAAAGATTTTAACATATTTATGTAGCATCTGGATTAACCTGCTCTTGACACCGCTATCTAAGTCATCACCTATCTTGACCTCTTTCTTGTCTATCTCAGTACCTAGGTTCACCACTTCTACTGGCTCTTCATGTGGTTGGATAACCTTCTCTTCCTGTATCAAGAGTCTGGCAAGTTCTCCCGGTATTTCACAATCTTCCCCACCTTCGTCCTTAGCTTGATAGATCAGATTGCCAAACTCATATGAGGCAATATCTGAATCATTATCGACGATATCCAGAATGGATGAGGATCTACAATGTAGTGTGTGGGTGTGTGTAAGAACACACAACTATTTGAAAATGCAATAAGATAAAAGAAAGACAGAGATCAAAAAGTTTATATGCAAAACATCCAATGTTTTTATTGAATGAACAAATTTTTATGAATAGTTAATCAACCCTTTGACAAATGAACCATGGTGCCCCAGGTAAGACACAAGGTTTTAAAGTCATTGTTTAATTTTTACATAACCAAAAACTTTTTGAAAACAAAAAGACAGGAATATAGCTTATTACTCCTGACTAAAGGAGATGGGAAAGGTGTCTTCTTCCTTCCACTTTTCCAATCCATCACCCACGGTTGGGATTATCCAGCTACTGAAGTCACAATCATTGTCTTTATCTTCTATAGCATTGACCCCATTATTATTGATGCAAAACAGAGGTCTCCCAGCATGAGCTTGACGAACATCCCTCTGACCTTCCGCAGTAAAGCCCATACCAAACTTGTTAGACTTGAAAGGGATATCCAGAAGCTGACCCCAAATTGTATTACCACCTTCTTCAATAGTGGCCTTAGCATCTTTCAAGGAGGCCATCTTGTGTGGAGTTTTAGTGATCTTCGGAATGGCTGACACATCTTCAACAACAGCATGAGAGATTACTTCAAAGGTTTGACAGGGCGTTTCAATGAATTCTCCATCCATCTTGACATATTAGAATGAGTTAAGGTGGATGATCATATATTTCTCCTCTCCACAAATAGTAACAACTTTCCCTTTTACCAGATATTTCAGCTTCTGGTGCAGGGTGGAAGTGACAACACCTACCCCATGGATCCAAGGGCGTCACAATAAGTAAGAGCAAGCCGGCCGGATTTCCATGACATAGAAATTGGACTAAAAAATCGGTGAACCCACCTTGATCGGAAGGTCCACCTTTCCATGCACCATTCATTTCGATCCGTCAAAGGCCCGGACTATGATATTGCTGGGTTTCAGCACCAATCCTTCAAAATGTGAACGGTCGAGAGCGCCTTTCGGAAAAACATTCAGAGATGATCCTATGTCAATCAATACATGGGCCAATGTAGTGTCCTTGCAATCAATGGAGACGTACAAGGCCCTATTTTGATTCCTCCCCTTCGGAGTCAAGTCAACATCAAAGAAACCCAAACCATTGTCAATTGTCAGACTAGCCACATAGCTTCCAAATTGATCTGCTGAAATTTCTTGCGGCACATGGGAAGTCTTTAGGAATTTCACTAAAGCCTTCGCATGGGCTTCAGAACACATCAGAAGTGACAACGTAGATATTTTGGATGAGGTCTGCCCAACTGTTCGAAAACTTTATAATCACTTCAGCGAATGATCTTCAAAACCTCTTCTAAATCTTCTCCAGAAGTATCTTTGAGAGGAGTTTCTTTTAGTGCCTCCTTCCGGGCAGGCTCTATCACCGACTCTTTATCCCGAGCCCTAACAGTCGTATTTGAAACTGTAATCTGAGCAGGTGGAGAGATTTCCGGAGAGAAAATCCTTCCACTTCTTGTAATCTTACTGGTCCCCTCAATATTGACAATATTGGGATCAACTTCTTCATTTTCTTCATCGGACAATTCCTGCTTGACGCCATGGTAATAGAAGTCAGACCCATAATGCCACGAAATTTCCTTCTCCGAGGAATACGGGATAGGCCCGGGCGTTGTAATAACCAGCGGAGCAGCTTTCAGATTGGAGGTAATCCTTATAGGACCTTTGGAATGGATCCTAAAATGAGTACCAGAGATAACAGACTGATCTTGGCAGAAATTGTTGGTAGGCGGAACTTTTTCAATCTGAATAATATGTTCATTCATCAAGCTTTGAACACCCTTTTTAGTGATTCCCAGCCATTGGGTTCGACTGCACAACAATAACAATCTTCAACACAAACTGGAAGTAAACTAACTTGTAACAAATTCTTCTTTATTGTAGAGAGTGGAGTAACCACATCATTCACATAAGTAACATACAAAATATCTTCAACAACACTTATGCCTTTATCATGTTTGGCATAGGTGCTGTAATCACATTTGGAGTCTCTGGAGGATCAAACTCAATCTCCTTGTTGTCAATCATGTCCTGAATTTTGTTCTTCAGGGCTCATCAACTGTTGGTGTCATGGCCTGGACTATTGAATGGTAAACACACTTTGCATCCAGGTTGTACTTAGGAGAGGTGGTGTTGGGATTGGGAGGAGGATCCCGCAGCGGAATAAGTTCAGCTTTTAGCAAGTGTTGTAGTGCTTGATAAAAAGTCATATTAATCTTGGTGAATTACCTTCTCGGAGCGTATGGCCTTCAGTAGTTACCCTGCCGTTATTGTTGTTGAGCAGCACCAGATTGAAAATTAGTACTGCTCCCACAAATTGGTGGCGACTACTTTTACCACGACTCTTTTGGCCATAGATAACATTGACCTCTTTTTTCATTCCAAATGACTTCTTCACAGTATTTGAAGATGCAACCATCGAGATATTCCCGCTCTTGATACCATTTTCAATCATTTCCCTAGTCAGAATCATCTCTGTAAAACCAGATGAGGAACTACCGATCAACAAATTAAAGAACGGGCCTGTCAGAGTGCCCATAAACATATCCACCATTTCTCGATCATTCAGAGGAGGTTGCACCCTTCCAGCTAAATCCCTCCATTTATGAGCATATTCCTTGAACCCCTCATTAGAGCCCATGGACATGTTCTGCAGTTGCACTCGAGTTGGCGCCAGGTCAGCATTGTATTGGTATTGCTTGTAGAAATTGGCAGCCAAGCCCTCACAAGTATGAATATTGGTCTCCTCCAACTGATAGAGCCATTCTAATTGTGTGCCAGCCAAACTTTCTTGGAAGAAATGGACCCATAACTTTCGGTCAGCAGTGTGAGGTTGTATCTTCCAAACGTACGACCTCAAGTGGAGCTTAGGACAAGAGACCCCATTGTACTTAGCAAAAATAGGGACCTTGAATTTAGGTGGGATAACCACCCCCAGAACCAGACCTAAATCACCAAAATCCAGTCCAGGCACCTTCTAGACTTCCATTGCCTTGAGCCTGTCCTCCAACTGCTTATATCTCTCATCCGCAAGAGGATATTGTTCATCAGAAAAGTCTTCATCTTCAGAAGTATTCTCATAATCCTGCTTGTCCTTGAAATCTTCACCATTGTTATCATCTTATTCGGAGGCGTCATCTTCTACATGGACCGGTTGAGCAGGACCCTTAAATCTCCCTAGGTTAAGGACAACATGCTTCTTGGTCTTCTTTTTCTTGGCGACGAGCGCCAGTAACTCTTTTTTTCCTTGAGCCAGATTCACGAGAGTTTCCTGGAACTGGGTGTGTTGAGCCTGGAGATCCTTTATGGTTTGTTCGAGAGCCATTTCTCTGCTGAAATAAACAGCGAGAAAATTAGAAACCTATATGAAAACCTGTTATGAAATGATGCATGATATGTAAATGCAATGATTTTAAGGACTTTAGGAAATTTAAATTTGCTAACCAGGAGGAAACAAGAAATAAAAATTTTACTAGCAAAATTCAAATTACAACTTCCTTTTAGGCTTACAAAAGATTTCAAAGATAAAATGAACTCCTAAAATCTAAGAATCAAATTTCCGACGGGCACTTCCTCTTCGTGTTGATGTATGCATTAAAACTCTTTTTCTCGTGAAGTTTCTTTGTGAGTTCCAACACTTTCTTCTTACTTGCATAAAATTGGGTTTCAAAGATATCCCGTTCTTCCTTCAGTTGAATCCAAGACTTTTGAAACTCTTCAAGGTCAGTAGGCATACCAGGGTGGATAATGGTATAAGGAACATCCCTCTCAATGACAGGCTCCACAATTATTGGTAGGATAGCTGGATATGGCATCATGATACTTTGAGCACGAGCTCGTACCCATTTGAGATAAGGATCAAGAGGGATGGAATTATTATGCCCCAAAGTCTTGCTATCAACCTTACTTACCATGCCCCAAGCATGTATGAACCTTTGATGATAACCTTGGACATCATTCTCATAGTCGAATATAATACCTTGAATGAGTGCGTCGTGGGGACCATCTCTTTGAGCGTAGCCAAATTTTCGTAGAGCCAGAGAAGGATTATAAGTAATACCTCCCCTAATTCCTAAGAGTGGAACATTAGGGAACTCCCCACAATAGTAAATGATAGTAATGTCCTCTTGAGATCGAGAGCACCAATGGATATCTGTATGAGAAAGTGACATTATTCTTTGAGACCAACCCAAGCCTTGTTCATTCTTCAATACTGATTGAGGAAGGTGCGAAATAAGCCACCTGTATAGCAATGGTATACAACACATAATAACCCCTCTCCTCTTCATGGTACAAGTGTTAAGAGAATGCAAAATGTCTCCGAAAAAAGTAGGCACAAGGTTACGAGAGAGGAAAATTCTGATAGCATTCACATCTATGAGTTGGTCTGGATTGGGGAATAGTACTAACCTATAGATTAGAAGATCCAAGACTTCTTCAAAAGCTTGAAATTCAAAATCATCCCAAAACAATTGAGCCTTTTCTAACAGGAACCTAGCTATAAAACCCTTGACTCCAATCCTTGTTTCCCAGTTGGATATAATGTCGAACCGTTTCAGATACAAGGCTGCTGCAATGACTTCTGGCTTTGGAGCTTCCTCTAAACCGGTGAAAGGCATCTGATTAAGAATGGGTACTCCCACTAATTGATAGAATTCTTCCATAGTGGGTACCAACTGATAACCGGGAAAGGTGAAGCAATGGTGTTTAGGGTGAAAGAACTGAAAAAGCACACCCATCATCTTTTTTTCAAAGCTTGAGGTAACCAGGTTGAGAAGTCGACCATATCTTTTGGTGAATGAGGAGTTCTCAGGAACCTTTGATGCTAACTCTTTGAGTTGAGGAGACACCTTTATGAGACTGATTCAGATGGTATTTCTACGAGTAGAGGCCATGGTCTGCAAAACAGAACAAAGATAAATTCCCTTGGTCCTTGAAATGGTTAGTGAAAATGAATATAGATGTGATGATGCATGAAGTTATGTTTGAACAAATAATCACACACAAGAAATACACACAATGCCTTAGGTTTAGGCTTGCATGGGGTTTGTAGGTAAGTACCCTCTTGAAGTTTAGTTGGTTCAACTTGTCCTAAAAGGAGTAACCGGATTCTAAGGAATCTCAATATCACTGATCTTTCTTCATCGGGCATTGCTTCATCTCAAAGTGATCTTTTCTCGTGGCTGAAATATCTCAAAAGTCAGATCTCAATGAGTGTAGTATCAAGTATTAACCAATCCTCATTTTTGCACCGAAGCCGACTATCTCAGTACTTTCTAATGGCCAAGCTTGTTCAACTAAGGTTCTAATGTCAGTTAGTGCTTCATGACACTACATAGTGGTGCCGTATTCTCCTTGATTCAACACAAAGGATATCGGTACCAACAAATGTGTCGCACTAACGTAGCCATCACTTTAACCATGTCGATATTAGGCCGCCACTCCCCATGATCTATTTCTACTTACCTAATGTGCCCCAAATCCCGGTATAAGATCTATACAAGAATACCCAAACATAAACCGAAATGTAAAGCAAGAAAGTCAAACAAGTTAAGCATTTTAAATATGATCTAGTTCTAAGGTAACCCCACTTTTAGTGTATGTTCCCCAACAGAGTCTCCAGTTCTGTAATACGGTGGTAGAACTGACTTTACTAGTTTTGCGTTTTATTGCAAATGTTGCAGTTAGCAAGAGTCGCCACCGACTTTTCTTTTATCCAACTAAGGAAAGGGTGCTAAGAACAGAAAATACCTTTTTATAGATTTTGAGTTCGGGGGGTAGGGGTAGTTTATGGAAGGGGAAGGTGTTAGCACCCTTTCCATCTGTAGTTATCTACGGGCTCTTAGTTGCTAGCTCACTTTAAAAATGCTTTTTGGTGTAAGTGTATTTGAAAATATTTTTGAAAAGACGCCTTAGTGCGGCGAACTTTGTAATGATTCTCGTGTCGTTGAGAATGCATACAAAGTGTTTTTTGTCTTTGAAAATATTTAGAAAAAATAGAGTGTATGTGTGAGAAATTTGTTTTGTGAGAAAGCAACAACAAGCTGTCTACCTACTCGAAAGATCTTTGTTCTTTTCCTCTTTTCCTTTAGATAGTGCTATCCCACCATTAGTTGGTGGATAACCCTATCATTGGATGTTTGAGGGACAAACGCGGGTCATCGTACAATCATAGAGGCAACTCGTAGGGCACTTTAGCAATTTTATCGTAAGAGACTAAATCATTTACCGAAGGTAGCATCGAGAGGGTCATCGAGGGACTACGATCTTTTTGTATTGGAGGGACTTTGTTAAAGCATCCCCACGTTCGAGGGACATGACTTTTTTCCAAAGGCAACAAGTGGAGGCACCATAGAGGTGCGCGTGTGCAAAGTGTGATGTGTTTCAGTTACGTTTATCTTGGATATTAGGTTTTCTAGCATTTGCTTTTAGTATTTCCATACAAGCCTATTTGCATACATCTAGCAGTTAAATATATATAAATACGAAAATAAAGTGCGGGAAATTGAATCTACGCTATTACAATGTGTGATCGGTGGATCTGGAACTGACTGTTTTAACGCTGGTTCGCGAAATGTCACGGAAGCAAGAGTCGCCACCGTCTTTTATTTTCTCCAAAGGGAAAGGACAAAAGCACAGAAAAATTCCTTATAGAGATTGCTCTCGGTTCGGGAGGTAGATTTATAGAAAGGGAAGGTGCTAGCACCCTTTCTATCCATGGTTATCCATGGGCTCTTAGATACTTGCTCATTGTGTTTTCAAAAGGTTTGTTTGCTTTTCAATTGTGGATTTTAAAAAGTTTCTTTGAAAATTCCAGTTCGACTCTTGTATCAGTCTTCAAGAGTGTTTGAAAAATTGCTTTCGAAAGCTTTTTGAAAAGTGTCGGTGTGAAAAGTATTTTTGATTTGTTTTGAAATTAGAGCAAGTATCTAGAGTTGTCTACCTACCCTAAGGAATTCGTCTGTGTAGATGTCCTTAAAGTAGTGCCATCCCACCATTGAGAGGTAGGTAGCACCACCGTTGGAGGTGTTCGGGTCAATTCGAGGGTTCGGGACATGGTGATCACCGGAGCAATAGGAAGACACCTTAGAAGCTACCCTCATGCCAGGTTCTCGGATCATGAGGACTTACTAAAACATCCTCTACTCGACGATCACCTTTCGAGGGGCAAGGCAACAGTGAGACGTACCCTAGGGGTGGTGTGTGATTTGTGTGTGGTTTTCAGATATTTTGTCTTGTCATGTATTGGTGATCTACGCTTTTGTTTTTATTTTAACATTCATTCTTTCATGCAGTTTAGTTAACAATTTAAAAGTTGCGAGAAACATAAAAATCCTACGCTATTACAAAGGCGCGGGTCCACATCGCCAAATTTAATCCAGGACCCGATTTGAAAATAAAATAAAGTGCGGAAAAGATAAATGTCTAATTTACATGGCTTTGGGAGAATTACATAAAATTTATAAAAGGAAATAAATGCGCGACATAGAAGTACGATCGAATGCGAGGGCGTTGGACCCTTTTAAGGAATTTAAATTATAATTATGAAATTAATTAAATTAAATGAGAAAGGAAATTATTTTTTTTTAGTTTTTTGTATTTATGGATTTTTATGAGAATTAAATGGAATTTAAAACCTAATTCTAGCTATTTTTAATTTATTAAAAAAAACATGTTAAAGTTAAACCTAGAATTAACCTAATTAATTAATACAATTTTATTTACAAAAATAAATAATTAATTATTAGTGATGAAAAGGAAAAAAAAGATAAAAGTAATTAAACCTAATTCTACAAATTTTTTAAGTTTATTAAGAAAATGTTAAAATTAATCCTAGAATTTAAAAACTAAATTAATTAATAACATTTATTTACAAAAAAAATAAAATATATTTTTGTTTTTGTCTTTTCTGATTTTTTGGCATTTTTATGTTTTATGAAAATTTTAATTTGAAGAATTTAAATAAAACAATTAATTAAGAGGAATAAATAAAAGAAAATAAATAAACAAAAGAAAATAAAAGTGAGAGAGAAAATACAAACAGATGGGGGGTGTTGACCCAAATTTTGGAGGTGTTGTCCAGCAATTAAGCCTAAGGAGCCTGGCCATTTTTTGACTTCTCAGTGTTCACGTGTGTAGGCGTTGACTGGGACATTCCATAGACCTTGATTCTGGACCATTGGATTGAGATCAGTAGGCGTGTGGCACGCTTGGATGATGAGTGTATGGTAGGCCTTTGAGGGGAAACTGCATGAGATTATGCTGAAACAAAATATATGAAGAAAGTGTGGGGACCTGGGAATCGAACCCAGGTCCCAAGGCTTGCCAGCGTTTCTTTCCACCATCTGAACCATTTAGAAACTTTGTTATTATAATGGAAGATAAATAATATATAAAAAAGAAACGCTGATGCTGTTAATTAAAAAAAAGCGCGCTAAACTTGAATAGACCAATGGCGTTGAGACAACAGGCCTTCTTCTTCGTTGGTTTGCATTTGCCTGAAAAACATAAAACAAGATTGCGGGGGTTTTAAACCCCCACTATATGGTATATGGAAAAATAGCGAACAGGCCATCGTTGATCAGAAATTAGGCGCGACCTATGCATTGAGTTCGTTTGAATCTCCTGGTTCTAATGGTAAAAGTCTCGTGTCTCAATTTTTCCATAACAGAGAAACCCCAAATTTGAACCTCTGCAACCCTAAAACGCTCCAATGGTGGATTCTCATATGATGCACGAAAACTCAATTAAAATATATGGTTAGATTCAGAATGGTTCAATTAGTATAAATCAAAAAAGAAAATGCAATGAGGATGCTTAAAAATTGAAACACGAATAGGCATAAAGTGTGAGAAACTTTGAGTTCTATGTACCAATTCTTGGTGCGTGAGGACTGGAAAAGAATGCAGTTAGGTTCAATGATGTCTCAGGAAGCTTTTGGGATCAATATTTTCCTTTGAATCGTCCTCTAAGACAGTTTTCAGTTTTTGAATTTTTGACAAAAAACACAAACTTTGTTCTTGATGTGAGGCGCAACATCCAGGTCTTTAGGCATTAGGTTTTGATCAGTATAAGTATGGGATGGATTAGGGTTGAGATTTTAGTCAAGAAATCAATGCAATCATGAATCAAATATTGGATTTTAATGGCATATTTTTTCAATCTTTTTTCATGTGATTTTGATGTCAATCATGGCCAAACCTTCCAATTTTGGGTATGCATGAATCTTGAGCCTTTAAGGAGAGTTTATTCTGCACAAAAAGATTTGAAAACCTTATTTTAGTATTTTTGTCATATTTTATTTTATTAAATGAATTAATAGTAATTAAAAATTCAAATAAATAAATAAAAATGATGAAATAAATCCCCTTTGGGACAAATGGTCGTGCATATGCTTTGGATGATGAATCTTGGAAGAAAATGTGGCCCATTAGCAATTTTAAAGCATTTGAAGCAAAGTTGACTTTTCAAAATTCCCAAAAATTTCCCAACTTCCACAAGGCATATCTTGCTCAATTTTTATGCTTTGATCATGTTCTTGGACATTTTGGAAAGGTCTTGAAGTCCTATAACCAATGCCTTTGGTCTCATGTCATTTTGATTTACCAATCTCAAGTTATGGCCTTTGACTTAAAGTCCCTTTTTGTTGACTTTTGAAAATGACCTATAATGTTGAAATTGATAACTTTTTGTGAGAGCATTTCTTGGACTTTAAGTGTGAAGAGGAGTTGTAGGAAATGTCTTTCTCTTCAAAATGAGCTTTGGATGGAATTATTCTGATAAACCATGTGGAAGTTATGCCTTGGTCAAGTTACAGTTGACTTTTTCAACTGTCCAAATATGGAAACTTTTACATCTTGAGACTTTTTGAGCCATGCCTTGAAAATAATGATCAAGAATTGATCAAATGATGTTTGTGGCTTCAAAATAAGATGTTGACCAAAAATTTGAACTTTTGACTGTCAAATGACCATTTTGCCCCTGCAGTTGACTGTAGGGCAATTAGGGTTTTTGACTGTGCAATTTTGTGCTGTAAGTCTTGAAACTTGGTATGAGGATGCTTGACCATGTTTATAGGCATGTGGGACTTGATTAGACCCTTGGAAACTTCAACTTCTTTGCCAGAACCAAAACCCTAGTTTTTTGACTGTTAGGAGGCCCTTGAACTGTGCAACCCTTGGGGAGATTTTGAACCTTTGACTTGACAAATATTGAAGAATATGGGAGGGCAAATTTTGGGGTACAACAGTTGCCCCTGTTCAATCTTCTTAGACCTGAGGATGTAGATTGGCTGACGTGCCTTTCGTAATCCGAAGGTGGAAGATGATTGAACACTAGAGTGCCCAGAAATTTGCGCTCACATAGTAGTGTGATGGTGGGAATGGGCTTATAGATGCCATTTGGAGATTGATGGATAGGATGATGGGCTTATAGATGCCATGCTGAGAGGTGATGGATAGGTGGATGGGCTCATAGATGCCATCTGGATGTCGATCGCGTAAGAGATTCCTTAGCGAGAACTTGCGTACCTGAAAAAGAAAATGATTACCTGACCTGTTACAGGAGTTGGTCTTCAAACTCTTTGTGTAGATGCGCCCTGACTGGTTACAAGAATCATGTCTGGAACTTCAAACGGTGATGAATGAACCAGGGATGGTTACTACCTCAACGGGACAGTGAGAGAACCTTGGACGATTACTACCTCAACAGGAACGCTGAGAGAACCTTGGACGATTACTACCTCAACAGGAACGCTGAGAGAACCTTGGACGATTACTACCTCAACAGGAACGCTGAGAGAACCTTGGGCGACTTCAACCTCAATAGTAACGCTGAGAGAATCTTGGGCGACTTCATCCTCAACAGTAACGCTGAGAGAATCTTGGGCGACTTCAACCTCAACAGTAACGCTGAGAGAATATGGGGGTGATTACTACCTCAATAGGAACGCTGAGAGAATCTTGGGCAACTTCAACCTCAACAGTAACGCTGAGAGAATCTTGGGCGACTTCAACCTCAACAGTAACGCTGAGAGAATCTGGGGGTGATTACTACCTCAACAGGAACGTTGAGAGAATCTTGGGCGACTTCAACCTCAACAGTAACGCTGAGAGAATCTTGGATGTCTTCTACTGAGTCTTTATCAAGAAAATATGTTAGGGATCGATTTAACTAGACTAGAGAAGGCCTTTGACTGGATAAGAAACAGGAAAATCTTAGGGTCGATTTAACTGAACCGGTCTAGGTCTTGAAATCTTCAACTGGATAAGAAACAGGGAGATCTTAGGGTCGATCTGACTGAACCAGAGAAGGCCTTTGACTGGATAAGAAACAGAAAAATCTTAGGGTCGATTTAACTGAACCAGGCTAGGTCTTGAAATGTCTTCAACTGGATAAGAAACAGGAAGATCTTAGGGTCGATCTGACTGAACCAGAGAAGGCCTTTGACTGGATAAGAAACAGAAAAATCTTAGGATCGATTTAACTGAACCGTACAAGGTCTTGGAATCTTCAACTGGATAAGAATCAGGGAGATCTTAGGGTCGATCTGACTGAACCAGGGAAGGCCTTGAATATAGCTGAGAACTTAACTGGATCTTTCCTGAAAGGTAAAGGTCAATCATATGCAATGCATGATATGGATCAAGCAATGATGTTCTCAACATAAATGAGATTTGTAAGATATGATGCATATATGCATGCTATAATGTATGGAAGTGCGATGTTTATGAATGTATCTTTTCGTTTTTAGGAAAATAAATCCTTGACGGGTGCCGGGAAGTCATTCCTGGGCTGATGTTGAAGAATAGTGCTTTGCTTCCGCTGGGGATGATAGTTGCAAGAATACCGCTAGGAGAAGATGACTCCGTTGGGGAATAAGCTTGGCGAATGGATTACTCTGCAGGGAGAAAAGTACTCTAACGATCTTGCTGGGAAACCATACTCTGTGGGGAGAGAGGTACTTTGCTGGAATGTTGATGGTAACTTCGCTGGGGATACCGTTGTTGTGCTCTGTTGGAAGTTTTGATGAACTCCGTTGGGGAATAAGAAGAACTTTGCCGAGGACGATCTTTCCGTGGCTTTTAGCTAAGGATAATCCAGTTATAAGCTCTGGTGGAGAAATAACCTTTGAATAAAACCGGGGAGACGTGTTCGCTCTGCATGGAGTGAAGGTATCTTGGTCGCATTCTTCAGCTGAACTTACCTTGGCACCTCGGTGGACAGGGCAACCAGATCATTTAGACAACTCATTATTGCCCCAATTTCTGTTGGAGAAGAAGGTACATGTGAAGGTGTTTGATGACTGCCGTTTGACAAATCTTCTTCTGGTAGGCAAGTGACGAGATACCGGGACATAGTCGTACGCTTTGATCCCTAATTTTTGCCTGGATCGCCCTTTCGGGTTTTCAGTCCACCGGGATACCCATTTTTGCCCAAGCCGCCTTTTCAGGTTTTCGACTTGCCGGGTGTACAGATTTTTTTCATTTCATCCCTTATTTTTTCCCGAACCCTTTTGGTTCACCGGGAAGCCCTTATTTTTTCCTAGGTGTGTCAACCTAGCGGGTCTTTGATTTTGCGTAGTATTTTTCGACTATGTCCACGTTCTCAGAATGTAGGGAGGTGCCCCTATTGTTGTGTTGTCATGCCACCAGAAGATCTTCGTTTGATCGTCCAATGCCCCAAGTGACTTAGACGGAGATTTGCCCCAGGCTATTTGGCATTTGAGAGATTCTCCGAATCTTGACTGGACTGCCCCAGATAATGGACCACGATCATGTCTGCCCCTTGATTGGGAGTGTTTCTTCCATTTGAGCTTTTGTTGAGAAGATTTTGATCACTGGATATTCGTCGTGCGAACTTCTATGTTGTTCAAACAAATAGTCATATGCAAGCAATGTTATATTAAAAATGCAAAGCTTATGTCTGTCTTGAAGTTTTTTGTGAAAATGCATTTTTTTTTCATAAAAACAAGTGAATTTTTTGTAAACTGTGATGTCAACTCGTTATTTTACCGCAAGCCTTAAGGAGTCAGGATACCTTTCGTAATAGTATGCTTTCGAACTAACCCATGCTTCAGCTAGGACTTATGAGGGTTATAACGTGGCCTGGTTCACGGTTTAAGAAACAAAGGATAAAGGCTCAAATTTTATTTGTACCCACCCGCTCTTCGTGATGTTCTTCAATCCTAAACTCAGCTGATCGTGCGTTAGACCTTATTTGAGTTTTTGTCCTGATATTCCCGTGATGGTTCGGATGTTGATAGTTTATTTTGAATAGGCAGTCATTCCTTTTTGTTATTGAGGGTTTGTGTGACCTCTTTCCTTTTTTTGATTTCGTTATCCCTGTTTTTTGCCTGAACTGTTTCTTTTGTGATTACAGTCAGCGAGATGCCCCAGTTTTGTAAGTCTCCTTCATAGGTTTTGACTTAATGGGCTTTTTGATTTTGGTAATGACTGCCAGTTTTTATGGTTATTTGGAACCATCACTGTCT
Source organism: Vicia faba (assembly GCA_948472305.1). Classification (NCBI taxonomy): domain Eukaryota; kingdom Viridiplantae; phylum Streptophyta; class Magnoliopsida; order Fabales; family Fabaceae; genus Vicia; species Vicia faba. Next base: position 1,497,196,967 of record OX451735.1, on the reverse strand, counting down.
TTTGTTTCAGAAGGACTTCTTTTGATGCCATTCGTTGTGCACCTGGATCAGCTGAGAGAACTACCCTGCCCCAGGTTATGATTAAGGGTTTTAATTTTCGAAAAGAAAACTCCTACTTCTTTGGCTCAGAGGGGTTGACGAGGGATTATCTTCCTTATAACTCTAGTGTTTAGGGATTTGAAACAATGCCTGTACCTCATCAGCGGGGTCTGTTCAAAAGCATACTGTAGATCATGGTATCGTTTTCGTCATCCTCCCTCAAGAGGCTTAGCATTATTAATCGAGCGTTGATCATCAGAAAAAAATATGAAAATAATTTGCATATAATAAATACGAATATATTGCTTCAAAACAGACGTATGCGATGCATTAATGGAATAACAACGTTTATCATGAGTAAATGTTTGAACAAAAGAAAATTACAACTTGGAAATCCTAATGAACAAAAGTCTTTTCATCTCAGGGCTTGTTACTTCAAATGGTGAGCCTTGGAGGGATGGTAGAAAAACTCAGCCTGACCATCTTGTGTGAACTCCAATGCTCCTTCATCAATCAGGTCCTGGATCTTGTTCTTTAGAGCCCAACACTCATTTGTATCATGTCCTGGACTGGCAGAGTGGTAGGCACACCTTTTATTGGGATGATAGGTAGGAGATGATGTGTTGGGGTTCCGGGGATGAGCCCTTAATGTGATCAGATTCAATCTCAACAGACGTTGTAAAGCTTGAAACAACGACATATTGAGCTGGGTGAATTGCCTCCTGGGCTTGTCTGGCTGAAGCTGGTGAGGTTGATGCTGAATTTGTGACCCTGAAGCCATTTGAGGAGCTCTCCCCTTATCTCCTTGTCTCAAAGGTGGTTGAATGATGACTGGCTCTTTACCCTTAGACGTTTTCCCCAGTTGGTTACTCTGAAGTAGTTGGTTGACGAGAACTCCGAGCTCTTCTTGTCTTTGAGCTAAACCTTGAATGATAGTCACCTGCCCCAACATCTGGGCTCTCATTGCATCCACTTCAGCTTGCAGACGTTTCAGCCGTTCGTCCTCAGCGCTGTTCCTGACCAAAGTCTCCATGAGAAGTGTCCTCAGCTCCTCCTGCCCCTTGGATAGATTCAGGAGGATTTCCCCGAACCGAGTTTCTTGAGCAAGAAGGTCCTGGTTATCTTGTTGGGAAGCCATTGCTGAAATAAACAGCGCAGATGGTAAGTGGCCTGTCAAAAGGGTACCTGCAATGCAATGATACGTACGATATGCATGCAATGTTTTCAAGGACCTCGTGGGGTAAACAAGAAATTTATTAGAGTTTGAATCCGGTGGCTTGATTGAAGGGACTTCATGTTATTGAGAGTCTTTCTTCAAAGGGTCAAAGGCTCGCCATATCCAGTGGGTCATAGCCCCTGACAACCTTGTCTAGAGGAAAATAAATCCCCTTTTGCCCCTTGCTGGACAGTTGGTTCATCATGACCTGCGTCACAAGCCCTTGAGATCCTTGAAAGGGATTAGTCCTTGTGTAGGATGTATGCAATGGTATGATGGCATGATGTTATGCTATGCATGGGGTAATGTAGGTAAAACCTGTTACGAGTCCCAATTAAGGACTGTAAACAAAACCTGCAAGAAACTCAATAAACCCTGTTATGAGCCCCAATTAAGGACTATAAATAAGACCTTCAAGACTCTCAGTAAACCCTGTTATGAGTCCCCATTAAGGACTATACACAAAACCTGCAAGAAACTCAAGTGTCAGATAACAAGCATGCAAATAGTCAAGTTGGAAGGCACACAAGTCACACAAGAGAAGCCCTTAGAGTTTAGGCTTGCATGGGGTCTGGGTATTACCCTCTTGAAGTTAGTGGGCTCAACCTGTCCTATTAGAAGTAACCGGGTTCTAAGGATCCCAATATCACTGGATTACTTTCATTGTTCATCGTTTCGATTTAGCCACTGAACGGGCGACCGAAATATTCCAGGAAAGCAACCCTTAATTGAGTGTAGTATCGAGTATCAACCAACCTCGGACTGCACCAAAGTCAGGTATCTCACTACCCTAAAGAGGCCAAGATAGTTCAATTAAGGTTCATAAGGTCAATTGATGCTTCACGACACCACGCGGAGGCCCTGTACTCTCCTTGACTGAACTCAAGGGTTACCGGTACACACCAAAGTGCCACATCAACGTAGCAGACTGTTTCAACCATGTCGGTATACCCCGCACAGTTCCCTCACAGCCTTGTTGCTACTTTCTAAGAAGGTATCCCCCAGATCCGGGTTAGGATCTATAGAACTCCCAAGACAGTCCCACAATTTAAAGCAAACAAGTCAAAGCAATTGAAAACACAGTGATCTTAGTCCTAAGGTACACCTCACTTTAAAAATATCCCCAACAGAGTCGCCAGTTCTGTGATCGGTGGATCTGGAACTGACTATTTTAACGCTGGTTCGCGAAATGTCGCGGAAGCAAGAGTCGCCACCGTCTTTTATTTTCTCCAAAGGGAAAGGACAAAAGCACAGAAAAATTCCTTATAGAGATTGCTCTCGGTTCGGGAGGTAGATTTATAGAAAGGGAGGTGCTATCACCCTTTCTATCCATGGTTATCCATGGGCTCTTAGATACTTGCTCATTGTGTTTTCAAAAGGTTTGTTTGCTTTTCAATTGTGGGTTTTAAAAAGTTTCTTTGAAAATTCCAGTTCGACTCTTGTATCAGTCTTCAAGAGTGTTTGAAAAATTGCTTTCGAAAGCTTTTTGAAAAGTGTCGGTGTGAAAAGTATTTTTGATTTGTTTTGAAATTAGAGCAAGTATCTAGAGTTGTCTACCTACCCTAAGGAATTCGTCTGTGTAGATGTCCTTAAAATAGTGCCATCCCACCATTGAGAGGTAGGTAGCACCACCGTTGGAGGTGTTCGGGTCAATTCGAGGGTTCGGGACATGGTGATCACCGGAGCAATAGGAAGACACCTTAGAAGCTACCCTCATGCCAGGTTCCCGGATCATGAGGACTTACTAAAACATCCTCTACTCGAGGATCACCTTTCGAGGGGCAAGGCAACAGTGAGACGTACCCTAGGGGTGGTGTGTGATTTGTGTGTCGTTTTCAGATATTTTGTCTTGTCATGTATTGGTGATCTACGCTTTTGTTTTTATTTTAACATTCATTCTTTCATGCAGTTTAGTTAACAATTTAAAAGTTGCGAGAAACATAAAAATCCTACGCTATTACAAAGGCGCGGGTCCACATCGCCAAATTTAATCCAGGACCCGATTTGAAAATAAAATAAAGTGCGGAAAATATAAATGTCTAATTTACATGGCTTTGGGAGAATTACATAAAATTTATAAAAGGAAATAAATGCGCGACATAGAAGTACGATCGAATGCGAGGGCGTTGGACCCTTTTAAGGAATTTAAATTATAATTATGAAATTAATTAAATTAAATGAGAAAGGAATTTTTTTTTTTAGTTTTTTGTATTTATGGATTTTTATGAGAATTAAATGGAATTTAAAACCTAATTCTAGCTATTTTTAATTTATTAAAAAAACATGTTAAAGTTAAACCTAGAATTAACCTAATTAATTAATACAATTTTATTTACAAAAATAAATAATTAATTATTAGTGATGAAAAGGAAAAAAAAGATAAAAGTAATTAAACCTAATTCTACAAATTTTTTAAGTTTATTAAGAAAATGTTAAAATTAATCCTAGAATTTAAAAACTAAATTAATTAATAACATTTATTTACAAAAAAAATAAAATATATTTTTGTTTTTGTCTTTTCTGATTTTTTGGCATTTTTATGTTTTATGAAAATTTTAATTTGAAGAATTTAAATAAAACAATTAATTAAGAGGAATAAATAAAAGAAAATAAATAAACAAAAGAAAATAAAAGTGAGAGAGAAAATACAAACAGATGGGGGGTGTTGACCCCAATTTTGGAGGTGTTGTCCAGCAATTAAGCCCAAGGAGCCTGGCCCTTTTTTGACTTCTCAGTGTTCACGTGTGTAGGCGTTGACTGGGACATTCCATAGACCTTGATTCTGGACCATTGGATTGAGATCAGTAGGCGTGTGGCACGCTTGGATGATGAGTGTATGGTAGGCCTTTGAGGGGAAACTGCATGAGATTATGCTGAAACAAAATATATGAAGAAAGTGTGGGGACCTGGGAATCGAACCCAGGTCCCAAGGCTTGCCAGCGTTTCTTTCCACCATCTGAACCATTTAGCAACTTTGTTATTATAATGGAAGATAAATAATATATAAAAAAGAAACGCTGATGCTGTTAATTAAAAAAAAAGCGCGCTAAACTTGAATAGACCAATGGCGTTGAGACAACAGGCCTTCTTCTTCGTTGGTTTGCATTTGCCTGAAAAACATAAAACAAGATTGCGGGGGTTTTAAACCCCCACTATATGGTATATGGAAAAATAGCGAATAGGCCATCGTTGATCAGAAATTAGGCGCGACCTATGCATTGAGTTCGTTTGAATCTCCTGGTTCTAATGGTACAAGTCTCGTGTCTCAATTTTTCCATAACAGAGAAACCCCAAATTTGAACCTCTGCAACCCTAAAACGCTCCAATGGTGGATTCTCATATGATGCACGAAAACTCAATTAAAATATATGGTTAGATTCAGAATGGTTCAATTAGTATAAATCAACAAAGAAAATGCAATGAGGATGCTTAAAAATTGAAACACGAATAGGCATAAAGTGTGAGAAACTTTGAGTTCTATGTACCAATTCTTGGTGCGTGAGGACTGGAAAAGAATGCAGTTAGGTTCAATGATGTCTCAGGAAGCTTTTGGGATCAATATTTTCCTTTGAATCGTCCTCTAAGACAGTTTTCAGTTTTTGAATTTTTGACAAAAAACACAAACTTTGTTCTTGATGTGAGGCGCAACATCCAGGTCTTTAGGCATTAGGTTTTGATCAGTATAAGTATGGGATGGATTAGGGTTGAGATTTTAGTCAAGAGATCAATGCAATCATGAATCAAATATTGGATTTTAATGGCATATTTTTTCAATCTTTTTTCATGTGATTTTGATGTCAATCATGGCCAAACCTTCCAATTTTGGGTATGCATGAATCTTGAGCCTTTAAGGAGAGTTTATTCTGCACAAAAAGATTTGAAAACCTTATTTTAGTATTTTTGTCATATTTTATTTTATTAAATGAATTAATAGTAATTAAAAATTCAAATAAATAAATAAAAATGATGAAATAAATCCCCTTTGGGCCAAATGGTCGTGCATATGCTTTGGGTGATGAATCTTGGAAGAAAATGTGGCCCATTAGCAATTTTAAAGCATTTGAAGCAAAGTTGACTTTTCAAAATTCCCAAAAATTTCCCAACTTCCACAAGGCATATATTGCTCAATTTTTAAGCTTTGATCATGTTCTTGGACATTTTGGAAAGGTCTTGAAGTCCTCTAACCAATTCCCTTTGTCCCATGTCATTTTGATTTACCAATCTCAAGTTATGGCCTTTGACTTAAAGTCCCTTTTTGTTGACTTTTGAAAATGACCTATAATGTTGAAATTGATAACTTTTTGTGAGAGCATTTCTTGGACTTGAAGTGTGAAGAGGAGTTGTAGGAAATGTCTTTCTCTTCAAAATGAGCTTTGGATGGAATTTTTATGATAAACCATGTGGAAGTTATGCCTTGGTCAAGTTACAGTTGACTTTTTCAACTGTCCAAATATGGAAACTTTTGCATCTTGAGACTTTTTGAGCCATGCCTTGAAAATCATGATCAAGATTTGATCAAATGATGTTTGTGGCTTCAAAATAAGATGTTGACCAAAAATTTGAACTTTTGACTGTCAAATGACCATTTTGCCCCTGCAGTTGATTGTAGGGCAATTAGGGTTTTTGACTGTGCAATTTTGTGCTGTAAGTCTTGAAACTTGGTATGAGGATGCTTGACCATGTTTATAGTCATGTGGGACTTGATTAGAACCTTGGAAACTTCAACTTCTTTGCCAGAACCAAAACCCTAGTTTTTTGACTGTTAGGAGGCCCTTGAACTGTGCAACCCTTGGGGAGATTTTGAACCTTTGACTTGGCAAATCTTGAAGAATATGGGAGGACAAATTTTGGGGTACAACACAATGCTTCGGGATAAGGGGAATTACAAACCAAAAATGGGGAAATAAAAGGTCCTAGTTAAACCATTACGTTCTTTTGACATATACATAATTTATAAAAATAATGCGAATAAAATAAAACGCGCGGAGAAGAGAAACCCCTAAAAAAAAATTCTAAGTGGTAAAAATAATTTTTGTTGTTATTTTTGCATTTTTTTGTTTAGAAAAAATAATTAAGTTAAATTAAATTAAAAAAACCCTAATTCTAATTAGTTAATTAATTAAAAAAAGGTGATTAAATAATTAATCAAAATTAACTTAATTAATAAAACCCTAAGTCTAATATTTTATGATTTTATGATTTTATTAAAAATTACTTATTAAAAGAAAAGAAAAAAAGAAAAAAGAAAAAATAAATAATAAAAGGAATTCAAAATGGATTGGGCTTGCAGAAGCAATTAAGGGGGGTGAGAATGAGAAATCCCAGGCCCAGTGATAAGAGGGCCCAGGCACTGCAAACAGTAAATGGGGGGGGGGGGGGGGTTGTGAACATATGGAGTTACTAGGCCCAATTTGGAAAAACCCAGCATTGCGCTGGTTCCAGTATGGACGACCCTTGAAGGTCCATGATAGGAAGCATACTTCTGAGGCGCTGGATATAATGTCCATTGAGATTTGATGGTCATGACGTGGGGTGTTTCGTGCGCATGTGGGGCTGCTTGACACCGGATCTGAAATGAGACAATGTTAGAAAATAAAATGCACAACCTGGAGATTGAACCTAGGTTCTTAGGCTTAACACATGCATGCTTCACCACCAGGCTACCTGCTCATCCATTTTTACAAATATAAACAAATATATATATATATATATATATATATATATATATATATATATATATATATATATATATATATATATATATATATATATATATATTAAAATTCAGCCATTTCTATTTCAAAACAAATGCACGCGCATAAATTTGAATAGGCCAATGATGGAACGCCATGCCTGCCACCGGAGTCAGCCATTGGAGTCAACCTTCTAGTTGTATTCTCCAGTTGGCTCGAACACCAATCCTGCAAAATAACAATGATTAAGGTTTTAAAATAACCCCACCCCCCTTAAAAAATTGCCATGAGTATGAATATGGCATTGCTTTGAGCTGAAACGGCTTGTACACAGAGATACGAGGAGAATGTTATAAACAACCCTAGCCATGGCAACGTGTCATCCTCATGTTGGAATCTCAGTTTTCCGGTCCAGACCTGTTCTAAATAACCATAGAAGCTCGTTTGGACAATCAATAACTATTAACCATGCATGAAAGTGAAAATATGAATATTTGAAAGAAAAAAGTGAATCAGAGCAAATTAGTGTGCCCATTTCAAGTACCAACGACCATGGCATTTGATCTGTTCTTACCCTTGGATGCTTCAAGGATGTGAAGATGATCACAACTTGATCAATGTTTATCTTTTGAAGATGATATTTGACTTTTTGGAAAGCTTAATATGTCCTATACAATCTCTATGTTGATCATTTTTGCTTTTGAAGAAATTATCTTGATGTAAGTTGCCTTGACAAAAAGTGTCTTTTTGTTGACTTTTGAAAATGACCTATAATGTATGAGCTCATATCTTCCAAATGAAGCATTTTTTGGACTTGAGAATAAAAGAAGAGTTGGAGTGAATTGAATTTTATTCAAAATGGGATTTTGTTGGGGAAAAGTTAATGAAACATGTGAAAGTTATGCCTGATCAAAGTTCAGTTGACTTCTCCTAAGGAAACCCTAATTTGACAAATCTTGACTTTTGATGATATGAGAGCTTTCCTTGGGGAATCATGATCAATCCTTGATTAAATGATTAATGTCACTTCAAAATGTTGATGTTGACCAAAAATCTTGAAGTTTGACTGTATGTTGACCATAGTTGACTTTTTGACCAATACAGTTGATTTTCAATCATTTGAGCCATTGACTGAGCAAACTTTTGATGTAGGGCTTGAAACTTGACATGGAAATTTTTGAGGACCTATGAAAAACAATGGAATCCACTTGAGACCTTTGCAAACCAAATTTATTTAAGAAACTCCAAACCCTATGTGATACGGTGGCAGAACCGACTATTTTTACTGGTTTGCATTTTTTATTCGCAAAATGTCACGGTAAGCAAGAGTCGCCACTGACTTTTATTTCATCCAACTAGAAAGGAAAAAAGTACAGAAAAAATCCTTTTTCGAGATTTTGAGTACGGGGGGTAGATTATAGAAGGGGAATGTGTTAGCACCCTTTCTATCCATGGTTTTCCATGGGCTCTTAGGTACTTGCTCATTTTTAAATTGCTTGTGTTTGTGTTCTTGTTTTTGAAAAGTATTTTACTTCATGATAACCCTTGTATCAATCCTCAAGGGTGTGATGAAGTTGTTTTGAACATTTGTTTGAAAAGTGTAAGTGTGAAAAGTTTTGATTTGAGCAAGTACCTACTAGCATCTACCTACTCGAAAAATGATTGTTTCTATTCTTGTTTCCTCTAGACAGCGCTATCCTACTATTGATAAATAGTTAGCACCGTCGTTGGAATTTGTAAGGGTCAATTCGAAAGGGACGTACGATCACTAAAGCAATATTAGGACACCTTAGTAGTAACCCTAGAGTCTTAAGATCTTTTTTGAGGCAACATTTCCGAGGCAACATTCGAATGGGACATTTGATCTTTTTAGACGGGAGGGCAACCACTAAGACACCCTATGCTTAATGATCATTTACCGAAGGCAACCGAAGTGAGAGTATACCCTAAGAGTGAATATGTGCGAGTGATTTTTTTCCAGTTTATTATCTTTGCACATTATGGTTTTCTAACCATTTTAATTTTGTCATGCATTCTTGCCATACAATCCTATTAGCATTCATCTAACAGTTAATAATTGCGGAAATTTAAAAGTGCGAAAATATAAAACCTAACTATTACAAGGTTTCAGGGAGGGGGATTAATTACATAACCAAAAATCGGGAAAAAGCGATAAGTAAAAATCTTAGTTAAGACTATTACATCCTCAAAACAGTTACAAAAATAATAAAAAAATTAAATGCGCGCGGTAAGTTCAATGCGAGGCGATTAGGGTTTTGACCCTTTGACTAATCTTACTTGCGATTGATTAAAGAAAAAACATGTTTTTTTGTCATGTTTTGTTATTTGAGAAAATAACGGAGAATTAAATTTAAAAAAAATCCTAAGTCCTAATTTAGATTAATTTTTGAAAATTAATTAATTAATTCTAAACAACCTATTTTCGTATTTTTGTTTTATTTGAGAAAAAAGAGAAAAAAAATTAAATCAAGAGTTAACCTAATTTTCTAATTTAATTTTAATTATGAAAAAAAAAACAAATTAAAGTTACCCTAATTTAAATATTAATCTAATTAATTAACAAAATTAAATTTAATAAAAAAACAACTAAATCTAATTTTTTAAAACCTTTTTTGATTTTTATGATTTAATTAAAACTGATTTTAAAAATAAAATAATTAAACAAAATAAAAGATAAAATAAAAACTAAAAATAAAAAGAAATTGAGAATTGGGCCTGTTGTCTTGCTGAAAGAGGGGGTGAGTATATGAATTTCTTTGGCCCATTAAGCTCCCCAGCCCAGTCAGCGCTGGATCCGATGTAGTGTTGACTTTATGGTGCATCCTACTCCTTCCTTGCAGGCGTTGGATCTTGGCTGGAGATAGATCTGACGGTCAAATCTTGAGTTGTATGGTGGGTGCTTGAGATTGTGAGGCACTAGATCTTTTGGAGGAAAAGAAAATAAAGAAAGTGGTATGGACCTGGGATCGAACCCAGGTCCTTATGCCTTTTTCCAACGCCATGTTGTCAGCTGCGCTATGATTGTTAGTTGTAATTACAATAATAATAAAACATAATATGAGAAAAATAAAAGAGCTGATTCTAAAGCGCACGAAATTTCAAACGGCCTAGTCACATGCTGCCACACCATCATCTTCTTAATGGATTCCGTCGTTTTAGAAAAAAGGACTTTTACCTACAGACGTCCAATGTAGGTATAACCCTGCAAATTTCAAAAATGTTGTACACGCAAGATAAATGAAAGGTAATGGTACCAATCAACTCGTCTCATCCTCGCGAGCATCATGGTACCTGATTCAAGGCCTAATTTTTCCTGCATCAAGAAACCCTAAAAAAAAACGTGGAAACCCTAGCAATGGCAGATGCGTGTAAAGGCTTCAAAAATGCAATTAAATTGTTCAGTCAACTTGCAAACATGATGACAAACACGAATATAACAATCAAAAGTGCTAATGATGCCAGAATTATGATAATCGAATTGGAAAATTATGTCAAATCGTATGAGGTGTAGCGCGCATTTCTGGGTGTTTCAGGGCTTGCAAACGATCGGGACAGCTTCCTGGGACGTCCAGTAATGGATTGGGATAGCTAGGATGACTTGAGATGGCCTGTGGAGTGAAAACTAATTCACACTTTTCTTTGAATTTTGTGATTTTGCTTTGCCTTTTTTCAAGACCCTAACCCCTGTATTTTGATCTAGAATGATCATTATATAACCTAGAGTGAATTAGGTTAACAAACTTAGACTAAATCTTTGCATTTATCCAAGATTTGATTTGATTTGCAAGCTATATGATATGTTGCTATTTTGAGCCAAACCATGCCTTTCTTGTACCAATTGACCTTAATTCGATTTGATCTTGTTAACTCAGCATATCTTGATTGCCAATTTGTCAAAAAAACAAATCAAATCATATCTTTGTTAATTTTCATCATTTATTTGATTTAATTCACTTTTTAATTAATGAAAAATCAAAATAAATTGAAAAATGAAGCACATAATGGGTGAGTGAACATTTGAGTCGTGGACCACATTATAATTGAGGTGCAAGCATAAAAAGTTGGGCCCATTTAGCAAAAAATGCAAATTTGAGCACATTTGACTTTTGGCAATTTTGTAAAAATGGTCAACTTGGACAATGCATAACTCTCTCAATTTTGACCCTAGAGAGGTGTTCTTGGACTTTTTTAGAAAGCTTAGGATTTCCTCTAAACAACCCTTTTGGTATCATCTCAATTGAGTCTTCCATGTTCATGTATGAAGCTTTGACCCAAAAGGTGTTTTTGTTGACTTTTCAAAAGGACCTATAATGTCAAAATTCATATCTTTTTGTGAGTGCATATTCTGGACTTGGGAGCTGAATATGAATTGTAAAGAATTGCATCCTCTTAAAAATGAGCTTTTAATGGGTCATTTCTGATAAAGTATGAGAAAGTTATGCTTGGTAAAAGTTGAGTTGACTTTTCCTATAAAACCCTAATTTAGCAACTTTTGGGTTTTGATGAATTGTGAGCAATCCTCCAGGAATCACGACCAACCCTTGATCAATTGATGGATAATACTTCAAAATGATGATGTTGACCAAAAATCTTGAAGTTTGACTGTATGTGGGCCACAATTGACTTTTGACCTAGTACAGTTGATTTTCTGGCATTTGAGCAATTGACTGAGCAAACTTCTCCTGCAAGGCTTGAAACTTGACATGGATGATATTGAGAACATATTAGGATAATGGTGAGGATTTGAGTCCTTTGTGGTTCACACATCTTGATGAAGATGGAAACCCTAATTTGAGGTATGCTGCCTTAGGAGAGAGTTTGTCTGGTCAATTCTTGAACTTCCTTGAGCAATTTTGGGACCTCACTTACCATGTGTTGAGAAATATGGGAGGGAAAATTTTAGGGTACAACAGCTGCCCCTGTTCAATCTTCTTAAACCTAAAGATATAGATTGGCTCGTCTGCCTTTCGTGATCTGAAGGTGGAAGATGATTGAACACTAGAGCGTCCAGAAATTTGCACCCGCATGAAGTGGAACCTGATTTGTGATATCGGGAATGGGCTTACAAATGCCATTCGGAGGTCGATGATGGAAGATTGTCAGGGATGGGCTTAAAGATGCCATCCGAAGAGGTGTCGACCGCATAAGAGATTCCTTTGCGAGAACCCGCATACCTGTTGTTGAGGAGGACTTCGCTGGGGAATGCTGGTCTCTGTCTTGGGAGAAATAGAGTTTTAGGAGCTTCAGTTGTTTGTTATTCTACTGGGGAATAACTCCGGTTTGAGGAAGCGGAAGTGAACTTGTGTCTGGTCGGGGTATATGCTGCACCACGACTTACTGGAGAGATGCGAAACCAATCGTATTTGATCGGGTCCCGGTCTTACAATGTTATGGACTGCTGTCTGGGGATAAGAGAGGAAGAACCTGGATATTAAGGTTATGGGAGGGAACCTGGATAGTAGGATTACTTTGAGATAAAAGCCTGGATAGTAGGGCTGTAAGAAGGAACCTAGATAATAGGGTTACTTCGTCATGAAAGCCTGGATAGTAGGGCTGTGAGAAGGAACCTGGATAGTAGGGTTACTTCGAGATGAAAGCTTGGATAGTAGGGATGTGAGAAGGAACCTGGATAGTAGGGTTACTTCGATATGAAAGCCTGGATAGTAGGGCTGTGAGAAGGAACCTGGATAGTAGGGTTACTTCGATATGAAAGCCTGGATAGTAGGGCTTAGGAAGGAACCTGGGTTGTAGGGTTTCTTCGAGATGAAAGCCTGGATAGTAGGGCTTGAGAAGGAACCTGGATAGTAGGGTTACTTCGACATGAAAGCCTGGATAGTAGGGCTGTGAGAAGGAACCTGGATAGCAGGGTTACTTCGATGTGAAAGCCTGGATAGTAGGGCTATGAGAAGGAACCTGGATAGTAGGGTTACTTCGATGTGAAAGCCTGGATAATAGGGCTGTGAGAAGGAACCTGGATGGTAGGGTTACTTCGATATGAAAGCCTGGATAGTAGGGCTGTGAGAAGGAACCTGGATAGTAGGGCTTGAGAAGGAACCTGTATAGTAGGGTTACTTTGATATGAAATCCTGGATAGTAGGGCTGTGAGAAGGAACCTGGATAGTAGGGTTACTTCGATGTGAAAGCCTGGATAGTAGGGATATGAGAAGGAACCTGGATAGTAGGGTTACTTCGATATGAAAGCCTGGATAGTAGGGCTGTGAGAAGGAACCTGGATGGTAGGGTTACTTCAAGATGAAAGCCTGGATAGTAGGGCTTGAGAAGGAACCTGGATAGTAGGGTTACTTCGATATGAAAGTCTGGATAGTAGGGCTGTGAGAAGGAACCTGGATAGTAGGGTTACTTCGATATGAAAGCCTGGATAGTAGGGCTTGAGAAGGAACCTGGATAGTGGGGTTACTTCGAGATGAAAGCCTGGATAGTAGGGTTGTGAGAAGGAACCTGGATAGTAGGGTTACCTTGAGATGAAAAGCTTGGATAGTAGGGCTTTGAGAAGGAACCTGGGTAAGGTTGCTTCGTAAGGAGTTTGGGTAAAACTGCATCTGAACCGAGAAGGAACCTGGGTAAGGTTACTTTGTGAGGAGTTTGGGTAAAACTGTAGAAGGAACCTGGGTAAGGTTGCTCGTGATGGTCCGTGTAAAACATCAGAATGAACCGGGGTAAGGTTATAAGTTTGTGTAAAACTTCAGGATGAACCGGGGTAAGGTTACTTGGTGATAAGTTCGTGTAAAACTTCAGGAGGAACCTGCATAAGGTCGCATTTGTCGCACCGATGATTACTCTATTTAGCTTCGAGTGTTGATCATGGACCTGCTGGAAATTGTTGATAATAACTATCTTTCCTAAAAGAAATACAGGGTTAGTTATGTGTGATGCATGAGATGCATTGTGATGAGGTTCTTAAAATAACTGAGATTATGCTATATGCAATGTATGCACATGTCATGATGTATGAACATGAAATGCTGACGTAATAATCTGAGTACGGGAAAATAAATCCCTGACTGCTGTTTGGAGAGTATGAGAAATGGCATTCTTGACTGCTGTAAAAAACCATAGTTCCTCTACTTCTATTGGGGATGGTGAACAAAGATGAGTAGCTGGGGATTTACATCCATTCGGCTGGTGAATATTCTGCCGGAAGAGACCCTGTTCGAGGATAACTCTGCGGGGAATAACTCTGTTGGAGAGGAGATACTCTGTTGGTAGATCTGCTGATTTGGAGAAATGAACTTAGCTGGGGATGAATTTACGTTGCTGGTGATAACGAATTCTGTTGGAGATTGAATTTCTGCTTGTGAGAGAAACAAACTCTGCTTGGGGAAAAATTTACTGACTCACTCGCGATTCTGAACCTCAGTTGGGGAGAGTTATGTCCTATTCGGGAAAGCTAACATCACTGTCTTTGGATACTTTTTACTCTGTGGGGAGTATATGTACCACTACTCGTGTTCTCAAGCTGGCTCTATCCCGGTACCTGATGGGCAGAGTAACTGTAAGGTTTGGGCACTTCTTGTTTTCCCTGTTTTTGGCATTACGAGTAATCGTCTTTTGTTTCTTATGTAAATATTTATGAGCAGCCATTATTTTCAAATGCATATATCAAAAATGAATCATTGGACGTTCTTGCAAAACAAAACAGAAAAAGAAAAACAAATTGAAATTTCTTGTGAAAATGAATTATATTTATTTTTTGCAATTGGACCGTAATAGGCATTTTTGTACAAAGAGGCCGACGTCCTAGTAAGAGAACGCCGCCGAAAGAAATTACAATTTGTAAAAAAAAAGAAGGAAAACAATTATGTGAAACAATCCCATCGGGTTCCCACTCTGCTATTGCCTTTATATCTTCAAGCGTCTCATCACCTAGCTACTTGGCCGAAGGTTAATTAGATTGATTGGCGCTGTCCGAGCTTGATAGTTGATACCGAAGTCTGGTTGCAAGATGATCCAATGAGACATAGTGTTACGCTTCGATCCCTAATTTTTTCCTGGACCGCCCTTTCGGGTTTTCAGTCCACCGGAATACCCTTTTTTGCCCAAGTCGCCTTTTCAGGTTTTCGACTTGCCGGGTGTATAATTTTTTTATTTTCATCTCTTACTTTTGCTCGAACCCTTTTGGTTCGCCGGGGAGCCCTTATTTTTTCCTAGGCCAGTCAACCTAGCGGGTCTTTGATTATGCGTAGTATCTTTTCACTATGTCTGTATTGACGGGGTGAGGAAGGTCGTCACC
Organism: Vicia faba; assembly: GCA_948472305.1. Lineage (NCBI taxonomy): Eukaryota > Viridiplantae > Streptophyta > Magnoliopsida > Fabales > Fabaceae > Vicia > Vicia faba. The sequence goes on along the minus strand of OX451735.1, from coordinate 1,497,181,747 downwards.
ATCCATGGTGGTTAGAATCATAGCTCCTCCCGAGAAAATGTTCTTAACCACCAATGGCCCTTCGTATGTGGGGGTCCATTTTCCCATGGGATCACCTTGCGGTAGTATGATGCGTTTGATCACTAGATCCCCGACTTGATATTCTTGTTGTCTGACTTTCTTGTTAAAAGCCTCGATCATTCGCTTTTGATATGTCTAACCATGACAGATAGCAATAAGTCTCTTTTCATCGATTAGATTCAGCTGATCAAGTCGGGTTTGGATCCAGTCGTCTTCGTTCAAACCCGCATGCTTCATAATCCTGAGAGAGGGTATCTGGACTTCAATGGGTAGGACTGCCTCCATGCCATACACTAAAGAGTAGGGTGTTTCCCCTGTCGACGTCCGTGCTGAGGTACGGTACCCATGAAGAGTGAATGGTAACATCTCGTGCCAGTCTTTGTATGTCACCGTCATCTTCTGCATAATTTTTTTGATGTTCTTATTAGCTGCTTCAACAACTCCATTCATCTTTGGCCGATAGGGAGAAGAATTATGATGCTGAATCTTGAACTGTTTGCAGAGCTCGGTGATTATTGTGTTATTGAGATTTGTACCATTATCACTAATAATCCTCTCTGGTACACCATATCCACAAATTAGATTATGTCGGATAAACCGCGCCACGACGTTCTTGGTTACTATAGCCAAAGAGGTTGCCTCAACCCATTTTGTGAAGTAATCAATGGCTACCAGAATGAAACGATGCCCGTTAGACGCAGTAGGTCTGATCTTATTGATCATGTCGATGCCCCACATCACAAAGGGCCACGAAGTTGTCAAAAAATTTAAGGGAACCAGAGGTACATGCACCTTATCAACATGGACTTGGCACTTATGACAGGTTCGAGAGTGCTGATAACAATCGGCTTCCATAGTGGACACGTAATATCCTGCCCGTAGGATTTTATTTTCCATGGTATGTCCACTGGAATGAGTTCTGAAGGTACCTTCATGTAACTCTTCCATGATCCCTTCGGCCTTGCTCTTGTCTACACACCGCAGTAAGGTTGAATCATGGTTACGCTTATAGAGGATCCCGTTGCTAAGAAATAACTTTGCAGCGAACCTTCTCAGAAACTTCTTATCATTGACAGATGCTCCCTCAGGGTATTCTTGAGCCTCAAGATACCTCTTTACCTCGTGAAACCAGGGTTTATCTGCTACCTCTTCAGTCTCAATGTCACAGTAGTGTGCGGGTTCATCCAACCTCTCAATGGTAATTTGGGGAGCTTCATTGTCCCACCTAACTTTGAACATGGAAGACATGGTAGCTAGCACGTCCGCTAACTGATTCTCCTCTCTTGAGAAATGTTCAAAGGTTATCTCCTTAAAGTGTGGGAGCAATGCCAGTACATACTCTTTGTAAGGGATAAGATTCGGGTGCTTCGTATCCCACTCGCCTTTGATCTGACTTATTACCAGAGCATAATCTCCGAATACATTCAAGAACTTAATCCTCAGGTCAATAGCAGCTCGAAGGCCCATGATACACGCTTCATACTCTGCCATATTGTTGGTGCAGTTAAAACATAATCGGGCGGTGAACGGAGTATGACAACCCTCAGGAGATATAATTATTGCGCCAATTCCATTACTTAATGTGTTCGAGGCTCCATCAAAATACATAGACCATTGGGATCCCTCCTCGGGTCCTTCGCAGTCGGTTACCAACATGATATTCTCATCCAGGAACTCGAAATTCAGGGACTGGTAGTCATCCATGGCCTGATGCGCCAAATGATCCGCCAATACACTCCCCTTGATTGATTTTTGGGTTGTGTATTGGATGTCGTACTCGGTTAAGATCATCTGCCATCTTGCTATTCTTCCGAATAAGACGGACTTCTCGAAAATATATTTGATCGGATCCATCTTTGATATCAACAGCATAGTGTGAGTCAGCATATATTGTCTCAGTCGGCGAGCAGCCCATGCCAAAATGCAGCAAGTTTTCTCGAGCAATGAGTATCGGGTCTCACATTCGGTAAACTTTTTGCTAAGGTAGTAAATAGCGTGCTCTTTTCGGCCAGACTCGTCATGCTGCCCCATCACACACCCCCATTGAATTGTCTAGCACTATCAAGTATAAAATCAAAGGTCTTCCTTTAACCGGAGGCATCAAAATTGGTGGTTCTTGAAGGTATTCCTTGATTCTTTCGAAAGCGGTATGGCATTCATCGTTCCACCTTACCACTTGATCTTTCTTCAGCAGCTTGAAGATTGGCTCACAAGTAGTAGTCAGATGTGAAATGAACCTGGCGATGTAATTCAGATGTCCCAAGAAACCTATGACTTCTTTTTCTGCGCGGGGAGCTGGCATCTCTTGTATGGATTTTACCTTTGCAGGGTCCACCTGAATACCCTTATCACTGACGACAAAACCCAGAAGCTTACCAGACCTTACCCCGAAGGTACACTTGTTCGGATTCAACCTTAGCTTGTACGTATTTAACCTGTCAAACAGTTTCTGGATATGATCAAGGTGCTCTTCCTCAGTCTAGGACCTAGCTATCATGTCATCAACATAAACCTCAATCTCGTGGTGAATCATATCATGGAACAAAGCGACCATGGCGTGCTGATAAGTTGCCCCAACATTCTTCAACCGGAAAGGCATTACCTTGTAACAAAAGGTGCCCCACTGTGTAATGAAGGTTGTCTTCTCCATGTTCTCAAGGTCCATCTTGATCTGGTTGTAGCCAAAAAAACAATCCATGAAGGAGAAGAGCTTATGCTGCGCAGTGTTGTCGACCAGAACATCGATGTGAGGAAGTGAGAAGTCATCCTTGGGGATTTCCGTGTTCAAATCTCTATAGTCCGCACACATGTGTACCTTACCATCCTTCTTAGGTATCGGAACAACGTTGGTAACCCACTGTGGATAGGAAGTGACAGCTAAGAACCCTGCGTCGAACTGTTTCATGACCTCTGCCTTGATTTTCTCTGACATTTCAGGGAGCATACGACAGACCTTCTGCTTTACCGGAGGGTAGTCTTCTTTATTCGGCAGGAGATGTACCACAATATCAGTGTCCAAACCAGACATGTCTTCATAGGACCAGGCGAAGATCTCAACATTGTCGTGTAGCATCTGTATTAACCGTTGTTTGACACTAGGCTCCAAATTCGCACCTATTTTAACCTCTTTCCTGTCTTCCTCTGTACCCAAATTCACTGACTTAATTGGCTCTTCATGAGGCTGTATGGCCCTTTCTTCCCGCTGTAATAGTCTAGCAAGTTCTCTAGGCACCTCACAATCGTCCTCACCTTCGTCCTCGGCTTGGTTGATCGGATTTTTTAAGTCATAACTAGCAGTAGTAAAGCTGTTATCAATGGGATCCAGAGTGGATATGGATCTGCAGTATGATACGTGAGTGTGTGTAAGAGAATAGCTGTTTTGATAAAGTGAGAGACAAAAAAGAAAAACAAGGAGCACAAAATTTGTATGCAAGAAACCTCCAATGCTTTATTAATGATATATGAAATGACAAATAATAGCCCTCACAAGCAAAGCCAAGGTGCCTCGGGAAAGACACTGGGCCGTAAAGTTTCAAATTATTTATTACAAATCTTAAAACAAATGAGTCAATTATTGTGGAATAAAAGAAACAGGTATGAAGTCCCTAGCCGTCCAGTTATTCGGTCCACCGTTGGTTGTTGGGTAGATCCAACTGTCGATGTCTGAATCCTCTTCACTGTCTTCAATTGCATTAATTCCCCGATTGCTGATGTGTAGAGGAGGTCTTCCAGCCAGAGCGCTCCTAACAGCCCTTTGAGCCCCTATAGTAAAGCCCAAACCAAATTTGTCAGTTTTATGAGTGAAATCAAGGAGCTGACCCCAATTGGTACACCCACCTTCTTCAACCACAACCCTGGTGTCCTTGAGAGAAGCCATCTTCAATGGAGGTTTATTGGTAGTAACTTCAGTTGATGCCAAGATCTGAGGGACCTCTTTGAAATTCTAACAAGGAGTTTCTATGAATTCCCCGTACATCTCTATGTAGTGGAAGGAATTGAGGAGACTCACCATATATTCTTATTCACCTCGCACCGTGACAATCTTTCCCTTCACCAGATACTTTAGCATTTGATGGAGTGTGAAAGTAATTGCCCCAGCCTCATGGATCCAAGGACGACCCGACAAGCAAGAATACGACGGCCGAATATCCATTACGTAGAAGGTGGACCCAAAAGTCTGAGAACCCACTTTGACAGGGATGTCCACCTCCCCGTGCACCATTCTCTTCGATCCATCAAAAGCCCTTACCACAATGTTACTAGGCTTTAGTGTCAAACCCTCACAATCCAAGCGGTCCAACGCTTTCTTCGGAAGAACATTCAGTGAATACCCGATATCTACCAGCACATGAGCCATAGTGGTGCCCCTGCACTAAATCGAGACATGCAGAGCATCATTATGCTTCCTTCCTTTCGGTGTCAGATCTACATCTGAAAAACCCAGCCCATTGTCAGCAGTCAGGCTAGCCACACAATCTTTGAACTGATCTACTGAAGTTTCTTGCGGCACATGCGCAGTCTTGAGAAATGAAATCAAAGCCTTCGCATGGGCTTCAGAATACAACAACAGAGACAACATGGATATCTTTGAAGAAGTCTGCCCCAGCTGCTCGACCACATTGTAGTCGCTCTTCTTAATGATTTTCAGTATTTCCTCTATTTCTTATTTAGAGGCTTCCACAACGATTTTCTTAGGTGCCTCCGTCCGGGCAGGCTCACCTATAATTTCCTTGCCCCGAGTCCCAGATGGCTCAGCAGCAGAGGTAATAACTGGAGTAGGAACAGGAGAAATGTCAAGAGTGCTGGTTGGAGCAGCAGTTGGAATAATAGTAGGCTTGATGATCTTCGGAGCAATCTCAGGAGAAAAAACCCTTCCACTTCGGGTAACCTTACTAGTCCCGAAAATATTACTGACATCAGTATCAGCTTCTTCATTCTTCCGATCTTGCTTAATGCCATGATATTACACATCAGCACCATAATTCCATGGGACAACCTTGTCTGAGGTGTACGACATGGGGCCAAGAACAATGATTATCAGCGGAGAAATTCTTTGAACAAGTGTAATCCTAACAGGTCTTCTCGAGGAAACCTTGGAAGGATTGGCGGAAATGGTTATAATAGCAACGCCTTCAATGGGAATAACAGGGATCACAATGTTCTCGAACAAAATCTCTTTATTATCCATCAGACGCTAAACACCTGACTTCAACAAACGACAACCAGAAGGTAGAATCGAACACATGTGGCAACCTTCACCATAATCTGGAAATAAACCGGCCAACAGCAAATTCTTCTTAACTGTCATAAGAGGAGTAGAAATTTCTTCAACAGAGGTCACAAACAAATCAGTGTCAACAACATTAACTCCACGACCATGTTTGGGCATGGGAGCAGTTATAACATTCAACTTTTCTGGAGCATCGAACTCTATCTCCTTGGCTTCAAGCAAGTCTTGTACTTTGTTTCTCAGAGCCCAGCAATCATTTGTATCATGGCCAGGACTCTCAGAATGGTAGGCACATCGCGCATTGGGATTGTATCTGGGAGAGGTAGTGTTTGGATTCTTGGGAGCCTCTTTCAAGGTTGCCAAGTTGGATTTTAATAAATGAGGTAGAACTTCAGCCAAAGTCATGTTGGTGCGGGTAAACTGCCGTTGTGGTCTTTCCACCCTTTGTTGATTGTTGCATTGTGGAGCAACTGCGGGTCTTGGTATCACTACATCATTTACCATTTGACGGTGTTCAGATCTGCTTTGTCCCCTCGGGCTATAGACTGCACTGGCTTCCTCCTTACCAGCGAAAGGCTTCTTTGTTGAACTCGAGGAGGCATCCTTATGTATTTTACCACTTCGAATTCCAGCTTCTACTCTTTCTCCAGTTAAAGTCAGCTCGGTGAAACCAGATGACGAGTTGCCGATTAAGTGATTGAAAAATGGAGCGTTCCTAGAAACATGTCAACCAACTTCCTATCAAACAAAGGGGGTTGAACTCTCCCAGCCAAGTCTCTCAACTTTTGAGCATAATCTTTAAAACCTTCACCTACACCCATGGACATACTCTGGAGTTGAGTACGAGTGGGAGCAAGGCCGACATTATACTGATACTGCTTGTAGAAAGCAGCAGCAAGATCTTCCCAGTTTCGGACACTGGCTCCCTCCAACTGGTAGAACCATTCAAGCTGAGTTCCTGACAGACTATCTTGAAAGAAGTGCACCCACAAGTTTCTATCAGCGGTGTGGGGTTGGATTTTTCTGACATAAGAGCAGAGATGGAGTTTTGGGCAGGACACCCCATCACACTTAGAAAAAACTGGAGCTTTGAACTTCTGAGGGATGACCACTCCCGATACCAATCCTAATTCTTCAAAATCCAACCCAGGTATCCTCTAAACTTCCATGGCACTCAGACGATCCTCTAACTGTTTGTATCTATCCTCAGCGGGAGGATATTGCTCGTCGTTATAATCAGTATCATTGTCAGAGACTGTAGGACTAGGGTCCTTTTCCCCTTCTTGGTTCTCCCCTTCCTTGGATGAAGAGGTTAGATCAGTTTGTTGCTTCAACCTTTCTCCAAACCTTCTGCCCATATCCAGAATACCGACAACTTTCTTCTTCTTCTTCTCTTTCAGAATGAGGGCTTTCAAATCCTCTTTCCCCTTTGCCAAACTTACGAACATCTGTTGGAACTGGGTGTTCTGTACCTAAAGATCCTTGATGGCTTGATCGGAAGACATTTCTGCTAAAATAAACAGCAAAGAAGATGAGAAACCTGTAGTGGTACCTGTAATGATGTGTATGATAATGGGATGCACATGTAATGATTTCAAAGACTTCAGGAAATTTAAATTTGCAAACCAAAATAAACAAAAACTTTATTAGCTTAAATTTGAAGGTTCAAAATGCCTTTAAGGCGTTACAAATAAGTAAATAAAACAAATCTAAAACTAGAAAATAAAAATCAAAAGTCCCATGGACACCTTCTCTTTGTGCTGATATAATCATTGAGCACTCTTTCTTCCTGGAGCTGCCTGGTGAGCTTTAAAACCTTCCTCTCTTGATCATGGAATTGTTCCCTGTAAGTATCTCGCTCATTCTTCAGCTGAATCCAAGACCTCTGTAACTCCCCAAGATCAGTGGGCATGTAAGGATAGAGAACCGTGTAAGGAATGCCTTCTTCAGTAGTGGGCTTCACAATCACTGGTAATACGGCCACATAAGGCATCATAAGCTTCTAGGCATGAGCTCGTACCCATTGGAGGTAAGGCTCCATAGGAATGGAAGTCTTTGGTCCCAAATCCTTGGCGTCAGATCTGTTTACCATGCCCGAAGCTCGTATGAACCTCCGACGATACTCATTAACATCATCCTCATAGTTGAATACAATGCCCTCAATAAGTAACTCACGGGAACCATCCCTTCGAGCATGACCAAATTGTCACAGAGCTAGACAAGGATTGTAAGTTATACCCCCACTGATACCAAGTAATGAGACATTAGGGTACTCCCCACAGCGGTCAATAATAGTAATGTCTTCCATAGCCCGGGAACACCAAAGAATATCCGTATGAGCGAGTGATATTATCCTGTGCGACCAACCCAAACCTTCTCTGTTCTTCGGTACAGACTTAGGGAGGTGAGAAATAAACCACCTCGACAGCAACGACATGCAGCACATAAGAGTCCCTCTCCTCTTCATGGTACGAGTATGGAGAGTGTGCAAAATATCTCCAGGCAAGGTAGGCACAGGGTTGCGAGAAAGGAAAATCTTGATAACATTCACATCTACGAAGGAGTTCGGATTAGGGAAGAGAACTAAACCATATATAAGAAGAGCCAAGACCTCCTCAAAAGCCTGAAAATCCATATCATCCCAAAATAGCTGAGCCTTGTCTATCAGAAATTTGGCTAGAAAACCATCGACTCCACTTCGAGTTTCCCAATTGGATACCACGTCGGCCCATTTCAAATGCAAAGCCGAGGCAATGAATTCTGGCTTAGGAACTTCTTCTATACCTGTGAAGGGTACCTGTTCAAGAATGGGTATCCCCAATAGCTGAGAGAATTCTTCCAAGGTGGGTACCAACTGATAATCTGGAAAGGTGAAGCAGTGATGCTTGGGATCGAAGAACTGAAAAAGTACGCTCATCATCTGTTCATCAAAGTTTGAAGTAACCAGGCTGAGAAGTTGACTGTGTCTCTTAATGAAAGTAGAAGTTCCAGAAACTCTTGATACTAGCTCTTTGTGTTGGGAAGGTATCTTCACAAAGCTGATTCAGATGGTATTTCTACGCACGAAGGCCATGATCTGCAAAACAGAACAAAGATAAATTCCCTTGGTCTTTGAAATGGTTAGTGTAATGAAGCATGAATGCCATGTTATTATGCATGATGTCATGATGTCATGATAAACCACAGGTATAGCAAACACAGGTATTTCAAACACATTCAAATCACACAAAGCCCTTAGGTTTAAGGCTTGCATGAGGTCAAATGTAATACCCTCTTGAAGTTAAGTTGGTTTCAAACTTGTCCTAGAAAAGTAATTGGGTTCTAGAGGATCTCAATATCACTGATCATCCTTTATCGGTCATGGTTTCAGCTTACACAATCTTTTCTTGCGGCCGAAATATTCCGAAAGTATGATCTCAATGAGTGTAGCATCGAGTATCAACCAGTTCTCATCTCTACACTGAGGCCTTCTATCTCGCTACTTTCTAATGGCCAAGTCGTTCAACTAAGGTTCTAAAGTCCATTGGTGCTTCACGACACCACGCAGTGGCCCCGTATTCTCCTCGTTTCACCACAAGGGATACCGGTACCAACCAAAGTGCCACACCAACGTAGCTACTGCTTCAACCGTATCGGTCTATGCCGTACAGTTTCCTCACAGGCTATTGCTACTTATCTAATGAGTGCCCCCAAATATGGGTATAGGATCTATAGTAACCCCAAACAGAACCCTCAACAATAAAGCAAACAAAGCAAACAAAGCAATCAAGAGAATCAATTTTTATGACCTAGATCCTAAGGTATACCCCACTTATAATTCCCCAACAGAGTCGCTAGTTCTATGATACGGTGGCAGAACCGACTGTTTTTACTGGTTTGCATTTTTTATTCGCAAAATGTCGCGGTAAGCAAGAGTCGCCACCGACTTTTATTTCATCCAACCGGAAAGGAAAAAAGTACAGAAAAAAAAAATCCTTTTTCGAGATTTTGAGTACGGGGGGTAGATTATAGAAAGGGAAGGTGTTAGCACCCTTTCTATCCATGGTTTTCCATGGGCTCTTAGGTACTTGTTCATTTTTAAATTGCTTGTGTTTGTGTGCTTGTTTTTGAAAAATGTTTTAATTTGTGATAACCCTTGTATTAGTCCTCAAGGGTGTTGTTGTACCCCAAAATTTTCCCTCCCATATTTCTCAATACATGTCAAGTGAGGTTCTCAAATTGCTCAAGGAAGTCCAAGGTTTGACCAGACAAACTCTCACCTAAGGCAGTGTACCTTAAATTAGGGTTTCATTTTGCATCAAGATGCTTGAGTCCAAAGGATCCCAAATTCTCACCATTATCCTAATATGTTCTCAAGTTCATCCATGTCAAGTTTCAAGCCCTGCAGAGGAAGTTTGCTCAGTCAATTGCTCAAAGGCCTGAAAATCGATTGTGCTAGGGCAAAAGTCAATTGTGGCCCATATACAGTCAAAACTCAATATTTTTGGTCAACGTTCTCATTTTGAAGTATTATTCATCATTTGATAAAGGGTTGATCATGACTCCTCAAGGATTGCTCACAATTCATCAAAACCCAAAAGTTGCTAAATTAAGGTTTTGTAGGAAAAGTCAACTCAACTTTGACCAAGCATAACTTTCTCATACTTTATAAAAAATGACCCATCCAAAGCTCATTTTGAAAAGGATGCAATTCCCTAAAATCCATCTTCATATCCCAAGTTCAAAATATGCACTCACAAGAAGATATGAATTTGAACGTTATAGGTCATTTTGGAAAGTCAACAAAAACACCTTTTGGGTCAAAGCTTCATACATGAACATGGAAGACTCAATTGAGATGAGACCAAGAGTGTTGTTTATAGGACATCTTAAGCTTTCTAAAAAGTCAAAGAAAACCCCTATAGGGTCAAAATTGAGGGAGTTATGCATTGGTAAAATTGACCCTTTTTGCAAAATTGCCAAAATTCAAATGTGTCCAAAATTGCATTTTTTGTCAAATGGGCCCAAACTTTTATGCTTGCACTGAGTTTGTAATGTGACCCACGACCCATGAGCCCTTCCACTTGTCATTATTTTATTTTTGTTATTTATTTTGATTTTATTTCAATTAAATCAAATAAAATCAATATAAAATAGTAAAAATATCAAAAGCTAATTAAATCTTGAGATTTTGTGCATGATTAGGTCCATTACACAGCTGGAAGTAAGATCAAATCGTGCAAGGTGCAAAATGGATAGAAAAATATTGGATTTGCTTGATTTGGAAAGATTTTGAACAAGGATCAAATCATGAATCAATATTCATAATTGGAGAAGATTTGAAACAAATGGGAACCCTAATACATTCTTGGATACATAAGGGACAAGTGCAGATCAAAAGCAAGGAGGCTGGAGGCGTGCAAGAGAGAGAACAAGTTTCAAAAAATTCAAGAAAAAGTTGCAAATTGATTTCCAAGTTCCAGGCCCTCTCAAGCCATTTCGATCATACCAATCGTTTGCTGGGCATCCTAGGATCGTGCTTCAATCACTAGAAAGGTTCCTCACGCCTTGAAACACTCTATAAGGTTCATACGGTTTCCATATTTTCTTGAATTCGAATACGTTAATTCTGGCATATTTGGCATGATTAATTTATATATTCATAATCCTTGAGATGTTTGCAAGCTAATGGTTGTATTTAATTGCATTTTTATTGACTGTACACTAAGATGCCATGGCTAGGGTTCGTGGTTCGTTTTTAGGGATTTTTCATACAGGAACAATTGGCCATTAATAATGGTACCATGATGCTTGTGAGGTTGAAATGAGTTGATTGGTACCATTGGTTTTCATTTATCATTCTTGTATGATATTTTGGAAAGGCACATGGTTATACCTACACTCAGTGTCCGTAGGTAAAAGTCATGAAATTTATAGCGATGGTGGGAGGAAGAAGAAGGATACGTGGCACTCCATGACTCGTCCATTTGAATTTTACGTGTTTCAGAGTTTGGCCTTTTGTTTTTATCATATAATATTTATTTGTTATTGGTTATACAACTAATACAACTAGCTCAACCGACAAGCGTGCAGTGGGAGAATGCCTAAGGGCCTGGGTTCGATCCCTAGGTCCCAACTTTATTTCATGTTTTTCTTGGACAGACAATCCAGTGCATCTCACACTCCAGGATCCATCTGCACTCTCCAGATCTGACCATCCAAACCACCCAGGGCTTCAGATCTAAGGCCTTCCCCTGAAGGTCCACCATACGCCCAGTCAAGCAAGCACATGGGATTGGAAAAAATCAAAGGGGTCATGAATTATTGGGCTTAGAATTCCAACCACACCCCCCTTTTGCTGAAACAATACCAAGCCCATTATTTTTTCTTTCTTATTTTTTTCATTTATTTATTTAATTAGTTTAATTTTTTTCTAACACAATTAATTTCTTTTTTCACAAAAAATCATAAAATCAAGTTTCACAAAATTTAGAATTAGGTTTTTTTATTTTATCAAAATTAACTTAATATTAGTTTAAATTTAATTTAGGTTAATTCTAACTTTTTGCATATAATTAAAATCAATTAGAAAAATTAGGGTTAGCTTTTGATTTAATTTTTATTTCTTTCTCGAAATAAAAAAATAAAAAAATAGGTTAATTTAATTATTTTTCTTAAATTTAAATTAATTATTAATTAGGTCTTTTTATTTATTCAATTAAACTTTATTTTCTCAAAATAGCACAAAAACCACAAAAAATTATTTTTCTTTTAAATTATAATTAGGTAGTTGGGGTCAAAACCCTAAATCTCTCATCTTCGATTCATCGCGCGCATTTATTATTATTTTTGCAATATTTTTGCAATATTAATGTAAATTAATCCCTACCCCGAAGCCTTGTAATAGCGTAGGTTTTATTTCTCGCATTTTAATTCTCGCAAATATTAACTGTTTAGATGTATGTTAATAGGATTGTATGACAAGATTGCATGATAATTTAAAATGGCTAGAAAACCCTAATATGCAAAGATAATAACTGAAATCAAATCACTCACACATGCGCACTCTTAGGGTATACTCTCACTTCGGTTGCCTTCGGTAAACGATCATTAAGTATAGGGTATCTTAGTGGTTGCCCTACTGTCTAACAAAGATCAAAAGTCCCATTCGGAAATGTTGCCTCGGAAACATCGCCTCAGAAATGTTGCCTCGAATGATCTTAAGACTTTAGGGCTATTACTAAGACGTCTTAACATTGCTTTGACGATCGTATGTCCCTTATGAATTGACCTTTACAACTCCAACAATGATCCTACCTATTTCTCAATAGTAGGATAGCATTGTCTAAAGGAAACGAGAATAGAAATAATCTTTTTTCGAGTAGGTAGATGCTAATAGGTACTTTCTCAAAATCAAACTTTTCACATTTACACCTTTTTCAAATAAAGTTTTCAAAAACACTTCGTAACACTCTTGAGGACAGAAACAAGGGTTAAAATGAAGTAAAACAAAACTTTTGAAAACAAACACACACAAGCAATTTTAAAAGATGAGCAAGTACCTAAGAGCCCATGGAAAACCATGGATAGAAAGGGTGCTAACACCTTCCCTTTCTATAATCTACACCCGTACTCAGAATATCTCGAAAAAGGAATTTTTCTATGCTTTTTTCCTTTCCGGTTGGATAAAATAAAAGTCGGTAGGGACTATTGCAAAAAATAGTAAACGCGCGCGATGAATCGAAACGAGAGAATTAGGGTTTTGACCCCGACTAAACCTAATAAAAAGAAAAATCATTTTTTTTTGTGTTTTGGTGTTATTTTAAGAAAATAAGGTTTAATTGAATAAATAAAAACCTAATTGCTAATTAATTTAAATTAAGAAAGATAATTAAATTAACCTATTTTGTATTTTTGTTTTATTTGAGAAAAGAAATAAAAATTAAATCAAGCTAACCCTAATTTTTTCTAATTGATTTTAAATATCTGAAAAAGTTAGAATTAATCCTAAATTAAATTAAACTATCATTAAATTAAATTTGATAAAATAAAAAAAAAACCTAATTCTAAATTTGTGAAAATTGATTTTATGATTTTTTGTGAAAAAAGAAATTAGTTTAGGTTAAAAAATAATTAAACTAATTAATTTAAATAAAAGAAAGAAATAAAAAGGAAGAGAATGGGCCTGGTGTCTTTGTAAGAAGGGGGGTGCTGGTTGCAAATATCAAGCCCAATAAGCTCTGGCCCTGTTTGACTTTTCCAATCCCATGCTGCTTGTTTGACTGGGCATATGGTAGACCTTCAAGGGATGGCCCTAGATCTGGAGTGTTGATGGATGGAATTGTTGGATACTGAGGGCGTATGGTGGACTTATGGGACACCTGCACACCTGATTATGCAAGATAAAATAATATGAAATAACGTTGGGACCTGGGGATCGAACCCAGACCCTTTGGCATTTTCCCCCTGCGCGCTTACCAGCTGAGCCAACTTTGTTAGTTGTACAAAGAATAACAAACAAACATTATATGGAAAAAACAAAATATCAATTCCTAAACGCGCGAAATTTGAATGAGCGAGTCGGGGAATGCCACATTATCCTTCTTCTTCCTTGGCTTTGTCGTTTTATAAAAAACCCTTTACCTACGGACATTGGGCGTAGGTACAACCCTTGTCCACTCCAAAACCTTGTCCCTGCATGATAAATCACAACCAGTGGTACCAATCAACTCGTTGCAACCTCACGAGCATCATGGTACCACTATCCACACCTAATTGCACCTGTACACAAAACCCCTAAAAACGAAACTAGAACCCTAGCCATGGCAACTTGTTGTATAGTTAATGAAAACGCAATTAATAATGACCATTAGCTTGTAAACATCATAAGGTTTAAGAATATATCAATGAATCATGCCAAATGTGCCAGTATTGAGATATTCGAATTCAAGAAAAGGGATGAATCTTCTGAAACTTACAGTGCAATTCTGAATGTGGGAAAGCTTGTTAATGGTTGAAACACATTCCTGGGATGTCCAGCAAACTTTTGGGATGGCTAGAATGCTTTGAATTGGTCTGAAACGTGGAAATCAGTTTGCCACTTTTCTTCAATTTTTTGAAACTTGCTTCCTCTTTTACACGCCTCCAATCCCCTCTTTTATGGTCTGCAAATGTTCCTTATGTACCCTAGAACGAATTAGGGTTGCAAACTTGTATCAAATCTTTTCCAATTAAGATCATTGATTCATGATTTGATCCTTTGTGCAAATCTTTCCAAATCAAGAAAAATGAAATCTTTTGTATCCATGTGAACCTTGCAGGATTTGATTCCATCTCCAGCTGTATAATAGACCTAAACATGCACAAAATCTCAAGCTTTGATTAGTTTTTGATATTTTCATGATTTTATTTTGATTTTATTTGATTTAATTGAAATAAAATCAAAATAAATACCAAAAATAAAAGAATTACAAGTGGAAGGGCTCATGGGTCTTGGGTCACATTACAAACTCAGTGCATGCATAAAAAGTTGGGCCCATTTAGCAAAAAATTTAAATTTGGACACTTTTGACTTTTGGCAATTTTGCAAAAAAGGTCAACTTTTCCAATGCATAACTCTCTCAATTTTGACCCTAGAGAGGTGTTCTTGGACTTTTTAGAAATCTTAAGATGTCCTCTAAGCAACCTTTTTGGTCTCATCTCAATTGAGTCTTCCATGTTCATGTATGAAGCTTTGATCCAAAAGGTGTTTTTGTTGACTTTTCAAAATGACCTATAATGTCCAAATTCATATCTTCTTGTGAATTCATATTTTGAACTTGGGAGATGAAGATGAATTGTGGGGAATTGCATCCTCTTAAAAATAATCTTTGGATGGGTAATTTTTGATAAAGTATAAGAAAGTTATGCTTGGTCAAATTTGAGTTGACTTTTCCTGCAAAACCCTAATTTAGCAACTTTTGGGTTTTGATGAATTGTGAGCAATCCTTGAGGAATCATGATCAACCCTTGATCCAATTATGAATAATACTTCAAAATGCGAATGTTTACCAAAAATCTTGAAGTTTGACTGTATGTGGGCCACAATTGACTTTTGCCCTAGCACAGTCGATTTTCAAGCCTTTGAGTAATTGACTGAGCAAATTTCCTCTGCAAGGCTTGAAACATGACATGGATGATCTTGAGAACATATTAGGACAATGGTGAGAATTTGGGATCCTTTGGTCTCAAGTATCTTGGTGCGAAATGAAACCCTAATTTGAGATAGACTGTCTTAGGAGAGAGTTTTTCTGGTTAACCCTTGGACTTCCTTGAGCAATTTGAGGACCTCATTTGAAATGTATTGAGAAATATGGGAGGTCAAATTTTGGGGTACAACAACTGCCCCTGTTCAATCTTCTTAAACCTGAGGATGTAGATTGGCTTGTCTGCCTTTCGTGATCCGGAGGTGGAAGATGATTGAACACTAGAGTGCCCAAAAATTTGCACTCGCATGAAGTGGAATTTGTCTTGTGATATCGGGAATGGGCTTATAGATTCCATTTGGAAATCAATGACGGAAGATGGGCTTAAAGATTCCATCAGAAGAAGTGTCGATCTCCGGGCTTTATAGCTTGTATTTAAGATATACCACTATCTGGTCGATTCCAGGCTTCATAGTATTTTGGAGAAATCAGGATATTATCCAGTCGATTTCCGGGCTTCATAGCTTGAATTTAAGATATACCACTATCTGGTCGATTCCAGGCTTCGTAGTATTTTGGAGAGATCAAGATACTATCCGGTCGATTTCTGGGCTTCATAACTTGAACTGGAATAGAAATCTTAGTATTGATTTGACTGAACCAGAGGAAACTTGTGAGAACTTGATTGTATCTTTCCTTGAAAGGTAAAGAGTTAGTCGTATGTAATGTCATGATGTATGAAATGTATTGAGTAATTATGTTCTCAAAATAAATGAGATTGTGTTGTATGATGCATATGCGCATGCTACAATATAGGGATATGCAATGTTCTTGTGATATTCTCCGGCCGGGGAGAATAAATCCCGGACTGCTGTTGAAGGGTACAAAGAATTGAGTTCTTCGTCCTTGCTGGGGATAGCGACTGAAGATGATTAGCTGGAGACAGGCGTACGTTCTGCTCGAGAATATTCTGCCGGGAGAAACTCTGTTTGGGAATAATTCTGTGGGAGAATGACTCTGCGGGGAAGAGAGATAATCTGCTGGATAATCTCCGATTTGGAGAAATAAACTCAGCTGGGGATGAATTACCTTTGCTGGTGATAAATAAACCCTGTCAGGGATTGAATTTTGCCCGTGGAGGAAATAAACTCAACTGATGGTGAACTTCTATTGTTGGTGATAAATAAACCCTACTTGGGGAGAATTTTGCTGACTCATTTGCAATTATGAACCTCGACTGAGGAGAGCTGACACCACTGTCTTTGGATACTTCCTACTCTGCGGGGAGTGTATGTACCTTTAGTCATATTCTCAAGCTAGCTCAGTCCCCGTACCTGGTTGATAGAGCAACTGTAAGGTTTGGACACTTCTTGTTTGCCCCTGTTCCTGGAATTACGAGTAATTGTCTTTTGTTTCTTATGTAAATACTTATGAGCATCAATTATTTTCAAATGCATATATCAAAAATGAATCCTTGGATGTTCTTGCAAAACAAAACAGAAAAAGAAAAAACAAGTTGAAATTTCTTGTGAAATGAATTGTATTGATTTTGAAGTTAGCATGTAATAGGAATTTTGTACAAGAGGATGACGTCCTAGTAAGAGAACACCGCCGAGGGAGCAAAAATTATACAATTTGTGTAACAGAAATAAAAACAGCTATGTGAATAATCCCACTGGGTTCCAACTCTGCTATTTCCTTTATATCTTCGAGTGTCTCATCACTTTGCTACTTGGTTGAAGGTAGATCAGATTGATTGGCACTGTTCGAGCTTGATAGTCGATAACAAAGTCTGGTTGCAAGATGATCCAATGAGTCATAGTGTTACGCTTTGATCCCTAATTTTTTCCTGGATCGCCCTTTCGGGTTTTCAGTCCACCAGGATACCCTTTTTTGCCCAAGCCGCCTTTTCAGGTTTTCGACTTGCCGGGTGTACAGTTTTTTTTCTTCATTTTCATCCCTTACTTTTGCCCGAACCCTTTTGGTTCGTCGAGAAGCCCTTATTTTTGCCTAGGCCAGTCAACCTAGCGGGTCTTTGATTAGGCGTAGTATCTTTTCACTATGTTTGCATTATCGGGGTGAGGAAGGTCGTCACCATCCATGGTGGTTAGAATCATAGCTCCTCCCGAAAAAATGTTCTTAACCACAAATGGCCCTTCGTATGTGGGGGTTCATTTGCCCCTGGGATCACCTTGCGGTAGTATGATGCGCTTGATCACTAGATCCCCGACCTGATATTCTTTTCGTCTGACTTTCTTGTTAAATGCCTTGATCATTCACTTTTGATACGTCTGACCATGACAAATAGCAGTAAGCCTCTTTTCATCGATTAGATTCAGCTGGTCAAGTCAGGTCTGGATCCAATCGTCTTCGCTCAAACCTGCATCCTTCATAATCCAGAGAGAGGGTATCTGGACTTCAACGGGTAGGAATGCTTCCATGCCATACACCAGAGAGTAGGGTGTTGCCCCTGTTGATGTCCGTGCTGAGGTACGATACCCATGAAGAGCGAATGGTAACATCTCATGCCAGTCTTTATATGTCACCGTCATCTTCTGTATAATCTTCTTGATGTTCTTATTAGCCGCTTCAACATCCCCATTCATCTTCAACCGATAGGGAGAAGATTTGTGATGATGTATCGTAAACTGTTTGCAGAGCTCGGTGATCATCGTATTGTTGAGATTGGTACCATTGTCCGTAATGATCCTCTCTGGTACACCATATCGACAGATCAGATTGTGTCGGATAAACCGCGCCACGACGTTCTTAGTTACTGTAGCAAAGGAAGATGCCTCAACCCACTTTGTGAAATAATCAATTGCTACCAGAATGAAATGATGCCCTTTAGACGCAGTAGGTCTGATCTCACCTATCATGTTGATGCCCCACATTGCGAAAGGCCAAGGAGCCGTCAAAACATTCAGAGGAACTGGAGTTACATGCACCTTATCAGCATAAACTTGGCACTTATGACAGGTCTGAGAGTGCTGATAACAATTGGCTTCCATAGTAGGCTAAAAATATCCTGCCCGTAGGATCTTCTTTGCCATGGTATATCCACTGGAATGAGTTCCGAAGGTACCTTCATGTAACTCGGCCATGATCCTTTCTGCCTCGCTTTTGTCCACACATCACAATAAGGTCGAATCATGGTTACGCTTATAAAGGACACCATTGCTAATGAAGAACTTCGTAGCGAACCTTCTCAAGAACTTCTTATCATTAACAGATGCACCCTCGGGATACTCTTGAGTCTCAAGATACCTCTTTACTTCATAAAACCAGGGTTTATCTGCTACTTCTTCAGTCTCAATGTCAAAGCAATGCGCGGGTTCGTACAACCTCTCGATGGTAATCTGGGGAGCTTCATTGTCCCACCTGACTTTGAACATAGAAGACATGGTAGCTAGCGCGTCCGCTAGTTGTTTTTCCTCTCTCGGGAAATGTTCAAAGGTTATCTCCTCAAAGTGTGGAAGCAATGTCAGTACATATTCTTTGTAAGGAATAAGGTTTGGGTGCTTCGTATCCCACTTGCCTTTGATCTGACTGATCACTAGAGAAAAATCTCCGAATACACTCAAGAACTTAATCCTCAGGTCAATAGCAGCTTGGAGACCCAGGATACATGCTTCATACTCCGCCATATTGTTGGTGCAGTTAAAACATAATCGGGCGGTGAATGGAGTATGACAACCCTCAGGAGATATGATCACAGCGCCAATTCCATTACCCAACGCGTTTGAGGCTCCGTCAAAATACATAGACCATCAGGATCCTTCCTCAGGTCCTTCATCCGGTCCAGGTTCTTCACAGTCGGTAACAAACATGATGTTCTCATCCGGGAACTCGAAATTCATGGACTGGTAGTCATCCACAGCCTGATGCGCGAAATGATCCGCCAATACACTCCCCTTGATTGCTTTTTGGGTTGTTTATTGGATGTCGTACTCGGTTAGGATCATCTGCCATCTTGCTATCCTTCTGGAGAGGGCGGGCTTTTCGAAAATATACTTGATTGGATCCATCTTTGATATTAATAAGGTGGTGTGAGTCAGCATATACTATCTCAGTCGGCGAGCAACCCATACCAAAGCGCAGCAAGTTTTCTCGAGCAGTGAGTATCGAGTCTCACAGTCGGTAAACTTTTTGCTAAGGTAGTAAATAGCGTGCTCTTTTCGGCCAGACTCGTCATGCTGCCCCACCACGCACCCCATTTAATTATCCAGTACCGTCAAGTATAAGATCAAAGGTCTTCCTTCAATTTGAGGCATCAGAATTGGTGGCTCTTGGAGGTATTCCTTGATCCTTTCAAAAGCGGTTTGACATTCATCATTCCATTTTACCACTTGATCTTTCTTCAGCAGCTTAAAGATTGGCTCACAAGTAGCAGTCAGGTGTGAAATGAATCTGGCAATGTAATTCAGACGTCCCAAAAAGCCTCTAACTTCCCTTTCTATGCGGGGAGCCGACATTTCCTGTATGGCCTTCACCTTGGCAGGGTCTACCTGAATACCCTTATCACTGACGACGAAACCTAGCAACTTACCAGACCTTACCCCAAAGGTGCACTTGTTCGGGTTTAATCTCAACTTGTACGTCTTCAGCCTGTCGAACAGTTTCTGGAGATGGTCAAGGTGTTCTTCCTCAGTTTGGGACCTTTATATCATATCATCAACATAAACCTCAATCTCATGGTGAATCATGTCGTGGAACAAAGCGACCATGGCGTGCTGATAAGTTGCCCCAGCATTCTTCAACCCGAAAGGAATTACCTTGTAACAGAAGGTGCCCCACTGTGTAATGAAGGTTGTCTTCTCCATATCCTTGGGAGCCATCTTGATCTGATTGTAACCAAAAAACCATCCATGAAGGAGAATATCTTATGCTGCGTGGTGTTGTCGACCAGAACATCAATGTGAGAAAGTGGGAAATCATCCTTGGGGCTTGCCCTATTCAGATCTCTATAGTCCACACACATCTGTACCTTACCATCCTTCTTAGGAACCAGAACAACATTGGCAACCCACTGTGGATAATAAGTAACAACTAAAAATCCCGCGTCGAACTGTTTCATGACCTCAACTTTGATTTTCTCAGACATCTCAGAGCGCATACAGCGAACCTTCTGTTTTACCGGAGGGCAGTCTTCTTTAGTTGGCAAGTGGTGAACCACAATATCCGTGTCCAAACTGGGCATGTCTTCATAAGACCAAGCGAAGATCTCAACATAGTCGTGTAGCATCTGTATCAACCGTTGTTTGACACTAGGCTCCGAATTCGCACCTATCTTAACTTCTTTCCTATCTTCCTCTGTACCCAAATTCACTGATTCGACTGGCTCTTCATGAGGCTGTATGGCCCTTTCTTCCTGTAGTAACAGTCTAGCAAGTTCCCCAGGCACCTCATAATCATCCTCACCTTCGACCTCGACTTGGTTGATCGGATTTTCGAAGTCATAACTGGCAGTAACAGAGTCCTTATCAATGGGATCCAGAGTGGATATGGATCTGCATTATGATACGTGAGTGTGTGTAAGAGAATAACTGTTTTTGATAGAGCGAGAGACAGGAAAAGAAAAACAAGGAGCGCAAAATTTGTAATGCAAGAAACGTCCAATGTTTTATTAATGATATATGAAATGACAAATAATAAGCCCTCACAAGCAAAGCCAAGGTGCCTCGGGCAAGGCACCGGGCCGTAAAGTTTCAAACTGTTTATTACAACTTTCAAAACAAAAGTCAATTACTGTGTAATAAAAGAAACAAGTATGAAGTCCTTCGCTGTCCAGTTGTTCAATCCACCACTGGTTGTTGGGTAGACCCAACTGTCGATATCCGGATTCTCATCATCAGCATCTTCCGTGGCGGAGACAACCTCAATAGCATGGATTCTCGAGTCATGCTTGGGCATGGGTACAGTTATGATGTTGGGTTTCTACAGAGTGTCAAACTCAATCTCCTTGGCTTCGATCAAGTCTTGCACTTTCTTTTTCAAGGCCCAATAGTTGTTTGTATCATGACCTGGACTTTCGGTGTAATATGCGCAACGGGAATTTGGGTTATATTGAGGAGAAGTGGTGTTGGGGTTCTTCAGGGCCTCCCTCAGAGTTACCAGATTTGTCTTCACTAATTGTGGTAGAATTTGAGACAAGGTCATATTGAGCTGAGTGTACTACCTCTGTGGTCTTTCCACCCTTTGTTGATTGTTGCGTTATGGAGTAACCGTGGGTCTTGATATCACTACCGCATTCACTGTTTGACGGTGTTCGGGTCTGCTTTGGCCTCTCGGGCCGTAGGCTGCACTAGCTTCTTTCTTACCAGTGAAAGGATTCTTTATTGGACTTGATGAAGCATCCTTCTGTATTTTACCACTTCGGATACCAGCTTCTACTCTCTCCCCATTCAAAATCAACTCAGTAAACCCAGATGACGAACTACCGATCAAATGATTGAAAAATGGACCAGATAGCGTCCCTAGAAACATGTCAACCAACTCCCTATCAGACAAAGGGGGTTGGAATCTTCCAGCCAAATCTCTCCACTTTTGAGCACAGTCCTTAAAACCTTCACTTGCACCCATAAGCATACCCCGAAGCTGAGTACGAGTGAGAGCAAGGTCGGCGTTATACTGATACTTCCTGTAGAAAGCAGTATCAAGGTCCTCCCAGTTTCGGACATTGGCTCCTTCCAATTGATAAAACCATTCAAGCTGAGTCCCTGACAGACTATCTTGAAAGAAGTGCACCCACAAATTTCTATCAGCAGTGCGGGGTTGGATTTTTCTAACGTACGAGCGGAGATGGAGTTTTAGACAGGATACTCCATCGTACTTGGAAAAAACCGGAGCTTTGAACTTATGAGGAATCACCACTCCCGACACCAATCCTAGTTCTCTGAAATCCAAACCAGGGATCTTCTGAATCTCCATGGCACTCAGACGGTCTTCTAACTTCTTGTACCTATCCTCGGCAGGAGGATATTGCTCCTCATCATAATCTGTATCATCATCAGAGATGGCAGGACTGAGGCCCTTTTCTTCTTCTTGGTTCTCCCCTTCCTTGGATGAAGAGGTCAGATCAACTTGCTGTTTCAACCTATCCCCAAACCTTTTACCCATATTCAGAAGAATGACCTTCTTCTTCTTCTTCTTCTTCTTCTTCTTCTTCTTCTCTTTCAGAATGAGAGTCTTCAAATCCTATTGCCCTTTAGCCAAGCTCAAGAACATCTCTTGGAATTGGGCATTTTGTGCCTGAATATCTTTGATGGCTTGATCAGAAGACATTTCTACTAAAATAAACAACGAAGAAGATGAGAAACCTGTAATGGTACCTGTAATGGTGTGCATGATAATCGGATGCATATGTAATGATTTCAAAGACTTTGGGAGATTTAAATTTGCAAACCAAAAATAAACAAACTTTATTAGATTAACTTATAAAAGGTTCAACAATGCCTTTAAGGCGTTACAAAAGAAGTAAATGGAAAACAAATCTAAGCTAGAAAAGCAAAATCAAAAATCCCATGGACGCTTCCTCTTTGTGCTGACATAGTCATTGATCGTTCTTTCTTCTTCGAGCTGCCTGGTGAGCTTCAAAATCTTCGTTTCTTGCTCATGGTACTTCTCCCATTAAGTATCCCTTTCCTCTTTCAGCTGAATCCAGGACCTCTGCAATGCCCCAGGATCAGTGGGCATGTAAGGATAAAGAACTGTGTAAGGAATGCCTTCTTCATTGGTGGGCTCCACAATCACTGGTAACACCGCTTCATAAGGCATCCCAAGCTTCTCGGCACGAGCTCAGACCCATTAGAGGTAAGGCTGCATAGGAAGGGAAGTCCTTGGTCCTAGCTCTTGGGGGTCAGATCTGTTCACCATGCTCCAAGATCGTATAAACCTCCGGCGGTGCTCGTCAACGTCCTCCTTGTAGTAAAATGCAATATCCGTAAGAAGTAGCTCATGGGGACCGTCTCTCCGAGCACGACCAAATTGTTGCAAAGCTAGACAAAGATTGTAGGTTATTCCCCCTCTAATTCTAAGTAATGGGACATTA
This sequence comes from Vicia faba, assembly GCA_948472305.1. Classification (NCBI taxonomy): domain Eukaryota; kingdom Viridiplantae; phylum Streptophyta; class Magnoliopsida; order Fabales; family Fabaceae; genus Vicia; species Vicia faba. The sequence continues at coordinate 1,497,158,244 of OX451735.1, read as the reverse complement.
GGGTACCCCCCACAACGATCAATGACTGCAGTGTCTTCCATAACCTTAGAACTCCAAAGAATATCTGTATGGGCATGTGACATTATTCTATAGGACCATCCCAAAACTTCCTTATTCTTTATCACAGACTTGGGAAGGTGCGAAATAAACCACCTCGACAGTAACGACATGCAACACATAAGAGTCCTCTTCTTCTCACAGTACGAGTGTAGAGGGCATGCAAGATATAACCCAGTAGAGTAGGCACAAGATTGCGAGAAAGGAAGATCTTAACCGCATTCACATCTATAAAGGAATCGGGATTCGGGAAGAGAACCAAACCGTAGATAAGTAGAGCCAACATATCTTTGAAAGCCTGAAAGTCCGAACTATCCCAGAATAGTTGAGCTTGATCTTTCAGAAACATGGCTAAGAAACCTTCAACCCCGCTTCTTGTTTCCCAATTGGATACTACATCAGCCCGTTTCAGATGTAGAGCTGAAGCAATATCTTCTGGTCTAGGAGTCTCTTCCATACCTGTGAAGGGCATCTGCTCAAGGATGGATATGCCCAATAAGTGAGAAAACTCTTCCAAAGTGGGAACCAACTGATAATCTGGAAAGGTGAAGCAATGATGCACATGATTGAAGAACTGGAAAAGCACACTCATCATCTGCTCATCAAACTTTGAGGTAACCAAGCTAAGAAGCTGACCATGTCTCTTAATTAATGTGGAAGTCTCAGAAACTCTTGAGGCTAACTCTTTGAGTTGAGAAGGTATTTGCACAAAGTTAACTCAGAAGGTGTTTCTGTGGACGGAAGCCATGATCTGCAAAACAGAACAAAGATAAATCCCCTTGGTCTTTGAAATGGTTAGTATAATGAAGTATGCATTCTATGTTATGATGCATGATGTCATGATAAAAGCAACATGTATAGCAGATAACAGGCATGGCAAAGGAAAACAAGTCACACAACAACCCTTAAGTTTAAGGCTTGCATGGGGTCAAAGGTATTACCCTCTTGAAGTTTAGTTGGTTTCAACCTGTCCTAGAAAAAGTAACCGAGTTCTAGAGGTTCTCAATATCAATGACCATCCTCCATCGGTCATGGTTTTAGCTCACACAATCTTTTCTTGCGGATGGAACTATCTCGAGAGTATGGTCTCAATGAGTGTAGCATCGAGTATCAACCAGTTCTCAGCTTTACACCGAGGCCGGCTATCTCACTACTTCCTAATGGCCAAGTTGGTCGATTAAAGGTTCTAAGGTCGGTTGATGCTTGATGACACACGTAGAGGCCCCGTATTCTCCTCGTTTCTCCATAAGGGATACCGGTACCAACCAATGTTCCACATCAACGTAGCTACTGCTTCAACCGTATCGGCCTACATCTTACAGTTCCCTCATAGTTTATTCCTACTTACCTAAAAGGTGTCCCTAGATCTGGGTTAGGATCTATAGTAACTCCCAAGCAAAAACCTTAAAAGTAAAGCAACCAAACAAACAAGAGAAGCAATTTATGATGAACTAAAATCCTAAGGTATACCCACTTATCTTTCCCCAGCAGAGTCACCAGTTCTGTGATACGGTGGCAGAACCGACTGTCTTGGAAAATGCTGGTTTGCGTTTGTGTTTGCAAAATGTTGCGGTAAGCAAGAGTCGCCACCGAATTTTATTTTATCCAAACTGGAAAGGAAAAAAGCACAGAAAAATTTCTTTTTCGAGATTTTGAGTACGGGGGGTAGATTATAGAAAGGGAAGGTATTGGCACCCTTTCTATCCATGGTTTTCCATGGGCTCTTAGGTACTTGCTCATCTTTAAAATTTCTTGTGTGTTTGTGTTTTGAAAAGTTTTTGTTTTACTTCGTTTTAACCCTTGCTTCTGTCTTCAAGAGTGTTACGAAGTGTTTTTGAAAACGTTGTTTGAAAAGAGTGTAAGTGTGAAAACTTTGTTGTTTTGAGCAAGTACCTACTAGCATCTACCTACTCGAAAAAAGATTATTTCCATTCTCGTTTCCTTTGGACAACGCTATCCCACTATTAAGGAGTAGGTAGCATCGTCGTTGGAGTTGTATGGGTCAATTCGTAAGGGACGTATGATCATTAAAGCAATGCTAGGACGTCTTAGTAATAACCCTAATGTCTTAAGATCATATTCGAGGCAACATTTCCGAGGCAACCTTTCCGAGGCAACATTTCTGAACGGGACATTTGATCTTTGTTTAGACAGGAGGGAGACCATTAAAACACCATATACTTAATGACTGTTTACCAAAGGCAACCGAAGTGAGAGTACACCCTAGGAGTGCGCATGTGCGAGTGATTTGATTTCAAGTTATTATCTTTGCACATTAGGGTTTGCTAGCCATTTTAAATTTTCATGCAATCTTGTCATACAATCCTATTAACATACACCTAACAGTTAATATTTACGAGAATTAAAATGCGAGAAATAAAAACTACGCTATTACAAGGCTTCGGGGAGGGGGATTAATTACATAGCCAAAAACCCGTAAAATGATAAATAAAAGAAAAATCCTAATTAAGCTATTACATACCGTGAGCAGTTACATTATTATTGCAAAAAATAGTAAACGCGCGCGATGAATCGAAACGAGAGAATTAGGGTTTTGACCCCGACTAAACCTAATAAAAAGAAAAATCATTTTTTTTTTGTGTTTTGGTGTTATTTTAAGAAAATAAGGTTTAATTGAATAAATAAAAACCTAATTGCTAATTAATTTAAATTAAGAAAGATAATTCAATTAACCTATTTTGTATTTTTGTTTTATTTGAGAAAAGAAATAAAAATTAATTCAAGCTAACCCTAATTTTTTCTAATTGATTTTAAATATATGAAAAAGTTAGAATTAATCCTAAATTAAATTAAACTATCATTAAACTAAATTAGTTTTAATTTAATTTAAGTTAATTCTAACTTTTTATATATATTTAAAATCAATTAGAAAAAATTATGGTTTGCTTGATTTAATTTTTATTTCTTTCTCAAATCAAAAAAATAAAAAAAAGGTTAATTTTTATTATTTTTCTTAATTTAAATTAATTAGTAATTAGGTTTTTATTTATTTATTCAATTAAACCTTATTTTCTCAAAATAATCACAAACAACCAAAAAATGATTTTTCTTTTAATTAGGCTTAATCGGGGTTAAAATCCTAATTCTCTCGTTTCAATTCATCGCGCGCGTTTACTATTTTTGCAATATTAATATAACTTCTTACGGTATGTAATAGTTTAATTAGGATTTTCTTTTATTTATCATTTTATGGGTTTTTTGGCTATGTAATTAATCCCCCTCCCCGAAGCCTTGTAATAGCGTAGTTTTTATTTCTCGCATTTTAATTCTCGCAAATATTAACTGTTAGATGTATGTTAATAGGATTGTATGGCAAGATTGCATGTTAATTTTAAAATGGCTAGCAAACCCTAATGTGCAAAGATAATAACTGAAAACAAATCACTCGCACATGCACACTCTTAGGGTATACTCTCACTTCGGTCGCCTTCGGTAAACGATCATTAAGTATAAGGTGTCTTAGTGGTTGCCCTCCTGTCTAAACAAAGATCAAATGTCCCATTCAGAAATGTTGCCTCAGAAATGTTGCCTCAGAAATGTTGCCTCGAATATGATCTTAAGACATTAGGGATATTATTAAGACGTCCTAACATTGCTTTAGTGATCGTACGTCCCTTTCGAATTGACCCTTACAACTCCAACGACGGTGCTACCTACTCCTTAATAGTGGGATAGCGCTGTCTAAAGGAAATGAGAATGGAAATAATCTTTTTTCGAGTAGGTAGATGCTAGTAGGTACTTGCTCAAAACAACAAACTTTTCACACTTACACTCTTTTCAAACAAAGTTTTCAAAAACACTTCGTAACACTCTTGAAGACAGAAGCAAGGGTTAAAATGAAGTAAAACAAAAACTTTTCAAAACACAAACACACAAGCAATTTTAAAGATGAGCAAGTACCTAAGAGCCCATGGAAAACCATGGATAGAAAGGGTGCTAACACCTTCCCTTTCTATAATCTACCCCCCGTACTCAAAATCTCGAAAAAGGAATTTTTCTGTGATTTTGTCCTTTCCAGTTCGATAAAATAAAAGTCGGTGGCAACTCTTGCTTACCGCGACATTTTGCAAACACAAACGTAAAACGCAAACCAGCATTTTTCAAAACTGTTGGTTCTGCCACCGTATAAAAAAAGTTAGAATTAACCTAAATTAAATTAAAACTAATATAAAATTAAATTTGATAAAAAAATAATAACCTAATTCTAAATTTATGAAAATTGATTTTATGATTTTTTGTTAAAAAAGAAATGATTTGTGTTAGAAAACAATTTAAACAAATTAAATTAAATAATAAAAATTAGAAAAGAAATAGAATGGGCCTGGTGGTTGAATAGCATGGGAGGGGGTGTTGATGGAAAATCTGGGCCCAAAGGCTGATGGCCTTTGTTGACCTTTCCAATCTCATGCGTGCGTTTGACTCATGCCCATGGTGGACCCTCACGTGGGAAGCCTTTGATCTGGCATGCTGGGGATCTGATGGTTGAACGCTGATGACGCATGGTAGTCACATGGGAGACTCGTGTACCTAATTATGCAAGGAAAAATATATGAAGCAAAGTTGGGGACCTGGGAATCGAACCCAGGCCCTTTGGCATTTTTACCCTGTGCGCTTACCAGCTGAGCCAGCTTTGTTAGTTGTACAAAGAACAACAAACAAACATTATATGGAAAAAACAAAATATCAATTCCTAAACGCGCGAAATTTGAATGAGCGAGTCGGGGAATGCCATATTATCCTTCTTCTTCCTTGGCTCTGTCGTTTTAGACAAAACCCTTTACCTACGGACATTGGGCATAGGTACAACCCTTGTCCACTCCAAAACCTTGTCCCTGCATGATAAATCACAACCAGTGGTACCAATCAACTCGTTGCAACCTCACGAGCATCATGGTACCACGATCCACACCTAATTGTACTTGTACACAAAACCCCTAAAAATGAAACTAGAACCCTAGCCATGGAAACTTGCTGTATAGTTAATGAAAACGCAATTAAATATGACCATTAGCTTGCAAACATCATAAGGTTTAAAAATATATCAATGAATCATGCCAAATGTGCCAATATTGAGATATTCGAATTCAAGAAAAGGGATGAATCGTCTGAAACTTATAATGCAATTCTGAATGTGGGAAAGCTTGTTGATGGCTGAAACACGTTCCTGGGATGTCCAACAAATGTTTGGGATGGCTAGAATGCTTTGAATTGGTCTGAAACGTGGAAATCAGTTTGCCACTTTTCTTCAATTTTTTGAAACTTGCTTTCTCTTTTACACACCTCCAATCCCCTCTTTTTTGGTCTGCAAATGTTCCTTATGTACCCTAGAACGAATTAGGGTTGCAAACTTGTATAAAATCTTTTCAAATTAAGATCATTGATTCATGATTTGATCCTTTGTGCAAATCTTTCCAAATCAAGAAAAATGCAATCTTTTGTATCCATGTCAACCTTGCACGATTTGATTCCATCTCCAGCTGTATAATAGACCTAAACATGCACAAAATCTCAAGCTTTGATTAGTTTTTGATATTTTCATGATTTTATTTTGATTTTATTTAATTTAATTGAAATAAAATCAAAATAAATAACAAAAATAAAAGAATGACAAGTGGAAGGTCTAATGGGTCGTGGGTCACATTAGAAACTCAGTGCAAGCATAAAAAGTTGGGCCCATTTAGCAAAAAATGCAAATTTGGACACTTTTGACTTTTGGCAATTTTGCAAAAAAGGTCAACTTTGCCAATGCATAACTCTCTCAGTTTTGATCCTAGAGAGGTGTTCTTGGACTTTTTAGAAATCTTAAGATGTCCTATAAGCAACCTTTTTGGTCTCATCTCAATTGAGTCTTCCATGTTCATGTATGAAGCTTTGACCCAAAAGGTGTTTTTGTTGACTTTTCAAAATGACCTATAATGTCCAAATTCATATCTTCTTGTGAATCCATATATTGAAATTGGGAGATGTAGATTAATTGTGGGGAATTGCATCCTCTTAAAAATGATCTTTGTATGGCTCATTTTTGATAAAGTATGAGAAAGTTATGCTTGGTCAAAGTTGAGTTGACTTTTCTTACAAAACCCTAATTTAGCAACTTTTGAGTTTTGATGAATTGTGAGCAATCCTTGAGGAATCATGATCAACCCTTGATCCAATGATGAATAATACTTCAAAATTATAATGTTGACCAAAAGTCTTGAAGTTTGACTGTATGTGGGCCACCGTTGACTTTTGCCCTAGCACAGTCGATTTTCAGGCCTTTGAGCAATTGACTGAGCGAATTTCCTCTGCAAGGCTTGAAACTTGACATGGATGATCTTGAGAACATATTAGGATAATGGTGAGAATTTGGTATCCTTTGGACTCAAGTATCTTGGTGCAAAATGAAACCCTAATTTGAGGTAGACTGTCTTAAGAGAGAGTTTGTCTGGTCAACCCTTGGACTTCCTTGAGCAATTTGAGGACCTCATTTGAAATGTATTGAGAAATATGGGAGGGAAAATTTTGGGCTATAACAAGCATCAACTTACCTTAGGACCTTTAATCGACTAACTTGTCCATTAGAAAGTAGTGAGATAGCCTACCTCAGTGTAAAGCTGAGAATTGGTTGATACTCGATGCTACACTCATTGAGACCATACTCTCGAGATAGTTTCGGATGCAAGAAAAGATTTCGTGAGCTGAAACCATGACCGATGGAGGATGGTTAGTGATATTGAGAACCTCTAGAATCCGGTTACTTTTACTAGGACAGGTTGAAACCAACTGAACTTCAAGAGGGTAATACCTTAGACCCCATGCAAGCCTTAAACTTAAAGGCTTTGTGTGACTTGTTTGCCTTTGCCATGCCTGTTATCTGCTATACCTGTTGTTTTTTTAAAACATCATGCATCATAACATGGCATCCATACTTCATTATACTAACCATTTCAAAGACCAAGGGAATTTATCTTTGTTCTGTTTTGCAGATTATGGCTTCTGTGCGAAGAAATACCATCCGAGTTAACTTTGTGCAAATACCTGCTCAACTTGAAGAGTTGGCCTCAAGAGTTTCTGAGACTTCTATGTTCATTAAGAGACATGGTCAGCTTCTTAGCCTGGTCACCTCAAAACTTGATGAGCAGATGATGAGTGTACTTTTCCAGTTCTTCGATCCTGTGCATCATTGCTTCACCTTTCCAGATTACCAGCTGGTTCCCAATCTGGAAGAGTTTTCTCACTTATTGGGCATATCCATCCTTGAACAGACGCCCTTCAAAGGTACGGAAGAAACTCCTAGACCAGAAGACATCGCCTCAGCTCTGCATTTGAAACGGGCTGATGTAGTATCCAATTAGGAAACACGAAGCGGGGTCGAAGGTTTCCTAGCCAAATTTCTGATAGATCAGGCTCGGCTATTCTGTGATAATTTGGATTTTCAGGCTTTTGAAGACATCTTGGCTCTCCTTATCTATGGGTTGGTCCTATTCCCGAACCCAGATTCCTTTATAGATGTGAATGTGGTTAAGATTTTCCTTTCTCGCAATCATGTGCCTACTCTACTGGGTGATATCTTGCATGCCCTCTACACTCGTACTGTGTGAAGAAGAGGGACTCTTATGTGTTGCATGCCACTGCTGTCGAGGTGGTTTATTTTGCACCTCCCTAAGTCTGTGTTGAATAACGAATAAGGTTTGGGTTGGTCCTACAGAATAATGTCACTCGCCCATACATATATTCTTTGGTCTTCCCGGGCTATGGAAAACACTGTTGTTATTGACCGTTGTGGTGGATACCCTAATGTCCCGTTGCTTGGAATCAGAGGAGGTATAACCTACAATCCTTGTCTAGCCTTGCGACAATTTGGTCGTGCTCGGAGAGATGGTCCCCACGAGCTACTTCTTGAGGATATTGCATTTGACTACAAGGAAGACGTTGACGAGCATCGTCGGAGGTTCATACGAGCTTAGGGCATGGTGAACAGATCAGACACCTAAGAGCTAGGACCAAAGACTTCCCTTCCTATGCATCCTTACCTCCAATGGGTCTGAGCTCGTGCCCAGAAGATCGGGATGCCCTATGAAGCCGTATTGCCAGTAATTATGGAGACCACTAATGAAGAGGGCGTTCCTTACACATTTCTATATCCTTACATGCCCACTGATCCTGGGGCATTGTAGAGGTCTTGGATTCAGCTGAAAGAGGAGAGGGATACTTACCGGGAAAAGTACCCTGAGCAAGAAAGGAAGATCTTGAAGCTCACCAGGAAGCTCGAGGAAGAAAGAGTGGTCAATGACTACGTCAGCACAAAGAGGAAGCGTCCATGGGACTTTTGATTTTGGATTTTTCTAGTTTAGATTTGTTTTCCATTTACTTCTTTGTAACTCCTTAAAGGCATTGTTGAACCTTTTACAAGTTGATCTAAAAAAGTTTACTTATTTTTGGTTTGCAAATTTAAATTTCCCAAAGTCTTTGAAATCATTACATGTGCATCCCATTATCATGCACATCATTACAGGTACCATTACAGGTTTCTCATCTTCTTCGCTGTTTATTTAAGCAGAAATGTCTTTCGATCAAGCCATCAAAGATCTTCAGGCACAAAATGCCCAGTTCCAACAGATGTTCTTAAGCTTGGCTAAAGGGCAAGAGGATTTGAAGACTCTCATTCTGAAAGAGAAGAAGAAGAAGGTCGTTCTTCTGAATATGGGAAAAAGGTTTGGGGATAGGTTGAAACAGCAAGCTGACCTGCCTCTTCATCCAGGGAAGGGGAGAACCAAGAAGAAGAAAAGGGCCCCAGTCCTGCAATCTCTGATAATGATACTGATTTTGATGATGAACAATATCCTCCTGCTGAGGATAGGTACACGCAACTAGAAGACTGGATGAGTGCTATGGAGATTCAAAAGATCCCTGGTTTGGATTTCAGAGAACTAGGATTGGTATCGGGAGTGGTGATCCCTCATAAGTTCAAAGTTCTGGTTTTTTCCAAGTACGATGGAGTATCCTGTCCAAAACTCCATCTCTGCTCGTATGTCAGAAAAATCCAACCTCACACTGCTGATAGAAATTTGTGGGTGCATATCTTTCAAGATAGTTTGTCAGGGACTCAACTTGAATGGTTTTATCAGTTGGAAGGAGCCAATATTCAAAACTGGGAAGACCTTGCTGCTGCTTTTTACAGGAAGTATCAATATAATGCCGACCTTGCTCCCACTCGTACTCAACTTCATGGTATGTCTATGGGTGAAAGTGAAGGTTTTAAGGACTATGCTCAAAAGTGGAGACTTGGCTGGAAGAGTCCAACCCCCTTTGTCTGATAGGGAGTTGGTTGACATGTTTTTAGGGACGCTGTCTGGTCCATTCTTCAATCATCTGATCGACAGTTTGTCATCTGGGTTTACTGAATTGATCTTGACTGGAGAGAAAGTAGAAGCTGGTATCCGAAGTGGTAATATACAGAAGGATACTTCATCAAATGCAGTAAAAAAGCCTTTCACTGGTAAGAAAGAAGCTAGTGCAGTCTACGGCTCGAAGGGCCAAAACAGACCTGAACACCGTCAAGCAGTAAATGCGGTAGTGATATCAAGACCCACAGTTGCTCTACAATGCAACAATCAACAAAGGGTGGAAAGACCACAGAGGAAGTTCACTCGGCTCAATATGACCCTGACTCAAATTCTACCATAATTATTAAAGACCAATCTGGTAACTCTGAGGGAGGCCCCGAAGAACCCCAACACATATCTCCCCATTATAATCCGAATGCCCACTGCGCCTATCACTCCGAAAGTCCAGGTCATGATACAAACAACTGTTGGGCATTGAAAACAAGGTGCAAGACTTGATCGAAGCCAAAGAGATTGAGTTTGACGCTCCAGAGAAGCCCAATGTCATAACTTCTCCCATGCCCAAACATGGTCATGGAGTAAATGCTGTGGACGATGATTTATTTGGGACCTCTATGGAAGAAATTTCTACTCCTTGATGACAGTAAATAAGAATTTATTGTTGGCCGGTTTATTTTCGGGCTGTGGCGAAGGTTGCCACATGTGTTCAATTCTGCCTGCTGGTTGCCACTTATTGAAATCAGGTGTTCAACGCCTGATGGATAACAAAGAGATCCTGTTCGAAAAGACTATCATTCCGTTGGTTCCAATTGAATATGTTGCCATCATAACCATTTCTGCCAATCCTTTCAAGGTTTCCTCGAGAAAACCTGTTAGGATTATACCCGTCCCAAGAATTGCTCCGTTAATAATTACTGTCCCTGGTCCTATCCCATACACTTCGGATAAGGCTGTCCCTTGGCATTATGGGGCTGATGTGTATTACCATGGAGTTAAACAAGACTTATAGAGTGAGGAAGCTGATGTTGATGTCAGCAATATTGTCGGGGCCAACAAGGTCACCAGAAGTGGAAGACTCTTTTCTCCTGAGATCTCCCCTCCAACTGTCCACAAACATGTTGTCATTCCATCTGCTAGTACATCAACTACTATCCCAATTCCTACTCCAGTTGTCACCCCTGTCGCTGAGCCATTTGGGACTCGGGGCAAAGAAATCATAGGTGAGCCTTCCCGGACGGAGGCACCTAAGAAGATCACTGTAGAAACCTCGAAACAAGAGATAGAAGAAAGTTTGAAGATTATCAAGAAGAGCGACTACAACGTAGTCGAGCAACTGGGGCAGACCCCGTCAAAAATCTCCATGTTGTCCTTGTTATTGTGTTCTAAAGCCCATGCAAAGGCTTTAATTGCATTCCTCAAAACTACGCATGTGCCGCAAGAAACTTCATCCGATCAATTCAAAGATTGCGTAGCTAGCTTGACTGCCGATAATGGGTTGGGTTTCTCAGACACAGATCTGACTGCTAAAGGAAGAAATCACAATGACGCTCTGCACGTCTCGATCGAGTGCATGGGCACTACTATGGCCCACGTACTGGTGGATACCGGGTCCTCATTGAATGTTCTGCCAAAGAAAGCATTAGATTGTTTGGACTGTGAAGGTTTGATTCTAAAGCCGAGAAATATTATGGTCAGGGCTTTCGACGGGTCAAAAAGGATGGTGCACGGGGAGGTGGACATCCCTGTTAAAGTTGGTTCTCAGATTTTTGCATCCACCTTTTATGTGATGGATATCAGGCCATCATATTCTTGCTTGCTAGGTCGCCCTTAGATTCATAAGGCTGGGGCAGTGACTTCCACGCTCCATCAAATGCTGAAATATCTCGTAAAGGGGAAGATTGTCACGGTAAACGGTGAAGAGGAGTATATGGTGAGTCATCTCAATTCCTTCCGCTACGTGGAGATGGATGAAGAATTCATCGAAACCCCTTGTCAAAACTTTGAGGAGGTCCCTCAGAATTTAGCGTCAACTAAAGTTGCTACCAACAAAACTCCGATGAAGATGGCTTCTCTCAAGGAAGCCAGGGCTGTAATCGAAGAAGGTGGGTGTACAAATTAGGGTCAGCTCCCTGATTTCACGCGCAAAACTGACAAATTTTGTTTGGGCTTTACTACAAGGGCTCAAAGGGCTGTTAGGCACGCACAGATTGGAAGATCTCCTCTGCATATCAGAAATCAGGGAGTTAATGCGGTTGAAGATGGTGAAGAAGATTCAAACATTGACAACTGAATCTACCCTACAACCAATGATGGATTGAACAACTGGATGATGAAAGACTTCATACCTGTTTCTTTTATTCCACAGTAATTGACTTTTGTTTTAAGATTTGTAATAGACAGTTTGAAACTTTACGGCCCGGTGCCTTGCCCGAGGCACCTTGGATTTGCTTGTGAGGGCTTATGATTTGTCATTTCATATATCATTAATAAGACATTGGACGTTTCTTGCATTACAAATTTTGCACTCCTTGTTTTTTTTTCTTTTTTCTGTCTCTCACTCTATCAAAACAACTATTCTCTTACACACACTCACGTATTATAATGCAGATCCATATCCACTTTGGATCCCATTGATAACGACTCTGCTACTGCCAGTTATGACTTCGAAAATCCGATCAACCAAGCCTAGGACGAAGGTAAGGACGATTGTGAGGTGCCTGGAGAATTTGCTAGACTGTTACAGCAGGAAGAGAGGGCCATACAGCCTCATGAAGAGCCAGTTGAATCAGTGAATTTGGGTACAGAGGAAGACAGGAAAGAGGTCAAGATAGGTGCGAATCTGGATCCTAGTGTCAAGCAACGGTTGATATAGATGCTACGCAACTATGTTGAGATCTTCGCTTGGTCTTATGGAGATATGCCTAGTTTGGACACTGACGTTGTGGTACACCGCCTGCCGACTAAAAAAATACTGTCCTCTGGTAAAGCCGAAGGTTCGCCATATGCGCCCTGAGATGTCTGAAAAATTCAAAGCTGAGGTCATGAAACAGTTCGATGCAGGATTCTTAGCTGTCACTTCCTATCCGTAGTGGGTTGCCAACGTTGTTCCGGTACCTAAGAAGGATTGTAAGGTACGAATGTGTGTGGACTATAGAGACCTGAACAGGGCAAGCCCCAAGGATGACTTCCCACTTCGTCACATCGATGTTCTGGTCGACAACACCGTGTAGCACAAAATATTCTCCTTCATGGATGGTTTTTCTGGTTATAATCAAATCAAGATGGCTCCCGAGGACATGGAGAAGACAACCTTCGTTACACAGTGGGGCACCTTTTGCTACAAGGTAATGCCTTTCGGTTTGAAGAATGTTGGGGTAACTTATCAGCGCGCCATGGTCGCTTTGTTCCACGACATGATTCACCATGAGATCGAGGTTTATGTTGATGACATGATAGCAAGGTCCCAGACTAAGGAAGAGCACCTTGACCATCTCCAGAAACTGTTCGACAGGTTGAAGACGTACAAGCTGAGGTTGAACCCAAACAAGTGCACCTTCGGGGTAAGGTGTGGTAAGCTGTTGGGTTTCATCGTCAGTGATAAGGGTATTCATGTGGACCCTGCCAAGGTAAAGGCCATATAAGAGATGTCGGCTCCCCGCATAGAAAAGGAAGTTAGAGGCTTTTTGGGACGTCTGAATTACATTGCCAGGTTCATTTCACATCTAACTGCTACTTGTGAGCCAATCTTCAAGCTTCTGAAGAAAGATCAAGTGGTAAAGTGGAATGACGAATGCCAGAACGCTTTCAAAATAATAAAAGAATATCTTCAAGAACCGCCAATTTTGATGCCTCCAGTTGAAGGAAGACCTTTGATCTTATACTTAACATTACTGGATAATTCAATGGGGTGTGTTTTGAGGTAGCATGACGAGTCTGGCCTAAAAAAGCACACTATTTACTACCTTAGCAAAATGTTTACCGACTGTGAGACCCGATACTCATTGCTCGAGAAAACTTGTTGCGCTTTGTCATGGGCTGCTCGTCGGCTGAGACAGTATATGCTGACTCACACCACCTTATTGATATCAAAGATGGATCCAATCAAGTATATCTTCAAAAAGCCTGCCTTATCCAGGAGAATAGTGAGATGGCAGGTGATTCTAACCGAGTATGACATCCAATATAAAACCCAAAAAGCAATCAAGGGAGTGTATTGGCGGATCATTTGGCGCATCAGGCAGTGGATGACTACCAATCCATGAATTTCGAGTTCCCGGATGAGAACATCATGTTGGTGACCGACTGTGAAGAACCTGGACCGGATGAAGGACCTGAGGGAGGATCCCAATGGTCTATATATTTTGATGGAGCCTCAAACGCATTAGGTAATGGCATTGGAGCTGTAATTATATCTCCTGAGGGCTGCCATATTCCATTCACCGCTCGATTATGTTTTAATTGCACCAACAATATGGCGGAGTATGAAGCATGTATCTTGGGTCTTCGAGCTGCTATTGACCTGAGGATTAAGTTCTTGAGTGTATTCGGAGATTCTTCTCTAGTGATCATCCAGATCAAAGGCGAGTGGGATATGAAGCACCCAAATCTTATTCCTTACAAAGAGTATGTACTGACATTGCTCCCACATTTTGAGGAGATAACCTTTGAACACTTCCCGAGATAGGAGAACCAGTTAGAGGATGCGCTAGCTACCATGTCTTCTATGTTCAAAGTCAGGTGGGACAATGAAGCTCCCCAGATTACCATTGAGAGGTTGGACGAACCCGCACATTGCTGTGACATCGAGACTGAAGAGGCAGCAGATAAACCCTGGTTCCACAAGGTAAAGAGGTATCTTGAGACTCAAGAGTATCCAGAGGGTGCGTCTGTTAATGATAGGAAGTTCTTGAGAAGGTTTGCTGTGAAGTTCTTCATCGGTAATGGTGTCCTTTATAAGCGTAACCATGATTCAACCTTACTGCGATGTGTGGAAAAAGCGAGGCAGAATGGGTCATGGCAGAGTTACATGAAGGTACCTTCAGAACTCATTCCACTGGACATACCATGGCAAAGAAGATCCTACGGGATGGATATTATTGGCCCACTATGGAAGCCGATTGTTATCAGCATTCTCGGAATTGTCATAAGTGCCAAGTCTATGCTGATAAAGTGCATGTACCTCCAGTTCCTCTGAATGTTTTGACAGCTCCTTGGCCTTTTGCAATGTGGGGCATCGATATGATAGGTGAGATCAGACCTACTGCGTCTAACGGTCATCTTTTCATTCTGGTAGCTATTGATTATTTCACGAAGTGGGTTGAGGCAGCTTCCTTTGCTACAGTAACCAAGAACGTCGTGGCACGGTTTATCCGACACAATCTGATCTGTCGATACGGTTTACCAGAGAGGATCATTACGAACAATGGTACAAATCTCAACAATACGATGATCACCGAGCTCTGTAAACAATTTAAGATACAGCATCATAACTCTTCTCCCTACCGGCCGAAGATGAATGGGGCTATTGAAGTGGCTAACAAGAACATCAAGAAGATTGTGCAGAAGATGACGGTGACATACAGAAACTGGAATGAGATGTTACCATTTGCTCTTTATGGGTACCATACCTCAGCACAGACGTCGACAAGGGCAACACCCTACTCTCTGGTGTATGGCATGGAGGCGGTCATACCCATCGAAATCCAGATACCCTCTCTCCGGATTATGAAGGATGCAGGTTTGAGGAAGAGGATTGGATCCAGACCCGGCTTGATCAGCTGAATTTAATCGATGAAAAGAGGCTTACTGCTATTTGTCATGGTCAGACGTATCAAAAGCGAATGATCAAGGCTTTTAACAAGAAAGTCAGGCATCAAGAATATCAAGTCGGAGATCTGGTAATCAAACACATCATACTACCGCAAGGTGATCCCAGGGGCAAATGGACCCCCACATACGAAGGGCCATTTGTGGTTAAGAACATTTTCTCGGGAGGAGCTATGATTCAAACAACCATGGATGGTGACGACCTTCCTCACCCCGTCAATGCAGACATAGTGAAAAGATACTACGCATGATCAAAGACCCGCTAGGTCGACTGGCCTAGGCAAAAATAAGGGCTTCCCGGCTGTGATCTGTGGAAATAGAACTGACTATTTTGGAATGCTGGTTCGCGTTTGCGTTTTGAAAAATGTCGCGGTAAGCAAGAGTCGCCACCGTCTTTTATTTAATCCAACAAGGAAAGGACAAAAGCACAGCAAAATTCCTTTTCGAGATGTTTCTCGGGTTCGGGAGGTAGATTATAGAAAGGGAAGGTGTTAGCACCCTTTCTATCCGTGGTTATCCACGGGCTCTTAGGTACTTGCTCACTATGTTTTCAAAAAGTTTTGCTTTTCTTGTGTTCGTGGGTTTTGAAAAGGAGTTTTGTTTGAAAACTTCGATTTAACTCTTGTTTCTGTCCTCAAGAGTGTATGAAGTGTTTGTTGAAAACTTTTGTTTGAAAAGTGTAAGTGCTAAAAAAAATTTTGTTTTTAAAAGAGCAAGTACTTGAGAACCTCTACCTACTCAAAAGGAATTAAGCTGTGTAAATATCCTTTAGACAATACTATCCCACTATTGAGAAGTAGGTAGCACCGTCATTGGAGTTTTTCGGGTCAATTCGATTATAGGGACATGTGTGGTCACCAAAGCAATAGTAGGACGCCTTAGCGGTAACCCTAATGTCCTAGATCCTTTTTATCCGAGGCAACCGTTTCGAGGCAACTTGGATCTTTAGACAGGAGGGAGACCTCTAAAACACCCTATACTCAATGACCACGTCGAGGCAACCAGTGAGGTGTACCCTAGGAGTGGCATGTGCATGTGTGTTGTTTTTCAGTTAAATTGTCTTGTACATGTTATTTATGATCTACGAGTTGTTTTTAATTTTCATACAAATATTTCATGCATATTAACAGTTAAGAGTGCGGAAAATAAATTGCGGAAAAGGTAAATCTACGCTATTACAAGGCGCGGGTCTATACATCGCCAAAAACATAACCCGTTTGGAAAATAAATGCGGAAAATTAAAGAAAGCGGTAAAATCCTAATTAACTATTACATCCTTGGAAACAGTTACATCAATATGATCAAAATAATGATAATGCGCGAAAGAAATTAAATCAGGACGTCCTTAGGGTTTTGACCCTTTTGAGAAATAAAGAAATTTTGGTCCTTTGCATTTAATTAAAATTAAACCTAATTTAATTAATTAAAAGAGAAAAATGTTTTTTTATGTTTTTTAAGTCTTAATGAAAATAAAGATAAAAGAAAATCACAAGTTAGTAAACACCCTAATTTCTATATTAATTTTATTTATTATGAAAAAATGTCAAAGTTAACCTAATTTAACTAATTTAATTAATTTACATTTTATTTACCAAAATAATAATTAATAATGAAATTAATACATAATAAAAATATTTACATTTTTTAATTCTGAATTTATTATGAAAATTAATATTAGTTATGTTAGTTAAATAAATAATAATATTAATAATAAAAATAGTTAGTTAAAAGAAAATAAAAAAACAATTAACCAGGGGGGGGTGTTGACCCAAGAATGGAGGTTTTGTTTAGAAATTTCTGGCCCATTTGTTGGCCAGCCCATTGACTTTTTGGATCAGCTGAGCGTGTGGTTGACTGGGAGTATGGTGTTCTCCACTTTCTGATCATTGGATTGATGCACAAGGACACATGGCACGCTGATTTGTGAGATTGCATGATGGAATCCTTCTGAAAGCCTGCATCGGATTATACAATAAAAAATAGGAACAATTATATGGGGGACCTGGGAATCGAACCCAGGTCCCAATGATGAACGTCCACCTCACTAACCACTAGGCCATCATGCTGCATTTGATATAATATTAACAATTGAAAATAATATACAAAAACAATCATAAGCTGGAGAGAGAAAACAAAATAGCGCGCGCGTTTGAATGATCCAATGGCATAGCACCACGTCTTGTCTTCTTCGCTGAAACCTGAAAAAAGAAATCAAATAACGGGGGTTTTTAACCCCCACAATATGGCATGACCAAAAATAGCGAACAGGCGTGTGATGATCAGAAATTGTTCGCGAGGGTTGGGTTGGATTCGTCTGGCCTTGACGAATTCAACCATATGCGTTTCAAGGTCCAATTTTTCCTATAGAGCAAACCCCCAATTTAAGAGCTTGAAAACCCTAAAATTCATCCATGGTGGTTTGTGATTCAGGGCTCCATAATTCAATTCATCTATGACATTAGCTTCAGAAAGGTTCTAGCAATGCAAAGCACACAAAAAATCTTGTTAATAATGCATGAATATCGAATTACGATTATGAAAAAATAACCAAACCGTGTGACTTGTTCTTGCGTGTTCTTTGAGTGTTAAGGCTTGTTTTTGATTGCTACACGCTTCTGGGAATGCTAGCAAGGTATTAGAATCCTTGAATTGCTTTGAAAGGGCCTGAAAGGTGGAATTCAGTTTTGAGTTTTCTTGGCTTTTTTTCAATATTGCATATGGTTTTCTGCAGCAGCTTGCACGTTTCAGGCATTAGGGTTGGCTTCAGTATTTATGTTGGAAGGGAATTAGGTTAACTTTTGGCCAAGAAATCCTTTGCATTATGGTTTCAATATTTGATTGGGAATCAAATAATTTTCAATATTTTTGATTGATAAAACTTTCCAAACATGGAGATTTTTGTCTCTTTGATGGATGCACGAAATTTCCAGCTTGCCCTGAGCCTATTTGCTTCATAAAAAGATTTGAAAACCATATCTTTATATTTTCTACATTTTAAATCAATTAAATGAATTAATATTAATAAAAAATTCAATTAATTAATTAAAAATAAGAAAATAAATCAATTTGAGCTCAATGGGTCGTGCATAGGCCTTGGACAAAGTTTCAAGAAGGAATTTGGGGCCCATTAGCAAAAACAAGGTGTTTTAGGCAAAGCTGACTTTTGCAAATTCCCAAAAATTTCCCAACTTCTCCAATGCATATCTTGCTCAATTTTGATCCTATGGACATGTTCTTGGACATTTTGGAAAGGTCTTGAAGTCATCTAACGAATGCCTTTGGTCCCATGTCATTTGGATTTAGCAATATCAAGTTATGGTCTTTGACTTAAAATGCCTTTTTGTTGACTTTTGAAATGGACCTATAATGTAGAAATTGATAACTTTTTGTGAGAGCATTTCTTGGTTTTGGAATGTGAATATGAGTTGTAGCAAATGTCATCCCCTTCAAAATGAGCATTAGATGGGATTTTTCTGATGAACCATGAAAAAGTTATGCCCTGGTCAAGTTACAGTTGACTTTTCAACTGTCCAGAAATAGCAACTTTTGCATCTTGATGATTTTTGAGCCATGCTTGTGGAATCATGATCAAGATTGATCAAATGATGATTGTGTGCTCAAAATAAGATGTTGACCAAATTTTTTTACTTTTGACTTCCAAATGACCATTTTACCCCTACAGTTGATTATGAACCAAATAGGGCTTTTGACTGTGGACTTTGATGTTGTGAGTCTTGAAACTTGACATGTAGATGCTTGAGGATATGTGTAGGCCTATGGGACTTGATTGAGCCACTGAAAACCTCAAATTCCTTGCAAGAAACAAAACCCTAATTTGACTGGCTTAGGAGGATGTTTGACTGTGCAACCCTTGAGAAGTCTTAAACTATTTGAAGATGATTCTTGACAAACTTTGAAGAATATGGGAGGGCAAATTTTGGGGTACAACACCGGCGAACCAAAAGGGTTCGGGCAAAAGTAAGGGATGAAAATGAAAAAAGCTGTACACCCGGCAAGTCGAAAACCCGAAAAGGCGGCTTGGGAAAAAAAGGGTATCCCGGTGGACTGAAAACCCGAAAGGGCGGTTCAGGCAAAAATTAGGGATTGAAATGTAACACTATGTCTCATTGGATCATCTTGCAACCAGACTTCGGTATCGACTATCAAGCTCAGACGGCGCCAATCAATCTGATCTACCTTCGACCAAGTAGCAAAGTGATGAGACGCTCGAAGATATAAAGGCAATAGCAGAGTTGGAACCCAGTGGGATTGTTTCACATATCTTTTTTTCTTTCTTTTTCATAAGTTGTATAATTTCTATCCTACAATGGCATTCTCTTACTAGGACGTCAACCTCTTGACAAAACACCTATTACAGGCCAACTTCAAAATTAATACAATTCATTTTCATAAGAAATTTCAACTTGTTTTTTTTCTTTTTCTGTTTTATTTTGCAAGAACGTCCAATGATTCATTTTTGATATATGCATTTGAAAATAATTACTGCTCATAAATATTTACATATGAAACAAAAGACAATTACTCATAATTCCAGGAACAGGGGCAAACAAATAATGTCCAAACCGTGCAGTTGCTCTACCTACCCGGTACAGGGATAGAGCCAGCTTGAGAATATAACTAAAGGTTCATACACTCCCCGCAGAGTAGGAAGTATCCAAAGACAGTGGTGTTAACTCTCCCCAGCCGAGGTTCATAATCACAAACGAATTGGCAATTTTATCTCCAAGCAGAGTTTATCTATCACCAGCAATAGAGGTTCACCACCAGCTGAGTTTATTTCTCCAAATAAGCAGATCGTCCAACAGAGTATCTCTCTTCCCCACAGAGTCATTCTCCCACCATATTATTCTCAAACAGAGTCTCCCGGGGGAATATTCTCAAGCAGAACAGACGCAAGTCTCTAGCTAATCCTCTTCGGTCACTATCCCCAGCGAAAACGAAGAACTCAACTCCCTGTACTCCCTATACTCCCCAACAACAGTCCGAGATTTATTCTCCGTAGCTGGAGAATATCACAAGAACATTGCACATCCATACATCATGGCATGCGCATACGCATCATGCAACACAATCTCATTTATTTTGAGAACATCATTACTCAATACATTTCATACATCATGGTATTACATACGACTAACTCTTTACCTTTCAGGGAAAGATGAAATCAAGTTCTCACAAGTTTTCTCTGGTTCAGTCAAATCGATACTAAGATTTCTATTCCAGTTCAAGCTATGAAGCTCGGAAATTGACTGGATAATATCTTGATTTCTCCAAGTACTACGAAGCCTGGAATCGACCAGATAGTGGTGTATCTTAAATATAAGCTTCGAAGCCCAGAAATCGATCGGAAAACATATTAACTCTCGGCAAGTTATTGTGAAGCCTGGAAATCAACCAGATAGCAGTACAAGATACCATGAAGCCTGGAATCGACCAGACAGTGGTATAAGACATCGTGAAGCCTGGCGCGCGACCAGATAACAGTATAAGATGTCGTGAAGCCTGGAAATCAACCAGATAGTGGCAAAGGACACTGAAACCTGGGACACGACCATATAACAGTATAAGGTACTGTGAAGCTTAGAATTCGACCAAATAGAAGTTTACTCGGCCAATTACAAAGAAGCCCAGAAATCAACCGGATATTAGTATGCCTTAAATTCAAGTTGAAGCCCGGATGCGACCGGATAACCACCTAATTCCTTCTGAAGCCTGGAGCACGACCATATAAGAATTGAGAAATTGCAAAGCCTAGAAGACTACCAGATAGCAAGCCTAATCTGATCTCCCCAGTAAGTCGCTGTAAAACCTGGAGCACGACCAGATAGCAGTCGGTCTTATTTTCCTCAACAAATCACTATAAAGCCTGGAGCACGACCAGATAGCAGTTCATTTTCACCTCCTCGACTAAGAGATGATTCCCCAGTAGAATAACGGATAACTAAAGCTCCTAAAATTCTATTTCTCCCAAGACAGAGACCATCATTCCCCAGCGAAGTCCTCCTCGACAACAGGTATATGGGCTCTCGCAAAGGAATCTCTTATGCGATCGACACTTCTTCGGATGGCATATTTAAGCCCATCTCCTGTCATTAACTTCCAAATGGCATCTATAAGCCCATTCCCTATATTGCAAGACCAATACCACTTCATGCGAGTGCAAATTTCTGGGCACTCTAGTGTTCAATCATCTTCAACCTTCAGATCACGAAAGGAAGACAAGCCAATCTACATCCTCAAGTTTAAGAAGATTGAACAGGGGAAGCTGTTGTACCCCAAAATTTTCCCTCCCATATTTCTCAATACATGTCAAGTGAGGTCCTCAAATTGCTCAAGGAAGTCCAAGGTTTGACCAAACAAACTCTCTCCTAAGGCAGTGTACCTCAAATTAGGGTTTCATTTTGCATCAAGATGCTTGAGTCTAAAGGATTCCAAATGTTCACCATTGTCCTAATATGTTCTCAAGTTCATCCATGTCAAGTTTCAAGCCCTGCAGAGGAAGTTTGCTCAGTCAATTGCTCAAAGGTCTGGAAATCGACTATGCTAGGGCAAAGTCAATTGTGGCCCATATACAGTCAAACCTCAAGATTTTTGGTCAACATTCTCATTTTGAATTATTATTCATCATTTGATCAAGGGTTGATCATGATTCCTCAAGGATTGCTCATAATTTATCAAAACCCAAAAGTTGCTAAATTAGGGTTTTATAGGAAAAGTCAACTCAACTTTGACCAAGCATAACTTTCTCATACTTTATAAAAAATGACCCATCCAAAGCTCATTTTGAAGAGGATGCAATTACCTACAATCCATCTTCAGCTCCCAAGTTCAAAATATGCACTCACAAGAAGATATGAATTTGAACGTTATAGGTCATTTTGGAAAGTCAACAAAAACACCTTTTGGGTCAAAGCTTCATACATGAACATGGAAGACTCAATTGAGATGAGACCAAAAGGGTTGTTTATAGTACATCTTAAGCTTTCTAAAAAGTCTAAGAACACCTCTCTAGGGTCATAATTGAGGGAGTTATGCATTGGTAAAGTTGACCCTATTTGCAAAATTGCCAAAAGTCAAATGTGTCCAAAATTGCATTTTTTGTCAAATGGGACCAAATTTTTATGCTTGCAATGAGTTTGTAATGTGACCCACGACCCATGAGCCCTTCCACTTGTCATTCTTTTATTTTTGTCATTTATTTTGATTTTATTTCAATTAAATCAAATAAAATCAATATAAAATAGTAAAAATATCAAAAGCTAATTAAATCTTGAGATTTTGTGCATGATTAGGTCCATTAAACAGTTGGAAGTAAGATCAAATCGTGCAAGGTGCAAAATGGACAGAAAAAGATTGGATTTGTTTGATTTGGAAAGATTTTGCACAAGGATCAAATCATGAATCAATATTCATAATTGGAGAAGATTTGAAACAAATGGGAGCCCTAATACATTCTTGGATACATAAGGGACAAGTGCAGATCAAAAGCAAGGAGGCTGAAGGCGTGCAAGAGAGAGAACAAGTTTCAAAAAATTCAAGAAAAAGTTGCAAATTGATTTCCAAGTTCCAGGCCCTCTCAAGCCATTATGATCATACCAATCGTTTGTTGGGTATCCTAGGATCGTGCTTCAATCACTAGCAAGCTTCCTCACGCCTTGAAACACTCTGTAAGGTTCATACAGTTTCCATATTTTCTTGAATTCGAATATGTTATTTCTGGCATATTTGGCATGATTAATTGATATATTCATAATCCTTGAGATGTTTGCAAGCTAATGGTTATATTTAATTGCATTTTTATTGACTGTACACCAAGATGCCATGGCTAGGGTTCGTGGTTCGTTTTTAGGGATTTTTCATACAGGAACAATTGGCCATTAATAATGGTACCATGATGCTCGTGAGGTTGCAACGAGTTGATTGGTACCATTGGTTTTCATTTATCATGCTTGCATGAGATTTTGGAAAGGCACAAGGTTATACCCACACTCAGTGTCCGTAGGTAAAAGTCATGAAATTTACAGCGATGGTGGGAGGAAGAAGAAGGATATGTGGCGCTCCACGACTCGTCCATTTGAATTTCGCGCGTTTAAGAGTTTGGCCTTTTGTTTTTATCATATAATATTTATTTGTTATTGGTTATACAACTAATAAAACTAGCTCAGCTGGCAAGCGCGCAGTGGGAGAATGCCTAAGGGCCTGGGTTCGATCCCCAGGTCCCAACTTTATTTCATGTTTTTCTTGGACAGGCAATCCAGTGCATCTCACACTCCAGGATCCATCATGCACTCTCCAGATCTGACCATCCAAACCACCCAGGGCTTCAGATCTAAGGCCTTCCCCTGAAGTCCACCATACGCCTAGTCAAGCAAGCACATGGGATTGGAAAAAGTCAAAGGGGCCAGGAATTATTGGGCTCAGAATTGCCAACCACACCCCCCTTTTGCTGAAACAATACCAGGCCCATTCTTTTTTCTTTTTTATTTATTTCATTTATTTATTTAATTAGTTTAATTATTTTCTAACATAATTAATTTATTTTTTCACAAAAAATAATAAAATCAAGTTTCACAAAATTTAGAATTAGGTTTTTTTTAATCAAAATTAACTTAATATTACTTTAAATTTAATTTAGGTTAATTCTAACTTTTTGTATATAATTAAAATCAATTAGAAAAATTAGGGTTAGCTTTTGATTTAATTTTTATTTCTTTCTCAAAATAAAAAATACAAAAATAGGTTAATTTAATTAATTTTCTTAAATTTAAATTAATTAGTAATTAGGTCTTTTTATTTATTCAATTAATCTTTATTTTCTCAAAATAGCACAAAAACCACAAAAAATGATTTTTCTTTTAAATTATAATTAGGTAGTTGGGGTCAAAACCCTAAATCTCTCGTCTTCGATTCATCGCGCGCATTTATTATTATTTTTGCAATATTAATGTAACTGCTCACGGTATGTAATAGTTTAATCTAGGATTTTCTTTATTTGTCGTCTTTTACGGGTTTTTTGGCTATGTAAATTAATCCCTACCCTGAAGCCTTGTAATAGCGTAGGTTTTATTTCTCGCATTTTAATTCTCGCAAATATTAACTGTTTAGATGTATGTTAATAGGATTGTATGACAAGATTGCATGATAATTTAAAATGGCTAGAAAACCCTAATGTGCAAAGATAATAACTGAAATCAAATCACTCGCACATGCGCACTCTTAGGGTATACTCTCACTTCAGTTGCCTTCGGTAAACGATCATTAAGTATAGGGTGTCTTAGTGGTTGCCCTCCTGTCTAACAAATATCAAAAGTCCCGTTCAGAAATGTTGCCTCGGAAATGTCGCCTCGGAAATGTTGCCTAGAATATGATCTTAAGACTTTAGGGCTATTACTAAGATGTCTTAACATTGCTCTGGCGATCGTATGTCCCTTACAAATTGACCCTTACAACTCCAACAACGATGCTACCTATTTCTCAATAGTAGGATAGAATTGTCTAAAGGAAACGAGAATAGAAATAATCTTTTTTCGAGTAGGTAGATGCTAATAGGTACTTGCTCAAAATCAAACTTTTCACACTGACACCTTTTTCAAACAAAGTTTTCAAAAACACTTCGTAACACTCTTGAGGATAGAAACAATGGTTAAAACGAAGTAAAATAAAACTTTTGAAAATAAACATACACAAGCAATTTTAACAGATGAGCAAGTACCTAAGAGCCCATGGAAAACCATGGATAGAAAGGGTGCTAACACCTTCCCTTTCTATAATCTACCCCCCGTACTCAGAATATCTCGAAAAAGGAATTTTTCTGTGCTTTTTTCCTTTCCGGTTGGATAAAATAAAAGTCGATGGCGACTCTTGCTTACTACGACATTTTGCGAATATAAAACGCAAAACGCAAAACAACATTTTCAAAAACAATCGGTTCTGCCACCGTATCACAGGTGTGATGAAGTTGTTTTGAACATTTGTTTGAAAAGTGTAAGTGTGAAAAGTTTTGATTTGAGCAAGTACCTACTTGTATCTACCTACTCGAAAAAGATTGTTTCTATTCTTGTTTCCTCTAGACAGTGCTATCCTACTATTGAGAAATAAGTAGCACCGTCGTTGGAATTTGTAAGGGTCAATTCGAAAGGGACGTACGGTCATTAAAGCAATATTAAGACACCTTAGTTGTAACCCTAGAGTCTTAAGATCTTTTCTGAGGCAACATTTCCAAGGAAACATTCGAATGGGACATTTGATCTTTTTAGACGGGAGGGAAACCACTAAGACACCCTATGCTTAATGATCGTTTACAGAAGGCAACCGAAGTGAGAGTATATGCTAAGAGTGAATATGTGCGAGTGATTTGTTTTCAGTTTATTATCTTTTCACATTAGGGTTTTCTAACCATTTTAATTTTGTCATACATTCTTGCCATACAATCCTATTAGCATTCATCTAACAGTTAATAATTGCGGAAATTTAAAAGCGCGAAAATATAAAACCTAACTATTACAAGGCTTCAGGGAGGGGGATTAATTACATAACCAAAAATCAATAAAAAGAGATAAGTAAAAACCCTAGTTAAGACTATTACATCCTCAAAACAGTTACAAAAATAATAAAAGAATTAAATGGGCGCGGTAAGTTAAATGCGAAGCGATTAGGGTTTTGACCCTTTGACTAATCCTACTTGCGATTGATTAAAGAAAAAAAAGTTTTTTTGTCATGTTTTGTTATTTAAGAAAATAATGGAGAATTAAATTAAAATAAAATCATGTCCTAATTTATATTAATTTTTGAAAATAAATAAATTAATTCTAAACAAGCTATTTTCGTATTTTTGTTTCATTTGAGAAAAAAGAGAAAAAAATTAAATCAAGAGTTAACCTAATTTTCTAATTTAATTTTAATTGTAAAAAAAACAAATTAAAGTTACCCTAATTTAAATATTAATCTAATTAATTAACAAAATTAAATTTAATAAGAAAACAACTAAATCTATTTTTTTTAACCTTTTTCGATTTTTATGATTTAATTAAAACTGATTTTAAAAATAAAATAATTAAACAAAATAAAAGATAAAATAAAAAATAAAAATAAAAAGAAATTGAGAATTGGGCCTATTGTCTTGCTGAAAGAGGGGGTGAGTATCTGAATTTCTTTGGCCCAATAAGCTCCCCAGCCCAGTCAGCGCTGGATCCGGTGTAGTGTTGACTTTATGGTGCATCCTACTCCTTCCTTGCAGGCGTTGGATCTTGGCTGGAGATAGATCTGATGGTCAGATCTTGAGTTGTATGGTGGGCACTTGAGATTGTGAGGCAATGGATCTGTTGGAGGAAAAGAAAATAAAGAAAGTGGTATGGACCTGGGATCGAACCCAGGTCCTTATGCCTTTTGCCAACGCCGTGTTGCCAGCTGCGCTATGATTGTTAGTTGTAATTACAATAATAATAAAACATAATATGAGAAAAAACAAAAGAGCTGATTCCAAAGCGCACGAAAGTTCGAACGGGCCAGTCACATGTTGCCACGCCATCGTCTTCTTCATGGATTCCGTTGTTTTAGAAAAAAAGACTTTTACCTACAGACGTCCATTGTAGGTATAACCCTGCAAATTTCAAAAATGTTGTACACGCAAGATAAATGAAAGTTAATGGTACCAATCAACTCGTCTCATCCTCACGAGCATCATGGTACCTGATTTAAGGCCTAATTTTTCCTGCATCAAGAAACCCTAAAAAAACGTGGAAACCCTAACAATAGTAGATGCGTGTAAAGGCTTCAAAAATGCAATTAAATTGTTCAGTCAGCTTGCAAAGATGATGACAAACATGAATATAACAATCAAAAGTGCTAATGATGCCAAAATTATGATAATCGAATTGGAAAATTATGTCAAATCGTATGAGGTATAGTGCGCGTTTCTGGGTGTTTCAGGCCTTGAAAACGATCGGGACAGCTTCCTGAGACGTCTAGTAATGGATTGGGATAGCTAAGATGGCTTGAGATGGCATGTGGAGTGAAAACCAATTCACACTTTTCTTTGAATTTTGTGATTTTGCTCTGCCTTTTTTCACGACCCTAACCCTTGTATTTTGATCTGGAATTGTTCATTATATAACCTAGAGTGAATTAGGTTAAAAAACTTGGACTAAATCTTTGCATTTATCCAAGATTTGATTTGATTTGCAAGCTATATGATATGTTGCTATTTTGAGCCAAACCATGCCTTTCTTGTACCAATTGACCTTAATTCGATTTGATCTTGTTAACTCAGCATATCTTGATTGCCAATCTGTCAAAAAAACAAATCAAATCATATCTTTGTTAATCTTCATCATTTATTTGATTTAATTCACTTTTTAATTAATGAAAAATCAAAATAAATTGCAAAATGAAGCACATAATGGGTAAGTGAACATTTGAGTCTTGGACCACATTATAATTGAGGTGCAAGCATAAAAAGTTCGGCCCATTTAGAAAAAAAAATGCAAATTTGAGCATATTTGACTTTTGGCAATTTTGCAAAAATGGTCAACTTGGCCAATGCATAATTCTCTCAATTTTGACCCTGGAGAGGTGTTCTTGGACTTTTTTAGAAAGCTTAGGATGTCCTCTAAACAACCCTTTTGGTCTCATCTCAATTGAGTCTTCCATGTTCATGTATGAAGCTTTGATCCAAAAGGTGTTTTTTGTTGACTTTTCAAAAGGACCTATAATTTCCAAATCCTCTTCAAAATGATCTTTGGATGGGTCATTTCTGATAAAGTATGAGAAAATTATGCTTGGTCAAAGTTGAGTTGACTTTTCCTATAAAATCCTAATTTAACAACTTTTGGGTTTTGATGAATTGTGAGCAATCCTTGAGGAATCATGATCAAACCTTGATCAAATGATGGATAATACTTCAAAATGAGGATTTTGACCAAAAATCTTGAAGTTTGACTGTATGTGGGCCACAATTGACTTTTGATCTAGTACAGCTGATTTTCAGGCATTTGAGCAATTGGCTGAGCAAACTTCTTCTGCAAGGCTTGAAACTTGACATGGATGATTTTGAGAACATATTAGGATAATATTGAGCATTTGAGTCCTTTGTGGTTCACACATCTTGATGAAGATGGAAACCCTAATTTGAGGTATGCTGCCTCAGGAGAGAGTTTGTCTGGTCAATTCTTGAACTTCCTTGAGCAATTTGGGAACCTCACTTGCCATGTGTTGAGAAATATGGGAGGGAAAATTTTGGGGTACAACACCCTAATTGCGAGCTTTTGGCTTAGGAGGTGCATCTTGACTAGTCAACCCTTGAGTGTCTTGGGTATTTGAGAAGCCTTGAAAGAAAGTCTTGAGAAGAAAAGGGGAGGGAAAATATTAGGGTACAACACTGGTATTGAAGGAGATGGTTATACACACACAATAAAAAAACTACAACCCATCTGGGATAGGGCATATCACATATTCCATAAGCTCTCTCATGAGGATTACACCTTGCATGATTTTGAAGAAACTCTCTTTCCCATAACCTGTAACGCTCTCCATTTAAACTTTATTATAGTTAAATCATTTTTAGTTTCCTTAAATATACCATGAATATGCACATGTGAACAATTTTTTTGTGTTTATGACAAACAAGGACACTTTTAAAATATCATGTATGCTAGACTCCATAGAAAATATACTTGCCACCCATTGAGATAATGTTTGTAGGCTGAACTTCATGGTAAATATCCTTGCTTCCCCTTGAGGCAATGCTTATATGTTGGACTTCATGGCGAAGATCCTTGCCTCCCTTGAGCAATATTTGTTTGTTGGATTTCATTACGAAGATCATTGTCACTCCTAAAGAAAATATTTGTTGGATTTCATAACAAAGATCCTTATTGATCCTTGAGGCAATATTTTCCATACTTCATGGCGAAGATATTTGCCTCCCCTCAGGGAAATACATAAAATCTACCTAACTCCTCGCTTAAGAGACTTATAGTCTAATCAGCTAGGCTACATATAAATTCTACAGAGGGACTTAGATCCCACATGTTAATCAAACTCTCTCTTGATATATTAGAGTTGGGAGAAGATATAGAAATCTCTCTCAGAGGCGCGACTAAAGTCTAGCCTAAGAGACTTATTCACAATTCTTGTCGGAGGGCTCGATAAAAGTTCTGCTCGAGAGGCCTGATGCCTTTCTCGAGGGACTTATAGTCTCATTATCCCGACTAGATATAACTTCTCATGAGGGACTTAGATCTCCCATGATAATCAAACTCTCGCCTAAGAGACTTAGAGTCTCCTTGGGCAGGAAAAGACATAAAAATCCTGCCTAGAGGCGCGGCCTGTAACACCCTAAACCCCAAAACTTTAATTAAAAATTAAACGATAATTTAGGATGTCACTCAATAAAACCATATGTTTTTCAACTTTTTTAAAACAACAACTCGCAGCGGTAAAACAACCAACACAAACTTCATTTGTCACTATAAAAGAAAACTTGGAATTAAAACAACATAATTCATACTTCAATTCAAAACAATTTAATTTGCATCATTCTTGATGTTACAGATTAGAGCATTAAACCGAACTAAAATGTGATGAATAAATAAAGTAAACAAAGATGAGCTCCAAGGCCATCTTCCAAATGCGTAGCACCTGACTCACTCCTTTTGAGTATCTGTACAATAAAATCCAAAGCAACACAACTACAAGAAAAAGGTGAGAATAACCTTCAATATATTAGTAATGTAAAGAACACAAAAATAAAAATAAATGACACAATTATTTTTATCATGTTTCACTATTAACAAAGTTAATACAGTCCATCCGCTAAGGTGATTTTGCCTTCTCAAACAAGGACTTAATCTACTATAACTGGACTGATTACAAACACAACTAAGACCAACTGTCAATGTTGTAAACCACAAAGACTACCACTCAATGTCTTCTTGATAAATTCTGACTAACACTCACTCTCTAAAGGAACAATCAACTTAAGAGTTGAAATAAAATGAGTGTGTTTACAAAGTTGCTTCTTGAAAGAAGATTACACGAGTTTGAATACAATGAAATAGCACAACAATGTTAATAGCAAGTTTAATGAACAAGAGCTCCTTACTTGCAAGTTGACGAACAAACATTCCTTGCGTTTATAAAACATTACAAATGAATATTTGAAATAGATTTAAGAACCGTTTCAACGTAAGTTTTGCAGAGAATACGTTGTTTTCTTCATTCTTCTAAGTCTTCCTTTTATAGCCAAAAAAATCCATTGGAGGGTAGAAAACGAATATTTAGTTCTAGTTTCTTTGTCCACCAGGGTCAGTACGGGAGTGGTAGACAACATAGTACCATAGTACAATCCTTGCGCTACCATATCAGGGTAGTGGGAACATTTGTACCTTGTACTATTCTCTCATGTAAACCAATTTTGATCTTATATTCTAATCTTCAGAGGCTTCTGATGGTTGATGATGAAGCATGCCTAGAAGGACCAAAACTAGAATCTCCAGAACCTAAGTCTTCAGAGTCCTCAAAACACGTTCACCCAGAACTTTGTCTTAGAGTCTTCAACACTTGGTCTTCAGAATCTTTGTCTTTAGATTCTTCAGAACTTGATCTTCTAGAACCTTGTATTCAGAATCTTCAGAACTTGGACATATAGAATATTAGCTCGAGTGGTCTTCATAAGCTCTTCCAATAGAGTCACGATTAGAAGCTATATCAATAATGTTCATCAGAACCGTTGTTATAGAAGCAATCTAGAACTTGATTGGGTCATTGTAAACATCACTGGTTTCTTCAAGAGTCAAAGTGTATTGTGTTCAGAACCTGATGACGTCACACGCCTTATCTTTAGAGTCAGAACATGTTAGTAAAATCTACACACTACACAAAAACCATTAGAGTACTAAATTGTTCTCTAAGATATCATGTAATTTAATCATCATAACTTAAGGCCAGGTGCAGAACCAAATCTTGTTCTTACAATCTCCCCCTTTTTGATGATGACAAAACCATGTATTTTGATGAACAATTTATACTATGTTTAATCACATAAAACACACTTAGAGTTAGCTAACTAGATCTCCCAGAGTTCTATACTCCCAAAATTCATTTTAGCTTATTCAGAGGCTCCCCCTGAGCTCAAGACTTACAAAATAATTTTGAAGTATAAAAAGGTAGTAGAAACGGAATACTTTCCTGTTTGCAGTTGTTGTACCCCAATTTTTGCCCCTAAGATCCCTTCATCATACCATATTGATTCAATCACGACAAAATCACATCAGGGTTCTTGATTCTCCTCCCTACCTTTAGCTTTGCTCTTTGGGGAATCACCAAGCACCTTGACTTGTTTTATTTTGTGATCATGAATATTTTGTCTTGAATTTTCCTTTTAATTAATAAAATGCAATGTTGGTTTGTCTTGCTTGTTACTAATGTAGGTAAAGGCAATGAGATTTAGCAAGTTGCTCCATGGGTTCATGAGTTTATTTCCATGCCCTAGTCAATAAAGCTTGACAAGATCAAACCTCACAATTGAAGTTGTTTTGGAATAAATGGCATGTCAATTTATTTTGGTTCACCATATTTCAAGGCTATCAAATTTGATTCAAAAGTACAAGGGGTTGATTGAAGAAGTTGTCATGCTTGAACAAGGCTTTGTTCCCATTGGTCACAAGTGCATATTTCTCTCAATTCTCAAGATATGGAAGTGGTTTTGGTGGCTATGAGTTTTCATTTTCATCCTCAAAAATTTCATCTACAAATCATTTGTTTTGGTACAAGAATTTTGTTCAAAATTGTCAAAGTTCCTCAAAGCATTTTCTTGGTCTATGAGCTAGGGTTTTGAACTTCAAAGAAGCATATCTTGCTCATCTTTTGGTATTTTTGACTGATTCCAAAAACATACTTATCTTAAAATGGTTATTAACAAATAAATTCAAAAGTTTCAAGGAGTTTTCATGTGGAAGAAGCTTGATGATGAAGAAAGATTAAAGTCCTCTAGATGAACCCCCAATTTCTCATGTGTGACTTCAAATGATCATAACTTGGTCAATTTTTATCACCTTGAGCCCATTAATTTTCCATAATGATCTTGAGGATGTGAACGTTATACCTTCTTTTATGTGCAAAGTGAGAAAATGGATGGAAGATGCCCTAAGGATGCAAAATATTATAGGCCATTTCATGTATTTTTTCCAACTTCAACAAGTCATAACACTCTTAATTTTTGGATATTTTGAATGGTTCAAGTTTCAAAATACCATTTAAGAGGTCCATTTCATGCCATCTTTTTTTTCAATAGAAAATTTCAAGTGGAAGTCCATGTATGGATGCAAAACATTATAGGTCACTTTTGAAGAAAAACTTGAAATATTTCTAAGTTTGGAAAGTCAACTTTTTTTTCCAACTTTGACTCAATGCAACTTTCAGCTCAAGCATCCATTTGATTCCATTATTTTTCCATTGCAAAGCTTGTAACCTCATCTTTCTAAAGAATTAAGAATCATGCCCTAAGACCCATTGAGTCGAGAATGCCATTGATTTGAACTTGGTAACTTGGAACTGAGGTTTCTTCAAAAGTCAGAATTTGAAATCATTGGTTTAGCTTCTAAACACTTTGTTTCTGCGTGTTTTTTCCTCTAAACATGTTTAGTGAACTTCCAGAAGTGATTAGTACAACAAAACACACATTTTGGATGAGTTTTGATCAAATTAGAAGTCACACTTTTCTTGTTTGCAACTTCACATGATTTCCCTCCAAACTTCATCGTTTCACAGGCTTGGACATTCAATTTGATTCCCTATAAATAAAGGTTTATCCCTCATTCATTTCCTCAATCTTAGATAGCCAGAATCACCCTGCCAAACTTTGAAATCTGATTTCAAGCCTTTCTCAATCCAATTTTTCTATCAATTTACCTTCCTTGATCTTCCCTGAAGCTAACCATATAATTACATTCAATAATCGTGCCCTATATTGCTCCATAGAAGTCCAATTTCAGAGCTCTGCAACTCTACTTCAAAAGGTATATTTCTTCATCAATTCTTCAAAACTTTGATATCATTGTGATGCTCTCATTGCTTCGGTTCTAGTTGCAACACTTACTTTTATCTGGAAACATGTTTTGACCATGAAATTTCAAATCCCTTTTCAAAACTTTTCTTCCAAATTGCTTGAGCTACCGTTTATATAAATTTGTCGCGAAGGTGTGGTTGTCTTTGTTTTGAAGACATGAAGCGAATGTCATAAGTCTGAGCTTCTGATTTTACAGTTTGTGAGACCTGCAATTCACGTTGGCTGGAGGTTAAAGATGACCAACGTATCATCTCCCAAGCAATGAAGGCGCGCCACTTGTTTTTTTTTGAATTTCTGATTTAATAAATGATTTTATGCTTTATTCACTAATGACCATGATATGCACAGCGCGCCAGATCCCTTGGATTTGATTACTAACGCGTTTTGACGCTCAGCCATTGGTCCACATCTTTTTGGTTTTTATTTTATTTTTTGTGTTTTATATTTAATTGTTTTAAACTTCAAAAAATCATAGAAAATTCATTTTTTGTCCAAAAAATCTGAAAAAAATTATGAAATATATTTTTGATTATTCTCTTTCTGATTTTTATTTTTTTCACAATTTTATTTTGTGTTTTGATGTTTTTTTTATAAATTTTCACCTTATTTGAATTGTTTTAAATGTTTAAAAATACTTTTATACATTTTTAAATTCTGAAAAAATTATGGAATGGTCCAATGATATTGTGAAAAATATTGGTGACCTCATTTTATTTTTGTTTCTAACTTTGTTATTTTTTTAAATCATTTTTGGTTTATTTTACTCATTTCTTTTAATTTTAAAAATAGTTTCTGACTTTAAAAAATTACCAAAAATTTTGTAAAAATATTTGAGTCCTTTTCTGATTTTTCTATGGTCTTACTTTTTATTTCTTGATTAATTTGAACATAGTTGATATTTTTCTCTTTTATTTCTATTTTAAAACATTTTAAAAAAACCTTTTTAATGTATATATTAAATGCAATATTATTTTGTGATTATTTTCTGGCTGATCTTGGGTTAAATTTTTGATCATGAACTTTATTAACATCATTGGATCCATGGTGTTGAGTCTAACTCCACAAAATGGATGAATGATTTTAATAATAGTTGGATTTAAATTTAATTCAAACGTGGCTTGTATATTCTCTCCTACCCCTCTTCATCTCATCCTTTTCTTATTGCACTAAGTGTTATTGGAGCATAATCTCTATATCTTGTCTCAAAACAAATGGTGCATAGATTGCTATTGACCGACCTCAAAATAGGTGTGACTTCTATATAAGTCCACTTACGATTGCTTAACACAATGCTAAATTTTGTCCCGATTCAAATAAATGATCATTCGTGGCCCAAACCTATGTTTGCAAGCCCAAGTATGTTAATTTGATCTCTTTGATCCAATAACCTTGAGATCAATTGTGTGGAGGCTTTGGTTCTACCAATCCTCTAATGGATCTACAATACTTTTGGTTAACGCGGATCACTTAAACATCGTTGATCATTAAATGGTACTTTTGAGGATTCCAAATGGATGATATACTTGACAAAAAGCAAATGCAACTTGTTATGTTGAGGATTTAGTTCTACCAATCCTCTAATGAGTTCCAAATGCAAGTTTCAAGATGGTCATCCAACTAACCACTAATTATTAAATTGTTTTTACTTTATGTCCTTTTATTTTTTACGCTTTATGTACCATTTACTTTAAGCATTACATTTTATGTCATTTTTATTTTGCTCACTTGAACTCTTCTTTTCTTTTTGAAGATACTTAATAATCAACATGAACCATAAAAAAATTTAACGATACTCCGACTATTTGGTTACTATCCTTGGCATTATGGAGTGTTGGACTTCTTGGACTTAGGATTAGAAACCTTGGCCTATGTTGGAGACCTTGTGACCTTAATTGATATTTTGTCTGGAGTTATTGAGGTTTACCTTAAGACATTGGGTTGTGCGTTTATTTTGTGTGCAGGTTATTGTGATTACATTCTTTGTTTGTAATCTGGAATTCACCCGTATACAGCCGTTACTCTGCATAATTTTTATGAAGACTTAATACACTCGAAGTTTGGTTCTCAAAAGAGGTCTAGTATCTTTGCTTGCTTGGTTTCAATCCAAAGAATGTGAATTCTATCTTGGCTCATAATGTCAAGTATTGGCTTCTTGTGGGTTAGATGGTTCTTATCCCTAGCTTTTACCTTATGCCTTAGGATAGTCTCTTCTTCTCCTCCCATCTTCTTTAATTTCAAAAATCTTCATCCTCCTTTTGGAAAATCTTCTTGTTTTTTAACTGGAACCACTTTCATAATAAACTTGGACTTAGGTCCATGCCTTTTCAAAAACATTTTCATAAATAAACTTCAATCAACATTAATAAAACCTTGACATTTTTTTGTGAGAAGACTAAAAATAAATCAATATCATTCAAACTATTTTGCCATCTTGGCTTTCATCTTAAACTTTCCTCAAAATATTAGACTCTTGTCAATCCTTGTAGTGATGCAAACAACTATACTTCTATGATATATAGTGAAGTGAGATATTTTCCACTTGGGTGTTGAGTGAGGCATTGTTGATTTTAAAATCCAAGCCATATCCTCCACTTTGAGATGATGCAAATTCTCCTTTATCATGATTGTGGGTAGTAAGTATGTTTTTTCACACGGACAATGAAGATGATGTCTTATCTCGTAAAATTAACCAACACACTTGTGTTTTAAAATTTTCAAAGAGGAACTACGTGTACCCTGATCCCCTATTGCACGAAAGGTGGTACATAGGCACCAAAGGTTCGCAACCGCGGCGGGTGCAAAAATCATAAAAATATGTTTCTTTTCTCACTTACACCATCTATTTTACATACAATATTTTATAGCCAAAATATACAGATTTTTACAAAGAGGTTCCTGCGGAGTACCATAGATGTTTAGGGTGTTAATACCTTCCCTTTGCATAAACAACCCCCTTACCTAGAATCTTTCCCCGTCTTTTTGGGTTATTCGCTCTTTTCCCATTCCTTTGGAAATAATAAAGCGTGGTGGCTATTTTTATTTTCATTTGTACAAGTCTAGTCAATCCAATGGCTTAGTCTTAAACATTTCTACCGCTACAGAAAAAATGGCGACTTCACTGGGGAAAGATTGAACTTTTTCTAGTCCATCCCTAAGTGGCTTGAGCCTATCTTTGTTTATATCTGTATATATGCTATTGTTGTTCATGTGGTGTGTGTTGTATATATATTTGTCTGGATTTTCCTAGTTTTCAGGGTGCTTGGTGATTACTTATAAGTCCTATACCCGGACTTGGGCAAACTTTAAGATAGGATGGGCGGTATAGTCATGTTAACTTTGAGTGAGTAATCCCAAAAAAGGAGGCATGAGATCCCCCATCCAGTGGAGGCCCCTTTGATTGTAGTGTCGTTTACCGAGTAATCAGGAAGACGTACTGCTTTCAACCTGGGAGCCTGCTGAAACTGAGGACCGTAGAATACCAAACCCATCTTGGCCTTTTAGGTGTAGTGCGGAAGCTATGACGGAGTAATCCGGAAATAGTTGTCACACGATACTACACTCAAACGAGTTTTTCTTGAGAATATTACTAATTACTGAGTTAATCAGGAAGTTGGTAATATCCGAAGGAAGGATGTAGACTCTGGGAACCTCTAGAACCTTGTTTGGCAGATGATAACTTTTATACCAACACCTTATGGGTAGCACCTTCGACCTCATACTCGTGACGTTGAACCTATGAACCCTATATGTGTGATCTTGTGTGTGATTGTTGCATCATGCATCCATGCACTCATAAGCATCTTTTGAAGAAATCTTACTTCAAGGGACTTAAAAGTTGACCATTTGTGAATATCTCAGGTACTTTTTAACCATGGATTATGGAAAAAGAAAGACCAAGAAGTACAATTTCAAGGATCCGAAAATAGATGAGTTGATCAGTCTAGTTCCCGAGATCGAGTGTTCTGCAGATTTTCAGAAGAAGTATGGATCCTTCATTCCTCTTATGAAGCTTAAGATGAAGGAGGGTATTCTCTCAACCTTGGTCCAGTTCTATGATCCGATGTATCATTGCTTTACTTTTCCCGACTATTAGTTGATGCCCACACTGGAGGAGTATTCTTATTTGCTGGATTTACCCGTTACTGATCGTGTTCCTTTCACTAGTTTGGAGGGTGAGCCAAAATCACATGAGATTGCT
This sequence comes from Vicia faba, assembly GCA_948472305.1. Taxonomy (NCBI): domain Eukaryota; kingdom Viridiplantae; phylum Streptophyta; class Magnoliopsida; order Fabales; family Fabaceae; genus Vicia; species Vicia faba. Next base: position 1,497,120,728 of record OX451735.1, on the reverse strand, counting down.
GCTTTGTTTCATCTGGGGAAGTCTGAGGTGGAAGCCCATATGACTACTAAAGGAGGGATTAGAGGATTACCAGCTCAGTTCTTATTGGAGAAAGCTAATTACTTTGCCAGGATGAAGAGTACAGTCGCTTTTGAGGCCATCTTTTCTCTACTTGCTTACGGGTTGTTCTTATTTGCTAATGTGGACAAGTTTGTTGATGTTAATGCTATCATTATCTTCGTGATTGGAAACCCAGTTCCTACATTGTTGGGTGATGCTTATTACTCTATGAACCTTCGAAATTCTTATCATGGGGGGATGATGATCTGTTGCACACCTTTGTTGTACCGGTGGTTTATCTCGCATATGCCTCAATCTGATACTTTTTGGGATGTCAAGAAGGAAACCCATTGGGATCCTAAGATCATGGCACTTACTCACTCGGATATTGATTGGTATCATCGAGCTTACCAGGATATAGAGATTGTTGACAGTTGTGGTAGTTTCCCCAATGTACCTCTTCTTGGTACAAAGGGAGGAATTAACTATAACTCTGTTTTTACACGACGACAACTTAGTTATCCGATGAGGGATAAACCAAATAGTATTCATTTGAGTAGTTTCTTTTTGAAGGAGGTAGAAGACCATAGGGAAGCTAGTGAGCAGATTGCGAAGGTCTGGCGTCACATCCATAAGAAGAGTAGGAAAGACTTGGGACCTAGGGGGTTGTTTCTTTGGAGACATATCTTCAGTGGGTCCAAGCGAGGGATATTCAGTTGAAGATGCCGTATTCCCTGGAAACACCTATGCCTAATTTGTTTGTAAAGATCATTCCTCGCTTATTGGATGATCTAGAAGAGCTGCAACTTGCTTTGGTTAGGATGCAGTAGGAAAAGGATGCTTGGAAGAACAAGTGCCAAACTTTAGAGATTTCCTTTAGAGAAGACTTGAAGGAGAAAGATGAATCGATTGAGATTCTTGAGAGTCGAGCGATAGAGACTATGGAGAGGCAAAGGGATTTATTTTCTCCTAAGCCTCAATCAGATGCTGATTACTCACTTCCTGATTTAGGTGATTGGAAGGAGGTTGCCACCGGGTATGCAGAAGAAAATCAGAGGTTAAAGGCTCAGATTGCCAGGCTTACGGGGAAGCGCCAACGTATAGAGTAATCTCCGACAGCTTTACTTCGCGGGGTTTTAGACATTATTTTCATCTTGTACTTGGGATTATTGAGACTTGTAACCTATTATGAAGTTATTATAATAAAAATCTTCAATAATTCAAATGCGTTATTACTTTGATATTTGCAATGTGTCTATAAAACTTTAAATCCCTTGAAATATTAAATAACAAAATAAAATCATGTGCACCACATATCATGCATCATATTACACATATTTCTTGCATTTTTTATGCATATCCAGGTGTATTATCGAGCTTCTTTACTTCATTCAACAAGCTGACTCACCACTACAACACTCAGGATAATTTCAGAAGGAAGATGGACAACTTAGAACAAGAGAATCGCGAGCTGTGCGAGGAAGTTTCTGCTTTGAATGCTGGCATTGCCAATCTTACTACTCTGATGGAATCTCTGGTGGCTGCTCAGAATCAGCCACCGAGTGTTCAACCTCAACCAACAAGGGCTACTGCTGAAGCTCCGACTGTTCCTGTGTCTGTTACCCCAGCTGTTGTTCAGAATCACATGCCTCAAGGTTATCCATGGGGAATGCCAGAGAACTTTGCGCCTGAAGGTTTCAATCTTGGTCCTTAAGATACTCTAGTTGTTCAGATTATTGTTACTCTTGCACCTCTTATGGTGCATGCTCCTAATGCACCTCCTTCGGTGAATATTGTTCTGTTTGTTAACGATGATATGTGTCGTCCTTTTCCTTCACCAAGTGAAGACTTTGGTCTTTATGACAGAATGGATGATTTTCAAGAGCAGTTTGACAAGATGTAGAGGGAGATGAAGGCCTCAAGGGAAAAGAGTTATTCGGGCAGAATGTGAATGAGTTATGCTTGGTCCCGAATGTTAAGATACCCGTAAATTTTCAGGTCCCAGAGTTTGAGAAGTACAAGGGCAACACTTGCCCTCGTGCTCATCTGGTGATATATGTAAGGAGAATGTCTACCCATACTGATGATCAGTGTTTGCTGATTCACTTTTTCCAGGATAGTTTAACCGGTGCTACGCTGAAGTGGTATATGAGTTTGGACATCGTCAATATCCATACTTTCAATGACTTGGGAGAAGCATTTATCAGACAATATAAGTACAACATGGACATGGCGCCTGACCGTGATCAACTCAGGGCCATGGTTCAGAAGGACATGGAATCATTCAAAGAATATGCACAGAGGTGGCGTGAGGTAGCCGCCCAAGTGATTCCTCCCATGGAATAGAAGGAGATGAATAATATTTTCTTGAAGACTATGGGTTCTTTCTACTATGAAAGGATGGTAGCAAGTGCGCCAAGTGACTTTACTGAAATGGTAGGCATGGGTATCCGTTTAGAAGAGGCTGTAAGAGAGGGCCGTTTAACGAAGAGTGAAGGATCTGGAGGTGAGAAGAAGCCATCTTATGGGTTTACCAAGAAGAAGGAAGGGGATGAAAATGTTGTTATGCAAGAGAGGAGGGTTAACCCTCCTAGACGAAATTATCAGCGTCATCAGCAAGTCGCCTCAGTTGCTCCAATTGTTGGTGTAGCTCTAACAACCGTTGCTTATCAGAGACCATCCCAGCAGGGGAATCAAGGGTATAATCAGAGAATGGAGAGTTATGACCCTATTCCTAGGAGTTATACGGAGTTACTAACGACATTGATTTAGAAGAAGTTGGTTCAGACCCGACCACCTCCCGCTGTACCATCACCATTGCCTTGGTATTACAAGGCAAACCAAACATGTGATTATCATCAGGGAGCACCAGGGCATAATGTTGAGAATTGTTATCCTTTGAAGACTGAGGTGCAGAAATTGGTGAAGTATGGTATTTTATCTTTCAAGGATGTGGGTCCTAATGTGAAAGACAATCCTCTACCCAAGGATGGAGGAGAAAATGCTATGAATATGGTGGCCGGTTGTCCAGGCGACTTCTGGATTTTTGATATTCATCTAGTTAGAGGAGAGTTGGTGAAAATGCATGCAGACCTATATGAATTTAACTAATATACGCATGACCATTCCGGTTGTGCTATTTGCAGTACAGACATACAAGGCTGCAACGAGATAAAGGCTGATTTGCAGGAGATGATGGATGAGAGACTCATCTACATAATCTGGCCTAGGGCAGAGTATGAAGAGGAAGTAAATATGGTTTCTGGATGTCCTGGAGAGTTCATAACTTTTGATGTGGAGTATATGAATAAAGAACTTATGCAATTGCATGCTACTTTCTACCACTTGGCTGGTCAGGTGAAACGTTAGTATGGATCTTGCCGAATTTGCTGTCGAGATTCCCGAGGATGTTCAATCGTGAAGAAAGTTGTTCAGTTGTTGTTAAACAATGGAACTATCAAGGTTACAGGTCAAATGGATGATTACTATGAAGTTGATATGATTGAGGTTTGTTTGGCTGAAGAAGAGTCGGATGATGAGTACGCCTCTGTAGATGAGTATTTCTCCTCAGATGAGGATTTGTTTTCCAGAGATGACTCGATAATGACTGATTGTGTTAAAGAAGTGGTAAACATCATTGTGGCTTGTTTTGGTGCACCTGCCCATTTTGAAGTTGAGTATTATAGCAAGCCAGTTGTTACTCCATTGGTGATTAGTTTTCCGGGTCTTGTTCCCTACAAGTCAGATAAGGTTGTACGCTACAAATATAACGCTACAATCTTAGAGGATGGTGTGGAAGTTCCCATCCAGCCAATGCCTGATGTTGGAAATATTGTTGATACTAGAAGAGTGACCCGCAGCCGTCGTGTATTTGCACCAGTTGTTCGAGGAGATGTTAGTGCTGGAAATAAAATTGCTGAGAATCTTGAACCCAAGAAGGGTACGGGTGAATCTAGTGGAGCTACGTTAGAGAAAGAAGTGGATGATATTTTGAAGATAATCAAGATGGGCGACTACAGAATTGTAGATCAGCTACTGCAGACTCCTTCAAAAATATCTATCTTGGCTTTATTGATGAACTCCTCTGATCATAGGGAATCTCTAATGAGGGTACTGGACCAAGCTTTTGTGGAAAGTGATATGCCTGTAGATCAATTCAGCAGTGTAGTAGGGAACATTACATCATGTAATAACTTGAGTTTCTGCGATGATGAATTGCCAGATGAAGGAAGGAATCACAACCTGACCCTTCACATATCTATAAATTGCAAGAATGATTCACTATCCAATGCGCTGATTGATAATGGATCTGCATTGAACGTTATATCGAGGAGCACGCTTATGAAGTTGAAATATCAAGGAATGCCCTTGCGCCCAAGTGGCATTATTGTGAAAGCGTTTGATGGATCAAGGAAATCTGTTATTGGTGAAGTGGACTTGCCTATTCATATAGGCCCACATTTGTTTCAGATTACTTTCCAGGTCATGGATTTTGTACCCGCTTATAGCTGTTTGCTAGGAAGGCCATGGATACATGAGGCAGGGGTTATCACTTCAACTTTACACCAGAAACTGAAGTTTGTACGTGAAGGAAAAGTGGTAATCATAAATGGAGAACATGCATTATTGATATCTCATTTGTCCTCTTTCAGCATTATGGATGCGGATGAAGCTGCTGTTGGAACCCAGTTACAAGCCTTATCCATTGATAATATAAGAGGAAATGAGAATTCCATGGTTTTGCTTAAATATGCACAACAACTTGTGCGTAATGGTCATAGTGAGGTATGGGGATAAATTGTTGATCCACCTGTAAACAAGAACAAAGCTGGCTTGGGGTTCTCTTTGAATAATGATAAGAGTAAGAGCATGAAGCCGAAGACTGTTGCAGGAAAGTATCAAGACATCTTCCGTAGCGGGGGTTATCTTCATCCAACTGTTTCCAGGATTAATGCCATTGTGGAAGATGAAGCAGAGCAGGAAATGCCAAATTATGTGACACACGGAGTTAGGGTTCAGAACTGGATCATCATTGATGTTCCCTCTTGCATACATGTTTCAAAGTAATTTGATTTTTTGTTAATCTTTTTGAAAAGCTTTCACTCTGCCCAAGGTGGAAGTATTAATATTGTAAGGCTTATCTGTTTGCTGTGACTTTTAAAATCAATAATAAAAGTTGTCTTTGTTTCCCAAGTTGTGTCTTTATTTTATTCTTTTTCTTGGAAAATGGTAATCAGAAAAAACCTTTTGAAATAAATAAAAACTGAAATACAATCTGCATGATCACTTGTTATATGTGTCAGTTTCTAAATGCAATCATAAATCATATGTGCCGATTAATTAAAAACACCCGTTGAATACAATGACCCTGCATCCTCTCCCAATTTTGAATGTCCTGTGTATGGGGTCAAAGAAGAGGACTATGATAAGATTCTAGAAGAGGTCTCACGGTTGCTTGAGCGTGAGGAAATGCCATTCAGCCATATAAAGAGCCATTGGAAGTAATCAATTTGGGTTCAGAAGATGATCCGAAAGAAGTCAAGATTGGAGCATTGTTGCATCCTGATGTGAAGAGCAGGTTGATTGAGTTATTGAAAGAGTATGTGGATATTTTTGCTTGGTCTTATCAAGATATGCCTGGTCTAGATACAGATATTGTAGAGCACCGTTTGCCGTTGAAGCCAGAGTGTCCGCCAATCAAACAGATGTTGAGAAAAAATCACCCAGATATGGCAGTAAAGATTAAAGAGGAGGTTCTAAAGCAGATTAATGCTGGTTTTCTTGTGACATCAGTGTATCCTCAATGGATTTCCAATATTGTCCCAGTACCGAAAAAAGACAGAAAAGTACGCATGTGCGTAGATTACAGAGATCTAAATAAAGCTAGTCCAAAAGATGATTTTCCATTGCCACACATTGATATGTTAGTGTATAGCACAGAAAAATTCAAAGTATTCTTGTTCATGGACGGATTTTCCGATTATAATCGAATAAGAATGGCTCCAGAGGACATGGAAAAAACAACGTTTATCACAACCTGGGGAACATTCTGTTACAGAGGGATGCTCTTCGGGTTGAAGAACACTGATGCAACGTATCATAGGGCTATGACAACCCTATTCCATGATCTGATGCACAGGGAAATTAAGGTATATGTTGATGATATGATTGCTAAATCCCAGACTGAAGAAGGGCAAGTAGAAGATTTGTTGAAGTTGTTTCATTGTTTGAGGAAGTATCATCTCCGCTTGAATCTAAATAAGTGTACCTTCGGTGTCCGATCGAGGAAATTGTTGGGTTTCATTGTTAACCAGAAAGGAATTGAAGTTGACCCTGATAAAGTCAAAGAAGTTCAAGATATGCCAGCGCCAAGAACTAAAAAGCAAGTCAGAGGGTTCCTCGGGCGTTTGAATTATATTCCCAGATTCATTTCCCACATGACTGCAACATGTGAACCAATCTTTAAGTTGTTAAAGAAAGATCAAGGTTGTATGTGGACCGATAACTGCCAAAGGGAATTTGAAAGTATTAAAGAATATTTGCTTGAACCTCCTATATTGCTCCCTCCTATCAAAGGAAGACCGTCGATTATGTATCTGACAGTGTTAGATAATTCCATGGGCTGTATTTTAGGACAACAAGATGAAACAAGGAAGAAAGAGTACGAAATTTATTATCTCAGTAAAAATTTTACTGATTGTGAGCCGTGGTATTCCATGCTGGAAAAGACATGTTGTGCTCTGGCCTGGGTGGTAAAACGTTTGCAGTAGTATATGTTGAATCACACCACTTGCTTGATCTCCAAAATAGATCCAATCAAGTACATTTTTGAAAAGCCCGCTATTACTGGGAGGATTGCTCGCTGGCAGATGCTGTTATCTGAATATGATATCGAATACCGCACTCAAAAGGCTATTAAGAGTAGCGTGTTGGTAGATTATCTTGCTCACCAACTAGTTGATGATTATCAGTCTGTGAAGTATGATTTTCCCGATGAGGATGTGATGTTCCTGAAAGTGAAAGATTGTGATGAACCATTGCATGAGGAAGTTCCTGATCCTGAATCTCGTTAGAGTATGATATTTGATGGAGTTGTGAATGCTTATGGTAAAGGAATTGGTGATTTGATTGTCACTCCACACGGATCGCACATTCCTTTTACTGCAAGGTTGACATTTGATTGTACTAATAATAGGGCAGAATATGAGGCTTGCATCATGGGTCTCGAGGAAGCTATTGATCTCAGGATTAAAATTCTTGATGTGTATGGTGATTCAACTTTGTTAATAAATAAGATTAAAGGAGAGTGGGATACTTGTCACCCCGGCTTGATCCCTTACAAAGGTTATGCTAGAAGGTTGTTACCCTTCTTTAATAAAGTTGAATTCCATCACATTCCTATAGATGAAAATCAAATGGCAAACGCTCTGGCGACCCTGGCTTCTATGTATCAAGTGAATACTTGGAATGATATACCTCGAATTATGGTTTGGCGACTGGATAGGCCCACTCATGTGTTCACAACAGAAGAGGTAACAGATGAGAAACCTTGGTATTATGATATCAAGCATTTTCTCCAAACCCAGGAATATCCGATTGGTGCATCGAATAAAGATAGAAAGACATTGAGAAGGTTGGCTGGAAGTTTCTTCCTCAATGAAAATGTGTTGTACAAGAGAAATCATGACATGGTCTGGCTCAGATGTGTGGATAGACACGAAGCAGACATGTTGATGCATGAGGTTCATGAAGGTTCATTTGGCACTAATGCCAATGGACATGCGATGGCTAAAAGGATGCTAAGGGCAGGTTACTATTGGCTGCAATGGAATCTGATTGTTACAAATTTGCAAAGAAGTGTCATAAATGCCAGATTTATGCGGACAAGGTTCATGTGCCTCCGACACTTCTCAATGTGATCTCTTCCCCATGGCCTTTCTCTATGTGGGGTATTGACATGATTGGAATGATAGAACCCAAAGCTTCGAATGGACACCATTTTATCTTGGTAGCAATTGATTACTTCACCAACTGGGTGGAGGCTGCTTCATATGCTAATGTTACTAAGCAGGTGGTTGTGAGCTTCATTAAGAATAATCTTATATGTCGGTATGGTGTGCCGAACAGAATTATCACTGAAAATGGCTCGAATCTGAACAAAAAAATGATGACATAACTGTGTGAAGAGTTCAAGATTGTCCATCACAACTCATCTCCGTATAAGCCAAAGATGAATGGGGCTGTTGAAGCTGCTAATAAGAATATCAAGAAGATTATCCAGAAAATGGTTGTTACTTATAAAGATTGGCATGAAATGCTCCCTTTTGCTTTGCATGGATATCGAACATCATTCCGCACTTCAACAGGAGCAACCCCGTTCTCCCTTGTGTATGGAATGGAAGTTGTGCTCCCAATCGAGGTTGAGATTCCCTCTTTGCGTGTGATAATGGAAACCAAGTTGTCAGAGGCTGAATGGGTCCAGAACCGGTTTGACCAATTGAATTTGATCGAAGAGAAGAGAATGACAGCTTTGTGTCATGGACAGTTATATCAGAAAAGGATGAAGAAAACTTTTGATAAGAAGGTCAAACCTCGTGAATTCAGAGAAGGCAACCTCGTGCTCAGGAAGATCATGTCTTTTAACGTTGATTCTAGGGGCAAGTGGACTCCAAATTTTGAAGGCCCATATGTTGTCAATAAAGCCTTCTCTGGCGGTGCATTAATTCTTGAAACTATGGATGGCGAGGAGTTCCCACGTCCCATGAATGCTGATGCAGTCAAGAAATAATTCGCCTAAAGAAATAAAAGAACAACTCGCTAAGTTGAAAAATTGAAAGGGCGGCTTAGGCAAAAAAAGAGCGTCTCGGTAGGCCGAAAACCCGAAAGGATGGTCTAGGCAAAAATTAGAGACATAAACAGAATAAATTTCCCGCTAAGTTGAAAACCTGCAAGGGCAGCTTAGGCAAAAGTTAGGGACTTTCTTGGCAAGTAACTACATCAGACAAGACTTGCCCATTGAAGCAACAATCTTCTCGGATCCTCATCATAATTCAACGGAAGCTACTGCTCAGGATTTCAAAAGTTGTTAGAGGAGATAGTGGTCATTGTATCTCAATGTATTTTTTCCTTCATATATTACCATTTTCAGAACTTTGTAATCATCCATGGAGTCTCGCCATTCGCAGACTACCATTCTATTAATGAAATTTGAGCTTTTACCCAATTCTTTGTATTTATTATTTTATTTAGCTTGAAAAGACTTCATTTATTATTGATTATAATTTTCAAAGAAAAAATATTAAATAACAAAATTTATTTTTAAAAAGAATTTACAATTTGCTTTTACTTTAGAATTTGTGATTCAACTAAAAAAACAACAAAAATGGTGATCCCAGGAATGGACGAACTCCAGTTGTTTTGAGAAGTTTTTGTTTCCCCCAGGAAGGTTTACTCAGGATGTTTTCGCTGTATTGGGTTTGTGACTCCAGTATCCCCGGTCAAGTTTTGGTTCATTTCTCTTCTTTTCTGAGTTTGCATGATATGAAGATTCAATCCAAGATTTCTCCAATGAAGGTTTTGTTTGTGTAATAGAAGTTCTTTCTTTCCAGAGAAGTTGGTCCAATAATTATTCTCGAAGAACACGGGTCTTCAGTTTCTCCCGTGAAGAACGTATATTGATTTTCCCTTTGAGAATGTGGTGTTAACCTCCCCAATGAACTCAGCACAAAATCCCCAGTTAATGTATTGATGATGGGAAATTATATGCCTTAACGAAGTTTGTGTGTTTTTCCTCCTTCAAAATGGGCCTAAATTCCCCAGTGAATGTTTTGATGATTTGGTGTCCATCGACTTTACTTGAAATTGATTTTGCAATCCCCAGTATAAGCGTTACATTTGAAAACATTTGTTTCCCCGTTGAAGTCTGAGTGCTATTCCCTGGTGAAGCCTGGAGAGGGATGTTATATCCCTGTATCTGTACTATTTTGTTGCTATGATTTTTTTACTTCCGGATTATGTTCCTTCCCAGTGAAGTTAAGCTGTGAATAGGATTTTGTTTCCTCGTTTGGTGCTTATTTTCTTATGGACTTTTCATCTTGGATGTGATTTAGCTGAGTGTTGATTGTTCCCGAGTTAGTTTTGCCTGGTTACTCCCAATGTTATATGTCTGTTTTGTCAGCATATACATGATATCACTCATACATTCATACATACATCATGCATAGTTAAATTTAGCAAATCATTGCTCATTCACATTCATTAATATTTTGTTGACATATCACCCTGTTTTGCAGAGTTATATTTTCCTCTCTCCAATAGAGTGTCGGCCTTAAGCAGAAAGTATATATTCTTTCAATTTTCCCACTGAGTTATCCCTCGTGGAAGATCTTTGCTTTAGCCTTTCGGTACAACTCTTTGTTTAGATAGATTGGGTTTCCCTCTTGAGTTTATTTCTCAAAGGATGTATTTTGGTTGACTATTTCACTCCAGTTTATTTCTGGTTTGAATCTTTGTTTCCCAACAATATCATTACTTTGGATTTCTGCGAGCTTCAAGCATTGGTTTGAGAATGTGCATTTATTTTGGCACGAGAAAGCTTTTATCTCCTCAGCAGGAATATGTTGGCATTTCCCCAGGAAGTCATGATTCATTCCCCAGGAAGTCATATTTCTTTCCCCAGGAAGCCATATTGCTTTCCCCAGAAAGTTATTTTTACAATCCTTCCTATAACAGCAAGTAGCCGATCTGTTTATTTGAGCAACTTGTACTTCCCCGTAAAAGTCGACGTTACTTTTTTGCTATCTTCTCTATGAGTGGATAGTTTGCAGTTCATTGTCAAATTACTCTAGTGGATGGCAAGTATTTCTATATCACAGAGACAGTTTGTTGTGAAATCTTTGCAAGTGGTGGTCTCTTTATTTGAGACAACTTATATATTACCCTTTCCAGGCGGAGTGCCTCGGTTAAAGAAGAAGTTGAGACCCATTTTAGGTGAAATGCCAAAATTTTGGGGAAACTTGTTATCTTTTTGCTACCTTCAGTGAACGTTGGAAGTTCACCGTCAATGAACGTCGGTGCTATGATATCTCTTTTCTCTCTACCTTCAGTGAAAGTTGGTAGGTTACCTTCAGTAAAAGTTGGTGATTGTTATCTTTTTGCTACCTTCTGTGAACGTTGGTAGTTCACCATCAGTGAATGTCAATGCTATGATATTTCTTTTCTCTCTACCTTCAGTGAAAGTTGGTAGGTCACCTTCAGTGAAAGTTGGTGATTGTTATCTTTTTGCTACCCTTAGTGAACGTTGGTAGTTCACCGACAGTGAACGTCGGTGCTATGATATATTTTTTCTCTACCTTCAGTGAGAGTTAGTAGGTCACCTTCAGTGAACGTTGGTGATTGTTATCTTTTTTCTACCCTCAGTGAACGTTGGTAGTTCATCGTCAGTGACCGTCGGTGCTATGATATATTTTCTCTCTACCTTCAGTGAAAGTTGGTAGGTCACCTTCAGTGAAAGTTAGTGATTGTTATATTTTTGCTACCCTCAGTGAACGTTGGTAGTTCATTGTCAGTGAATGGCGATGCTATGATATATTTTATCTCTACCTTCAGTGAAAGTTGGTAGGTCACCTTCAGTGAATATTGATGATTGTTATCTTTTTGCTACCCTCAGTGAACGCAAGTAGTTCATCGTCAGTGAATGGGGATGGTATAATATATTTTCTCTCTACCTTCAGTGAAAGTTGGTAGGTCACCTTCAGTGAACATTGGTGATGGTTATCTTTTTGCTACCCTCAGTGAATGTTGGTAGTTCATCGTCAGTGAACGACGATGCTATGATATATTTTCTCTCTATCTTCAGTGAAAGTTGGTATGTCACCTTCAGTGAACGTTGGTGATTATTATCTTTTTGCTACCCTCAGTGAACGTTGGTAGTTCATCGTCAGTGAATGGCGATGCTATGATATATTTTCTCTCTACCTTCAGTGAAAGTTGGTAGGTCATCTTCAGTGAAAGTTGGTGATTGTTATCTTTTTTCTACCCTCAGTAAACGTTGGTAGTTCATCGTCAGTGAACGACAATGCTATAATATATTTTCTTTCTACCTTCAGTGAAAGTTGGTAGGTTACCATCAGTGAACGTTGGTAGCTCACCGTCAGTGAATGTCGGTGTTGTCATTTCTTTCCTCTTTCTACCTTCAGTGAACGTTGGTAGCTTTGCCTTCAGTAGAAGTTGGTGTATCCTTTGACCATTTTACCATACTCTCTAATTCGGGTCTTTTGATCCACCAACGATTTATTTTCCTGGTTGGGTTGCTTTCTTATTTCTTTATTTTTCTACATCCCCAGTGGTGTTTTGAGTCCCTTTGGAGTTGTTCATGTGCACTCATATTCATAAGCATTGCATGGCATCTTAGGGCCAAAAATAGGGTTTGTTTTATATTTAAGTATCTTCGATCGCGTCGACACGGAGATTTTTAACCTTCATATCTCCGGATAGAAGAAACTTAAATAAGGGCAGTTGTTGTACCCCAATTTTCCCCCCAAAGATCCCTTCATCATACCATATTGATTCAATCACAACGAAATCACATCAGGGTTCTTGATTCTCCTCTCTACCTTTAGCTTTGCTCTTTGGGGAATCACCAAGCACCTTGAATTTTTCTCTTTTGTGACCATGAATATTTTGTCTTGTTTTTTCATTTTAATTAATAAAATTCAATGTTGGTTTGTCTTGCTTGTTACTAATGTAGGTAAAGGCAATGAGATTTAGCAAGTTGATCCATGGGTTCATGAGTTTATTTCCATGCCCTAGTCAATAAAGCTTGAGAAGCTCAAACCTCACCATTGAATTTGTTTTAGAAGAAATGGCATGGCAAGGTTATTTTGGTTCACCACATTTCAAGGTTATCAAATTTGATTCAAAAGTACAAGGGGTTGATTGAAGAAGTTGTCATGCTTGGACAAGGCTTTGTTCCCATTGGTCACAAGTGCATATTTCTCTCAATTCTCAAGATATGGAAGTATTTTTGGTGGCTATGAGTTTTCATTTTCATCCTCAACAATTTCTATCTACAAAGAATTTGTGTTGGTATAATAAGTTTGTTCAAAATTGTTAAAGTTCCTCAAAGCATTTTCTTGGTCTAGGAGCTAGGGTTTTGAACTTCAAAGAAGCATATCTTGATCATATTTTGATATTTTTGAGTGATTCCAAAAACATACTTCTCTTAAAAGGTTTATTAACAAATAACTTCAAAAGTTTCAAGTAGTTTTCATGTGGAAGAAGCTTGATGATGAAAAAATATTACAAGTCCTCCAGATGAACCCCCAATTTCTCATTTGTAAATTAAAATGATCATAACTTGGTCATTTTTTATCACCTTGAGCCCATTATTTTTCCATAATGATCTTGAGGGTGTGAACTTTATACCTTCTTTTATATGCAAAGTTAGAAAATGGATGGAAGATATCCTAAGGATGCAAAAGATTATAGGTCATTCCATGGATTTTTTCCAACTTCAACAAGTCATAACTCTCTCAATTTTTGGAGATTTTGAATGGTTGAAGTTTAAAAATTCCATTTAAGAGGTCTATTTCATTCCATCTTTTTTGGTCAAGAGCAAATTTCAAGTGGAAGGCCATGTTTGGATACAAAACATTATAGGTCACTTTTGAAGAAAAACTTGAAATATTTCTAACTATGGAAAGTCAACTTTTTTCCAACTTTGACTCAATGCAACTTTCAGCTCAAGCATCCATTTGATTCCATTATTTTTCCATTGCAAAGCTTGTAACCTCATATTTCTAAAGCATCAAGAATCATGCCCTAAGACCCCTTGAGCTGAGAATGCCATTGATTTGAACTTGGTAACTTGGAACTGAAGTTTCTTCAAAAGTAAGAATTTGAAATCATTGGTTTAGCTTCTAAACACTTAGTTTCTATGCGTTTTTCCCTCTAAACATGTTTAGTGAACTTCCTGAAGTGATTAGCACAACAAAACGTGCGTTTTGGATGAGTTTTGATCAAATTAGAAGTCACACTTTTCTTGTTTGCAACTTCACACGATTTCCCTCCAAACTTCATCATTTCACACACTTGGACATTCCATTTGATTCCCTATAAATAGAGGGTCGCCCCTCATTCATTGCCTCGAGCTTGGATAGCCAGAATCACCCTGCCAAACTTGTTCCATAACTCAAAATTCTGCAACTTCGAAATCTGTTTTCAAACCTTTTTCAATCCAATTTTTCTATCAATTTACCTTCCTTGATCTTCCCTGAAGCTAACCATATAATTACATTCAAGAATCATGCCCTATATTGCTCCATAGAAGTCCAGTTTCAGAGCTCTGCAACTCAACTTCAATAGGTATATTTCTTCATTATTTCTTCAAAACTTTGATATCATTGTGATTCTCTCATTGCCCTGGTTCTAGTCGCAACACTTACTTTTATCTGGAAACTTGTTTTGGCCATGAAATTTCAAATCCCTTTTAAAAACTTTCCTTCCAAATTGTTTGAGCTACAGTTTATATTAATTTGTCGCGAAGGTGTGGTTGTCTTTGTCTTGAAGAGACGAAGCGAATGACATAGGTCTGAGCTTCTGATTTTACAGTTTGAGAGACCTGCAATTCACGTTGGCTGGAGGTTGAAGATGACCAACGTGTCATCTTCCAACCAATGAAGGCGCACCACTTGTTTTTTTTGAATTTCTAATTTAATAAATGATTATATGCTTTATTCACTATTGACCATGGTATGCACAACGCGTCAGATCCCTTGGATTTGATTACTAATGCGTTTTGACTCTCATCCATTGGTCCACATCTTTTTGGTTTTTATTTTATTTTCTGATTTTTATATTTAATTGTTTTAAACTTCAAAAAATCATAGAAAATTCATTTTTAGTCCAAAAAATCTGAAAAAATTATGAAAAATGTTTTTGATTATTCTCTTTCTGATTTTTATTTTTTTCACAATTTTATTTTTTGTTTTGATATTTTTTATAAATTTTCACTTTATTTGAATTGTTTTAAATGTTTAAAACTACTTTTATACATTTTTAAATTTTGAAAAAATTAGAGAATGATCCAATGATATTGTGACAAATATTGGTGAGCTCATTTTATTTTTGTTTCTGACTTTGTTATTTTTTATCAATTTTTGTTTATTTTACTCATTTCTTTTAATTTTAGAAATAGTTTCTTACTTTAAAAAATTACCAAAAACTTTGTAAAAATATTTGAGTCCTTTTCTGATTTTTCTATGGTCTTACTTTTTATTTCTTGATTAATTTGAACATAGTTGATTAATTTGAGTCCTTTTGTGTGCAGGTTATTGTGATTACATTCTTTGTTTGTAATCTGGAATTCACCCGTACAGAGCCGTTACTATGCCCAATTTTTATGAAGACTTAATACACTTGATGTTTGGTTCTCACAAGAGGTATAGTATCTTTGCTTGCTTGGTTTCAATCCAAAGAATGAGAATTCTATCTTGGATCATAATGTCAAGTATTGGCTTCTTGTTGGTTAGATGGTTCTTATCCCTAGATTTTACCTTATGCTTTAGGATAGTCTCTTCTTCTCCTCCCATCTTCTTTAATTTCAAAAATCTTCTTCCTCCTTTTGAAAACTCTTCTTGATTTTTAAATGGAACTACTTTCATAATAAACTTGGACTTAGGTCCATGCATTTTCAAAAACATTTTCATAAATAAACTTCAATCAACATTAATAAAACCTTGACATTTTTTTGTGAGAAGACTAAAAATTAATCAATCTCATTCAAATCATTTTGCCATATTGGCTTTCATCTTAAGCTTTCCTCAGAAGATTAGACTCTTGTCAATCCTTGTAGTGATGCAAACAACTATACTTCTATGATATGTAGTGAAGTGAGATATTTTCTACTTGGGTGTTGAGTGAGGCATTGTTGATTTTAAAATCCAAGCCATATCCTCCACTTTGAGATGATTCAAATTCTTTTTTCTCATGATTGTGGGTAGTAAGTATGTTTTTCCACACGGACAATGACGATGATGTCTTATCTCATAAAATTAACCAACACACTTATGTTTTAAAATTTTCAAAGAGGAACTACGTGTACCCTGATCCCATATTGCACGAAAGATGGTACGTATGCACCAAAGGTTCGCAATCGCAGCGGGTGCAAAAATCATAAAAATATGTTTCTTTTCTCACCTCCACCATCTATTTTACATACAACATTTTATAGCCAAAATATACAGATTTTTACAAAGAGGTTCCTGCGGAGTACCATAGATGTTTAGGGTGCTAATACCTTCCCTTTGCATAACCAACCCCCTTACCTAGAATATTTCCCCCTCTTTTTGGGTTATTCGCTCTTTTCCCATTCCTTTGGAAACAATAAAGCGCGGTGGCGATTTTGGTTTTGCTTTGTACAAGTCTAGTCAATCCAATGGCTTAGTCTTAAACATTTCTACAGCTACAGAAGTTTCATCAGAGTCTGACTTGAAATTCCTAGTTCTTCATCTCAGATTTGGGCTTGCTATTATAATGTGATGAATTAATAGAACCGAGTTGTGAAGATGCACCGAGCATCAGAACCTGGTTCGCCATGAATCTTGGCCATGTTGAGAACTTCTAAATGTTACCCAGTTTCTCATAGATCTTGACCATGTCTTCTGAATGTCCTTTAGAATTTCTGAACTTTTCCTGTCTAGATAAATTCAGTGAACTTTCTCAAAGTTCTTGAGTCAAACATTGGTTAGAAGAAAAAAACATCAGAACATGTATGGGAATGATTCTTGAGAATAGGTATATCAAAATCATCTTACTTTCTCCCCATTTGTTAGAAATAAAAAAGACTTTAAACATAATAACCATGAAATATCAACTTTATTGATTAAAAAGATAAAGTACAAAATTTTGAAAACAAAAGAAAAACAAAGGAAACTAAGTTCCCCAAAAGCAAAGGTAAAAACAAAAAAGGCTAGGGTTTCGGCTTCTCAGACAACTTCGAAGAAATCTCTTGCAACAACTGCATAATCTTGACATTGATGGCCTGATGTTCTTCATGCTTTTGATCTTGTAGATCCAACCTTTCTCTAACTTGAGCCTTCTCAGTTTTGAACTCTTCTAGAATTTGATGAAGCAGAGTAGAAAACTCCCCAGAGTCAGAAGTCGGTCGCTTCTGGACACCTGAAGTAGTTCCTACTTCATGTTCAGAAGGAATCTTAGCCAAAGTGAGATCCTGTCGTTTAGAAGCAGACTCTCAAGCCACAATCACTTCCGAAGCAAAAAGTAGAAAAACTGGAGGAGGAGTCAGGCGTGCATCAATCTCAACATTTTTCTTCCTCATTGTATCTTTGAAGCAAAAGAAATGAAATTTAGAAGATTTAGATTCCATCCACTTCTTGAAGTCATGCCAGATGGAATTTGTTGCTTCAGGACTCAATCCATTAGAACTACTATCCACCATAAAGTGAAGTCTATCCAGAACATCATTTTCAAAATGATATAGAAGGTCATTTAAGGGTGGTGGACGAACATCAGTTTTAAGGAAGAGAGGGTTATAAGGGGTGGAGTAAGGATTAGAAACTCGGTCGGGTAAGGCTATGATAGAGACAAGGTTTGGTGTAAGGTTAAGATGAGAGGGTGAAGGGAAGGACCTAATGTAACACCCTGAATTTCTAGACTAATTAATTGTTTACATGGTTTAGCGTGAATATTAGAGTCACTGAAGTATTTGATATATATATATATATATATATATATATATATATATATATATATATATATATATATATATATATATATATATATATATATATATATATATATATATATATATATATATATATATATATATATATATATATATATATGATGTTTTTGGTGTTTTTATGTGAGTCCTTGTGATAATTTGTGATGTTTCGATGAACATGAGGTGTATTATGATGTCGAGATAAATATGATGTTTAAAATGATGATTTGTATGGTGTAGGATGGATAATAAGAGATGTTTAGAATTTAATTAATTAGTCGGAATTATTTAGATTTAATAGTAATTATTTGGAATTGTTTGGATTAAATAAATAGGATAATATTTTTTGATAGAGGCCATGAGGGAAAGGTGGTAATAAGGTGAAGTAAGTGAGGATAAGATGGGAAGACCATATTAAGGGTCCAAAGGTTAAGTTAGAAAAAATATATTTGGGATTTTAGAAGCGCTCATTTTGTACGATATCTTTTGGGAGAAGAGGCAAAGGCAAATCTAGGGGAGTTTTATCTTTATTATTATAATTGATTTAAGGCTTAGATATTTGGTTGTGATGAATATGAGATGATTTGATGAAATAGATAGTGTTATGTAGCCTTGGATAGTGAACAATTGTATCCATGATGTAGAATATATTGCATTGCTGATGTTTGATGAAAAACCTGAGATTAAATGATGTTTTACGACCCATAATGTGCAGAAAATGCAAGATTGAGACTGATTCTTATGCAGGAAATCACAACAGGAAAACCCTGTTCATGTAGGATCACCGGGCAATAAAGTATCATCGTCGGGCGATGATGGCGTCGCTTGGCTGTTGCCAGGCGAAAATAAAAGTGACGAAGGGAAAAAAAGAAGAAAGTTACTGGAATGCGTCGCTCCAAGCATCGCCAGGAGACGTAGGGTGCGAAAGGTGTGTCACCAAGCGATGGAAGTGGTGTCGCTGGGCGATGGTGTCCAGAATTGAATGGTTGTGTTGGATATTCTTAAAAGAGCAGTAACTTGAATTTTAGAACTCGGTTTGAGGTGTCGTTCAAAGTGTTGGATAGCTAATGCGATGAACTTTAGTTAAATTGAATAATATGAGAAATAAGAATTACTTTCCCAACACCTAAACTAGGATGAAGTTAGGCTCCCCGTGTTGGATTACAATGATGCTTTGTTTATTTCGATGATATGATGATGTTATGATGATGCTTTGTTTAATATGATGTTATGAAGATGTCTTATTTATTATGATGATATGATTATGTTAAGGTGATTATTTGTTTACTATGATGATATAATGATGTTGTGATTAATTCATGAATGATGATGTATTTTGACTAGTCGTGGTCATATTTATTGTGTTGTTGCACATCATGCATTCATGGCATATTTTAGGAATTCGGTCCTATGATTTTGTTAGGACTTTGGTTCAATGAAGATGATAGGACAATAGTCCAGTGAAGGCATCAATCCCATAGTGTGGATTGAGTGTAAAATTATGAAGTGCTCTGGTTCAAAGTGGGGATCGATCCTATTGGTGGGGATCTTTGGAGAAGATGATGACAGAGTCATCAGTGAAGTTTTGATACCATATGCATGAGCCTATGATGTTACATTACATTATAAGTGACATTGCATAATGATGTGATTAAATGATGTTGGTTTATAATTGGTGTTTTGATGATGTGTTGTTATGTATTGATGATGTTATGAAGGCGTGAGTAAAACATGAGGTTCTTATAATGTGTGATGCCTCGAGTATGTGCATTTCTACTATATTTATTCCTTATGTATTTTATAATGATTATGATTTACTCACCCTTTCTGCTTGGAAATGTTGCTTCTACCAGTGGGTAACTTGCAGGTGATTAGGATTAGTGCAGGGAAGCTTAAAGGATAGCTTCAGAGTGTGTTTATTGGCTTTTCATTGAATAAAGGGAGTCTTGCTCTAATATGTAACATCGAGGTTGGGGTTGTTTTAATTATGAACTTGATGTTCTTTGTTTTGTTTCTAAGATGTTAGGTTATCTTCCATGGTACTCGATTTGTTTTGAATTATGATTATGAATCATGAAGTATGATGAAGCTTTAGGAAGTTCGTCAGCATATCCACAAGTTTCAACATTATCATAAATGCATATGAGAACATGTTGAGGAATCATTCCGGATGACTCACAATAAGTGACACAGCAACTTGAGGGGACACACATGGTGATTTCTTCTTAATTAAGCACCCTTACAAGTATTTAAGAACAACTTCTGATGAATCACGAGTTGGTCAAGAATCCTTGAGAGTCCACTTCTTCAGTAAGATATTACATGTTTGCTTTGAGATTGTCAAAATCTACACACAAATCATTAAGAACAATCAACGGAGAAATAGGGATAAGACACGGAAGATCAAGAAGTGCTTATTTCACATGTTGAGGTTGTTGAGACGATGATCATTGTACTTGAGCAATTGAATCTTGTTGTTGTTGTTGTAATTGAGCGTTTTTTTATTGTTGTTGTTGAGTCATTGCGAGTACGAACACAAACAAGGGTTTTGGTTGCAGAGATTTTTTAGGGTTTGAAAGAGAGAAAGTGTTGGATAATGCTAGTTAAAGCGTATGAAGTGGGAGTGAGTGAGTTTTAAATAAAGTTTTTTTGCAATGATGAAAATAAATTGAATAGTGCAAAAAATTCAGACAAGGAGTAAAACGAAAATATTTTAACCTAATCCCAAACAAATATCTTCTCCCAACATGTCACATCAAGTTCTAAACGTGCTTAAAGAAAAGATAGTTGTCTTTCTTTCAATCACTAACCTTTCACTATCTTGACAGCTCCTTAATGAAGTAAACTCTTCAGTTTCTAGAGGACAAAAGTTTTTCAAAAGAAAAGATTCTAACCTAAAACATCTATGATACATGAGAACTTCACTCCTCAGAAGCCTCATATTTCAAAAGTGTATAAAATAAAATACTTCAGATTATAAGTTTCTCATTCTGAGAAGGTGAATATTCTGAGATTACATCTTTTTCATTCCGGACAAGACACCATTTTTAAGTTCTTCAGAATGAAAATGAATCTATCTTTAGAAAGGGGTTTTGTAAAGATATCAACCCATTGATGGTTTTTATCTATGAATTTTAAAGATAAGATTCCCTTCTGAACATAGTCTCGTATAAAATGATGTTTAATCTCAATGTGTTTAGCCCTAGAATGTAAAATGGGATGCTTAGATTAAAAAAATTACAGAAGTGTTATCATAGAAGTCATGAATATTGCTCTCATATATCTAGAAATCTTCTAGCTGACTTTTCATCCAAAGGATCTGAGTGATATGTACAGCTTCTGATCTACCTTGCCACTTTCCTCATCTTTCTCTAGAATGCAAGTAGGGAGCATAAAGGTCTTTGTCATCTTATATTCTGACAAGTCAAACTTCTTCAGAAGTTCCTTGGTGTACTTGCTCTGGTGAATGAAAGTATCTTCTGGGCCTTGATTGATTTGGATTCCCAGAAAGAACTTGAGTTCTCCCATCAAGCTCATCTTGAATTCAGCCAGCATAAACTTAGAGAATTCCTTGCACAAAGTGGCATTAGAAGAACCAAATATAATATCATCAATATATATTTGAACTACCTGAATGTCATTTTTGAAGGACTTACAGAACAAGGTGGTATCAACCATTCCTCTGGTGAAATCATTTTCTAAGAGAAAATTACTTAATCTTTCATACCAAACTCTAGGAGCTTATTTTAGACCATACAATGATTTCTTGAGTTTAAAAATGAAATCTAGATTTTTATGATTTTCAAAACCAGAAGGTCGCTATACATACACTTCCTCTATTATGTAGCCATTCATAATGCACTCTTAACATCCACATGATACAAGATGATGTTATGATTAACAACAAACAAAATTAACAGACAAATAGACTCTAACTTGGTAACTGGTGCAAAGGTTTCTGTATAGTCAATCCCTTCTTGTTGACTATAGCCTTGTGCAACTATTCGAGCATTATTTCTTACTACTTCTCCTTTTTCATTGAGCTTATTTCTGAATACCCACTTGATTCCAATGACATGTGTTCCTTTGAGTGTAGGCACAAGATCCCACACATCATTAATGGAGAATTAATTGAGTTCTTCTTGCATTTCCATAATCCACTCTGTATCCAGAAGCGCTTCATCAACAAATGTAGGTTCTATGAGGGACACCAAACCAAGAAGCGCCTCTTCAGAAGGTTTGAAAGAGGATCTGGTTTTGACTAGACCAGTCTTGTTACCTAGAATCAATTCTTTAGAATGTGAAGACCTTTTCATGTGCTTTCTCAGAGGAGTATGAGCTTCAAAATCTCCTAGTTGAACATCTTCAGAGTCATTTATCTCTTGTTCTTTTGCAACATCTTCATTACCTCCAGATCCTAAAAATGTAATCTCCATATCTACAAACTTTTCAACTAGCTTTGAATTCTCAAAGTCAAGCTTATCATTGAATCTAACATGAATTAAATCCTTAATAATAAGTGTTTTAGTGTTGTATGTTCTATAGTCTTTTGAGTGTTCATAGTATCCTAACATGATGCATTTTTGTGGTTTAGAATCAAACTTATTAAGATTCTCCTTAGTATTTGGAATAAAACAATCATATCCAAAAGGATGAAAATATGAAATTTTGGGTTTCTTATTCTTCCATAATTCATAAGGAGTCTTACCCATAATAGGTCTAATAGAGACTCAGTTCTGAATATAATAAGTTGTGTTAACCGCCTCTGCCCATAAGTACTTTGCCATGTTAGTCTCACTGATCATGGTTCTGGCCATCTCTTCCAAAGCCCTATTCTCCCCCTCTACAACTCCATTTTACTGTGGAGTTATAGGACGGAAGAATTCATGGTAAATGCCATTCTTATCAAACAGCTTCTTAAACTATTTGTTTTCAAACTCGCCACCATGATCACTTCCGACTCTTACAATTTTATAGTCTTTCTCATTTTGCACTTGAGAACATAAAGTAGTGAACACAAAATGTGACTCATCACCGTGTTTTAAAAATTTAACCCATGTCCATCTATCGTAGTCATTAATAATGACTAACCCATACTTCTTACCATTGACAGAAGAAGTTTTCACTGGTCCAAACAAGTCAATGTACAGAAGCTCCAAAGGCCTAGAGGTATAAACAACATTCTTTGCTTTAAAATATGTTTTTGAAAACTTGTCTTTCTGACATGCTTCATAAAGAGATTCTAAAGAGAGTTTCAGATTAGGAAGACCTATGACTAAATTAATCTTATTTAGCTGACAAATCCTCCTCATGTTAACATGGCCCAATCATCTATTCCACGTCCATTATTGTTCATTAACAAACATAAGACACTTTACATTTTGATCTTTAAGATCAGAAAGTCTAATCTTATATATGTTGTTCTTCCTCTTGCCATTGAAAAGGATAAAGCCATCCTTATGACTGATAGCTTTACAGGAGTTTTGATTAAACATTATATCATAGCCATTGTCACTTAATTAACTTATGAACAATAAATTATGCATTAATCCATCAACAAGAAAAACATTAGTAATAGAAAGCAGAGAACCATTACCAATTTTTCGGGAGCCTATGATCTTCCCTTTCTGATCACCTCTGAAACCTACGATGCCTCCAACCTTATGTTCCAGGCTTTGGAACATATTCCTTCTTCCCATCATGTGTCGCGAGTAGCTAGAGTCCAGGTACCATGACTGGAGTCCTAACTTTGCTACTAACGATATTTGCAACATAAATTATCTTCTTCTTAGGTACCCACAACTTTTTCGGCCCTTTCTTGTTAGTGTTACCAATGTTCTTGAAAACTTTGGGTTTAGGAGCAGAATAATCATATTTGCAAGAATTAAAATTATATGGTTTAGCTATTGTTTTTGCCTTTGGTGTATAAGGAGGTTATTCCTTAGGCACAAAATCAGCAGAAACAAAATGAGAATGAAGAGTATTAGATTTATCTTCTTTTTCATAATCAAATTATTCATAAGAATCATAACCAATGCCTCTAGTTTCGTTTCTGCTAACGCCATAGATCATTGAAGCCATTAAGCTTTTTCCTAGGCTTCTAGCTAGAAATTTCTAGAAATACTTGTCATATTTCTTTATGACATCATCAATACTTTCAGAAGCTTCTAATAAATTTCCTTATCAAGTTTTGAATTCATAATTTAGAGAGCAGAGTTTCATCCTTAAGAAAAAAGTTTTCTTTATTTAAAATGGAGAATTCTTTCTTAAGTTTACTGTGTTCCTCAAAAACAGATTCATGGACCTTTTTCAATTACTTGAATTTGATCTGAAGCTCCTGATGTTTTTCTAGAATCTCAAGTAAAGAATATGTTAAATTAGAATGAGATATGTAAAAAAAATACCTCTTCAACGTCTGAGTCTGAGCCAGATTCTGATTCTGCTTTTGATTGAATCTTCTAATTAGATGCTCTAATGCTCTCCATCAGCACCACATTAACTTGCTCTTCTTTGGAATCATATTTTGAAGAGTCTGAATCATCACATGATTCCATTAGCCCTTTATTCTTGCTTTTGAAAGCTCTCTTCTTGGGTTTGTCTTTTCTGAGAATAGGATACCCGTTCTTGTAATGGTATGGCTCTTCACATTCATAGCATGTGACATCTTTGTTGCCACCGGAGTTCTTTAGTCCAGAAGTAGACTCGAAGCGATAACTTGTCCTTCTAGATCCTCTAAACTTGTAACCTTACGTTCTCTTCCAGACTTGGCTAACTCTTCTGGAAATAAGTGATAACTCATCTTTGTCTTCTTTATATTCTTCTTCCTTTTCAGCTTGAAGAGCTTTAGTCTTCTCAAATCTTCTACTAGATTTTAGAGCTACATATTTGCCTTTTCTCTGAGATTCATCTTGTTCTAGATAAATCTTGTGGCTTCTTAAAGAACTAATCATTTCCTCAAGATAAGTGTTATTCAGATCTTTAGCTTGTTTGAGTGCAGTTACCATAGGCCTCCACTTTGTTGGTAAGCTTCTTATAATCTTCTTCATATGATCTCAAGTAGAATAACCTTTGTTCAGAACCTTTACTCCCACAACAAGATTCTGAAACCTTAAGAACATGTTCTCAACCATTTCATCTTCTTCTATCTTGAAGGCTTCGTATTTCTGAATCAAGGAAGGCATATTGGTCTCCTTTACTTGAGAGTTATCCTCATGAGTCATTCTCAAAGAATCAAATATAGACTTAGCAGAGTCTC
Source organism: Vicia faba (assembly GCA_948472305.1). Classification (NCBI taxonomy): domain Eukaryota; kingdom Viridiplantae; phylum Streptophyta; class Magnoliopsida; order Fabales; family Fabaceae; genus Vicia; species Vicia faba. Next base: position 1,497,095,691 of record OX451735.1, on the reverse strand, counting down.
TATTTGTTATCTTTTCATACTCAGTATAAGAACTCTCATTCAACATAATGGTTGTTGCTTTATGATGATTCTTATAATCTTTATTTTGTTGCTCGTTCATCGTTCTTCTTTCAATATTTTTTCCACTAGCATCCACATGATGTTTGTAGCCATCTACTACCATATCCCATAGATCAATGTCATGACCAAGAAAGAAACTTTCAAGTCTATATTTTTAATATTCAAATATTTATCCATCAAACATTGGAGGTTTAGCATTATAGTTATCTCTGTCATTGATAATGGGTGCAAGTGGTGGTGGTGGAATAGCCATTGTGTTTCGCAGAAAATTCTGGATCTTTATCTGACATGGTTAAGTGTTTGGTAAACAATTAATACTAGAACTGAAGCTCTGATACCAATTGAAGGTGTGAGAAACACAAGAAAGGGGGGGGGGGGGGGGGTTAATTTGGTTTCAGGATTTAAAACAAATTCTTCCCAAGATAAAACAAAGACATAAGAACAAAAATAAATGACATAATTATTTTTATCCTGGTTCACATTTAACAAAGTTAATGCATTCCACCCGCCAAGATGATTTTACCTTCTCAAAGATGGACTTAATCCCATATAACCAAATTGATTACAAACACAACAAAGACCAAATGTTAATGTTGCGAACCACAAAGACTACCTATCAATGTCTTCTTGAGAAATTCTGACTAACACTTAGTCTCTCAAGGATCAAGCTTATGTGCGGAACGTTGTGTGCGAAGAAAGTTTTGTATAACTAAAGATGTTAATAAATGCTACAGTGTTAATATTGCCTAATACGAGTGAGTATTTTATGGTGTATTGTGATGTGTATAAGATGGGGCTTGGTGGTGCGCTAATGCAGAATGGACAAGTTGTTGCTTATGCTTCTAGACAACTCAGAGTTCATGAAAGGAATTATCCTATGCATGACTTAGAATTAGCAGAAGTGGTGTTTGTATTAAAGATTTAGAGACATTATTTTTTGGTTCTAAATTAGAAGTGTTCAATGATCACAAGAGTTTGAAGTACTTATTTGACCAAAAACAGTTGAATATGAGACAGAGAAGGTGGATTGAATTGTTGAAATATTATAACTTTAGTTTGAGTTACCATCCTGGTAAGGAAAATGTAGTTGTTGATGCATTAAGTAGGAAGTCAATGCACATGTCGATACTTAGGGTTCTAGAGTTGGAGTTGATCGATAAATTCAGAGACATGAGCTTAGTGTGTAAAGAGACTTCCAATAGTGTGAAGTTAGGAATGTTGAAACTGACTAGCAGTATAATAGAAGAAATCCGAGAAGGTCAGAAGTTTGATTTGAGGTTAGTCGATCAATTAACTTTGACTAACCAAGGTAAAGGAGATAAGTTCATAGTTTATAAGAATGGCTGTGATGCGGTGGGAGAACTGACTTGAGGTTTTGCGTTTGTGTTTGCAAATGTTTCGGTTTAGCAAGAGTCACCACCGACTTTTATTTTATCCAAAAGGAAAGGTAAAAAAGCACAGGAAAGACCTTTGAGATTGTTTTTGGGTTCGGGGGGTAGATTATGAAAAGGGAAGGTGCTAGCACCCTTTTCATCCATGGTTTTCCATGGGCTCTTAGTTACTTGTTTTAGATCACTTGCTTTGCTTTTCCAATTGTTTGAAATTGTGCTTTTGCGTGTGGTTTTGAAAGTATTTTGAAAAGAGGCCTTTGTTTAGGCAACCTTTGTAATGATTCTTGTTTGAATGTATACAAAGGTGTTTGTCTTTTGAAAAATGTTCCAATATTTTGAAATTTGTTTGAAAATGTTTTGAAATTGTGTATGTGCTTTTGAAAATAGCAAGGATGGTTTGCAAGAGATCAAGTAACTAGGAGTTGTCTACCCTACTCAAAAGTCTTTCCTATACATTTTTATTCCTTTGACATTGTTGTTTTACCATTGCATTTGGTAAACAACCCTATCTTTGGATGTTAAACGGGACGGGCATGGGTCATCGTGTGACCATGATAGCAATGGTGCCAAGTATCTTAGCAATTTTTAGGGACTAAGATCATTTGTTTTTAGGTAACATTTTGATAGCGTCATCGAGGGACTATGATCTTTTTGTTTTGTTTGATTTTGCCAAGATACCTAGCATGCATACCATGACCATTTTAAGGCAACAAAGTGGATGAAACCCTAGGGGTGCTTGTGTGCATTGTATTGTCATTTTCATGCTTTTTGTCTTGTATTTAGGTCATGCTATTTGTTTGATTTTTTTGTCTTTGCATACAAAACCCTAATTTACTATCATGGTATATGAAAGCAATAAAATGCGTAAAGTAAATCTAGACTATTACAACATTATTATGGGAAGGGGGGTACAAGTTTGAATAGGGGGTATTTGCACAAAATAAAACCCTAATTTACTATTACAACCCAATTGAATTTATACAACAATAAATAAATAAACAAGTATTTAAATGTGGAATAAATTGTAAATATGCAAAATGTTTTTGTATTAATTTTTATGTATGTAAAAATGAATTTATTTTTGTCTTAAAAATAAGAAAATAAAATGATTATTTTTTTGAAAGGGGTGAAAAACCCTAATTTATTCTTTAAGAAAATAATGTTTTCTAATTATTTATTTATCCTTTTTGTTTTAAGAAAAATAATAATAATATATACAAAATATTAGAAAAAAATTGAATATTGTATGAAAATATTATTTTATGTATATAATATAATATAATAAAAATAAAATGTATAGTATTTTTTTATTATTTTACAAGTTTATTTTAGAAAAATAAAAGTATTAAACCTAATAAACTATTTATTATGCAAAAAAAATGATAAAATGCCAAAAATAAAGAAAATATTTTTTTATGATTTTAAATGATTAGAAAAAATAAATGAAGTCAGAAAATATAAAAAGAAATGGAAAATATATAAAATATGGAAAATGGACCAAGGGGGTGAAAATAACAAAATGGGGGGTGCAAATAGAACCAAGCCCAAGCGCCAGGCCCAAGTTCACTTCATCCCTGTCCTTGAGACAGCCACGCGCGCGCCTCTGTACTTCAAAATCTGTTCTCTCTATTGCTTGCATGAAATAAAAAATTTACAACATGAAAGTTATAGCATTTTCAATCACGATTCTAACCATATCCATTTTGTGACCTAACTCTCAAAGGACAGAGAGAATTTTAATGGCCCTAAATTTTAACCTAAAATTTTCAGCATGTTCATCATCCAAATTCTCCTAACTCAGTTAATATAAATACAAGCTATGCATATGTACAGCTCAAGCACATTAAGGACTACATTTTTGCTTCTCAAACCTAAGCCTAATGATGCCTAAATAAGGAGATAGAACTTTGAAAATTACCTTGTTCAGTTGAGTTGGCTATGGCGATGTAGCAACTTTGAGTGAGGCCTGATGTACTTGTGAGCTTGCTTGAAGTTCCCTCAAGCTTTCCCAATGCTCAGCTTCCTTTGAAATGGCTTGAATCTCCTTGTAGAAGTCAACCTGCAAACTCAGAAATTGAAAATGGTGAAGCTTGAAAATGAGATTACAGTTGCTGAACAATGGCTTGGATAGTTCAGGTGGGTTGTAGGGAATGTGTTTGAAGCCTTGAAACAAAAAACGCATGAGTGAAATTTGTTTTGGCTAATGGTCTGCAGAGGTTGCCCTGTTTTGGGCAGAAATGGTGATTTTGGTGTTTTAGGGTGTTTGCAATGCTATGAGCTCGTGTATTGGCTTGTTACAATATGCTGAAGTTGTTTAGAATAATGCCAAAACTTGGTTTTATCAGATACAAGAGTTATGGACTTTTTGCAAGCTTACTTGCTTTTGAAGCAAAAGTGAGTTGGCAAAGCTCAAAGCCTGTACAAGCTAGCTTGAGGTCTGAGCATATTTGGTGTACTTTGCCTCAAGTTTGTGGATCTTGTTTGTAGCCAAAGATCAGGTTCAATGCTCAAGGAATACAAAGTTGCAAAAAAGTAAGCTTTATGGAAATGATATTGTTACCTTTTTGCCATTTTTGGATTAAACCATTGTACAAAGCTTTAAAGATCAAAACAATACCATTGTCCAATGTATTTGCATTAAATTAAGGAGTGTGGAAAGGTCTAAGACCTGTAAAACAAGTACAAGCATGCTTAGGACATATTTGCAACTTGTAACAATGTGAAAAATGCCACGGACAAACGTGAGAAATGGCCATTTTCTTTTCTTCGATTCTCCCTAACCATAAATGATCTTGGAGAGTTCTTGGACATTTTGGAAATCTTGTAACATGCTATACAATCCATATTTGAAATACATTTTTAGATTCCAATTGGAACTAGGTGAAAAGTTGCCAAGAAGTTAGGTCAAAAATTTGCCTAAACTAGGGCAAAATTTCACTAAGTTAAAAAGTTTTTGGACCCTTATTCACAAAATCATAACTTGAGATCCAAGAATCTTTTTGGATAACTTTGTGAATCAAAGTTGTATATTTTGTGTAGGAATACAACTTTCATGTTGGAAGTTTTCTTTGAATCCAATTTCATCATGGTGAAAAAGTTGGGAAAAGTTGGGGGAAAATAAGAAATTTTCATAACTTAGAAAAATTCTAAGTTATGAAAATTTTCAAACTTAAACCCTAATTTCTAAAAATAGGTTTCTTGGTGAAAAAGTTTCATGTTTTGACACATCTTGATGAATTATGACCCTTGGCACTTGATTTTGACCAAAAAGTCAAAGATTGACTTTTCAGTGTATAGTTGATTTTTGATCAGTTGACTGGAAAATTCATTTGTCAATCCAATGCATTTGAGATTTTTTGAACCTTGTGATTAGGTCAAGATGATGCCATTGAGTCCTTGAAGCCATGCTTGAACCCAATTTTCCGTTGTCTAGGTGAAAAATTAGAAATTTCCCTCCTATAGTCAAAACCCTAAAAATGACCATTTTGCCCTTTTGATGATCTGATCAAATTTCTTGAGGAGTTGTGGTCCAAACTTGATCAAATGGTTCATATGAGTCTATAATGTTGATGTGGATAAAAAATTATGAGGCTTGACTGTAAATAGGCCATAGTTGACTTTTTCCCCAATACAGCTGATTTTTAGGTCAACTGTCCAATTGACTGGGCTAAATTTTGATTCAAGGCTTGAAACTTGGTATGCGCAATCTTAGAGGTCCAACATGAAGTATGAAAGTCACATGAGGCATTGGAAGTCCAAAAATCCCTGTGCAAACTCAAACCCTAATTTCAGGTCAACAGTGCAAGGAAATGTCTTGAGCTGAGCAAACCCTAATCTGATCTGGAGTCCAAGAAGTCTTGTGAGGAGAAATCTTGATAATATGAGAGGGAAAATTTTGGGGGATAACAATGGCATAACGAGGTTTGGCAATAGAGTGTGTGTTTCGGATATCCCAGAGCTTAAGAAGAGTATTCTTGAGGAAGGACATAGAAGCGGGTTGAGTATTCATCCCAGTGCTATAAAGATGTATCAAGACTTGAAGTAGTTATTTTGGTTTCCTGGTAAGAAGAAGGAGATCGCTAAATTTTTTTATACTTGTTTGACTTGTCAGAAGTGAAAGGTTGAACGTTGGAAGCCTATGGGTCTTATGAAACCGTTAAGTATTCCAGAAATGAAGTGGGACAGTGTTTCCATGGACTTTGTGTTGGGTTTGCTAAAGACTGCTAAAGGCAATGATTCAATTTGGGTGATTGTGGATAGGTTGACTAAGTCGGCTCATTTCTTACAGATGAAGATCAATCATACTATGGCGAATTTATGTGAAATATATATTGAAGAAATTATGAAATTGCATGGAATACCCTCGAGTATCGTGTCGGATAGAGATCTGAGGTTTACGTCGAAATTTTGGACAGGGTTGCAGAATGCCTTTAGTACTAAGTTGAATTTGAGTTTTGAATATCATCCTCAAAGGGATGGATAGACGGAAAGAAACATTCTATCTATAGAAGATTTGTTGAGGGCTTATATGCTAGAACAAGGAGAAGCTTAGGATAGTCACATTTCCATTGATTGAATTTACTTATAATAATAGTTTCCATTCTTGTATTGGAATGGCGCCATATGAAGCGTTGTATGGCAGGAGGTGTATGAATTCATTGTGTTGGTATGAGTCAGGTGAGAGTGTTGTACTCGGTCCTGAGGTTGTGCAAGAGACAACTTTGAAGATAAATATGATCCAAAAGAAGATAAAGGCTTCTCAGAGTCATCAAAAAGTTATGATGATAAGAGGAGAAAGGAACTTGAGTTCAAGAAAGATGATCATTTGTTTTTATAGGTTACTCTGGTAACCGGTGTTGGTAGAGCCATGTTTTATTGGTCTGTATCAGATATCAGAGAAGATATATGAGATGGATTATCACATTACTTTGCCTCCGTCACTTGCCAATCTGCATAACTTGATTCATGTGTCTTAGTTGAGAAAGTATATTCTAAATCCTTCACATGTGATTTAAATGGATGATGTACAGGTGAGAGATAACCGACTATTGAGGCATCACCATTGCTAATAGAAGTACGGGATATGAAGAAATTGTGAGGAAAGGACATTGACTTAGTGAAGGTATTATGGGGCGGACCAGCTGGTGAAAGTTAGACTTGGGAACGCGAAGATCATATGGGAGAGTCTTATCTGATGTTTTTTCTGTCAGGTGATTTTCAAGGGAGAAATTTCTTTTTAAATGGGGGAGATTTGTAACTATATGAATCTCTGTGGCAAAAATTCTTCTATCAGGTAAATATATGAGTCTCTGTGAAGTGTTTGATATATATGATGTTATGGTACTTTGTGTTAGTCCTTGTGACAGTATGTGACATGTATTCGTGATGCATCTATGATGCAATATCGATGACTTGATGAACAACATGTTTAAGATGATGAATTGTTTGGTGTAGAATGGGATGATAAGAGGGTTTAGAATTTAAATAACAAGTTTAGAATTATTTAGATTTAATAGTGATTATTTAGAATTATTTGGATTTAAATAAATAGAATAATATGTGATGTAGAGAAAATAAGGGTATTGTGGTCATTAATGAAGGATAAGTGAGGGCATGATGGGAAGTTCATTATTAGGGTCTAAGAGAGAGAGTTTGGTATAAGGAGAAGGTTTGGGATTTTACACGCTCATTATGTACGATAGAATTGGGAAAAAACATTGTGGAGAAAAGAGAGTTAGGGCACAAAAAGACAAGAAGAACATAGGAATCACGATAGATCACGAAGAGGAATTGATCTCTAGAAATAATCTTAAGGTAATGGGAGTTTTATCATTGTTATTATATTTGATTTAAGGTTTATATGATTGGTAGATTTCCTTAGGTTTTGGTAGATGGTGATTTGGTATTGTTTGATGAGAAATTGATGAATTGGTGATGGATAATGATTTATAATTTATGTATAATGAGTATAGAATTATAGGTTATTGATAGATGATGAAACCCTGTGATTAAATGGTGTTTTTGGACTTATAATATGATGAAATTTCATAAGACTTGGACTGGTGTAGTGCAAAAATCATAATAGAAAAATCTTGTTCATGCATCATCATCGGGCGATAAAGTAGTGTCCTCGGGCGACACATTCATTTTATGTAATTTCCAGGCAAGGACGAGGCGATGGAAAAAAGGGAAAAAGGATGACGCTTCTGGAGTGTGTCGCTTCTGGAGTGTGTTGCTTCTAGTGTCGTCAAGCGAAGAGGACGCGAAGGGTGCGTCGCTAGGAGACGGGGGTGTGTCGCCAGGCGACGGATGGCAGATTTGTTTGGCTGTGTCGGACAATCTTAAAATGGTCATAACGTGAGTTTTATAACTCGTATTGAGGTTCTGTTTGAAGTGTTGGATAACTAACGCAATGTACTTTCATTATGTGGAGAAAAATGATACTTAAGGAGTATGTCTCTGAGACCTAAGTTAGAATAGAATTAGGTTCCTCGCGTTGAATCAAAATGAAGTTTTGGTTATGATGATGCTTCGTTTATGATTATGCTTTGCTTATGATAATGATGTTACAATGTTCTGTTGATTACTATGATGATGTTATGATATTGTGTTGATTAATATGATGATATGATGTTTTATTAAGATGATTATATGATGATATGATGCTATGATGATGATATGATGATGTAATCATGAATGATGATGCGTGTTGACTAGTCGTGGTCGTGTTATTATGTTGTTGCACATAATGCATTCATGGCATATGTTAGGACTTAGGTACAGTGAAGTTAGAACTTAGGTCCAATGAAGATTATATTACGATTTTTCTGTGAAGGCAATAATCCTATAGTGTGAATTGGGTGAAACAGTGAAGTGCTCTGGTTCCAAGTGGGAATCAATCCTGTGGTGGGGGATCTTTGGAGCTAACGATGACTGAGTCATCAGTGAAATTTGGTACCACATGCATGAGTATATAAAGTTGCATTACATCATATGTAACATTGCATAATGCTTTATTTGTGATGCTTGATGATACATTGTGTATGATGATATGTGTTCGTGTATTGATGAAGTGGTCAAGGTGTGAGTATAACATGATAATATGATGATGTGTGATCCCTTTCTTATGTGCATATTTACTATGTTTATCCCTTATGTCTTATATAATGATTATGTTTTACTCACCCTTTCTATTTGAATGTTGCCTCCACGTGGATAACGCACGGGTGATCAAGAATAGTCCATAGAAGCCTTAGAGAATAGCTTTGGAATGCATTTATTTGCTTTTGTTAAATAAAAAGAGTCTTTCTCTAACATCGGAGTTGGGATCAAATGATTGGAACTTATGTTCTTTGTTTTGTTTTAAGATGTTGAGTCACCCTACGTGCTACTCAAGATGTTTTGATTTATAAGTATGAGTTATGAAGTATGACTAATTTTTATGAAGTAATATAATGAAGTGTTTTGAACTATGATTTCCTCTTCCATGATTCAAAGAACTAAATGTTGATTCTATCTCGTTAAAGATTTTGAAAACCCGTGCTATGGAGCAGGATGTATTGTTGTAAAGTTTTATATGAAGATGTGACAGCCTTATTTGGTGATATACTCTGACTTAATTATTAGAATAATTGCGTATACTCCTTGGGGTTTATAAGGGTGTTACATTTTTCGACGGGACTCGTTAACAACATTGGCTTGATAATTTAATTGGAAAAATATGTTTTGGTCTTTGTTTTTAAACTTAATTTAATTAGCTTTGTCATGAGAGTGAGAAGTTACTTAACAAGATTTTGTCACGAGAGTGAGAAATTAATTAAGGTTTGAGTTGGCACTGCGAGAGCGTGGGGGTCGAACCAGATAGTAAGAACGGTGCATCGATTCCTAAAGAGGGCGAGATCACTTTAGGTATCGATTAGAACTTGTTTAGTTTTCAAAATGCATTCCTCAATTTGAATGGGCGAGCAAGAGAAAAATCCCATGGTCAAGGAACGTGAATTTATTCAAAATCACGAGAGAGTGTGAGATATTGTCTTTAAATTGATATTTTCTACTAAACACTTTTCTAATGTCAGTATAAGCCAACGAGTTACAGAGTCCCTGAGGTACACGGAATACATATTCTGGTCTCTCATTATTGTCATATTTTCTAAACTTATTTAATCTTAGTTTCATTTCCATTTAACCATAAACATCTTCCGCCTTAGCTTTACATAGTAAAAATAGATAACATTAGTTTGATTATTAGTCCATGTGGATTCCATATCTTTTAAAACTATGCGATTAGACTGTGCACTTGCAGTTAGTTAACCCGATAAACTCTTAAACTCATGATCAAGTTTTTGGCACCATTGCTGGGGACTAATTTAGTAAATATTTTGATTCCGTTGTTGTGCAATATAAACTAAGGCAAAAAAATTTACCTTTCTTTTAGTTTTTCGATTGCATGCCAAGCACTTGCTCTCAAGGCGAGGAATTATAGCAATGAATTGACGAAGTCGAACATTTTATTAATTTAAGACGCCAAATCCAAGAATAACTTATTAAGTACAATCTTCCCAATACTAATATTCCTTCTCCCGAACCACTTCCTAAACCAGAACCATTTATGGCTGAAGGACCACAAAACCATCCTCTCAAGTATTATGATGTTCCATCACATGAAGAACCACATAACAACATTGCTGCCCCCGCTATTAACTGAGAAATTTTGACTTTAAACCTTCGGTGTTGTAAGATGTACAACAAAACCATTTTTCTGGTAGTCCCACGGATGAGCCGAACTTACATTTATCAGTGTTTGTGCAATACGCAGACACAATGCAAGCAAATGGTGTTAGCACCGAAGCAATAAGACTACGTCTTTTCCCTTTATCTTTAAGAGATAGAGATAGAGCTTGGCTCCAGTATCTACCATCTAACTCTGTTATCACATGGGATGAGTTGAAGAAAGTATTCTTAGCACGATATTTCCCACCAAGCAAGACGGATATGCTAAGAGCCAATATCAACGATTTTAAACAAAAAGACAATGAATCTCTTTTCGAAGCATGAGAAAGATACAAAGACATGATGAGACTTTGTCCACATCATGATTTAAAATAATGGCTGATTATTCACACCTTTTACAATGGTATCTTGTGCAACACAAGATTGACAATTGGCGCTGCTACTGGTGGCGCACTAATGGATAAACCTTACCAAGATTCTTATTAGCTTATTGAAAGTATGGCTTAAAATCATTATCAATGGGGAAACGAAAGAACTTTTGTAGAGAAACCGCAAACGAAAGGCGGTATGTACGAAGTTAATATCCTAGACCAAGTTAATGTCAAGGTAAAAACCCTCACTCAAAAGATATAAAACTTGACCATAACTCCCGCAGCCACCGTATCTGCAGTAGCTCCAAGCTACGATTTATGCGGATTGCATGGGCATGCTGCCCCAGAATGTCCACTTTTGATAGGAGTACCCGTTGATCAAGTGAATTATGTTCAAGGAAACCCTTATGCTAATACTTATAACCCATGTTGGAATAACCATCCAAACTTTTCGTACAAGAACAACAATGCATTATATGATCCTGGCCAAACTCCTGCTACACTGCCAGGATATCAAAAAGTCGCCTAGCTGCTCCAGATGTTCCTAGGAAGTCCAACCTTGAAATAATGATAGAAAATTTCATAGCCACCCAAGCACAAAAAAATAAAGATTTTGTAAATCAAAATGTGCACACCAGTGAACAACTTAAGAAATTATCAAACAAGGTAGACGCCCTAGCCACTTACAATAAGATGTTAGAAACTCAAATCTCTCAAGTAGCTCAACAACAAACAACTTTAGCTGCCCTTGCTGGTACTTTTCCTAGACAACCACAACCAAATCCAAAAGGTCATGCTAATGCTATAAAACTACAGAGTAGAATAGAATTAGACGGACCCACTGATCCGAGACTTAAAAATCTAGCCATGTACCAAAATCCTGGTAAAAAATTGAAAAGGTGAACGAGCCAACCAAAGTCCTGGTAAAAAAACTGTATTTGGGCCACAGTTGACTTTTGAACAAGTACAGTTGATTTCCAAGCATTTGAGCAATTGACTGGGCAAACTTGTAGTGAAAGGCATGAAATTTGTCATGGGTAATCTTGATGGCATATTAGGACAATGGAAAAAATTTGAGACCTTTGGAGCTCACACATCTTGGTGAAAAGTGAAACCCTAGCTAGAGGTTCATTGCTTAGGAGGAGAATTTGTCTGGTCAATTCTTGGTCAACCTTGAGCAATTGAGGATCTCTAGGAGCATGCTTTGAGTAAAAATGGGAGGGAAAATTTTGGGGTACAACACCCCTAGTTCTGGATGTAGGATCTATATTAACAACCAAAGCAACCTTCCAAGGATAAAGCATACAAAGCAAGCAATTAAAACAGTTTTAAAATGAACTAACTCTTAAGGTAACCCTACTTTTTGACATTCCCCAGCAGAGTCGCCAGTTCTGTGATACGGTGGAAGAACAGACTATTATACTGGTTTTGCGCTTGTGTTCGCAAATGTTGCGGTAAGCAAGAGTCTCCATCGAATTTTCTTTTATTCAATTTAAGGAAAGGGTGAAAAGAACAAAAAAGACCTTTTCGAGAATTTTCTGAGTAATGGGGTAGATTATGGAAAAGGAATGTGTTAGCACCCTTTCCATCCGTAGTTTTCTACGGGCTCTTAGATATTTAGCTCGTTTTTTGAAATACCTTATGCTTTGTGTTTTTGAAAAGTATTTGAAAATTCCTTAGTGTGGCGATTTTCTTTATGATAACTCTTTTATCAGTGCTCAAGAGTGTTGACAAAGCGAATGTTTTTGAAAGTGTTTTGAAATGTTTATGTGTAGGTGTAAAAGTTTGTTTTGAGCATAACATCTAGGAACTACCTACTTATACTCGAAAAGGTTTGTTCTTTTCCTTCTGTCCTTTAGACATCACTATCCTACTATTAGTGAGTAGGTATCCCTATCATTGGATGTTTGAGGGACATTAGAAGGGAAGTTTTATAGTCACAAAGGCAATTGGGCAAGAAGCTTTAGTAACTACCCTAGGATTCTAAGATCATATTTTTACCGAGGCAACATCGAGAGGGTCATCGAGGGACTTATGATCTTTTGAACTAGAGGATAGTCACTAAAACCTCTCGCGTTTTGAGAGTGTGACTATTTTCCGAAGGCAACTGAAGTAGGGTACCCTAGAGTTGTACATGTGCAAATGTGTTGTATTAAGTTATTTTTGTCTTTTTTGTTACGTTTGCTAGCGTTTTGATTTTAATATTTGCCATACAATCCTATTAATCATACATCTAGCAGTTAATATGAAAACAATAGAAAATGCAGAAAATAAGTGTCTTGCGCTATTACAACCAAATTGAAAGGCAAGAAAATGTAAAAACAAGAACAAAATAAAGAGGGGAAATGAGTCCTTCGACCCAGACAGTAGACTCCTTCGGTTCACCCTTCTTTTACTTTCTTTCGATTGAGCTTGGGAGTTGGCGTGAGCAACCTTCGATTGCACCCTTTCCTGCTTCTTTCGATTGAGCTTGGGAGTTGGTATGAGCAATCATCAATTTCACCCTTTCCTGCTTATTTCGATTGAGCTTGGGAGTTGGTGTGAGCAACCTTAGATTGCATCCTTCTCTGCTTCTTTCGATTAAACTATGAAGCAATATGGACCTGCAGAGCAGCATGAGTGTATATCCTTTGTTCACACCCTTTTTGTCTTTCATTTGAATCTGTGCAGGTTAGTTCCAACATATATTTGGACAAGAAAAGCAAACAAACATAAAGGACAAAAACGAAGAATATAACTAAAAGTCTATTTACGTGTTATGCTAAAACAAAAAATAAGTGAAAAGCTATTTACATGTTATGCTGAAACGAAAAACGAGTGAAAGGCTATTTACATGTTATACTGAAACGAGAGATGCAAGGTCAAGAGGAATTACCTTGCTTGAAACTGGAACTTGTGTGTGGACTGGGGTTGTTGGATGCTCTTGGATTCGAAAGGAGAGAGGCAAGTGTGGTATGATCTTGTTGAATTTTGAGAATTTTTGGTATGCTTCTCTTAGGCTGTGTATGCGTGTAAGGAAATATATGTGTAGTTCCTGGGCCTTTGTCTCTAGTCTCTTGTACAATGTCTAATTTGTGTATGTGTCTGGATTTGTATTTATAGGGATGTGAGGGTGCATTGAAATAGCAAGGGACAACCATTAACTAGGCTTTGAAGGCCATGAGACAAGAATCCAACATATTGAAAGTTGGCCATATTTGAATAATTCTTGCCATTTTGAAATCTTGAGTGAATCTGGACACATTTGACTCTATCAAATGCCTTCCAGCCTTGCTCTTTAATTGGCCATAAGTTGCCTTATTCGAATGGCTCTGGTTTCGTTCTTATAGCTCCTTCGATTGAGTCCATCCTCATCAATTCGAATTTCTCAGATCTTTGATGACTCTGAATTTCAATTGTTTAGAGTTTTCCCTTGTCAGAGTTTCTTCAATTAATTCACCATCTGCATCAATTCGAATTGCCCAAAATTCTCTTCATCAGAGCATTGTTCTTTTTGATGATTCTGAATTCCAATTCAAACCTATTCAGAGTTTCCCCTATCAGGGATTCTTCAAAAGCCCCTCAGATCTTTACTTTTTGATTGACTCTGGATCTTGATTCAAATTGTACAAAGCCTTAACATCCTGGCTTCTTCGATTAGCCCATAAGTTCGCTCTCTTCGATTTCTCTGACACTACTCAACTATCCCAATCGAAAGACTTCATTCTGGCTAGTCGAAGCTTCCTTTAGAAGGAATGTGCTTGTGCAGGAGGCTTGAGCTAGGAAGCATGCAGGATTTTGGCCAGCAAGAGTCTTGGACCAAGACTCATCATAAAGCAAACTTGTTTTTAATAATCATGTGTCCTTCGAATGGACCAATAAATTCTTATTCAAAAGGACCACATGAATGCGCCTTCGAAGGGACTACCATGCGTGTCGAAGTGTGGAAAATTGTGCGTCTTTTGATTCATTGAATCAAAACTGTTTCAAAGGGGACCATTGCCCAATCGAAGCTGGCACAAAGGCAGCCAATGTCTTGTGGATGCTAGCATGAGGGATGCCAAAGCAAGCATAAAATAGGCCACTCCCTAGTGAATAGAATCAGGAACGAAGGAGGTATTTGCCTTGTGGGTTGAAGAAAGTTCTCTGCCTAGTGGGTTAAAGGAAAATCTGAAGAAGTCTTGGCCTTGTGTGCCTTGCAAACTGAACTTGATCGAAGGGGGTTGTTGTACCCCAAAATTTCCCCTCTCATTTCTCAAGGAATTACCCTGAATCCTCAAGCTCGCTTTTATCCAATTCCAAGCTTTGAATTATCAATTTTTTCAAGCAAACCATTCAGAAGGGAAAAATGGTCTTTTACACACTAAGAAGTCTAACTTTGACTTTTGGATCAAAACCAAGTTTCAAGAATCATATTTCATCATGACATGTTGAAATGTGAAATTTGTTTCATCTAAAAATTCAAAAGTCAAATTTACTATGGAAAAGACAAATTTCTAAATACTTGGGATTTTTTCTAAGTATTTAAGAAAAATGACACTTCAGAACTTCTGAGCCAGCCTCCAGGCAGGTGCGGTCAGAAGTTGTAAACATGGTTCAGCACATAACCTTCAGTCAAAACATGGCTCTTCAGTATCTACGCAAGTTCAGTCAGAGTTTGCCAGGGTAATGCAAATAAGGTAATAAAGCGTAATACGAAGCCTGAAAGCTCCTTCAGAATATGCTGGAGCCAGAAGATAAGAGGATCAGAAGATGGAATACTACGCTGAAGCAGAACTTCTGATCCAGAATAAAGCCTTGGTGTAGAGTTTCGCGTTGCAGGATTTCTGGTTGTGATAAGTCTCATTATCATTTAATGCTCATTTAATGCTCACAACCACCTTCTGAGTCTTTATCCAAAGGATCTTCACCACATGTACCTCTATTGTCTTGGGATAGCAACTTTGCTTTTGCTTTTCCTTAATTCCTGCTGACAGCCACCATGCTTACTTCAAAGACAAGGTAGTGCTTCAGCACATGCAGGCTATTTTCAACGCTTTGGTCAGAACTTGACCAAATCCCAAAACCTTGATTATATAACTTGCTGCAGACCTATGACCAACAGTTGGTTTAGCATACGCCTGCATCCCATGATTACACCAAACTAGCATACGAAAACTGTGATGAAAAATCAAAATAACAGGATGCCAAAACAGGTTCAAATCCCATTTGCTTTCCCCCCAAATCACAGCAAATTCATCTATAAATACTTGGCTCCATCACACGTTCAAGGGGGTTGGCCTTTGAAGAGAGAGATTGGCCAAAAGAGAGAAAAGGAAGTTGTTAAACCTTCATAAAAGTCCAGATTTCTCATACATAAAAACAAACATTTGTTCCTCCCTTTGAACAAAAGGACACAACCACTCTTTCGTCTCTCTTGCTGATTCAGAACATCCAAAGGCAGCCACTCAAAGCTCCAAGCACGCTCCAGGTAAGTCTTTATGACTTTACTTACTTTTCATTCTGAACATCATTAACATGTAAATATCATAGTATTAATGTTGTACATATCCTTGCATGAATAGAAAAACTATGGATAAAAATATCTAGAATAATGCTAGGCTCAGACATGGGATTGGAACTTCTGGATTTGTTGTGCTGTGATTATTCTGATTTGCTGAACTGAATAAATTGCTGATGTGCTGTTTAAGAGTTGAAATGTAACACAAAACTTCTGTTTTTCACTCACCATTTTAACACGCAGAACTTCTAAGATTTCTTCACTATTCTAACACAGCACAGAACTTCTGAGTTCTCCTCACATGTCAAATACACTGAATTTCTGATGTTTCCATCAGCTTCTTTCAAACACTCAGAGTTTATGACTTTCACATGCTGACAATGCACTGAAATGCTGACGTTTGCTCATTGTTTTAGTATAATACAGAACTTCTGACTGGTGGCCCACGGTCTGAATGCAATCCAGATCTTTTGTCCGTCCTCTAACATTTCTTGCAGGAACTCAGAGTGTACCAATCCAGAACTTCTGATTCTGATGCTTCCTTCTGAGTCACCACACAGCTGACTTCAAAACATCTGATCCTAGTTGTTCTTCTTACAGCAGCACGCTTCTTCTATTTTGCATTATTTTTCTTTTCATCATTTTAATATTAACTTTCTTTTAATATCAACATAAAAAGACATAAAATATTTTCCTTTTAATTTATTTCCCTAAGACAAAAACATTTTCTAAACAAGTCCATTTCTTTCTTATATTGTACATTTCAATATGGTTGTAATAGTAACTTAGGACTTATTTTTACTTGCAACCCCATTCATAAATTTGTACCCCCATCCCCTAAATATTGTAATAGCGTAGGACTTTACATTTATGCAATTTATCGCTTTCAAATGTAAATTCTAGTAATTAGGCGTGTATGGCAAGATAAAAACAAAAAAATAGACAACCCTAATCAAGATTAAATGCATGCAAATCAAACACTCTTTGCACACATGCACCCTTAGGGTAATCTCACTTGTTGCCTAAAAAGTGGTCATGTTATGCATGTGGGGTGTCTTAGCAAAAACAATCAAAATATAAGATCATAGTCCCTCGATGACGCTATCAAAGTTTCCTTTCAAAATGATCTTAGTCCCTAAAGAAAAGTGCTAAGTAATCTCACAACATTGCTATCATGGTCATACGATGACCCAACACCCGTCCCTTCACATCCAACGATGGGGTTTCTTACCAAAATAATGGTAAGATAGCAACATCTAAAGGAGGAGGAAAAGCACATTTAAGACCTTTCGATTAGGTAGGTTCGCTCTCAGTTACTCGCTTGCTCACAACAAAACATTTTTTACACTTACACTTTCATCTTTGAACTATTTTCGGAACAAACACTTTGTATGCGTTCTTATTGAAACGAGAATCATTACGAAGTTACATTTTCAAAATACTTTCAAAAACACATTTCACGAACACTCCTTTGAACTATTTTCCAAACAAACACTTTGTACGCATTCTTATAGAGACGAGAACGGTTACAAATACGTTTTCAAAATACTTTCAAAACCATACAAAAGCATATTTTCTTCAAACAAAAGCAAGTGATCTAGCAAGTAACTAAGAGCCCATGGAAAACCATGGATGAAAAGGGTTCTAATACCTTCCCTTTTCATAATCTACCCCCCAAACTCAAGAAAACATCTCGAAAGGTCTTTCTTGTGCTTTTCCACCTTTCCTTATTGGATAAAAGAAAACTCGGTGGCGACTCTTGCTAAACCTCAACATTTGTGAACACAAACGCAAAACCTCAAGTCAGTTCTCCCATCGTATCACAGAACTGGCGACTCTGCTGGGGATTTACTTAAAAGTGGGGTTACCTTAGGGTTAGATCATATTTACTTGCTTACATTGTTTGATTTGTTTAATTTACATTTTGGTTCCTTGTTTGGGTTTGTTCTAAATCCTACACCCGGATTTGGGGATACCTTTTAGGTAAGTAGCAATAGATTGTAAGGGAATTGTGCGGCATATACCGACACGGTTGAAGCAGTAGCTACGTTGATGTGACACTTTAGTTGGTACCGGTAACCCTTGAGTCGAATCAAGGAGAGTACGGGGCCGCCGCGTGGTGTTGTGAAGCATCAACTGACCTTAGAACCTTACTTGACCAACTTGGCCATTAGGACGTAGTGAGATAACCGGTTTCGATGTAGAGCTGAAAATTGGTTGATACTCGATGCTACACTCATTGAGACCGGACTTTTGGGATATCCCGACCGCAAGAAAAGATTGATTGTGCTGAGACAATGCCTAAGAGAAAGGTCAGTGATATTGAGACCCCTTAGAACCCAGTTACTATTAACTAGGACAGGTTGAGCCAACTAAACTTCAAGAGGATACTTACCTACAAACTCCATGCAAGCCTAAAACTAAGGACTTGTCTGCTTTGTGTGTATATGATTATTTGTATATAAACTTGCTTACCTCGCATATCTGTACATAACATTATAACATCATACCATAGCATTTTCAATAACCATTTCAAGGATATCGAGGGTCTTTGATGCAGGATCATGTTGAACCAGACGTCTACCAAGGGGCAAGAGGATTTATTTTCCTCTGACCAAACGCCATCAAAGATCAAGTACAACAAACTTGAGTCAAGGGCTATGATCCACTTGATATGGTGAGCTTAATCCTCGTGGAAGGACATCCACCGATGCAAATTTCTCCAATCAAAGCTGTTGATCAAAGTTCAACTTCTAACTCTTTCTTATGTTTACCCTGCGAGATCCTTGAAAACATGCATCCACATATCATACATCATATCATGATAGGTTTCTCCCATACAGGTCTCCTTATCTTCCTACTGTTTATTTCAGTAAGATGGATATTAAACAAACGGTGAAAGATCTCCAAGCTCAAAACGCTTAACTCCAACAAATGTTTCTGGCTATGGCTAAGGGGCAAGAGGACCTGAAAGCTCTCATTCTCAAAGGCAAGAAGAAAAGGCCCAAGAAGTCAATAAGCATCCTAAATTTGGGAGGAAGACCTGGAGGACCAGTCAAGAGAGCTCTAGATCTTTCAACTCCATCCAACATGGGGGATAATCCTGAAGAAGACCACAATTTGGAGATTGATGAAATTGAAGCTGACTACTCCGAGGAACAATATCCTCCAGCTGATGACAAGTACAAACAGTTGGAGGATCGCCTAAGTGCTATGGAGATTCAACATATACCTGGCTTGGATCTAGGAGACATGGGTTTGGTCTCTAGAGTGGTCATCCCGCCAAAGTTCAAAGTCTCTACCTTTGCCCTGTACGATGGAGTCTCTTGCCCTAAGATACACTTAAAGTCTTATGTCCGCAAGATTCAACCATACACAACAGATCCGAAGCTTTGGATCCATTTCTTCCAAGAGAGCCTAGTAGGGACTCAGCTCGAATAGTTCTATCAATTGGAGAGTTCTCGCATCCACACCTGGGAGGATTTAGCTGCTTCTTTTTACAAACAGTATCAGTACAATGCTGATCTTGCACCAACTCGTGTGCAATTGCAGAACATGACCATGGGTTCCAACGAAAGCTTCAAAGGGTATGCCCAAAAGTGGAGAGATCTGGATGGTAGGGTGCAGCCCCCTTTAACTAACAGGGAGCTGATTGACATCTTTATGGGAACATTGACGGGTCATTTCTTCAAACACTTGATCAGAAGCTCCTCAGCCGGGTTCACCGAGCTAATACTGATTGGTGAAAGGGTCGAAGCTGGCATCAAGAGTGGAAAGATCCAAGGAGCTACACCTTCTGATGCTCAGAAAAAGCCATATAATGGGAAGAAAGAGTCCAATGTTGTGTACAGTCAAAAGGGTCGTCATGACCAACACGTGGTGGCAGTCCTAATCTCTGGTTCTGCGTCACACTGACAACAACAAAGGGGAAATCAACGAAGGCCAGACGAGCCCAAAAGACAGTTCACCAACATCAACATGTTGTTGTCTCAAGCGCTACAACACTTGTTGAGGATGAATCTGATTACATTGATAGGACCTCATCCAAACCCCAAGACTTCTTCTCCTAACTACAATCCTAATGCAACGTGTGCTTATCATTCTGACAGTCCCGGGCATGACACTAATGATTGTTGGGCATTGAAGTACAAGATTCAGAATTTGATTGACGCCAAGGAGATTGAGTTCGACCCTCCGGAGACTCCAAACGTGATCACTACTCACATGCCAAATCATTGAGAGCGTCTTGTTCATTTTGAATTTTCAAGTTGTAATCTCTTTTGTTATTCAAACAATTATCTATTAATGTCAAACTTTGTTTCATTAATGCATTGCATATGTTTGTCTTGATTTGATCCACTCATTTTCATTACATTTAAACTATTCTTTTTACTCTCTTTATGTCATTCAATTCTTGCTAAAAGTTACAAGCCTTTAGAGGGAGGATGACGAAAACAATGCCATAATCTCATACAGTATGCTTTTGAACAGACTTTGCTGATGATGTACAGGAATTCTTTCAAATCCTAAACACTGGAGTTATAAAGAAGATAATCCTCAGTCAACCCCTTCGAGCCAAAGAAGTAGAAGTTTTTCTTTTATACAAATTGCAACCTTTAATCAAAACCTGGGGCAGGATAGTCTCTCAGTTAATTCAAACGCGCGTTAAGCCGCAAACTCTCATCTCGTAATACAACGAATGACATCAAAAACATTCCTATAAAATCAAAAGATGGTGATGGTTCCCTATCACATAGGAAGTCACTATTTCTCAAAAAAAGTAAATCCCACTAAGTCAAAACCTACGAAGGAGACTTAAAGAAAATTGGGGCATCCCGCTTACTGTAATCTCAAAACAAGAACAGTCAGGCAAAAAAAGAAGGAGGTCACTACAAATCCTCAGCAAAAAAATGTTGCAAAAATGACTGCCTTCCGACAAACTTGTCTGAACCATCACCAAAACGTCATTCCAGACTCAATTGGAGTTCAAATGCACAATTAACTGAGCTTAGGACTGAAGAACATCACGAAGAGCGGTTGGGTACAAATACACTTTGATCCTTTATCCTTTGTTTCTTAAACCGTGAACCAAGCCACGTTACAATCCTTCAAAAGTCCTAATTGAAGCATGGGTTAGTTCGAAAGCATACTGTTACAAAAGGTATCCCGACTCCTGTAAGGCTTTACTCAAAATCCAAAGTTGAATTACAAACTTCTTTACTTTCTAAAAATGCATTTTTCAAAACTCCAAGACAAGCATAAACTTTGCATTACTTGAATATCACTGTTTGCATATGGCTATTTGTTTGACAACGGAGAAATTCACACAATGAATATCCAGTGAACAATGTCTCTCTCAATGAACCAAATCAATTTAAGTAGGATGAAACTCCCATTGACAAATCTCCTATCAACAGGGGACATGACATGTCACTATCCAGCACACCTGGGGAAGTCCAGTCAAGATTCCAAGAAAATCTCTCAAGAATTGCAGAGTAACCAGGGGCAAGTCCCCATCTCTATCACTTGGGGAATTGAACGTCAATCCCGACAAAAGGTTACGTACAATCAAACATTTCCAGGAAGTGCCACAAACACTCGCTACTAGGGGCAATGACAAATATCCCCAAAATCCTTCTCATAGGATGATTCCCCAGCCATAGTTTAATCTCTGAAAACCTTTCCCAAGCTGAGACAACCTCAAGAATCATCGAGGACTTTCCCCAATGAAGTCGTCACCTCTCTAGCAGACCGGCGACAGGGTTTATTTCCCCAACAAACAGCAGAAATCCCCAGCTTGAGGTGGCCTCTCCAAATCAAAGGACCACAACTCCTCTTCCCCAGTAGACTACTCTACAATCCCCAGCAAGTTACTGTGAAACCTGGACCCGACCAGATATCAGTTCAACTGTGACTCCCCAGTAGAGCAACGGACAACCAAGACTCTTGATTTCTTTTCCCGAGCAGGAATAAAAGTCCTCCCCACAGAGTTTTCAATATTCCCCAACGGAGTTTCTCCTCAAACAACAAAACAGGAATCCCCGGTGGAAATATTCTAAGCAAAGTTTGAAGACACACCAACTCTTCAACAACAGTCTAGGATCTAACGACGCCCCGACATTTGTCAAAGATTTATTTTCCCAGACAAAAATACATTCGTAAACATTTCACATTTCATACATCCTATTTACATACATGATAAGTGCATATGACACAATCTCATTTATTTTGAGAACATCATGACATCATGCATTTCATACATCATGACATTGCATACATCTAACATTTTACCCTTTTTCAGGAAAAGGTCAATCAACAGATGGCTACCATCAACCTTTTCAACTTCCAGATTAATACTTGTAAAAAGCCAGAAAAACTATTTGTGGACGACTGATTGTAGATTAATACCTGAAACCAGACAGGACAACTATCTACTTGGCCAGCTCAGGTAACCCTATACAGGTCCCTTCTTTCCAAGATGAAGTATTACACTGACTCATCATCAGGCAACTCTACACAGGTTCCTCCTTTCCAAGATGCACTTTTACACATACTCATCATGATGCAACCCTACACAAGTTCCTTCTCACTTCTAGATGCAGTTTTACACTGACTCATCATCAGGAAACCCTACACAGGTTCCTCCTTTCCAAGATGCAATTTTACACAGACTCATCATGAAGCAACCCTACACAAGTTCCTTATCACTTCTAGATGCAGTTTTACACTGACTCATCGTCAGGCAACCCTACACAGGTTCCTCCTTTCCAAGATGCAGTTTTACACGGACTCATCGTCAGGCAACCCTACACAGGTTCTTCATTTCCAAGGTGCAGTTTTACACGGGCTCATCATAAAGAAACCCTACACCGGTTCCTCCTCAGGAAATTTCAGATGTTATTTTACACGGACTCATCATGAAGCAACCCTATACAGGTTCCTTCTCAGGAAATTTCAGATGCAGTTTTACACGGACTCATCATCAGGAAACCCTGCACAGGTTCTCCATTTTCAGATGAAGTTTTACACGGACTCATCATCAGGCAACCCTATACAAGTTCCTTCTCAATTCCAGATGCAGTTTTACACGGACTCATCATCAGGAAACCCTACACAGTTTCCTTCTTTCCAGAATGAAGTTTTACACGAACTCATTATCAGGCAACCCTACACAGGTTCCTTCTTTCCAGGATGAAGTTTTACACGGACTCATCATGAAGCAACCCCACACAGGTTCCTTCTCAGGAAATTTTAGATGAAGTTTTACACTTACTCATCATCAAACAACCCAACTTTCCAATACAGTTCAGATGCACTCCAGACACGGACACCATGCTGGAAATCATCCAGTTCCAGCTTATAGATACAGTCCAACAAGCATTCTTGGATGGCATCTACAAGCCCGTCTCCAGCAAGATTCTATCATCTCTCTAAATGGCATCTTTAAGCCCATAATCAACTGACGCATCTTCGAGTGCAAATTTTCTGGGAACTCTAGTGTTAAATCATCTTCCACCTTCAAGACACGAATGGTAGAATTACCAATATAACTCTTCAGGTGTAAGAAGATTGAACAGGGGCAGCTGTTGTACCCCAAAATTTTCCCTCTCATTTCTCAAGGAATCACCCTGGACCCTCAAGCTCGCTTTTATCCAATTCCAAGCTTTGAATTATCAATTTTTTCAAGCAAACCATTCACAAGGGCAAAATGGTCATTTACACACTAAGAAGTCTAACTTTGACTTTTGGATCAAAACCAAGTTTCAAGAATCATATTTCATCAAGACATGTTGAAATGTAAAATTTATTTCATCTAAAAATTCAAAAGTCAAATTTACTATGGAAAAGACAAATTTCTAAACACTTGGGATTTTTTCTAAGTATTTAAGAAAAATGACACTTCATAACTTCTGAGCCAGCCTCCAGGAAGGTGCGGTCAGAAGTTGTAAACATGGTTCAACATATAGCCTTCAGTCAGAACATGGCTCTTCAGTATCTACGCAAGTTCAGTCAGAGTTTGCTAGGGTAATGAAAATAAGGTAATAAAGCGTAATACGAAGCCTGAAAGCTCCTTCAAAACATGCTGGAGCCAGAAGATAAGAGGATCAGAAGATGGGATGCTACGCTGAAGTAGAACTTCTGATCCAAAACAAATCCTTGGTGTAGAGTTTCACGTTGCAGGATTTCTGGCTGTGATAAGTCTCATCATCATTTAATGCTCACAACCACCTTCTAAGTCTTTATCCAATGGATCTTCACCACGTGTACCTCTATTGTCTTGGGATAGAAACTTTGCTTTTGCTTTTCCTTAATTCCTGCTGACATCCACCAAGCTTGCTTCGAAGACAAGGCAGTGCTTCAGCACATGAAAGCTATTTTCAACGCTTTGGTCAGAACTTGACCAAATCCCAAAACCTTGCATATACAACTTGCTGCAGACCTATGACCAACAGTTGGTTCAGCCTACGCCTGCATCCCATGATTACACCAAACTAGCATACGAAAACTGTGATGAAAAAGCAAAAGAACAGGATGCCAAAACAGGTTCAGATCCCATTCCCCCCCCCCCCTAAATCACAGCAAATTCATCTATAAATACTTGGCTCCATCACACGTTCAAGGGGGTTGGCCTTTGAAGAGAGAGATTGGCCAAAAGAGAGAAAAGGAAGTTGTGAAACCTTCATAAAAATCCAGATTTCTCATACATAAAAACAAACCTTTGTTCTTCCCTTTGAACAAAAGGACATAACCACTCTTCTGTCTCTCTTGCTGATTCAGAACATCCAAAGGCAGCCACTCAAAGCTCCAAGCACGCTCCAGGTAAGTCTTTCTGACTTTACTTGCTTTTCATTCTGAACATCATTAACATGTAAATATCATAGTATTAATGTTGTACATATCCTTGCATGAATAGAAAAACTATGGATCAAAACTTCTAGAATAATGCTAGGCTCAGACTTAGGATTGAAACTTCTGGATTTGTTGTGCTGCGATTATTCTGATTTGCTGAACTGAATAAATTGCTGATGTGCTGATTAAGAGTTGAAATGTAACACATAACTTCTGTTTTTCACTCACCATTTTAACACGCAGAACTTCTAATATTTCTTCACTGTTCTAACACAGCACAGAACTTCTGAGTTCTCCTCACATGTCAAATACACTGAATTTCTGATGTTTCCATCAGCTGCTTTCAAACACTCAGAGTTTATTACTTTCACATGCTGACAATGCACTGAAATGCTGACGTTTGCTCACTGTTTTAGTATAATACAGAACTTCTGACTGGTGGCCCACAGTCTGAATGCAATCCAGATCTTTTGTCTGTCCTCTAACATTTCTTGCAGGAACTCAGAGTGTACCAATCCAGAACTTCTGAGTCTGATGCTTCCTTCTGAGTCACCACACGGATGACTTCAGAACTTCTGATCTTAGTTGTTCTTCTTGTAGAAGCACGCTTCTTCTATTTTGCATTATTTTTCTTTTCATCATTTTAATATTAACTTTCTTTTAATATCAACATAAAACGACATAAAATATTTTCCTTTTAATTTATTTCCCTAAGACAAAAACATTTTCTAAACAAGTCCATATCATTCTTATATTGTACATTTCAATATGGTTGTAATAGTAACTTAGGACTTATTTTTACTTGCAACCCCATTCATAAATTTGTACCCCCATCCCCTAAATATTGTAATAGCGTAGGACTTAACTTTTCTGCAATTTATCGCTTTCAAATGTAAATGCTAGTATTAGGCGTGTATGGCAAGATAAAAATAACAAAATAGACAACCCTAATCAATATTAAATGCATGCAAATCAAACACTCTTTGCACACATGCACCCTTAGGGTAACCTCACTTGTTGCCTAAAAAATGGTCATGTTATGCATGTGGGGTGTCTTAGCAAAAACAATCGAAATATAAGATCATAGTCCCTCGATGACGCTATCAAAGTTGCCTTTCAAAATGATCTTAGTCCCTAAAGAAAAGTGCTAAGTCATCTCACAACATTGCTATCATGGTCATACGATGACCCAACGCCCGTCCCTTCACATCCAACGATGGGGTTTCTTACCAAAACAATGGTAAGATAGCAATATCTAAAGGAGGTGGAAAAGCACATCTAAGACCTTTCGAGTAGGTAGGTTCGCTCTCAGTTACTTTCTTTCTCACAACAAAACATTTTTTACACTTACACTTTCATCTTTGAACTATTTTCGAAACAAACACTTTGTATGCATTCTTATAGAAACGAGAATCATTACAAAGTTACATTTTCAAAATACTTTCAAAAACACATTTCATGAACACTCCTTTGAACTATTTTCCAAACAAACACTTTGTACACATTCTTATAGAGACGAGAACCATTACAAAGACGTTTTCAAAATACTTTCAAAATAACACAAAAGTATATTTTCTTCAAACAAAAGCAAGTGATCTAGCAAGTAAATAAGATCCCATGGAAAACCATGGATGAAAAGGGTGCTAATACCTTCTCTTTTCATAATCTAACCCCCAAACTCAAGAAAACATCTCGAAAGGTCTTTCCTGTGCTTTTCCACCTTTCATTATTGGATAAAAGAAAAGTCGGTGGCGACTCTTGCTAAACCGCAACATTTGCAAACACAAACGCAAAACCTCAAGTCAGTTCTCCCACCGTATCACAGGGGTCCAGCGCTTAATCGAAGCTGGTGGACCAAAGCTTGATTTAAGGGTTTTTAGATGCCCAATCGAAGCTTGTGATACAAATATCACTCGAAGAGTTTTAAAAGCCCAATCGAAGCTCCTTATCCAGATGCCAATTGAAAACCCTTTTGTTCACCTGCCAATCAAAGGATATTGTTGACATGCCTTCAAAGTACACTTTATTCATATGCCAATCGGAAGACACATGACCATCATTCAAAAACAAAAAAAAATTCTTCAAATAAGTGTTTGTAAACTGCCCATGTAAGAGAAAACCTTGGAAGACATGAGAGAGCATATTTTGGGGTACAACAACTGGAAAGTGTTCCCGTCCGTATAAGACTATTCTATATTCCTACTGAAATTATAATTATGGATATTGTTGTACCCCAAAATTTCCCCTCCCATTTTTGAAGACAATTTATTCAAGACACCTCCTCATGCTCCTAGGATTCTCAATTGCTCAAGAACACTCAAGGGTTTAAGCATACAAGACCTCTCCTAAGCAATGGCCTACAATTACGGTTTTGGTTTTCTCAAAGAAAATTGAGTTTCTAATGCCTTAAGTTAGTTCCATGGTTCCTCATATGCTTAAAATAATCCTTATGTCAAGTTTTAAGCCTTGCATCACAAGTTTGCTCAGTCAATTGCTCAGATGAGTGAAAGTCAATTGTATTGAACAAAAAGCCAATTGTTGTCAACATACAGTCAAACTTCAATATTTTTGGTCAACATCAAGATTTTGATGTCACATTCGTCATTTGATCAAGGGTTGATCATGATTCCTCAAGAAAACTCAAGATTCATCAAAAGTCAAAAGTCACAAAATCAGGGTTTTCTTAAGGAAAAGTCAACTAAACTTTGACCAAGCATAACTTTCACATGCTTCATCAGAAAATTCTCAGCCAAAGCCTAAAATGAAGGAAATTCAATTCTCTACAACGTTGTATTCTAAGCTCAAGTCCAAAAATACTTCATTTGAGAGATATGAGCCAAGACATTACAAGTCATTTTGAAAGTCAACAAAAAGTCATCTATTGTCAAAGCAATTTACATCAAGATAAAGACTTCAAATGAAAACGTGACCAGCATGAGAGTTGTAGGGGACATCTTGAGCTTTCCAAAAAGTCCAAGATCACCTTCATAGACAAAAATTGAGTGATATATGATTGGTGCAAGTTGAGAAATGTTTGAGAAATACATGAAACCTCAATTGAACAATTTTGAAATTTTGGACTGGTGGACCTATCTTCTAAGGTCTAAACATGTTCATGACCTTATAGAGGACTCATATACTCATTCATACCTTACCATGATTTTTTTATGTATATTTATTTTAATTTTTATTCAATTAAATACAATAAATTAAATAAAATAATAAATGATGGACCAAGGCATGTGGGATTGGTTTTAGATCAAATTTGAGGCCCAAGAACACATATCCAACTTGCTAAAATCGTGGGAGCCAAGATTGGGACATAATCTTCTCAAAATGGAATGTTTGAAAACATATTTTTTTTGTGTTTTGGAAAGGCATTGAATACTTGCTATTTTCCTCTTTTGACTTGATCTATTTTCTTCCTCTATAAATACATACAACAT
Organism: Vicia faba; assembly: GCA_948472305.1. NCBI lineage: Eukaryota > Viridiplantae > Streptophyta > Magnoliopsida > Fabales > Fabaceae > Vicia > Vicia faba. The sequence continues at coordinate 1,497,067,364 of OX451735.1, read as the reverse complement.
CAGTAAACAAGACCATGAATTGCTACCTCAAGAGCAAGCTCCAAGAATCACAAAAAATTCTCAAGAACTAGGGTAAGCGTGAAACCCTATTTGCAGCATCTCCCAAGCAATTCCAAGCATTCCATTACACTCCTGATGATCCCAGGAGTCGTTTCCAGTCTTTCAACAAGCTCGAGACATCCCAGAACATGCTCTCTCAAGAACACCAGTTGGGTAATTTTTCCAAAATCCTAAACTTCTATTTTATGCATTGTTAACTAATATTGTGTATTCATGTATGTTTATGATGATATTTAGAATAGGTCGCGACCATTACATGGAGTTTATAACTTTCAAATCCTGGTTGGCCATTTATGAACCGATTCCCACCCCATGCATTTTTTAGTTCCACTTATTTCCAACTTTCTTTCTATACATTTTCTTACTCATTTAATTAATTTCTATTAAATCAAAAAAATTCATAAAAAATATAATAAAATCATATTCATACTTTTAATAGTTTATTTAATTTTTGACAATATTTTTCTTAATTAATTAATTAGACAAAGTTTTTTTTATAATTAATTAAGTGTTTAATTTAGGTTTAAAATCTATTTATTTTATCATTTAAATCAAACCAAAAAATGCACAAAAAATTGATTTCTAATATTTTAGATTTTAGGAATTTAGGATAATATTTATTTCATTTTTATTTATTTTTCTTTTACATTTATATTCCTAGAAACAATTGTATAGGTCACACGGTTTTTCTTTTGTAATAACCTAGTTTAAATTCCTGCCCAATTTCTTTATCATGTAGTTGCCCCCAAGGCCCTGTAATAGCTGTAGGTATTTACTTTCCCGCATTCTATTTTCTTGTGCTTATGCTTTGTATGCCTTGTATCTATATATAACTGTTAGCTAATAGGATTGTATCGCAAGATAATAATCAAACGTTAGAAAACCCTAAATTCAAGACTAAAGAACTGAATCAACACACTTGCACACTTGCACCTCTAGGGTAACCTCCCTTCGTTGCCTTCAGAAATAACGGTCACGTCCCTCGAACGTAGGGATGCTTTAGCAAATACCCTCGAATAAAAGATAATAGTCCCTTGATGACCCTTCGACGTTGCTTTTCAAAAAATGATCTAGTCCCTTACGAAATTGCTAAAGCATCCTTGCGAGTTGCCTTCTATGACCATATGACGAACCTACGCATGTCCCTTCATATCCCATAGATAGGGCTACCTACCAACTAATGGTGTGGATAATACTATCTCTAAAGGAGAAGGAAAATAACAAGAACTACCTTTAGTGGGTAAGACTCAACAAATTTCTTGCTCATAACAGTTTCAAATAAACAAATTCATTTTTACGCCTCACGTTTCAAAACAAATATTTTCAAAAAAAGACATTGTATACATTCTTGAGGACTGATACCAGAATTATTACAAAGTCTTCCTCACAATTAGCATTCAAAATATTTTCAAATCACACACACACAAAGAAAGTTTAAAGTGAGCGAAGCAATTAAGAGCCCGTAGATAACTATGGATGAAAAGGGTGTTAACACCTTCCTTTTTCATAACTTACCCCCCGAACTCAAAATCTATCAAAGGTCTTTCCCGTTCTTTTCACCTTTCCTCATTGGATAAAAGAAAAGTCGGTGGTGACTCCTGATATCCGCAACATTTGTGATAAAATGCTAAATGAGTCAGTTCTCCCACCGTATTATAGAATTGGCGACTCTGTTGGGGACCTATTTTAAAAGAGGGGTTACCTTAAGAATTTAGATCACTTTTCTTTTGCTTTATTCTCATTATCTGCTTTATCTTTAAGGGTTTCTTGGATTTCATTACTTGTAAAGATCCTACACTCGGGTCTAAGGATACCTTAGGTAAGTAGCAATAAATCATGGAAAATGTACGACGTAGACCGATATGGTTGAAGTGATGGATACGTTAGTGCGACACTTTGGTTTTTACCGATGTTCCTTGAGTCAGTCAAGGATAACATTGGGCTGCCGTGTGGTGTCATAAGCACTAAATGACTTTTAGAACCTTAATTGACCCATCTTGGCCATTAGAAGGTAGTGAGATAGCCGGATTTAGTGCAATTCGAAGTTAGTTGATACTTGATGCTATGCTCATTGAGATTCGAATCTCGGGTTTTTCTTGGTGGCAAGTAAGTTGTCGTACTAAATATAGCTTATGAGAAAGATCAGTGATATTGAGATCCCTAGAACCCGGTTACTATTTTAGGACAGGTTGAGCCAACTTAACTCTAATAGAAAAAGGTACTTACCTATGGACCTCATGCAAGCCTTTAAATTTAAGGCTCTTGTATGATTTGTTTGTGTTTAATTCTTGTCTAAACATGAACATAACATCATGACATCATAACATCATAACATTTTCACTAACCGTTTCAAGGATCGAGGGATTTATCTTTTTCCTTTGTTGCAGGTCATGGCTTTCGATCGCAGAAATACTATTCGAATAAACTTCGTAAGGGTACCTTCCAAGCTTGAGGAGTTAGTCTCAAAGGTTCCCAAAAATTCTCAATTTACCAAAAGGCATGACCATCTACTCAGTTTGGTTACTCCCGGTTTCAAAGAAGACATGATGAATGTTATATTCCAGTTATTTGATCCTAAGCATCACTGTTTTACCTTCCCGAATTATCAGTTGATGCCCACAATGGAAGAATTCTCTAAGTTACTCGGAGTTCCTATTATTGATCAGATACATTTCACCGGTCTAGAGCAGGTTCAAAAACTTGAAGATATTGCAGCAGCCTTACATATGAAATAATCAGACAACGTATCTAATTGGGAAACAAGAAGTGGAGTTAAAGGTCTTCTTTCTACATTTATGATAGAGAAGCCTCAGTTGTTCCTAGATGCCATGAGTTTTTGTGCTTTTGAAGATATTTTGGCTTTGTTGATCTATGGTTTGGTACTATTCCCTAATCTGGACCAACTTATAGATGTGAATGCCATCAAAATATTTCTTACTCATAATCCTATGCCTACTTTGCTTGGAGATGTTTTGCATTCTCTTCATACTCGTACTATGAGGAAACGAGGGACTCTCTTGTGTTGCATACCTTTACTATCAAGGTGGTTTATTTCGCACCTGCCCCAATCAGTGATGAAGAATGAACAAGGTTTGAGGTGGTCTCAAAGGTTGATGTCACTCGCTCATTCAAATATCCATTGGTGTACTCTATCTCAAGAAGATATCACAATTATTGACCACTGTGGGAAATTCCCTAATGTACCACTCCTCGGCATAAAGGGAGGAATTACTTACAATCCTTCTCTAGCTTTACGTCAGTTTGGTTATGCTCGAAGAGACGGTCCTCATTGTTGTAGCCTAAATTTTTCCCCTAACTTTTTCAGTCGCACTTTCACACCATATTTTTCCATTCAGTCACAATCATTAATAAATAGCATCATTCATCACATTTGCATCCTATCTTTACGTTTGCTCTTGTGTTATTGATTAACTTCTAATCAAAATACAAAAAAATATTGGTCTTTGTCTTTTCAAAATTGTGTTTTGCAGGTACAGAGTCGAAGCATCTAACAAACAAGGATTTCTGCCTTCAAAAATCAAAAAAATCCAGCATGTATTGACACATAGAGGTATGTATCGACTCATATCCTTGTGTACAACTAGCATGTGTCGACACATGCACCTATGTATCGACTCATCCTGTTTGTTTTTTTTGCATGTGTCGACACATGCATGTATGTATCGACTCATCCTCTTTGAATAACTAGCATGTGTCGACACATACGTGTTATGTATCGACTCATGCAGTTTGTTTGGTTCTATAATGCGTTGAAGAAACAGTATGTATCGACACATAGAGACATGTATCAACACATGCTGTGTTATACATCTAGGATGTATCGACGCATACCATCTATGTGTCGACTCATAATAGCAAAATGCACGTGTTTTTTTCAAAAAAAGCCAGCAAATTCAAATTGTTATCATTTTGGCTCTAATTTTTTCTGTATAATTTGAAAATTATATCATTAATTAAAATTTGGCTCCAAGAATCAATTACCAAATTACCACTAATCCCAATCCAAAACTCTATAAATAGAGACCTCATTTCATTCAAATCACAAGCTTTTGATAGCCAAAATCATCTTGCTAAAAAATCTCTCAATTCTCTCCATCTACCAAATTCACTCAAAGCTCCATTTTAAAAAAGTTAGTACGCTTTGCATTTAAGCTTACTAATCTTTGAGCTAAACCTTCATCCAAACACTTTTTCTTCATCAATTCTCTACATCCAAGCTTTGGTGATTGATTCTTGTTTTTGAATTGAAGCAAATTCTGGAAGTTGTTTGATAATTCTCTGATTCTACCTTTGGTAAGTTGGATCATCATCTTTCACAATGTGATCTCTTATGGATTTATGGTTTTGATTCTTTGAGCATTGTTTTACAACTCCATTAGTGCTATTTTCTCAAAAATTGCTGGAATTTTCATGCTCAATTGGATCCATGATCATAAGGTGTTTGATGAAAAGTTGGAACAAGAATTTGATCTCAAAAATACTGTTTCTGCCTTATTTTGGGGCTGTTTTGACTCAAATATTTTTCTACTCACTCCTTTGATTGTTGGTTTGGATTGCAATTTTAAATATCCAATTCTTTTTTAAACTCAATGGACTTTGTGATGTAGATGAAGTTGGATAAATTTTCATCAATTCAAATCTATCTAAGAGTGAATTATTTAATTCATTTTTGGTGCTTTGGATTAATGATATGTTTAGTACTTTAATCCATCTAGAGGAGTGGTTGAATTTAAAGATGAAAGAATTTTGAAATGGTAATCCAAATTAGCTTATCATCCCCCTCCATCTTCATCTTATCCTTCTCTCTTTTAGTTGTGCTACATGTTAAAGGATGGTGATCTCTATATCATTTATCCAAACATGAATACATAGATTGTTATTGACCGACCTCAAAATAGGTGCGACTTCTACATAAGTCCACTTACGATTGCTTAACATAGCGCTAAATTTTGTCCTGATTCGAATAAATGATCATTCGTGGCCCAAACTTATGATTGCAAGCCCAAGTATGTTAATTTTATCTCTTTGATACAATAACCTTGAGATCCATTGTGTGGAGGCTTTGGTTCTACCAATCCTCTAATGGATCTACAACACTTTTGGTCAACGCGGATCACTTAAACATCATTGATCATTACATGTTACTTATGAGAATTCCAAAATGGATGATATACTTGACAAAAAGTAAATGCAACTTGTTGTGTGGAGGCTTTGGTTCTACCAATCCTCTAATGAGTTTCAAATTCAAGTTTAAAGACGGTCATCCAATTAACCACTAATTACTAACAATTGACTTTACTTTATGCTTTTATTTTTTATGCTTTATGTACCATTTACTTTTTGCATTTACATTTCATGCTATTTTCATCTTTGCTCACTTGAGCATTTACTTTTATGTCATTTTTTATTTTGCTCACTTGAGCTTTTCTTTTCCTTTTAAAGATACTTAATAATCAACATGAACCATAAAAGTCATTAATGATACTTGGACTACTTGGTTACTATCCTTTGCATTATGGAGTGATGGACTTCTTGGACTTAGGAATAGAAACCTTGGCTTATATTGGAGACCTTTTGACCTCAATGATATTTTGTCTGGAGCTCTTGGGGTTTACCTCAAGACATTGGGTTGTTTGTTTGTTTTGTGTGCAGGTTATTGTGATTACATACTTTGTTTGTAATCTGGAATTCACCCGTATACAGCCGTTACTCTGCCCAATTTTTTCGAAGACTTAATACACTTGAAGTTGGGTTCTCTCAAGAGGTTTAGTATCTTTTATTGCTTGGTTTCACTCCAAAAGAATGGGAATTCTACATTGGCTCATAATTTCAAGTATCGGCTTCTTGTTGGTTATACGGTTCTCTTCCTTAGCTTTTACCTTATGCTTTAGGATAGTCCCTTCATCTCCTCCCATCTTCTTTAATTTTCAAAAATCTTCTCATCTTCTTTCAAAATCTTCTTTGTTTTTAAACTCAAACCGCTTTCATAATAAACCTTGACTTTGTTGAGTGCCTTTTCTTTTAAAACTTATTTTCTTCAAACAAACTTCAATACATTTAATCATACCTTGACATTTCTTTTAAAAATTAACAAAAACACTTTAACTCATTCAAACTCTTTTGTGCGCCCGAGCACCTTTTCCCTTAAAACCTTTTTTTCAAGACGAGACATGATTCATTGATAGTCAAGCAACATTCTCCTATCCCCATGGTTATAAAGGTGTCGACTTTTCCACTTGAATACCAGAGGCGTTCTCAAACCCTCACTCTTGTTGACTCAGGGTCCATCTTTCTCATACCTTGTGGGTGTTAGTCGAGATTTCTCTCCTAACAATGACGACTTGTCTCCTTGTTTAAAATCAACCAACAGACAAGTCTTTTCTAGAGGAACTACGTGTACCCTGATCCCCTATTGCACGAAAGGTGGTACGTGGGCACTAAAGGTTCGCAACCGCGACGGGTGCAAAAAAAATCATAAAAATATTTCTTTTCTCACCTCCACCATCCATTTTTTATACAACACATTTTCATAACAAAAATATACAGATTTTTCAAAGAGGTTCCTGGGGAATACCGTAGATGTTTAGGGTGCTAATACCTTCCCTTTGCATAACCAACCCCCTTACCTTGAATCTTTCCCCTTTTTTGGGTTATTCGCTCTTTTCCCATTCCTTTTGGAAACAATAAAGCATGGTGGCGATTTTGATTTTGATTTGTATAAAGTCTAGTCAATCCAATGGCTTAGTCTTGAACATTTCTACCACTACACTCATGATATGCTCATCTAGGGTATTGTATTTGATTATGATAATGATCCTCAAAGTTACCATCAAAGGTTTATACGTGCTTGGGGCATGATAAATAAGATTGATAGCAAGACTTTGGGGTATAGGAACTCCATTCCTTTGAAACCTTACCTCATATGGGTGCGGTCTCGTGCTCAAAATCTTATGATGCCATATCCTGCTATCCTACCAGTGATCGTAGAGCCTGTTGCTGAAGGAGATGTTCCTCATACCATTCTCCATCCTGATATGCCTACTGACTTTGAGGAACTAGAAAAGTCCTGGATTCAACTCAAGGAAGAAAGGGATACCTTTGAGACGTAGTTTTATGCTAGTGAGAAGAAAGTCTTGGAGTTGACGAAGCGAATCCATGAAGATCAGAGCCTTAATGCATATGTCAACACAAAGAGGAAGCGTCCATGGGAGACTTAATACCTTAGGCCTCAAGAATTTTATAATTTAACTATCTTGTTTTCATTGTAATCCTAGAAGGAAATTATAATTTAAACTTACTACTAAGTTTCTTTGTTATTTAACAAATTTAAATCTCACGAGGTCCTTGAAAACATTGCATATACATTTACATACCATATCATTGCATAACAGGTATTCCCAAGATAGGTTTTCTCATCTTCTTGTGGTTTATTTCAGCAAAAATGCCTCTTGAACAAACAATGAAAGATCTCTAAGCTCAGAATGCTCAGTTCTAAGAGATGTTCCTAAGCTTAGCCAAAGGGAGGGAGGAACTGAAAACACTAATCACCAAAGAGAAGAAGAGAAAGACTAAGAAACCAGCTGGCATCCTTAACATGGGAAGAAGGTTCAGGGGTCCAGTCAAGTGAGTTCAGGATCTTGATGCTCCATTAGACGAAGATGACGAATATGATAAATATGATAAGAGTGGTGAAACTAAAAAAAGCAACCATGGTCCTATTAAATATTTCGATAAAGAGGAAGAATATTATTCGAATGAGCAATATCTCCCTATTGATGAAAAATACAAGCAGCTAGAAGATCTTCTAAATTCTATAGAGAATCAGAAAATGTCTGGGTTGGATTTTGAGGATTTGGGTTTGGTCTCAGGAGTTGTCATTCCTCATAAGTTCAAAGTTCCCACTTTTGTAAAGTATGATAATGTTTCTTGCCCAAAGCTTTATTTGAGGTCATATGTTCAGAAGATTCAACCACACACTGCTGATAGGAAGTTATGGGTGCATTTTTTTCAAGAGAGCCTGTCAGGAAGACAATTGGAATGGTTCTATCAACTATAAGGGACCAATATCCATACCTGGGAATATTTGGCTTCTACTTTCTACAAGAAGTACCAGTATAATGTTGATCTCGCACCAACTCATATACAATTGCAAAGTATGTCCATGGGCTCTAATGAAAGCTTCAAAGAGTACGCCCAGAAATGGATAGATCTCACAGGCAGGGTTCAACCTTCTTTATCTGACAGGGAGTTGGTTGACATACTCATGAGCATGCTGACAGGTCCTTTCTATAATCACCTACTTGGAAATTCTTCAGTCGATTTCACTGAATTGATATTGACAGAGGAACATGTTGAGAATGGAATTAGAAGTGGTGAAATCCAGGTTCCTACCTCTTCAGATAATCAGAAGAAGTCATACAACGGGAAGAAAGAGTCCAATGTTGTGTACGGCCAGAAGGGTCATAATAAGAGAGACCGCAACCAATCTGTGGGGGCAGTACTAATCTCTAATCCTGCACCAGTGCAACAACGACAATAGGTTAATTAGCGTAAGCAAGATACACCCAAAAGAAAATTTACCAAAATCGACATGTCACTGGCTCAAGCATTGTAACATATGTTGAAGGAAGAGTTGATTACGTTGAAGGATCCTCCTTGGAATCCCAATACTTCTGCTCCTAGCTATCATCCCAATGTAATGTGTGTATACCATTCTAATAGTCCTGGACATGATATGAATGGTTATTAGGCGTTCAAGAACAAGATTCAAGATATAATTGATGCTAAGGAGATTGAGTTTGACCCTTCTGAGACTCCTAATGTGATCACTTCTCCCATGCCAAATCATGACTAAGATTGAGAGCATCCAGTTTATTTGAATTTTAAGTTGTAATTTCTTTTATTTGTTTGAACACTTATCTTTATGTCAAACTTTGTTTTTTTTTTCATTAATGCATTGCATATGTTTGTCTTGAATTAATCCATTCGTTTTCACTATATTTGAACTGTGATTTTTTACTTCCTTTTTGTGATATTCAACTCTCGTTAAAAGCTATAAGTCTTTACAGGGATGATGACGAAAATGATACCATAATCTCATACAGTATGCTTTTGAACAGACCTTGATGACGATGTACATGTGTTGCTTCAATTGCTAAACATTGGAGGTATAAGGAGTTAATCCCTAGTAAACCCCTTTGAGCCTAAGAAGTAAGAGTTTTCTTTTTCATGCAAATTAAAACCCTTAATCATAATCTAGGGCAGGGTAGTTTCTCAGTTAATTCAATTGTGCATTCACTCACAAGCTTTTCCTTTGTACATAAAAGGTAGTATCAAAGACATCCTTCCAAATCAAAAGTCAATGATGGTTCCCCGTAATCATTAAGTTGGGCAGTCATTATCTTTCAAAAGAAAAGCCCGCTAAGTCTAAACCTATGAAGGAGACTTAGGAAAAAACTAGGGCATCCTGCTGACTGTAATCTCTAACAAAACAGTTCAGGCAAAAGTTAGGGATAATAAAGTCAAAAATAGGTCGCTACAAATCCTCAACAAAAGAGAGATGTTACAAGAAAAAATGACTGCCTTCTCAAAAAATCTTTCGGTTTTTGAACCATCACCAAGTATCAGCGCTATAATTCCAAACTCTATAGGACTGAATGACATTATGGAGAACGGGTTGGGTACAAATAAACTTTGAGCCTTTATCCTTTGTTTCTTAAACCGTGAACCAGGCCACACTACAACCCTTCAAAGTCCTAGCTGAAGCATGGGTTAGTTCGAAAGCATACTGTTACAAAAAGGTATCCCGACTCCTGTAAGGCTTACTATAAATCCTGAGTTGATGTCACATTCTTACAAATTTTGTTTTACTAAAAAATTCATTTTTTAAACTTCAAGACAAACATAAGCTTTGCATTTTAATACCACTGTTTGCATATGACTAAGTGTTTGACAGCAGAGAAATTTGCATGAAGAATATTCAATGAATGAAAATCCTCACAATAGACAGATTTACTTCAGAGGATGGGTCAAAGATAAAGAAACTTCTAGTAGCATGCCTTTCATGGACACAATTGGTTATAAATCAAGGGGCATGACATGTTATACCCCAATTTCATGTCAAGCTATCCATCATGGTCCCCTAGCATATAAGGGAGTTTGATCTTTTCCCCAACATACAGTGGAGACTTCCTCAGCGCATCATATAAAATTCCAATCCCCATCAGAGTTTACTTCCTCGACACAGTTTACAGGAATTTAATTCCCCAGCGGAGTTTATTATTCCAACGCCATAAATCCCTAACAAAATTCTCTTCTCCAGTAGAGTTTAATCAAAGTTCCTATCCCCGGAAGAGTTGCTACGGTATCTGAAACCTGGACAGATAGCACACCAGAGGAATATCCATCTCTTTTATCCCCAGTCAGGGTACGTAAGAATCAAATCCTTCAACAAAAAGAACGGTAAACGACCGAATCTCCTTGAATGCCTCTATCCTCAAGCAGAAGTCAAAGATCCCCAGCAGAGTTTCCTCAAACTGAAAGCAGGAATCCCCAGCAAAATTATTCCCAGCAGAAATTGAAGAATCCCTTTCTTCATCCCCAGCAAGAGTTCGAGATTTATTTTCCCCAGCTAGACATTGTTACAAGGAGCTACTGATACGCTTCAACGACATATTGCATCCATACATCATTTCACAATACATCATAGAATATGCATACCGAAATGTATATAACATTCTCATTTATTTTGAGAGCATCATTACGTAATGCATTACATACATCATGACATTACATAAAGCTAATTTTGTATTTTCAGGTAAAGTTCACAAACAGATGAATATCATCAGAAATTTTCGAACAGGTCAGAGATTAATTCCTGAAACATAACGGGGAAAATATGTATTTGACCAGGCGATATGAATTCCCAAAACAGGGTGGGTTTACCAACGAAAAACAGGTCACAAATTAATTCCCAAAAAAAGATGGGGAAACTATCTAGATGGCCAGGTGGTATGAATTCCCGAAACATGACGACTTTACCAACAAAAAATAGGTCGCAGATTAATTCCCGAAATAGGAAAGGGAAACTATCTATATGACCAAGTGGTATGAATTCCCAAAATAGGATGACTTTACCAACAAAAAACAGGTCGCAGATTAATTCCCAAAACAGGACAGGGCAATCATCTATATGACCAGGCGATATGAATCCCTGAAATAGGACAAGTTTACCAACAAAATAAATAGGTCGCAGATTAATTCCTGAAATATCATGGGGAAACTATCTATATGACCAGACGGTATGAATTCCCGAAACAGGATGGGTTTACCAATGAAAAACAGATTGTAGATCAATTCCCGAAACAAGACGGGGCGACTATCTACATGACCAAATGATTTACCCTTCAGAGACCGAATTCAGAAAAGCATATCCTTCAGGGCCTTTGTTCTAAAAGGAATTCCCCCGAGAGACTGAATTTTGGCGAGCATTTTCCTTTTGAAAAACATTCTTCAGATAGAGTTAGGCGTAGACTTATTCTGATACTCCTATCAACGGTTACCTTGGGTGGCATCTATAAGCCCATCTCTAGCGACACTCTGTCACCTCTCTGAATGGCATCTTTAAGCCCATTCAAGCAGTATAATAAACAAACAGTGTCACTTTGTGCACATGTGAGTGCAAATTTCTGGGCACTTAAGTGTTCAATCCTCTTCCACCTTCAGATCACGAATGACGGACAAGTCAATCTAACACTTCCGGTTTAAGAAGATTGAAAAGGGGAAATTGTTGTGCCCCAAAATTTTCCCTCCCACTTTTGAAGTCAATTCATTCAAGGAACCTCCTCATGCTCCTAGGGTTCTCAATTGCTCAAGAATACTCAAGGGTTTAAGCATACAAGCACCTCTCTTAAGCAATGGCCTACAATTAGGGTTTTGGTTTTCTCAAAGAAAATTGAGCTTCTAATGACTCAAGTGAGTTTCATTGTTCCTCATATGCTTCAAAGAATCCTCATGTCAATTTTCAAACCTTGCATCACAAGTTTGCTCAGTCAATTGCTCGGATGAGTGAAAGTCAACAATATTGAACAAAAAGTCAATTGTGTTCAACATATAGCCAAACTTCAATATTTTTAATCAACATCAAGATTTTGAGGTCACATTCATCATTAATCAAGGGTTGGTCACGATTCCTCAAGAAAAATCAAGATTTATCAAAAGTCAAAAGTCACTAAATTAGGGTTTTCTTAAGGAGAAGTCAACTGAACTTTGACCAAGCATAACTTTCACATGATTCATCATAAAATTCTGAACCAAAGACTATCTTGAAGGAAATTCAATTCTCTAAAACTTTGTATCTTTAATCTCAAGTCCAAAAAATGTTTCATTTGAGTGATATGAGCCAAGACATTACAAGTCATTTTGAAAGTCAACAAAAAGTCATATTTTGTCAAAGCAATTTACATTAAGATAAAGACTTCAAATTAAAAAGTGACAAACATAGTAGTTGTAGGAGACATATTAAGCTTTCCAAAACGTTTAAGATCACCTTCACATGACAAAAATTGAGTGAGATATGAGTGGTGCAAGTTTAGAAATGTTTGAGAAATGCATGAATCCTCAATTGAGCAATTTTGAAATTTTGGACTAGTGGACCTATCTTCTAAGGTCTAAACATGTTCATGACCTTATACAGAACTCATAAACTCATTCATACCTTACCATGATTTTATTTATTTATTTATATTTATTTTGATTTTTATTCAATTAAATACAAAATAAATTAAAAAAAATAACAAATGATGGACCAAGGCATGTGGATTTGGTTTTTGATAAAATTTGAGGCCCAAGAACACATATCCAACTTTTCAAAACCGTGAGAGGCAAGATTGGGACATAATCTTCTCAAAATGGAATGTTTGAAAACATGTTATTTTTTGTGTTTTGGCAAGACATTGAATAATTGGTATTTTCCTCTTTTGTCTTGATATATTTTCTTCCTATATAAATACACACAACATCAGTGAACAAAGACCACGAATTGCTACCTTAAGAGCAAGATCCAAGAATTAAAAAAAATTCTCAAGAACTAGGGCAAGCGTGAAACCCTATTTGCAGCCTCTCCCAAGCAATTCCAAGCATTCCATTACACTCCTGAAGATCCTAAGAGTCGTTTCCAGTCTTTCAACAAGCTCGAGACATCCCAGAACATGCTCTCTCAAGAACACCGGTTGGGTAAAGTTTCCAAAATCCTAAACTTCTATTTTATGCATTGTTAACTAATCTTGTGTGTTCATGTATGTTATGATGATGTTTAGAACAGGTTGCAACCATTACATGGAGTTTATAACGTTCAAATCCTGGTTGTCTGTTGATGAACCAATTCCCACCCCATGCATTTTTTAGTTCCACTTATTTCCAACTTTATTTACATTTTCGTACTCATTTAATTAATTTCTATTAAATTAAAAAATTCATAAAAAAATATAATAAAATCAGATTTAGACTTTTATTAGGTTAATTTAGTTTTTGAAAATATTTTTCTTAATTAATTAATTAGACATAGGTTTTTTTTACTGATTAATTAAGTGTTTAATTTAGGGTTAAAATCTATTTATTTTATCATTCAAATGAAACCAAAAAAATGCACAAAAAATTGATTTCTAATATTTTAGATTTTAGGAATTTAGGATAATCTTTCTTTCATTTTTTTTTATCTTTCTTTTACATTTAAACTCCTATAAACAATTTTATAGGTCAAACAATTTTTTTAGTAATAACCTAGGTTAAATTACTGCATAATTTCTTTATCATGTAACTGCCCTCAAGGCCCTGTAATAATTGTAGGTCTTTACTTTCTCATATTCTATTTTCTTACGCTTATGCTTTGTATGCCTTGTATGTATATATAACTGTTAGCTAATAGGATTGTATGGCAAGATAATAATCAAACATTAGAAAACCCTAAATTTAAGACTAAAGAACTGAATCAACACACTTGCACACTTCCACCTCTAGGGTAACCTCCCATTGTTGCCTTCGAAAATAACGGTCATCTACCTCGAACGTAGGGATGATTTAGCAAAGACCCTCATATAAAATATCATAGTACCTCGATGACCCTTTGACATTACCTTTAGAAAAATGATCTAGTCCCTTACAAAATTGCTAAAGCATCCTTACCAGTTTCCTTCTATGACCATACGATGACCCTACGCCTGTCCCTTCACATCCAATAGATAGGTGTGATACGGTGGGCGAACTGACTTGAGGTTTTGTGTTTTGTGTTGGCAAATGTTTCAGTTTAGCAAGAGTCGCCACCGACTTTTTATTTTATCCTAAGGAAAGGTCAAAAAGCACAGGAAAGACCTTTGAGATGTTTTCTTGGGTTCGGGGAGTAGATTATGAAAAGGGAAGGTGCAAGCACCCTTTTCATCCATGGTTATCCATGGGCTCTTAGTTACTTGTTTAGATCACTTGCTTTTGCTTTTCAATTGTTTGAAATGAAGCTTTGTGTGTGGTTTTGAAAGATGTTTTGAAAAGAGGCCATCGTTGTGGAAACCTTTGTAATGATTCTTGTTTGAATGTATACAAAGGTGTTTTTGTCTTTTGAAAAGATGTTTCAATGTTTAAAAATTTGCTTTGGGAAATGTTTTGAAATTGTGTTGTGAAGTGTGTTTGAAAATAGCAAGGATGTTTTGCAAGTTTTGATCAAGTAACTAAGAGTTATCTACCCTATTTTACTCAAAGGTATTTCCTAGACATTTTTAACCCTTTTGACAGTGTTGATTTACCATTGCATTTGGTAAACAACCTTGTATTAGGATGTTAAACGGGATAGGCGCGGGTCATCGTATAGACCATGATAGCAATTGTGTTAAGTATTTTTAGCAAATTTTTAAGGGACTAGATCATTTTGTTTAGGCAACCAAGATAGCGTCATCGAGGGACTATGATCTTTTGTTTTGTTTTTGTTTTGCCAAAGTACTTAACATGCATAACATGGCCCAATTTTAAGGCAACAAGTGGATGAAACCCTAGGGGTGCAAGTGTGCATTGTGTTGTCAATTTTCATGCTTTTTATCTTGTATTAGGTCAAACTATTTGTTTTGATTTTGGATTTTTTGCATACAAACCCTAATCTCTAGCATGGCATATTTGAAAACATAAATGTGTAAAATAAATCTACCACTATTACAATATGATTATGGGGAAGGGGATACAATTTTTGAATGGGGATTATTTGAGAAGACATTAAAACCCTAATTTACTATTACATCCAAATTGAATCAAATGGCATAAATAATAAATGAATAATATTAAATAAACAAATTAAATAAATATACAAAATATTATGAATATGCAAAAGTGTTTATGTTTATTATTTTTTTTATGTATGCAAAAAATATTTAATGCAAAAAGAAGGGAATAAAAAAAGATTATTATTTTTTTTTATTAAGGGTAAAACCCTAATTTTCTTTAAGAAGATAAATATATTAACTATATTATTTATGTACAATAAATTAAAATAATATATATACAAAAATAAAATATATTTAGAAAAAGTGTTATTTAAGTATAAAAAATAAAAGTATAATATTTTATTGTTTCTATTCTAAAGTATTTATTAAATAAAATAAAAGTATGCATATATATATTTATATTAAATATGTACAATAAAAAAATATATATATATATATATAAAAAATAGAAATATATTTAGAATAATATTTTTTAGTGTAAATAAAATAAAGAATAAAATAAAAGTATAATGGTAATTATATATTATTTTTAATTTTTCAATAAATAAAGTATATACTATTAAATTATTTTTAAGTCTAAAAAAAACAATAAAATAATAAAATAAATGTGAGAATTTATGAAAATATTTTTGGATATTTTTATGTTTGAAAAATATAAAATAAAAATCAGAAAAGATAAATAAATACAAAAATATAAAATATAAAGAAATTGGGCCAGGGGGGTGCATTCAGTAAAAAGGGGGGTGTCAAAAACAAAAGAAGCAAAGCCCAGCCCAAGCCAGACTTCATCTTCAACCTCTGTCTTCAAATTTCACGCGCGCCCTGTACACAAAGCCAAATCCTGCATACGTGCTCTAATGCAAAAACACATAACATCAAAGTTGTAGAGCTTTCCAAGATGAATTCAACCATATAAAAAACTTGTCCTAACTCTCAAAGACCAGAGAGAATTTCTCTGGCCCTAAATCTTAACCTATTTTTTTCAGGATGTTCATGGACCAAATTCTCTTAACATGCTTCACTAAAATGAAAACTGAGCATATGTACAACTTCATGGCTATGAATACTACATTTCTTATTCACAAACCTTAGTCTAAATGTTCCTAAATGGAGAGATAGGAAGTTGATAAAAACCTGTTTCAGCTGACTTCGTGCTTGAACAAACCTACAGAACTCAACCTGCACAAGCTGAAATAAAAAATGGCAAACCCTGTAAATGGAGTTACAGTCAGTGTTTAAGGGTTGGGATAGCTTGGATAGGTTGTATGGAAAGTGTTTGAACAGGTTTGGGACAAAACGCACGAGCAAATTGTGCTATGGAAACCAAACTGCAGATGGTGCCCTGTTTTGCCAATGGAAGGTGATTTTGTGCTATGGGAGGTTTGAGGGCTCTAAGGGTCGTGTTTCTTGTTCAAGGGGATATGAGGAAGTTGTCTCAAAAGCTCGCACAAGTTGGTTTTAGTTGATGTTCAAGATCTAGTGTATTGGACATGTTTCTTGTCTTTTAAGCCAAAATGAACAATGATGTAATACAAGCCTGTACAGGCTATCTATCAGCCTGCCTCTTGTGATATTGGCCCCTCTAGTTGGTGGATATGCTTTTCTGCACAAGATATTGTTTCAGGCTCAAGAGATGTGGTTTTGACATAAAGCATATTTTTTGCAAAAATGGAAATGTTGCTTTTTCTACTTAGGGATTAATATTGTGTGCAATGCTCTAATGACCAAAACAAAACCTTAGACCAATGGATTTGCATTTAATTATTGAGTATGAAATGGTTTTGAGGCCTGTAATCTAGTGCAAAGCAAGCTGATTTGAATTTGCAACTTGTATTAATATGAACATGCCATGGATGAAGAGTGAGTTTTTGCCAACTTCAAGCCTTCGATTCTCCCCAACCACAAATGAGTTTGGAGAGTTCTTGGACATTTTGGAAAGCTTGCAACATGATCTACATTCCATATTTGAAATGAAATTTGAGATTCCAAGTGTAACTATGTGAAAAATGGCCATGAAGATAGGTCAAAATCCTGCCTAAACTAGGGCAAAATTTCACTAAGTTAAAAGTTTTAGGGACCCTTGTTCAAAAATCATAACTTGATATCCAAGCTTCTTTTGAGAAAACTTTGTGAATCAAAGTTGTAGACTTTGTGGAGGACTACAACTTTCATGTTGGAAGTTTTGTTTGAATCCAATTGCATCATAGTGAAAATGTTGGGCAAAGTTAGGAAAAATTAAGAAAATTTCATAACTTCGAAAAATTCTAAGTTATGAAAATTTTCAACTTTAAACCCTAATTTGCAAAAATGGGTTTCTTGATGAACAAGTTTCATGTTTTGACATATCTTTATGAAAAATGACCCTTGGCACTTGATTTTGACCAACAATTCAAAGTTTGACTTTTGAGTGTACAGTCAAATTTTGATCAGTTGACTGAAAAATTCATCTGTCAATCCAATGCAATTGAGATCTTTTGAGCTTGTTGAATAGGTCAAGATGATGCCATTGAGTCCTTGAATCAATGCTTGAGCCCAATTTTCCATTGGCTAGGTCAAAAGTCAGAAATTGCCCTTGTACAGTCAAAACCCTAAAATGACCATTTTGCCCTTTTGATGATCTAATCAAATTTCTCGAGGAGTTGTGGTCCAAACTTGATCAAATGGTTCATATGAGTCTATAATGTTGATGTGGGTCACAAATCATGAGGTTTGACTGTAAATTGGCCACAATTTACTTTTTCCCCAATACAGCTGATTTCTAGGTCAACTGTCCAATTGACTGGGCAAAAATTTGATTCAAGGCTTGAAACTTGGTATGGATAAACTTATGAGTCCAACATGAAGTATGAAAGTCACTTTTGGCATTAGAAGTCCAAAATTCCTTATGCAATACTCAAACCCTAATTTAGGTCATCAGTGCAAGGAGATGTCTTGAGCAGTGCAAAACCTAATCCTGTCTGGAGTTCAAAGAGTCTTGTGAGGGGAAATCTTGATAAAATGAGAGGGAAAATTTTGGGGTACAACAGCTGCCCCTGTTCAATCTTCTTGAACTTGAAGAGTTAGATTGGCGAGCTTGCCTTTCGTGACGCGAAGGTAAAAGAGGATTGGACACTAAAGTGCCCGTAAATTTGCACTCGTCAAAAATGTAGCTGAGGGAATGGGCTTAAAGATGCCATTTGGAGATGGTAGAATCTTACTGGAGATGGGCTTAAAGATGCCATCCAAGATTTGTTTGTTGAAAATTAGGAGAATGAATGTCATAATGGTATCCGTATCTGGAACGTATCTGATTTGTATCTGAAGATTGTATTTGTATGAGAAAGGGAATGGTGTCCGTGTCTGGAGCATATCCAAGCTATAACTGTATTTGATTCTTGAATGAATATCAGAATGACTGCCGTTTCTGGAGTGTATTTGTATTGTATATGAAACTTGAAATATGAATAAGCAACAGAAAGACATTTGTGTCTGGAGTATCTCTGGGCTGGGGAATAGGTTTGAATGAGTGTCAGAATGGATTCCGTGTCTGCAGCGTATCTAGACTGTATCTGAAGTTGAGATATGTATGAGTAGCAGAATGACTTTCGTGTTTGGAGTGTATCTGAACTGTAATTGGGATCTGAAAAGGCAACAAAATGACTTCCATGTCTTGGAGTGTATCTGAACTTGAATTTGATAGTTGAATCTGAATGAGAAATAGAATGGCTTCTGTGTTTGGAGCGTATCTAGTCTGTATCTGATTGCTGAAGTCTGTATAAGTAGTAGAATGACCGCCGTGTTTGGGGTGTATCCATACCGTATTTTGACTTGAAATTATGAATGAGTAATAGAATGACCGCCGTGTCTGGGGTGTATCTATACTGTATCTGAAATCTTTGGACATTTGTTAAAGATAGCTTTTAATCTTATCCTGAAAAGGGTAAAATGTTAGCTGAAAGCACAAAGTTATGTTGCATGAAATGTATGATGCAATAAATGTGTTTTATCAATGTTTATGATATATGGATGTAATGTATGCGCATGTAAGCTGATTAGTTGTCTTGCTGAGGAAAATAAATCCTTGATAACTGTAGATAATGAAGTCTTTGACTGCTGCTGGGGAAAATAAACCCTTGACTGTTGTTGGAGATTCAAAACCTTTGATTGCTGAGACTGAGAAATCCTTTGGACTACTGCTGGGGATTGAAAATCCTTGGTGACTTGTTGGGATTAGCAAAAGCTTTGACAACTTCCGCGGGGAAATGAGAATCCTTCATGACTTTCCTGGGGAATAAGGAAAACTCTGACGATCTCTACTGGGGAATTAAAACCTGGGAGGCTTCAACTGGAGAAATGAGAACAAGAATCTTTGTTCTGTTGGGAAATAACTCTGTGAGGAGAATGCTTATTCCGTCGAAGAATTCCCAAGAGCTTGGGTTGTATTCCAATCTACTGAGGACTTATGGAGGGAATTGGATGGTGTTCCACTGAGGTTTAAGATTTGGAGTTTTGAACTCCGTTGGGGAAGAAAGTTTTATCTTCGCTGAGGGTTTGTAGTTCAAAGTGTTCTAGCTCCACTGGGGATCGGGAGTTTAGGAACTTAATTCTGATGTAATGGATTTTGAAACTTAACTCCGCTGGGGATATATATTTAACTCCGCTGGGGATATATATTTCAAGGTTTTAGCTCTGTTGAGGATCTGAATGACATACTGTAGGGGATTTCTTCTTGGAATAGCCTAAAGACGTCTTCCTATACTTTCAACCTACCAGTAATTATCCTTTCTCGTTCCGTTTTATTTGTAAGCAGTGATTATATTCAAATGCATATGCTCATTTAATAAATCATTGGACGTTTTCAAATAAAACACAAGTGTAAAAAGAAAGAAAAGGCAAGCAAATTTCTGCACTTTGAAGTATCTTTGTATTAACTTTGTATAAGTATTTTGTACAAAGGAGACAGACATCCTAGTAAGAGAATGTTGTCATAAAAATGAGAAAAATTTATACAAAGAAAGATGGCTATGTGTAACAATTCCATGGGGTTCCCATTCTGCCATAGCCTTCACAACTCTGAGTATCTTGTCCATTTGTTGCTTCGTCCGAAGATGATTGGATTGATCAGAAGCTAGGAATTTGTCTGTTGAAGAGATTGTCCTTACAGTGATCCGACGAGACATAGTCATACGCTTTAATTCCCTAACTTTTGCCTGGATCGCCCTTTCGGGTTTTCGATCCACCGAGAAACCCTTTTTTGCCCAAGTAACCCTTTCGGGTTTTCAACTTGCCGGGTGTACAGATTTTTTTATTTATCCCTAATTTTTTCCTGAACCGCCCTTTCGGGTTTTCGATTCACCGGGATGCCCATTTTTGCCCAAGTCGCCCTTTCGGGTTTTCAACTTGTCGGGTCGTTTATGCGTAGTATCTTTTGACTATGTCTGCGTTCGCAGGATGCGGCAGGTCATCACCGTCCATGGTGGTCAGAATCATTGCCCCACCAGAAAAGATGTTTTTGATCACAAATGATCCTTCGTAAGTAGAAGTCCACTTGCCCCTGGGATCACTTTGCGGCAAGATGATTCGCTTGATTACAAGGTCCCCGACTTGATATACTTGTCTCTTGACTTTCTTGTTGAAGGCCTTGATCATACGTTTCTGATACGCCTGACCATGGCAAACAGCAGTAAGTCGCTTCTCGTCAATCAAGTTAAGTTGATCAAGCCGGGTCTGAATCCAATCGTCTTCACTCAAACCAGCATCCTTCATGATCCTCAAGGAAGGGATCTAGACTTCCACAGGTAAAACAGCTTCCATGCCACATACCAAAGAAAAGGGGGTTGCCCCAATTGAAGTGCGTGTCGTGGTACGGTACCCGTGTAGAGCAAACGGTAACATTTCATGCCAGTCTTTGTAGGTGACTGTCATCTTTTGTATGATCTTTTTGATATTTTTGTTCGCGGCTTCAACAACACCGTTCATCTTAGGCCGATAGGGAGATGAATTGTGATGTTGAATCTTGAACTGCTCGCACAGAGCGGTGATCATAGTATTGTTCAAATTTGTACCGTTGTCAGTGATGATCCTGTCGGGGATACCATACCGACATATGAGGTTCTGCTTGATGAAGCGGGCAACCACATTCTTTGTAACGGAGGCAAAGGAAGCTGCTTCGACCCACTTGGTAAAGTAATCAATGGCCACCAGGATGAAACGGTGTCCATTAGATGCTGTAGGCTTGATCTCTCCAATCATGTCGATTCCCCACATTGCGAATGGCCAAGGAGCTGTTAAGACATTGAGAGGAACTGGGGGAATATGTACCTTGTCAGCATAAATTTGGCATTTGTGACAAGTACGGGAGTGTTGATGACAATCAGCTTCCATGGTAGACCAGTAGTAGCCTGCCCGTAGAATCTTCTTAGCCATCGTATGACCGCTCGAGTGGGTGCCAAAGGTGCCATTGTGTAGTTCAACCATGATCTGCTCAACTTCAACCTTGTCCACACATCGGAGTAGGACACAATCAAGATTGCGCTTGTATAGGATACCATTGCTCAGAAAAAACTTGGCCGCGAACCTTCTTAATAACTTTTTGTCGTTGACTGAAGCTCCTTCAGGGTATTCTTGTGCTTCGAGATACCTTTTGACGTCATGAAACCAAGGTCGGTCCACCACTTCTTCGTTATTAATCTCGTGACAATGTGCAAGTTCGTCCATTCGTTCGATGGTGATTTAAGGTGCCTCATTATCCCAGTTAAGTTTAAACATGGATGACATTGTAGCTAGCGTATCTGCTAGCTGATTCTCTTCTCGCGGGAAGTGCTCGAAGGTAATCTGCTCGAAATGTGGTAACAATATCAGGACATGTTCTTTGTAAGGGATGAGGTTAGGGTGTTTAGTATCCCACTCTCCTTTGATTTGACTGTTAACCAAAGCTGAGTCCCCAAATACAATCAAAGATTTGATTCCCAAGTCAATAGCGGCCTTGAGACCAAAGATACAAGCTTCATATTCGGCCATGTTATTGGTGCACCTGAAGGAGAGTCTAGCAGTGAAAGGTGTATGGCAACCTTCTGGAGAGATAAGTACCGCACCGATACTGTTCCCAAGCGCGTTGGTGGCACCATCAAAGTACAGAGTCCATCGGGATCCTTGTTCAGGTCCGTCATACGGTCTGTTACCTTTAATGTTGTTGTTGTACCCCAAAATTTTCCCTCCCATATTCTTCAAAGTTTTGACAAGCATCATCTCAATTTGCTCAAGTCTACTCAAGGGTTGCACAGTTCAAACACCCTCCTAAGCCAGTCAAATTAGGGTTTTGATCCTTGCAAGGAAGTTGAGGTTTTCAAGGGGCTCAATCAAGTCACATATACTCATACACATTGTCAAGCACCTACATGTCAAGTTTCAAGGCTCACAAGGTCAAGTTGCACAGTCAAAACCCTAATTGCTCCACAGTCAACTGCAGGGGCAAAATGGTCATTTGGCAGTCAAAAGTCAAAAATTTTGGTCAACATATTATTTTGAAGCCACAAACATCATTTGATCAATTCTTGATCATGATTCTCAAAGTATGGCTCAAAATGACTCAAGATGCAAAAGTTTCTATTTTTGGACAGCTGAAAAGTCAACTGTAACTTGACCAAGGCATAACGTTTTCAGGTTTCATCAGAAAAATCCCATCCAATGCTCATCTTAAAGGGGAAGACATTTCCTACAATTCATCTTCACACTTCAAGTCCAAGAAATGCTCTCACAAAAAGTTATCAATTTCAACATTATAGGTCATTTTCAAAAGTCAACAAAAAGGGACTTTAAGTCAAAGACCATAATTTGATATTGGTAAATCAAAATGACATGGGACCAAAGACATTGGTTAGAGGACTTCAAGACATTTCCAAAATGTCCAAGAACATGTTCATAACTTCAAAATTGAGCAAGATATGCATTGAAGAAGTTGGGAAATATTTATGAAATGGCCAAAATCAATTATCCTTGAAACTTCATTTTTGACAAAAGGGGCCCACTTTTTCCACTTGATTCAGCTTGACAATGCTTCCCACGTGTCCCATAAATTATTTGAAGATTTAAAATTAATTTTTTCATTTTTATTTAATTTTATTTGATTTAATTCATTTTAAATCATTTAAAATCAAATAAAATCAAAGAAGTTAATTAAGGGGATATTTCTTGTATTGAATTGCTTTGAATCACCATCATTGACATCCCAAATTCGTGCAAAGGCCTAAATGAAGCAAGAATTCAAATTTTGGCTTAAGAATGGAAAGTGCTTCAATGGGGTTTATGGAAAATCCCAAGCATGAATGCATTGCATTATTGGCTTTAATTCTGATCAAGACTCATTACATAATACATGTACAAGCTAACACAAGCAAGGTCACGACCTAAGAAGCTCAAAAACGGCCAGAGAGAAACTCAAAAAACTGTCAAAAAGTGGGAGACCTAAATCTATCTTGCAGGCCTTTCCATACAAAACTGAAGACGCAGCTTCCTTCCTGGCAACGCCCTGAAGCCAACTCAACCATTGCCAAGCCCTAAGACCTCCTGTACATCACTGTAAGTCATCACAAACTCGTCTCTGAGCATGAATCTGGAACTCCATATTCTTGCATTTTTTTCTCAAAAAAGCTGGCATATTCATGTTCCTTGATCAATTTCCAACATGATTGCATTAGCCAATTTCACTGTTAGGCCCTGAATCGTGGTGCCCGATTCTAGGGTTCACGTTTTTTTCGTTTTAGGCGTTTTTGTTTCAGGTTAAATCAAGGCCATCCAAGGGCATAAGTGAGATCAGTGGACATAGGCGAGGTCGACCATGGTTTTGAAACGGATTTTTATGGCCTAGGAATGAGTCTAGGACGAAACTACGAACTCACCTGCGGATAAAAATCCGCAGGTAAAAAGCCAGTGTCCAAGGAAGAAGACGCTGACGCGTCCCCTCCTCATTTGTCCGTTTGAAATAAAGCGCGCTTTTCTTTTTTTTGCAGGGGATTATTTGATTTGCTAATGTAATGTTTATGTATTGTTATTGTTTCAACTAGCGCGCACAGCTCAGATGGCAATGCATTAGTGGATTTCTCCAAAGGGCACGAGTTCAAGTCCTGGTTCTGGCCTTTTTCCACCTTTTCCATATTTAACTTGTTTTCTTTGTTTTTCCTTGTTTTATATTTTTAATCTTAATTTAATTTATATTCAAATAATTTTCTCATGCATTTAAAAACTCACAAAAAATATTTTCCTTTTGCATTTTAATCAGAAAAATGTTTATTTAATTTTTGACATTAAAAATAATATTTTTGCATGCATATTTTAATTCATTGTTAAATAATCATTAATTTGACTTTTATTTGCTTTTAGTTATTAAAATTGATCCAAAAAACACCAAAAATAATTACTCTATCATTAAATTAATTTAACTAACATTTTCATAAAAAACAAAAAAATATAATTAACACTTTTATTATTATTTTTATTTTGTAAATAAATCATAATTGAATTAGTTTTTAATTAGGCCATTTAAACATTTTAATAATTAAAATAGATTTAGATTTAGGTTAATCTTTAACTTTGTTTCTTTTTATTTCTATTTTATTTCATAAAAAAACATAAAAAACAAAAAAATATTTTCTTGTAATTAAAATAATTAATTAGTTTTCAATTTCATTTAATTACCGGAAAAGACAAAAAAATTAATTCCCTTTTCTTTATTCGCGCGTATTTAATTTGTTCGATTATTATGTAATTGCTCTGGATATGTAATAGTAAATAGGACCTTTTACTGTTTTTTTTATTTTTCGCACTTATTTACTTAAAACGGGTCTTTGTAAAGATTTGGCGATGTATAGACCCGCGCCTTGTAATAGCATAGGATTTACGTTTTCCGCAATTTACTTTCCGCACCCCTTTTAACTGTTAACTTGTATGAAAGAATGCATGCCCAAAATAAAATCAAAGCGTAGATCACTATAATGCATGACAAGATAAAACATAACTGAAAATAACACACAAATTCACACACCATTCTTAGGGTACGCCTCACTGTTGCCTTGCCCTCGAAACGTGGTCGTCGAGTATAGGACGTTTTAGTAAGTCCTTATGTCCATGACCCATGGCATAAGGGTAGCTTCTAAGGTGTCCTACTGTTGCTCTGGTGGCCACACTGTCCCTACAAGCTCGAATTGTGGTCGTCGAGTACAGGACGTTTTGGTAAGTCCTTATGTCCATGATATGATCCAGTCGCCTCGGAAAGGTTGCCTCGGAATTAAAAAGGATCAATGGCATAAGGGTAGCTTCTAAGGTGTCCTACTGTTTCTCTGGTGACCACACAGTCCCTACAAACGAATTGACCCGAACACCTCCAACGGTGATGCTACCTACCTCTCAATGGTGGGATGGCATTACCTTAAGGACATTTACACAGCCTAATTCCTTAGGGTAGGTAGATGACTCGTAGATACTTGCTCTAATTCAAAACAAATCAAAAACTCTTTTCACACCGACACTTTCAAAAAGACTTTCAAAACAATTTTTCAAACACTCTTGAGGACTGATACAAGAGTCGATCTGAAACTTTAAACGAAACTTTTTCAAACCCACTCACACTTTGAAAAGCAAACAATTTTGAAAACACAAATGAGCAAGTATCTAAGAGCCCATGGATAACCATGGATAGAAAGGGTGCTAACACCTTCCCTTTCTATAAATCTACCTCCCGAACCGAGAAACTATCTCATAAGGAATTTTGCTGTGCTTTTGTCCTGTCCATGTTGGAGAAAATAAAAGACGGTGGCGACTCTTGCTTACCGCGACATTTCGCGAACCAGCGTTAAACAGTCAGTTCCAGATCCACCGATCACAGAACTGGCGACTCTGTTGGGGAACTTATAAAGTGAGGTGTACCTTAGGACTAAGATCACTTGTGTTTTCAATTGCTTTGACTTGTTTGCTTTAAATTGTGGGTTGCATCGGAGTTACATAGATCCTAACCCGGATCTGGGGATACCCTGTTAGGTAGCATAAGCTGTGAGGGACCTGTCCGGCGTGGACCGACATGGGTTAAGCAGTGGCTACGTTGGTGTGGCACCTTGGTCTGTACCGATATCCCTTGTGTTGCAACGAGGAGAATATGGGTCTTATGAGGAGTCATTAAGCACCAACCGACCTTAGAACCTTAAATGACCCAACTTGGCCAATAGAACAGTAGCAGTATGCTACGCCCATTGAGGCTAAACTCTCGTGATGGTTCTGGCCGCAAGAAAAGGTTGCGATGTTGGAGTTATGACCGATTGAGGGTAGTCAGTGATATTAGGATCCTCTAGAACCCGATTACTTCTGATAGGACAGGTCCTAACCAACAAACTGAAAGAGGGTAGTACCTGAACTCCGTGCTGGCCTAAACTCTAAGGGCTTTGGTGTGACTTGTGTGCCTTATCATGTTTGCCTTTGTGAATATTTGTGGTGTGCTTTATCATAACATCATACCATCATAAACATTGCATGCATCCTGCATAAGGACTGACCATTTCAAAGACAAAAGGGTTTCACCTTTGCTCTGTTTTGTAGGACATCATCATGCATATGCAAAGGAACACTATCCGGTTCAACTTTGTTCACCCACCTGAGTTGCTTGAAGAGTTGGTTAGCAGAATTCCAAATACTACTTCCTTCATCCAGATGCATGGTTCTCTTCTCAGTTTAGTCACGGTAAAGTGGGACCAACAATTGATGGGTGTCCTGACCCAGTTTTATGACCCTCTGTACCAGTGCTTCACCTTTCAAGACTTCCAGCTGGTCCCTACCCTGGAAGAGTTCTCTGATTTGCTGGGTATCCCTATCTTGGATCAGACTCCCTTCACTGGTTGGGAAGAGACTCTTATGCTCGAGGAGATTGCTGCAGCCCTTCCCTTGACCAACCAAGAGGCAATAGACAACTGGGTGACTAGAAGCGGAGTCGAGGGCTTCTTGGCTAAGTTTCTGATTGGTAAAGCTAACAGTTTCTGGAATGACTTAGACTTCAGGGCGTACGAGGACATGTTGGCTCTCTTAATCTATGGGTTAGTATTGTTTCCAAATCCTGATAACTTTGTCAATATCACTGCCATAAGGATCTTCATGTCTCGGAACCCTATACCCACTCTCTTGGGTGATATCCTGCAACGACTCTATGCTCGTACTGCCTGAAGACGAGGAACTTTGTGGTGTTGTACTCCTTTGTTGGTGAGGTGGTTTATTTCGCACCTCCCCAAGTTCGTGCTAAAGAACCAAGAAGGAAGAGGTTGGGCTCATAGGTTAATGTCTCTCACTGATAGTGACATCATTTGGACTCTCAGAGGTTTGGATGAGGTAGCTGTTATTGATCGTTGCGGAGAGTATCCTAATGTTCCATTGATTGGCACTCAGGGCGAAATCTCTTATAATCCATGTTTAGCTCTCCGTCAGTTTGGAAGAGCCAGAAGAGCAGGGCCTCAGGAGATGCGAGTGCCTCACATCAGTTTTGAGTTTCAGAAAGATAGTGATGAACTGCGCCGTAGATTCATCAAAGCTTGGGACAGAATTCACAAAACTGACCCACAAGAGTTGGGACCAAAGACTTCTCTACCTATGGAAGCCTACCACAAATGGGTCCGCATCCGTGCTCAGAAGTTAGGTATGCCATATGAAGCTGCCAGGCCCATCATTCTTGAAAGTCCTGATGAAGATGGGGTCCCCCCAACTGTTCTCCCTCCTCAGATACCCACTAATGTTGATACCCTAAAGAGGTCTTGGGCGCAACTATAGGAAGAGCGGGATTATTACCGAGAAAAGTTCAATGAACAGGAACAGAAGATCCAAAAGCTGACCAAGCAACTGGAGAATGAGCGAACCCTGAATGACTATATCCGTACTGAGAAGATGAGGCCATGGGAGCACTGATGGGCTTTGGATGTTTCTTTTACAGCTTTATTTCCTTTTCAGTATTTTCACTCTTGTAATGCCTAAGGGCATATTGTTGAACAATTCAAGTTTGAATCTAATAAAGTGTGTTCCTTTTGTTTATAAAGTTGACTCCCGATTGTCTTTGAAAACATAATTCATACACACTTCATTCATCATATGCATTACATGTACCCTTTTCCTTTAGGTTGCTTAATCTTCTTCGCTGTTTATTTCAGCACTCAAGCATCATGAATCCTGAACTCACTACCGAGCAAGCTATCAAGGCCCTCCAGGCCCAGAATGCCCAATTTCAGGAGATGGTCATGAACTTGGCCCAGGGACAACAAGAGCTGAAGGCTTTGCTTTTGAAGAAGAATAAGAAGAAGAAGAGGACTGTGCTATTCAACACTGGGCGCAGACTCGGGAACACATTGCAGAATGAAGCTAAGAGGACTACTCCATCTGTGGGGGAAGGTAGTCACCAGGGGAGAGAGGTCCCTAGTCCTGTGGTCTCTGACACTGAGACAGACTTCAATGACGAACAGTACCCTCCTGCTGAGGACCGGTACAAGCAGCTGAAGGACAGATTAAATGCTATGGAGATTCAACGTGTGCCTGGGTTGGATTTCGAAGACTTGGGGTTATCTTCTGGGGTGGTGATCCCACACAAGTTCAAGGCGCCTGCCTTTGTGAAGTATGATGGGGCTTCCTGTCCCAAGATGCACCTCCGTTCTTATGTAAGGAAGATCCAGCCTTACACAGCAGACAAAAACTTATGGATCCACTTCTTCCAGGAGAGTCTTTTAGGGACTCACCTCGAATGGTTCTATCAGCTGGATGGAACCAACATTCGTAACTGGGAGGATCTGGCCACTGCTTTTTACAAGCAGTATCAATATAATTCTGACCTCGCTCCTACGTGTACCCAACTCCAGGGTATGTCACTAGGATTGGGTGAAGGTTTTAAGGAGTACGCACAGAAATGGAGAGACCTGGCTGGCAGGGTGCAGCCACCATTGAAGGACCGGGAGTTGGTGGACATGTTCTTGGGGACCCTATCTGGTCCATTCTTCAATCATCTCATTGGTAATTCCTCTATTGGGTTTACTGACCTGATCCTGACTGGTGAGAGGATCGAGGCTGGTATAAAATCGGGAAAGATACAGAAGGGTACCTCCTCAAATGCTGAAAAGAAGCCCTTCAAGAAAGAGGCCAGTGCTGTGTATGGTCCAAGAAGGCAAGACAAACCGGAACGCCGCCAAGCTGTCAACGCGGTGGTAATTTCTAAGCCTGCTGCTACTCCTCAGCAATACAACCAGCCCAGAGCTGAGAGGCCTAAAAGGCAGTATACTCGGCTCAGCATGACTCTCTCTCAGATCCTGCCGCAACTGCTGTCAACTAGCCTGGTAACTGTCAAAGAGGCTCCGAAGATGGTAAACACAGCATCTCCGAAATACAACCCCAACGCCCGCTGCGCTTATCACTCTGATAGCCCGGGACATTCTACTGACGATTTTTGGGCCCTGAGGAATAAGATTCAGGACCTTAATGATGCCAAGGAGATACATTTCGAGGCGCCCGAGAGGCCAAATGTTGTGACCGCTCCCATGCCCCAGCATGGAGTGAACGCTATTGAGGAGGATTTGTATGTAGCTTCTGTGGATGATGTTGCTACTCCGCTGCTGACCGTCAAGAGGAACCTGTTGCTAGCCGGTTTATTTCCGGGATGTAGCAAAGGTTGCCCTTTATGTGCTGATTCCCCTGCTGGTTGTTCTTTGCTGAAATCAGGCGTCCAAAACCTGATGGATAGTAAAGAGATCTTGTTCAAGAAGACTGTCGTTCCTCCTGCCCCGGTTGAAGAAGTTTCAATTGTTACCATTTTCAATAACCCTTTCAAGGCTCCTTCAAAGAAGCCTGTCCAAATTTTGCCTGTTCACAAGATTGCTCCTATAACCATTACTGTTCCGGGGCCCATCCCCTACAAGTCTTATAAAGTTGTCCCGTGGCACTATGGGGCAGATGTTTATGTTCTGGGAGTGAAGCAAGAGTTCAACGCTGGTACCAGTGTCACCAACATCACTGGGCCTGCTAAGGTCACTCGTAGTGGAAGACTGTTCTCACCAGACATCGCTCCTCCAGCAATTCAAAGGCCTCTTGTCATCACACCTGCCAGTGTGCCTGTTTCCCCCCCTGATCAAGTTTCTACCCCTGCTGCCGAGTCATCTGACGCTCGGGGCAAGGGGATTGCTACTGATATGCCTGCCCGGACGGAGGCACCAAAGACCATTGTTAAGGCTTCCAAGCAAGAGATGGAAGAGATCCTCAAGATTATAAAGAAGAGTGATTTCAACGTCGTTGAACAGTTGGGGCACACCCCCTCCAAAATCTCCATGCTATCACTGTTGTTGTGTTCAGAGGCCCATGCCAAAGCCCTGATTTCTTTCCTGAAGACGGCCCACGTGCCCCAAGAAACGTTTGCTGATCAATTCACCGATTGTGTGGCCAACTTAACCGCTGATAATGGCCTGGGTTTCTCTGATGCTGATCTGACGGCCAAGGGGAAGAACCATAATGATGCCCTGCATGTCTCCATTGAATGCAGGGGCACTACTCTTGCTCACGTGCTGGTTTACACGGGTTCTTCGCTGAACATGCTACCCAAGAAGGCTCTAGACAAGTTGGACTGTGAGGGTTTAGAGCTCAAACCAAGTAACATTGTTGTCCGGGCCTATGACGGGTCCAAAAGGATGGTACATGGTGAGGTTGACATCCCGATCAGGGTTGGTTCACATGTATTTGATTCAAAATTCTATGTGATGGACATCCGTCCATCCTATTCTTGTTTGCTGGGTCGCCCGTGGATCCACAAGGCTGGAGCTGTGACTTCCACGTTGCATCAGAAGCTCAAATACCCGGTCAGGGGGAAGATTGTAACAGTGTAAGGGGAAGAGGAATACATGGTCAGCCACCTCAACACTTTCAGGTATATGGAAATGGACGGGGAGTTTATTGAGACCCCCTTTCAACATTTTGAAGAGGTGCCACAAACATTGGCAGCAGCAGAAGCAGTGACTGAAGAGGGTTCCCCTTTGAAGATGGCTTCCTTGTAGGATGCCCGGGCTGTGGTTGAAAAAGGTGAATGTGCAAATTGGGGCAGGCTCCCTGATTTTACTCCTAAGACTAACAAGTTTGGACTGGGTTTCACTGCAGAGGCTCAGAAAGTTGTGCGCAAGGCAAAGATTGGAAGACCTCCTGTGCTCATCGCCAATCCAGGAGTGAATGCTATTGGGGATGAATACGAAGTGGAAGAATCCGAGTTTAACAGCTGGATCTACCCAACGACTAACGGTGGACCTAGCAACTAGACCACAAAAGACTTTACGCCCATTACTTTTGTCACCCAGTAATGAACTTCTTTGTTTTGGATTTGTAATAAACAATAATTTGAAACTCTATGGCCCGGTGTCTTACCCGGGACACCGTGGTTTTATTTGTGAGGGCTTTTGTTTGTCACTTTTCATATATCATGAATAAAAGCATTGGACGTTTTTCACATTTCAAATCTTGCGCTCCCTTTCTTTCTTTATACATATTGCAAAACAGCTATATTTACACACACTCACTTATACAGGTTTCAATCCACTCTGGATCTCACTGGTAACGACTCTGCTACTGCCAGTTATGACTTCGAAAATCCGATCAACTTAGCCGAAGACGAAGGTGAAGATGATTGCGAAGTGCCTGGCGAACTTGCAAGACTGCTACTCCAGGAAGAGAGGGCCATTCAACCACATGAAGAGCCAGTGGAAACGATAAATCTGGGTACTGAGACAGATAGAAAAGAAGTTAAGATTGGTGCCAATCTGGAGCTCGGCGTGAAACAACGGTTAACTCAGATGTTACATGATTATGTGGAGATCTTTGCCTGGTCCTACGAAGACATGCCTGGGTTGGATACTGACATTGTGGTCCATCATTTGCTTACCAAGGAAGACTGCCCACCGGTTAAGCAAAAGGTCCGCCATATGCGTCCAGAGATGTCCGAGAAGATCAAAGTTGAGGTTATGAAGCAATTAGATATTGGGTTTCTTGCAGTGACCTCTTACCCTCAGTGGGTTGCCAACATGGTGCCGGTGCCGAAGAAAGATGGTAAGGTCAGAATGTGTGTCGACTACAGGGATCTGAACAGGGCCAGCCCCAAGGATGACTTCCCCTACCTCACATTGATGTTCTGGTTGATAATACTGCTCAGCACAAGGTGTTCTCCTTCATGGATGGTTTTTCAGGTTATAATCAGATCAAGATGGCTCCTGAAGACATGGAAAAGACTACCTTTGTTACTCAGTGGGGCACCTTCATCTACAAGGTCATGCCATTCGGGTTGAAAAACGCTGGGGCAACCTACCAACGTGCCATGGTTGCTTTGTTTCATGACATGATCCATCATGAGATTGAAGTGTATGTTGACAATATGATTGCAAGGTCCCAAACAGAGGAGGAACACCTTGATCATCTGCAGAAACTGTTTGACCGTCTGAAATTGTACAAGCTGAGGTTGAACCCGAACAAGTGCACCTTTGGGGTAAGATCTGGAAAGTTGCTAGGCTTCGTCGTAAGCGACAAGGGTATTCAAGTGGACCCTGCCAAGGTTAAAGCCATTCAAGAGATGCCAGTTCCCAAGACAGAGAAAGAAGTCAGAGGCTTTCTAGGTCGTCTGAATTACATTGCTCGATTCATCTCGCATATAACTACTACCTGTGAGCCAATCTTCAAGCTGCTGAAGAAAGATCAGGTAGTACGTTGGAATGATGAATGTCAGACCGCTTTTGACAGAATCAAAGAGTATCTCCAAGAACCACCCATCCTTATGCCACCGGTTGAAGGGAGACCTCTGATACTATACCTGACAGTACTCGACAACTCAATGGGGTGTGTGCTGGGGCAGCATGACGAGTCTGGCCGAAAAGAGCATGCCATTTATTACCTTAGCAAAAAGTTTACCGACTGTGAGACCCGATACTCATTGCTCGAGAAAACTTGTTGCGCTTTGGTATGGGCTGCTCGCCGGCTGAGACAGTATATGCTGACTCACACTACCTTATTGATTTCAAAGATGGATCCGATAAAGTACATATTTGAAAAGCCTGCTCTGTCTGGGAGAATAGCAAGATGGAAAATGATCTTGACAGAATACGACATCCAGTACACGACTCAGAAAGCCATCAAAGGAAGTGTATTGGCAGACCACTTGGCACATCAGGCAGTAGACGACTATCAGTCAATGAACTTTGAATTTCCTGACGAGAGCATCATGATAGTGACTGATTGTGAAATACCTGGACCGGATGAAGGACCTGAGGAAGGATCCCGATGGTCTATGCACTTTGATGGAGCCTCCAACGCTTTGGGTAACGGTATCGGCGCTGTGATAATATCCCCTCAAGGTACTCATACTCCACTTACTGCCCGGCTATGTTTCAACTGCACCAACAACATGGCGGAGTATGAGGCATGCATCATGGGTCTTCAAGCTGCGATTGACTTAAGGATCAAGTTTCTGAGTGTCTTCGGAGATTCCGCTCTCGTGATCAATCAGATCAAAGGCGAGTGGGATACGAAACATCCGAATCTTATTCCTTATAGGGAATGTGTGTTGACATTGATCCCCCATTTCACAGAGATAACTTTTGAACACTTTCCGAGAGAGGAGAATCAGCTGGCAGACGCGTTAGCTACGATGTCTTCCATGTTCAAAGTCAAATGGGACAATGAGGCTCCCCGGGTCATTATCTGGAAGCTGGACGAACCGGCATACTATTGTGATCTTGAGGCTGAGGTAGTGACTGAGAAACCTTGGTACCATGAGGTGAAGAGATACTTGGAAGCTCAGGAATACCCTGAAGGTGCGTCTGTCAATGATAAGAAGTTTCTGAGAAGGTTCGCAGCGAAGTTCTTCCTCAGCAACGACATCATGTACAAGAGAAACCATGATTCAACCTTACTGCGTTGTGTGGATGAGACTGAAGCAGAAAGGATCATGGCAGAGCTACATGAAGGTACCTTCGGAACGCATTCCAGTGGACACACCACGGCAAAGAAAATCCTTCGGGCAGGATATTTTTGGTCCACTATGGAAGCTGACTGTTACCAACATTCTCGGACGTGTCATAAATGCCAGATTTACGCAGATAAGGTGCACGTTCCTCCAGTTCCTCTGAATGTCTTGACAGCACCTTGGCTGTTCACAATGTGGGGCATAGATATGATCGGTGAGATTAAACCTACAGCGTCCAACGGGCATCGCTTCATCCTGGTGGCGATTGATTACTTTACGAAGTGGGTTGAAGCAGCTTCCTATGCTACGGTAACCAAGAATGTTGTGGCACGGTTCATTCAGCATAACTTGATCTGTCGATACGGAGTTCCTGAAAGAATCATTACAGACAACGGTACCAATCTTAACAACAAGATGATCACTGAGCTCTGCGAGCAGTTCAAAATACAGCACCACAACTCTTCTCCTTACCGGCCGAAGATGAATGGGGCTGTAGAAGCAGCGAATAAGAATATTAAGAAAATTGTGCAGAAGATGACAGTGACCTATAAATATTTGCACGAGATGTTACCGTTTGCTCTCCATGGGTATCGTACCTCAGCAAGAACGTCAACCGGGGCAACTCCTTTCTCCTTGGTCTACGGCATGGAGGCAGTCTTACCAATCGAAGTGCAGATACCCTCTCTCCGGATAATGAAGGATGCAGATCTGAGCGAAGATGATTGGATCCAGACACGACTTGATCAGTTAAATATAATCGACAAAAAGAGACTCACTGCTATTTGTCATGGTCAGACGTACCAAAAACGGATGATCAGGGCATTTAACAAGAAGGTCAGACCACAAGAGTATCAAGTTGGGGATCTGGTAATCAAACGCATCATCCTTCCTCAGAGTGATCCCAGGGGCAAATGGACCCCTACGTACGAAGGGCCATTTGTGGTTAAACATGTGTTCTCAGGAGGGGCCATGATTCTGACCACCATGGATGGTGACGACCTTCCTCACCCCGCCAATGCAGACATAGTAAAAAAATACTATGCATGATAAAAGACCCGCTAGGTTGACATACCTAGGAAAAA
This sequence comes from Vicia faba, assembly GCA_948472305.1. Taxonomy (NCBI): domain Eukaryota; kingdom Viridiplantae; phylum Streptophyta; class Magnoliopsida; order Fabales; family Fabaceae; genus Vicia; species Vicia faba. Next base: position 1,497,031,971 of record OX451735.1, on the reverse strand, counting down.
ATTAGGGCTTCCCGGCGAACCAAAAGGGTTCGGGCAAAAATAAGGGATGAAATGAAAAAATCTGTACACCCGGCAAGTCGAAAACCTGAAAAGGCGGCTTTGGCAAAAATGGGTATCCCGGTGGACTGAAAACCCGAAAGGGCGGTCCAAGCAAAAGTTAGGGATTAAAGCGTAATACTATGTCTCATTGGATCACTTTGCATTCAGAATCCGGTATCGACATCAAGTTCAGACAGCATCGATCAATCAGCTTCATCGTCAACTGAGCAGCAAAGTGATGAGACGTTCGAAGATATAAAGGCGATAGCAGAGTTGAAACCCAGTGGGATTGTTCTTTTCACATAGCTGTTTTGTTTTCCCTTTGTACAAATTGTATAAACTCTTTTATTCGGCGGCGTTCTCCTACTAGGACGTCAGCCTCTTGTACATAAACGCCTATTCACAGGCAAATTCAAAAATCAATACAAATTCACTGTTCAAGACCAATTGCCAATTGTTTTTTCCTTTTTCTGTTTTGTTTTGCGAAGAACGTCCAATGTTCAATTTTTGATATATGCACTTGACACAAATTGCTAACTCATAAATATTTGCATGCAAAACAAATGATTAATTACAGGTGACATTAGAAACAGGGGCAATAATGAGTTGTCTAAGCGATCTAATTGCTATGTCCACCAAGGTACCAAGGTAAGTTCAGCTGAAGAACATAACCAAGATATCTTAACTCCCCAGAGAGTGAGCCAGCAAGTCAATACACTCTCCCCAAGCAGAGTTAGCCTACTCTATCAGCCTTAAGGAATTTGGGTATCCCCAGCAGATCTCAACCTTCCTCAGCGGAGTATACCAACATTCTTAACAAGCATCCCCGGCAGTCTTGATCTAAGATTGTTCCCCGGCGGTATACGGACATTCAATGGAGCCGCTTCCCCCGTACAGTTCAAAAACTCCCCAGGAGAGTCCATTCCAAAATTCTCCCAGGAAAGTTCAATCCATCTCCCCAGCAAGAAGCTTATCCCCAGCAGATTCTGGAAAGCTTGTCACCCGCAGAGCACGAACGCGTCTCCCCGGACTTTTTATTCAAAGGTTATGCTCCACCAGAGCTTATAACTGGGTTATCCTTAGCTATAAACCACGGAGAGATCGTCCCCGGTGAAGTCTTCCCATCCCCAGCGGAGTTCATCCAATCTTCCAAAAGAACTTAACAGTGCCATCCCCAGCGGAGTTATCATCAACATCTCAACAAAGTACCTCTCTTTCCCCACAGAGTATTCCCCCGCAGAGTAATCTATTCGCCAAGTTTATTCCCCAATGGAGTCATCTCCTCCTACCGGTATTCTTGCAATCATCATCCCCAGCGGAAGCGAAGCACTATTCTTCAACATCAAGCCCAGGAGTTAACTGCCCGGCACCTGTCAAGGATTTATTTTCCTAGACAAAACATACATTAATGAACATCACATCTTCATACATTATAGCATGCACATACGCATCATGAACATACAATCTCATTTATTTCGAGAACATCACGCATGTCATACATCATGACATTGCATACAACTAACGTTTTGTCTTGTCAGGACGAAAGTTAATACAAAGATAATTGCTATCAACGGTCGCAACTAAAGATCCGATTCCTGTATCTTGCCAGGGTGTATCTGTTGACGACTACATTACCAGACTCGATTCCTGTATCCTGCCAGGGCACGTCTGAAGAGTTCGAAGATCCGATTCCTGTATCTTGCCAGGGTGTATCTGTTGACGACTACATTACCATACTCGATTCCTGTATCTTGCCAGGGCACGTCTGAAGAGTTTGAGGATCCGATTCCTGTATCTTGCAAGGGTGTATCTGTTGCCGACTACATTACCAGACTCGATTCCTGTATCCTGCCAGGGCACGTCTGAAGAGTTCGAAGATCCGATTCCTGTATCTTGCCAGGGTGTATCTGTTGACGACTACATTACCAGACTCGATTCCTGTATCCTGCCAGGGCACGTCTGAAGAGTTCGAAGATCAGATTCCTGTATCTTGCCAGGGTGTATCTGTTGACGACTACATTACCAGACTCGATTCATGTATCTTGCCAGGGCACGTCTGAAGAGTTTGAGGATCCGATTCCTGTATCTTGCCAGGGTGTATCTGTTGACGACTACATTACCAGACTCGATTCCTGTATCCTGCCAAGGCACGTCTGAAGAGTTCGAAGATCTGATTCCTGTATCTTGCCAGGGTGTATCTGTTAACGACTACATTACCAGACTCGATTCCTGTATCCTGCCAGGGCACGTCTGAAGAGTTCGAAGATCCGATTCCTGTATCTTGCCAGGGTGTATCTGTTGACGACTACATTACCAGACTCGATTCATGTATCTTGCCAGGGCACGTCTGAAGAGTTTGAGGATCCGATTCCTGTATCTTGCCAGGGTGTATCCGTTGACGACTAACAGTTCCAGACTCGATTCCTGTATCTTGCCAGGGCACGTCTGAAGAGTTCGAAGATCTGATTCTTGTATCTTGCCAGGGTGTATCTGTTGACGACTACATTACCAGACTCGATTCTTGTATCCTGCCAGGGCACGTCTGAAGAGTTTAAAGATTCGATACCTGTATCCAGCCAGGGCACGTCTACATAAAGAGTTTGAAGATCAACTCCTGTAACAGACCAGGTAATTTTATTTCTTTCTCAGGTACGCAAGTTCTCGCTAAGGAATCTCTTACGCGGTCGACACCTCCCGATGGCATCTATAAGCCCATCTCCACAATTATCCATCACAGTTCCAAATGGCATCTATAAGCCCATTCCCGACAAGGTTCTGTCACATCTCCAGATGGCATCAATAAGCCCATCCTCCTATCCACCATCTCTCTAAATGGCATCTGTAAGCCCATTCCCGCTGTCACACTGCTGATACTCAACTATGTGAGTGCAAATTTCTGGGCACTCTAGTGTTCAATCATCTTTCACCTTCGGATCACGAAAGGCACACACGCCAATCTACATCCTCAGGTCTAAGAAGATTGAACAGGGGCAACTGTTGTACCCCAAAATTTGCCCTCCCATATTCTTCAAAGTTTTGACAAGCATCATCTCAATTTGCTCAAGTCTACTCAAGGGTTGCACAGTTCAAACACCCTCCTAAGCCAGTCAAATTAGGGTTTTGATCCTTGCAAGGAAGTTGAGGTTTTCAAGGGGCTCAATCAAGTCACATATACTCATACACATTGTCAAGCACCTACATGTCAAGTTTCAAGGCTCACAAGGTCAAGTTGCACAGTCAAAAACCCTAATTGCTCCACAGTCAACTGCAGGGGCAAAATGGTCATTTGGCAGTCAAAACTCAAAATTTTTGGTCACCATCTTATTTTTAAGCCACAAACATCATTTGATCAATTCTTGATCATGATTCTCAAAGTATGGCTCAAAAAGACTCAAGATGCAAAAGTTTCTATTTTTGGACAGCTGAAAAGTCAACTGTAACTTGACCAAGGCATAACTTTTTCATGGTTCATCAGAAAAATCCCATCCAATGCTCATCTTGAAGGGGAAGACATTTCCTACAACTCATCTTCACACTTCAAGTCCAAGAAATGCTCTCACAAAAATTTATCAATTTCAACATTATAGGTCATTTTCAAAAGTCAACAAAAAGGGACTTTAAGTCAAAGACCATAACTTGAGATTGGTAAATCAAAATGACATGGGACCAAAGACATTGGTTATAGGACTTCAAGACATTTCCAAAATGTCCAAGAACATGTTCATAACTTCAAAATTGAGCAAGATATGCATTGTAGAAGTTGGGAAAGTTTTGTGAAATGGCCAAAATCAATTATCCTTGAAACTTCATTTTTGACAAAAGGGGCCCACTTTTTCCACTTGATTCAGCTTGGCCATGCTTCCCACGTGTCCAACAAATTATTTCAAGATTTAAAATTAATTTTTTCATTTTTATTTAATTTTATTTGATTTAATTCATTTTAAATCATTTAAAATCAAAGAAGTTAATTAAGGGGATATTTCTTGTATTGAATTGCTTTAAATCAACATCATTGACATCCCAAATTCGTGCAAAGGCCTAAATGAAGCAAGAATTCAAATTTTGGCTTAAGAATGGAAAGTGCTTCAATGGGGTTTATGGAAAATCCCAAGCATGAATGCATTGCATTATTGGCTTTAATTCTGATCAAGACTCATTACATAATACATGTACAAGCTAACACAAGCAAGGTCACGACCTAAGAAGCTCAAAAACGGCCAGAGAGAAACTCAAAAAACTGTCAAAAAGTGGGAGACCTAAATCTATCTTGCAGGCCTTTCCATACAAAACTGAAGACGCAGCTTCCTTCCTGGCAACGCCCTGAAGCCAACTCAACCATTGCCAAGCCCTAAGACCTCCTGTACATCACTGTAAGTCATCACAAACTCGTCTCTGAGCATGAATCTGGAACTCCCTATTCTTGCGTTTTTTTCTCAAAAAAGCTGGCATATTCATGTTCCTTGATCAATTTCCAACATGATTGCATTAGCCAATTTCACTGTTAGGCCCTGAATCGTGGTGCCCGATTCTAGGGTTCACGTTTTTTTTCGTTTTAGGCGTTTTTGTTTCAGGTTAAATCAAGGCCATCCAAGGGCATAAGTGATATCAGTGGACATAGGCGAGGTCGACCATGGTTTTGAAATGTATTTTTATGGCCTAGGAATGATTCTAGGACGAACCTACGAACTCACATGCGGATATAAATCCGCAGGTAAAAAGCCAGTGTCCAAGGAAGAAGACGCTGACGCGTCCCCTCCTCATTTCTCCGTTTGAAATAAAGCGCGCTTTTCTTTTTTTTGCAGGGGATTATTTGATTTGCTAATGTAATGTTTATGTATTGTTATTGTTTCAACTAGCGCGCACAGCTCAGATGGCAATGCATTAGTGGATTTCTCCAAAGGGCACGAGTTCAAGTCATGGTTCTGGCCTTTTTCCACCTTTTCCATAATTAACTTGTTTTCTTTGTTTTTCCTTGTTTTATATTTTTAATCTTAATTTAATTTATATTCAAATAATTTTCTCATGCATTTAAAAACTCACAAAAAATATTTTCCATTTGCATTTTAATCAGAAAAATGTTTATTTAATTTTTGACATTAAAAATAATATTTTTGCATGCATATTTTAATTAATTGTTGAATAATCATTAATTTGACTTTTATTTGCTTTTAGTTATTAAAATTGATCCAAAAAACACCAAAAATAATTACTCTATCATTAAATTAATTTAACTTACTTTTTTCATAAAAAACAAAAAAATATAATTAACACTTTTATTATTATTTTTATTTTGTAAATAAATCATAATTGAATTAGTTTTTAATTAGGCCATTTAAACATTTTAATAATTAAAATAGATTTAGATTTAGGTTAATCTTTAACTTTGTTTCTTTTTATTTCTATTTTATTTCATAAAAAAACATAAAAAACAAAAAAATATTTTCTTGTAATTAAAATAATTAATTAGTTTTCAATTTCATTTAATTACCGGAAAAGACAAAAAAATTAATTCCCTTTTCTTTATTCGCGCGTATTTAATTTGTTCGATTATTATGTAATTGCTCTGGATATGTAATAGTAAATAGGACCTTTTACTGTTTTTTTTTATTTTTCGCACTTATTTACTTAAAACGGGTCTTTGTAAAGATTTGGCGATGTATAGACCTGCGCCTTGTAATAGCGTAGGATTTACGTTTTCCGCAATTTACTTTCCGCACCCCTTTTAACTGTTAACTTGTATGAAAGAATGCATGCCCAAAATAAAATCAAAGTGTAGATCACTATAATGCATGACAAGATAAAACATAACTAAAAATAACACACAAATTCACACACCACTCTTAGGGTACGCCTCACTGTTGCCTTGCCCTCGAAACGTGGTCGCCGAGTATAGGACGTTTTAGTAAGTCCTTATGTCCATGACCCATGGCATAAGGGTAGCTTCTAAGGTGTCCTACTGTTGCTCTGGTGGCCACACTGTCCCTACAAACTCGAATTGTGGTCGTCGAGTACAGGACGTTTTGGTAAGTCCTTATGTCCATGATATGATCCAGTCGCCTCGGAAAGGTTGCCTCGGAATTAAAAAGGATCAATGGCATAAGGGTAGCTTCTAAGGTGTCCTACTGTTGCTCTGGTGACCACACTGTCCCTACAAACGAATTGACCCGAACACCTCCAACGGTGATGCTACCTACCTCTCAATGGTGGGATGGCATTACCTTAAGGACATTTACACAGCCTAATTCCTTAGGGTAGGTAGATGACTCGTAGATACTTGCTCTAATTCAAAACAAATCAAAAACTCTTTTCACACCGACACTTTCAAAAAGACTTTCAAAACAATTTTTCAAACACTCTTGAGGACTGATACAAGAGTCGATCTGAAACTTTAAACGAAACTTTTTCAAACCCACTCACACTTTGAAAAGCAAACAATTTTGAAAACACAAATGAGCAAGTATCTAAGAGACCATGGATAACCATGGATAGAAAGGGTGCTAACACCTTCCCTTTCTATAAATCTACCTCCCGAACCGAGAAACTATCTCATAAGGAATTTTGCTGTGCTTTTGTCCTGTCCATGTTGGAGAAAATAAAAGACGGTGGCGACTCTTGCTTACCGCAACATTTCGCGAACCAGCGTTAAACAGTCAGTTCCAGATCCACCGATCACAGTTGTCATAATATCCTCGTCAGGGAAGTCGAACCTCATAGATTGGTAATCTTTGACGGCTTGATGAGCTAGATGGTCAGCTAGTACACTCCCATTTATAGCTTTTTGGGTTGTGTACAGGATATCATACTAAGTCAGGATCATCTTCCATCTAGCGATTCTTCCGGATAAAGCAGGCTTCTCGAAGATGTACTTGATCGGATCCATTTTGGAAATCAGCAAAGTGGTATGTGTCAACATATACTGCCTTAGCCGGCGAGCAGCCCATACCAAAGCACGGCAAGTTTTCTTGAGCAGTGAGTAGCGAGTCTCACAGTCGGTAAACTTTTTGCTAAGGTAATAAATGGCATACTTTTTTCGGCCAGATTCGTCATGTTGGCCCAGTACGCACCCCATTGAGTTATCCAAGACAGTGAGATACATGATTAAAGGTATTCCTTCGACGGGTAGCATCAAAATAGGAGATTCCAGCAAATACTCCTTGATTTTATCGAAAGCAACTTGACAATCATTGTTCCATTCAACCACCTGATCTTTCTTCAACAGCTTGAAGATTGGTTCACAGGTAGATGTTAGGTGAGAGATGAACCTTGCGATGTAGTTTAGGCGCCCCAAGAAACCTCTGACCTCTTTCTCAGTGCGAGGGGCAGGCATTTATTTTATAGCTTTGACTTTGGCAGGGTCAACCTCGATGCCTTTCTTACTGACGATGAATCCCAAAAGTTTAACGGACCTGACTCTGAAAGTGCACTTGCTAGGGTTCAGTCTGAGCTTATACTCCTTTAACCTGACAAACATCTTTTGCAGATGGTCGAGGTGTTCTTCTTCTGTCTGTGAACGGGCTATCATGTCGTCTATGTAGACTTCAATATCATGATGTATCATGTCATGAAACAAAGCTACCATGGCCCGCTGATAGGTTTCCCCGGAATTCTTCAGTCTGAATGGCATCACTTTATAGCAGAAGGTACCTCACTGCGTAACGAAAGTAGTCTTTTCCATGTCTTCGGGGGCCATTTTGATCTGGTTGTACCCTGAAAATCCATCCATGAAAGAGAATACCTTGTGTTGAGCTGTGTTGTCAACCAAGATGTCAATGTGTAGTAGTGGAAAATCATCTTTAGGGCTAGCCCTGTTTAAATCTCTGTAGTCCACACACATTCTGACTTTGCCGTCCTTCTTAGGCACGGGCACAATGTTAGCGACCCATTGTGGATAGGAAGTAACAGCCAGAAAGCCAACATTGAACTGCTTCATCACTTCAACTTTGATCTTTTCAGATATGTCGGGCCTCATTCGGCGGACTTTCTGTTTGATTGGTGGACAGTCTTCTCTTGTAGGGAGACGGTGAACCACAATATCTGTATCTAGTCCCGGCATGTCTTCATAGGACCAGGCGGAGATCTCAACATATTCATTCAACAGCTGAACTAAGCGCTCTTTGACACTTGGCTCCAGATTGGCACCTACTTTAACCTCTTTTTTATCTTCGGCAATACCCAAATTGATAGTCTCTAACAACTCTTCATGGGGCAGAATAGCCCTTTCTTCTTGTTTCAAAAGCCTAGCCAACTCTCCAGGCACTTTATAGTCTTCATTACCTTTGTATTCGGAATGATTGAACAGATCTTCAGAGTCACTGAAGGCCATAGCAGAATTGTTACCCATGGAATCCGGAGTGGATGGGTACCTTCATTTTGTGAATGTGGGTGTGTGTAAGGGATTGCCACCTTTGAACAAAATAAAATGTAAAAAGAAAGAAAATGAACACAAAAGTTTATAGATGAGAACGTCCATGATTCATTAAAAATGGCATATGAAAATGAAGAATCAAAACCCTTACAAATGGACCTATACGCCCCGGGTAAGGCATAAGGCAAAAAGTGTACGAATTGTTTAAAAGTTATTACAGACCAAACAGGAAATGTTCAAAAGATAAATTACTGATTGATGAAAGTAATGGGAACGAAGTCTTTCGCCTCCCAGTTGTTCATTCCTCCTTCAATAGTTGGAAAGATCCAGTCTTCAAAATTGCTTTCTTCTTCATCGTCCTCTAAAGCATGAACTCTGTAATGAGTGATTTTTAATGGTGGTACTCCAGCCCGGGAGCGACGCGCAGCTTTCTGGCTAGCAGCAGTGAAACCCAATCCGTACTTATCTGTCTTGTAAGGAAAATCTGGCAATTGACCCCACACTGTACTTCCTCCTTCCTTGATTACAGCCTCCGCATATTTAAGGGATGACATCCGGGACCCAGGCTTGGTAATGATGGGCACATCAGTCATTATCTTGGCTACCGCAACTTCAGGATAAACCTCTTCAAAGTGTTGGAAAGGTGTTTCTATGAATTCACCATCTAACTCCATGTAGCAGGAAGAGTTAAGGTGGATTATCATATACTCCTCCTCACCATGAACTGTTATGATCTTACCCTGGACTGGGTATTTGAGCATATGGTGTAGAGAAGAAGTGACTGCCCCAGCGTTGTGGATCCATGTCCTCCCCAACAAGCATGAATATGAAGGACGGATGTCCATCACATAAAAAGTAGAGTTGAAAACTTCCGTTCCCACCTTAATTGGGATGTCCACCTCTTCGTGAACCATCCGCTTAGAACCGTCGAAGGCTCTAACAAATGATATTACTGGCCTTTATGGTCAAACATTCACAGTCCAATCTGTCCAATGCTTTCTTTGGTAAAACATTTAAAGATGAACTGGTATCAACCAGAACATGAGCAAGTGTGGTTCCTCTGCACTCTACCGAAACATACAGCACATCATTATGCTTTCTTCCCTTAGATGTCAGATTGGCATCAGAGAAACCAAGACCATTGTCGGCTGTAAGGCTAGCCACGCACTCCTGAAACTGATCCGTAGAAGTTTCTTGAGGCACATGTGCCGTCTTTAGGAATTTGATCAAGGCTTTGGCATGAGCCTCGGAGCAGAGTAATTGAGCCAGCATAGAGATTTTTGAAGGGGTTTTCCCCAGCTGCTCTACGACATCATAATCGCTCTTCTTAATTATCTTTAAAATCTCCTCCATCTCCTTTTGGGTGGTCTCGGGGATAACCAAAGTCTGAGCCCTCATCCTGACGGGAATTTCTTGGATCCCCTTACCTTTATCAGCAGTAATAGTAGAGGGTACAACTTCAGGAGTAACAATTTCTTCAATCACTGGACTTCGCACAGATATCTTGACAGGCACAGGAGCACTTGAGGGTCCGGAGACTTCCCGTGGAGGAGAAATCTTCGGAGAGAAGATTCTTCCGCTACGAGTGATCTTATTTGTCCCTGCAATATTCCCCACATCAGGAGTCTCTTCATTGGAATTTTCTTCAACTGATTCGATCTATTTCACATTGTGATAGAAGATCTCTCCTCCGTAATTCCATGGTATTGTCTTGTTAGACTTATATGGGATATGCCCCAGCATGGTAATTTTCAGTGGTACAAACTTTGGATCGGGCGTAATCTTAACAGGCCTTTTGCAGGTCTTGGAAAGATTGTCGAAAATGGTGATTATAGCAACATCATTGATTGGAGTAACAGGAGTAATAGTAGCAACAAGAGTTTTTTGAAAGAGTTCTCTTGAGTATCCATCAAGCGTTGGATGCCTGACTTCAACAGCGGATAATCAGATTGCAAGGTCAAACAAAGGTAACAACCTTTTTCACAGCCTGGGAAAATCCCGGCTTTTAACAGATTCATCTTGATCATTGGTAACGGAGTCATTAAGTCATCAACAGTGGTAACATGAAGATATTCTACAATAGCATGGACATTATGACCATGTTTTGGCATAGGAGCAGATATCACATTAGGTTTTTCGGGGGCATCAAACTCCACCTCCTTGGCATCTATTAAATCTTGGATCTTGTTTTTAAGGGCCCAACAGTTGTTGGTGTCGTGCCCCACACTGTCCGGATGATATGCACATTTTGCATTGGAATGATAATAGGGAGAAGATGTATTTGGATTTTTTGGCGCTTCTTTCAAGTTGGTAAGGTTTAACTTTAACGTTGTGGCCTTTCTACCCTTTGCTGGTTAGCTCTGGGTTGAATGCTTCGAGGTTGATCGGCCGAGGAGTTCTGAATCATCACAGCCCCCACCGCTGGTCGGCGCTCCATTCTCCCTTGATTTCTCTGGGTGTGAACAGCAGAAATTTCCTTCTTGACTGGGAAGGTCTTCTTGATAGCAGTGGAAGAAGAGGTATCCTTCTGAATTTTACCACTCTTAATGCCAGCTTCGACCCTTTCACCTGTCAAAATTAATTCGGTGAACCCTGCGGATGAGCTCCCGATCAAGTGATTAAAGAATGGACCTGACAGGGTCCCCAAAAATATATCAACCAGCTCTCTATCCGACAATGGTGGTTGCACCCTTCCAGCAAAATCCCGCCACTTTTGGGCATACTCCTTAAATCCCTCATTAGAGGCCATACCCATACTCTGTAGTTGAGTACGAGTAGGTGCTAAATCTGTGTTATATTGGTATTGTCTATAGAAAGCAGCAGCCAAATCCTCCCAGTTATGAGAACCAGATCTCTCAAGTTGATAGAACCAGTCCAATTGCGTACCCGACAAACTATCTTGAAAAAAGTGGACCCACAAATCCTTATCAGAAGAGTGAGGTTGGATCTTTCTGACGTAGGACCGCAGATGCATCTTCGGACAGGACAACCCGTCGTATTTAGCAAATGTAGGAACTTTGAACTTAGGAGGAATGACGATCCCAGCAACCAACCCTAGTTCTTCGAAATCTAGCCCAGGTACCCTTTGTACCTCCAGGGCTGCCAGCCGATCCTCTAGATTCTTATACTTATCGTCCGCCAGAGGGTACTGCTGTTCGGAGTAATCTTCATCCTCTTCCTCTTCTTCCTCTTCAGCTTCAGACTCCGAAGGTAGCGCAGTTCCTTTTCCTTTACCAACTCTTTCGTCAGACGTCGAGGGGAAATCCAGAACTCTCCTAGCCTGATTCTCAAACCTTCTTGCCATAGTGGCCACACCAATTCTTTTATTTTTCTTCTTTTCCTTTTCCTTTTCTTTCTCTAACAGTGCTTTAAGGTCCTCTTGACCCTTTGCCAAGGTCATGAGGAGTTGCTGGAATTGCGAATTCTGTGCTTGCAGATCTTTGACCATCTGCTCTATATCCATCTTGCTGAAATAAACAGCAAAAAGATAAGGAAACCTGGTGTAAAGACCTGTTTATGCATATGATGAATGATGTGTATTCATGTAATGCATTCAAGGATTCAGAAATTCAAATTTGTTGCAAACAAAAAGAAAACATGTCATATTAATAAGAAGAAATTTGTTAGTACATAAATGCCCCATGGGCAAAATATTACAAAATTCTTAATGTAAAAAGACGTTGCGCATCCTCTTTGGTGCGATGTAAGTGTTGAGATTCTTCTCTTCGTGGAGTTGGCGGGTAAGTTCCAAAACCTTCTTCTCACTGGCGTAGAAGCTGGCTTCAAAAGTATTTCGTTCTTCCTTGAGCTGTATCCAACTCTTTTGCAAATCTTCCAATGATGTTGTCATGTCAGGATGTAGGAGGGTGTATGGAACCTCTCCTTCCATAACAGGCTCTTTGATCATGGGGAGAATGTGGGGGTAAGGCATCATAAGACTCTGGGCGCGGGTTTGTACCCACTTGAGATAAGGCTCAAGGGGGATGGAATTCTTGTGTCCCAGTGTCTTACTATCCACTTTGTTGGGCATTCTCCAAGCTCGGATAAACCTTTGTCGAATTCCTTGAGCATTGTTATCAAAGTCAAAAACCAAGTCAGGAATCAGCATATCATGAGGGCCATCCCTTCGGGCATACCAAAATTGCCTCAGAGCTAAACAGGGGTTGTAGGTAATGCCTCCCCTAATGCCAAGTAATGGGACATTAGGGAATTCCCCACAACGATCAATGATGATGACATTTTATCTGGACCGAGAACACCAATGAACATCAGAATGTGTGAGGGTCATCAACCGTTGTGACAACCTTAAACCCTTCTCATTCTTCAAAACTAACTGGGGAAGGTGAGAAATAAACCACCTTGTTAGAAGAGGAGTACAGCACATGAGAACACCTCTTTTCCTCATTGTTCGTGTGTGAAATGAGTGTAGGATATCCCCAAGCAATGTAGGCACAGGATTCCGAGATATGAAAATTTTGACAGCATTCACATCTATAAGTTGATCAGGGTTTGGGAACAAGACCAACCCATAGATGAGAAGTGCTACAATCTCCTCAAAAGCTTGTAGATCTAAAGAATTCCAGCAGTCTTGTGCCTTCTCAAACAGAAAATTTGTCAAGAAACCCTTGACACCACTTCTGGTTTCCCAATGACCTTTGGTATCAGATGGTTGCAAGTGTAAGGCTTGAGCAACATCTTCAGGCTTTGGTTCTCTTTCCGTACCGTTGTAGGGTAGTTGATGGAGAATAGGAATCCTCAGAAGTTGAGAAAATTCCTCCAAAGTAGGCACTAGTTGGTAATCAGGAAATGTAAAGCAATGGTGTAGGGGGTCAAAGAACTGGAAGAGAACTTTCACCATGTCTTCTTCAATGTTGGAGTTGACCAAGTTGAGAAGTCTACCATTTCTTTCACTGAAGAGAGAATTATCTGGAATCTTGGAAGTAAGCTCCTTGAGTTGAGGAGGGATTCTCACAAGGTTAACCTGAATTGTTTTTCAGCGAAGAGATTCCATAACCTACAAAACAAGAACAAATATGAAGATCCAAACCCTTGAAATAGTTAGTGGATGCATATGATGCTTTATGATGTTCATGATGTATGCACAAGTATATGTACAAACAAGTCACACAAGTTCCTAGTTTCAGGCTTGCATGGGGTTTCATAGGTAAGTACCTTCTTGAAGTTAGTTGGCTCAACCTGTCCTATAAATAGTAATTGGGTTCTAAAGAGCTCAATATCACTGGATTATTTTCTGTGTTCATTGTTTCAGTTTAGCCACTTAACTGGCGACCGAAATATTCCAAGAAAATAACCCTCAATGAGTGTAGTATCGAGTATCTACCAACTTCGGACTGCACCAAAGTCGGTCATCTCACTACCCCTAAAAAGGCCAAGATGGTCAAGTAAAGGTTCTAAGAGTTCATTAGTGCTTCATGACATCACTCAGCGGCCCCGTATTCTCTTTGATTGACTCAAAGGCTACCGGTACTCACAAATATGTCGCACTAATATAGCTATTTCTTCAACCATGTCGGTATACCCCGCACAGTTTCCACAATGTATTGCTATTTACCTATGAATGTTTCCCAAATCCGGGTAGAGGATTTCAAGCCCAAATAATAGAACCAATTGTAAAGCAATCAAAGCAAACAAGATAAGCATGCAAAGGTGATATAAACCCTAAGTTTACTCAACTTTTACAATTCCCCAGCAGAGTCTCCAGTTCTGTGATACGGTGGGAGAACTGACATGAGGTTTTGTGTTTTGTGTTCGCAAATGTTTCGGTTTAGCAAGAGTCGCCACCGACTTTTTATTTTATCCTAAGGAAAGGTCAAAAAGCACAGGAAAGACCTTTGAGGTGTTTTCTTGGGTTCGAGAAGTAGATTATGAAAAGGGAAGGTGCAAGCACCCTTTTCATCCATGGTTATCCATGGGCTCTTAGTTACTTGTTTAGATCACTTGCTTTTGCTTTTCAATTGTTTGAAATGGTGCTTTGTGTGTGGTTTTGAAAGATGTTTTGAAAAGAGGCCATCGTTGTGGCAACCTTTGTAATGATTCTTGTTTGAATGTATACAAAGGTGTTTTTGTCTTTTGAAAAGATGTTTCAATGTTTGAAAGTTTGCTTTGGGAAATGTTTTGAAAATGTGTTGTGAAGTGTGTTTGAAAATAACAAGGATGTTTTGCAAGTTTTGATCAAGTAACTAAGAGTTATCTACCCTATTTTACTCAAAGGTATTTCCTACACATTTTTAACCCTTTTGACAGTGTTGTTTTACCATTGCATTTGGTAAACAACCTTGTATTAGGATGTTAAACGGGATAGGCGCGGGTCATCGTATAGACCATGATAGCAATTGTATTAAATATTTTTATCAAATTTTTGAGGGACTAGATCATTTTGTTTAGGCAACCAAGATAGCGTCATCGAGGGACTATGATCTTTTGTTTTGTTTTTGTTTTGCCAAAGTACCTAACATGCATGACACGGCCCATTTTTAAGGCAACAAGTGCGTAAAATAAATCTACCACTATTATAATATGATTATGGGGAAGGGGATACAATTTTTGAATGGAGATTATTTGAGAAGAAATTAAAACCCTAATTTACTATTACATCCAAATTGAATCAAATGACATAAATAATAAATGAATAATATTAAATAAACAAATTAAATAAATATACAAAATATTATGAATATGCAAAAGTGTTTATGTTTATTATTATTTTTTTTATGTATGCAAAAATTATTTAATGCAAAAAGAAGGGAATAAAAAAAGATTATTATTTTTTTTTATTAAGGGTAAAACCCTAATTTTCTTTAAGAAGATAAATATATTAACTATATTATTTATGTACAATAAATTAAAATAATATATATACAAAAATAAAATATATTTAGAAAAAGTTTTATTTAAGTATAAAAAATAAAAGTATAATATTTTATTGTTTCTATTCTAAAGTATTTATTAAATAAAATAAAAGTATGCATATATATATTTATATTAAATATATATAAAATAGAAATATATTTAGAACAATATTTTTTAGTGTAAATAAAATAAAGAATAAAATAAAAGTATAATGGTAATTATATATTATTTTTAATTTTTCAATAAATAAAGTATATACTACTAAATTATTTTTAAGTCTAAAAAAAACATTAAAATAATAAAAATAAATGTGAGAATTTATGAAAATATTTTTGGATATTTTTATGTTTGAAAAATATAAAATAAAAATCAGAAAAGATAAATAAATACAAAAATATAAAATATAAAGAAATTGGGCCAGAGGGTGCATTCAGTAAAAAGGGGGGTGTCAAAAACAAAAGAAGCAAAGCCCAGCCCAAGCCAGACTTCATCTTCAACCTTTGTCTTCGAATTTCGCGTGCACCCTGTACACAAAGCCAGATCCTGCATACGTGCTCTAATGCAAAAACACATAACATCAAAGTTGTTGAGCTTTCCAAGACGAGTTCAACCATATAAAAAACTTGTCCTAACTCTCAAAGACCGGAGAGAATTTCTCTGGCCCTAAATCTTAACCTATTTTTTTCAGGATGTTCATGGATCAAATTCTCTTAGCATGCTTAACTAAAATGAAAACTGAGCATATGTACAGCTTCATGGCTATGAATACTACATTTCTTATTCACAAACCTAAGTCTAAATGTTCCTAAATAGAGAGATAGGAAGTTGATAAAAACTTGTTTCAGCTGACTTCGTGTATGACAATGTGGAGCTTTTCAACAAGGCCTGCGATGTTTGGGAGCTTGCCTGAACTTCCCCTGACCTTCTCCAATGTCTAGCTTCCCTTGAATGTGCTTGAACAAACCTACAGAACTCAACCTGCACAAGCTGAAATCAAAAATGGAAAACCCTGTAAATGGAGTTACAGTCAGTGTTTAAGGGTTGGGATAGCTTGGATAGGTTGTATGAAAAGTGTTTGAACATGTTTGGGACAAAACGCACGAGCAAATTGTGCTATGGAAACCAAACTGCAGATGGTGCCCTGTTTTGCCAATGGAAGGTGATTTTGTGCTATGGGAGGTTTGAGGGCTCTAATGGTCGTGTTTCTGGTTCAAGGGGATATGAGGAAGTTGTCTCAAAAGCTCGCACAAGTTGGTTTTAGCTGATGTTCAAGTTCTAGTGTATTGGACATGTTTCTTGTCTTTTAAGCCAAAATGAACAATGATGTAATACAAGCCTGTACAGGCTATCTATCAGCCTGCCTCTTGTGATCTTGTCCCCTCAAGTTGGTGGATATGCTTTGCTGCACAAGATATTGTTTCAGGCTCAAGAGATGTGGTTTTGACATAAAGCATATTTTTTGCAAAAATGGAAATGTTGCTTTTTCTACTTAGGGATTAATCTTGTGTGCAATGCTCTAATGACCAAAACAAAACCTTAGACCAATGGATTTGCATTTAATTATTGAGTATGAAATGGTTTTAAGGCCTGTAATCTAGTGCAAAGCAAGCTGATTTGAATTTGCAACTTGTATCAATATGAACATGCCATGGATGAAGAGTGAGGTTTTGCCAACTTCAAACCTTCGATTCTCCCCAACCACAAATGATTTTGGAGAGTTCTTGGACATTTTGGAAAGCTTGCAACATGATCTACATTCCATCTTTGAAATGAAATTTGAGATTCCAAGTGGAACTATGTGAAAAATGGCCATGAAGATAGGTCAAAATCCTGCCTAAACTAGGGCAAAATTTCACTAAGTTAAAAGTTTTAGGGACACTTGTTCAAAAATCATAACTTGAGATCCAAGCTTCTTTTGAGAAAACTTTGTGAATAAAAGTTGTAGACTTTGTGGAGTATTACAACTTTCATGTTGGAAGTTTTGTTTGAATCCAATTGCATCATGGTGAAAATGTTAGGCAAAGTTAGGCAAAATTAAGAAAATTTCATAACTTAGAAAAATTCTAAGTTATGAAAATTTTCAACTTTAAACCCTAATTTGCAAAAATGGGTTTCTTGATGAACAAGTTTCATGTTTTGACACATCTTGATGAAAAATGACCCTTGGCACTTGATTTTGACCAAAAATTCAAAGTTTGACTTTTCAGTGTACAGTCAAATTTTGATCAATTGACTGAAAAATTCATCTGTCAATCTAATGCAATTGAGATCTTTTGAGCTTGTTGAATAGGTAAAAATGATGCCATTGAGTCCTTGAATCCATGCTTGAGCCCAATTTTCCATTGGCTAGGTCAAAAGTCAGAAATTTCCCTTGTACAGTCAAAACCCTAAAATGACCATTTTGCCCTTTTGATGATCTGATCAAATTTCTTGAGGAGTTGTCGTCCAAACTTGATCAAATGGTTCATATGAGTCTATAATGTTGATGTGGGTCAAAAATCATGAGGTTTGACTGTAAATTGGCCACAGTTGACTTTTTCCCCAATACAACTGATTTCTAGGTCAACTGTCCAATTGACTGGGCAAAAATTTGATTCAAGGCTTGAAACTTGGTATGGACAAACTTATGAGTCTAACATGAAGTATGAAAGTCACTTTGAGCATTACAAGTCCAAAATTCTTTATGCAATACTCAAACCCTAATTTATGTCTCAGTGCAAGGAGATGTCTTGAGCAGTGCAAAACCCTAATCCTGTCTGGAGTTCAAAGAGTCTTGTGAGGGGAAATCTTGATAAAACGAGAGGGAAAATTTTGGGGTACAACAATAAGGCTTCCTACCAACTAATGTTGTGGATAGTACTATCTCTAACAGAGAAGGAAAATAACAAGAACAACCTTTAATGGGTAAGACTTAACAAATTTCTTGCTCATAATAGTTTCAAACTAACAAATTCATTTTTACACCTCACGTTTCAAAACAATAATTTTCCAAAAACACTTTGTATAAATTCTTGAGGACTGATACAAGAATTATTACAAAGTCTACCTTAGAATTTGCATTCAAAATATTTTCAAATCACATACACACAAAGCAAGTTTAAAGTGAGCGAAGCAATTAAGAGCTCGTAGATAACTACGGATGAAAAGGGTGTTAACACCTTCGCTTTCATAACTTACCCCCCGAACTCAAAATCTATCAAAGGTCTTTCATGTTCTTTTCACCTTTCCTCATTGGATAAAAGAAAAGTCGATGGTGACTCTTGCTATCCGCAACATTTGCGATAAAACACTAAACAAGTTAGTTCTCCTACTGTATTACAGATATTAAGGAGGATTCCAACATCCCTATCATTCTAGGAAGACCCTTTTTGTCCACAGTTGGAGCCAGCATAGACGTAAAGAGAAGAAAGCTGACCTTTGAGGTTGGCAAAGAAAAGGTTGAATTAATTCTCTCACAACTCTTAAAGGCACTATCCGTAGTGGAATTATCTTGTTTCTTGGATGTCATCGACGAATGTGTTAATGAAAAGGAGATGCAACAAACTAAGTATACTGAAGTACTAAAAATTCCAACACCTCCTATATTTGAAGACGATAATTGGCGTCAGCCATACATAGATGACAATCTGAGAGAATGTCTCGCACTAATTCCCAACCTATGCCGTACTCAAAGAAACCTGTTGTAGAACTTAAAACACTACCAAAAAATATAAGGTATGAATTCCTAGACACACAACTTGAACGACCAATTATAGTCAATGCAGATTTAAGACAGATAAAAACTGAAAAATTCTTACATGTTTTAAGAAAGTATCGAACTACTCTAGGCTATAACATCTCAGATTTAAGAGTAATAAGTCCCTTTATCTGTATGCATCACATTAAGCTTAAGGAAGACTGTAAGACCTCTAGAGAACATCAGAGAAGAATCAAACCTGTTTTGAGTGATGTGTTAAGAGAGAAGTACAAAATTAATTAGAAGCAGGAATCATATACTCGATATCCGACAGTAAATGGATCAGCCTAGTACATGTCGTACCAAATAAGGGAGGGGTTACAGTTGTCAATAATGAAAAGGGTGAATCCGTAGAAAAGCGTACTAAAATCGGATGGAGAATGTGCATCGACTATAGAAAGCTAAACAAAGCCACTCGTAAGGATCATTTTCCTTTACCCTTTATTGATCAAACGCTTGAATGACTGGCTAAACATTCTCATTTATGCTATTTAGACAGTTATTAGGGATTTTTCCAAATCCCTATTCATCCTTTGACCAAAAAAAGACTACCTTCACATGTCCTTATGGTACATTTTTCTACTGACGAATGTCATTCGGACTGTGTAACGCTCCCACAATATTTCAGAGATGCATGATGTCACTCTACATTGGTTTTTAGACAATATACTAGAAGTTCTTATGGATGATTTTTCTGTTTGTGGGTAGGGTTTTGAAGGATGCCTATCAAACCTCGAAATGGTACTTGAGAGATGCGTAAAAGTTAATCCCGTGTTAAATTGGGAAAAATGCCATTTCATGGTCCGACAAGGAATTGTACTTGGACACATAGTGTCCGACAAAGGTATTGGAGTTGATAAAGAAAAAATAGAAATCATTGAAAATCTTCAACCACCAAAAATAGTTAGAGATATACGAAGTTTCTTGGGACACACTGATTTCTACCAATGATTCATTAAAGATTTCTTTAAAATAACCAAACCACTAACTATCTTATTAATGAAAGGCGTTAAATTCATCTTTGACGGAAATGCTTAGAAGCGTTCAAACATTTAAAAAATGCTCTTATTACCGCACATATCATGCAACCACCTGATTGGAGTAAACCATTCGAGATAATATGTGACGCTAGTGATTATGCCATAGTGGCAGTCTTAAGACAAAGAGAAGACAAAAAGCTTCATGTGATTTATTATGCAAGTAGAACTTTAGACCATGCACAAATGAACTACGCCATAATGGAAATGGAACTCCTAGCCGTTGTATTCACATTAGATAAATTATGTTCTTACTTAGTAGGAGCAAAAATAATTGTCTATATTGACCACGTAACAATTAGGTACCTATTGAATAAAAAGGACACCAAACCAAGACTCTTAAGATGGATTCTGCTCCTGCAAGAATTAGATTTAGAAATCAAAGATAAGAAAGGAACATAAAATGTAGTAGCTGATCATCTCTCTAGAATTGAGGACATGAAATCAGAACGAGTGTCTATCGATGATGATTTCCCTTATGAACGACTCATAGCCCAGTTAGAAAGTAACGCAGTTAAATAGTCTTTGACTTATAACGATGTAGAAACAAATGAAGTTGTGGAAGAAATTTACATCAAAACTACACTTCCATGGTACATTGACTTTGTCAACTACTTAGAAGCAGGAGTACTTCCACCAGACTTGACCTACCAACAAAAGAAGAAATTCTTCCATGATCTTAAACATTACTTCTGGGATGAGCCTCTTCTTTTTAAGAGGGGCGCCGATGGTATCTTCCATTGATGCGTCCCCAGAGAAGAAGTAAATAACATAATATCTCATTTCCATTCTACTCCTTATGGAGGACATGCACGCACTTCAAAGACTTGCACTAAGATCTTACAAGCTGACCTCTTTTGGCCTAATCTATGGAAAGACGTCCATACCGCGGTTATAATTGAGACCGATTCCAACGCACTGGAAATATATCTAGACGCGATGAGATTCCATTGAAAGGTATCTTAGAAGTAAAAGTCTTTCATGTTTCGGGAATTGATTTTATGGGCCCTTTCCCATCTTCTTTTGGTAAAAAGTACATACTAGTTGTTGTTGATTATGTATCGAAGTGGATAGAGGCTATAGCCTCTCCTACAAATGATGCACGAGTAGTAATTAAGATTTTTAAGAATATATTTCCTAGATTCGTTGTGCCGAGACTTGTCATAAGCGACAGATCGTCCCATTTCATTTCAAAAATCTTTGAAAAACTTTTGTTGAAATATGGAGTCTGACACCGAGTAGAAACACCTTATCACCCATAAACTAGTGGGAAAGTAGAAGTTTCAAATAGAGAAATTAAGAAAGTCTCAGAGAAAACAGTTTCCACGTCTAGAAAAGATTGGTCTTCAAAACTACATGAAGCTTTGTTGGCATATAGGACAGCTTATAAGACCCCGATAGGAACCACACCATTTAAGCTAGTTTATAGAAAATCTTGTCATTTGCCGGTAGAATTGGATCATAAGGCATATTGGGCTATCAAGACCCTTAACTTGAATTATACTACTGTGATATGGTGGGAAAGAACTGACTGTTTTTGGAATGTTGGTTTGCGTTTTGCATTTGTTTTCGCAAAATGTCGCGGTAAGCAAGAGTCGCCACCGACTTTTATTTTATCCAACAAGGAAAGGAAAAAAGCACAGAAAAATTCCTTTTTCGAGATATTTCTTGGGTTCGGGGGGTAGATTATAGAAAGGGAAGGTGTTAGCACCCTTTCTATCCGTGGTTATCCACGGGCTCTTAGGTATTTGCTCATATTGTTTTTAAAATTGCTTTCTTTGTGCTTGTGGGTTTGAAAAAGTTTTTGTTTTGAAAACTTCGTTTTAACTCCTGCTTCTGTCCTTAAGAGTGTATGAAGTGTTTTTGAAAACTTTGTTCGAAAAGTGTAAGTGTGAAAAGTTTTTGTTTTTGAAAGAGCAAGTACTTAAGAACCATCTACCTACTCGAAAAAGGAATCGTTCTATGCTATCTTCCTTTAGACAATGCTATCCTACTATTGATGAGTAGGTAGCACCATCGTTGGAGTTTGAGGGTCAATTCGAATTAGGGACTTACGGTCACCAAAGCAGTGGTAGGACGCCTTAGCGGTAACCCTAATGTCTTAGATCATTTGTTTTGAGGCAACAATATCTGAGGCAACCGTTTCGAGGCGACTATGATCTTTAGACAAGAGGACGACCTATAAAGTGACCTATACCCAATGACCGCGTACAAAGGCAACCAAGTGGGGTGTACCCTAAGAGTGCGCATGTGTGAGTGT
The DNA here is from genome assembly GCA_948472305.1 of Vicia faba. Taxonomy (NCBI): domain Eukaryota; kingdom Viridiplantae; phylum Streptophyta; class Magnoliopsida; order Fabales; family Fabaceae; genus Vicia; species Vicia faba. The sequence goes on along the minus strand of OX451735.1, from coordinate 1,497,009,664 downwards.
GTCGTTTTCAGTTAATTTTATCTTTGTACATGTTAATGGTGATCTAAGTTGATTTTAGGTTAAAACATTTAATCTTGTCATGCATACCTATTATCAAGCATCTAACAGTTATATTTTGTGGGAAAATAAATTGCGGAAATTAAATTACAGTCGGGTATTTACATCGCCAAAAACAACCCTTTGAATTTTAAATGCGGAAAAATAAATAAAGCGATAAATATAATTAAATGGTCCTATTAGCTATAACAAACCGGGAACAAGTACAATATTAAATAAATAGATCGCGTGCGGGAAATTAAATCGGGTGTAAGTTTAGGGTTTTGACCCTTTGTTATTTAAAGAAAAGATTTTTTATTTGTTTTTGAATTAAGAAAGAAATTACCTAAGTTAATTATTAAATTAATTAATTAATTAATTAATTAATTAATGAAAATAAATTATTTTTTTGGATTTTTGGTATTTAAAGAAAGAAAATAAAATTAATTAATGTTAGTAAAAACCTAATTAAGTCTAATTGATTTTAATTATTTACAAAAATATATTAAAGTTATTTCTACTTAAAGCCTAAATTAATTAAATTAGTGTTTATTAATAAAAATCAAAATTTGATTTTATAAAGAAAATATTTTTGGGGTTTTAATTTTATAGAAAAAAAGAATTTTTGATTGGTTAGTTAATTAAATAAAACCAAAAAAGTAAATATATAAGGGAAAAGAGGTATGGGCCTATTTTGATGGTGTGATTAGCAAATATGAGGCCCATTTGCATTGGCCCTGTTTGACTTTCTTGATTTTATGCGCGCATGTTGACTTGGCTCCATGGTGGACCATCAACTTGGATCACCAGATCTGGCCTTTGGCCATCTGGCTGTTGGACGTGTGAAGGCGTATGGTATGCCACAAGCCTGGATATGCACCTGATTGTATGAAAAAACAAGAGAAAATGCCAAGCGCTGGAGGCAGGGATCGAACCCCTGACCTCCAACCATCAATGCCTTGGAAGTAGACACACTGACCACTGGGCCACTTTGCTTCAATTGTTAGTAATATGCAAACAAATCATAATATACAAAAACAAGTCAGTATGCCAACAAACAACAACAAAAAATGCGCGAAAATTTGAACTGGTCAATCAGAGGGTGACACGATCTCGTCCCTGTCCTTCCACCACCGTAAATTTACCTGTGGATTTGAATCCGCAGCTAAAAGCGTAGCTCGATCCAAAAATCAATTCCAGGCCATAAAAACGACCTTCAAAGGCATGGTTAGGTTCGTTTCCCTCTCCTGAGTGCAACCATGCCTATTATAGGAATCAATTTCACCTGAAATAAAAATCCCTAAAATCCAAAACGTAACCCTAGCCATGGTACTTTGAGGTTACAGTCCATATAAACCAAATTGTATATTGCCAAAATTTAGAAATGTTATAAGGATTATAAATATGCCAAGAATTTGTTCAAATGATGCAAGAATGAGGATTTACAGTTTCAAGAACAGAGCTTGGCATCGTGATACTTAAAGAGCTTTTGAAGGCTTGATGACGCGTGATTTGGATCCAGGAGGGTTATGTGATCACCCAGGAATCGATTGGGATGCTTCTTGGTTTCTGAGATTGCCTCTAAGTATGAATTCGAATTCAAGCTTTTTCACCACTTTTTCAAGTTTTGTTTTGCTTGTTCTGGCAGCCTCCAACCCTATTCTTCGTGCCTTTGCCTTCCTTATGTATTGTGGAATGTGCTAGGGTAACAAATATGGCTTCAATCTTCCACATTAATGCATTGCATATTTGATTTGATTCAATTTTGAAAGCTTGCCAAATTTGTCAAAAATCCATCTTTTTGCACATGATCTTGTGTGATACGAATTTGATGAGATTAATGATGATGATCTCAACCTGAAATAGCCAAAAAGATCTCAAGTAATCAATATTTGGATTTTATTTGATTTAATTTGATTAAAAATAAAATAATTCAATAAAAAATCAAATAAAATAATAAAAAAAGAAATATGATCTCAAGGCTGAAGCTAGGACACATGTGCAATGGTGCAAGCTCAAATCAAGTGGAAAAGAATGGGCCCATTTGACAAATTTGAAGTTTTGGGGATAGTTGACTTTTGGCAATTTTGCAAAAATGTCCAACTTCAACAATGCATAACTTCTCCAATTTTGAACTTTTGGAGGTGTTCTTGAACTTTTTAGAAAGCTTGAGATGTGCCCTAACCAACCCTTTTGGTCGCATCTCATTTTGATGTTCCATGCTCAAGTTATAAGCTTTGGAAAAAAAGTGTTTTTGTTGACTTTCAAAAATGACCTATAATGTCCAAATTTATAACTTCTTGTGAGTGAATTTTCTGATCTTGGGGTATGAAGATGGATTGTAGGAAATTGCATCCTATTCAAAATGAGCTTTGGATGGGTCATTTATCATAAAGTATGAGAATGTTATGCTTGGTCAAAGTTGAGTTGACTTTTCCTACAAAACCCTAATTTAGCAACTTTTGAGTCTTGATGAATTTTGAGAAATCCTTGATGAATCATGATCAACCCTTGATAAAGTGATGAAATATCCTTAAAAATAAGAATGTTGACAAAAAATCCTGAAGTTTGACTGTTTATAGGTCACAGTTGACTTTTGCCCTAACATTGTCGATTTTTGGACCCTTTGAGCAATTGAATGAGAAAACTTCCTCTACAAGGCTTGAAATTTGGCATGGATGATCTTGAGAACATATTAGGACATTGGGGAGCACTTGAGGTCATTTGGATTCAAATATCTTGATGCAACACAAAATCCTAATTTGGGGAAGACTGCCTTAGGAGATAACTTGACTGTCCAACTCTTGAGCAATCTTGAGCCACTTGGAGATTTTTCTTGCAGTGTTTTGAGAAATATGAGAGGGAAAATTTTGGGGTACAAAAGCTGCCCCTGTTAAATCTTCTTAAATCTGAGGATGTAGATTGGCTTTCGTGCCTTTCGTGATCCGAAGGTGGAAGATGATTGAACACTAGAGTGCCCAGAAATTTGCACTCGTGTAAAGTGGTATCGGCCTTGTGATGTCGGGAATGGGCTTTTAGATGCCATTTGGAGATTGCTGACGGGAGGATGGGCTTAAAGATGCCATCGGCAGGAGTGTGGATCGCATAAGAGATTCCTTAGCGAGAACTAGCATACTTGTTGTTGTGGAAGATTCCGCTGGGGGAAGTCTGATCTTGTTGATATTTAGGAACTTGCCGGTACTTCAACTGAGAGAATGCCTCTGCTGAGTTTTAAGAACCTGTCCGTAATTCAACTGGGGGGAAACATCTTCATCAAGATCTAGGAACTGTCTGGTCTTCAATGGAGTATAATTTTGTTGAGATTGTAGAACTCGTCCACACTACGACGGAGGAAATTATCGAGATTGAGAACCTTATCTGTAATTCAACCGAGGATAATTCAATTGAGATTAAGAACCGGTCAGGTCTTCGACTGAGGGAAACATCTTCATCAAGATCTAGGAACTGTCTGGTATTCAACGGAGTATAATTCTGTTGAGATTGTAGAACTCGTCCACACTTTGACGGAGGAAATTGTCGAGATTGAGAACCTTATCTGAAATTCAACTGAGGATAATTCAGTTGAGATTTAAGAATCGGACAGGTCTTCGACTAAGGGAAACATCTTCATCAAGATCTAGGAACTGTCTGGTCTTCAACGGAGTATAATTCTGTTGAGATTGTAGAACTCGTCCACACTTCGACGGAGGAAAATTGTCGAGATTGGGAACCTTATCTGAAATTCAACCGAGGATAATTCAGTTGAGATTTAAGAACCGGTCAGGTCTTTGACGTAGGGAAACATCTTCATCAAGATCTAGGAACTGTCTAGTCTTCAACAGAGTATAATTCAGTTGAGACTGTAGAACTCGTCCACACTTTGACGGAGAAAATTGTCGAGATTGAGAACCTTATCTGAAATTCAACCGAGGATAATTCAGTTGAGATTTAAGAACCGATCAGGTCTTCGACTGAGGGAAACATCTTCATCAAGATCTAGGAACTGTCTGGTCTTCAACAGAGTATAATTCTATTGAGATTGTAGAACTCGTCCACACTTTGACGGAGGAAATTGTCGAGATTGAGAACCTTATCTGAAATTCAACCGAGGATAATTCAAGTGAGATTAAGAACCGGTCAGGTCTTCGACTGAGGGAAACATCTTCACCAAGATCTAGGAACTGTCTGGTCTTCAACGGAGTATAATTCTGTTGAGATTGTAGAACTCATCCACGCTTTGACGGAGGAAATTGTCGAGATTGAGAACCTTATCTGAAATTCAACTGAGGATAATTCAGTTGAGATTTAAGAACCAGTCAGATCTTCGACTAAGGGAAACATCTTCATCAAGATCTAGGAACTGTCTGGTCTTCAACGGAGTATAATTCTGTTGAGATTGTGGAACTCGTCCACACTTCAACGGAGGAAAATTGTCGAGATTGAGAACCTTATCTAAAATTCAACCGAGGATAATTCAGTTGGAATTTAAGAACCGGTCAGGTCTTCAACATAGCTGAGAATTTTTAAATGTATCTTTCCTGAAAGGTAGAGGTAAATCGTATGCAATGCATGATATATATCAAGCAATGATGTTCCCAAAATAAAATGAGATTGTTTTGTATGATGCGTATATGCATGTATCATGATGTATGGAAATGTAATGTTTTAGCTGGGGAAAATAAACCTCGGATAGTTGCTGGAGAATAGAGTTGAATTCTTCGCTTCCGCTGGGGATGATGAACGAAGATGATTGTGAGAATAGACCTGCAGGAGAGGATAAATCCATTGGGGAATATACTGATGAGGAGATTACTCCGTGGGGAAGAGATGTTCTGCTGAAGATTCCACTGATAAATTCCGCTGGGAATGAATTACCGTTGCTGGTGATACCGAATTTGTTGGGGATTGAATTCTTGTTTGCAAAAGGAAAGAACTCCGTTGGGGATGATCTTTCAGTTGCGGATTCACTGTGGATAACCATTTAGACTCTTGTGGGGATAATCCTTTGAGCTTTGCTGGGGACAGTCTTCCTTTGGACTCAGTTGGGGATATCTATTTTTATACTCTGCCGGGGACGAACTTCCAGAGTCTACTAGGGAAACTTTTTCAGACTGTGCTGGGAAGATTTTAAATCCACTGGGGATATCTTGCATTCTGCCGGGGAATATTCTTATACTCCGTTGGGGAATATTAAGACTGTCGGGGATATTAAGCCTTTTCAGTGTTGATGGTAGATAAACTCTACTAGGTGGGAAGAATATTACCGATTCATTCATTCACAGTTGCAAGTCTCAGCTGGGGAGAGCTATTATTATTGTCTTACTCTGCGGGGAGTGAAAGTATCTTAGCCATATTCTTCAGCTGAATTTACTTTGTACCTGGTAGACAGAGCAACTATACAGCTTGGACAATTCTCATTTGCCCCTGTTTATGATATTACCAGTAATCATCTTTTTGTTTCGCATGCAAATATTTATGATCAGCAATTAATGTCAAGTGCATATATCAAAAATGAACATTGGACGTTCTTTGCAAAACAAAACAGATAAAGGAAAAACAGTTTGAAATTTCTTTGAAAATGAATTGTATTGATTTTGAAGTCTGGCCTGTAAATAGGCACTTTTGTACAAGAGGCTGACGTCCTAGTAAGAGAACTCCGCTGAACAAATAGAATTTATACAATTTGTGAGAAACTAAACAAAACATCTATGTGAATAATCCCACTAGGTTTCAACTCTGCTATTGCCTTTCTGTCCCTGAGTATCTCATCACTCTGCTGCTTGGTTGAAGGTATATCAGATTAATTAGTGTCGTCTGAGCTTGATAGTCGACACTGAAGTCTGGATACAAGGTGATCCAATGAGACATAGTGTTACGCTTTGATCCCTAATTTTTGCCTGGACCGCCCTTTCGGGTTTTCAGTCCACCGGGATACCCTTTTTTGCCCAAGTCGCCTTTTCAGGTTTTCGACTTGCCGGGTGTACAGTTTTTTTTCATTTTCATCCCTTATTTTTGCCCGAACCCTTTTGGTTCGCCGGGAAGCCCTTATTTTTTACTAGGTGTGTCAACCTAGCGGGTCTTTGTTCATGTGTAGCATCTTTTCACTACGTCTGCATTGACGGGGTGAGGAAGGTCGTCACCATCCATGGTGGTTAGAATCATAGCTCCTCCTGAGAAAATGTTCTTAACCACAAATGGCCCTTCGTAGGTAGGGGTCCATTTGCCCCTGGGATCACCTTGAGGTAGTATGATGCGCTTGATAACCAGGTCCCCAACTTGATACTCTTGTCGTCTAACTTTCTTGTTAAATGCCTTGATCATCTGTTTTTGATATGTCTGACCATGACAAATAGCAGTAAGTCTCTTTTCGTTGATTAAGTTCAGCTGATCAAGCCGGGTCTGGATCCAGTCATCTTCGCTCAAACCTGCGTCCTTCATAATCCGAAGAGAGGGTATCTGAACTTCAATGGGCAAGATGGCCTCCATGCCGTATACCAAGGAATAGGGGGTTGCCTCTGTTGACGTCCACGCTGAGGTACGGTACCCACGAAGAGCAAATGGTAACATCTCGTGCCAGTCTTTGTACGTCACCGTCAGCTTCTGCACAATCTTCTTAATGTTCTTATTAGTTGCTTCTACAGCCCCATTCATCTTCGGCCGGTAGGGATAAGAGTTATGATGCTGTATCTTGAACTGCTTGCAGAGTTCGGTGATCATCTTATTGTTGAGATTTGTACCATTGTCTATAATGATCCTCTCTGGTACACCATATCGACAGATTAGATTATGCCGAATAAACCGTGCCACGACGTTCTTGGTTACTGTAGCAAAGGAAGCTGCTTCAACCCACTTCATAAAGTAATCAATAGCTACCAGGATGAAACAATATCCGTTGGATGTCGTAGGTCTGATCTCACCGATCATGTCAATGTCCCACATTGCAAAAGACCAAGGAGCCGTCAAGACGTTCAGAGGAACTAGAGGTATGTGTACCTTATCAGCATAAACTTGGCACTTGTGACAGGTCCGGGAATGCTGATAACAGTCGGCTTCCATTGTTGACCAATAATATCCTGCCCGGAGGATTTTATTTGCCATGGTGTGTCCACTGGAATGAGTTCCAAAAGTACCTTCATGTAACTCTGTCATGATTCTATCTGCCTCGTTCTTATCCACACATCGCAGTAAGGCCGAATCGTGGTTATGCTTGTAAAGAATGCTATTGCTGATGAAGAACTTTGCCGTGAACCTCCTCAGAAACTTCTTATCATTAACAGATGCACCCTCGGGGTATTCCTGAGCCTCAAGGTATCTCTTCAACTCATGAAACCAGGGTTTATCTGCTACCTCTTCAGTCTCAATGTCACAATAATGTGCAGGTTCATCCAATCTTTCAATGATAATCCGGGGAGCTTCATTGTCCCAATTGACTTTGAACATAGAAGACATCGCAGCCAATGCGTCCGCCAACTAATTCTCCTCTCTAGGGAAGTGCTCAAAGGTAATCTCCTCAAAATGTGGAAGCAACGTCAATACATACTCCTTGTAAGGAATAATATTCATGTGTTTCGTATCCCACTCACTTTTGATCTGACTGATCACGAGAGCGGAATCTCCGAAAACACTCAAGAACTTAATCCTTAGGTCGATTTCTGCTCGAAGACCCATGATGCATGCTTCATACTCCGCCATATTGTTGGTGCAGTTGAAACATAGTCGGGTGGTGAACGAAGTATGAGAGCCTTTAGGAGATATGATCATGGCGCCAATGCTATTGCCCAAAGCGTTTAAAGCTCCATCAAAGTACATAGACCATCGGTATCCCTCCTCAGGTCCTTCATCCGGTCCAGGTGTCTCACAGTCAGTTACCAACATGATATTCTCATCCGGAAATTCAAAGTTCATAGACTGGTAATCATCCACTTCCTGATGTGCCAAATGGTCTGCCAAAACACTTCCCTTGATTGCCTTTTGAGTCGTGTACTGGATGTCATACTCAGTCAAGATCATCTGCCATCTTGCTATTCTTACGGATAAGGCAGGTTTCTCGAAGATATACTTGATTGGATCCATCTTTGATATCAACAGGGTAGTGTGAGTCAGCATATACTGTCTCAGCTGGCGAGCAGCCCATGCCAAAGTGCAACAAGTTTTCTCAATAAATGAGTATCGGGTCTCGCAGTCGGTAAACTTTTTTCTAAGGTAATAAATAGCATGCTCTTTTCGGCTAGACTCGTCATGCTGCCCCAGCACACACCCCATTGAATTGTTGAGTACTGTCAAGTATAAGATCAAGGGTCTCCCTTCAACTGGTGGCATCAGAATAGGTGGCTCTGGGAGATACTCTTTGATCCTTTCGAAAGCAGCCTGACATTCATCGTTCCATCTTACCACTTGGTCTTTCTTCAGTAACTTGAAGATTGGTTCACAAGTAGCAGTCAGGTGCGAGATAAATCGGGAAATATAGTTCAGACGTCCCAGAAAGCCTCTGACTTCTTTCTCTGTTCGGGGAGCTGGCATTTCATGTATGGCCTTCACCTCTGCAGGATCCACTTGAATACCTTTATCACTTACGACGAAACCCAGCAGCTTACCGGACCTCACCCCGAAGGTGCACTTGTTCGGGTTTAACCTCAGCTTGTATAACTTCAACATGTCAAATAACTTCTGAAGATGGTCAAGATGTTCTTCCTCAGTCTGTGATCTTGCAATCATGTCGTCAACGTATACCTCAATCTCATGATGGATCATGTCATGGAACAAAGCGACCATGGCACGCTGATACGTTTCCCCAACATTCTTCAATCCAAAAGGCATGACCTTGTAACAAAAGGTACCCCATTGAGTAACAAAGGTTGTCTTCTCCATGTCTTTGGGAGCCATTTTAATCTGATTATAACCTGAGAAACCATCCATAAAGGAGAAGACTTTATGCTGTGCGGTGTTGTCAACCAGAACGTCGATATGAGGCAAAGGGAAATCATCCTTGGGGCTCGCTCTGTTCAGATCCCTATAATCAATGCACATTCAAACTTTACCATCCTTCTTCGGCACAGGAACCACGTTGGCAACCCACTGCGGGTAAGAAGTAACTGCTAGAAAACTGGCGTCAAATTGTTTCATAACCTCACCCTTGATTTTCTCAGACATCTCTGGGCGCATTCAGCGGACCTTCTGTTTCACGGGAGGACAGTCTTCCTTGGTAGGCAGGCGGTGAACCACAATATCGGTATCCAACCCAGGCATATCTTCATAAGACCAGGCAAAGATCTCAACGTAGTCACGCAGCATCTAAATCAACCGTTGCTTCATACTAAGCTCCAGATTTTCACCGATCTTGACCTCTTTCCTATCATCTTCTATACCCAGATTTATCGTTTTTACCGGCTCTTCATGTGGCTGTATAGCCCTCTCTTCCTGGAGTAGCAGTGTAGCAAGTTCACCAGGCACTTCGCAATCATCTTCACCTTCGTCTTTGGCTAAGTTGATCGGACTTTCAAAGTCATAACTGGCGGTAGCAGAGTCGTTACCAGTGAGATCCAGAGTGGATGTAGACCTGTATATGTGAGTGTGTGTAAAATAGCTATTTTGCAATATGTAATAAAAGAAAAACAAGGAGCGCAAAATTTGAAATGCAAGAAAGCTTCCAATGCTTTTATTAATGATATATGAAAATGACACACATAAAGCCCTCACAAATGAAGCCACAGTGCCCCGGGTAAGGCACCGGGCCATAGAGTTTAAAACATTGTCTGTTACAAATTCAAAACAAATGTCTCATTACTGGGTAACAAAAGAAATTGGGATGAAGTCCTTTGCGGTCCAGTTGCTTAGCCCTCCATCAGTAGTAGGATAGATCCAACTGTTGAACTCAGACTCTTCAACATCGTCTTCAATGGCATTCACTCCTGAATTGTTGATGAACAAGGGAGGTCTTCCGATCCATGCATTCCGAACAGCCTTCTGAGCTTCTGCAGTGAAACCCAAACCAAACTTGTTAGTCTTCTGTGCAAAATCAGAGAGTTGTCCCCAATTTGCACACCCACCTTTCTCGACAACAGCCCGAGCATCCTTGAAGGAAGCCATCTTCATTAGAGGATCTTTAACAACAGTCTCAGTTGACGCTAGGGTTTGGGGAACCTCTTCAAAATGCTGAAATGGGGTCTCAATGAACTCCCCATCCATCTCTACATATCGGAAAGATTTGAGGTGGCTCACCATGTACTCCTCTTCTCCTTGCACTGTCACAATCTTTCCTTTCACTGGGTACTTTAGCTTCCGGTGGAGCATAGACGTTACTGCCCCAACTTTGTGGATCCACGGACGACCCAACAAACATGAATAAGATGGCCGAATGTCCATCACATAGAATGTAGAGGTGAAAACCTGAGAACCAACCTTAATCGGAATATCCACTTCTCCATGCACCATCCTCTTAGACCCATCAAAGGCCCTGACAACAATGTTACTTGGTTTCAGCTCCAACCCTTTATAGCCTAATCGGTCTAGAGCTTTCTTAGGCAAAACGTTCAATGAGGAACCAATATCCACCAATACATGAGCAAGAGTGGTGTCCCTGCATTCAATGGAGACATACAGGGCATCATTGTGATTCTTCCCCTTAATAGTCAAGTCGGTGTTAGAGAAACCCAACCCGTTATCAGCAATTAAACTAGCCACACAATCTTTAAACTAATCTGCTGATGTTTCTTACGGTACGTGTGCAGTCTTCAGGAAAGCAATCAAAGCCTTGGCATGGGCTTCTGAGAAAAGTAGCAGAGACAACATAGAGATTTTGGATGGGGTTTGCCCCAGCTGCTCGACTACATTGTAGTCGCTCTTTCTGATGATCTTCAGAATTTATTCCATCTCTTGCCTAGAGGCTTCAACAGTAATTGTCTTCGGTGCCTCCGTCTGGGCAGGCTCATCAGTGGTCCCTTTTCCCCGAGTATCAGATGACTCGGCAACAGGGGTAAGAATGGGAACTTGAACAGGAATGGTAGCGGGTACACTAGCAGAGGTAATAACAACAGGTTTCCGGACAGTTGGTGGAGAGATATCAGGGGAGAAAAGTCTTCTGCTGCGGGTGACTTTAGCAGGTCTAACAATATTGCTGACGTCAGTATCAGCCTTTTCAGCACTCAAGTCTTGCTTAACTCCGTGATAATATACATCAGCCCCATAATGCCATGGGACAGCTTTATTGGATGTGTAGGGGATAGGCCCTGGAACAGTGATGATCAATGGTGCGATTCTTGGAACAGATGTAATTCTAACAGGCTTTCTCAAGGAAGCCTTGGAAGAATTGTCGAAAATGGTGATGATATCAACTTCTTCAGTAGGAACCAAAGGAACAACAGTCTTCTCAAACAGAATTTATTTATTATTCATCAGGCGTTGGACACCTGACTTCAAAAGATGGCAACCGGTAGGTAGGACAGAACACATATGGCAGCCTTCATCACAGCCTAGACATAAATCGGCTAACAAAAGTTTCTTCTTCACAGTCATCAAAGGGGTAACAATGTCGTTCACAGAAACCACAAACGAGTCTTCATCTATAGCATTCACTCCATGCTTGGGCATAGGAGCTGTCACAACATTAGGTCTTTCAGGTGCTTCGAACTCAATCTCCTTCGCATCAATTAAGTCCTATACTTTGTTCTTCAAAACCCAGCAATCATCCGTATCATGCCCCAGGCTGTCAGAGTGAAAAGCACAGCGGGCATTAGGGTTTTACTTTGGTGATGTAGTGTTAGGATTCTGCGGGGCCTCCCTTGGAATCACTAGATTGGTTTTCAATAACTGTGGCAGAATCTGAGATAAAGTCATGTTGAGCTGAGTGAATTGTCTTCGAGGTTTCTCGGCCCTTGGCTGATTGTTGCGCTGAGGAGCACCAACAATTCTTGAAATAACAACCGCATTAACAGCTTGGCGGTGTTCAGGTATATTCTGGCTTTTTGAACTGTAAACAGCATTGGACTCCTTCTTAAAAGGCTTCTTCTCGGTGCCTGATGAAGCACCTTTCTGTATCTTACCGGATTTGATACCAGCCTCAATCCTTTCCCCAGTCATAATCAGCTCCGTAAACCCGGATGATGAACTTTCAATCAGATGGTTGAAATACGGACCAGAAAAGGTCCCCAGAAACATATCTAATAGCTCTCTATCAGCCAAGGGTGGTTGCACTCTTCCAGCGAGGTCCCTCTAATTCTGGGCATAATCTTTGAAACCTTCGCCCGCACCCATTGACATACCCTGGAGTTGGGTACGCGTGGGAGCGAGGTCGGCATTATATTGGTACTGCTTGTAGAAAGCAGCAGACAAATCCTCTCAATTACGGATGTTAGTTCCTTCCAACTGGTAAAACCATTCAAGCTGAGTCCCTGAGAGACTGTCTTGAAAGAAGTGGATCCAGAGATTCTTGTCAGCGGTGTATGGCTGAATCTTCCTAACATACGACCGGAGGTGCAGTTTTGGACAAGAAACCTCGTCGTACTTAGCAAAGGCTGGTGCTTTGAACTTGTGGGGAATTACCACCCCAGATGACAGACCCAGATCTCCAAAGTCTATACCAGGTACCTTCTGAACTTCCATCGCACTCAACCGGTCTTCCAGTTGTTTGTATCTATCCTAAGTCGGAGGATACTGGTCTTTTTCGAAGTCTGTCTCATTGTCTGAAACCACAGGGCGAGGAGCCCTCCTTTCTTCCTGACTATCTTTTCCTCCAGATGAGGGGGTCAAATCAACTTCATCTCGTAGCCTGTTTCCAAACCTGTGGCCCATGTTAAACAGGACCGTCTTCTTCTTCTTCTTCTTCTTCTTCTCTTTCAAGATGAGGGTCTTCAGATCTTGCTGACTCTTGGATAAATTCATGAACAACTCTTGGAACTGGGCGTTTTGAGCCTGTAGAGCCTTGATTGCTTGTTCAGTTGATGGTTCAGAAGACATGATGCTGATATAAACAGCGAAGAAGATGAGAAAACCTGTAAGGGTACTTGTTATGAGGTGAATGGAATGAAATGTGTATGCTATGATTTCAAAGACATCGAGAGATTCAAATTCGTAAACCAAACATGAAACACACTTTTATTAGATAAACTTGAAATTCAATTTTTCCACAAATTCCCTTAAGGCGTTACAAGAAAGGAAATACTGAAAAGTAAATGAAAACTAGAAATAATCAAAGGACATCAGCGCTCCCAAGGTCGTTTGCCTTTAGTGCTGACATAGTCGTTGATGATCTGCTCATTCTCCAGCTGCCTTGTCAACTTTTGAATCTTCTGCTCTTGCTCGTAATACTTTTCTCTATAAGTATCCCGCTCTTCCCTTGGCTTCATCCAGGACCTCTTCAATGCCCCAATGTCAGTAGGCATGTAAGGGTGTAAGATAGTAGGAGGAACCCCTTCTTCATCAGCAACTTCAACAATAATAGGAAAGACGGCTTCATAGGGCATTCCCAGCTTTTGGGCACGTATGCGAACCCATCAGAGATATGGTTCCATTGGTACAGAAGTCTTCGCACCCAGCTCGTGTGGATCAGATCTGTGTACTCTATCCCAAGCCCTTATGAATCTGCAGCATTGCTCGTCACTATCCCCTTGGAAATCAAAGATTATACTAGGCATTAGCAGCTCATGAGGTCCTTCCCTTCTGGCTCTCCCAAACTGACGTAAGGCCAAGCATGGATTGTAAGTAATTCCTCCATTGGTTCCTATCAGTGGAACATTGGGGTATTCCCCACAACGATCAATAATGGCCACCTCGTCCATACCCTTAATGGTCCAAATGATGTCATTGTGAGAGAGAGAGATATAACCATATAAGCCCAGCCCATGCCTTCTTTGTTCTTCAGAAGTGATTTGGGGAGGTGAGAAATAAACCACCTCGCCAACAATGGAGCACAGCACATCAAAGTTCCCCGCTTCCGAGCAGTACGAGTATAAAGTTGATGAAGAATGTCACCCAATAGAGTGGGCACAGGATTACCGGATATGAAGATCTTCACCGCATTGACGTCGACGAAGGAATCTGAGTTAGGAAACAATACCAAACCATATATGAGAAGAGCCTGAATGTCTTCAAATGCCTGGAAGTCTAGGTTGTCCCAGAAATGATTTGCTTTACCAACCAAGAACTTAGTCAAAAAGCCCTTTTCCCCACTTCTAGTCTCCCAGTTAGACATCACTTCAGCCTTTGTCAGGTAGAGGGCTGAAGCAATCTCTTCTGGCCTAAGGATATTTTCCCAACCTGTGAACGGGGTTTGCTCCAGAATAGAGATACCAAGCAGATCAGAGAATTCTTCCAAGGTAGGGACCAACTGGTAGTTCGGAAAAGTAAAGCAATGGTACAGTGGATCAAAGAACTGGACTAAAACACTCATCATCTGCTCGTCCAATTTGGAAGTAACCAAACCAAGAATATGCCCATGTCTTCTGATGAAGGAGGTAGTATCTGGCATCTTTGCAACCAAGTCTTTAAGGAGAGTGGGAACCTGGACAAAGTTGATCCGGATGGTGTTTCTATGCATGGGTGTCATGACCTACAAAACAGAACAAAGATGAATCCCCTTTGTCTTTGAAATGGGTTAGTCCAATGCAAGATGCATGCAATGTTATGATGTCATGATGTCATGATAGAAAACACACCACAGGTATCCACAAATAGCAAACATGGTAAAGGCACACAGGTCATACAGAGATCCCCACAGAGAGTCCTCTAGAACCCTGTCCTAAAAATAGTAATCGGGTTCTAGAGGATCTCAATATCACTGACTACCCTCGATCGGTCATAATTCCAGTTTAGCAACCTTTTCTTGTAGCCGGAATCATCACGAGAGTTTAGCCTCAATTAGTGTAGCATACTGCTACTGTTCTATGGCCAAGTTGGTCAATTTAAAGGTTTTAAAGTCAGTTGGTGCTTAATGACCCCTTAGCAGACCCATATTCTCCTCGTTGCGCCACAAGGTATATCGGTACATACTAAAGTGCCACACCAACGTAGCTACTGCTTCAACCGTATCGGTCTACGCCGTACAGTTCCCTCACAGTTTATTGCTACTTACCTAAAGGGTATCCCCCAGATCCGGGTTAGGATTTATAGTAACTCCGATACAAACCCACAAATATAAAGCATACAAGTCAAGCAATTGAAAACAATATGAACTATTCCTAAGGTACACCCCACTTATTAAGCATCCCCAGCAGAGTCGCCAGTTCTGTGATGCGGTGGGAAAGAACTGACTGTTTTTAGAATGCTGGTTTGCGTTTTGCGTTTGTTTTCGCAAAATATCGCGGTAAGCAAGAGTCACCACCGACTTTTATTTTATCCAATAAGGAAAGGAAAAAAGCATAGAAAAATTCCTTTTTCGAGATATTTCTTGGGTTCGGGGGGCATATTATAGAAAGGGAAGGTGTTAGCACCCTTTCTATCCGTGGTTATCCACGGGCTCTTAGGTACTTGCTCATATTGTTTTCAAAATTGCTTTCTTTGTGCTTGTGGGTTTGCAAAAGTTTTTGTTTTGAAAACTTCGTTTTAACTCTTGCTTCTGTCCTCAAGAGTGTATGAAGTATTTTTGAAAACTTTGTTCGAAAAGTGTAAGTGTGAAAAGTTTTTGTTTTTTAAGGAGCAAGTACTTAAGAACCATCTACCTACTCGAAAAAGAAATCGTTCTATGCTATCTTCCTTTAGACAATGCTATCCTACTATTGATGAGTAGGTAGCACCGTCGTTGAAGTTTGAGGGTCAATTCGAATTAGGGACTTACGGTCACCAAAGCAATGGTAGGAC
Organism: Vicia faba; assembly: GCA_948472305.1. Lineage (NCBI taxonomy): Eukaryota > Viridiplantae > Streptophyta > Magnoliopsida > Fabales > Fabaceae > Vicia > Vicia faba. The sequence goes on along the minus strand of OX451735.1, from coordinate 1,496,993,839 downwards.
GCCTTAGCGGTAACCCTAATGTCTTAGATCATTTGTTTTGAGGCAACAATATCCGAGGCAACCGTTTCGAGGCGACTATGATCTTTAAACAAGAGGACGACCTCTAAAGTGACCTATACTCAATGACCGTGTACGAAGGCAACCAAGTTGGGTGTACCCTAAGAGTGCGCATGTACGAGTGTGTCGTTTTCAGTTAATTTTATCTTTGTACATGTTAATGGTGATCTAAGTTGATTTTAGGTTAAAACATTTAATCTTGTCATGCATACCTATTATCAAGCATCTAACAGTTATATTTTGCGGGAAAATAAATTGCGGAAATTAAATTACAAGGCGTCGGGTATTTACATCGCCAAAAACAACCCTTTGAATTTTAAATGCGGAAAAATAAATAAAGCGATAAATATAATTAAATGGTCCTATTAGCTATTACAAACCGGGAACAAGTACAATATTGAATAAATAGATCGCGTGCGGGAAATTAAACCGGGTGCAAGTTTAGGGTTTTGAACCTTTGTTATTTAAAGAAAAGAATTTTTTGTTTGTTTTTGAATTAAGAAAGAAATTACCTAAGTTAATTATTAAATTAATAAATTAATTAATTAATTAATTAATTAATGAAAATAAATTATTTTTTTGGATTTTTGAAAATAAAATTAATTAATGTTAGTAAAAACCTAATTAAGTCTAATTGATTTTAATTATTTACAAAAATATATTAAAGTTATTCCTAATTAAAGCCTAAATTAATTAAATTAGTGTTTATTAATAAAAATGAAATTTTGATTTTATGAAGAAAAAATTTTTGGGGTTTTAATTTTATAGAAAAAAAGAATTTTTGATTGATTAGTTAATTAAATAAAATATAATAAAATAATTAAATAAAACCAAAAAAAGTATATATATATATATATATATATATATATATATATATATATATATATATATATATATATATATATATATATAAGGGAAAAGAGGTATGGGCCTGTTTTGATGGTGTGATTAGCAAATATGAGGCCCATTTGCATTGGCCCTGTTTGACTTTCTTGATTATATGCGCGCATGTTGACTTGGATCCATGGTGGACTATCAACTTGGATCACCAGATCTGGCCTTTGGCCATCTGGATGTTGGACGTGTGAAGGCGTATGGTATGCCACAAGCCTGGATATGCACCTGATTGTATGAAAAAACAAGAGAAAATGCCAAGCGCTGGAGGCAGGGATCGAACCCTTGACCTCCAACCATCAACGCCTTGGAAGTAGACACACTGACCACTGGGCCACTTTGCTTCAATTGTTAGTAATATGCAAACAAATCATAATATACAAAAACAAGTCAGTATGCCAGCAAACAACAACAAAAAATGCGCGAAAATTTGAACCGGCCAATCAGAGGGTGACACGGTCTCGTCCCTGTCCTTCCACCACTGTAAATTTACCTGCGGATTTTAATCTGCAGCTAAAAGCGTAGCTCGATCCAAAAATCAATTCCAGGCCATAAAAACGACCTTCAAAGGCATGGTTAGGTTCGTCTCCCTCTCCTGAGTGCAACCATGCCTATTATAGGAATCAATTTCACCTGAAACAAAAATCCCTAAAATCCAAAACGTAACCCTAGCCATGGTACTTTGAGGTTACAGTCCATATAAACCAAATTGGATATTGCCAAAAGTTTAGAAATGTTATAAGGATTATAAATATGCCAAGAATTTGTTCAAATGATGCAAGAATGAGGATTTATAGTTTCAAGAATAGAGCTTGGCACCGTGATACTTATAGAGCTTTTGAAGGCTTAAGGATGCGTGCTTTGGATCCAGGAGGGTTATGTGATCACCCAGGAATCGATTGGGATGCTTCTTGGCTTCTGAGATTGCCTCTAAGTATGAATTCGAATTCAAGCTTTTTCACCACTTTTTCAAGTTTTGTTTTGCTTGTTCTGGCAGCCTCCAACCCTATTCTTCGTGCCTTTGCCTTCCTTATATATTGTGGAATGTGCTAGGGTAACAAATATGGCTTCAATCTTCCACATTAATGCATTGCATATTTGATTTGATTCACTTTTGAAAGCTTGACAAATTTGTCAAAAATCCATCTTTTTGCACATGATCTTATGTGATACGAATTTGATGAGATTAATGATGATGATCTCAACTTGAAATAGCCAAAAAGATCTCAAGTAATCAATATTTGGATTTTATTTGATTTAATTTGATTAAAAATAAAATAATTCAATAAAAAATCAAATAAAATAATAAAAAAGAAATATGATCTCAAGGATGAAGCTAGGACACGTGTGCAATGGTGCAAGCACAAATCAAGTGGAAAAGAATGGGCCCATTTGACAAAATTTGAAGTTTTGGGGATAGTTGACTTTTGGCAATTTTGCAAAAATGTCCAACTTCAACAATGCATAACTTCTTCAAATTTGAATTTTTGGAGGTGTTATTGGACTTTTTAGAAAGCTTGAGATGTCCTCTAACCAACCCTTTTGGTCTCATCTCATTTTGATATTCCATGCGCAAGTTATAAGCTTTGGAAAAAAAGTGTTTTTGTTGACTTTCAAAAATGACCTATAATGTCCAAATTTATAACTTCTTGTGAGTGCATTTTATGATCTTGGGGTATGAAGGTGGATTGTAGGAAATTGCATCCTATTCAAAATGAGATTTGGATGGGTCATTTCTCATAAAGTATGAGAAAGTTATTCTTGGTCAAAGTTGAGTTGACTTTTCCTACAAAACCCTAATTTAGCAACTTTTGAGTCTTGATGAATTTTGAGCAATCCTTGATGAATCATGATCAACCCTTGATCAAATGATGAAATATCCTTAAAAATGAGAATGTTGACAAAAAATCTTGAAGTTTGACTGTTTATAGGTCACAGTTGACTTTTGCCCTAGCATAGTCAATTTTTGGATCCTTTGAGCAATTGAATGAGCAAACTTCCTCTGAAAGGCTTGAAATTTGGAATGGATGATCTTGAGAACATATTAGGACATTGGGGAGCACTTGAGGTCATTTGGATTCAAATATCTTGATGCAACACAAAACCCTAATTTGGGGAAGACTGCCTTAGGAGATAACTTGACTGTCCAACTCTTGAGCAATCTTGAGCCACTTGGAGATTTTTCTTGCAGTGTTTTGAGAAATATGAGAGGGAAAATTTTGGGGTACAACAACTACCATCAGCAAAAAGAGAATTAGATATCAATGAATTAGAAGAACTTAGATTAGACGCCTACGAGATTGCCCAGATCTATAAAGAAAGAACTAAAAAGTGGCATGATAAATGAATATCTAGGAAAGAGTTTAATAAAGGGGGCATAGTAATCCTCTTTAACTCTCGGCTTAAACTTTTCCTAGGAAAACTTCATTCTAGGTAGTCGGGACCTTTTAAGGTTAAGAAAGTGTTTCAAAGTGGAGCCGTAGAAATTAAAAGTCGATCAAAAGAGTCACTCATCATGAACAGACATCTCCTTAAATATTATCATAATATAGAGAATCGTGATTACTATTTCGATTACAAATTACAAGAGTTGCCTGCTCATTCGCAAAACTAGCCCTCAAATTAATGTCGAGCTACCGACATTAAATGAAGCACTTTGTGGGAGGCACCCCACAGTTTTAGACTTTAGTTTTGAATTTTTTTATTCTAAGGATTTTAGATTTTATCTTATTTTGTTTTTGCTAACTTTATTTAAAAAAATTTACGCGGTATGATCTTTTAAAATTATCCATTACTAACTTAGTTTATGTCTACTTACTTTCAGGCTAACATAACATATGTTAACTTCTTACTAACTTTCATGATGCAACAAGTAGACACTATGGGGATCATTTTTAGAGAGAGAGCCCAGATAAGGCGTTTTGAAGTTCTTGCTTAGAGAGAGATGGAATTAACTATTTACCCTGATGGGCTCACCAAGACCAAGCTAGGAATCAGAGATAGTGTCATGTTTCTGCTTAACCAAATGGGTTGGGATAATTTTGTTGTTAGGAGAAGATTTAGTTCATATCGTAGGCTGACTCTTGAATTCCCCAGCTCCCTTATCTATGTTCCTAACCATGGTTTAGGGTTTAACAGAGGCCTCATCTTTTTTAGGATGTTTGGTATTGATTACTGCTACATCCACAGAGAAATGGTCGAACTTCAAGGATTCCCTAATGGCCCTGGCGCCTTTACCATTACTCAAAAAGAACTCCTGATGAACCTTGAGCTCAATTACTTTTAGGGTAGCATAGCCAGAAATGACCACCCTGAGCCAAATGACATTTCCTCTGAAAACATCCATAATCCTATAATTTGTTACCTTCACAAGATCCTAGCTCACACCCTATTCAAAAAAGAAGAGAACATAAGCTCTGTGTCCAGAGATGCGCTATTCATTATGTATTGTGCTTCACAATCCTGACCCGTTAATGCTGCTACCTTTATGCTAGCTAACATGGACCGGATTGTGCAAGCTACCTGTGGACTATCATTGTTGGGGGCCTAGTCACCATGATCATTGATGCCATTGGCGTGAGACAAAAACTTGATAGAAGTAACCCTTCAGGCGGAACCAGACCTATGCACCTTATATTCTGTTTTAACCATGACATTATTAGAAACCTGGGACCCGATAAGTTTAAATTTATGATCAACAATGAAGTTTTACACCTTTTTACGTTTCCAAACAAGAGGCCTAATGTATACGATAGAAACAATTGGCTTTATGACTTAGAAGGACAACATGAATCTTACTCCCCACCTAAGACACCTCAGATCTATGATCACTACCATGCATATCTCTTTGATGCTACTTCATGTACCTTTGCTGCCCCTGCTGCCCTTGATGCTCCACCTATTGATCACACTGCTACTATCAATGCACTACAGACGAATGTTGCTAACCTTAGAAGAAAGTTCACCACCTTGCGTGTGGACTTACATGGCTTTATAGACATAGCGACTAAGCAATTTCATCATATTTACCAGCATATTTACTCCTTTCAGAACTCTCCTGCTCCTATCGTCAGTCGTCGTAGTGGCTAAAGTCATCTGGTTACTACCATAATTCTAACTCTAACATTTGATTAGTGTGGGCACTGTCCTATTTAAAGGTGAGGGATGATTAACATTAATTAGGATTTATTTTTCTTTTTAGTTAGGCTTTATTACATTTTAGTTGAATTTATCATAGTTATGCCGAGCTAACGACGTAAGTCTAGCACTGCGTAGGAGGCAACCCACAATTTACTAATTCAGTAATGCAATTTTTAACTTTTCTTTCTTTTCATTATTCTTTTTATTTTTATTTTTAATACTTTATTTATGCTTACATTTACTTCTCGTCATACAAATGGTTTGATTCAAGGCCAAATTATTGATTTATGAATGTTTTTACAAGTCTTAATGCCTTAGAATAAACATTAGAACAACTATTTTCTTTTCCTCAGCAACAAAAACATTAAATTCTAGAGAATCTGCAATTTTTATACCCATGGAGTTCGCCATTGTGCTTGTAGCGTCCGCGGTAGCTTTAAAATCAGAAACATTCATGTTTTATAGTGATGGAGCTCACCGTCACTCATACAACAGTCGCAATGGCCTTCTAGTAGACAGTTTACATTTAAAAACCTCTCTCTCTCTCTCTCTCATGTTTTCTCAAAACAAAACCCATTTTTACTCATTATCTCTTATCCCACTATCTCCATAACCTTTCAACTTTCTTCTAAATTCTTTCTTCCCCATTCATTCCTCATTATAACCTCCATTAACACCATTATCCTCTCATCTCTCTCTACCTTCATCTCACCCCATTCTCTACAACAAGAAACCCTCAATTTTTCAAATACCCATTATTCCTCTGAGAGTAGTGACACCTAAGAGTGAACTCGATACCATGGAAATAAAGTTCGCGCAGGGAATTGAAGGAGAAAACCAGAGGACACGGTATACCAAGCTATTCGACCATGAAATCGCGCCAACAAGGTATGCTGACGAAACTACTTTACGCGAGCAAGGGTTGTACAGTAACATTAGATGGATTTTAGGAAAATTAGGGATGACTGAATTATGTGCTTTGACATGCCCTATGTATGTTAGGATTACTTACGAGTTCCCGAGTTCATTTCAATATGCCACTCCTTACGGTGGGTCACGAGTCATAGGCACTGTTAGGTTTCAGGTGTTTGATCTTACCTATGAATTGAACCAAAATCAAATTGCAGATTTGCTACATTTCCCTCACGGGGAAGTTTTGGCTTGCAAAGAACCCATTGAGATCGAATGGGCCCTTGAGGAATTCAACTTTTGGCACAGATAAATTGGTGAGACCACCCGCGATTAGGAAGGTCTCACAGCCACCTCCATTCATAACCCAATAATTATGTATTTTCACTGCGTTCTAGCTCACACACTTTTTGGATGAGAAAATAACGAAAAAGTAAACTCTAAAGAACTTTACTTTTTGCATTGTATACTAATACAGGTATGGGTCAACCCCACACCTTTCATGCTCGCTCATATGCAAGTTGTAGCCACTAAGAGCCATGGCCCCATTTGCATCTGAGGGCTAATCACATCTATAGCCCTTACGCTTGGTCTTAATGATAGGTTAGCCCCGTTAGTGCCATTGCCCACCACTTTTATGGATAAGGATGCTTTCCATAGTATGCACATGATTAAAAAAAATAGTCCAGACGATAGTTATTCTTTGACAATTAAGAAAAAGGTGGTTAGATGCGTTATTCTTCCTAACCCCGTAAGGATTGATTTGCGAAATGAGCAGAATTGGATGTTTGATTTGAATGCCCCAGAACCTGGGGTTGACATGAACACTCAGGTTAATGAGGAAGATGACACTGATGCTGAGTTGGATGATGTGGAGCATGTTGCTCCCGAAACTAATACACACCCACACACCACACATGGTACTTCTGACACTTTTGCAGGTACGTCTTCCGGACATCAGCCCCGAAGAAGGAATGATCGCACAAATTCCACTCTTGATGAAATCCTTGCTGAGCTTAGACAATGTAGAACATTGTATGCCCAGCGTGACCATAGGATTCATGAAATGCAAGCTTAACAGCTTGAGATAATGCTACACATTCAACAGATTCAACAAGACTAGCACGACTATGCTACCACAAACAAAAATAACACGTCATGCCTAATTTCTGCAATGGGAGATACGAGAGTACGTGTGGGAGATTTGCAAGAATATATCCAACATATGGGTATGCCACCTCACCAGGCTGGTAATGATGGGTGTGGACAAGCACAAAGCCGAGGCCAGTAGTAGCCGACACTCTAGGTTCTACCTTTAGGTTCCACCTTTTTTCGTCGCATTGGGGACAATGCTCAATTTAAGTGTGGGGGAGGAAGCTTTATCGCTTTTATTTATTTCTTTCTAGGTATATTTGTTGTTTTCTTAGTTTTATTTTCATGCTTTTAGGAATTTTGTTTTTAGTTTTTGTTTAATAATAGCATGTGTTATCGGGTCATTTATGCTTGTGTCTTTCAACTGTTAATAATTCCCTCTTAATTTGACCCCAACAAAAAATTTTGTTTAATAAATTCCACAACACTCTAAGAGTATATAGGTTATTTTACACATTAGGCTTTGTCAAAGAGACTTGGGAAAGGTTAGATAAAATCGGTACCGTCTTGACACCTTAAACCCCCAAAATATGCAAAACCCAATTTGAGTACCTATTATGCCGAGACCTTGAGTTTGAGTTTTAAAGTAACCCCAAGTAGTTCATATTATGAGTTAGCACCATCCTAAGCGCATTTTACGTAGGGGAGTCGATGAACATAATTGAATGGTCCTGTTTTTAATGAATACATGATTTAACTAAAAAATAATAGCCTTCTAAGTTAGGTGACTCCCACCCGGTCATTTAGCCTAATGGTTGTTATGCCTATATGGATATAATGATAAGCACCCATTGTTGGTTGGTCCAGAGGTGATTGGTGTTGGACTTGGTAGAACAGACTACGATTCCATCCCCAACAATTAGCAATTGGGAAATTGGGGATGCACCTCTTAGTACTAGAACCTCCTGCTTAAGAAAGATCATAGTCACTAACTGATCCCCTTACTATGAGTGTCTACGGATAAATGGCTTAATGTGATTGTGCTAGAATGAAAGTGGGTGAAAAGAGACGGAAAATATAGGCCGAGTTATAATAGCATGACTTAGATTGTTTGCATAAGATGGGATTTTTTGGCTTGTGTCATTACAGTATCCTTGGTATTGACGTTTAGTACCTATCCATTTGACAATATCCTAGCAACATCATATGATTATAGTTTTTATTGTGTGTATTTTTCAAACCCGCGTCTTAATCGTTATTGCGTTGGTTATTGCTTCAGGAAAAACAACGCTCTAAGTGTGGCAGAGTTTGATAACTTGAAAACACATCATATTTTTCGACTCGATCCGCATGCTATTTAATTTCATTTCTTGATTTTATCATGTTTTTATGTTGCTTTATATATGTGTTTCAAGTACTTTTCTATTTGTGAAGAAATGTGTATTAGAATCGAAAAGAAGGAAGAAAGAGCAGAAAAAGAATGCAGAATTTCACTTATGCTGATATGGTGGACGCCACCATCACCATGGAGAGTGCCATGGCCTTCCTACCACATCAACTAATGAGTTTGAACTCATGGCGGTCTCCATGACCCCCATAGAGGTCGCCATGCACCAGGAAGGCAGGAACGTGCATACCGAAATGAGAAGGAGTCCTGGCCACTTTCCTATATTTTCTCTTGCATATTTGACATGATTCTGAACGGATTTCAAGAATGTAACACTATATATAGGGCTAGTCTTCTTAGTTTTAGTTATCCAGGATTTGTAGTGAAGCTCTACTGAAACGAATATTGATTTTTGTACTTTTGGATCACAAGCCTGTCGACATTTTATCAAAAGTTTCAATTCCCTTTAATTTCTTATTTGCATGTTCATATTTACTGCTTTATAATTATTGCTTTGTTTTATTAGATTGCTCTGTCAATCTTTATCGAAACCGAAATAATTTATGCGTCATTAGTTAATAATATGTCTAGCTAAGTTACTTAGAGTCCGGTATGTGAGAACTGTCCTTTCCGACGGACTCGGTAACAACGTTGGCTTGATAATTTAATTGGAAAAATCTATTTTGGTCTTTGTTTTTAAACCTAATTTAATTAGCTTTGTCATGAGAGTGAGAAGGTACTTAACACGATTTTGTCATGAGAGTGAGAAATTAATTAAGGTTCGAGCTGGCACTGCGAGAGCGTGTGGGTTTAACCAGATAGTAAGAACGGGACATTGATTCCTAAAGAGGGCGAAAGCTCTTTAGGTATCGATTAGAACTTGTTTAGTTTTCAAAAAGCGTTCCTCGATTTGAATGGGTGAGCGAGAGCAAAATCCCATGGTCATGGAACGTGACTTTATTCAAAAACACAAGAGTGTGAGATATTGTCTTTAAATTGATATTTTCTACTAAACACTTTTCTAATGTCATTATAAGCCAACAAGTTACAGGGTCCCTGAGGTACGTGGAATACACATTCCGGTTTCTCATTATTGTCATATTTTCTAAAGTTATTTAATCTTAGTTTCAATTCCGTTTAACCATAAACATCTTCCACCTTAGCTTCACATAGTAACAATAGATAACATTAGTTTGATTATTAGTCCCTGTGGGTTCGATATCTTTTAAAACTACGTGATTAAATGTTGCAGTTAGTTAACCCAATAGACTCTTAAAGTCGCGATCAGACATCATGTAATGTTATCATCAAAACTTAAGGCTAGATGCATAACCAAATATTGTTCTTACAAATACAACAATCATGATTATATGCACGTCACATAATTATTCACCAAACACACAACAATCGTAATTGATTTATTATTATGATCACATATGTAATATTTAATCAATTAATTTCACCAACATACATCCAATTATAATTATAATAATTCAACACAACAATTATAATCACATTCACGACATATATTATACAATAATTAAACCATCACATATACATCAATTAACATCAAAATTCTCTAATTCAATCGATCATAATAATTAAAGTTCTTTCATCATCGTTAATTGTAATATGGTGAGAGAACTGACTTTACTGGTTTTGCGTTTTTATCGCAAATGTTGCGGTTAGCAAGAGTCGCCACCGAATTTTCTTTTATCCAACAAAGAAAAGGGTGAAAAGTACAGGAAATACCTTTTTATAGATTTTGAGTTCGGGGGTAGATTATGAAAAGGGAAGGTGTTAGCACCATTTTCATCTGTACTTATCTACGGGCTCTTAGTTACTAGCTCACTTTTGAAAATGCTTTTTTGGTGTAAGTGTATTTGAAAATATTTTTGAAAAGACGCCTTAGTGTGGCGAACTTTGTAATGATTCTCGTATCATTGAGAAAACGTACAATGTATTTTTGTCTTTGAAAATATTTATAAAATAAAGTGTATGTGTGAGAAATTGTCTTGTTTTGTGAGCAAGCAACTACAACTTGTCTACCTACTCGAATGGTATTTGTTCTTTTCCTCTTTTCCTTTAGATAGTGCTATCCTACCATTAGTCGGTAGGTATCCCCATCATTGGATGTTTTAAGGGACGGGCGAGAGTCATCGTACAGTCACGAAGGAAACTCGATGGACTTGGATGTATCCAGGAGGTTGAGACGAACACGACCATGCCCTTGAAAATCATTTTTATGGCCTGAGGAAGGTTTTAGGATAAAGCTGTGTCCTTTGCTGCGGATAAAAATCCGCAGGTAATGTTACAATATTGGGAGGACAGGGACGAAGAGTTGTCACTCGTCCATTGGGCCATTCAAAATTTGCGCGCGTTTTTTTTTCTTTGTGGCAATTGTTTTGTTTTTTATATAATATATATTATTTGTATTGTCATAACAAAGACAACAACACGCACCAGTGGTCAACACATCAACGTTCAAGGCATTAGTGGCTGGAGGTCAAGGGTTCGATCCCTGCCTCCAGCAATTTGTATTTTCTTCATATTTTTCAGGTAATTGCATGCATGCTCAGGCTTGATCCATACCATACGCCCTCATCAATCCAAGCGCCAGATGGCCAAGGGCCAGATCTGATGATCCACGTTGGAGGTCCACTAAAAGCCAAGTCAACGTGCTTGCACTGGATCCAAAAAGTCCACACGGATCAGCATTGTTGGGCCTATAAAATTGCTACTTACACCCTTCAAAAACAGGCCCAATTCTTCTACTTTTTTATTTTGTTTACTTAATTTATTTGTTTTATTTTATTTAACTAATTTTCTAACCAATAACAAAATTCTTTTTATCAAATAAAAATCACAAAAATATTTTTTTTATCCAATCAAATTTTAAAACTTTTATTTTTATTAATAAACTCATTAATTAATTATGGTATTAATTAGGAAATTTTAACTTATTTGTGTAAATAAATAAAATTAATTAGACTTAATTAGGTTTTAATTACTAATTTAATTATTTTCTTTTCTTTCTTAAATTAATAAAAAACCAAAAATATGTCATAAATTATTTTTAATTAATTAATTTAATATTAATTTAGTTATTTAATTTAGGATTAATTTATTTTCTTAAATAAAAACAACAAAAAAGCAATTTTCTTTCAAAAGGGTCAAAACCCTAATTATGCATCCGATTTAATTTCGCGTCGTGATTTACTTTTTCTTTACCCATACTTATATATCTGCTTACGAATTATAATAGTTAAATAGGATATTTAATTATTTTTACCGCTTTATTTTATTTTTCAAAGGGTTTATCTTTGGCGATGTAAATACCCGACGCCTTGTAATTTAATTTCCGCATTTTTATTCCGCAAATTATAACTGCTAGATGTTTGATAATAGGGTTTGCATGAAAAGACTGAATGTTTAAATCTTAAAATCAAATTAGATCACCCTTAACATGTACAAAGATAAAAATAACTGAAAACGGCACACTCGCACATGCGCACTCTCAGGGTACACCCCACTTGGTTACCTTCGTACACGGTCATTGAGTATAGGTCGCTTTAGAGGTCGTCCTCTTGTCTAAAATATCATAGTCGCCTCGAAATGGTTGCCTCAGATATTGTTGCCTCAAACAAATGATCTAAGACGTTAGGGTTACCGCTAAGGTGTCCTAACATTGCTTTAGTGACCGTAAGTCCCTCATTCGAATTGGCCCTCAAACTCCAACGACAGCGCTACCTACTCATTAATAGTGGGATAGCATTCTCTAAAGGAAAATAGCATAGAATGATTCCTTTTTGGAGTAGGTAGATGGTTCTTAGATACTTGCTCTTTCAAAAACAAAACTTTTCACACCTACACTCCTTTTCGAACAAAGTTTTCAAAACACTTCATTACACTCTTGAGGACAGAAGAAAGAGTTAAATTGAAGTTTCAAACAAAAACTTTTTCAAACCCACAAGCACAAAGAAAACAATTTTGAAAACAATTGAGCAAGTACCTAAGAGCCCGTAGATAACTACGGATAGAAAGGGTGCTAATACCTTCCCTTTCTATAATCTACCCCCCGTACCTAGAAAATCTCGAAAAAGGAATTTTTCTGTGCTTTTCTCCTTTCCTTGTTGGATAAAATAAAATTTGGTGACGACTCTTGCTTACCGCGAAATTTTGCGAATACAAAACGCAAAACGCGAACCAACATTCCAAAAAACAGTCAGTTCTTCCCACCGTATCACAGAACTGGCGACTCTGCTGGGGATCTCTTATAAGTGGGGTGTACCTTAGGAATAGTTCATCATCATGTTTTCAATTGCTTGATTTGTATGCTTTATCTTTGTGGGTTTGAATCAGAGTTACTATAGATCCTAACCCGGATCTGGGGATACCCTTTAGGTAAGTAGCAATAAACTGTGAGGGAATTGTACGGCGTAGACTGATACGGTTGAAGAAGTAGCTACATTGGTATGGCACTTTAGTTTGTACCGATATCCCTTGTGGCGCAACAAGGAGAATATGGGTCTTCTAAGGGGTCATTAAGCACCAACTGACCTTAGCACCTATAATTGACCAACTTGGCCATAGAACAGTAGCAGTATGCTATACTCATTGAGACTAAACTCTCGCGATGATTCTGGCCGCAAGAAAAGGTTGCCAAACTTGAATTATGACCGATCGAGGGTAGTCAGTGATATTGAGATCCTCTAGAACCCGGTTACTATTACTAGGACAGGTTGAACCAACTAAACTAAAAGAGGGTAATACCTAAACTCCATGCCAGCCTGAAATTTAAGGACTATTGTGTGACTTGTGTGCTTTTAACTTGAACTACTTGTACATGTTTGTTATCTAACAACTTGAGTTCCTTGCAGGTTTTGTTTACAGTCCTTATCCAATACCTTGGATTTCTTTCCAGATTTACTTGTTTACGTTACCTCGTACTTTTGCTTAAACGCATAACATACACATCATAACGTCATGCCTTAACATTTCCTTAACCATTTCAAGGATCTCAAAGGTTTGTGATGCAGGTTATGGTAAATCAAACGTCTAGCAAGGGGCAAAGGGGATTTATTTTCCTCTAGCCAATGTCATCTAGAGATCAAAACACGATAATTTGAGTCGGTGGCTATAACACACTCGATATGGTGAGCTTGACTCTTGAAGAAGGACTCTTGATGACACGAAGTTTCTTCAATCAAAACTGCAAAATTCAAATTCTAACAGTTTCTTGTTTACCCCGCGAGATCCTTGAAAACATTGCATACAAATATCATACATATCATTGCATAACAGGTCTCCTAGTACATGTCTCTCATGTTCTTGCTGTTTATTTCAGCAATGGCTCTCCAACAAGACACCAGAGATCTTCAAGAAACTCAATTCAGGGAAATATTCCTAAACCTGTCTAAGGGGCAGGAAGAGTTGAAAACACTCCTCTTTGGGAACTTGGTCAAGAAAATTCCTGAAGACAATAAGGACGAACGGCTGGAACAACTGCAAGCTGAGTTAGGTGCCATGAAAACCCAGATGCTGGGGCAGATGGCTCTTATCCAAGGCTTAGCTCGGGAACAAGAAGAGCTGAGAACCATTATCAACCAGCTTCATCAAAATAGATACAACAGTATGAAGCAAACAGTCGAGATCGGGGACCAAGTCGTTGGTCAAAATCAAAGAAGACAAGGGTTTGGGTTGGTGAAGAATGGACCTCTCCAAGTTGCTACTACCTCACGGGTCCAACAACAACCTCGCCATAAACAACCGGTTAATCAGAGTAAGCCAGATAGGCCCAAGAGGCAATTTACCAAGCTTAACATGTCGTTGTCCCAAGCTTTGCAACACCTGTTGAGATTGAATCTGGTGACGTTGGTAGGACCTCATTCGAATCCTAGGACTTCTTCACCTAACTACAATCCTGATGCAAAGTGCGCATACCATTCCAACAGCCCGGGGCATGATACTGACGACTGTTGGAAGCTGAAGTACAAAATTCAAAACCTGATTGATGAAGGAGCTTTAGAATTCACACAAGATGGTCAACTAGAATGTTTCTGTCAATCCTCCAAGGCTCGCCATTTGAAGTGACAAAGTTCTGACAAGAGAGGCTTTTGTTCATTAGAATTTTCAATTTATAATTTTCTTTTGATTGTTAGAATATCTATTCATGTCAAACTTTGTTACTTTATCAATGCATTGCATATGTCTGTTTTGAATCAATCCACTCGTATTCACTATATTTAAATTTCTTTCCTTTTTGTGATGTTCAACTCTCGATTAAAAAACTCTAAATCTTTAGAGGGAGGATGACGAAAATGATATCAAAATCTCTACAGTATGCTTTTGAACAGACCCCGCTGACGATGTACAGGCGTTGTTTCAAATCCTAAACAGTGGAGTTATAAGGAAGATAATCCCTAGTCAACCCCTTTGAGCCAAAGAAGTTGGAGTTTTTCTATTCACGCAAATTAAAACCCTTAATCACAACCTGCGGCAGGGTAGTTTTCTCAGTTAACTCATGTGCACAATGAATGGTTTCGAAGACGTCCTTCCAAGACGAAAGACGATGATGGTTCCCCATAAGCTTCAAGACAGGAAGTCATTATCTCTCAAAAATAAAAGCCCATTAAGTCAAAACCTATGAAGGAGACTTAAGAAAAAATTGGGGCATCCCGCTAACTGTAATCACAAAAAGAAACAGTTCAGGAAAAGACAGGGATAATAAAATAAAAAGAAAGAGGTCCTACAAACCCTCAACAAAAATGACTGCCTATTCAAAATAAACTGTCATTGTCTGAACCATCACCGGAACATCAAGGACAATATTCCAGAACTCAACTGGCGTTGTAAATGCACAATTAGCTGAGTTTAGGATCTAAGAACATCACGAAGAATGGGTGGGTACAAATAAATTTTGAGCCTTTATCCTTTATTTCTTGAACCGTGAACCAGGCCACGTTATAACCCTTAAAAGTCCTAGCTGAAGCATGGGTTAGTTCGAAAGCATACTGTTACAAAAGGTATCCTGACTCCTGTAGGACTTGCTGTAAATCCTGAGTTGACATCACACTATTACAAAAAAAAACTTGTTTTACTAAAAAATGAATTTCCAAACTTCAAGACAGACATAAGCTTTGCATTCTTAAAATAGCATTGTTTGTATATGACTATTTGTTCAACAACAGAGAAATTCGCACGACGAATATCTAGTGAACAAAATATTCTCAATAAAAAGGATCACCTCAAGTGAAAAAAACACTTCCAACCAAGGGGCACGGCATGAGCATTGTCTATCATATAGGGCAGTCAAGTCAAGATTCAAGGAGTCTCTCAAAGATGCCAAATAGCCAGGGGCAGATCTCCATCTGAATTACTTGGGGCATTGGACATGAATTCCAGCAACGAATCTTGTACGATCAAACAAACATCTTCTGGTAGTATGGCAACACAACACTACCGACAATGACAACTCCCTACACCCTGAGAGCATGGACATAGTCAGAAAATACTGCGCATGAACAAAGACCCGCTAGGTTGACAGGCCTAGGAAAAAATAAGGGCATCCCGATGAACCAAAATGGTTCGGGCAAAAATAAGGGATAAAAACAAAAAAAGATTTGTACACCCGGCAAGTCGAAAACCTGAAAAGGCGGCTTGGGCATGAAAGGGTATCCCGGTGGACTGAAAATATGAAAAGACAGTCCAGGAAAAAGTTAGGGATTAAAGCGTACGACTATGTCCCGTCATCTCGTCACTTGACTACCAGAAGAAGATTTGTCATTTCAATCGGCAATTACCAAGCACCTCATAGGTTGGAATAATACTCGATCCACAAGGCCTCCGTAGGCACCTTCTCCTGCAGATACAGGGGCATAAAAGTCTCGATGCAAAGTCATTTTCATATCCTCACCCCGCTTCCTAGTAACATCTACACTCCCTACAGAGTAAGAAAATGACAATAATGTTAACTCTCCCCAGTTGAGACTTGCAATTATGAATGAATCGGTAATACTCTCCCCAAGAAGAGTTTATCTACCGTCAACACTGAAAGGTCTTAATATTCCCCAGTGGAGTATAAGAATATTCCCTGGCAGAATACAAGATATCCCCAGTGGAGTTCGAAATTTTTCCCAGCGCAGTCTGAAAAAGCTTCCCTAGTGGAGTTTGGAGAATTATCCCCAGTAGACTTTGGAAAATTGTCCCCGGCAGAGCTCAAAGGATTATCCCCATTAGAGTCTAAAAGGATTATCCCCAGTGAAGTCGCAACTGAAAGATCATCCCCAGCGGAGTTTGTTCCTTTCACAAAAAGGAATTCAATCCCCAACAGGATTCAGTATCACCAGCAACGGTAATCCATCCCCAGCGAAATCTATCAAAAGAATCCTCTACAGAGCATCTCTTCCCCACAGAGTAATCTCCTCATCAGTTTATTCCCCAACAGAGTTATTCTCTCCTGCAGGTTTATTCTCACAATCATCTTCATTCGCTATCCCCAACGGAAACAAATAATTAAGCTTTTTCTCCAGCAGTTATCCGGGATTTATTTTCCCCAGCTAAAAACATTACATTGCCATACATCATGACACATGCATATACGCATCATACAACACAATCTCATTTATTTTGAGAACATCATTGCTTGATGCATATCAAGCATTACATACGACTAATCTTCACCTTTCAGGAAGGATGCGGTCAAAATCTCATAAAATTCAAAGCTATGAAGCTTTTACAAGTCGAATTACTGACAAGTTCTTAAATCTCAACGGAATTATCCTCGGTTGAATTACAGACAAGGTCCTAAATCTCGACAAAGTTCCTCCGTCGAATTACAGACGAGTTCCTAAATCTCAGCAGAGTTTTCTCAGTTGAATTACGGGCAAGTTCTTAAATCTCAATGAAGATGTTTCCCTAAAGTCAAATTACTGACCAGTTCTTAAATCTCAACTGAATTATCCTCGGTTAAATTACAGACAAGGTCCTAAATCTCGACAAAGTTCCTCCGTTAAATTACAGACGTGTTCCTATATCTCAGCAGAGTTTTCTCAGTTGAATTACGGGCAAGTTCTTAAACTCGATGAAGATGTTTCCCAAAGTCGAATTACTGACAAGTTCTTAAATCTCAACGGAATTATCCTAGGTTGAATTACAAACAAGGTCCTAAATCTCGACAAAGTTCCTCCGTCGAATTACAAACGAGTTCCTAAATCTCAGCAGAGCTTTTCTCAGTTGAACTACGAGTGAGTTCTTAAATCTCAATGAAG
Source organism: Vicia faba (assembly GCA_948472305.1). Lineage (NCBI taxonomy): Eukaryota > Viridiplantae > Streptophyta > Magnoliopsida > Fabales > Fabaceae > Vicia > Vicia faba. The sequence goes on along the minus strand of OX451735.1, from coordinate 1,496,976,091 downwards.
ATGTTTCCCTCCAGTCGAATTACTGACAAGTTCTTAAATCTCAACGGACTTATCCTCGGTTGAATTACAGACAAAGTCCTAAATCTCGACAAAGTTCCTCCGTCGAATTACAGACGAGTTCCTAAATCTCAGTAGAGTTTTCTCAGGTGAATTACGGGCAAGTTCTTAAATCTCGATGAAGATGTTTCCCTCAGTCGAATTACTGACCAGTTCTTAAATCTCAACAGAATTATCCTCAGTTGAATTACAGACAAGGTCCTAAATCTCGACAAAGTTCCTCCATCGAATTACAGACAGTTCCTAAATCTCAGCAGAGCTTTCTCAGTTGAATTACGGTCAAGTTCTTAAATCTCGATGAAGATGTTTCCCAAAGTCGAATTACTGAGAAGTTCTTAAATCTCAACCGAATTATCCTCGGTTGAATTACAGACAAGTTCCTAAATCTCGACAAAGTTCCTCCGTCGAATTACAGACGAGTTCCTAAATCTCAGCAGAGTTTTCTCAGTTGAATTACGGGCAAGTTCTTAAATCTCGATGAAGATGTTTCCTAAATTCGAATTACTGACAAGTTCTTAAATCTCAACAGAGTTTTTCTCAGTTGAATTACAGACAAAGTGCTAAATCTCGACAAAGTTCCTTCGTCGAATTACAGACGAGTTCCTAAATCTCAGCAGAGTTTTCTCAGTTGAATTACAGAAAAGTTCTTAAATCTTGATGAAGATGTTTCCCTACATTCGAATTACTGACCAGTTCTTAAATCTCAACCAAATTATCCTCGATTGAATTACAGACAAGGCCCTAAATCTCGACAAAGTTCCTCCGTCGAATTACAGACGAGTTCTTAAATCTCAGTAGAGTTTTCTCAGTTGAATTACGGGAAATTTCTTAAATCTCGATGAAGATGTTTCCCAAAGTCAAATTACTGACAAGTTCTTAAATCTCAACGGAATTATCCTTGGTTGAATTACAGACAAGGTCCTAAATCTCGACAAAGTTCCTCCGTCGAATTACAGACGAGTTCCTAAATCTCAGCAGAGTTTTTCTCAGTTGAATTATAGGCGATTTCTTAAATCTCGATGAAGATGTTTCCCTCCAGTCGAATTACTGACAAGTTCTTAATCTCAACGGAATTATCGTCGATTGAATTATAGACAAGGTCCTAAATCTCAACAAAGTTCCTCCGTCGAATTACGGACGAGTTCCTAAATCTCAGCAGAGTTTTCTCAATTGAATTACGGGCAAGTTCTTAAATCTCGATGAAGATGTTTCCCAAATTCGAATTACTGACAAGTTCTTAAATCTCAATGGAATTATCCTCGGTTGAATTATAGACAAGGTCCTAAATCTCGACAAAGTTCCTCCATCGAATTACAGACGAGTTCCTAAATCTCAGCAGAGTTTTTCTCAATTGAATTACGGATGAGTTCTTAAATCTCAATGAAGATGTTTCCCTCCAGTCGAATTACTGACAAGTTCTTAAATCTCAACAGAATTATCCTCGGTTGAATTACAGACAAAGTCCTAAATCTCGACAAAGTTCCTCCGTCGAATTACAGACGAGTTCCTAAATCTTAGCAGAGTTTTCTCAGGTGAATTACAGGCAAGTTCTTAAATCTTGATGAAGATGTTTCCCTCAGTTGAATTACTGACAAGTTCTTAAATCTCAGCGGAATTATCCTCGGTTGAATTACAGACAAGGTCCTAAATATCGACAAAGTTCCTCCGTCGAATTACAGACAGTTCCTAAATCTCAGCAGAGAAGTTTTCTCAGTTGAATTACGGACGAGTTCTTAAATCTCGATGAATATGTTTCTCCCCCAGTTGAATTTTGGACAAGTTCTTAAAACTCAGCAGAGATGGTCTCTCAGCTGAAGTACAGGCAAGTTCCTAAATCTCAACAAAGATCAGACTTCCCCAGCGGAATCTTCCTCAACAGTAGGTATGCAAGCTCTCTCTAAGGAATCTCTTATGCATCGACACTCCTCCAAAGGGCATCTGTAAGCCCATTCCCGACATCACGAAGTAACTACCACTTCATGCGAGTGTAAATTTTTAGGCACCCTAGTGTTCAATCATCTTCCACCTTCGGATCACGAAAGGCATGAAAGTCAATCTACATCCTCAGGTTTAAGAAGATTGAACAGGGGCAGCTGTTGTACCCCAAAATTTACCCTCCCATATTTCTCAAAGACATTGCAAGAAAAATCTCAAAATGGCTCAAGATAGCTCAAGAGTTGGTCAGACAAGATATCTCCTAAGGCAGACTATCCAAATTAGGGTTTTGTGTTGCATCAAGATCCTTGAGTCCAAATGACCTCAAGTGATCCCCAATGTCCCAATATGTTCTCAAGATCATCCATGTCAAATTTCAAGCCTTGCAGAGAAAGTTTGCTCAGTCAATTGCTCAAAGGTCCAAAAATCGATTGTGCTAGGGCAAAAGTCAACTGTGACCCAAATACAGTCAAACTTCAATATTTTTTGTCAACATTGTCATTTTGAAGGACATTTCATCATTTTATCAAGGGTTGATCATGATTCATCAAGGATTGCTCAAAATTCATCAAGACTCAAAAGTTGCTAAATTAGGGTTTTGCAGGAAAAGTCAACTCAAATTTGACCAAGCATAACTTTCTCATACTTTATGAGAAATGACCCATAGAAAGCTCATTTTGAATAGGATGCAATTCCTTACAATCCATCTTCACACCCCAAGTTCAAAAAATGCAAATAAGTTATGAATTTGGACATTATAGGTCATTCTGAAAAGTTAAAAAAACATCTTTTTTCCAAAGCTTATAACTTTAGCATGGAATACCAAAATGAGATGAAACCAAAAGGGTTGATTAGAGGACATCTCAAGCTTTCTAAAAAGTCCAAGAACACCTCCAAAAGTTCAAAATTTAAGAATTTATTCATTGTTGAAGTTGGACCTTTTTGCAAAATTGCCAAAAGTCAACTATCCCCAAAACTTCAAATTTTGCCAAATGGGCCCATGCTTTTTCACTTGATTTGAGTTTGCCTTATTTCCCACGTGCCCTAGCTCCAGCCATGTATCCATATCACATTTTAATTATTTAATTTGATTTTTTATTTGAATTAATTCATTTTAAAACAAATAAAATCATATAAAATCTAAAGTATTGATAACACATGACTTTTTTGGCTATTTCAGGATCCAAATACGGCTATCCTTGCAATCAAATTCGTATCAAGTGAATCATGTGAAAAAAGATATGATTTAGGCCAAGTTTGGAAAGCTTTTATGGAAGAATCAAATCAAATATGCAATCATCATTGTGGGAAGATTTGAACAACAAATGTTACCCTAATCCAATGTGCATTACATAAGCAAGCAAAGCACACAAAAATCAGGGTTGGAGAGCATTGGTAGAGGCAGAACAAAAGTGGAAAAAATCACAAAAAAGTGGGAGAATGAAATCAACCCTAGAGGCATTTTCAGGACTCGAGAGTTGTCTCAATCAATTGTTGGCCATCTCGAGAAGCTATTGCAATCCTAACCACGTGTTTTCAAGCGTCCTAAAGCACTGTAAGTACATCACGGCTCTGCTTCCTTCTTGAAATCACAAATCTCTATTCTAGCATCCATTGAATGAAATAACTGCATATTCTTGACCCTCACATCATTTGCAAACTATTGGCAATAACCAATTTGATTTATATGCTCTGTATCATGAAACGCCATGGCTAGGGTTTTGCTTCTGTTTTGAGGGATTTTTATTTTAGGTAAAATTGAGATACATGATGGACTTGGTTGTATCCAGGAGGTTGAGACGAACACGACCATGCCCTTGAAAATCATTTTTATGGCCTGAGGACGGTTTTAGGATGAAGCTGCGTCCTTTGCTGCAGATAAAAATTCGCAGGTAATGTTACAGTATTGGGAGGACAGGGACGAAGAGTTGTCACTCGTCCATTGGGCCATTCAAAATTTGCACGCGTTTTTTTTTCTTTCTGGCAATTGTTTTGTTTTTTATATAATATATATTATTTGTATTGTCAAAACAAAGACAACAACACGCCCCAATGGTCAACACATCAGCGTTCAAGGCATTAGTGGCTGAAGGTCAGGGGTTCGATCCCTGCCTCCAGCAATTTGTATTTTCTTCATATTTTTCAGGTAATTGCATGCATGCTCATGCTTGATCCATACCATACGCCCTCATCAATCCAAGCGCCAGATGGCCAAGAGCAAGATCTGATGATCCACGTTGGAGGTCCACCAAAAGCCAAGTCAACGTACTTGCACTGGATCCAAAAAGTCCAAACGGATCAGCATTGTTGGGCCTATAAAATTGCTACTTACACCCTTCAAACACAGGCCCAATTCTTCTACTTTTTTATTTTGTTTACTTAATTTATTTGTTTTATTTTATTTAACTAATTTTCTAACCAATAACAAAATTCTTTTTATCAAATAAAAATCAAAAAAATATTTTTTTTATCCAATCAAATTTTAAAACTTTTATTCTTATTAATAAACTCATTAATTAATTAGGATATTAATTAGGAAATTTTAACTTATTTGTGTAAATAAATAAAATTAATTAGACTTAATTAGGTTTTAATTACTAATTTAATTATTTTCTTTTCTTTCTTAAATTAATAAAAAACCAAAAATATGTCATAAATTATTTTTCATTAATTAATTTAATATTAATTTAGTTATTTAATTTAGGATTAATTTCTTTTCTTAAATAAAAATAACAAAAAAGCAATTTTCTTTCAAAATGGTCAAAACCCTAATTATGCATCCGATTTAATTTCGCGTCGTGATTTACTTTTTCTTTACCCATACTTATATATCTGCTTACGGATTGTAATAGTTAAATAGGATATTTAATTATTTTTACCGCTTTATTTTATTTTTCAAAGGGTTTGTCTTTGGCGATGTAAATACCCAACGCCTTGTAATTTAATTTCCGCATTTTTATTCTGCAAATTATAACTGCTAGATGTTTGATAATAGGGTTTGCATGACAAGACTGAATGTTTAAATCTTAAAATCAAATTAGATCACCCTTAACATGTACAAAGATAAAAATAACTGAAAACGACACACTCGCACATGCGCACTCTCAGGGTACACCCCACTTGGTTGCCTTCGTACACGGTCATTGAGTATAGGTCTCTTTAGAGGTCGTCCTCTTGTCTACAAGATCATAGTCGCCTCAAAATGGTTGCCTTGGATATTGTTGCCTCAAACAAATGATCTAAGACATTAGGGTTACCGCTAAGGCGTCCTAACATTGCTTTAGTGACCGTAAGTCCCTCATTCGAATTGACCCTCAAACTCCAACAACAGCGCTACCTACTCATTAATAGTGGGATAGCATTGTCTAAAGGAAAATAGCATAGAAAGATTCCTTTTTCGAGTAGGTAGATGATTCTTAGATACTTGCTCTTTCAAAAACAAAACTTTTCACACCTACGCTCCTTTTCGAACAAAGTTTTCAAAACACTTCATTACACTCTTGAGGACAGAAGAAAGAGTTAAATCGAAGTTTCAAACAAAAACATTTTCAAACCCACAAGCACAAAGAAAACAATTTTGAAAACAATTGAGCAAGTACCTAAGAGCCCGTAGATAACAACGAATAGAAATGGTGCTAATACCTTCCCTTTCTATAATCTACCCCCCGTACCTAGAAAATCTCGAAAAAGGAATTTTTCTGTGCTTTTTTCCTTTCCTTGTTGGATAAAATAAAAGTCGGTGACGACTCTTGCTTACCGCGACATTTTGCGAATATAAAACGCAAAACGCGAACCAGCATTCTAAAAAACAGACAATTCTTCCCACCGTATCACATCCTTCATAGGTTTTGACTTAACGGGCTTTTCTTTTGAGAGATAATGACTGTCTGTTTTAATGATTACACGGAACCATCACTGGATTTTGATTCGGGAGGATATCTTTGATATCACCTATTGTGTATGAAGTGAATGCTTGTGCATTTGAATTAACTGAGAAACTACCCTGCCCCAGGTTATGATTAAAGGTTTTAATTTGTGAAAAAGAAAACTCCCACTTCTTAGGCTCAAAGAGGTTGACTAGGGATTATCTTCCTTATAACTCCATTGTTTAGGATTTGAAACAATGCATGTACATCGTCGGCAAGATCTGTTCAAAAGCACATTGTATGAGATTGTGGTATCGTTTTCGTCATCCTCCCTCTAAAGGCTTATAGCTTTTAATGAGAGTTAAATATCATAAAAAGGAAGTAAAAAAAAGCACAGTTTATTTATAGTGAAAACGAATGGATGAATTCAAGACAAAGATATGCAATGCATTAATGGAAATAAAGTTTGACATAAAGATAAGTGTTCGAATCAAAAGAAATTACAACTGAAATTTAAATGAAATGGACATTCTCTAACTTAGCAATAATTTTGCGTGGGAGCAGTGATCACATTAGGAGTCTTAGGAGGGTCAAATTTAATCTCCTTAACATCAATCATATCTTGAATCTTGTTCTTCAATGTCCAACAATCATTCGTATCATTGCCAAATCTATTGGAATGTGTGATACAGTGGGAGAACTGACTTGAGGGTTTTGCGTTTTATCGCAAATGTTGTGTTTAGCAAGGGTCGCCACCGATTTTTCTTTTATCCAAAAGGAAAGGTGAAAAAGCACAGGAAAGACCTTTGAGATTGTTTCTTGAGTTCGGGGGGTAGATTATGAAAAGGGAAGGTATTAGCACCCTTTTCATCCATGGTTTTCCATAGGCTCTTAGTTACTTTCTAGATCACTTGCTTTTGTTTGAAATTGTGCTTTGTATGGTTTTTGAAAGTATTTTGTAAAGAGGCCATTGATTAGGAAATCTTTGTAATGATTCTCGTTCGTAAGAATGTATAAAAAGATGCTGATCTTTTTGAAAATGTTTTCAACGTTTGTAAGATGTTTGGAAATGTGTAGGTGTTTGTTTTTGAAAATAACAAGGATATTTTTTTTGAAATGGAGCAAGTAACTAAAAGCAATATACCTACTCAAATGTCTTTCTTGTTCATTTTCTTTTCCTTTGATATTGTTGTCTTACCATTGATTTGGTAAGCAACCTTATCTTTGGATGTAAACGGGACGGGCGCGGGTCATCATATAACCATGATTAGCAATGTTGCAAGGCATCTTAGCATTTTTTTGAGGGACTAAGATTATTTTGTAAGACAACTTTGAATAGCATCATCGAGGGTCTATGATCTCGTATTTGTTTGTTTTTTTGCTAAGACGCCTTACATATGTAATATGGCCATTTTATATAAGGAAACCAAGTGGAGTAACCCTAAGGGTGTTTTGTGTGCAAGTGTGTCATTTTCATGCTTGATTTGGTCTTGAATTAGGGTTTTCTATTTGATTGATTTTATCTTGCCATACAAACCCTAATTACTAGCATGTTACATAAAAGCGATAAATTGCGAAATTTAAATGTCCTATGCTATTATAACATTTGTGGGAGGGGGTATACAATTTATGAATGAGGATTGCAAAATATAAACCTAATTAATCTATTACAACCAAATTGAATATGTAAAAATATTGGAATAAATAATATACAAGATGAATTAAATATGCAAAGGTATGTAAATGCAAAGAAGATTATGGTTTGGTTTTTTATGTAAAAAAAAGTTTTAACCTAAACCTAATAAATAAATCAAGATTAACTTAAATCAATTAAGAAAAGAAATTATTTTTTAGAAAAGATTTTTGAATAAACCCTAATTCTATTTGATTAAAAGAAAATAAATTTCTTTAAGAAAAAGTAAGCAATTTTGTATTTTTTTTTTTGTCTTGAAAATAATACATGGCATTATGAGGTATTTTGGTCCTTTTATATTAAAATAAATATTTAATGGGTATAAGAAAAAATAAATAGTAAACTAGTTCTAATTTAATTTACAAATTTAATTAATAAAAATAGATAATATATATAACTAAATAAAATATTTTTTGTGTGAAAAATAAAATAAAATAAGCTAAAATATAAATCTATCATTTTTATATTTTTTTATGATTTTTAATATTAAGAAAAATATATTTAATAGAATAAAAATGAAAATAAAATGAAAAATAAAAATATATTGGGCCAGGGGTATCATGAGTAAACTGGAGGTAGATTTAGAAAAAATCATAGGCCCAATGAAACAAAAAGCCCAGCGCTGCAAAGGCACAAAAAATGGCAAAAAATGTGAGAAAATGCAAAAGACAGCGTGCTAAGGCTCGAACCCGTGACCTATAGCATTTTTGCGCGCTGCCTTACCACTGGGGTGGCTGTACATCCGTTCATATAAACAAAAGCAAAAATATATATTAGAAAATGCCCCTGAAGGCAACTTCATCTTCAACCTTGAGCGATGACCGGACCACCTATATCTCTCTCATTTCTCCATAAAAATGGAAAGTCCAAACATGAAAGTTATGGTGTTTCTTCCCACGAGTTCAACCATATAATTTATGTAAACTAAAAGTCAAAGATCAAAGCTAATTTTACTTGCCCTAATTTGAAACCTAATTTTTACAGAAATTTCAAATCAAAAATTCTCTATACATAGTTAATATAAATGAAAACTATGAATATGGTTAGCTTTAGGGCAAGGATATCTATAATTTTCTTTCACAAATTAGGACCAAATGATGCTTTTATGAAGAGATAGAAGTTTGAGTTTTTACCTCTTTCAGTTGAGATCGTGAATGGAGTTTGGGAAAGTTTTGAGAAGGCCTGAGAATCTGTTTAGCTTGCCTGGACCTCCCTGAGTGTATTCCAATCCTTACTTTGTCTTGAAAGTCCATGAATCTCTCTAATCAAGTCAACCTGCAAGCTTGATGTTTAAAAATGGTGGATGGAGGAGGAGGAGTTACAGTGAGGGAACAGGGGTCTGGATCTCTTAGGTGTGATGTATATTAAGTGTTTAGGTGGTTAAAACTCAAAACTATCAAGCTATGGCAGATTTTCAAAACCAAATCTTAAATCTTTGGTTTCTTGATGAACAAGTTTCACCTTTTGACATGTCTTGATGAATTGTGATCCTTGGCACTTGAATTTGACCAAAAAGTCAAAGTTTGACTTTTTAGTATATAGTTGACTTTTGATCAGTTGACTGGAGATTAATATGTTAATTCAATGGATTTGTAATGTTTTGAACCATGTCATTAGGTCAAGATGATGCAATTGAACTCTTGAAATCATGCTTCAAACCAATTGATCATTTTCTAGGTCAAAAATCAGAAATTGCCCCTTCTCATCAAAACCCTAATTTTGACCATTTTGCCCTTTTGATGATTTGATCAAATTTCTTGAGGAATTGTGGTCCAAACTTGATCAAATGATACATATGAGTCTAAGATGTTGATGTGAATAAAAAATTATGAAGTTTGACTGTAAATTGGCCATGGTTGACTTTTTCCCCAATACAGTTGATTTTTAGGTCAATTATCCAATTGACTGATCAAAAATGTAATTTAAAGCTTGAAACTTGACATGAGTAATCTTGGGGGTCCCTAATGATCCTTGAAATTCCTATGAAGCATTGATAGTCCAAAAGTCCTTGTGCAAACTCAAACCCTAATTTTGGTCATCAGTGCATGAGGAGATGTCTTGAGCTAGTCAAACCTTAATGCAGTCTTTAATCAAAGAGATCTTGTGAGCAAATTCTTGATAAGTGAGAGGGAAAATTTTGGGGTACAACAGCTGCCCCTGTTCAATCTTCTTATGCCTGGAGAGTTAGATTGGCGAGTTTTACCATTAGTGACTCGAAGGTGGAAGATGATTGGACACTAGAGTGCCCAAAAATTTGCACTTGGTGGTGCGATGATAGAAAGAATGGGCTTATAGATGCCATTTGGAGAGGTGATAGAAAGCTGTGGGAGATGGGCTTAAAGATGCCATCCAAGAGGTGCTAGAAAGCTGTGGGAGATGGGCTTGAATATGTCATCTAGAAGTGATTGTTGAATTTGTAATTTGTGAGCTGAAAGAATGAATACTAGAATGGCGTACGTATCTGGAGCATATCTGTACTGTATCTGGAAGAGAATTTGTTTAAGTATCAGAATGGCATCTGTGTCTGGACCATATCTGTACTGCGCTTGAAAGTTGAATCAGAATGGCATCCGTGTCTGGAGCGTATCTGAACTGTATCTGAAATTTGAATCTGAATGAATATCAGGATGGCATCCGTGTCTGGAGCGTATCTGAACTGTATCTGAAAGTTGAAATCTGAATGAGTATCGGGATGGCATCCGTGTCTGGAGCATATCTAAACTGTATCAGGTTGAATCTGAATGAGTATCAGGATGGCATCTGTATCTGGAGCATATCTGAACTGTATCAAGAGGTTGAATCTGAATGAGTATCAGGATGGCATCCGTGTCTGGAGCGTATCTAAACTGTATCTGATAGTTGAAATCTGAATGAGTATCAAGATGACATCCATGTCGGGAGCGTATCTGGACTGTATCAGGTTTTGAATATTGTTAGTGGTAGCTGTTAATCTTATTCTGAAAAGGGTAAAATGTTAGCTAAAATGAAAAGTCATGTTGTATGATGTGATGCATTTGCTTTATCAATGTTTATGATATAAGGATGCAATGTATGCGCGTGTGAGCTAATTTGTTGTACGACTGTTGGATTTGGGGAAAATAAATCCCTGACTGTTGTTGAGGATATGTAAGTCTTCATGCTTTGAAGCCGAAGTGTTGATGAATTTCCATTTTGAGAAATAAACTATGTTTTAAGGGAAATTCCATGTGCTGCTTGTAAAATTCTATTGGGGAATCCTGAGAAATTTGACGACTTCTACCGGGGATCAATAATTTGAAACTTTGCTCCGTTGGGGATTTAAACAACGTACTATAGGGGATTACCTATGGAATAGCCTAGAGATATTTTTCTATCCTTTCAACCTACCAGTAATTACCTCTTTTCATTTCGTTTATTTGTAAACAGTAATTATGTTCAAATGCATATGCTCAATAATGAATCATTGGACGTTTTTGTAAACAAAACACAAGCGTAAAGAAAAGACAAATAGTTTTTGCACTTTCAAAGGGATGTTTTGTATTGACTTTGAATGAGTATTTTTGTACAAAGAGACAAACATTCTAGTAAGAGAATGTTGTCGTAAAAAAGAAAAAATTTATACAAAGAAAAGATAGCTATATGTAATAATCCCATGGGGTTTCCATTCTGCTATAGCCTTCGTATCTCTGAGCATCTTGTCTATTTGTTGCCTCATCTGAAGATGATTGAATTGATCAGAACCTCTGAGTTTGTCAGTGGAAGCCAAAGTTTGTCCATGAAGTGATCCAACGGGACATAGTCGTACGCCTTAATTCCCTAACTTTTTCCTAGATCGCCCTTCCGGGTTTTCAGTCCACCAGGAAGCCCTTTTTTGCCCAAGTCTCCCTTTCGGGTTTTCAACTTGCCGGGTGTACATATTTTTTTGTTTTATCCCTAATATTTTCCCGAACCTTTTGGTTCGTCGGGATGCCCTTATTTTGCCTAGGTGTGTCAACCTAGCGGGTCTCTTATGCGTAGTATCTTTTGACTATGTCCGCGTTCGCAGGGTGTGGCAGGTCGTCGCCATCCATGGTGGTCAAGATCATTGCCCCGCCGAAGAATATGTTTTTGATTACAAATGGTCCTTCATATGTAGGATTCCATTTGCCCCTGGGATCACCTTGTAGCAAGATGATATCTTTGATCACTAGATCCCCAACTTGATACACTTGGCGTCTGACTTTCTAGTTGAAAGCCTTGGTCATCCGTTTTTGATGCATTTGACCATGGCAAACAGCAGAAAGTCTCTTTTCATCAATCAAGTTTAGTTGATCAAGTCGAGTCTGGATCCAATCGTCTTGCTCAGCCCTGCATCCTTCATAATCCTCAGAGAGGGGATCCGGACCTCGATAGGCAAGACAACTTCCATGTCGTAAACCAAAGAATAGGGTGTTTCCCCGATTGATGTGCGAGTTATGGTACGATACCCGTGGAGAGCGAATGGTAACATCTCATGCCAGTCTTTGTATGTGACTGTCATTTTCTATATGATCTTTTTAATGTTCTTATTTGCAGCTTCGACAACACCATTCATCTTTGGTTGATAGGGAGAAGAATTTTGAAGCTGAATCTTGAATTGCTCGCACAATGCGGTGATCATAGTGTTGTTGAGATTTGTACCATTGTCAGTGATGATCCTTTCCGGGATACCGTACCGGCAAATAAGATTTTGCTTGATGAAACGGGCAACAACATTCTTGGTAAAGGAAGGGAAGGAAGCTGCCTCCACCCACTTTGTAAAATATTCAATGGCCACTAGGATGAAGCGGTGTCCATTGGAGGTTGTCGGCTTGATTTCCCCAATTGTATCTATTCCCCACATAGAAAAGGTCCAAGGAGCCGTCAAGACATTCAGAGGAACCGGAGGTACGTGCACCTTATTTGCATAAATTTGGCATTTATGGAAAGTTTGAGAGTGTTGATAACAATCTGCTTCCATGGTAGACCAATAATAGTCTGCCCGTAGGATTTTCTTTGCCATCGTATGCCCGCTGGAATGGGTACCAAAAGTGCCTTCATGCAATTCAACCATGATCCTTTCAGCTTCAATCTTATCTACGCACCGAAGAAACACAGAGTCATGATTGCGTTTGTACAGGATGCCATTACTAAGGAAGAATTTAGCAGAGAATCTCCTTAAGAACTTCTTATCATTGATTGAAGCTCCTTTTGGATATTCTTGAGTTTCGAGATACCTCTTGACTTCGTGAAACCAAGGCTGGTCCACTACTTCTTCAGTATTAATCTCGTGATAATGTGTTGGTTCATCCATTCGTTCAATGGTGATCTAAGGAGCCTCGTTATCCCAATTAAGTTTAAACATAGAAAACATTGTGGATAGAGCGTCTGCTAGCTGATTTTATTCTCATGAGAAATGCTCGAAGGTAATCTTCTCAAAATGTGGTAGCAATGTCAAAACATGTTCTTTGTAAGGGATAAGGTTTGGGTGTTTGGTGTCCCATTCCCCTTTGATCTAACTGATGACCAAAGCTGAATCTCCAAACACATATAAGCATTTGATTCCCAAGTCTATGGCAGCTCTGAGACCAAAGATGCATGCTTTGTATTCCTCCATGTTGTTTGTACAATTGAAGAAGAGTCTTGCGGTGAAGGGAGTATGACACCCTTTGGGAGATATGATCACAACACCAATACCATTGTCGAGTGTGTTGGATGCTCCATCAAAGAACAGGGTCCATCGGGATCCTTGTTCAGGTCCGTCATATGGCCTGATTTCTTCACAGTTGTCTAATGTCATGATGTCTTCATCCGAAAATTCGAACTTTATGGACTGGTAGTCTTCTACAGCTTGGTGAGTGAGGTGATCAGCTAATACACTGCCCTTTATAGCTTTCTGGTAGTATACTATATGTTATATTCTGTCAGAATCATCTGCCACCTTGTTATTCTCCCAGAAAGAGCAGGCTTCTCGAAGATGTATTTTATCGGATCCATCTTAGATATCAACAAGGTAGTATGAGTCAGCATATATTGTCTTAACCGGCGAGCAGCCCATGCCAGAGCACAACAAGTTTTCTCAAGCAGTGAATATCTGGTTTCACAGTCGGTAAACTTTTTTCTTAAGTAGTAAATAGCATGCTCTTTTCGGACATACTCATCATGCTGCCCCAATACACACCCCATTGAGTTTTCTAAAACAGTTAGATACATGATCAACGGTCTTCCCTCGATTGGTGGCATTAACACAAGAGGCTCTTGTAAGTATTCTATGATTTTGTCAAAAGTAACTTGGCACTCGTCATTCCATTTGACTACCTGATCTTTCTTAAATAGTTTGAAGATTGGCTCACAAGTAGCTGTTAGATGGGAAATGAATCTGGCAATATAGTTCAGACGTCCTAAGAATCCTCTGACTTCTTTTTCAGTACGAGGAGCAGACATCTCTTGTATTGCTTTAACTTTGGCAGGATCGACCTCGATGCCTTTGTTGCTGAGGATAAAGCATAGGAGCTTACCAGACCGTACCCCAAATGTGCATTTGTTTGGATTCAACCTCAGCTTGTACTTCTTCAGTCTCTCAAACAGTTTTTGTAAGTGATCAAGATGCTCTTCTTTTGTTTGAGATATGGCTATCATATTGTCCATGTAGACTTCTATTTCGTGATGTATCATATTGTGAAATATAGCTACCATGGCACGCTGGTAGGTTTCCCTAGCATTCTTTAGTCCGAATGGCATCACCTTGTAGCAGAATGTGCCCCACTGTGTGAAAAATGTTGTTTTCTCCATGTCCTCATGCACCATTTTGATTTGGTTGTAACCTGAGAATCCGTCCATGAAGGAAAACACTTTGTGTTTTGCCGTATTGTCAACTAGGATATCAATGTGGGGAAGTGGAAAATCATCCTTAGGGCTTGCCCTATTCAAATCTCGGTAGTCCATACACATTCGCACTTTGTCGTTCTTTTTGGGCACGGGAACAACGTTGGCAACCCATTGGGGGTAAGAGGTGATAGCCAAGAATCCAGCGCTGAATTGCTTCATGACTTCTACTTTAATATTTTCTGACATATCTGGCCTCTTTCGACGAACCTTTTGCTTTACTGGCAGGCAATCCTCTCTTGTAGGCAGACGCTGTACCATAATATCTTCATCAAGTCCTGGAATGTCTTCATATGACCAGGAAAAGACTTCAACACAATCATGCAACAACTGAATCAGACGCTTCTTGACACTGGGTTCCAGATTGGCACCCACTTTGACCTCTTTTTTATCTTCTTCGGTACCTAGGTTGATCGTATCCACGAGTTCCTTGTGAGGCTGAAAGGTTCTCTCTTCTTATTGTAGCAGTCTGGCAAGTCCCCCGGGTACTTCACAATCTTCCTCACCTTCGTCTTCTGCTTGGTAGATTAGATTCTCAGAGTCACAAAATACCATAGCAGTATTGTTACCCATGGGATCCCGAATGGGTGTATACATGCATTGTCAGTGTGGGTGTGTGTAAGGGTATAACTATCTTTGAAAGAGAATAAAAATGTAAAAGAAAAACAATGAGCACAAAAGTTTGTACGCGAAAATGTCTATGATTCATTGATGTCATATGAAAATGAGATAATAACCCTTACAAATGGACCATTGTGCCTCGGGTAAGACACAA
The DNA here is from genome assembly GCA_948472305.1 of Vicia faba. Taxonomy (NCBI): domain Eukaryota; kingdom Viridiplantae; phylum Streptophyta; class Magnoliopsida; order Fabales; family Fabaceae; genus Vicia; species Vicia faba. Next base: position 1,496,960,904 of record OX451735.1, on the reverse strand, counting down.
GGTTTTAAGAGTGCGAATTGTTTTGAATATTACAGATCCAACAAAATGTAAGGATAAATTACTGAGGGATGAAAGTGATCGGGACGAAGTCTCTAGCCTCCCAATTGTTGAGCCCTCCACTGACAGTCGGAAAGATCCATTCCTTCAGGTTGCAACCATCTTCACCATCTTCCACTGTGTTGACTTCACGGTTGCTAATTTTCAAGGGTGGCCCTCCAGCACGGACACGTCGTACAACCCTTTGAGCACTTAAAGTGAAACCTAGGCCAAACTTGTCAGACTTATATGGGATATCTAGGAGTTGTCCCCAGATAGTGCATCCTCCTTCTTCTACCACTGCTTTGGCATCCTTTAGTGACGACATCCGGAGTGGAGGCCTGGTAATCTTGGGAACAGCCTTAGTCACTGCCACCTCTTGAGGGACCTCTTCAAAGTGTTGAAATGGAGTTTCAACAAATTCACCATCTAATTCCACATATCTAAAGGAATTGAGATGGATGATCATGTATTTTTCCTTTCCATGTATGGTGATAATCTTTCCTTGAACTGGATACTTCAACATTTGGTGCAACATAGAAGTAACAGCGCCAGCATTGTGGATCCATGGTCGGCCTAGCAGGCAAGAGTATGAAGGGCGGATGTCCATCACATAAAAGGTTGAATTGAAAGTTTGGGTTCCAACCTTTATGGGAATGTCTACCTCCCTATGTACCATCCTCTCCGAACCGTCAAAAGCCCTTACCACTATGTTGCCCGGCTTCAAAGTCAACCCCTCACAGTCAAGTCTATCAAGAGCTTTTTTGGGTAATACATTCAAAGATGAGCCAGTGTCCACCAAAACATGTGCTAGAGTGGTGCCCCTACCTTCTACTGAGACATGCAACGCCTCATTATGCTTTCTTCCCCACGGCGTCAGATCAACATCTGAAATACCTAAGCCAATGTCCGAAGTTAGGCTAGCCACGCAGTCTTGAAATTGATCAGCAGGTGTCTCTTGAGGTACATGAGCGGTTTTTAAGAATTTCACCAAGGCTTTTGCATGTTCCTCGGAACATAGTAGTAATGCCAGCATGGAGATCTTAGAGGGAGTTTTCCCCAGTTGTTCAACTACATCGTAGTCGCTTCTCTTTATAATTTTTAGGATCTCCTCCATTTCTTTCTTGGAGGTCTCAGGGATAACCAATGACTGAGCCTTCGTCTGGACAGGCTCAACCATAACACCTTTTCCTCGAGCCTCGGTTAACTCGGCAGCAGGAGTGTCAGTAGGAATGATTACAGGGGTTGTAACGGCTTTGTCAGTTGGAGTACTTGCAGAGATGATTATGGGTGTAGGAGTAACCTTTGGAGAAGCCACATGGATAATTATGGGTCCAGAAACCGCTTTTGGGGGAGCAATTTCTGGAGAAAATATCCTTCCACTTCGGGTAATTTTGCTAGTTTTGGCAATATTATTGATGTCAGAGTCTTCTTTCTCGGAATTTACTTCTTCGGTGACCGGCCAGTCTTGCTTGATGCCATGGTAGTAAGTGTCCCCTCCGTAATTCCACGGCACGATTTTGTCTGATTCATACGGGACTGGCCCAGGCATTGTGATTATTAAAGGAGCTGCTTTCGGAACTGATGTAATTCTAACGGGTCTTTTGGTGGAGACCCTGGAAGAATTGGCGGAAATGGTAATGATAGAAACATATTCAATAGGAATAGGTGAGACAATAGTATTTTCAAACAAAATCTCTTTGTTATCTATCAGGCATTGAATGCCTGCCTTTAACAAAGGACAGCTAGTCAGTGAGGATAAACAGAAACGGAAATCTTCATCACAGCCCGGGAACACACCAACATTCAACAAGTTCATTTTAACAGTTAGAAGTAGGGTCATAAGTTCATCAACTAAGGTAACAAACAAATCTTCCTCAATGGCATTAGTATTGTGTCCATGTTTGGGCATACGAGCAGAAATGACATTTGGCTTCTCAGGTGCATCAAACTCAATTTCTTTTGCTTCAATGAGGTCTTGTATTTTGTTCTTTAGAGCCCAGCAGTTATTAGTATCATGACCAGGACTTTCAGAGTGATATGCACAACAGGCATTGGGATGATAATTAGGAGATGTTGTGTTGGGGTTTTTCGGAGCTTCTTTCAAGGTCACCAAGTTGGATTTTAGTAGATGAGGTAATACTTGAGACGGAGTCATGTTAATTCTGGTGAACTTCCTGACTGGCCTTTCCATCCTTGATTAATTATTTCTTTGATGATCAATCGCAAGCTTTGGGATTATAACAGCCCCTACCATTGGTTGGCGTTCGGCCCTATCTTGGTTCCTTTGCAAATATACAGCAGCTACCTCTTTCTTCCCGATAAAAGGCTTCCTTACAGCTGTAGAAGAAGATGTGTCTTTCTGAATCTTTCCATTCTTTATACCGGCTTCTATCTTATCTCCGGTCAATATTAGTTCAGTAAAGCTTGCAGATGAACTTCCGATTAAATGATTGAAGAAGGGACCAGGCAAGGTGCCCAAGAACATGTCTACCAATTCTATCTCAAACAGAGGGGGTTGAACTCTTCCAGCCAAATCTCTCCATTTTTGTGCATAGTCCTTGAAACCTTCATTGGAAGCCATGGCCATACTCTGGAGTTGAGTACGGGTAGGTGCCAAATTTCTATTGTACTGATATTGTTTATAGAAAGCTGTGGCGAGATCTTCCCAATTATGAACATTAGCCCTTTCTAGTTGGTAGAACCAGTCAAGTTGGGTACCAGACAGACTGTCTTGGAAGAAATGTACCCATAAGTCTTTATCAGCGGTATGGGGTTGAATTTTCCTCACATATGACTGGAGGTGCATCTTAGGGCATGAAACTACGTCATATTTAGCGAATACAGGTGCTTTGAATTTCGGAGGAATCACAATTCTCGACACCAAACCCAATTCCTCAAAGTCCAAGCCTGGTACCTTTTGGATTTCCATCGCGCTCAATCGCTCTTCGAGATGTTTATACTTGTCATCAGCTGGAGGATATTGTTCCTCAGAGTAGTCCTCTTCTTCTTCCTCCTCTTCTGATTCTGACGGGACAACTATTTCCTTGCCTTTCCCTTCTCCTTCACCGGATGTTGTTGCAAAATCCAAAGTCCTTCTTGTTTGCCCATGAAATCTTCTTCCCATGTTTAAGACTCCGGTTACCTTCTTTGTTTTCTTTTTCCTCTCTTCAGCCAGCAGAGTCTTCAAATCTTCTTTCACCTTGGCTAGGGTCATGAGCAGCTGTTAAAACTGTGTATTCTGAGCTTGGAGATCTTTCACTGTTTGCTCGAGATCCATCTTACTGAAATAAACAGTAGAGAGATGAGGAGAGTTGTTGCAAAAGACCTGTTTATGTTATGATGAATGATATATGCATATGCAATGTTTTCAAGGATTTCAAAGATTCGGATTTGTTTTAGACAAAAAAGAAACACACTTTATATTAATGAGATAAAGCTTGAGTACATCAATTCCCCTTGGGAAAAATAATATAAAACTCTAATATAGAAAAGTAGTGTGCATCCTCTTTGGTGCAATGTAGGCATTTAGAGTTTGCTCCTCATGAAGTAGCCTAGTGAGTTCCAAAACCTTCTTCTCGCTTGCGTAGAATTGGGCTTCGAAAGTATCTCGCTCCCCTTTGAGTTGTATCCAATCCCTTTGTAAGTCTTCAAGAGATGTGGGCATGTCAGGATGTAGGATAGTGTATGGAACGACTCCCTCAATGATAGGCTCAATGAATACCGGGAGAATGGAGGGGTAAGGCATCATAAGACTCTGAGCGCGAGTCCATACCCATTTGAGGTAAGGCTTAAGAGGGATGGAATTCTTGTGCCAAAAGTATTACTATCCACCTTGTTTAACATCCTCAAAGCTCGGATAAATCTCTGTCGAAGACCTTGATCGTCGTTGTCATAGTCGAATACCAAACCTTGAATCAACATCTCATGCGGGCCATCCCTTCGGGCATAACCAAATTGTCTTAAGGCTAAGCATGGGTTGTAGGTGATGCCTCCCCTAATTCCAAGTAAAGGGACATTAGGAAATTATCCACAACGGTCAACAATGATAACATTCTCTTTGGATCGGGAGCACCAATGAATGTCTGAATGCTTGAGTGTCATCAACCTTTGTGACCACCTTGAACCTTGCTCATTCTTTAAGACTGATTGGGGAAGATGAGAAATAAACCATCTTTCCAAGAGAGGAGTGCAACACATAAGGACACCTCTTTTCCTCATTGTGCGAGTGTGAAAAGAGTGTAGGATATCCCCTAGCAATGTAGGCACCGGGTTACCTGATATGAAGATTTTGACGGTGTTCACATCTATGAGTTGGTCAGGATTTGGAAACAAAACAATCCCATAGATGAGGAGGGCTACAATCTCCTCAAAGTATTGCAAGTCTAAGGAATTCCAACAGCTTTGGGCTTTCTCAAACAGGAACTTTGCTAAGAAACCTTTGACACCACTCCTTGTTTCCCAATGGGTTGTGACATCATATTAGTGCAAGTGTAGAGCTTGAGCAATCTCTTATGGCTTTGGATCTCTTTCGGTACCGTTGAAAGGTAGTTGATTGATAATAGGAATCCTCAAGAGTTTGGAGAATTCTTCCAAAGTAGGCACAAGTTGATGGTCGGGAAATGTGAAGCAATGGTGCAAAGGATCAAAGAACAGAAAGAGCACCTTTATCATGTCCTCATTTGTGTTGGAGGTGATCAAGTTGAGTAGACGACCATGTCTCTCAGTGAATGGAGAGTTTTCAGGAATCCTTGAAGCTAGCTCCTTTAGTTGTGGAGGGATTCTCACAAGGTTGACTTGAATAATTTTCCTGCGAAGTGAGTCCATATCCTACAAAACAAGAACAGAGATGAATCCCAAAATTCTTGAAATGGTTAGTGGATGTATATGATGTTCATGATGTCCATGATGTTATGTACAAGTATGCATATACAAGCAAAGCAAACAAGTCCTTAGTTTAGGCTTGCATGGAGTTTTATAGGTAAGTACCCTCTTGAAGTTTAGTTGACTCAACCTGTCCTGGTAATAGTAATCGGGTTCTAAGGAGCTCAATATCACTGGATTGTTTCCTTAGTCATTGTTTCAGCTCAAGCCTCTTTAATGGCGACCAAAATATCCCAAGAAACCAAATCTCAATGAGTGTAGTATCGAGTATCTACCAACTTCGGACTGCACCAAAGTCGGTCATCTCACTACATCCTAAAGGCCAAGTTGGTCAAGTAAAGGTTCTAAAAGTTCACTAGTGCTTCATGACATCACTCAGCGGCCCCTTATTCTCTTTGATTAACTCAAAGGCTACCGGTACCCACAAATATGTCGCACTAACGTAGCTATTGCTTAGACCATGTCGGTATACCCCGCACAGTTTCCACAATGTATTGCTACTTACCTATAATGTATCACAAATTCGGGTAGAGGATTCAAACCCAAACAAAGAACCATAATGTAAATCATACAAGTCAAACAATGTAAGCAAGTAAATATGATATATCCCTAAGGTAACCCCACTTTTAGAATATTCCCCAGCAGAGTCGCTAGTTCTGTAATACGGTGAGAGAACTGACTTGAGGGTTTTGCATTTTATCGTAAATGTTGCGGTTAGCAAGAGTCGCCACCAACTTTTCTTTTATCCAAAAGGAAAGGTGAAAAAGCACAGAAAATACCTTTGAGATTATTTCTTGAGTTCGGGGGGTAGATTATGTAAAGGGAATGTATTAGCACCCTTTTCATCTGTGGTTTTCCATGGTCTCTTAGTTACTTGCTAGATCACTTGCTTTTATTTGAAATTGTGCTTTATGTGGTTTTTGAAAGTATTTTTGAAAGAGGCCATTGATTAGGCAATCTTTATAATGATTCTCGTTCGTAAGAATGTATAAAAAGATGTTGATCTTTTCGAAAATGTTTTCAATATTTATAAGATGTTTGGAAATATGTAGGTGTTTGTTTTTGAAAATAACAAGGTTATTTGTTTTGAAATGGAGCAAGTAACTAAAAGCAATCTACCTACTCAAATGTCTTTCTTGTTCATTTTCTTTTCCTTTGATATTGTTGTCTTACCATTGATTTGGTAAGCAACCCTATCTTTGGATGTAAACGGGATGGGCGCGGGTCATCGTATAACCATGATTAGCAATGTTGCAAAGCATCTTAGCATTTTTTGAGAGACTAAGATTATTTTGTAAGGCAACTTTGAATAGCGTTATCGAGGGTCTAGGATCTCGTATTTGTTTGTTTTTTTTCTAAGACGCCTTACATGCGTAATATGGCTATTTTGTATAAGGTAACCAAGTGAAGTAACCCTAAGGGTGTTTTGTGTGCAAGTGTGTCATTTTCATGCTTGATTTGGTCTTAAATTAGGGTTTTCTATTTGATTGATTTTATCTTGCCATACAAACCCTAATTACTAGCATGTTATATAAAAGCGATAAATTGTGAAATTTAAATGTCCTATGCTATTACAATATTTGTGGGAGGGTATACAATTTATGAATGGGGATTGCAATAATATAAACCTAATTAATCTATTACAACCAAATTGAATATGTACAAATATTGGAATAAATAATATACAAGATGAATTAAATATGCAAAGGTATGTAAATGCAAAGAAGATTATGGTTTGGTTTTTCATGTGAAAAAAAGTTTTAACCTAAACCTAATAAATAAATCAAGATTAACTTAAATCAATTAAGAAAAGAAATTATTTTTTAGAAAAGATTTTTGAATAAACCCTAATTCTATTTGATTAAAATAAAATAAATTTCTTTAAGAAAAAGTAAGCATTTTTGTATTTTTTTTTGTCTTGAAAATAATATATGGCATTATGAGGTATTTTGGTCCTTTTATATTAAAATAAATATTTAATGGGTATAATAAAAAATAAAAATTAAACTAGTTCTAATTTAATTTACAAATTTAATTAATAAAAATGGATAATATATATAACTAAATAAAATATTTTTTGTGAGAAAAACAAAATAAAATAAGCTAAAATATATCTATCATTTTTATATTTTTTATGATTTTTAATATTAAGATAAATATATTTAATAGAATAAAAATGAAAATAAAATGAATAATAAAAATATATTGGGCCAGGGGTATCATGAGTAAACTGGAGGTAGAGTTAGAAAAAATCATAGGTCCAATGAAACAAAAAGCTCAACGCTGCAAAGGGACAAAAAAATGGCAAAAAATGTGAGAAAATGCAAAAGGCAGAGCGCTAAGGCTCGAACCCTTGACCTATAGCATTTTTGCGCGCTGCCTTACAACTGGGGTGGCTGTACATCCGTTCATATAAACAAAAGCATAAATATATATCATAAATTTCCCCTGAAGGCAACTTCATCTTCAACCTTGAGTCATGGCCGGACCACCTGCATCTCTCTCATTTCTCCATAAAAATGGAAAGTCCAAACATGAAAGTTATGGTGTTTCTTCCCACGAGTTCAACCATATAATTTATGTAAACTAAAAGTCAAAGATCAAAGATAATTTTACTTGCCCTAATTTGAAACCTAATTTTTACAGATATTTCAAATAAAAAATTCTCTATACATAGTTAATATAAATGAAAACTATGAACATGGTTAGCTTTAGGGCAAGGATATCTACATTTTTCTTTCACAAATAAGGATCAAATGATGCTTGTATGAAGAGATAGAAGTTTGAGTTTTTACCTCTTTCAGTTGAGATCGTGAATGGAGTTTGGGGAAGTTTTGAGAAGGAATGAGGATCTGTTTAGCTTGCATGGACCTTCCTGAGTGTATTCCAATCCTTACTTTGTCTTGAAAAAGTCCCTGAATCTCTCTACTCAAGTCAACCTGCAAGCTTGATGTTTGAAAATGGTGGATGGAGAAGGAGGAGTTACAGTGAGGGAACATGGGTCTGGATCACTTAGGTGTGATGTATATTAAGTGTTTAGGTGGTTAAAACTCAAAATACACGAGTGGATTTGGAGATGGCTGAGTAAGGTTCAAAATTGTCAAGCTATGGCAGATTTTCAATGGCAAAGTGTTTGGGAGTTTTTCTGAGTCTTAGCATTTGTGTGTTATGTTGCAATACCTTTGTGTATATGTATGGAAAAGGTTAGAGATCAACTCCACTCCAGATTTCTGAGTTATAGCCTTTTGGCTCTATAACTTGCTTTTGAAGAAAAGTAAGGAGACAAGTCCCTAAGTTTGTACAAGCATGATCTGAGTTGGTAGAGGCTTCAGGAAAGTTGCTTTTGGTTTTTGATTTTGCTTGTGTGTAGAGAAAACAATTGAGAGGCTCAAGAAGTTGACAAAGGCAAAAGTGGTGCTTTATCAAAATGGAAATGGCACCTTTGTGCCAAAAATGGAATTGTTCTTGTACAATGCATTCAATGCTTGGCTTAAAGCTTACAACATCTGTGAAAACATTTAATTATGGAGTGAGAAACAAGTTTGAGGCCTGCAAAGCAAAGATTATGGAGCCTAGGCTTGGATTTGAATTTTTGTTCATCATGAAATGGCTTGAAATCAAAAGTGATAAATCACCAACTTCATCTCTTCGATTCTCCCTACTCAAGAATGATCTCAAGGAGTTCTTGGACATTTTTGAAATCTTGCAATGTGCTCTACAACTCATCTTTGAATTGATTTTGAAAATTACCTTTGGAACTATGTGAAAATTTGCCATGAAGTTAGGTCAAAAATCTTCCTAACTAGGGTAAAATTTCACTAAGTTATTTTAGTTCATGAGCACGTATTCACAAAATTATATCTTGAGATCCAAGAATTTTTAGGAGAAATTGTGTGAAGAAAAGTTGTAGATTTCATGGATATCTATAACTTTCATGTTGGAAATTTCCTTTGAATCATCTTTCATCATGGTGAAAATTTGGCTCAAAGTTGAGAAAAAATAAGAAATTTTCTATACTTAGAAAAATTTCTAATTTAAGAAATTTCAACTTTTCAAAACCAAATCTTAAATCTTTGGTTTCTTGATGAACAAGTTTCACCTTTTGACATGTCTTGATGAATTGTGATCCTTGGCACTTGAATTTGACCAAAAAGTCAAAGTTTGACTTTTCAGTATACAGTTGACTTTTGATCAGTTGACTGAAAAATTCATCTGTTAATCCAATGGATTTGTAATGTTTTGAACCATGTAATTAGGTCAATATGATGCAATTTAACTCTTGAAATCATTTTTCAAACCAATTGATCATTTGCTAGGTCAAAAATCAGAAATTTCCCCTTCTTAGTCAAAACCCTAATTTTGACCATTTTGCCCTTTTGATGATTTGATCAAATTTCTTGAGGAATTATGGTCCAAACTTGATCAAATGATACATATGAGTCTAAGATGTTGATGTGGATCAAAAATTATGAAGTTTGACTATAAATTGGCCATGGTTGACTTTTTCCCCAATACAACTGATTTTTATGTCAACTGTCTAATTGACTGATCAAAAATGTGATTCAAAGCTTGAAACTTGACATGAGTAATCTTGGGGGTTCCTAATGTTCCTTTAAAGTCATATGAAGCATTGATAGTCCAAAAGTCCTTGTGCAAACTCAAACCCTAATTTTGGTCATCAGTGCATGAGGAGATGTCTTGAGCTGGTCAAACCCTAATGCAGTCTTGAATCAAAGAGATCTTGTGAGGAAATTCTTGATAAGTGAGAGGGCAAATTTTGGGGTACAACAGAATGGTATGCACACCTTGCATTGGGATTATAGCTAGGAGCAGAAGTATTGGGATTCCGAAGAGGATCCTTCAACGTAATCAACTCAATCTTCAACATGTGTTGTAATGCTTGAGCCAAGGACATGTGGATTTTGGTAAATTGTCTTTTGGGAAAATCCTGCTTATGTTGATTGCCATGTTGTCGTTGTTGTACTGGTTCTGGATTAGAGACCAGTACTGCCCCTATAGATTGGTCGTAGTTTCTTTTATTACGACCCTTCTGGCCATACACAGCATTGGCTTATTCGTTACTACCAAATAGCTTCTTCTCAGTATTAGAAGATGTAGCCATTGGAATCTTACCACTCTTGATACCAATTTCAGTTCTCTCTCCAGTCAGAATCATCTCCGTAAAACTAGACGACGGGCTTCCAATATGCAAATTAAAGAATAGGCCTGTCAAAGTACCCATGAACATGTCCACCATTTCCCGGTCAATCAAAGGAGGTTTCACTCTTCCAGTTAGATCTCTCCATTTCTGGGCATATTCTTTGAAACCTTCATTTGAGCTCTTGGACATGTTTTGCAACTGTACACGAGTCGGCGCCAGGTCATCATTATATTGGTACTGCTTGTAGAAAGCAGCAGCCAAGTCTTCCCAGGTATGAATGTTGGTTCCTTTCAGTTGGTAGAACCATTCAAGTTGAGTGCCGAACAAACTCTCTTGAAAGAAATGGACCCACAAATTTCAGTCATCCGTATGAGGTTGGATCTTTCGAACATAATACCTCAGATGAAGTTTGGGGAAAGAGACCCCAACATATTTAGCAAAAGCAGGGACCTTGAATTTGTGAGGGATAACCACCCCTGAAACCAACCCTAGTTCACCGAAATCCAATCCTGGTATCTTCTGGACCTCCATAGCCTTGAGCCTATCTTCTAACTGTCTGTACTTATCATCGGCATGAGGGTACTATTTGGTAGAGTAGTCTTTGTACTGATTGTTTCTACCTTCGGGCCTAGCATTTCGGACATCCTCTTCTTGGTCATCATCTTTTTCCGAGGAAACATCGTCCATCTGAACTGGTTAAGCATGACCCTTGAACCTTCTCCAAAAATTGAGGATAACAACCGACTTCTTAGTCTTCTTCTTTTACTTAGAAAGGATTTCCATCGTCTCTTGTTGCCCCTTGGCCAAATTCAGAAGAGTCTCTTGGAATTGTGCATGTTGAACCTGAAGATCCTTCACAGTTTGTTCGAGGGCCATTTTTCTGCTGAAATAAACAGCGAGAAAATGAGAAACCTGTACTGGAAAACCTATTATGAAATGATGCATGATATGTAGATGTAATGTTTTCAAGGACCTCGTGGGGTAAACACAAGAAAATGTTAGAGACTGAATCTGACTGCAGCTTTGATTGAAGAACTTCATATCGTTGAATATCCTTCTACGAGAATCGAGCTCACCATGTCGAGTGGGTCTTAGCCATTGACTCAAGATATCGTGCTTTGGTCTTTAATGGTATTGGTTAGAGGAAAATAAATCCCCTTTCCCCTTGCTAGACGTCTAGTTCATGATAACCTGTATCGCAGGCCCTTGAGATCTATGAAATGGTTAAGAAAATGATATGTGTAATAATGTCATGATGTTATAATGTTATGTTCGAACAATTAATCATACACAAGCAGAACACACAAAGCCTTAGGTTTAAGCTTGCATGGAGTTTGTAGGTAAGTACCCTCTTGAAGTTTAGTTGGTTCTATATGTCCTAAAGAAAGTAACTAGGTTCTAAGGAATCTCAATATCACTGATCTTTCTTCATCGGACATTGTTTTAGCTCAAGCATCCAAACTGCAGCCAAAATATCCCGAAGTTCCGATCTCAATGAGTGTAGTATGGAGTATCAACCAACTTTAGTCTTGTACCAAAGCCATCTATCTCACTACTTTCTAATGGCCAAGTTGTTCAACTAAGGTTCTACGGTCAGTTAGTGCTTTATGACACCACACAGCGGCCTCGTATTCTCCTTGACTGGACTCAAGGGATACCGGTACCAACAAATGGGGCACACTAACGTAGCCATCACTTCAACCATGTTGGTATTGCGCTGCATAGTCCCCACGATCTATTGCTACTTACCTAATATGCCCCAGATCTGAGTATAGGATATATACAAGAATACCCAAATAACCCTTCAGGAGTAAATCAAGCAACTCAAACAAGGAAAGCATTTAAAATATGAACTATCTCTAAGGTAACCCAACTTTTAGATTATCCCCAGCAGAGTCTTCAGTTCTGTAATACATTGGGAGAACTGACTTTACTGGTTTTGCGTTTTTATCGCAAATGTTGTGGTTAGAAAGAGTCGTCACCAACTTTCCTTTTATCCAACAAAGGAAAGAGTGAAAATAACAGGAAAGACCTTTTTAAATATTTTGAGTTCGGGGGGAAGATTATGAAAAGGGGAGGTGTTTGCACCCTTTTCATCCATAGTTATCTACGGGCTCTTAGTTGTTAGCTCACTTTTGAAAATACTTTTTTGGTGTAAGTGTATTTGAAAAAAAAATTGAAAAGACGCCTTAGTGTAGCGAACTTTATAATGATTCTTGTATCATTGAGAATGCATACAAAGTATTTTGTCTTTGAAAATACTTAGAAAATAAAGTGTATGTGTGAGAAATTGTCTTGTTTTGTGAGCAAGAAACTACAAGTTGTCTACCTACTCAAATGGTCTTTGTTCTTTTCCTATTTTCCTTTAGATATTGATATCCTACCATTAGTCGGTAGGTAGCCCCATCATTAGATGTTTTGAGGGACGGGCGAGGGTCATCATACAGTCACGAAGGCAACTCGTGAGACGCTTTAACAATTACCCTAAGGTATCAAGATCATTTACCGAGGAAACATCAAAGGGTCATCGAGGGACTTATGATATTTTAACAAAAGGATCCTTGCTAAAACTCTTTACGTTCGAGAGGCATGAATGATGTTTTCTGAAGGCAACAAGTGGAGGTACCTTAGAGGTGCGCGTGTGCGATATGTGTTATGTTTCAGTTATTTATCTTGGATGTTAGGTTTTCTAGCGTTTTGCTTTTAAGCCTTGCCATGCAAACCTATTAAGCATACATCTAGCAGTTATATATATATATATATATATATATATATATATATATATATATATATATATATATATATATATATATATATATATATATATATATATATATATATATATATATATATATATATATATATAGGGCAGGAAATAAAAGTGTGAGAATTTAAACTACGCTATTACATCACTTCGGGATGGGGGGGGAATACAAACCAAAATGGGAAAAAAAATATAAAAGGTCCTAAATTAAACCATTACATCCTTTGTATAGTTACAATAATTCATGAAAATAATGCGAAAAAAGTAAAAAAAACGCGCGGAGAATGGAAAAGAGGAAATATCTAAAATCCTAAAAATTCTAAGTATAAGAAAACATTTTTGGTATTTTTATTTAGAAAAATAATTGAATGATAATTAAAACCTAATTCTAATTATATTTTAATTAATAAAATAAACTTAGAAAGTGATTAAATTAATTAATTTTTATTGTGAAAATAAAGTTAATTAATTAAAATCTATATCTAATTTTTTTTATGATTTTTATTAAAAAAGGTTATTAAAAGGAAAAAATTAAATTTAATTTAAAAAAATAAAAAGAAGAAAGATTTATGGGCCTGCTTGTAAGAAATTGGAGGGATGTGGGAAGAAGGAAAACTAAGCCAAAAAAATGAGACCAGGAGCTAGTGATGGTTCCGCGTGACCGGTTCCCTGGGGTTCACCATGGGAACTTCATCAGGGGCGTTGGATCTGAATCTTTCAAGATCTGAAGGTCAAAGCATTATGTATACCATGCTTACATTTAAAACGTTAGAAAATTCTAGAAAATGCATATGAATGAAACAAACATGTTTACAAGGATTTAAACTGTGAAAATCTTGAGAACACGAAACTTACCCACTTACCAATCAGAAGTTGATGTAGGGGCGGCTTCTAGGGTTGATTCACGAAGAATTTTTGGAGAGCTTTTGTGCCAATGATTTTCGTGTTCTTTTGAGTTGCTATTCTTTCCTTTATATAGAAGGATGAAGTGAGCTGACAAATATGGCAAGAATCAAAACCATGATGTCGTGATAAAATAAGAATCAAACAACTTTGAAACTTGCCAAACTTGAGATTTTTCTTACCATCTTGGTCTTGCACGAGTTTGGCAAGGTTCTAATGAGTTTTCTTGATTTTCCATGAGTTGTCTTGGGCCTTTGGTCTATTGAAACAAAAACCCAAGCCTTTATACCATTGTTTCATATTTTATTTGATTTTATTTGCATTTAAATGAATAAAAATTCAAATAAAAGAAATAAAAATCATAAAAAATATGTGAATGGATTTAGAGTTCCTCTAACATATTATGAACATGTTTGAACATCAAAAGTTAGGCCCACTAGTTCAAAACTTCAAGTTTGCTCACTTTGTATTTCATGAATTTCCTCAAAATTCTCCAACTTTTGCAACTCATAACTTGCTCAATTTTCATCTTTTAAAGATGATCTTTGACTTTTTGGAAAGCTAAAGATGTCCTATAAAATCTCTATGTTGATAATATTTTCTTTTGAATAGTTTATCTGGATGTAAGTTGCCTTGACAAAAAGTGTCTTTTGTTGACTTTTGAAAATGATTTATAATGCTTTAGCTCATATCTTTCAAATGAAACATTTTTTGGACTTGAGCATAAAAAAAAGTTGTAGGGAATAGAATTTTATTCAAAATGAGATTTGGTTGGGGGAAAGTTAATGAAGAATGTGAAAGTTATGCCTGGTCAAAGTTTAGTTGACTTCTCCTTAGGAAACCCTAATTTGACAATTCATGACTTTTAATGATTTGAGGGCTTTCCTTGGGGAATCATGATCAACCCTTGATCAAATGATGAATATCACTTCAAAATGTTGATGTTGACCAAAAATCTTGAAGTTTGATTGTATGTTGACCATAGTTGACTTTTTTACCAATACAATTGATTTTCAAGCATCTGAGCCATTGACTGAGCAAACTTGTGATGCAAGGCTTGAAAATTGAAGTGAGCATTGTTGAAGACCTATGGAGAACCATGGAAGCCACTTTAGACCTTTTCAACCCAAATTTTCTTGATAAACTCAAAACCCTAATTGTAGGCCTTTGGCTTAGAAGGAGCATCTTGACTAGTCAACCCTTGAGTGTCTTGAATATCTGAGAAGCCTTGAAAGAATGTCTTGAGAAGAAAAGGGGAGGAAAAATTTTGGGGTACAACATTAACCATCATAAAGTTTTACATCTTAAGGAAAATAATTTGTTCATGCCCTTAACACATATTTAGTCTCTTAGGGAACACCCATGAGATAGTATTATGTGTTAGATTTCCAATGCTTCAAACCGCCTCTCAAACGGAGTCACGAAACTCAAGTTATGATGAGAACAATATTTTAACAAAACCAGCCTAATAGGTGACAGTTGGACTGTCACCATAGCTGACGCCCATCATCTCTTTCACGATGCCTTGAACTACTACATAATGCAGAATTCTGCATATTTTTACGGTTGGAGGCCTTCCGGACCTCTGGTTTCGATTCCGTAAAAAGTCAAACAGTCATAATTCGACACACAATAATTATATAATAATTGTACATCAACCAACCACATTATACAGACCAAACATCAATTAATCATAATTTTTTTTCATAAATTCAAGGTTAGGTTTTAAAGCTTCAAGCACACAACAATGGTAACCAACAAAATTCAGAAATCATTCAATCTAACATGAATCAAAATAACATATTATAGTGCACAAATTTCTTATAATAACATGACATATAACATTGTTTCCTCATAAACATACAAAAACTCAAGAACATTTAACAATTGTAAAAATCCTAGAAGAGGGTGATGATCCCTCTCTATCCTTCATCAATCACACCAATATTCAAAGTATTCCCCCCTAACCTGATTTTTTCAACAATTTCTCTTAAACAATGGTAAACTATCATATTCTTCCTAAACCCTTTGTCTCTTGCATTTTTTCTCCAAAAACTATAACTTCATGTACTAACAAGTTTCAGTTCACACTAATCCCTCATTTAATCCCAAAAACCTAATTCTCCATAAATGGTTATCTCCACAATGCCCTCACTTATTACCATATTCACCATAATACTCCTACTAACTATAATTCTATTTATTTTATGATTTAATCGAATAATTCAATATTCCATCAAACACTTCTATTTTCTCTTATTTTTCAACTAAATCTCATTATTTTATTTTACTCTATTTATTTAATCAATCTCCTACTAATTTAATTAATAAACTAATTAAATTTCTAACAACCCCCAACTACCACATGACACACATAAATTCATAATTAATTTAAATAAATCATGTAAATCACTTAATAATTAAATACTCCAGCTGTCCCATATTATAAGCAAAGGTCACTTTTTAGATTCATTAAATATCTAATGTATCTGGTCTATATATAGATCAGATACATTAAATATTCAATGAACTTAAAAACTAATTGTTGTTTATAATATGGGACAGAGGCACAATAAGGAAACTAAATTCCATTAAATAAATTAATTGAATTCATAGTGTTACACGACCGAAGTCTAACCTTGGATCACAAGTCTTGTTTGAGATCTTGATAAAAGTCCTCCTCGAGAGGTGTTGTACCTCAAAATTTTCCCTCTCATTTCTCAAGAAATCTCTCATAAGATCTCCATTTGATTCAAGACTACACAAGATTTGATCAGCTCAAGACACCTTCTTAACACTGACAATTCAAAATTAGGGTTTGAATATTTCACAAAGACAATTGGACTTTTAATGCTCCATATGACTTTAATGGATCATTTTGAATCCCCAAGATTACTCATGTCAAGTTTCAAGTCTTGGATCACATTTTTTGCTCAGTCAGTTGATCAGTTAACCTAAAATCAGCTGTATCTGAAAAAAGTCAAATATACCCTGAAAAGTCAAACTTTGACTTTTTGGTCAACATTATATTCCAAAGATCAAAATTCATCAAGACATTCAAGAATATCAAGCTTAATCATCAAGAAGTCAAGAAAGTCGAAAGTCAACTTGAAAAGTCAAGATTTCCAAGACTTGCAAATTTTCTGTGTTTTTACACATGATAATTTCATTACTTCATGCCATTTTTTCACCAAGATACAAGATGATTCAAGGGAAACTTCTAACATGAAAGTTATAGATCTCAATGAGATCTAAAACAATGTAGAGCTGGACTTTTTCTAGAAATGCTTGGATTTTAAGTTATAAATTCATGAAGTCATGGCATTTTTTGAATAAACACTTAGAGAAATTTTCAGCAGTTTTGGTCAGGTTTTTATCCCAACTTCTGGGCAAATTTTCATCAAGTTCCAGTTTCATTTAACAAAAGTGGTCAACATGAAAGTTGTAGAGGGTGTTTCAATATTTCCAAAACATCCAAGAGCATGAATTTATCATATTTTAGCTAGGAGATTCAAGGGCCTGAAGTTGGACATTTATTCTTGAATTGCAAGCCATTTTTGTTGAAGAACACATAATCCAATTGGCATGATGTACTGCATAATCTTACTTTACAGGCCTTTTGACTTGCAAATATTACCATAATTTAATGTTTACGCAAACTTTTGAGCTATGGTCCATTTGGTTTAAGCACTGTCCAAGTGATCTTTCCATTTTTGGCACAAAGTTGACATTGCCATTCTTGCAAAGTAGCTTTAATCACAAAGTCAGCTCTCCTTGAGCCTCTAACTTATGCCTTCTACACACACTCAACATACAAAATCAGAAGGGCATTCTTAAAGTGTCCAACAACTCTATGCAACAAAGTACAAAGCATTGGAACTATAATCTCCAAGCTTGTTTAATGTACAATCTAACCTAGCCATAACATATGATTCAAAATATGAGTTTTGTTTCAAGTCTCAAACCTTCTCTATAAATAGAGAAGCATTTGCAAGAGAGAGGGGCCAGAAAAATAGGAGGGGAAACTAACACTAAAAATCATTTTTGCTGTCAAAAACCAGATTTGTACACAAAACCTCCATTTTTGAGCTTTGAAGTCTGAATCTTTGAATCTCACACCTTGCAAGTTTTCTCCAAAAAAACCATCCAAACACTTCACATACACCATATAGAAGTTGTTCAAACATAATAATAACTTCTGTAACATCACTATCACCATCTTCCAAACTCAAAAACATACATTGCAACTTGACTTAGTTGGAGCAGTTCAAACATTTTCAACATAAAAAGAAGGTTGGAGCTACTTCAAGAAGGTTCAAAGGAGCTCGATCAATCACCACTTTTCACCTGAGAACATCCATACATGTCCTAAAGCTTACGCTTCGAGAGGTAAACTTTCTCAAGTTGTGATCTCATTGTTCATACATCATTTTCTTTTGCGCTCAAAAGATATAACAAGGCAGATCAAAGAGAAAAAACTAACAAAAATCAAGACCAGAGGCTGACACGGGTGCCCGTGTCATACGACACGGCCCGTGTCAACTTATTTGGGTTGAAAAACATAGTAAAATGCAGGCACAAAGGCTGACACGGGTGCCTGTGTCAAACGACACGGCCTGTATCAATGTTACTGGTGCATACACGAGCAAAAAAAAGATGGACAAGAGCTGACACGGGCGCCCGTGTCACGTGACACGGCCGTGTCAGATTGGATGGAATAAAAAAATGTAGAAAAGTCATGGACAGGTCCTGACACGGGTGCCTGTGTCCACTGACACGGGTGTCCGTGTCCACTGACACGGCCCGTGTCAGCTCGGGCACCAAATTTCTTGATTTTGGATATTTTTTAGGTTATTTTGGACATATTGCATTGCTTGAAAATGACTTAACTTTATAAAACCTTTTTGTTCAAATGAAACCTCAAAAACACTTTTCTAAACAATTAACTTAGACTTAGGTTTTTCTTCAATGAAATTAATTACAAAACCTTTTTTCTATAAAAAAAACCCTAAAAAGAAATTTCTCTCACTTTACATCTTCTTGCATATTTTATTATTTTTGCATTATAAATTATGTAATTGTCAAAGCCTTGTAATAGTAATTAGGGTTTAATTTTCTTGCAGTCCCCATTTGTAAATTTGTATACCCCATCCCCATAATGATGTAATAGCATAGTAATTTTACTTTCCGCAATTTATCGCTTTCATATCAATGCTAGTAAATTAGGGTTTGTATGGAAAGATAAAATCAATGTTTAGAGAACCCTAATTCAAGATAAGCAATGCATGTAAATCAAATACACTTGCACACTTGCACCCCTAGGGTTAGCTCCACTTGTTGTCTTACAAAAATGGCCATGTTATGCATGTGGGATGTCTTAGCACAAACAAATCAAAAAATACAAGATCATAGTCCCTCAATGACGCTATAAAAGTTGCCTTACAAAATGATCTTAGTCCCTAAAGAAAAATGCTAAGTCATATCACAACATTGCTATCATGGTTATACGATGACCCACGCCTGTCCCTTTACATCCAAAGATAAGGCTTCTCACCAAATCAACAGTAAGATAGCAATATCAAAGGAAAGGAAGAAATTAACTAAGACTTTTGAGTAGGTAAATTGTTCCTAGTTGCTTGCTCAATTTCAAATCAAACACTCTTGTTTATTTTCAAAACAAACACCAACACTTTCAAAATATTTTCCATACTTGAAACATTTTCAAAAGCTCAACACTTTGTATATGTTCTTACAAACGAGAACTACTACAAAGTTTGCCTAAACGATGGCGCCTTTTCAAAACACTTTCAAAAACCACACAAAGCACATTTTCAAACAAAAGCAAGTGATCTAGCAAGCAACTAAGAGCCCATAGATAACTATGGATGAAAAGGGTGCTAATACCTTCCCTTTTCATAATCTATCCCCCGAACTCAAGAAATAATCTCAAAGGTCTTTCCTGTTCTTTTCAACCTTTCCTTTTGGATAAAAGAAAAGTCGATGGCGACTCTTGCTAACCGCAAAATTTACGATAAAACACAAAACAAACAAGTCAATTCTCCCATCGTATCACAGAACTGGCGACTCTGCTGGGGAATCCTGAGAGTGGGGCTACCTTAGGGTTAGATCACATCTATTTGCTTTCATTGTTTGAATTGTATGCTTTACATTTTAGTTCTTTGTTTGGGTTTGAATCCTCTACCCGAATTTGGGATACCTTATAGGTAAGTAGCAATACATTATGGAAACTGTGCGGGGTATACCGACATGGTCTAAGCAATAGCTATGTTAGTGCCACATATTTGTGGGTATCGGTAGCCTTTGAGCTAATCAAGGAGAATATGGGGCCGCTGAGTGATGTCATAAAGCACTAATGAACTTTTAGAACCTTTACTTGACCAACTTGGCCATTAGGATGTAGTGAGATGACCGGCTTTGGTGCAGTCTGAAGTTGGTAGATACTCGATACTACAATCATTGAGGTTTGGTTTTTTGGGATATTTCGGTCTCCATTAAAGGGGCTTGTGCTGAAACAATGACCAAGAAAGAAAACCAATGATATTGAGCTCCTTAGAACCCGGTTACTATTACTAGGACAGGTTTGAGCCAACTAAACTTCAAGAGGGTACTTACCTATAAGACTCCATGCAAGCCTGAACCTAAGGACTTGTTTGCTTTGTTTTTATATACATACTTGTACTTAACATCATGAACATCATAACATCATACTCATTCACTAACCATTTCAAGGATTTCTGGGATTTATCTTTGTTCTTGTTTTGTAGGACATGGATTCTATTCGCAGGAAAACCATTCAAGTCAACCTTGTAAGGATTCCTCCTCAACTCAAAGAGCTAGGATCAAGGATTCCTGAGAATTCTTCATTCATCAAGAGACATGGTCACCTACTCAATTTGGTTACCTCCAACACAGGTGAAGATATGATGAAGGTGCTCTTTCAGTTCTTTGATCCCTTACACCATTGCTTCACATTTACCGACTATCAACTTGTGCCAACTTTGGAAGAATTCTCCCAACTCTTGAGGATTCCCATTCTCAATCAACTACCTTTCAACGGTACGAAAAGAGACCCAAAGCCAGAAGAGATTTCTCAAGCTCTACACTTGTAATCATATGATATCACAACTAATTGGGAAACAAGGAGTGGTGTCAAGGGTTTCCTAGCAAAGTTCTTGTTTGAGAAAGCCTAAAGTTGTTGGAACTCCTTGGACTTGCAAGCTTTTGAAGATATTATAGCTCTCCTCATCTATAGGATGGTTTTGTTTCCAAATCCTGACCAACTCATAGATGTCAACACCGTCAAAATCTTCATATCCCGCAACCCGGTGCCTACATTTCTAGGAGACATCCTACATTCTTTTCACACCCGCACTATGAGGAAGAGAGGTGTCCTTATGTGTTGCACTCCTCTCTTGGCAAGATGGTTTATTTCGCATCTTCCCTAATTTGTATTAAAGAACGAGCAAGGTTCAAGGTGGTCACAAAGGTTGATGACGCTCAAACATTCAGACATCCATTGGTGTTCCCGATCTATAGAGAATGTTATCATCGTCGACCATTGTGGGAGTTCCCTAATGTCCCCTTACTTGGCATTATGGGAGGTATCACCTATAACCCTTGCTTAGCTTTGAGACAGTCTGGTTACGCCTGAAGGGATGGCCCGCATGAGATGCTGATTCAAGGTTTGGTATTTGATTATGACAACGACGATCAAGGTCTTCGCCAGAGATTTATCTGAGCTTAGAGGATGTTAAACAAGGTAGATAGAAAGAATTTGGGGCATAAAAATTCCATCCCTCTTGAGCCTTACCTCAAATGGGTACGAACTCGTGCCCAGAGTCTTATGATGCCTTACCCCTCCATTCTCCCGGTAATCATTGAGCCTGTAATGGAAGGAGATGTTCCATACACTATCCTACATCCTGACATGCCTACCTCTCTTGAAGACCTACAAAGGGATTGGATACAACTCAAGGGGGATCAAGATAGTTTCGAAGCCCAATTCTACGCAAGCGAGAAGAAGGTTTTGGAACTCACTAGGCTATTTCATGAGGAACAGACTCTGAATGCCTACATTGCACCAAAGAGGATGCGTCCTACCTTTTTATCTTAGGGTTTTTGTATTATTTTGCCCAAGGAGGCACTGATGTACTCAAAACTTTAACTTATTAATATAACGTGTGTTTCTTTTTTGTCTAAAACAAATTTTAATCTTAAAATCCTTGAAAACATTGCATATGCATTTACCATTCATCATAACATAAGTAGGTTTTCTTGCAACAAGTCTCCTCATCTCTCTACTGTTTATTTCAGTAAGATGGATCTCAAGAAAACGGTGAAGGACCTCCAAGCTCAGAATACACAGTTTCAACAGATGTTTTTAACTCTAACCAAAGGACAGGAAGAGTTGAAGACTTTGCTAGTGGAAGAGAAGAAGAAGAAGGCGAAAAAGATAACCGGAGTTCTGAACATGGGAAGAAGATTTCATGGGCAGACAAGAAGGACCTTAGACTTTGTAACGACATCCGGTGAGAGAGACAATCAAGATGGAAAGGACAAGGAAATAGTTGTCCAGTCAGAGTCAGAAGAGGAAGAGGAAGGAAGCATAATGAGGCATTGCATGTCTCAGTTGAATGTAGGGGTAGAACCTTGGCTCATGTTTTGGTGGACACTGACTCATCTCTGAATGTATTGCCTAAAAAGGCTCTTAATAGGCTTGACTGTGAGGGATTGACATTGAAGCCAAGCAACATAGTAGTGAGGGCTTTTGACGGCTCAAAAAGGATTGTGCATGGGGAAGTGGATATCCCCATAAAGGTTAGAACCCAAACATTTGATTCAACTTTTTATGTAATGGATATCCGCCCTTCATACTCCTGCTTGCTAGGCCGACCATGGATCCACAATGCTGGCGCTGTTACTTCTACGTTGCACCAAAAGCTGAAATATCTGATTCAAGGTAAATTTATCATCATTCATGGAGAAGAAGAGTATATGATCAGCCATCTCAATTCCTTCAGATATGTGGAATTAGATGGTGAATTTATTGAAACTCCATTCCAACATTTGGAAGAAGTCCCACAAGACGTGGCAATGACTAAGGTTGTGTCTCAAGTTCCCAAGATTACAAGGCCTTCGCTCAAGATGTCATCTTTGAAGGATGCCAAGGCAGTGATAGAAAAATGTGGATGCACTATTTAGGGACAACTCCCAGATATCCCATATAAATTTGACAAATTTGGCCTGAGTTTCACTTCAGGTGCCCAAAAGGTTGTACGCCGCGCTCGTGCCAGAGGACCACCTTTGAAGATCAGTAACCGCGAAGTCAATGCCATGGAGGATGATGAAGACAGCTATGACTTGGAGGACTGGATTTTCCCAACTGTCTGTGGAGGGCTCAACAACTGGGAGGCTAGAGATTTTGTCCCGATCACTTTTATCCCACGGTAATTTTTCTTTACATTTTGTTGGATCTGTAATATTAAAACAATTCAGACTCTTAAAACCTAGTGTCTTACCCGAGGCACAATGGTCCATTTGTAAGGGTTATTATCTCATTTCCATATGACATCAATGAATCATGGATGTTATTTACATACAAACTTTGTGCTCATTGTTTTTCTTTTTTACATTTTCATTTCTTTCAAAGATAGCTATACTCTTACACACACTCACGCTCACAATGCAGATTTACATCCATTCGGGATCCCATGGGTAACGGTTCTACTATGGCCTTTTGTGACTCTGAAAATCTAATCTATCAAGCAGAAGACAAAGGTGGGGAAGATTGTGAAGTACCAAGGGAACTCGCCAGGTTACTGCAATAAGAAGAGGGGACCATTCAGCCCCACGAGGAACCAGTGGACACAATCAACCTAGGTACCAAAGAAGACAAAAGAGAAGTTAAGGTGGGTGCCAATCTGGAATCCAGTATCAAAGAGCGTCTGATTCAATTGTTACACGAGTATGTTGAGGTCTTCTCCTAATCGTATGAAGACATGCCAAGACTTGATGCAGATATTGTGGTACGTCGTCTACCTACAAAAGAAGATTGTCCACCAGTAAAAAAAAGGTCCGTTGAATGCGACCAGATATGTTAGAGAAGATTAAAGCTAAAGTCATGAAGCAATTCAATGTTGGATTCTTGGCCGTCACCTCCTATCCGCGGTGGGTTGCCAATGTTGTTCCCGTGCCCAAAAAGGATGGCAAGGTACGAATGTGCGTGGACTACATAGATTTGAATAGGGCAAGCCCTAAGGATGATTTTCCACTTCCCCACATTGACATCCTAGTTGACAATACGACACAGCACAAAGTATTTTTCTTTCATGGAAGGTTTCTCAAGTTAAAACCAAATCAAAATGGCACCTGAGGACATGGAGAAAACAACATTTGTCACACAGTGAGGCACATTCTGCTACAAGGTTATACCATTCGGACTAAAGAATGTTGGGGCAACCTATCAGCGTGCCATGGTAGCTCTATTTCACGACATGATACATCATGAAATAGAGGTCTATGTGGACGACATGATAGCTAGATCTCAAACAGAAGAAGAGCATCTTGATTATTTACAGAAACTATTTGAGAGGCTAAAGAAATACAAGCTAAGGTTGAACCCAAATAAATGCACGTTTGGAGTAAGGTCTGGTAAACTCCTAGGCTTTGTCGTCAGCAACAAGGGTATTGAAGTAGATCCTGCCAAGGTGAAAGTGATACAAGAGATGTCTGTTCCTCGTACCGAGAAGGAAGTCAAAGGATTCTTGGGACGTTTAAACTACATTGCCAGATTCATTTCTCACCTGACAGCTACTTGTGAACCAATCTTCAAATTACTGAAGAAAGATCAAGTAGTCAAATGGAATGATGAGTGCCAAACTGCTTTCGACAAGATCAAAGAGTACCTACAAGAGCCTCCTGTGTTAATGCCACCAGTTGAGGGAAGACGATTGATCATGTATCTGATTGTTTTAGAAAATTCAATGGGGTATGTGTTGGGGAAGCATGATGAGTCTGGCCGAAAAGAGCACGCTATTTACTACCTGAGCAAAAAGTTTACCGACTGTGAAACAAGATATTCACTACTCGAGAAAACTTGCTGCGCTCTGGCATGGGCTGCTCACCGGCTAAGACAGTATATGTTGACCCATACTACCTTGTTGATATCTAAAATGGATCCGATAAATTACATCTTCGAGAAACCTGCTCTCTCTGGGAGAATAGTGAGATGGCAGATGATCCTGACAGAATATGACATACAGTATACTACCCGGAAAGCAATAAAAGGAAGTGTACTAGCTGATCACCTTGCTCACCAAGCTGTGGAAGACTACCAGTCCATGAGGTTCGAATTCCCAGATGAGGACATCATGATGGTAAATAACTATGAAGAATTCAGACCATATGATGGACCTGAACAAGGATTCCGATGGACCCTGGTTTTTGATGGGGCATCTAACGCACTCGGCAATGGTATTGGTGTTGTACTCATATCTTCTGAAGGATGTCATGCTCCTTTTATAGCAAGACTCTGCTTCAATTATACAAACAACATGGCAGAGTACGAAGCGTGCATTTTTGGTCTCAAAGTTGCCATAGACTTGGGGATCAAGTCCTTAAATGTATTCGGAGATTCAGCTTTGGTTATCATCCAGATCAAAGGGGAATGGGACACCAAGCACCCAAACCATATCCCTTACAAAGAACATGTTTTGACATTGCTCTCACATTTTGAGAAGATTACCTTCGAACATTTCCCGCGAGAAGAAAATCATCTAGCAAATGCACTAGCCACAATGTCATCCAAGTTTAAACTTAAATGGGATAACAAGGCTCCCCAGATCACCATCAAACGAATGGATGAACCAGCACACTGTCACGAGATTAATACTGAAGAAGTAATGGACCAGCCCTGGTTTCACGAAGTCAAGAGGTATCTCGAGGCTCAAGAATATCCGGAAGGAGCTTCAATCAACGATAATAAGTTCTTAAGGAGATTCTCTGCCAAGTTCTTCCTTAGTAATGGCATTCTGTACAAATGCAATCATGACTATGTGTTACTTCGGTGCGCAGACAAGAATGAAGTTGAAAGGATCATGACTGAATTACATAAAGGCATTTTTGGAACCCATTCCAATGGGCATACAATGGAAAAGAAGATCCTACGGGCAGGCTATTATTAGTCTACCATGGAAGGAGATTGCTATCAACACTCTCGAACTTGCTATAAGTGTCAAATTTATGCTGATAAGGTGCACGTACCTATGGTTCCTCTGAATGTCTTGACGGCTCCTTGTCCCTTTGCTATGTGGGGAATTGATATGATTGGGGAAATCAAGCCAACAGCCTCCAATGGAAACCGCTTCATCTTAGTGGCCATTGACTATTTTACAAAGTGGGTGAGGCAGCCTCTTTCGCTTCCATCACCAAGAATGTTGTCGCCCGGTTCATCAAGCAGAATCTCATCTGTCGGTATGGTATCCCAGAGAGAATCATCACTGACAATGGTACGAATCTAAACAATACTATGATCACTGCCTTGGGCGAGAAATTCCAGATCTAGCATCACAATTCTTCCACTTACCGGACGAAGATGAATGGTGTTGTCGAAGCTGCAAATAAGAACATTAAAAAGATCATACAAAAAATGACAGTCATATACAAAGACTGGCATGATATGCTGCCATTCGCTCTCCACGAGTATCGTACCACAACACGCACATCAACTGGGGAAACACCCTATTCTCTGGTTTAAGGCATGGAGGTTGTCTTGCCTATTGAGATCCAGATCCCCTCTCTGAGAATTATGAAGGATGCAGGGTTGAATGAAAAAGATTTGATCCAGACTCGAGTTGATCAACTGAACTTAATTGATGAGAAAAGGCTTACTACTATTTGCCATGGTCAAATGTATCAGAAACGGGTGATCAAGGATTTCAACAAAAAGGTCAGACGCCAAGTGTATCAAGTCGGGGATCTGGTGATCAAGCGCATCATACTACCGCAAGGTGATCCCAGGGGAAAGTGGACTCCTACATACGAAGGACCGTTTGTAATCAAAAACATATTCTCTTGTGGAGCAATGATCTTGACCACCATGGATGGCGACGACCTGCCGCACCCTGCGAACGCAGACATAGTCAAAAGATACTACGCATAAGAGACCCGCTAGGTTGACACACCTAGGCAAAACAAGGGCATCCCGACGAACCAAAAAGGTTCAGGCAAAAATTTGGGATAAAACAAAAAAATTTGTACACCCAGCAAGTTGAAAACCCGAAAGGGCAACTTGGGAAAAAAAGGGTTTCCCGGTGGACTGAAAACCCGAAAGGGAAGTCTAGGCAAAAGTTAGGGATTTAAAGCGTATGACTATGTCCCGTTGGATCACCTTACCGACGACCTACAAACTCGACGGTTCTGATTAATTCAAACAGCTTCGGACAAGGAAACAAATAGACAAGATGCTCAGAGATACGAAGGCTATAGCAGAATGGGAACCCCGTGGGATTATTACACATATCTATCTTTTCTTTGTATAAAATTTTCATTTTTTACGAAGGCATTCTCTTACTAGAATTTTTATCTCATTGTACAAAATACTTTCTCAAAGTCAATACAAAGATATCCATTTGAAAGTACAAAACTATCTGTTTTTCTTTACTCTTGTGTTTTGTTTACAAAAACGTCCATTGATTTATTGTTGAACATATGCATTTGAATATAATTATTGTTTACAAATAAACAAAATAAAAGGACAATCATTGAGGGCTTTAAGGTAGGGAAATATCTCTAAGGTATTTCCATAAAATCCCCACAGTATATAGTGTGATCCCCATCGGAACAAAGCTTCCAGTTATCAATCCCCAATAGAAGTCGTTCAATTTCTCAAGATTTCCCAATAGGATTTTACAAAGCAATACCTGGAATTTCCCTTACAACAGAGTTTATTTCTCTTAGCGGAAATTCATCAAACAATTCAACTCCACAACATGAAGACTTACACTTCATATCCTCAGCAGTAGTCAGGGATATATTTTCCCCCAATCCAACATCAGTGCAGCAGATCAGCTCACATTCGCATACATCGCATTCATATATCCTAAACATTGGTAACACAAATGCATACGACATAACCCATTATGCATACATTTCATGTATCATGACTTTGCAGTTTAGCTAACATTTTACCCTTTTCAGGATAAGGTTAAACAGCTACCATTAACAATGTTCAAAATCTTCAAATATAGTTCAGATACGCTCCAGATACGGATACCATCCTGATACTCATTCAGATACAACTTTCAGATACAGTTCAGATACGCTCTAGATACGGATGCCATCCTGATACTCATTCAGGTTCAGCTTTCAGATACAGTTCAGATACACTCCAGATACGGATGCCATCCTGATACTCATTCAGATTCAGCTTTCAGATATAGTTCAGATACGCTCCAGATACAGATGCCATCCTGATACTCATTCAGATTTAGCTTTCAGATACGCTCCAGATACGGATGCCATCCTAACACTTATTCAGATACAACTTTCAGATACAATTCAGATAAGCTCCATATACGGATGCCATCCTGATACTCATTCAGATACAGCTTTCAGATACAGTTCAGATACACTCCAGATACAGATGTCATCCTAATACTCATTCAGATTCAGCTTTCAGATACAGTTCAGATATGCTCCAAATATGGATGCCATCCTGATACTCATTCAGATTCAGCTTTCAGATACAGTTCAGATACGCTCCAGATACGGATGCCATCCTGATACCCATTCAGATACATCTTTCAGATACAGTTCAGATACGCTCCAGATACGGATGCCATCCTGATACTCATCCAGATTCAACTTTCAGATACAGTTCAGATACGCTCCAGATATGGATGCCATCCTGATACTCATTCAGATTCAGCTTTCAAATATAGTTCAGATACGCTCCAGATACAGATGCCATCCTGATACTCATTCATATTCAGCTTTCAGATACAGTTCAGATATGCTCCAGATACGGATGCCATCCTGATACTCATTCAGATTCAGCTTTTAGATACAGTTTAGATACGCTCCAAATACGGACGCCCTTTTGGTACTCATTCAATTTCAGCTTTCAGATACGAGTCAAATACAATCCATTTATGGATATTATTCTAGTACTCAACCTAACACATCCACTATTTCAGTATAAATCAACCAAAGATTTATTCTGGAACTTCTTCCATTCCTGCCAACAATCATTTTTGGATGGCATCTGTAAGCCCATCTCCAAAAACTTTCCATCACCTCTCCAAATGGCATCTTTAAGCCCATTCCCCACACCATCAACCACCACATCATCAAGTGCAAATTTCTAGGCACTCTAGTGTCCAATCATCTTCCACCTTCAAGTCACGAATGGCGGATCCGCCAATCTAACTCTTCAGGTTTAAGAAGATTGAACAGGGGAAGCTGTTGTACCCCAAAATTTGCCCTCTCATTTCTCAAGAAATCTCTCATAATATCTCCATTTGATTCAGGACTACACAAGGTTTAATCAGCTTGAGACACCTCATCAACACTGACAATTCAAAATTAGGGTTTGAATTTTTCACAAAGATAATTGGACTTTTAATGCTCCATATGCCTTTCATGGATCATTTTGGATCCCCAAGATTACTCATGTCAAGTTTCAAGTCTTGGATCACATTTTTTGCTCAGTCAGTTGATCAGTTGACCTAAAATCAGTTGTATCTGGAAAAAGTCAATTATACCCTGAAAAGTCAAACTTTGACTTTTTGGTCAACATTACATTCCAAAGATAAAAATTCATCAAGACATTCAAGAATATCAAGCTTAATCATCAAGAAGTCAAGAAAGTCAAAAGTCAACTTGAAAAGTCAAGATTTCCAAGACTTAGAAATTTTCTAAGTGTTTTTACACATGATAATTTGATTACTTCATGCCATTTTTTCACCAAGATGCAAGATGATTCAAGAGAAACTTCTAACATGAAAGTTATAGATCTCAATGATATCTAAAACAATGTAGAGCATGACTTTTTCTATAAATGCTTGGAATTTAAGTTATAAATTCATGAAGTCATGGCATTTTTGAATAAACACTTAGAGAAATTTTCAACAGTTTTGGTCAGGTTTTTATCCCAACTTCTTGGCCAATTTTCATCAAGTTCCAGTTTGATTTAACAAAAGTGGTCAACATGAAAGTTGTAGAGGGTGTTTCAATCTTTCTAAAACATCCAAGAGCATGAATTTATCATATTTGAGCTAGGAGATTCAAGGGCCTGAAGTTGGACATTTATTCTTGAATTGCAAGCCATTTTTGTTGAAGAACACATAATCCAATTGGCATGATGTGCTGCATAATCTTACTTTGCAGGCCTTGTGACTTGCAAATCTTACCATAATTTAATGTTTACACAAACTTTTGAGCTATGGTCCATTTGGACATATTGCATTGCTTGGGCACCAAATTTTTTGATTTTGGAGATTTTTTAGGTTATTTTGGACATATTGCATTGCTTGGAAATGACCTAACTTTATAAAACCTTTTTGTTCAAATGAAACCTCAAAAACACTTTTCTAAATAATTAACTTAGACTTAGGTTTTTCTTCAATGAAATTAATTACAAAACCTTTTTTCTATAAAAAAAAACCCTAAAAAGCAATTTCTCTCACTTTACATCTTATTGCATATTTTATTATTTTTGCGTTATAAACTATGTAATTGTCAAAGCCTTGTAATAGTAATTAGGGTTTAATTTTCTTGTAATCCACATTTGTAAATTTGTATACCCCATTCCCATAATGATGTAATAGCGTAGTAATTTTACTTTCCGCAATTTATCGCTTTCATATCAATGCTAGTAAATTAGGATTTGTATGGAAAGATAAAATAAATGTTTAGAGAACCCTAATTCAAGATAAGAAATGCATGTAAATCAACAAACTTGCACACTTGCACCCCTAGGGTTAACTCCACTTGTTGCCTTACAAATATGACCATGTTATGCATGTGGGATGTCTTAGCACAAACAAATAAAAAAAATACAAGATCATAGTCCCTCGATGACGCTATCAAGTTGCCTTTCAAAATGATCTTACTCCCTAAAGAAAAATGCTAAGTCATATGACAACATTGCTATCATGGTTATACGATTACCCACGCCCGTCCCTTTACATCCAAAGATAAGGCTTCTCACCAAATCAATAGTAAGATAGCAATATCAAAGGAAAGGAAGAAATGAACTAAGAATTTTGAGTAGGTAGATTGTTCCTAGTTGCTTGCTCAATTTCAAATCAAACACTCTTATTTATTTTCAAAACAAACACCAACACTTTCAAAGTATTTTCCATACTTAAAACATTTTCAAAAGCTCAACACTTTGTATACGTTCTTACAAACGAGAACTATTACAAAGTTTGCCTAAACGATGGCGCCTTTTCAAAACACTTTCAAAAACCACACAAAGCACATTTTCAAACAAAAGCAAGTGATCTAGAAAGAAACTAAGATCCCATAGATAACTATGGATGAAAATGGTGTTAATACCTTCCCTTTTCATAATTTATCCCCCGAACTCAAGAAATAATCTCAAAGGTCTTTCTTGTTCTTTTCAGCCTTTCCTTTTGGATAAAAGAAAAACCGGTGGCAACTCTTGCTGACTGCAACATTTGCGATAAAATGCAAAACAACCAAGTCAGTTCTCCCACCGTATCACAAGAGGCCCAACACCTCGCTTGGGAGACTTACAGTCTCATCAGCCACGCTACGTATAACTTCTTCTTAGAGACTTAGATCTCACCGTCTAATCAAACTCTTGCCTAAGAGACTTAGAGATTCCTTAGGCCGGACCGGACCTATAAATCTCGCATAGAGGAGCAATAGAAGTCTAGCCTAAAAGACTTATTCATAAGTCTTGTCTGAGGGTTTGATAAAAGTCTCGCCCGAGAGGCCTAACATCTTACTTGAGGGACCTATAATTTCATTATCTAAACTACAGATAACTTTTCCTTAGGGGCTTAGAGTTTCCTCGGACGCACCAAGCAATATGGCTTCTCTTTAAAAACCACTGAGCCTAATAAGACAATCACATCTATTGTACCCCGAAATTTTCCCTCCCATTTTCAAGAAAAACTAATTTAAGATACTTCCTCATGCATATGAAGGTCCTAAACACTCAAGACTACTCAAGGGTTGACCAAACAAATTCTCCTCCTAAGCAGTTGACCTACAACTTGAGTTTCAATTTTCTCAAGGAAACTTGAGCTTCTAATTCCCCAAGTGGATTTCATGGTTTCTCATATGCTTTAAGGTATCCTCATGCAAAGTTTTAAGCCTTGCAGCATAAGTTTGCTCAGTCGATTAGCCAGATGATTAAAAATCAACTATATTGGACAAAAAGTCAACTTTGACCAATTTACAGTAAAACTTCAACATTTTAGGTCAACATAAACATTTTTAAGTCATATTCATAATTTGATTAAGGGTTGATCATGATTCATCAAGAAAACTCAAGATTCATCAAAAGTCAAAAGTTACTAAATTAGGGTTTTCTTAAGGAGAAGTCAACTGAACTTTGACCAAGCATAACTTTCACATGGATCATCATATTTTTCTCAACTAAAGCTCATTTTGTAGTAAATTCAGTTCTCTAAAACTTTGTCCCTCTAAGCTCAAGTCCAAAAAATGCTTCATTTGAGAGATATGGGCCAAAACATCATAGGTTATTTCAAAAGTCAACAAAAAGACACTTCTGGTCAAAGCAATTTACATCGAGATAAAATATTCAAATGAAAATATGATCAACATAGAGATTGTATAGGACATCTTGAGCTTTCCAAAAAGTCCAAGATCACCTTCATATGATGAAAATTGAGAGAGTTATGATTGGTGCAAGTTGAGTAATTTTGAGAAAATGCATGAAACCTAAATTGATCAAACTTGAGTTTTTGGGCTATTGGGCTTATGTTTCAAGGTCCAAGCGTGTTTTGTAACTCATAGTGAACCTCTAAATCCATTCATACACCCCATTTGATCTTTATTCCATTTATTTTTTATTTTATTTATTTAAATTCAAAATAAATTAAATAAAATCAATGCTTTCTTACAAAGGTCCAAGCCCACTTGTTTGACCTAATTCACAGCCTATATATACTCTTTATTCAGACAAGACAAAGGGACGAAAACCTTGCACAAGATCACCTTTCCAAAAAATTCAAAACTTATCAAAACTAGGGAAAATTACAAACCCTAATTCCAGCCTCTTTCAAAGCAAGCCAACCCTCCCAATCAATTCCAGAAGCACTATAGGGTAACAATGGATCGATTGTGATGATCCAAGAGGCCTGAAAATCGTACTATGCATCATCGGTTTTGGTTTTTTGCATGAAATTCATGTTGTCACTGTTTTCATGTTTTAATGCATACTAACGTTACTAACATACTTCTGAGAAGTCAATATGCAGGATAGACCCATCACATGGCCCCCATAATGCCCAGAGGAAATGTTGACATGTTTGAACCATTTTGGGTTGTTTGTGTCGTATCTCATCATACAAGATGTTTTAGTCAAAATCAAGGGTACCATTGAATTCGCAAGGCCCAAATTAGGGGAGTAGGGTACCTTTGAATCGTTAACACTCTTTGTTTTGCAGGTACAAGAAAAGGAATCGCCGGAGAAGACGACCGGAGCTAGGGCTTCGGCGCCTCTTCGGTCCAGGCAATAATGTTTATTATATATTTAATTGGTTCCACTGAATGACTGGATGAAACAGCCACCCCAGTGGCAAGCGCGCGCATGATAAGGTATTGGTATAGGAGGGCATGGGTTCGATCCCTGCCTTTTGACATTTTTTATTTTCTTAATCCTTGCAGGTTTAATACATATTGCATTGATTCCATCCTCCTAACACCAGCGTGCACCTGGAACAGTGGTAAGCCATGTTGTTTAAAGGGAAAAGGGTGGGGGTTCATCACCCATCCCTAGCATTTTGCATATTTTCTCTATTTTCTAACCTTGTTTGTCATTTTTCCCTATCCCTATTATTTTTGGTTAACCTTAATCTTTTTTTAAACTAATTTTTTCACTAAACCATTAAACCTAAAAATAAACCCTTTTTAAAACCCTAATTAGGTTTAGGTTTAATTAACCCTCTTTTTTTATCAACTAATTAATTAACTCTTTTTAATTAATTTTAAAATTAATTAGATTGTTTAGGTTTTTTATAATTAGCCATCATCAGAACTATTTTTCTTTTTTTACATTCTCTTTCGATTTTTATTTTCCTTTTCTCTTATTCCTAGATAAATTGTATAAGATGTTTTCGCGAATGTAATAACGTAGTTTTATTTTTTCGCATTTTCCTATTATTTATCTGCTAATGGGATGTAATAGCTTAGGGATTTATTTCTCGCACTCTTTATTATTATATAACTTCCCCAAAGCTCTGTAATAGTTTTAGGTTTACGTTTCTACCTTTACCTTCTGTTATTATATTTCTATGTAACTGTTAGTAATTAGGGTTTGTATGGCAAGATAAAATCAACCGATAGAAAAACCCTAAATTGCAAGAATAAATAACTGAAATGAACACACTTGCACACTTGCACCTTTAGGGTAACCTCTCTTCGCTGCCTTTTCAGAATAACAATCATGTCCCTCAGATGTAGGGATGTTTAGCAAAGTCCCTCTGAATAAAAGATCATAATCCCTCGAAAACCCTTCGAAGTTGCCTCTGAATAACATGATCTAGTCCCTTACGAAACTGCTAAAGCATCCTTACAAGTTGCCTTCAATGACCATACGACGACCCTCGATTGTCTCTTCGCAACCAACAAATAAGGCTACCTACCAACTAATGGTACTAATATCACTATCTCTAAAGGAGAAGGAAAAGACTAAGAATGACCTTGAGTGGGTAGGATACTTTTAATTGCTTTCTCATAAACCTTTCTAAAACAAAACATCTCTCACATCCCATTTTCAAAACAACAAATATTTTCAAAACGCTTTATACGCATTCTTGAGGATTGATACAAGGATCATTACAAAGTTCGCCTTACATTGGTATTTTTCAAAATATTCTCAAATCACACACAAAAAAGAAATTTTCAAAAGTGAGCTAAGCAATTAAGATACCGTAGATAATACGGATGAAAAGGATGCTAACACCTTTCTTTTTCATAACCTACCCCCCGAACTCAAAATCTATCAAGGTATTTCCTGCTCTTTTCACCCTTTCCTTATTGGATAAAAGAAAATTCGATGGTGACTCTTGCTATACGCAACATTTGCGATAAAATGCAAAACAAGTCAGTTCTCCCACCGTATTACAACATCACATAATAATATTTAGGGCCTAGAGGTACTCCCATGTACCGCAGTCTGAAAACACTTCATCCTCTATTAAGGGCCTTGTGCTTGAAGAAATTTGTAGTGTTATATTTGTAAAGGATGTGAATAGGAAGATGAACCTAAGGTGCCTCCCAAGAAGAGAGACAATCACATGTCACCCTCAAGGAGGTACCACCTTACCCCTCAATACTTCCTTGTCGCTTGGCCATAGGAAACATGTGATACAACGTTTCCAGGGCAGAAAGAAGTCAGGATAAATAACTAACTCATGTTCCCTTGGAAATAAGGATTCAATGGTCTATAATTGACTAGGTGGGCCTTGAGCTTTCCCTAGGAAACCCTAGGCCCAGAGCCTCTATGGAAGATATTGGATCTAACTCTATTGGGTTGAAGGGAAGATTCATGGTGAAGGTCGCTCACATGTTGGTGTCGAAGTAGTGTATGTTGTAGTCGAAGTATAGTTAAGCATGCAGTTGTCGAAAATGCTATGGTTGTTAGCATGTCTAATTGGGCCTATTTGTTATGTCCAATTGTTTAAGTTAGCTTGTATCCTAAGTTATCTTGTAATGGGTATTTGTCAAAAAGCCTATTAGTTTAGTATGTTAGGTTTATTATAAATAACATACAAGTATCTCATCGTTGCGTACAACAAATCCTAAATTAGAGAGTGAGGGTTATTTGTTATTCTTGTGTACTTGTAACCTTGATTAAAGAAAAGTAAATAATAACAGTTATGACCAATCCTTATAGTTCTTCATGTTCTATCATCTTTTCTACCTTGTTTATTTATTGATCATAAAGAAATAATTTATACTTTATTTCAAAGGCATCTAATTTCATAATAAATTGGTGCCGTGAAGATGCCTTCAACAAAGTATGAGATTGAAAAGTTCACCAGAGTGAATGATTTTGGTATGTGGCGCTTGAAGATGAATGCCCTACTGGTTCAGCAAAGTTGTTTGGAAGCATTGAATGGAGATGCGGCCATGGATGATGCGTTAATGGAAAAAGAATATATGGTCATGATAGAGAAAGCCCATAGCACAATAGTGTTGAGCCTTGGTGATAAGGTTCTTTGACAGGTATCAAATGAGATGATGATATCAGGGTTATGGGTAAAACTTGAAAGTTTATACATGACCAAATCGTTGGTAAATCGACTCTACCTGAAGCAAGCTTTGTATTCACTCAAGATGATTGAAGGTAAAGTATTGACCGAGAAGTTGGATATGTTCAACAAGCTGACTCTTGATCTTGAAAATATTAATGTGATGATCGATGATGAAGATCAAACAATGTTGTTGTTGTGCACTTTTCCCAGATTATGTATTCACTTCAAAGAAACTCTCTTGTATGGAAGAGAATCCCTGACCTTTGAAGAATTTCAATCAACCTTGTATTATAAGGACTTGAATGAACGAAAGGAGCATAAACCTTCGATGATTGGTGAAGGTTTGGAAATTAAAGAAAAATTCTTGCGAAAGGATGGTAAGTTTGACAAGAAGAAAGGAAAAAGTCAGCAGAAGTCTTATAGTGGCGAGGCATATGGTATTCGATGCTATCATTGTAAGAAGGAGGGTCACACAAGAAAGGCGTGCCCTGAACACCTGAAAGATCATGGAGGTAAGGATAATGGCAATGCAACCATTGTTCAAGATGATTTCGACTCATTTGATATTCTTGTGGTTTCAAGAAGTTACTTGAGTAAGGAGTGGATTATGGATTTAGGTTTCACTTGGCACATGACTCCAAACAAAGACTTGTTCGAGGGATTATGTGATCAAGATGGTTGATCTTTATTGTTTGGAAACAATAAAGCTTACAAGATTTCAAGTGTTGGATCTATGGGATTCAAGCTCCATGATGAGTCAATAAAGTTGTTGACTA
The DNA here is from genome assembly GCA_948472305.1 of Vicia faba. NCBI lineage: Eukaryota > Viridiplantae > Streptophyta > Magnoliopsida > Fabales > Fabaceae > Vicia > Vicia faba. Next base: position 1,496,923,884 of record OX451735.1, on the reverse strand, counting down.
AAGTCACATATGTACCTGATTTGAAGAGAAAGTTGATTTCTCTTGGTGAATTTGACAAGAAAGGATATGTTTTCCAAGGAGAGAAAAGTATCCTAAAAGTCATGAAGGGGTCGAAGGAAGTCTTAAGAAGCGTGAAGAAACAATACTCGTATACCCTTGAGGATGAAGTTGTAAGTGGTTCGACAAATGTTGCATCCATAAAACCTTTGTCGAGGACAAAAATTTGGCACATGAGATTGGGCAATGTCAGTGAAAGGGATCTGGTCGAATTGGGGAAATAAAATGTTCTTGGTGGAGATAAAGTCCAAAAGCTGAAGTTTTATAAACCATGTGTACTTGGAAAATCTTGCAGATTGAAGTTCAACAAAGGAAAACAAAGAACATGTGGATCCCTTGATTACATCGATGCTGATCTTTGGGGGCCTAAAAGGTGTCCATCATATTCAGGAGCAAGGTATTTTCTATCTATAGTAGATGATTATTCTAGAAAGTTATGGGTATTCATCCAGAAGACTAAGGATGAAACTTTTGAGAATTTGAAAAGTTGGAAGACTTTGGTCAAAAATTAAACTGGCAGAAAGGTTAAGAGGTTGAGAACCGAGAATGGCCTTGAATTTTGCAATGAGGATTTCGATATCTTTTGTGCTGCCTCTGGTATTGCAAGGCACAAAACTACTGTAGGTACTCCATAACAAAATGGTTTGGATGAAAGGTTTAATCAAACTATTTTGGAGAAATTTAGATGCATGTTGACTAGTGCTGGGTTAAAGAAGGTGTTTTATGTTGAGGCTATTTTGACAATAACATATATGATAAACATATGTCCTTTGACTGCGTTAGATATGGAGACACCTGAAGAAATTTGGTCAGGGCATCCACCAGATCTTGACAAACTGGGAGTGTTTAGATGTGTAGCCTATTCTCACATTAGGCAAGACAAGATCGAACCTAAATCTCTTAAATGCATGTTCATGGGATACCCTAAAGGAGTCAAATCTTATAGACTATGGTGCCTAGAGTCAGGTCATAAGAGGTGTATCATCAGTTGAGATGTAGTTTTTAATGAATCTAAAATGGCTTTCAAGAAAACTGATGATGTTGGTTGAAGTGTAGAAATATCTGACGAAGAGCTGGAACAGGGAGAGATTCCTATTGAGGTGGAGCATGTTGATGCTGAATTGCGTTCCCAGATGAAGTCGAAGAAGAAGTAAAAAAGATGCTGAGGAAGTTGAGGAAACTGTCGATGACTACCTATTGGCAAGAGATAGGTCGATAAGAGTCATCAAGGTACCTCAGAGACTTGGGTATGTAGATATTATAGCTTATGCCTTAATCTCTGCAAGTGAGGTTCTAGACGAAGAACCTAGAGACCATAAGAAAGTTACGAGGAGTCGAAATAAGACTGAATGGTTGAAGGCCATGGATGATGAGATGAAATCTATTCATGATAACAACACTTGGGAACTTATCAAGAAACTTACCGGATCCAAGTTAGTCAGTTCTAAGTGAATTTTCAAAGTTAAGGAAGGAATCGAAGGAGTGGCATTGAAAATATAAAAGGCAAGGTTGGTCGCAAGGGGTTTCCCTCAGAAAGAAGGTGTCAACTTTAACGATGTGTTCTCTCCTATTGTGAAGCACATGTCCATTCGAATGTTGCTTGTCATGGTGGCATAGTTTGACCTTGAACTGGAACAAATGGATGTGAAGATTGTGTTTTTATATGGTGATCTAGATGAAACAATCCTCATGAGGCAACCTCAATGGTATGTGGAAAAGGGGAAGAAAGATTATATGTGCAAGCTGAAGAGATATTTATATCGACTAAAACAATCTCCTCGACAGTGGAATAGGAGATTCAACAAGTTCATGACACACAAAAGTTTCATTAGAAGTCAGTTCGACCAATGTGTTTACTTCAGATTTTGACCTGAAAATGCATTTGTTATTTTATTGCTTTATATGGATGATATTCTCATAGAAAGCAACGATGTCGAAGATGTAATGAGGGTGATGGATGAACTCAATAAGGAGTTCGACATGAAGGATATAGGAGTTGCATCCAGGATTCTTGGGATTGGCATCCGAAGAGATAGAAATCAGTCAAAGTTATGTTTATCTCAAGAGGCATACTTACAGAAGATTCTCAAGAAGTTTGGTATGTCGAATTCAAAGCCTGTTATGACTCCAATAAACCCTCAATCCGAGATGAGTATAGATCAATGTCTCATTACTAATGTCGAAAGAGCTTATATGAATAGTGTGATATGGTGGGAGAACTGACTTGAGGTTTTGCGTTTGTGTTCGCAAATGTTTCGGTTTAGCGAGAGTCGCCACCGACTTTTTATCCAAAGGAAAGGTCAAAAAGCACAGGAAAGACCTTTAGATGTTTTCTTGGGTTCGGGGGGTAGATTATGAAAAGGGAAGGTGATAGCACCATTTTCATCCATGGTTTTCCATGGGCTCTTAGTTACTTGTTTTAGATCACTTGCTTTTGCTTTTCAATTGTTTGAAATGGTGCTTTTGTGTGTGGTTTTGAAAGTATTTTGAAAAGAGGCCTTTGTCTAGGCAACCTTTGTAATGATTCTTGTTTGAATGTATACAAAGGTGTTTGTCTTTTGAAAAATGTTTCAATGTTTGAAAGTTTGTTGGGAAATTGTTTTGAAATTGTGTTGAAATGTGTGTGATAGTTTGAAAATAGCAAGGATGGTTTGCAAGTTTGATCAAGTAACTAGGAGTTGTCTAACCTACTCAAAGATCTTTCCTACACATTTTTAACCCTTTGACATTGTTATTTTACCATTGTATTTGGTAAACAACCTTGTGTTTGGATGTTAAACGGGACAGGCGCTGGTCATCGTATGACCATGATAGCAATTGAGCTAAGTATCTTAGCAAGTTTTTGAGGGACTAGATCATTTTTGTATAGGCAACCAAGATAGCGTCATCGAGGGACTATGATCTTTTGTTTTGTTTTGATTTTGCCAAGATACCTAGCATGCATATCATGGACGTTTTTAAGGCAACAAGTGGATGAAACCCTAGGGGTGCTTATGTGCATTGTGTTGTCATTTTTTCATGCATTTTTGTCTTGTGTATAGTCATACTATTTGTTTGATTTTGGTTCTTTGTATACAAACCCTAATCTTACTAATCATGCATATAAAGCAATAAAATACGTAAAAGTAAATCTACGACTATTACAATATTATTATGGGGAGGGGGTACAAGTTTGAATAGGGGATATTGTTCAAAATAAAAAACCCTTAAACTATTACAACCATATTGAATTTAATTTACAAATAAATAAATGGACAATTATTTAAATGTACAAATAAATATAAATATGCAAAGGAGGTTTTTTTGTATTTTATTTTATGTATGTAAAATAAAGTATTTTTGTCTAAAAATAAGAAAAATATTAATGGTTATTTTTGAAAGGGTGGAAACCCTAATTTTGCTTTTAAAAGAAAATATAAATTCTAATTATTTATTTATTCATTTATGTACAAGAAAATAAATAATAATATATATAAAAATGTTAAAAAAATAATATTTGTGAGAAAATAATATTTTAAGTGTATAATATAATAAAAATAAAAATATGTAAGTATTTTAATTTTATTTACAAATTTATTTAAGAAAATAAAAGTTTTTAACCTAATAAACTATTTTTTGTCATAAAAAATAATAAAAATAATAAAATAAAAATGTGAAAATTTAAGAAAGTATTTTTGGTGATTTTTAATATTTAGAAAAAATAAATAAAAGTCAGAAATGTAAAAGAAATGAAAAAAATATATAAAATATAATAAATGGGCCAAGGGGGTGTGAAAAGCAAGCTAGGGGGTGCCAATAGGAGAAACAAGCCAAGCCAAACCCATTTCCACTTTGTCCCTGTCCTTGGAACAGAAACACGCGCGCGCCATGTTCAAATTGGTAACTCCTGCATACATGCTCAAAAACAAAAACTTGCAACATGAAAGTTATATCTCATGATCACACGATTCTAACCATATAAAAAACTTAATCTAACTCTAAGAAACCAGGGAGAATTTCAGTGCCCCTAATTTATAACCTAATTTTTTCAGTAAGTTCAACTATCAAATACTCCTAGCTCAGTTAACATAAATGAATTATATGCATATGTACAGCTCAAGGACAATGAGGACTACATTTTTTCTTCACAAACCTTAGCCTAATGATTCCTAAATAAGGAGATAGATGTTTGAGAAATACCTGTTTCAGTCAAGTTCGAATATGGCAATGCAGCAACCTTCAGTGAGGCCTAAGATTCTTTTGAGCTTGCTTGATGTTCCCTTGACCTTTCCCAATGCTTAGCTTGCTTTGAAATGGCTTGAGTCTCCTTGTAGAAGTCAACCTGCAAACTCAGAATTTAAAAATGGTGAAGCTTGAAAATGAAGTTACAGTTGATTAACAATGGCTTGGATGGTTCAGGTGGGTTGTTTAGAAAATGTTTGAAGTGGTTTGGGACAAAACGCACGAGGCAATATGAAGATGGCTTTAGTTCTGCAGGGCTTGCCCTGTTTTTTGCAAGAACTTGTCATTTTGTGATTAAGGGTGTTTGAGAGGCTTGTAACTCGTGTTTCTGGCTTGGTCTAATGTGTTAAACTTGTTTGAAATGTGCACAAAGTTTGTTCTTATCAGATTACAAAGTTGTGGAGTTTTTGCACACTTGCTTGGTTTTGAAGAAAAGTTGGAATTGACAATGCTAAGGCCTGTACAGGCTAGCTCAAATCCTGCACATAGTTGGTGTACTTTGCCCCAAGTTTGTGGACTTTGTTTGCTGCAAAAGATTGGATCCTTGGCTCAAGATAAACAAAGTTTCTAAAAGTGACCTTTATCAAAATGGCATTGTTATCTTTTTGCCATTTTTGGAATAGTTCTTTGTACAATGCTCTAAAGCTCAGAACAAAGCCTTAATCCAATGTGTCTTCATTTAATTAAGGAGTGTGGAAAGGTTTAAGACCTGTAAAACAAGTACAAGCATGCTTTGGACAGATTTTGCAACTTGTAGCATGGTGCAAAATGCCTTGGACAAAATTGATGAGTTACCATTTTCAAACTTTCGATTCTCCCAAATGATAAATGATCTTGGAGAGTTCTTGGACATTTTGGAAAGCTTGTAACATTCTCTACAATCCTTATTTGAAATGCATTTTGATATTCCACTTGGAAATATGTGAAAAATTGCCATGAATATAGGTCAAAATCCTGCCTAAACTAGGGCAAAATTTCACTAAGTTAAAAGTTTCATGGACCCTTGTTCACAAAATCATAACTTGAGATCAAAGCATCTTTTGGGAAAACTTTGTGAATAAAAGTTGTAGATTTTGTAGAGGACTACAACTTTCATGTTGGATGTTTTGTTTGAATCCAATTGCATCATGGTGAAAAAGTTGGGAAAAGTTGGGGGGAAAATAAGAAATTTTCATAACTTAGAAAATTTCTAAGTTATGAAAATTTTCCATTTTAAACCCTAATTTTAAAAATTAGGTTTCTTGGTGAACAAGTTTCATGTTTTGACACATCTTGATGAAAAATGACCCTTGGCACTTGATTTTGACCAAAAATTCAAAGTTTGACTTTTCAGTGTACAGTTGATTTTTGATCAGTTGACTGGAAAATTCATCTGTCAATCCAATGCATTTGAGATCTTTTGAACCTTGTGATTAGGTCAAGATGATGCCATTGAGTCCTTGAAACCATGCTTGAATCAAATTTGCCATTGGCAAGGTGAAAAATCAGAAATTGCCCTTCTGCAGTCAAAACCCTAAAAATGACCATTTTGCCCTTTTGAAGATCTGATCAAATTTCTTGAGGAGTTGTGGTCCAAACTTGATCAAATGGTTCATATGAGTCTATAATGTTGACGTGGATCAAAAATTATGAGGTTTGACTGTAAATTGGCCACAGTTGACTTTTTCCCAAATACTATTGATTTTTAGGTCAACTGTCCAATTGACTGGGCAAATATTTGATTCAAGGCTTGAAACATGGTATGAGCAATCTTAGAGTTCCACCATGAAGTATGAAAGTCACATGAGGCATCGGAAGTCCAAAAATCCCTGTGCAAACTCAAACCCTAATTCCAGGTCATCAGTGCAAGGAAATGTCTTGAGCAGAGCAAACCCTAATCCTGTCTGGAGTCCAAAGAGTCTTGTGAGGGGAAATCTTGATAAAATGAGAGAGAAAACTTTGGGGTACAACAGCTGCCCCTGTTCAATCTTCTTGAACCTGAAGAGTTATATTGGCGACTTTTCCGTTCGTGACTCGAAGGTAAAAGATGATTGGACACTAGAGTGCCCGTAAATTTGCACTCGTCAAAATGTAGTTGAGGGAATGGGCTTAAAGATGCCATTTGGAGAGGTGACAGAATCTTGTCAGAGATGGGCTTAAATATTCCATACAAGAATGTTTGTTGAAAAACCAGGAGAATGAACATCAGAATGGTATCCGTATCTGGAACGTATCTGAGTGGTATTTGGAGATTGGATTTGTATGAGCAAGGGAATGGCGTCCGTGTCTGGAGCGTATCCGAGCTGTAACTGTATTTGAGACTGAATGAATAACAGAATGACTTCCGGGTCTGGAGTGTATATGTATTGTATCTGAATCTGAAATCTGAATAAGCGACAGAATGACATCCGTGTTTGGAGTGTATCTGAGCTGGGGAAAAAGTTAGAATAAGTGACAGAATAGCAACCATGTATGGAGTGTATCTGGACTGTATCTTGGAGTTAAGATCTATATGAGTAGCAGAATGACTTCCGTGTCTGGAGTGTATCTGGACTGTAACTGGGATCTGAAAAAGTGACAGAATGACTTCCGTGTCTGGAGTGTATCTGGACTTAAAATTGATAGTTGAATCTGAATGAGAAATAGAATGGCTTCCGTGTCTGGAGCGTATCTAATATGTATCTGATAGTTGAAGTCTGAATGAGTGACAGAATGGCATCCGTGTCTGGAGCGTATCCGTACTGTATCTTGACTTTGAAATTCTGAATGAGTAATAGAATGACCTCCATGTCTGGGGTGTATCCGTACTGTATCTGAATAAGAGATCTGAATAAGTATCAGAATGACTTCCGCGTCTGGAGTGTATCCGTACTGTATCTGAAATCTTTGAATATTTGTTAAAGATAGCTTTTAACTTTATCCTGAAAAGGGTAAAATGTTAGTTAAAACATAAAGTTATGTTGCATGAAATGTATGATGCAATAAAATGTGTTTTATCAATGTTTATGATATATGTGAATGTAATGTATGCGCATGTAAGCTGATTAGCTATATTGCTGAGGGAAATAAATCCTTGATGGCTGGATATAATAAAATCTTTGACTGCTGCCGGGGAAAATAAATCCTTGACCGCTGTTGGAGATTCAAAATCTTTGATTGCTGAGGATGAGAAATCCTTGGACCACTGTTGTTGGGGATAGAAAATCCTTGGCAACTCGCAGGGATTATCAAAAACTTTGACAACTTCTGTGGGAATGTGAGAATCCTTCACGACTTTCTTGGGGATATAGGGATCCTTTAAGTCTGCTTGAGAAACCTGCTTGGGGAATCCAGAGAACTTTGATGACTATGGCTGAAGATCTCACAATGGGAATCCTTACTCGGCTGGGGAATAAGGAAACTCTGACAAATCTTTACTGGGGATTAGATGAGAGAAAAACCTTGATCTACTGGAGAAATAAGGAAGACTCTGATGGCTTCTGCGGAGAACCAAGAATGAGAAACTTCGATCTCCTGGGGAAATTGAAACCTTGGGGGCTTCACTGGAGAAGTGAGAATGGGAATCTTCGATCTGCAGGGGATTAAAAATTCTGACAAATTCATTCTGGGAGTAATGAAAACACTGGCAACTTCACTGGGGGATCAGGAATGAGAATCTTCAATCTGTTGAGGGAATTTGAATCCCTGGGGACTTCAAGCTGGGGAGTTAAGAATGAGAATCTTCATTCTGTTAGGGAGTAAAAACTCTGTGGGGAATAGCTATACTACTGGGGAGTAGCTATCCTTCTGGGGGGATCAGGAGCTTGGGTTGTATGCCAATCTACTGGTGAATTATCCGGAGGTTGGGGATAAAAGTTAACTGTTATCTAGTTTATTCTCATACTTTAAGATAACTTGTTGAGGAATCTGGGGAAAACTGAATGGTTTCCACTGTAGATTGATAGTTGGAAATTTGACTCTGTTGGGGAAGAAGGCTTCATCTTCGCTGAGGGTCTGTAGTTCAAAGTGTTTACTCCGCTGGAGATTGGGAGTTTGAAGTTTTTAACTCTGATGGTGGATTAAGGATTTGAAATATGACTCCACTGGGGATTTGGAGTTTGAAGTTTAACTCTGGCGGGGATTTTGAAATTTAATTCCATTGGGGAAATGTATTTCAAAGATTTTAGCTCCGCTGAGGATCTAGACGATGTACTGCAGGGGATTTCTCCTGGAATAGCCTAAAGAAGTTTTCCTATACTTTCAACCTGTCAGTAATTGTTCTTTCCCATTTCGTTTATTTGTAAATAGTGACTATATTCAAATGCATATGCTCATTTAATAAACCATTGGACGTTTTCAAATAAAACACAAGTGTAAAAAGAGAAGAAAAGGCAAATAGTTTTCTGCACTTTGAAGTATTTTGTATTAACTTTGTGTAAGTATTTTGTACAAAGGAGACAGACATCCTAGTAAGAGAATGTTGTCATAAAAATGAGAAAAATTTATACAAAGAAAGATGGCTATGTGTAAAAATTCGATGGGGTTCCCATTCTGCTACAGCCTTCGTAACTCTGGATATCTTGTCCATTCGCTGCTTCGTCCGAAGATGATTGAGTTGATCAGAAGCCAAGAGCTTGTTTGTGAAGAGATTTTCCTTAAAGTGATCTGATGATACATAGTCATACGCTTTAATTCCCTAACGTTTGCCTGGACCGCCCTTTCAGGTTTTCAGTCCACCGGGAAACCCTTTTTTTCCCAAGTCTCCCTTTCGGGTTTTCAACTTGTCGGGTGTACAGATTTTTTTTATTTATCCCTAATTTTTGCCTGAACCTCCCTTTCGGGTTTTCGATTCACCGGGATGCCCATTTTTTCCCAAGTCGCCCTTTCGGGTTTTCAACTTGTCGGGTCATTTATGCATAGTATCTTTTGACTATGTATGCGTTCGCAGGGTGAGACAGGTCATCACCGTCCATGGTGGACAGGATCATTGCCCCACCAGAAAAGATGTTTTTGATTATAAATGGTCCTTCGTAGGTAGGAGCCCATTTTCCCCTGGGATCACTTTGCGGTAAGATGATCCGTTTGATTACAAGATCCCCGACTTGATATACCTGGCGCCTGACTTTCTTGTTGAATTCCTTGATCATCTGTTTCTGATACGTCTGACCATGACAAACAGCAATAAGTCGCTTTTCGTCAATTAAGTTAAGTTGATCAAGCTGGGTCTGAATCCAATCGTCTTCACTCAAACCAGCATCCTTCATGATTCTCAAGGAGGGAATCTGAACCTCGATAGGTAAAACAGCTTCCATGCCGTATACCAAAGAATAGGGTGTTGCCCCAGTTGATGTCCGCGTCGTGGTACGGTACCCGTGTAGAGCAAACGGTAACATCTTATGTCAGTCCTTGTAGGTGACTGTCATCTTTTATATGATCTTCTTGATATTTTTGTTCGCACCTTCGACAACACCGTTCATCTTTGGCCGATAGGGAGATGAATTGTGATGTTGAATTTGGAACTGCTCACATAAAGCAGTGATCATAGTATTGTTCAGGTGTGTACCATTATCAGTGATGATCCTTTCGGGGATGCCGTACCGACAAATGAGGTTCTGCTTGATGAACCGGGCAACAACATTCTTTGTGACGGATGCGAAGAACGCTGCTTCGACCCACTTGGTAAAGTAATCAATGGCCACCAGAATGAAACGATGTCCAATGGATGTTGTAGGCTTGATCTCTCCAATCATGTCGATTCCCCACATTGCGAATGGCCAAGGAGCTGTTAAGACGTTGAGAGGAACTAGAGGTATATGTACCTTGTCTGCATAGATTTGACATTTGTGACAAGTCCTGGAATGTTGATGGCAGTCAGCTTCCATGGTAGACCAGTAATAGCCTGCCCGTAGAATCTTCTTATCCATCATATGTTCGCTAGAGTGAGTGCCAAAGGTACCATTATGCAGTTCAGCCATGATTTGTTTAGCTTCAATCTTGTCCATACAACGGAGCAGAATGCAATCATGATTGCGCTTGTATAGGATACCATTGCTCAGGAAGAACTTAGCTGAGAACCTCCTCAAGAACTTTTTGTTGTTGATTGAAGCTCCTTCAGGGTATTCTTGTGTTTCGAGATACCTTTTGATGTCATGAAACCAAGTTTGGTCCACTACTTCTTCGGTATTAATCTCGTGACAATGTGCAGGTTCGTCCATCCGTTCAATGGTGATTTGGGGGGCCTCGTTATCCCAGTTAAGTTTAAACATGGATGACATTGTAGCTAGAGCATCTGCTAGCTGATTTTCTTCTCGCGGGAAGTGCTCGAAGGTAATCTACTCGAAATGTGGTAACAATGTCAAGACATGTTCTTTGTAAGGGATGAGCTTTGGATGCTTAGTATCCCACTCTCCTTTGATCTGACTGATGACCAAAGCGGAGTCCCCAAATACAATCAAAGATTTGATTCCCAAGTCGATTGTAGCCCTGAGACCAAAGATACAAGCTCCATACTTGGCCATGTTGTTGGTACAGCTGAAGCAAAGTCTGGCAGTGAAAGGTGTATGGCAACCTTCTGGAGAGATTAGTATCGTGCTGATACTGTTTCCAAGTGCGTTGGAGGCACCATCAAAGTACAGGGTCCATCGGGATCCTTGTTCAGGTCCTTCATACGGTTCGTTCTCTTCAATGTTGTCCAATGTCATAATATCCTCGTCGAGAAAGTCGAACCTCATGGATTGGTAATCTTCGACAGCTTGGTGGGCTAGATGATCGGCTAGCACACTCCCCTTTATAGATTTTTGGGTCGTGTACTGTATATCGTATTCCGTTAGGATCATCTGCCATCTAGCGATTCTTCCAGATAAAGCAGGCTTCTCAAAGATGTACTTAATCGGATCGATCTTAGAGATCAACAAAGTGGTATGAGTCAACATATACTGCCTTAGCAGGCGAGTAGCCCATTCCAAAGTGCAACAAGTTTTCTCGAGCAGTGAGTATCAGATCTCACAGTCGGTAAATTTTTTGCTAAGGTAATAAATGGCATGCTCTTTTCGGCCAGACTTGTCATGTTGGCCCAGTACGCACCCCCATTGAATTCTCCAGGATGATCAGATACATGATTAGCGGCCTTCTTTCGACGGGTGGCATCAAGATATGAGATTGTAGCAAATACTCCTTGATCTTATCGAAAGCAACTTGACAGTCATCATTCCATTTAACCACCTGATCTTTCTTCAACAGCTTGAAGATTGGTTCACAGGTAGATGTTAGGTGAGAAATGAACATCGCAATGTAGTTTAAGCGTCCCAAGAAACCTCTAACCTCCTTCTCAGTGCGAGGGGCAGGCATTTCTTGTATAGCTTTGACTTTGGCAGGATCAACCTCGATGCCTTTGTTGCTGACGATGAAACCCAAGAGTTTACCGGACCTGACTCTGAAAGTGCACTTGTTAGGGTTCAGTCTGAGCTTGTACTCTTTCAACCTGACAAATACCTTTTGCAGATGGTCGAGGTGTTCTTCTTCAGTTTGTGAACGGGCTATCATGTTGTCTACGTAGACTTCTATCTTATGATGTATCATATCATGAAACAAAGCTACCATGGCGCGCTAATAGGTTGCCCCGACATTCTTCAGTCCGAATGGCATCACTTTGTAACAGAACGTACCCCACTGTGTAACAAAAGTAGTTTTCTCCATGTCTTCAGGGGCCATTTTGATCCGGTTGTACCCTGAAAATCCATCCATGAAAGAAAATACCTTGTGTTGAGTTGTATTGTCAACCAGGATGTCAATGTGCGGTAGTGGAAAGTCATCTTTAGGGCTGGCCCTGTTTAAGTCTCTGTAATCCATGCACATTCTCACTTTGCCGTCCTTCTTAGGCACGGGCACAATTTTAGTAACCTATTGTGGATAAGAAGTAACAGCAATAAATCCCGCATTGAACTGCTTCATAACTTCAGCTTTGATCTTTTCAGACATGTCAGGCCTCATGCGGCGAACTTTCTGTTTAACTGGTGGACAATCTTCTCTTGTGGGTAGACGGTGTACCACAATATCTGTATCAAGTCCCGACATGTCTTCGTATGACCAGGAGAAGATCTCAACATATTCATTCGACAGCTGAACTAAGCGCTCTTTGACACTTGGCTCTAGGTTGGCACCCACTCTAACTTCTTTTCTGTCTTCCTCTGTGTGATACGGTGAGAAGAACTGACTGTTTTTGGAATGTTGGTTTGCGTTTTGCGTTTGTTTTCGCAAAATGCCATGGTAAGCAAGAGTCGCCAACGACTTTTATTTTATCCAACAAGGAAAGGAAAAAGCACAGAAAAATTCCTTTTTCGAGATATTTCTCGGGTTCGGGGGGTAGATTATAGAAAGGGAAGGTGATAGCACCCTTTCTATCTGTGGTTATCCACGGGCTCTTAGGTACTTGCTCAATTGTTTTCAAAATATTGCTTTCTTTGTGCTTGTGGGTTTGAAAAAAAGTTTTTGTTTGAAAACTTCGATTTAACTCTTGCTTTTGTCCTCAAGAGCATATGAAGTGTTTTTGAAAACTTTGTTCGAAAAGTGTAAGTGTAAAAAGTTTTTGTTTTTTGAAAGAGCAAGTATCTAAGAACCATCTACCTACTCGAAAAAAAGAATCATTCTATGCTAATTTCCTTTAGACAATGATATCCTACTATTGATGAGTAGGTAGCACCGTCGTTGGAGTTTAAGGGTCAATTCGAATGAGGGACTTACGATCACTAAAGCAATGTTAGGACGCCTTAGCGGTAACCCTAATGTCTTAGATCATTTGTTTTGAGGCAACAATATCCGAGGCAACCATTTCGAGGCGACTATGATCTTTGGACAAGAGGACGAACTCTAAAGTGACCTATACTCAATGACCGTGTACGAAGGCAACCAAGTGGGATGTACCCTAAGAGTGCGTATGTGCGAGTGTGTCGTTTTCAATTATTCTTATCTTTGTACATGTTAAAGGTGATCTAATTTGATTTTAAGATTAACATTCAGTCTTGTCATGCAAACCCTATTATCAAACATCTAGCAGTTATAATTGCGGAAATAAAATGCGGAATTTAAATTACAAGGCGTCGGGTATTTACATCGCCAAAGACAAACCCTTTAAAAATAAATAAAGCGATAAAAAATAAATAAAGGTCCTATTAACTATTACAAACCGGAGGCAAGTACATCAATATGATAAAGATAAATAAATCGCGTGCGGGAAATTAAATCGAGCGCAAATTAGGGTTTTGACCCTTTTTGGTTAAAGAGAAGTATCTTTTTGTTGTTTTTATTTTAAGAAAGAAATAAATTCTAAATTAATTACTAAATTGAATTAAATAAATTAATTAATAAAAATAAATTATTTTTGGGTTTTTGTTATTTTAGGAAAGAAAAATAAAATAATTAATGTTAGTAATTAAAACCTAATCAAGTCTAATTTAATTTTAATTATTTACAAAAAAATAAGTTAAAGTTATTCTAATTAAAACCTAAATTAATTTAATTAGTGTTTATTAATAAAAATAAAAATTTGATTGAATAAAAATATTTTTTGGTTTTTATTTTATATTTAAAAAGAAAGAAATTTGTGATTGGTTAATAAACTAAATAATAATAAAACAAATACTAAATAAAATAAATAAAGAGAAGAGGGGGTTTGGGCCTGTTTTGGGGGCATGAATAGCAATGAGAAGCCAATTGCAGTTGGCCCTTTGTTGACTTTTGTGGATCTGATATGCATGCGTAGACCAATGCTCATGGTGGACCTTCAGCTTGGACCCTCAGATTTGTCCTTTGGCCATCTGGCCACTGGATGCTTGATGGTGCATGGTATACTGCATGCTTGAGCAAACACCTGATTACATGAAAAACAAGGAGAAAATGCAAAGCGCTGGAGGTAGGGATCGAACCCCTGACCTCTAGCCACTAACGCCTTGGAATTGGACACGCTGACCACTGGGACACGCTGTTTCAATTGTTATATGAATATAAATGATATATATTATATAAAAACAAAATCATATGCCAGCAAATAAAAAAAATGCGCGCTATTTTTTGGATGGGCCTATGGGCCAGGGACACCTCATCGTCCCTGTCCTGAAACCTGTAAAATATTTACCTGCGGATTTGAATCCGCAGCTAAAAGCATAGGTTCATCCTAGAATCCATCTCAAGCCACAAAAATGAGTTCTAAGGACATGGTTGTACTCGTCCTTACCTCCCGGTCACAACCATACCTCTCTTGATGGTCAATTGTTCCTGAAAAGAAAACGCCCAAAAAAGCTCCAAGAACCCTAGCTATGGTGATTCTTGTTACAGATCATATAAACGAAATTCAATAATACAAAAAGTTTGCAAATGTCCTTGTGATCACAAATATGCAATTACTTTGTCCAAATGATGCCAGAATGATGATTTACAATTTCAAGAAAGAAGCGGATCCGCGTGGTACTTACAGTGCTTTAGAGTGCTTGAAAACACGTGGTCTGGATTGCAAAAGCTTCTGGAGATGATCAGCAGTCGATTGAGACAACCTCCAAGTCCTGAAAACGCCTCTAGTTTGAACTTTGATATCTCACTTTTTGTCAATTTTCCAATTTCTGATTCTGCCTCTGCCTGTAGCTTCCAACCCTTATTTCGATTCATATGGCTTCCTTATGTATCATGCTTTGCATTAGGGTAGAAATCATGGACTGAATCTCTCTAAATCAATGCATACATATTTGATTTGATCTCCATAATTAACCTTTCCAAATTTGATTTGATGCAATCTTTTTGTACATGATAAGGCCTGATACGAATTCCATGATGTTGCTAGTTGTAAAGAAAGCCTAAAACAATCAATAAATCAAGAGTTTTTAATTATTTGGATTTTATATGATTTTATTTGATTTAAAATGAATAAATTCAATAAAAAATCAAATTAAATAATAAAAAAGAAATATGAGCTCATGGATGAAGCTAGGACATGTGGGAAATGGTGCAAGCTCAAATCAAGTGGAAAAGAATGGGCCCATTTGACAAAATTTGAAGTTTTGGGGATAGTTGACTTTTGGCAATTTTGCAAAAATGTCCAACTTCAAAAATGCATAACTTCTTCAATTTTGAACTTTTGGAGGTTTTCTTGGACTTTTTAGAAAGCTTGCGATGTCCTATAACCAACCCTTTTGGTATCATCTCATTTTGATATTCCATGCTCAAGTTACAAGTTTTGGTAAAAAAGGTGTTTTTGTTGACTTTCAAAAATGACCTATAATGTCCAAATTTATAACTTCTTATGAGTGTATTTTTTGATATTTGGATATGAAGATGGTTTGTAGGAAATTTCATCCTCTTAATAATGAGCTTTGTATGGGTCATTTCTCATAAAGTATGAGAAACTTATGCTTTGTCAAAGTTGAGTTGACTTTTCCTACAAAACCCTAATTTAGCAACTTTTGAATCTTGATGAATTTTGAGTAATCCTTGATGAATCATGATCAACCCTTGATCAAATGATGAAATATCCTTAAAAATGAGAATGTTGACAAAAATCTTGAAGTTTGACTATATTTGGGTCACAGTTGACTTTTGCCCTAGCACAGTCGATTTTTGGACCCTTTGAGCAATTGACTAAGCAAGCTTCCTCTGCAAGGCTTGAAATTTGACATGGATGATCTTGAGAACATATTAGGACATTAGAAAGCACTTGAGGTCATTTGGACTCAAAGATCTTGATGCAACACAAAACCCTAATTTGGGGTTGACTGCCTTAGGAGATAGCTTATTTGTCCAACTCTTGAGCAAACTTGAGCAACTTGGAGATTTTTCTTGCAATATTTTGAGAAACATGAGAGGGAAAAATTTGGGGTACAAAAGCTGCCCCTCTTCAATCTTCTTAAACTTGAGGATGTAGATTGGCTTTCGTACCTTTCGTGATCCGAAGGTGGAAGATGATTGAACACTAGAGTGCCCTGAAATTTGCACTCGCATGAAGTGGTATCAGCCTTGTGATGTCGGGAATGGGCTTACAAATGCCATTTGGAGATTGTCGGCGGGAGGATGGGATTTAAAGATGCCATCTGCACGAGTGTCGATCGCATAAGAGATTCCTTAGTGAGAACTTGCATACCTGTTGTTGTGGAAGATTCCGCTGGGGAAGCCTGATCTTTGTTGAGATTTAGGAACTTGCTTGTACCTCAGCTGAGAGAATATCTCTGCTGAGTTTTAAGAACTTGTCCGTGATTCAATTGGGGGAACTCTGTCGAGATTTAGGACCTTATCTGTAATTCAGCCGAGGATAATTCAGTTGAGATTTAAGAATCGGTCAGTACTTCGACTGACGAGAATTGCCGAGATTTCGAACCTTATCTATAATTCAACCGAGACTAATTCAGTTGAGATTTAAGAACCCGTCAGTACTTCGACTGAGGAGAGTTTCTGAGAGTTAGAACCTTATCTGTAATTCAACCGAGACTAATTCAGTTGAGATTTAAGAACCGGTCAGTACTTCGACTGAGGGAAACATCTTCATCGAGATCTAGGAACTGCCTGTACTTCAACGGAGAATAATTCTGTTGAGATTTAGGAACTCGTCCACACTACGACGGAGGAAAATTGTCGAGATTTAGAACCTTATCCGTAATTCAACCGAGACTAATTCAGTTGAGATTTAAGAACCGGTCAGTACTTCGACTGAGGGAAACATATTCATCGAGATCTAGGAGCTGTCTGTACTTCAATGGAGAATAATTTTGTTGAGATTTAAGAACTCGTCCACACTTCGACGGAGGAAAATTGTCGAGATTTAGAACCTTATCTGTAATTCAACCGAGACTAATTCAGTTGAGATTTAAGAACCGGTCAGTACTTCGACTGAGGGAAACATCTTCATCGATATCTAGGAACTGTTTGTACTTCAACGGAGGATAATTCTATTGAGATTTAAGAACTTGTCCACACTTCGACAGAGGAACTTTGTCGAGATTTAGAACCTTATCTGTAATTCAACCGAGACTAATTCAGTTGAGATTTAAGAAACAGTCAGTACTTCGACTGAGGGAAAAATCTTCATCGAGATCTAGGAACTGTTTGTACTTCAACGGAGAATAATTTTGTTGAGATTTAAGAACTCGTCCACACTTCGACGGAGGAACTTTGTCGAGATTTAGAACCTTATCTGTAATTCAACCGAGACTAATTCAGTTGAGATTTAAGAACCGGTCAGTACTTCGACTGAGGGAAACATCTTCATCGAGATCTAAGAACTGTATGTACTTCAACAGAGAATAATTTTGTTGATATTTAAGAACTCGTCCACACTTTGACAGAGGAACTTTGTCGAGATTTAGAACCTTATCTGTAATTCAACCGAGACTAATTCAGTTGAGATTTAAGAACCGGTCAGTACTTCGACTGAGGGAAACATCTTCATCGAGATCTAAGAACTGTCTGTACTTCAACGGAGAATAATTTTGTTGAGATTTAAGAACTCGTCCACACTTTGACGGAGGAACTTTGTCGAGATTTAGAACCTTATCTGTAATTCAACCGAGACTAATTCAGTTGAGATTTAAGAACCAGTCAGTAGTTCGACCTAGCTGAGAACTTAACTGCATCTTTCCTGAAAGGTAAAGGTTAGTCGTATGCAATGCATGATATATATCAAGCAATGATGTTCTCAAAATAAATGAGATTATGTTGTATGATGCGCATATGCATGTATCATGATGTTTGGGAATGTAATGTTTTAGCTGGGGAAAATAAATCTCAGATAGCTGCTGGGGAATAGAGTTGGATTCTTCGTTTCCACTGGGGATGACGAACGAAGATGATTGCAAGAATAAACTTGCAGGAGAGGATAAATCCGTTGGGAAATAAACTGATGAGGAGATTACTCTGTGGAGAAGAGATGTTCTGCTGAGGATTCCACCGATAAAATTCCGCTGGGGATGAATTACCATTGCTGGTGATACTGAATCCTGTTGGGGATTGAATTCCTGTTTGTGAAAGGAAATACTTCCTTGGGGATGATCTTTCAGTCGCGACTTCACTGGGGATAAAATTTTAGACTCTTATGGGGATAATCATTTGAGCTCTGCTGGGGACAATCTTCCAAAGTCTACTGGGGATGATTCTCCAAACTCCACTGGGGAAGCTTTTTCAGACCGTGCTGGGAAAAATTTCCAACTCCACTGGGGATACTTTACATTCTGCCGGGGAATATTCTTATACTCCGCTGGGGAATATTAAGACTGCCGAGGATATTAAGCCTCTTCAATGTTGATGGTAGATAAACTCTGCTTGGGGAGAATATTACCGATTCATTCACAGTTGCAAGTCTCAGCTGGGGAGAGCTATCCTTACTGTCTTACTCTGCAGGGAGTGAAAGCACCTTAACCATATTCTTCAGCTGAATCTACCTTTGTACCTGGTGGATAAAGCATCCGTACAACTTGGACAATTCTTATTTTCCCCTGTTTCTGATATTACCAGTAATCGCTTTTTGTTTCGCATGTAAATTTTATGAGCAACAATTAATGTCAAGTGCATATATCAAAAATGAACATCGGACGTTCTTTGCAAAACAAAACAGGAAAAGGAAAAATAGTTTGAAATTTCTTTGAAAATGAGTTGTATTGATTTTGTAGTTTGGCCTGTAAATAGGCGTTTTTGTACAAGAGGTTGGCGTCCTAGTAAGAGAACGCCGCCGAATAATAGAATTTACACAATTTGTGAAAAACCAAACAAAACAGCTATGTGAATAATCCCACTGGGTCCCAACTCTGCTATTGCCTTTATGTCCTCGAGTATCTCATCACTTTGCTACTTGGTTGAAGGTAGATCAGATTGATTAGTGTCGTCCGAGCTTGATAGTTGATACTGAAGTCTAGTTGCAAAGTGATCCAATGAGACATAGTGTTACGCTTTGATCCCTAATTTTTTCCTGGACCGCCCTTTCGGGTTTTCAGTCCACCGGGATACCCTTTTTTGCCCAAGCTGCCTTTTCAGGTTTTCGACTTGTCGGGTGTACAGTTTTTTTTTTCATCCCTTATTTTTGCCCAAACCCTTTTGGTTCGCCGGGAAGCCCTCATTTTTGCCTAGTCCAGTCGACCTAGCGGGTCGTTGATTATGCATAGTATTTTTCACTATGTCTGCATTGACGGGGTGAGGAAGGTCGTCACCATCCATGGTGGTTAGAATCATAGCTCCTCCTGAGAAAATGTTCTTAACCACAAATGGCCCTTCGTAGGTAGGGGTCCATTTTCCCCTGGGATCACCTTGAGGTAAGATAATGCGCTTGATAACCAGATCCCCAACTTGATACTCTTGTCATTTAAATTTCTTGTTAAATGCTTTGATCATCCGTTTTTGATACGTATGACCATGACAAATAGCATTAAGTCTCTTTTCATCGATTAAGTTCAGTTGATCAAGCCGGGTCTGAATCCAGTCATCTTCGCTCAAACCTGCATCCTTTATAATCCGAAGAAAGGGTATTTGAACTTCAATGGGAAAGACTGCATCCATACCATATACTAAGGAATAGGGTGTTTCCCCTGTTGACGTTCGCGCTGAGGTACGATACCTATGAAGAGCAAACCGTAAAATCTCGTGCCAGTCTTTGTATGTCACCATCATCTTCTGCATAATCTTCTTAATGTTCTTATTAGTTGCTTCTACAACCCCATTCATCTTCGGCCGGTAAGGAGAAGAGTTGTGATGTTGTATCTTGAACTGTTTGCAGAGCTCAGTGATCATCTTATTGTTGAGATATGTACCATTGTCCGTAATGATCCTCTCTGGCACACCGTATCGACAAATTAGATTGTGCTGAATGAACCGTGCCACGACGTTCTTGGTTACTGTAGCAAAGGAAGCTGCTTCAACCCACTTTGTGAAGTAATCGATTGCTACCAGGATGAAACGATGCCCGTTGGATGCCGTAGGTCTGATCTCGCCGATCATGTCAATGCCCCACATTGCAAAAGGCCACGGAGTTGTCAAGACGTTCAGAGGTACTGGAGGTATATGCACCTTATCAGCATAGACTTGGCACTTGTGACAGGTCCGAGAATGCTGATAACAGTCGGCTTCCATTGTGGACCAATAATATCCTGCCCGTAGGATTTTCTTTGCCATGGTGTGTCCACTGGAATGAGTACCGAAAGTACCTTCATGTAAATCTGCCATGATCCTTTCTGCCTCGTTCTTATCCACACATCGCAGTAAGGTTGAATCATGGTTACGCTTGTAGAGAATGCCATTGCTGATGAAGAACTTCGCCGTGAACCTCCTCAGAAACTTCTTGTCATTAACAGATGCACCCTCGGGGTATTCCTGAGCCTCAAGGTATCTCTTCACCTCATGAAACCAGGGTTTATCTGCTACATCTTCAGTCTCAATATCACAGCAATGGGCAGGTTCGTCCAATCTTTCAATGATAATACGGGGAGCTTCGTTGTCCCAATTGACTTTGAACATAGAGGACATCGTAGCCAACGCGTCCGCCAACTGATTCTCCTCTCAAGGGAAGTGTTCAAAGGTTATATCCTCGAAATGTGGAAGCAACGTCAACACATACTCCTTGTAGGGAATAAGATTAGGGTGTTTCGTATCCCACTCGCCTTTGATCTGACTGATCACGAGAGCGGAATCTTCAAAGACACTTAGAAACTTAATACTAAAGTCAATTGCTTCTCGAAGACCCATGATGCATGCTTCATACTCCGCCATGTTGTTGGTGCAGTTGAAACATAGTCGGGCGGTGAACGGAGTATGAGAGCCTTTAGGAGATATAATCACGGTGCCAATTCCATTGCCCAAAGCGTTTAAAGCTCCATCAAAGTACATAGACCATCGGGATCCTTCCTCGGGTCCTTCATCCGGTCCAAGTGTTTCACAGTCAGTTACCAACATGATGTTCTCATCTGGAAACTCAAAGTTCATAGACTGGTAATCGTCCACTGCCTGATGTGCCAAATGATCCGCCAACACACTTCCCTTGATTGCCTTTTGGGTCATGTACTGAATGTCATACTCAGTCAAGATCATCTGCCATCCTGCTATTCTTCTGGATAAGGCAGGTTTTTCAAAGATATACTTGATTGGATCCATCTTTGATATCAATAGAGTAGTGTGAGTCAGCATATACTGTCTCATCCGGCGAGCAGCCCATGCCAAAGCGCAGCAAGTTTTCTCGAGCAACGAGTATCGGGTCTCGCAGTCGGTAAACTTTTTGCTAAGGTAATAAATAGCATGCTCTTTTCGGCCAGACTCGTCATGCTGACCCAGTACACACCCCATTGAGTTGTCGAGTACTGTCAAGTATAGGATTAAAGGTATCCCTTCAACTGGAGGCATCCGTATAGGCGGCTATTGGAGATATTCTTTGATCCTTTCGAAAGCGGCCTGACATTCATCGTTCCATCTTACCACTTGATCTTTCTTCAGTAACTTGAAGATTGGTTCACAAGTAGCAGTCAGGTGTGAGATGAATCGGGAAATATAGTTCAGAAGTCCCAGAAAGCCTCTGACTTCTTTTTCTGTTCGGGGAGCTGGCATTTCCTATGTAGCCTTCACCTTTTCTTGATCCACCTGAATACCTTTATCACTTACGACGAAACCCAGCAGCTTACCAGATCTCACCCCGAAGGTGCACTTGTTAGGGTTTAACCTCAGCTTGTACAACTTCAACCTGTCAAATAGCTTCTGAAGGTGGTCAAGATGTTCTTCCTCAGTCTAGGATCTTGCAATCATATCGTCAACATATACCTCAATCTCATGATGGATCATGTTGTGGAACAAAGCGACCATGGCGCGGTGATACGATGCCCCAGCATTCTTCAATTCGAAAGGCATGACCTTGTAGCAAAAGGTACCCCATTGAGTAACAAAGATTGTATTCTCCATATCTTCGGGAGCCATTTTAATCTGATTATAACCGGAGAAACCATCCATAAAAGAGAAGACCTTATGTTGTACGGTGTTGTCAACCAAAACGTCGATATGAGGTAGAGGGAAATCATCCTTGGGGCTTGCCCGGTTCATATCCCTGTAGTCAACACACGTCGGAACCTTACCATCTTTCTTCGGCACTGGAGCCACGTTGGCCACCCACTACGGGTAAGAAGTAACTGCTAGAAAACCGGCGTCAAACTGCTTCATAACTTCAGCCTTGATTTTCTCAGACATCTCCGGGCGCATTCGGCGTACCTTCTGTTTCACTGGAGGACAGTCTTCCTTGGTAGGGAGGCGGTGAACCACAATGTCAGTATCCAAGCCAGGCATATCTTTGTAAGACCAGGCAAAGATTTCAACGTAGTCTCGCAGCATCTGAATCAGCCGTTGTTTAACACTAAGCTCCAGATTTGCATCGATCTTGACCTCTTTCTTGTCTACCTCTGTACCCAGATTCACTATTTCCACTGGCTCTTCATGTGGCTGTATAGCCCTCTCTTCCTGAAGTAGCAGTCTAGCAAGCTCACCAGGCACTTCGCAATCATCTTCACCTTCGTCTTCGGCTAAGTTGATTGGACTTTCGAAGTCATAACTGGCAGTAGCAGAGTCGTTATCAATGGGATCCAGAGTGGATGTAGACCTGTATATGTGAGTGTGTGTGTAAAATAGCTGTTTTGCAATATGCAATAAAAGAAAAACAAGGAGCGCAAAATTTGAAATGCAAGAAACGTCCAATGATTTTATTAATGACATATGTAGATGACACACGTAAAGCCCTCACAAATGAAGCCACGGTGCCCCGGGTAAGACACTGGGCCGTAAAGTTTAAAACATTGTCTGTTACAAATTCAAAACAAAAGTCTCATTACTGGGTAATATAAGAAACTGGCATGGAATCCTTCGTTGTCCAATTGCTCAGGCCACCATCGGTAGTTGGATAAATCCAGCTATCAATATCAAACTCTTCATCATCATCTTCCCCAATAGCATTTACTTCTGCGTCATGTTTTGGCATAGGAGCCGTTATGACATTAGGCTTTCCTGGCACTTCAAATTCAATCTCCTTAACTTCAATCAAATCCTGTATCTTATTCTTCAGGACCCAACAATTATCCGTATCTTGCTCCGGGCTATCAGAGTGAAAAGCACAGCGAGCATTTGGATCGTACATCGGTGATGTTGTATTGGGACTCTTCGGGGCCTCCCTCGGAATCACCAAGTTGGTTTTCAATAACTGCGGCAAAATTTGGGATAAAGTCATGTTAAGCTGAGTGAATTGTCTTCGTGGCCTCTCGGCCCTTGGCTGATTGTTGCACTGAGAAGCACCAGTAGGTCTTGATATAACCACCGCATTAACAGCTTGGAGGCGTTCAGGTCTATTGTGGCTTTTTGAACTATAAACAGCACTGGACTCCTTCTTAAAATGCTTTTTCTTGGTGCTTGACGAAGCACCCTTCTGTATTTTACCAGATTTGATACCAGCCTCAATCCTTTCCCCGGTCATGATCAGCTCTGTAAATCCGGACGAAGAACTTCCAATCAGATGGTTGAAATACGGACCAGACAAGGTCCCCAGAAACATATCCACTAGTTCCCTATCAGCCAAGGGAGGTTGAACTCTACCAGCAAGGTCCCTCCACTTCTGAGCATAATATTTGAAACCTTCACCCGCACCCATTGACATACCCTGGAGTTGGGTACACGTGGGAGCGAGGTCGGCATTGTATTGGTACTGCTTGTAGAAAGCAGCAGCCAAGTCCTCCCAATTACGGATACTAGCTCCTTCTAACTGGTAAAACCATTCAAGCTGAGTCCCTAAAAGACTGTCTTGAAAGAAGTGGATCCATAGGTTCTTGTCAGCGGTGTACGGCTGAATCTTCCTTACATATGACCGGAGGTGCAGTTTCGGACAAGAAACCCCATCGTATTTAGCAAAGGCTGGTGCTTTGAACTTGTGGGGAATCACCACCCCAAATGACAAACCCAGATCACCAAAGTCCAGACCAGGCACTTTTTGAACTTCCATCGCACTCAACCGGTCTTCCAGTTGTTTATATCTATCCTCAGCCGGAGGATACTGGTCTTCGTCGAAGTTCGTCTCGTTGTCTGAAAACACAGGGCTAGGAGCCCTCCTTTCTTCCTGATTATCTCTCCCTCCAAATGAGGGGGTCAAATCAACCTCTTCTCGCAAATCATTTCCAAATCTGCGACCCATATTAAATAGGGTCATCTTCTTCTTCTTCTTCTCTTTCAGGATAAGGGCCTTCAGATCTTACTGACCCTTAGCCAAACTCATGAACAATTCTTGGAACTGGGCATTTTGAGCCTGTAGAGCCTTGATTGCTTGTTCAGTTGATGGTTCAGAAGACATGATGCTGAAATAAACACCGAAGAAGATGAGAAAACCTGTAAGGGTGCCTGTTATGAGGTGCATGGAATGAAATATGCATGATATGATTTCAAAGACGTCGAGAGATTCAAATTCGTAAACAAAAACGAAACACACTTTTATTAGATAAACTTCAAAATCAATTGTTCAACAGATGCCTTTAAGGCGTTACAAGAAAGAAAAACTGAAAAGTAAAACTAGACATAATCAAAAGACAATCAGTGCTCCCATGGTCGTTTCTTGTCGGTGCGGACATAATCATTGATGATCCGCTCGTTCTCCAGCTGCCTTGTCAACTTCTGAATCTTCTGCTCTTGCTCGTGATACTTTTCTCTATAAGTATCTTGTTCTTCCCTTAGCTGCATCCAAGACCTCTTCAATGCCCCAATGTCAGTAGGCATGTAAGGGTGTAGGATGGTAGGAGGAACCCCTTCTTCATCAGCAACTTCAACAATTATAGGCAAGACGGCTTCGTAGGGCATTCCCAGCTTTTGGGCGCGTATGCGAACCCATCGGAGATATGGTTCCATCGGAAGAGAAGTCTTCGCACCTAGCTCGTGTGGATCAGACCTGTGTACTCTATCCCAAGCTCTTATGAACCTGCGGCGTTGCTCATTACTATCCCCTTGGAAATCAAAGACAATACTCGGCATTAGCAACTCATGAGGTCCTTCCCTTCTAGCTCGCCCAAATTGATGTAAGGCCAAACATGGATTATAGGTGATCCCTCCATGGGTTCCCAGCAGTGGAACATTGGGGTATTACCCGCAGCGATCAATAATAGCCACGTCTTCTATGCCCTTGATAGTCCAAATGATGTCATTATGAGAGAGAGACATAATCCTGTAGGCCCAACCCATACCTTCCTTGTTCTTCAAAACTGATTTGGGGAGGTGAGAAATAAACCACCTCGCCAGCAATGGTGCACAACACATAAGGGTTCCCGCTTCCAAGCAGTATGGGCATACAGAGAGTGAAGAATGTCACCCAAGAGAGTGGGTACTGGATTACCGGACATGAAGATCTTTACCGCATTCACGTCAACAAAGGAATCGGAGTTAGGAAACAATATCAAACCATATATGAGAAGAGCCAGAATGTCTTCAAATGCCTGGAAGTCTAGACTGTCCCAGAACTGATTAGCCTTACCAACCAAGAATTTAGTCAAGAAGCCCTTTGCTCCACTACGAGTTTCCCAATTAGACATTACCTCAGCCTTTGTCAGATGAAGGGCCGAAGCAATCTCTTCCGGCCTAAGGATCTTCTCCCAACCTGTAAATGGAGTCTGTTCCAGAATAGAGATACCGAGCAGATCAGAGAACTCTTCCAAGGTAGGTACCAACTGGTAGTCCGGAAAAGTAAAGCAATGGTACAGTGGATCAAAGAACTGGACTAAGACACTCATCATCTGTTCATCCATCTTGGAGGTGACCAAACTAAGAAGGTGCCCATGTCTTCTGATAAAAGAAGAAGTATCTGGCATCTTTGCAACCAAATCCTTGAGCTGAGTGGGAATCTTGACAAAGTTGATCCAAATAGTGTTTCTACGCATGGGTGCCATGACCTACAAAACAGAACAAAGATGAATCCCTCCTGTCTTTGAAATAGGTTAGTCCAATGAAAAATGCATGCAATGTCATGATGTCATGATAGAAAACACACCACAAGTATCCATTAAATAGCAAACATGGTAAAGGCACACAAGTCACACAGAGAGCCCTTAGATTTCAGGCTGGCAAGGAGTCTAGGTATTACCCTCTTTCAGTTTAGTTGGTTTAAACCTGTCCTAAAAAATAGTAACCGGGTTCTAGAGGATCTCAATATCACTAACTACCCTCGATCGGTCATAATTCCAGTTTAGCAACCTTTTCTTGTGGCCGGAATCATCGCGATAGTTTAGTCTCAATGAGTGTAGCATACTGCTACTGCTCTATGGCCAAGTTGGTCAATTAAAGGTTCTAAGGTCAGTTGGTGCTTAATGACCCCTTAGCAGACCCATATTCTTCTCGTTGCGCCACAAGGGATATCGGTACATACTAAATTGCCACACCAACGTAGCTACTGCTTCAACCGTATCGATCTACGTCGTACAGTTCCCTCACAGTTTATTGCTACTTACCTAAAGGGTATCCCCCAGATTCGGGTTAGGATCTATAGTAACTCCGATTCAACCTACAA
The DNA here is from genome assembly GCA_948472305.1 of Vicia faba. Lineage (NCBI taxonomy): Eukaryota > Viridiplantae > Streptophyta > Magnoliopsida > Fabales > Fabaceae > Vicia > Vicia faba. The sequence continues at coordinate 1,496,897,132 of OX451735.1, read as the reverse complement.
AGATAAATCATACAAGTCAAGCAATTGAAAACATTATGAACTATTCCTAAGGTACACCCCACTCAAAATATCCCCAGCAGAGTCGCCAGTTCTATGATACGGTGGGAAGAACTGACTATTTTTGGAATGCTGGTTTGTGTTTTACGTTTGTTTTCGCAAAATGTCGCGGTAAGCAAGAGTCACCACCGACTTTTATTTTATCCAACAAGGAAAGGAAAAAAGCACAGAAAAATTCCTTTTTCGAGATATTTCTCGGGTTCGGGGGGTAGATTATAGAAAGGGAAGGTGTTAGCACCCTTTCTATCCGTGGTTATCCACGGGCTCTTAGGTACTTGCTCAATTGTTTTCAAAATATTGCTTTCTTTGTGCTTGTGGGTTTGAAAAAAAGTTTTTGTTTGAAAACTTCAATTTAACTCTTGCTTCTATCCTCAAGAGCGTATGAAGTGTTTTTGAAAACTTTGTTCGAAAAGTGTAAGTGTAAAAAGTTTTTGTTTTTTGAAAGAGCAAGTATCTAAGAACCATCTACCTACTCGAAAAAAAGAATCATTCTATGCTAATTTCCTTTATACAATGCTATCCTACTATTGATGAGTAGGTAGCACCGTCGTTGGAGTTTAAGGGTCAATTTGAATGAGGGACTTACGATCACTAAAGCAATGTTAGGACGCCTTAGCGGTAACCCTAATGTCTTAGCTCATTTGTTTTGAGACAACAATATCCGAGGCAACCATTTCGAGGCGACTATGATCTTTGGACAAGAGGACGACCTCTAAAGTGACTTATACTCAATGACCGTGTACGAAGGCAACCAAGTGGGGTGTACCCTAAGAGTGCGTATGTGCGAGTGTGTCGTTTTCATTTATTCTTATCTTTGTACATGTTAAAGGTGATCTAATTTGATTTTAAGAATAACATTCAGTCTTGTCATGCAAACCCTATTATCAAACATATAGCAGTTATAATTGCGGAATTTAAATTACAAGGTGTCGGGTATTTACATCGCCAAAGACAAACCCTTTAAAAATAAATAAAGCGATAAAAAATAAATAAAGGTCCTATTAACTATTACAAACCGGAGGCAAGTACATCAATATGATAAAGATAAATAAATCGCGTGCGGGAAATTAAATCGAGCGCAAATTAGGATTTTGACCCTTTTTAGTTAAAGAGAAGTATCTTTTTGTTGTTTTTATTTTAAGAAAGAAATAAATTCTAAATTAATTACTAAATTGAATTAAATAAATTAATTAATAAAAATAAATTATTTTTGGGTTTTTGTTATTTTAGGAAAGAAAAATAAAATAATTAATGTTAGTAATTAAAACCTAATCAAGTCTAATTTAATTTTAATTATTTACAAAAAAATAAGTTAAAGTTATTCTAATTAAAACCTAAATTAATTTAATTAGTGTTTATTAATAAAAATAAAAATTTGATTGAATAAAAATATTTTTTGGTTTTTATTTTATATAAAAGAAAAGAAATTTGTGATTGGTTAATAAACAAAATAATAATAATAAAACAAATACTAAATAAAATAAATAAATAAAGAGAAGAGGGGGTTTGGGCCTGTTTTGGGGGCATGAATAGCAATGAGAAGCCCGATTACAGTTGGCCCTTTGTTGACTTTTGTGGATCTGATATGCCTGCGTGGACCAATGCTCATGGTGGACCTTCAGCTTGGACCCTCAGATTTGGCCTTTGGCCATCTGGCCACTGGATGCTTGATGGTGCATGGTATACTGCATGCTTGAGCAAACACCTGATTACATGAAAAACAAGGAGAAAATGCAAAGCGCTGGAGGCAGGGATCGAACCCCTGACCTCCAGCCACTAACGCCTTGGAATTGGACACGCTGACCACTGGGACACGCTGTTTCAATTGTTATATGAATATAAATGATATATATTATATAAAAACAAAATCATATGCCAGCAAATAAAAAAATGTGCGCTATTTTTTGAATGGGCCTATGGGCAAGGGACACCTCATCGTCCCTGTCCTGAAACCTGTAAAATATTTACTTGCGGATTTGAATCCGCAGCTAAAAGCATAGGTCCATTCTAGAATCCATCTCAAACCACAAAAATGAGTTCTAAGGACATGGTTGTACTCGTCCTTCCCTCCCGGTCACAACCATACCTCTCTTGATGGTCAATTGTTCCTGAAAAGAAAACGCCCAAAAAAGCTCCAAGAACCCTAGCTATGGTGATTCTTGTTACAGATCATATAAACGAAATTCAATAATACAAAAAGTTTGCAAATGTCCTTGTGATCATAAATATGCAATTACTTTGTCCAAATGATGCCAGGATGATGATTTACGATTCAAGAAAGAAGCGGATCCTCGTGGTACTTACAGTGCTTTAGAGTGCTTGAAAACACGTGGTCTGGATTGCAAAAGCTTCTGGAGATGATCAGCAGTCGATTGAGACAACCCCCAAGTCCTGAAAACACCTCTAGTTTGAACTTTGATATCTCACTTTTTGTCAATTTTCCAATTTCTGATTCTGCCTCTGCCTGTAGCTTCCAACCCTTATTTCGATTCCTCTGGCTTCCTTATGTATCATGCTTTGCATTAGGGTAGAAATCATGGACTGAATCTCTCTAAATCAATGCACACATATTTGATTTGATCTCCATTATTAACCTTTCCAAATTTGATTTGATGCAATCTTTTTGTACATGATAAGGCCTGATACGAATTCCATGATGTTGCTAGCTGTAAACAAAGCCTAAAACAATTAATAAATCAAGAGTTTTTAATTATTTGGATTTTCTATGATTTTATTTGATTTAAAATGAATAAATTCAATAAAAAATCAAATTAAATAATAAAAAAGAAATATGACCTCATGGCTGAATCTAGGACACGTGGGCAATGGTGCAAGCTCAAATCAAGTGGAAAAGAATGGGCCCATTTGACAAAATTTGAAGTTTTGGGGATAGTTGACTTTTGGCAATTTTGCAAAAATGTCCAACTTCAGCAATGCATAACTTCTTCAATTTTGAACTTTTGAAGGTGTTCTTGGACTTTTTAGAAAGCTTGAGATGTCCTCTAACAAAACCTTTTGGTCTATTCTCATTTTGATATTCCATGCTCAAGTTACAAGTTTTGGAAAAAAAGGTGTTTTTGTTTACTTTCAAAAATGACCTATAATGTCCAAATTTATAACTTCTTGTGAGTGCATTTTTTGATCTTGGGATATGAATATGGATTTTAGGAAATTGAATCCTCTTCATAATGAGCTTTGGATGGGTCATTTCTCATAAAGTATGAGAAAGTTATGCTTGGTCAAAGTTGAGTTGACTTTTCCTACAAAACCCTAATTTGGCAACTTTTGAGTCTTGATGAATTTTGAGCAATCCTTGATGAATCATGATCAAACCTTGATCAAATGATGAAATATACTTCAAAATGATAATGTTGACAAAAATTCTTGAAGTTTGACTGTATTTGGGTCACAGTTGACTTTTGCCCTAGCACAATCGATTTTTGGACCCTTTGAGCAATTGACTGAGCAAGCTTCCTCTGCAAGGCTTGAAATTTGACATGGATGATCTTGAGAACATATTAGGACATTGGAAAGCACTTGAGGTCATTTGGACTCAAAGATCTTGATGCAACACAAAACCCTAATTTGGGGTTGACTGCCTTAGGAGATAGCTTGTATGTCCAACTCTTGAGCAAACTTGAGCAACTTGGAGATTTTTCTTGCAATATTTTGAGAAACATGAGAGGGAATATTTTGGGGTACAACCATCTGTACCCAAGTTGATGGTCTTTAATAACTCCTCGTGAGGTAGAATAGCCCTTTCTTCCTGTTGTAGCAGTCTAGCCAATTCTCCAGGCACTTCACAGTCTTCATCACCTTCGTATTCGGCATGGTAGACCAGATCTTCAGAGTCACTGAAGGTCATAGCAAAATTGTTACCCATGGAATCCGGAATGGAAGGGTACCTGCATTTGTGAGTGTGGGTGTGTGTAAGGGATAGCCACCTTTAAACAAATAAAATGTAAAAATAAAGAAAATGAACACAAAAGTTTATATGTGAAAACGTCCATGATTCATTAAAATGGCATATGAAGATGAAAAACCAAACCCTTACAAATGGACCTATGTACCTCGGGTAAGGAACAAGGTTAAAAGTGTACGAATTGTTCAAAAATTATTACAAACCAATAGAAATGTTTGAAAGATAAATTACTGATTGATGAAAGTAATGGGAATAAAGTCCTTTGCCTCCCAATTGCACAATCCTCCTTCAACGGTAGGGAAAATCCAGTCTTCTAGGTTGCTCTCCCCTTCACCATCCTCCAAATCATTGACTCCATGACGGGTGATCCTCACCGGTGGCCCTTCAGGTCGGGAGCGGCGCACATCCATTTGAGTAGAAGCAGTGAAACCTAAGCCGAATTTATCATATTTAAAAGGAAAATTGGGAAGTTGCCCCCAGATTGTGCTTCCTCCTTCTTCAATCACAACCTTTGCATCTTTTAGTGACGACATCTAAGGCGGAGGTCGGTTAATCATGGGTACAGAAGGCACTGTCTTGGTCGCCTCAATCTCCTGAGCTACCTCTTCAAAATGCTGAAAGGGGGTTTCGATGAATTCACCATCTAATTATACATAGCGGAAAGAATTAAGATGGCTTATCATGTATTCCTCTTCGCCGTGAACAGTTACAATTTTCCCCTGGACAGGGTACTTGAGTTTTTGATGCAGAGTAGAAGTAACGGCTCCAGCATGATGAATCCAGGGTCTTCCCAACAAGCAAGAATAGGAGGGACAGATGTCCATGACATAGAATGTGGAGTTGAAGGTTTCAGTTCCCACTTTAATCGGGATGTCCACCTCCCCGTGGACCATCCTTTTAGAACTATCAAAGGCTCTGACAATGATCTTGCTGGGCTTCAAGGTTAAACCTTCACAATCTAGCCTATCCAATGCTTTCTTTGGCAAGACATTCACCGATGAACCAGTGTCTACCAGAACGTGTGCTAGAGTAGTCCCTCTGTATTCCACCGAGACATGCAAAGCGTCATTATGTTTTCTCCCTTTGACTGTTAAATCGGCATCGGAGAATCCTAGACCATTGTAGGTTGTTAGGCTAGCTACACATTCCTGGAACTGATCCGCGGAGGTTTCCTGGGGCACGTGGGTCGTCTTAAAGAATCTGATCAGAGCTTTAGCATGAGCTTTTGAACAAAGCAGCAAGGCCAACATAGATATTTTTGAGGGGGTTTTCCCCAGTTGCTCAACAACATTATAATCGCTTTTCTTGATTATTTTTCAAAATCTCTTCCATTTCTTTTTGAGAGGTCTCAGGGATGATCAACGGCTGAGCCCTCATCCTGACAGGCTCTTCTTGGATCCCTTTCCCTCTATCATCAGCAGCAGCAGAGGGGATAACTACAGGAGTCACAACTTCTTCAATAACTGGAATTCTCGCAGATATGTTGACCGGTACAGGGGTAACCTTAGGAGCAGCTGAGGGTCCGAAGATTGCCTTTGGAGGCGCAATCTTTGGAGAGAAAATTCTTCCACTACGGGTGATTTTACTCGTTCCGGAAATGTTTCCAATGTCGGAAGTCTCTTCATCAGAACTCTCTTTAGTTGATTCAATTTTCTTAATATCGTGGTAGAAGATCTCTCCCCCATAGTTCCACGGTATTGATTTGTTGGACTTGTACGGGATAGGCCCCGATATGGTTATCTTCAAAGGTACAATCTTTGGATCGGATGTAATCTTAACAGGTCTTTTGGAGACCTTGGAAAGATTGGTGGATATGGTAATTATTGAAATATCATTGACAAGAGTTGGTGTAACATGAGTCTTTTCAAAAAGGATTTCTTGGTTATCCATTAGGCGTTGGATGCCTAACTTCAACAACGGGCAGTCGGTTGGTAAGGATGAATAAAGGTAGCAATCTTCTTCACAACCTGGGAAAATCCCAGCCTTTAGCAAATTTAACTTGATTATCGGTAGCGGAGTCATCAAATCATAAACAGTAGCAACAAAAATATCTTTTTCAACAGCATGGGCATTGTGACCATGTTTTGGCATTGGAGCAGAGATCACGTTAGGCTTTTCAGGGGCGTCTAATTCAACTTCTTTAGCATCTATCAAATCCTGGATCTTATTTTTAAGGGCCCAACAATTGTTGGTGTCGTGCCCCAGGCTGTCTGAATGATAAGCACACTTAGCATTTGAATGGTAGTAAGGAGAAGATGTATTCGGATTCTTCGGGGCCTCTTTCAAACTTGCAAGGTTTAACTTCAAAAGATGAGGGAGAACCTGAGCAGGTGTCATGTTTATCCGGGTAAATTATCGTGCAGGCCTTTCCACCCTTGCTTGGTTGGTTCTGGGTTGATTGTTTCTAGACTGATCAGCTGCAGACTTCTGAATCATTATAGCCCCCACCGCTGGCCGGCGCTCAACTCTTCCTTGACCTCTTTGGGAGTAAACAGCTGAGACTTCTTTCTTTGTTGGAAAATTCTTTTTGATGGCAGCGGAAGCAGATGCATCCTTTTGAATTTTCCCGCTCTTTATGTCGGCTTCAACTCTCTCACCAGTTAGAATTAACTCGGTGAACCCCGCAGACGAACTTCCAATCAGATGATTGAAAAAGGGGCCTGACAGTGTACCCAATAACATATTTACCAGCTCCCTCTCAGATAGAGGTGGTTGTACTCGTCCCGCCAAGTCTCTCCATCTGGGCATACTCTTTGAAACCTTCATTTGAGACCATGCCCATACTCTATAATTGAGTACGGGTTGGTGCTAAGTCCGCATTATATTGATATTGTCTGTAGAAAGCAGCCGCCAAATCCTCCCAATTGTGCACATCAGACCTCTCTAGCTGGTAGAACCAATCTAACTACGTCCCCGAAAGACTGTCCTGGAAGAAATGAACCCATAGATCTTTATCAGAAGAATGAGGTTGGATTTTTCTGACGTAAGATCGTAGGTGAATCTTTGGACAAGACAACCCATCGTATTTAGCAAAAAGAGGCACTTTAAACTTATGGGGAATGACAATCTCAGCAACCAACCCTAGCTCCTCAAAGTCCAGCCCAGGCACTCTTTGTATCTCCATGGCTTCCAGACGCTCTTCTAGATTCTTGTATTTGTCGTCTGCAGGAGGGTACTGCTGTTCGAAATAGTTTTCATCCTCTTCTTCTTCTTCTTCCTCAGACTCAGATGGAAATGCAACTCCCTTTCCTTTTCCTACCCCTTCATCAGATGTTGAGGGGAAATCCAGGACCCTTCTAGCTTGAACTTCAAATCTTCTACCCATGGTAGCCACACCAACCCTCTTCTTTTTCTTTTTCTCCTTTTCCTTTTCCAGTAGAGCTTTGAGCTCCTCCTGACCCATAGCCAAGGTCATGAGTAGCTGTTGGAACTGTGAATTCTGCGCTTGTAAGTCTTTGACCATCTGCTTTATATCCATCTTGCTGAAATAAACAGCAGAGAGATAAGGAAACCTGGTGTCAAGACCTGCTTATGCATATGATGAATGATATGTATTCATGTAATGCATTCAAGGATTCAGAAATTCAAGTTTATTTTAAACCAAAAAAAGAACACACGTCATATTAATAAGATAGAATTTGTTAGTACATAAATGCCCCATGGGCAAAATAATACAAAATTCTAATGTAAAAAGACGTTGCGCATCCTCTTTGGTGCAATATAGGTGTTGAGAGTCTGCTCTTCGTGAAGTTGGCGAGTAAGTTCCAAAACCTTCTTCTCACTGGCGTAGAATTAGGCTTCAAAAGTATTGTGTTCTCCCTTGAGCTGTATCCAACTCCTTTGAATATCTTCTAGTGATGTTGGCATGTCAGGATGTAGGAGGGTGTATGGAACCTCTCCTTCCATAACAGGCTCTTTAATCACAGGGAGAATGTAGGGGTAGGGCATCATAAGACTTTGGGCGCGGGTTCGTACCCACTTGAGGTAAGGCTCAAGGGGGATGGAATTCTTGTGTCCCAAGGTCTTACTGTCCACCTTGTTGGGCATCCTCCAAGCTCGGATGAACCTTTGTCGAAGTCCTTGATCGTCGTTGTCGAAGTCAAAAACCAAGTCTGGAATCAACATGTCATGTGGGTCATCCCTTCGGGCATACCCAAATTGTCTCAGAGCCAAGCAGGGGTTGTAGGTGATGCCTCCCCTAATGCCAAGTAGTGGTACATTAGGGAATTCCCCACAACGATCAATGATGATAACATTTTTTGTGGATCGAGAACACCAATGAACATCTGAATGTGTAAGAGTCATCAATCGTTGTGACCACCTCAAGCCTTGCTCATTCTTCAAGATTGATTGGGGAAGGTGAGAAATAAAACACCTTGCTAGAAGAGGAGTACAGCACATGAGAACACCTCTTTTCCTCATTGTTCGAGTGTGAAAAGAATGAAGGATATCCCCAAGCAATGTAGGCACCGGGTTGCGAGCCATGAAAATTTTAACAGCACTGACATCTATAAGTTGGTCAGAGTTTGGGAACAAGACCAACCCATAGATGAGAAGAGCCACAATCTCCTCAAAGGCTTGTAAGTCCAATGAATTCCAGCAGCTTTGAGCTTTCTCAAACATAAACTTTGCCAAGAAACCCTTGACACCACTTCTGGTTTCCCAATGGCCTATGATATCAGATGGTTGCAAGTGTAAGGCTTGAGCAACATCTTCAGGATTTGGATCTCTTTCTGTACCGTTGTAGGATAGTTGATTGAGAATAGGAATCCTCAAGAGTTGAGAAAATTCCTCCAAAGTAGGCACAAGCTGGTAATCAGGAAATGTGAAGCAGTGGTGTAGGGGGTCAAAGAACTGGAAGAGAACTTTAACCATATCTTCCTCAGTGTTGGTGTTGACTAAGTTGAGAATACGACCATGCCTCTCGGTGAATGGAGAATTCTCAGGAATCCTTGAAGCTATCTCCTTGAGTTGAGGAGGAATTCTCACAAGGTTGACTTGAATTGTTTTCCTGCAAAGTGAATCCATTACCTACAAAACAGGAACAAAGATGAATATCCAAATCCTTGAAATGGTTAGTGGATGCATATGATGCTTCATGATGTTTATGATGTTATGCACAAGTATGTATGTACAAACAAGTCACACAAGATCCTAGTTTAGGCTTGCATGGGGTTTCATAGGTAAGTACCCTCTTGAAGTTTAGTTGGCTCAACATGTTCTATAAATAGTAACCGGGTTCTAAGGAGCTCAATATCACTGGATTATTTTCTGTGTTCATTGTTTCAGTTTAGCCACTTTACTAGCGACCGAAATATTCCAAGAAAACAACCCTCAATGAGTGTAGTATTGAGTATCTACCAACTTCGGACTGCACCAAAGCCGATCATCTCACTACCCCTAAAAAAGGCCAAGATGGTCAAGTAAAGGTTCTAAAAGTCCATTAGTGCTTTATGACATCACTCAGCGGCCCCGTATTCTCTTTGATTAACTCAAAGGCTACCGGTACCCACAAATATGTCGCACTAATATTGCTATTTCTTCAACCATGTCGGTATACCCCGCACAGTTTCCACAATGTATTGTTATTTACCTATGAATGTTTCCCAAATTCGGGTAGAGGATTCAAACCCAAACAATAGAACCAAATGTAAAGCAATCAAGGCAAACAAGATAAGCATGCAAAGGTGATCTAAAACCCTAAGGTAACCCCACTTTTAGAGTAGTCCCCAGCAGAGTTGCCAGTTCTGTGATGCGGTGGGAGAACTGGCTTGAGGTTTTGCGTTTGTGTTCGCAAATGTTTCGGTTTAGCAAGAGTCGCCACCGACTTTTTATTTTATCCAAAGGAAAGGTCAAAAAGCACAGGAAAGACCTTTGAGATGTTTTCTTGGGTTCGGGGGGTAGATTATGAAAAGGTAAGGTGCTAGCACCCTTTTCATCCATGGTTTTCCATGGGCTCTTAGTTACTTGTTTTAGATCATTTGCTTTTGCTTTTCAATTGTTTGAAATGGTGCTTTTGTGTGTGGTTTTGAAAGTATTTTGAAAAGAGGCATTTGTCTAGGCAACCTTTATAATGATTCTTGTTTGAATGTATACAAAGGTGTTTGTCTTTTGAAAAATGTTTCAATGTTTGAAAGGTTGTTGGGAAATTGTTTTGAAATTGTGTTGAAATGTGTGTGATAGTTTGAAAATAGCAAGGATGGTTTGCAAGTTTGATCAAGTAACTAGGAGTTGTCTACCCTACTCAAAGATCTTTCCTACACATTTTTAACCCTTTTACATTGTTGTTTTACCATTGTATTTGGTAAACAACCTTGTGTTTGGATGTTAAACGGGACAGGCACGGGTCATCGTATGACCAGGATAGCAATTATGCTAAGTATCTTAGACAGTTTTTAAGGGACTAGATCATTTTTGTATAGGCAACCAAGATAGCGTCATCGAGGGACTATGATCTTTTGTTTTATTTTGATTTTGCCAAGATACCTAGCATGCATATCATGGGCATTTTTAAGGCAACAAGTGGATGAAACCCTAGGGGTGCTTGTGTGCATTGTGTTGTCATTTTTTCATGCATTTTTGTCTTGTGTTTAGTCATGCTATTTGTTTGATTTTGGTTCTTTGCATACAAACCGTAATCTTACTAATCATGCATATAAAGCAATAAAATGCGTAAAAGTAAATCTACGACTATTACAATATTATTATGGGGAGGGGGTACAAGTTTGAATAGGGGATATTGCTCAAAATAAAAAACCCTAAAACTATTACAATCATATTGAATTTAATTTACAAATAAATAAATGGACAATTATTTAAATGTACAAATAAATATAAATATGCAAAGGATGTTTTTTTTTGTATTTTATTTTATGTATGTAAAATAAAGTATTTTTGTCTAAAAATAAGAAAAATATTAATGGTTATTTTTGAAAGGGTGGAAACCCTAATTTTGGTTTTAAAAGAAAATATAAATTCTAATTATTTATTTATTCATTTATGTACAAGAAAATAAATAAAAATATATATAAAAATGTTAAAAAATAATATTTGTGAGAAAATAATATTTTAAGTGTATAATATAATAAAAATAAAAATATGTAAGTATTTTAATTTTATTTACAAATTTATTTAAAAAAATAAAAGTTTTTAACCTAATAAACTATTTTTTGTCATAAAAAATAATAAAAATAATAAAATAAAAATGTGAAAATTTAAGAAAGTATTTTTGGTGATTTTTAATATTTAGAAAAAATAAATAAAAGTCAGAAATGTAAAAGAAATGAAAAAAATATATAAAATATAATAAATGGGCCAAGGGGGTGTGAAAAGCAAGCTAGGGGTGCCAATAGGAGAAACAAGCCAAGCCCAGCCCATTTCCACTTCGTCCCTGTCCTTGGAACAGAAACACGCGCGCCATGTTCAAATTGGTAACTCCTGCATACATGCTCAAAAACAAAAACTTGCAACATGAAAGTTATAGCTCATGATCACACGATTCTAACCATATAAAAAACTCAATCTAACTCTAAGAAACCAGGGAGAATTTCAGTGCCCCTAATTTATAACCTAATTTTTTCAGTAAGCTCATCTATCAAATACTCCTAGCTCAGTTAACATAAATGAATTCTATGCATATGTACAGCTCAAGGACAATGAGGACTACATTTTTTCTTCACAAACCTAAGCCTAATGATTCCTAAATAAGGAGATAGAAGTTTGAGAAATACCTGTTTCAGTCAAGTTCGAATATGGCAATGCAGCAACTTTAAGTAAGGCCTGAGATTATTTTGAGCTTGCTTGATGTTCCCTTGACCTTTCCCAACGCTTAGATTGCTTTGAAATGGCTTAAGTCTCCTTGTAGAAGTCAACCTGCAAACTCAGAATTTAAAAAAGGTGAAGCTTGAAAATGAAGTTACAGTTGATGAACAATGGCTTGGATGGTTCAGGTGGGTTGTTTAGAAAGTGTTTGAAGTGGTTTGGAACAAAACGCACGAGGTAATGTGAAGATGGCTTTAGTTCTGCAGGGCTTGCCCTGTTTTTTGCAAGAACTTATGATTTTATGCTTAAGGGTGTTTGAGAGGCTTGTAACTCGTGTTTCTGGCTTGGTGTAATGTGTTAAACTTGTTTGAAATATGCACAAAGTTTGTTCTTATCAGATTACAAAGTTGTGGAGTTTTTGCACACTTGCTTGGTTTTGAAGAAAAGTTGGAATTGACAATGCTAAGGCTTGTACAGGCTAGCTAAAAGCCTGCACATAGTTTGTGTAATTTGCCCCAAGTTTATGGACTTTGTTTGCTGCAAAAGATTGGGTCCTTGGCTCAAGATAAACAAAGTTGCTAAAAGTGACCTTTATCAAAATGGCATTGTTATCTTTTTGCCATTTTTGGAATAGTTCTTTGTACAATGCTTTAAAGCTCAGAACAAAGCCTTAATCCAATGTGTTTGCATTTAATTAAGGAGTGTGGAAAGGATTAAGACCTGTAAAACAAGTACAAGCATGCTTTGGACAGATTTTGCAACTTGTAGCATGGTGCAAAATGCCTTGGACAAAAGTGATGATTTTCCATTTTCAAACTTTCGATTCTCCCGAACCATGAATGATCTTGGAGAGTTCTTTGACATTTTGGAAATCTTGTAACTTGATTTATAATCCATATTTGAAATTTATTATGAGATTCCACTTGGAACTATGTGAAAAATTGCCATGAAGATAGGTCAAAATCTTGCCTAAACTAGGGCAAAATTTCACTAAGTTAAAAGTTTCATGGACCCTTGTTCACAAAATCATAACTTGAGATCCAAGCATATTTTGGGAAAAATTTGTGAATAAAAGTTGTAGATTTTATAGAGGACTACAACTTTCATGTTGGAATTTTTTTTTGAATCCAATTGAATCATGGTGAAAAAGTTGGGAAAAGTTGGGGAAAAAATAAGAAATTTTCATAACTTAGAAAATTTCTAAGTTATGAAAATTTTCCATTTTAAACCCTAATTTTCAAAATTAGGTTTCTTGGTGAACAAGTTTCATGTTTTGACACATCTTGATGAAAAATTACCCTTGGCACTTGATTTTGACCAAAAAGTCAAAGTTTGACTTTTCAGTGTACAGTTGATTTTTGATCAGTTGACTGGAAAATTCATCTGTCAAACCAATGCATTTGAGATCTTTTGAACCTTGTGATTAGGTCAAGATGATTCCATTGAGTCCTTGAAACCATTCTTGAACCCAATTTTCCATTGGCTAGGTGAAAAATCAGAAATTGCCCTTCTGCAGTCAAAACCCTAAAAATGACCATTTTGCCCTTTTGAAGATTTGATCAAATTTCTTGAGGAGTTGTGGTCCAAACTTAATCAAATGCTTAATATGAGTCTATAATGTTGATGTGGATCAAAAATTATGAGGTTTGACTGTAAATTGGCCACAGTTGACTTTTTCCCCAATATTGTTGATTTTTAGGTCAATTGTCCAATTGACTGGGCAAAAATTTGATTCAAGGCTTGAAACTTGGTATGAGCAATCTTAGAGGTCCACCATGAAGTATGAAAGTCACATGAGGCATTGGAAGTCCAAAAATCCCTGTGCAAACTCAAACCCTAATTTCAGGTCATCAATGCAAGGAAATGTCTTGAGCAGAGCAAACCCTAATCCTGTTTGGAGTCCAAAGAGTCTTGTGAGGGGAAATCTTTATAAAATGAGAGGGAAAACTTTTGGGTACAACAAATAGCATCTCATATGCTAATATAATAGGCTCTTCGATGTATGTTATGGTTTGTACTAGACCCGATATAGCATATGCAGTAAGTCTTGTAAGCAGGTACATGAAAAATCTTGGAAGGCTCACTGGAAAGCATTGAAGTGGATTCTAAAGTACATAAATGGGTCTCTGAAAAGAGTACCAATTTATGGTGGAGCCTTGGGTGAAGATAATAAAGCAGTAATCGAAGGATACGTCGACTCTGATTATGCAGGTTGTATGCATTCCAAAAAATCTATTTCTGGATATGTTTTCACTATGTTTGGAACATTAATTAGTTAGAATGTGACAGTTCAGAAGGTTGTAGCCTTATCAACCACTGAAGTGGAATATCACCTTCACTGAAGCTGTGAAATAAGTATTGTGGCTTGAAGGTTTTGCTAAGTAGCTGAAACTTCAAGGTCGAGTTATCACTGTTAAATGTGATAGTCAAAGTGCAATACACCTATCGAAGAACTCATCCTATCATGATCAAACCAAGCACATCGATGTGAGGCTGCATTTCGTTAGAGGGGTAATCGAGCATGGAGAAGTCCAACTATTGAAGATTTTGACAGATTACAATGTTGTTGATATGATCACCAAGACATTTCCAAGTTGCAATTTTTTCCACTGTATGCAGTTGACAAAGATGCATGAAGAAAGCTAGTGTGTTTTCATTATGAAGTAGAGTTTGTTCCAAGGTGGAGATTCGTGGAAGATATTGGATCAAACTCTATTGGGTCGAAGATTTGTTCTTCGTCTTCTATCATCTTTTCTATCCTGTTTGTTTCTTGATCATAAAGAAACCGTTTATACTTTGTTTCAAAGGCATCTAATTTCACAACAGCCTCTATAAATACATTTATCCCATTGGGAGAGGGGGACAAATCTTAACTCATACAGATCACACCTTACACACGCTTATACTTAAATACCCCACTCATATGTATATATATATATATATATATATATATATATATATATATATATATATATATATATATATATATATATATATATATACACTTGAGTAGGTCCTCTAAACCACTACTAAACACTATTGTATAAGACTTCTCGTCACCGTAGGCAAGCTTTAACCACCATACAACGTAATATACGTACTAAAGTCTCGGAATACTCCTTCTCTTACAGGGATAACATGCACACATGTATTTTTTGACAAATAAAATAATATTTCTTATAATTATATTAATTTATATTATTATATTATATAATATTAAAAAATTAAATTTTAATTTTAAATATATAACATGTCGAAATTATTTAGCGTGATGTCATAGTTATATTCATATGTCAGTGCTAATTAATCAAATTTGAAGGGTGATAAAAAAATTTGAATTTTCTTCAAATAACCACATTTTTCAAAAAAAATCCTAAATAACCATATTTTCAAAAAATTAACCAAACTAACCACTTTTCAAACAAAAAAAAATTCACCACACAGATGAGTAGCCACTTTGTATGGCGCATGCATACAATTTAGAGAGGAGGCACCATACTGCATGACTTGTCTCCTCTGTAAAGCCGTGCAGTATGGTGCATGCATGTAATGTTAGAGAGGAGGCGTCATCTAGTGTGGCTTGACAGTTGTATTTATTAATTTTTTTAAATAAAAATAAAAGTAACTAAAAATATTTTATATTAATATTTTATATTACACAATGCATGAATACATTTTATTTTGGACGTCCGCTCAACCTAAGCGAGTCCCAGTATGACATAAACGGCCCCGCCTTTTCCTCACCTCTTATCTCACTCCTCTCTGTTTGATTTTCCTGAGGTGTTTAGGGTCTGTTCTGAATCGCATGATTATGAGGTGCTTGATGTGATGGTCCTGGTACATCAGATCATACATCTCATCGATCATTTCGCCTCATTGTATTGTGCTTCCAAAGAGATTGGTGCCCATGTTATTTAAGTTTGGTATTGTTAGTTGGGATATGTGTGGGTGGGGTGGTTGATAGGATTGGGATGTAGAATCGTGTTGGTAACGAAGCAACGGTTCTTGTGGTGTATGAAATTTGTATGATGGTTAAGTACTTCGATGGTGTGATATTTGACTGTATGTAGGTTGGGTGGTATGGTAGGAAGGAGATATATCATATGTGTCTTGGATGTTGTGGTAGGATGAGGATGGTGCATATTGTTGGTGGTGGGTTGGGTCATGCTCTTGGTATTGTGTTTGTGTGTGTGGCATGAATTGATGACAGGTTTAGTTGAATGTGGTGGTGTATGGTTATTGGGTTTGAGTGAGTTGACATTGTGGTTAGGTTTGGTATTGTTGAGGGGTTGGTTGTTGGGTTTGGTATTGTTGAGTGGTTGGTTGTTGGGGTTGTTGTTGGGCGTATGTTGCAGCTCTTTGGCGTGGGCCGATCAAATATGTCTCTGGAGACAGAAACAAATTTGTTGAAACCTATGTGTACCATCTCAAATATTGGAGAGTCAGTTTTAAGTCTTCTTGCGAGATCGGCTCCCTTAGGACCAATTCACATTGATGCCTCCCTTGACGACATTGATTTTTAGCAAAGCCTCTCAAATCATTAAATCCTCATTGGTCGTCAACTCTGAGTAGATGCCATTGTCCCAAACATGTAGGGGGGTCTGGGATACCCTGTTGCATGCCGAACTGTAGCTTCACATGATCACTGTGGTGCATCTCCACATTAGTGAACCTGATGAGTGATATTTTTGCAGTCCAGACTTCAGCATCAACTGGGTTAATCTCATGGTCGAGATCCTTATACGGCCTCCATACAAACTGCATAGGAAAAAAGTTATATAAAATATTAAACTTAATTAACCTATTGAAAACCTTGTATAAAATATGTAAGTTTAATACCTCTTCGGGTCCAACATGATCAATAAGATTTCGGTAGACTACTATTGTGTTTTAAGGGGATTTGTTGTAATTCATCCCAGGAACAAACCACCTACATAGAAAAATGGGTATTAAGTTAATACATGTTAGTTATAATATATAGTATGTAAAATTTGTGGTTTTGTAATCTTACTTTGTAGCAAAGGGGAAGACGAATGGCCTTGTGTTGCGGGGGCGAGTGTCAGCATTCTCGACCAGCACCATGTCTGGAGAAAAAAGGCATAGGAATAGAAAGAACAAATGTCGTTCGATGCATTTTTACACAAGGAACTATACATATGGACCAAAATAGCAGAGCCCCAACTATATGTGTTTATTTTATCAAATTGTCTTAACAAGGGTAAATACATGATATTGACAGTATTACCTGTTGTTTCAGGAAATAAAAAGTGGCCAAGTAATATCATTATGTAACACCGAGCTTTCGCAATTTTTTCTTGCTCGGTAGAGTATTCGGTTATTACGAGACTACTATGATATTCTCTAAGAAGACAGAGATTAATACCTTGGCCTCTAGAACCTTGTTCAAATAAAGAGACTCCCAAAAGTTCCTCGCATATGGCATTGTCTTGGTTGACTCGGACATTGATAACCTTACCATCGATCGATAGACCGAATAACATGTACACGTCCTCTAGTGTGGCCGTATGTTCACCACATGGAAGATGAAAGGTGTGAATTTCGGGTCTCCATCTCTCCACTAATGCGAGAATAATTTTATAGTCAACATGGTAATTGACTATGTTGAGTAACGGGCCAAAACCGACATGTCATAAGTACGATTCAATTTGTACGTCATAAGGGACATGCTCATGGACACGACAACGAAATCTTTTAACATCCTATTAAACACATGAATTACGTATATGAAATATAAGATTTACATATAACAATCATAAGAATTACGGAAATAAAATTTGTCGACAAAAAATAGGTATTGAAGAAAATACACTTACAAAGGTTTTAATATTATTGAGAGTTCCTCTATGTTGATCGCTCATGGTCAAGAGAGCCATTTTTTCTTGATTACTCTTGTATTCTTGTTGATGTTTCAAGAAAGAAATAGTATGTGAGTTATGATTGTGATGAACATATATGGTGAATGTTATATGTATTTATAATAAAATATTTAAGAACACTATGCATTCACGTGACAAAGCTTTGCATGCAATATACACATAGGCGTCACACTAGGTGGCGCATGCTCTTGTTTCATACACTAAGGCGCCATTCAACATGGCTTGTTACTTTTTGCACGCATGCAAAGCTGCAGCGTGGCAGAGATTAGATGGCATGCATGGAATCTTGTTATTCAGTGACAAGCCACCCTAGGTGGCGCATGCTTGCAAAAAAAAGAGGACAAGCCACCCTAGGTGGCACATGAATGCAAAAACAAAAGGACAAGCCCCCCTAGGTGGCGCGTGCTTGCAAAATAAAAAGGACATCCCATACTTTCATCAGTCTATTTAAGCATCTATTTAGGGTGCATTACTGGTATACGTCTATAAATCATAAAAACATACCTCAATAACATGGATCATTCACAAAATTATACTATTGTTTCCCATATTAACGGTGAGACGTTCAACTGCGATAACTTCGGTTTTAATTTTCGTAATACCGATTTTATCTGCTTTCAGACAAACAAGAAATCAAGTTTTGAACGCTTTAAAGATAGACTAGAAGCAAAATTGCAGTGGGGTTAGTTTACCAAATTCTTTACAAGTCCCCATTTCTATTTGACAACAACCAAGTCAGATTTTATCAACTAAAGGTGTGCGACGATGATGATGTTCGAAACATGTTTCGAACTCATAAACAATCCGGATTCAATGAGATTGAGTTGTATGTTTTATTACAACAACCAGATCAATCTCAGGTGGTAGATCCTTCCCAAGATTTTGAATAAGGGGATGAATCTGACAAGGACAACCATCCCGAAGTCGATGCTATTGACCAAGAAGAAGAAGATGATGAGGTAATGATTGATTTTATGGTCAATGATGATGTCGAAGATCAAGAGCATGAACCTATACCTACGAGTCATGCGTACGACCCTCTGTTTCACATGACGAACTTGAACTTGGGGGATGATGTACCAGCCTCATATATATTTCACAATCCTTATATGTAGACCGAAATCGGCCTTGAAAGTTGGAGACAAATTTTGTACAAAAGAAGAGTGTCTTAGAGCTATCAAAAAATACCACATGAAAATTTTAGTTGACTTCAGTATAGATCGAAATAATTTAGGGAGGTACATTATTTTATGTCGTCAAAAACCAATTTTCCCTTTTCGGTTAACTGCATCTTAAAGGAAGAAAAGTGATTCATGGGAAATTGTACCATTGATCCACTCCACACTTGCATCACCACCGTTCCGACGCAGGATCACCGAAAACTTAGTTCTCAACTAATATGTAAGAAATCTTGCCTCTTATTTGCAAGGATCCATCATTAAAGGTGAGTACAATTATTTCTCATATCGTTACAAGATTCAATTATACTCCCTCTTATAGGAAGACATGGATTGGGAGGACTAAGGCAGTTGAACTTGTGTACGGTAATTGAGAGGAATCTTACAAAGAACTTCCAAGATTTTTGGTGGCACTCAAATATTATGCTCTGGGAACTGTTATAATTTTGGAGACACTCCCGACATTTACCCCAGACAGAACTCGTGTCAGTGAAAATGGAATATTTCATCAATTATTCTGGGCGTATGAACCATGCATCAAGGGTTTTGCATTTTGAAAACCTATTATACATATTGATGGAACTTGGTTATATGGAAATTATAAAGGAACATTACTCACGGCAATGGCACAAGATGGCAACAATAATGTTTTTTCGATTGCCTTCGCTCTAGTTGAAGGTGAGACAGGCGGTGCATGGAATTTCTTTCTGAAGAATCTCCAATTACACGTTACTCTTCAGCCCAAACTTTGTTTGATTTCGAACAAACATCCATCAATTGTGAGTGCATACAATAACCCTGATAACGGTTGGCAGGATCCCCCTTCAACACATGTCTATTGCATTAGACATATCACACAAAACTTCATGATCCATATCAAAGACAAGACACTTCGAAAGAAAGTTGTTAATGCAGGGTATGCCTTAACAGAACCATCATTCCGACACTATCGCGAAGAAATCCAGTTGACAAACTCAGAAGCATTAAGGTTGATCGATAACATTCCAGTGGAGAAGTGGACCCGAGAATTTGACAATGGTCAACGATGAGGCCACATGACAATAAATTTGGTGGAATCATTGAACTTTGTCTTCAAAGACATCTGAAACCTACCAATTACTGATTTGGTTAAAACAACATATTTTAGGATGAGGTCATTGTTTGACACAAGAAGTTCAAAATGGAGGGCGGTGTTACAATCAGGGTTGTTGTTTAGGGAATGCACAATGAAAATATTTAACAAGGAGGCTGCGAAAGTAAACACCCATAGTGTCACCGTGTTTGACTGTATTAAAGGTTGGTTCAGTGTACAAGAGACAATGGATCATAATGAGGAGATGCCAATGGGATATTATCGGGTCAATCTAGATAGAGGTTTGTGTGATTGCGGAAAGTTTCAAGCATTTCGTATGCCTTGCTCTCATGTCATAGTGGTATGTTCGCATGTTTGCTTGGACCCAATACAACATATATCCCCCGTTTACATAGTAAAGAGCGTTTTAAGTGTGTACATCAATACCTTCTTTGTGTTGGCAAAGGAGGATTATTGGCCAGCTTATCAAGGGAACATTGTTTGACACAATGAATAAATGCGACAGAAGAAAAAGGGACGCCCCAATAGCACTCGTATTACAACTGAAATGGATATGGCCAATAAAATGATAAGATTATGAAATACATGTCGTCTTCCCGGACACAATCGAAAAAATTATTCGAATATTGGGTCTAGCTCTGCAACCTAACTTTTTTATAGCAAACTTTCCGGAGTAATTAATTTGTTGTACGCAAGAAATTTCAATTCACATTAGAATTATCATTTCGTGTTCAATTTATCATTCGATTACAACAATCTTCACACAATGATCCAAAAAATTACAACACCACAAACTCAGGACAACAACACAACAACATGATAAACAGATAAAACAACTAAACAAATCATAATATCTAAGAGATAAAAACCATCAACACAATATCGTTTGGTCCAAGCATCATCATCATGACATCAGCGTCGCATCTCACCTTTTTTCATGATCGGCTTACTCCATTTTCGTTCCTCACTGTAATTTGCCTTTTTATTTTTCTGATCTGTTCACCTTCATAAATGTCTCCTTCCAACCAGCGAATCAAGTGCCTCTGAAAATGCTCGAACGTCTGCGTGTTCCAGAGTTTGATCTTCACGGGAGCCTTTGTCGCTGAAAAAATAATATGCACATCTCTTTTGATCAGTGAAAACCTTGGTAAGGGAGTAGAAGACATTTTCTAAGAGTTATGTGACAAATGGTGTGAAAAAATGAAGAGGATGAATGGTTGCATTTATAGAAAACCATATAACACTATCAAGCCACAATAGATGGTGCCCTCTCTAACATTACATGCATGCGCCACACTGCATGGCTTTACAGATGACGGCAAGCTATGCAGTGTGGCGCCTCCTCTCTAAACTGTATGCATGTGCCACACAGAGTGGCTACTCATTTGTGTGACGATTTTTTTTTGTTTGAAAAGTGGTTAGTTTGATAAATTTTTTGAAAATGTGATTATTTGAAAAAAAAATTTGAAAAATGTGATTATTTGAAAAAAAATTCAAACGATTTTAAATTTAGGGGAAAAAACTAATTTAAAAAAAATTAAAAATTTATAAAATTAAAATAGGAGATCAAAAGGGAATTTATTTATTTCTAATTTATAAATGTGATTTGTATTTTCTAGAAGATTGTATAGCAAACTAATTTTTAATAATATAATATTTTATTAATTTATACCATTACTTTAACCTTATATTGTGTATTTTATAAAAGTTTATATCTCTAATAAAATCTTTTAAATTATTAAAATGTACCCTTTTATTTTTCTCTATTCTGACAATACCGTTACATCCTATGATTTCCGTCCCATCCGTTTGGTTTATGATTAAATATTTACAAAATAAAATAAAATTATATTTTAATATTAAATATATTTAAAATAATTTTTAAATTTAATAAGTATCTATTGATCGTATTAAATAGTTTCACTGTCATTCTATAGAAAACTATTAATTTATTATATAATTAAAAAAAATTTTAAATAAAAAATGATTTCATTGAATATATAGTAGTGATCAGTATAAAAATATTTTATATTGTAAATACATTTCTATTCTCTTGAAAAATTTTAATAAATCCTCTAAAACATATATATTTGTCATATTTTTTCAATTACTATATGTTTTTGTCAAAATATGATTAAATTTTTTTTAGATAAATGCTATACTAATGGACACTAAATAATTTATCATTAAATATCAACAAATATTTTTCTAAAAGGATAACAATGAAAATTTACAATTTAGAAGTGAATGAAAAAGTATGGTGAATTTAAACTTGAACTCTTTTTCTTTTTTTTTTTGGTAGTAAAACTTGAACTCTTTCAATCAATTGAATTGATTTAACAAAATTTGAGAAAGGTTTTATTAACGGTTACTCCATCTAGTTTTTATTACTACATAAAAAAATTAATTATTTAAATTAATTGAATAAAATGTATCTAACCTATATTTAATCTAAATATATTAATTATTGCATTTGAAGAGTTATTTTTTTTAATAATCTCACATTAGTTGTATAGTGGTCTTTGTTTAATTCTATTTTAATTAGTTTTTTAAATTAAACCATTTTTTTAATTTTAAATTATAAATAAATAAATAAATAAAAATAAAAATAAAAATAAAAATAAAAATAAAAATATAATAATAAAATAAAAGTAATTAGTGCCTTGCATTGTAAACGTGATGGTAGCATTTCTTAGCATAGGCAATGGCAAGATACTCACCCCCATCGATCTACGTTAATTTTAAAATCGTTTTCAAAAGCAAGTGTTGGTTGGCAATTCGTGTGAGCCTAAAATAATCAAATAAAAAAGCAAAAAGTCAAAACTGAATTTCATAAAATAAGGAAAAGTATTAATAAATAATATTAAAAATTGTGTATAAATAGCAGACGTAGATGGTAGAAATGCCTCAGTTGTTTTATACGAGCGACTGTTTCAGAAGCTGCGTGTGTTCAGGATCCTATGGTGGGGTCTCATCTATCTCATCTAAGGTTCTCACTAATATTTTCTTCTCTTTGTTGAGTTTAAGAATTGTTCAAATTCGTTACCATCGTTGTCAAAAACGAAGTTGATTTGGTTTTTCTTTCTTCTGTTTATGTTTGTGTTTTTTTTTTTCCTTTTCGGGTTTTTTAAGGTTCAAGTCAAAGGTTTCTTCGAGTACTAGTGCCGTGTTTTGCTTGTGCTCATTCTCAAACTATGATTGATCACCGTGTTTATTTTTTTTATTTTTTTGAGTTGATCGTTGAGGTTATGGGCTAATGCTGTCGTTTTTTTGGTCGTGTGAATTTTCTCGGGAAAATTCTGGGTAGTGGTTATTTGGTCGGAAATTAAGAGAAAAAAAATCAATTATATTGAAGATTGATAATATTATTGGTGTCTTAAACGCCGCGTGACTCATGTGTGTTGTTGATGTTTTACGCTGACACAATATTAACATGAGTAGCGTGTCTCTTAGTTCTTAGTGTTAGACACCGACACAATATTTTACGTTTTAACATTAATGTAAAACAGTCACATGACTTCAACGTGACTTAATTTTTTTAAATTAAAGCCAATGGTAACGTGTTTGTGTTAGTATTTACGATAAAGTTAATTGAATGTTTTACAACATTAACACATATTAGTCTCGTGTCTCTCACGTCCTAACATTAAATAGTGACATGACATAACATGACATTTCTCGTATGTGTTAATGTTATACAATGACATCGACATCAGTGTTATTTTAACTTTTTGAAATTAAAGTTTAAAATAACGTATTTGTGTTAGTGTTAAAAAAAAAGTTAATCGAAAGTTTCTTATATCTTACACAACATTAACACAGATAAATCACGTGTTTCTTACATCTTAGCGTTAGACACAGACATAATATTAACATGAAATTAAAGCCGATAGAAACGTGTTTGTATAAATTCTTTAGAAAAAGTTAATTAAATGTATCTTACATCTTAATATTAAACATTGACACAACATAACACTTGTCTCATATGTTTTATGGTTAGACACTGACGCAACCTCAACACACCAGCCGCGTAACGTATTAACATTAGACACTGACACGATATCAACACACGACTTTAATTTTGTGAAATTAAAATTGATGGTGACGTGTTTGTGTAAATGCTTAAGAGAAAGGTTTGAGTGGTTCAATTTGTTAAAAGAGAAAAAGGTTAGTGGGAAATGAAGGAGAGACAGAAAAGTGAAAGATACAGACACAGAAAAAGGGGGCCAAAGTAGGATAATTTGGGCATAAAATTAAATACTGAAAGAAGCAAAGGGGTAAGAGTTAGAGGGTGACAATTTAATGCTGTAACATACCCTATTGGTTTTAAGGGTATTGAACGGTAGGGTAGGGGCCTGTTTGGTGCTTTGTATTTTCATTTTGTAATGCATTTATTGCAGAAAACAGAAGGTGGAGGGTGGAAGAAAGAAAAGAAAGAAGAGGTGGTGGGTTTAGAGAGAGAGAGAGAGAGAGAGAGAGAAAAGGGTGTTACAGTTGACCATAATGAAGCTTATATAATTACAACAACTCATCCATTATCTCATACTACTCTATATACTCTCTCTTCGGTTGCTTTTATTTTCAGTATTAATTTTTTATTTAATTCCATTTATATATTCCTTTTATTTCATTCTTATAACCATTCAATTCAATTTATGAAACACAGTTACCAACTTGACTAGAAACTCCTGCTTTCTCTTCTTCTCTAGCTTTGGACTTTGGTAATTCTCTCTCTCTCTATTTCTCTCTCTATGTTTCTCTCTTTGTGTTTTCCATGATCAACTAGTTTCAGAAATGGTTAATTCTCAAGGTCAGAGATAGTGGGAATTTTTTAATTTTTTAGGGTGATTAGAATAGTATATTATGAAATTTTTTATCAATTTTTTATGTTGTGAAGGCTTTGGGATCTGAGATAGGGATCTCTATTGATTTTCTTGACCATGTTCCCTAATTTTCCTTCATAGGGATTGAGGTGTAAGTTGAAAAAAACCAACCCAGTTGGTGTTTTCAGTTTTCACTTTACTTTTTCTGGAGTTCTAAACATGTTTATTCTGTTCAGTCAGATCTATTCTGTGCTAAAAGCCAAATAATTGGTTGGGGCTTTTATTTTTTGTAGGCCTTTTGATTTAAAATTTGGGTTTGTAATTTTGTAGTTGAAAACCTTCAAAAAGTTGAGTGGTTTTTTAATCTTTTCTTTCTTGTCCTGTTACACTTTCTGCACTGTCTTTGGATTCTACTTCTGAGAATTCTTTTTTTTTTTAATATATATGAAAAAAAGTAACTGGTATTTCTCTTTTTTGTTTGTTTATAAATTGATTATTTTCATAGGCTCTTATAGGCTATTCATATTCTTAAACAAAATGAACTTGATTGGTGTGTTAAGATGTATTTTTGGTTGCATGTTAGAAGCTTGAGATAGACAATGGTCCCCATTTTTACTGATTCTAGTGCCAATGGTAAACTTTCTATATGCTACTTTCTTAGTTCTTTGGTTTATCTTACAATTTGGATTCTTTTCAATGGCATTTAGCGGCGGCGACTAAAGTTTACTTGCGGATATGGTAACTTGGAATAGAGTGTATAAAACTGTGGATGGATTCTTTTGTTTCTCTTTCTTTTTGATTTCTTACTTGTTTTTCTCGTTTACTCTTTTAAAATGGGTTATCGTTTGGTAGCGTTGAAATAGAATCATGATGTTAGTGCTTGACTTTCGATACTATTTTAAAACATTTGCGTTATTGATTTTTTATTTTATTAAGTGTGATTATTATGATTATGGCTAGTTACTTGCTAATCTAGTTTTGCTTGATTGCTGATTCGCAGGTTCCTGTTGAATATTGTATGATCAGATTACTAGTCCCTTTGGTTGAAAGTAAGAAGAATAGCGTTCGTTCTGGCGGTTTGGAAACTCACACATGTATTCAAATATTAGAACCTCATGAAACTAGGTAACAAACTGTTTATTTATAATATCTGCAATTAGGTTTTTTTTGATGATAAGCTCTCTCTGAATCATATCCCTAATATGGAACCATTGAAGATTGTCAATTTTATCTAGGGAATTAGGTTTCTTTAAATGTTATGATATTACTCCGAAGTGATGTAGATTCTTCGAAAATGAATTAGGTTAGTATTTAGCTGATGAATTAGGAATATGTTCATGTTACTTCTTTGAATGCCATTAATGTTACAATGAATTAGGTTACTATTTTTTTTTTACTAAGATTTTTGCTATGATTTACTGAAATCCCTGATGTTATGAATGGTATGTGCGGTGCTTATTATTTAAAATTTAAGCGTAACTAATTCATTTTTTACTTGTCGGAAAATGAATGTACAGAAAGTGAACTATCTTTCCGCCAAATGGTCGTCGAGTTGGAATCTCAATCGTTTGAATTTAATGATAGTGATCAAAACTCGCCTAGCTTCAGATTGCAGAACCAGAAGGCAAAGGAATATGACAACAGTGACTCGAAGAATGTAAAGAAGACCGAACAGTATGACAGCATTGTTGATTTGAAAAAGGGTTACGACGCACAGGTAAAGGACTCACATGAGCCTGTATCTCATTCTTCAAAAGATATCGGATCATTTATGATGTTTGCAAATGATAAAGAATCGGTTAAAAAGTCCCTAGCTGCTCCAATCTCCAATTCTCAGCAAGTCGATAAATTTCAGAATCCGGTAGATGTCCATGTGAACCGCACTGTTGCCGGATGTGAACCAGAAATGGAAGTTTGTTACGAAGAGAATACTTACCATGTTGTGAAGGATATATGTGTTGATAAAGGAGTCTTTAATAAGCATAAATTCATGTTTGAGGAAAATGTTGACAGAGCCGGTTATAATTTCTTTCCATTGGAGAGTTTCGATGATAACCGGAATCCAGAAGACAACACTGGTATCAAGGTGTTAAATCAACCAGAAACTGATGATTCCGACGAGGCGTCTTCTAATCACGATCAGCACAAAGACGACAGTGAGATTGAAGATCTTATTGATAACTTCACCAAAGCGACGGATTTACGTGAAGACACACAAGATGCTGTACCGACTGGTGGCAAGGATGAACAGGTAATCAAAGAATCTAAATACTTTCTTTGGAAACATATGTCCAATGCTTTTCTGAAATAACCGATCAATTGCTGAAGGTTTCAATGCTTAAGAAACATATCTATCTATTTGTATATAACAAATCTTTTGAAACTTTCATGAAAGGAAAAAATATTGTTCGCTTAAATTGTCATGTCTTCGTTTGTAAATTTGTTATTTGTTGGTGTGCGCTGTAGTGCATGCATAAATGTGATGGAAAATAAGAGTTTCAAAACTGATGTTTTTGCATTGTTTTGCAGCTTTCCGTTGAACATGATTCGCACTCCCAGTTGAAAGACGCAAATAATATGGTTGAGGAAGAAGTATTGACAAGTTCTGCTTTAGGATCAACCGTTGATGAACCGAACAGTGATCATCATTTTGCGCCTTCAGCTCCTGCGGACTGTGTCAAAAAGGAACTTCACCAATTCGGTGGCTGTAACTGCGATGAAACTCAACTTACTACCGTTGAAGGTTCATCCGGTGATATTTCTGAAATTCAGCAAGCTGAAACAAGTCAGATTCACAATAGCATTGGCGAGTCAAGTTTTTCTGCCGCAGGCGCAGTATCTGGTCGTATAAGTTACTCAGGGTCTATACCTTATTCTGGAAGCATCTCTATTCGATCCGACAGTAGCACCACCAGCACTCGATCCTTTGCGTTTCCCATGTAAACTTCTAGAAAACCTTTTAATTCAATATACTTATCTGAATGGAATAATTTATACAAAACGTTCTAACCGGACTTGTTTTCGATCTTGTGCTTGCAGACTGCAATCTGAATGGAACAGCAGCCCAGTGAGAATGGAAAAACCTGATAGGAGGCACTACCGGAAGCAACGCAATTGGAAGGCTAGCCTTCTTTGCTGTAAATTTTAAGAGATTATTATAAATCATATAATAGGTTTAGTTTAAAATTTATATATACCATTTAAATTATAGTTGTTCACAGTGTGCAATAGGTTTAGTTTGCCTAGTGCATATTCAATCACAGTGTGCAATAGGTTTAGTCTGCCTACTGCATATTCAATGCTCCGTCGTGGTTTCGAGTCAGTGATCTTATATCTCTGCTGCAAGCAAAATGTATTGATTCTAGTTTTGCTTGCATCGCAAGACTTAAGCTACATACTATCTTTGGTTATACATGGTTTTATTGATTTTTTATTTATTTCAATGGCAAACAATTCTTAGTAGATAATTGATTATTTTATGTATAATTGCAAGGTCTAAAACTAGATTTCAAGTATTTAATTTAGCTTAGGTAATAAGTAAATTCCTATAAATGATCAAAGAACACAAAACATGCATTACATGGAGGTTTTAAGGCCACATTTTAAGGCCACATTTTAAGGCCATGTTTGGTTAGAAGTCAATTCAGGGTTTTATTGATTAACAACTTTCATGATGATAGTTCCATATATTAAAAAGCAATAAATAAGACAGTGCCATTTGATCCAAACATAATGGAAAGAACTTAACTTTAACATCATTGTCATTATATTATATAGATATAGTGGATATTGTGAATGCTTTGGCAAAATCTCTGTTGACATTTTCTATTCAGTATCTCTTTAGAATCTTGTGGCTTTGTTTGGCTTTGGATTCTAGCATTCAAGAGACTAATATCATATAAATGATGATTTTAAATTCACTTTTATGGATCAAATTATTTTTAAGTTTTGGATTTAAAAGATACACTACATCTATTATGCATTGATTCTACTGAGATATTGTTTTCTCTTCACTTATAAAGAAAGATCACATGAATCTTGCATATGTACTTATACTGATTCTACAAACTATTTTAATGTTCACATTTATTAAGTATAAAATCAAAGTGATTTATAAGATGTCAATTATCTTTACTGAATTTTAATAATTTTTTAATAAAAATAGGGGGTCTTCATTGACATTTTATTTTGTATGATAGGCTCCACCAAGCACACATGCATATTGTATGATTGTATATGTATTATTATTATTATTATTCTCTCAGGGACATATCCAAGCGTGGCTCCTAGGAGTTCTAAGCCCCACCTTTACTGTGCACACATCCATTTTGTTAGATGAGTGTTGAATTATTGAATTTCAACAACTTCATAAAAATCTCTTTTTCTCTTTAATACACGAGTGATTTAACTCTAGTATGAGACTGATTGTAGTATGAAAGAATATGTTGATGTTGTTGGTACAAGATGATGAAATTGAGGAAGAAGAGAGAAAATGATAAATGCTATATAGCTGTCACAAATGATTGATCGTATTAAATGAAATCTAGTACACTTATTTATACACAAAAATAGTAAAGATAAGAATGTCACATAGGCCCTAAAAGAGAATATCCAAAAATGATAAATATTAAATTACCCTTTAATACCATCCAGTGATTTAGTAATTATCAGAAACTAACAACACCAATTTCATTTCTCAAATGAAGAAATTGGTCTATTTTTATTGCCTTCGTCAGAATATCTGTCAGTTGCTTCTGAGTGCTACAGTGCAGAACTTCTAACACTCCATTCTGCACTTGACTTCTCAGAAAATGATACTTCGTCTCAATATGCTTGCTTCTTCCATTCAGCACTGGATTCTTGTCAAAATTGATTGCAGACTTGTTATCAATTAACAGCTTTAGAGGTTTCTCTATCTCAATTTTCAAATCCTCCAGAAGACTCAGAAGCCAAACAGCTTGACATGCAGCTACAGCATCTGCAATGTATTCAGCTTCACACGTTGACAGAGTCACAACAGGGTGTTTCTTGGAACTCCAAGAAATTGGACCTCCCAGAAACTTGAACAAGTAATCAAAAGTATTTCTTCTGTCAACTCTGTCTCCACACCAGTCAGAATCAAAATAACTCACTAATTCTGGTTCTGTCTGTCTTCCAGAAGAAAATAGCACTTCGTATTTCAGAGTTCCTTTGATATACCTCAGAATCCTGACAGCAGCTTGATAATGAGATCACTTTGGTTTACTCATGAATCTGCTAACTATTTCAACTGCATAACAAATGTCAGGTCTGGTATTGCACAAGTATCTAAGAGAACCAACCAACTGCTTGAAGGTTGTAGCATCCACAAAATCACCATCAGAATCAGAATCCAATTTATAATTGATTTCTGATGGTGTTATAGCAACTTTGCAATTCTGCAGCTTAAATCTCTTCAGAAGTTCAAGTTCATACTTCAGCTGATGTAGAATGATACCCTTCTTTGAGTACAGAATCTCCATTTCTAGAAAATATACCCTATTTTCCAGATCTGTCATCTCAAATTCATTCATCAGAACTTCTTTGAACTTGATTATATCTTCTGGACAACTTCCTGTTAGCAATATGTCATCAACATATAAACACACCAGAATCATATTGCCACCAGAATGCTGCACATACACGTCATATTCCATCTCACATTTATGAAACTTCCACCTCTTGAAAAACGAATCAATTTTCAGATTCCAAGCTCTGGGTGCTTGTTTCAGTCCATACAAGGTTTTATGTAATTTGTATACCATCCCTTCCTGATTCTTTTTCACAAATTCAGGAGGTTTCGACACATATACCTCTTCTTGTAACGGACCATTCAGAAATGCAGACTTCACATCTAGATGTATCAAAGGTCAATTTCTGTTTGCAGCTAAAACAATCACCAGTCTGATTGTTTCGTGTCTAGCTACAGACACAAACACCTCAAAGTAATCTAGTCTAGGTTTCTGAAGAAAACCTCTAGCCACTAGTCTCGCTTTGTGTTTTCCAATTGATCCATCTGGCTTAAGCTTCACCTTGAAAACCCATCTGACGCTGATGGCTTTCTTCTTTTCTAGAAGCTTCGTCAGCTTCCAAGTTTTGTTTCTTTCAATAACCTCAAGTTCTTCTTTCATGGCATTCAACCATAATATCTTCTAGAGAGCTTCTTCAATACTCACTGGTTCAGAATCTACTAACATGACACACTGAACGACTTCTCCTTCAGAATCTACTTCAGTATCATGTAACATGCTAAAATCTACAAACCTACTTGGTATTTATCTGATTCTCTGTGGCCTCTGAACTTGTTCTGAAGCTTCTCCAGAACTCAGAATAATGCTAGCTTCTGGACCTTGTCCAGAACTACTTCCTTCAAAATTACCACCTTCAGAGTTACTTCTGGAAGCTTGTCCTCCAGACCCTATGTCTTCAGAGTTTTCCCTTCCAAAAATATAATCATCACCAGATTCTGGATCATCATCAGAATTTGGATTAAAATCAGATCCACTATCAGAATCTCCCTGAGATTCTGACTCATCTTCAGAGTCTTCAGATTCATCTTCTAAATCTGACTCATCTTCAGAACTTTCTGAAGAATCTTCAGAAACTAACTCTGGTGTTAGCACTACACCGGAATTTGATTGAAGCTTGTTCTAATACCATGTTTCTGACTTTTTCACAATAACGTCTCTGCTGATTTCAACTTCTGGACAATAAAGCTTATAGGCACTTGTACCATGGTACCTCACCAATAAAATTACTCTGCTTCTATCATTCAGTTTCCGTCTTCTAGCTTCTGGAACGTGTTTGTAGCATACAAAACCAAACACCCTCAGATGACTAACACTTTGCTTGTCTCCAGTCCACTTTTCTAAAGGAACAATTTTCTCCAGCTTCTTCGTTGGATACCTATTCAGAACATATGCTGACGTGGTAATAACTTCTCCCCATAACATGTGAGGTAACTTCTTCTCTTTCAGCATACTTCTGGTCATATCAAACAAAGTTCTGTTTCTTCTTTCAGCAAGACCATTGTGTTAAGGAGTATATAGAGCAGTAACCTCATGTTCTATTCCATTCTCCTTACAGAACTTCTGGAACTCTGTAGAGTTATACTCACCTCCACCATCCGTTCTCAGAATCTTCAGCTTCTGACCACTCTGTTTCTCAGCCTTCACCTTGAACTTCTGGAACTCAGTAAACACTTCATGCTTGAACTTGATGAGTGTTACCCATGTCATTCTTGTGAACTCATCCACAAAAGACACAAAATATTGTTTCCTCCAAGTGAAGATACTGGAAATGGTCCACACACATCAGAATGTACTACTCCCAAAGCATGCTTCACTCTGGGAGCTACTTTTGATGCAAATGGCAATCTGGGTTGCTTGCCTTTCATGCATATCTCACATGACTTCTGAGGCTTCACAATCTTCGAAATGCCATGTACAAGCTTCTTAGAACTTAGATGCCCTAAGCTTCTGTAGTTCAAGTGCCCCAACCTCATGTGCCACAGCTTACTGTCACCTTCAACGCCTTCTGCACTAAGACACTCTGCTTCAGCTGTTTCTACATTCACTTTAAATGTTCAGTTGCTTCCCTGCTCAGACTTCATAATCAACTTCTGATTACAATCATATAACGTCAAGAGGTTGTCCTTCATAACAACTGAGAATACTTTCTCAATGAGCTGACACACACTCATCAGATTGCTTTTGATTCCAGGAACATACCAAACATCTTTGATCAGAATGTTTTTTCCATTCTTCACTCTGACTCTGACATTTCCCATACCTTTTGCATTAAGATACTTATCATCAGCACATCTGATCTTTGTTCTCCTTCTGGAGTCAAAGTCTATCAGCCATTGTTTGTTCCCAGTCAAGTGGTTTGAATAGTCAGTGTCCATATACCACCAATCTTCTGAACACTTTCTATCAGAATCAGAAGCCATTAGTAGTACAGGTTCATCATCAGAATCTCCTCTGACTATATTTTATTCTTCTGATTTCAATCCCCCGTTTCTACAATCTCTGACAAAATGGCCAAACTGTTTACAACAGTAACATTGAACTTTCTTCTTGTCATACCTTTCCTTTCCCTTATGATATTTCTTTTCATCAGAAGTTGAGGTTTCTGACTTCTAGAATTTATCACCATGTCTATTCTGCTTCTGGTCCTTCTTGACAAAAGAAGCCTTCAGAGCTTGCTCCACTTCCCTCTCAGAAGTTCTTTCAGTCAGACACAACTCCTGTGCTTCTAGACTGCTTTGCAACTCTTCTATTCTCATGGTTTCCAAATTTTTAGAATGTTCAATAGAAACAACAATGTAATTAAACTAAGGAATAAGTGACCTCAGAATCTTCTCTATGATTACCTGTTCAGAAAGTGTTTCTCCACAAGCTTTCATCTCATTAGTGATCAGAATCATTCTGGAGATGCACTCAGAAACTTTCTCACTGTTCTTCATGTTGAGATTCTCATATTGCTTTCGCAGGGTCTGAAGCTTTACCTTCTTTACTGACGCGTCACCACCATAACATCTGACCAGTATATCCCATGCCTCTTTCGACATCGTCGAATCAGTAATCTTCTCAAACACACTTTCATCCACACACTGATGGATATAGAACAAAGCTTTCTGATCTCTCTTCCTCGTAGCTCTTTCTGCATATCTTTGTTCTTCAGTAGCATCTGCTGCAACTGGAACATAACCATCAGTAACAAGATCCAGAACATCCTGAGCACCAAACAACACACGCATCTGTATCATCCTTCTGTTCCAGCTTTTGCCATCAAAAACTGGAAGTTTAATATTCAAACTGTTGCCTCCACTCATCTTAAACCTTGCACAAATCTCAGATCTCAGATTCTCACTTAGTGTTTCCCAAACCCACAAAATCAGTACGATTATGTTCAGATTTTTGTTCAAGATTCAACAGAAATCAGGAACCAAAAATCAAACACACAGCTCACTATCACTCGTGTTTCTCAGAATTTCAGAACAAACCAAGAGCTCTAGATACCAATTTGTTGGTGCAAGGTGATGAAATTGAGGAAGAAGAGAGAAAATGATAAATGTTATAAAGCCGCCACAAATAATTGAAAGATGATTGATTGTATTAAATGAAACTTAGTACATCTATTTATACACAAAAATAATAAAGATAAAAATGTCACATAGACCCTAAAAGAGAATATCTAAAAATAGCGAATACTAAATTAATTTGTATTTTTATTTAAATTGAAATAAATAAAAATTATTGTTTGAGCAGTATATTCAAATTTTCTTCATACATGATTATTTTTCTTATTCCATTATTTGCTAAATAGCAAAATTGAAATATCATAGAAAACAAGATATGTACACCACACTATGAAGTATGACGTTTTGAAGTTATTATTATCTCAGAAAAAATAAACAACAACGTGCGTAGGTTATATGAAAGTAACAGAAATATATGACACGTGTCTTTGCATGCGTAGACAAACAACATTATTCTAAGGTATTGTAAACTCCTAATAACAAATATGTGCACGCATGGGTTATTGGATTCTGGTATGGTGAGTCCTGCATGTTAACAAATTGAATCAATGAAGGTAAAAAGTGTTCATCAAAATTTATGACATTATAAGAAAAGACATACAAAATGTATAAATGTGGTTGATAAAGAAAATCTATTGCATATACATATTTTGGGAAGCAAACTATTACGTTGTATACATATTTATATTAGTTAACATATATGCAGAATTATATTTCATTGAAATAAATATAAATGTTAAGAAAATAAATAATTAGACAATATAAATAGAAAAATTATTTGAAAAAAGAAATTTAGTAATGACAAGTCCAAAAGTTTGGGCCATATTATCAAAGATTATCTAAATTGGGCCCAATACCTCTCAGCCAGACAAATATAAGAGTGGTAAGATTTTACTTTAAATGTCATTGAAATTCAACGTGAATTCTCAAAATGTTATGATAGACTCTCAAAAGTCTGGTGTAGCAAAAAGGTATGAGTTTTTGTTGTATATTACTTTGCAGATGTATGGTTCCATGGTTCGTTTGCACTTCTTCTAATTTTAATAATGTTATTTTCCATATGTTTTGATGCAATTCATCATGTTAGACTGTCGCTGATGTTGAAGCTGTTATGCGATCGCTCGCCAAACTTGGATGTTGATAGTAGCGACGAAGATCCCAAACCAGATGATGGTGGGAGTGATTTCGATTTTGAATTAGAAAAAGATTTCAAGTGGAAAAATGTGATATGTTTTCGAACTACTTCGAGCAAAAATATTTTGGTAAGAAATGTTATTTAGTTTATCAACAATTTCAAACATAATATTTTTGTCACATATATATGTTACTTTCATGTTATTTGATGCAGCATTTGTCAAGAATGTGTGCGATTTATTTGAAAATATTTTGAAATCGCCAATGTAAGGTTGACTTTGTAAGAATTCTTGTATCAGTCCTCAAGAATGTGTACAAAGTGTTTTGAAAATATTTGTTGTTTTGAAAGTGATGTGTGAAAAATATTTTTAGAAAAGTTGTGAGCAAGCAATTAAGAGTTCTTACCCACTAAAGTCTTTCTTATTCTTTTCCTTCTCCTTTAGAGATAGTGTCATCCATGCCATTAGTTGGTAGGTAGCCCTATCTATTGGATGTAAGGGACAATCGAAGGGTCAATGTATGGTCATCGAAGACAACAAATAAGGATACTTTAGCAATTTATCGGAGGGACTAGATCATTTTTCATAGGCAACATCGAAGGATCATCGAGGGACTATGATCTTTATTCGAAGGGACTTTGCTAAAGTATCCCTATTTTCGAGGGACATTGACCATGTTCCGAAAGGCAACAAAGAGAGGTTACCCTAGGGGTGCGAGTGTGAATAGTGATTCAATTCAGTTATTTTATCTTGTATTTAGGGTTATGTTATCAGTTGATTATTATCTTGTCATACACGCCTAATTGCTAGCGATATAAAATATAGCAGAAATATAAAGTACGAAAAAATAAAGGTTCCTACGCTATTACATGGATTCGGGGAAGTTACATAATAAAGATGTGAGAATTTAAACCTATAGTTATTACATCATCGGAGCAAATACATAATTAGAAAAAAAATGCGGAAAGTAAATCTAAATTATTACAAGACGAATAATGCGACCTATACATTTATCTAAGAAAATAGATAGAAGAGAGAAAAAGGTTTTGAAAAAAAGAGGAGAAAATGTTTTAGTGTTTTAGAAAAATAATTTTAAATGATAACGATAATTAATAAATCTAAAATTTCTAATTGATTTTAATATTTTAAAAAATAGGTTTAATTAATTAAAAATAAAATTCAAAATTTTAATTGTTAAAAAAACTAAACCTAATTTAATTAGTATTAGAAAATTATTAAGTTAATTAATTAGGGTTTAATTAAAAGAAAAAGAAAATAAGTAAAAATAAGAGAAAATAGGGTTAGTGCAAAAAGAAGAAAAATAATGCCTGGGGTGGGTGTTGAACCCACCCCCTCAAGGTAGGGGCCTGCACACCTTGCCATTACGCTAGCACGCTGTTGGTTTTAGCAGGATGGACACAATGTTTGATATACGAAACCAGCAGAAATTGGAAAAAATAACAAAACAAAGAAGTAAAAGGCAGGGATCGAACCTACACCCTTGTATAGTAATGCCTTATCGCGCACGCTCTTGCCACTGGGGTGGCTGTTTCATCCATGAATTTAATCAAACAAAATATATATAATATAAATCAAATCAGAGCAACCGAAGAAGCGCCGGAGCCCTAGCTCCGGTCGTCTTCTCCGGCTAGACTAAATATCAACCTGTAAAATTAACGCACATTAGAGAGAAAGAAGGACCCTGTCCCCCTAAATCGATCCTCCTGAATCCAATGGTGGGGTTGTTTTGGTCTGAAACTGATTGTATTATGAGTTTCGAAGCAAAAATCTGATCATGCCCTAACAATGGCACTTTGTTGTTCATGCCCTAAAGCTCACATATTATGCATGAAACATGTTCTAATGATGGATATGAACACATGTAAACACATCAAGTTAGTTAGAAATCCATAAATTAAAGGTTTGGATTTGAAAAAACTACCAAAACCGGTGAGGATACAACGTGGTGTTCTTACGTGCTTTAGGCTTCAAGGAGGGCATGAATGACCTATTGGGATCCTCAGGGAGATGATGGAAGGCTTGGTTTTGATTATAAGAGGTTAGAGACAAGGTTTTATTTTTGCCCTAGTTTTGACAACTTTTGGAATTTTTAGGAGTGTGTTCTTGAGGGTTTTTCGTGTGTTGAGTGTATGAATGTCTTATGTATTTATAGGACAAGGATTAAGTCAACAAAACTGAATTGAATCCAAATCTTTGATGGTGAAATATTTGATTGAAAATTTTGCATGTAATTTTCCTTTTTGAGTCAATCATGTGACAATCAATCCCACATGTTTTTCTAATTTATTATCTTATTTTTAGCTTTGTAATTTGATTCAAAACAACAACCATGCGCCTCATATCTTTTGATTTTTTATTTTATTTGATTTATTTTGCTTTTAAATAAATAAAAGAAATAAAAAACCACAAAAATAAATAGATGGACTTAGAGGTTTATGATGAGGTCGGGAACACGTTTGGACCTTAAAAGATAAGTCCATTAGCCCAAAAAATTCAAATTTGCTCAATTTGAGTTTCATGCATTTTCTCAAAATTTCTCAACTTGCACCAATCATAACTCTCTCAATTGTCATCATATGAATGTGATCTTGGACTTTTTCGAAAGCTCAAGATGTCCCCTACAACTCTCATGTTGATCATTTTCCATTTGAAGATTTTATCTTGATGTAAATTGCTTTGACAAAAAGTGTCTTTTTGTTGACTTCTAAAATGACCTATAATGTTTTTGCCCATATCTCTCAAACGAAGCATTTTTTAGCCTTGAGCTTAGAGATACAAAGTTGTAGAGAATTGAATTTCCATCAAAATGAGCTTTAGTTGAGAATTTTTTGATTAAGCATGTGAAAGTTATGCTTGGTCAAAGTTCAGTTGACTTCTCCTAAAGAAAACCCTAATTTAGCAACTTTTGACTTTTGATGAATCTTGAGCTTTCTTGAGGAGTTATGATCAACCCTTTGTTAAATGATGAATGTAACTTCAAAACATTGATGTTGACCAAAAATCTTGAAGTTTGAATGTATGTTGACCACAATTGACTTTTTACCTAATATAGTTGATTTTCAATCATCTGAACAATTGACTGAGCAAATTTGTTATGTGAGGCTTGAAGCTTGATATGAGGATTATTTGAAGCATATAAGAAACCATGAAACTAATTCGAGACATTAGAAGCTCAATTTCCTATGAGAAAACCAAAACCCTTGTTATAGGAAACTGCTTAGGAGGAGAACTCATCTGATCATTCTTGAGTAGTCTTGAACACTTGATAACCTTAGGAGCATGATAAATTCTTTTGAAAATGAGAGGGAAAATTTTGGGGTATAACACTAAAGAAACCACTTATGTTTAAATATATATCATATAATAAAACTCAAACTTGGTTTTCTTATTTACATCCACGTGGCTTCCTGATATCCCAACTTCCACTTCTCATTTGCATCCAAAACATGGCAGTTATAAACACACACTGCTCTTCAATTATTTTCCCATTTCAATCTTCTACTACCAGCAGTTACAACCAACAATTATGGTTTCAAATACATTTCAACCCTCAAATTCCATTCAAAATGTTTTTCCTTCAAGCATCCCAATAATCACGCTTAAACTGTTCCAATCAATCATGGTTGTAATATTTATAACCCTTCATAGTTTCAACTTCTGACGCATCTTACTCGCCCAGAATACTCAAGCATCAAGTTTTTTCTACTACTCATTCCCACCGCTATTTCATGGACAAACCCGTGGAGACAATTAGCGACATTAATGATAGCAAAGAGCTGTGGAAGGTGTCTGTGAGATTGCATCATAAATGGAAGGTTATCAATAACAACAAAGAGCTTTTTTAAATGATCTTTATGGACAAAGCGGTAATTTCACATTTTTGTTCATCTGTGCTTCAGTTTTGTATTTGTTGTTATTTTTTTATACAATTGAGGATTCTTTTTGATGAAATTGGCAAATCTTAACCGTGCATCTGTGCATCATAGGGTGGTGATATACATGTGGTTGTCTTAGCAACACATATGTCTCTATTTGAATAAAAATCAGCATTGGATCATACGTACACTGTGTCCAATTTTAAGGTCCAGGCTAATGTATTGGCTTTCATACCTTCGCCGCACAAATTTATGGTCAAGTTTACTGGAGGAACGTCTGTTGGGGATGATAAAAAGAATGAAATACCAGCCAAACTGCCGGTGTTTACAAAGTTTTCTGACATAATCACCGACAATTTTAACAAGGATGTACTGATAGGTGAAAACATTTTGTAACATGTTTTGTTTGCGCATTCGTATTTGATATGTTGTTTTACTCTTACGTCAAGGATTTGTTTTTTTGCCGACATCATTGGTATGGTGGAGAGTATTGGATATTCACAGACGCAGGCGGGTGGCAAAAAATAACACGTTAATATGGTGTTGAGAGACCACATGTTTGTATATATGGTTATGTGCGTTGCTATTCAGTGATAAAATATGTAAATATATATTTCCTTTATGTTCTAAACAGTATTATGTATTGTTTCTCTAGAAACAACACTTTGAACTGAACCCTTTGGGAATCGTATGCTGT
Organism: Vicia faba; assembly: GCA_948472305.1. Classification (NCBI taxonomy): domain Eukaryota; kingdom Viridiplantae; phylum Streptophyta; class Magnoliopsida; order Fabales; family Fabaceae; genus Vicia; species Vicia faba. Next base: position 1,496,857,614 of record OX451735.1, on the reverse strand, counting down.
CCAGTTTGTCAAGTTCAACCAGGATAGGGTAAATACGACAGGGCCAACAGTTGTCATGCTTCGATATTCAAAAGTGAAGGAAGAAGGTAAGCTGGGTTGTTTTGTTATTATCTATAATTAATTATTTTTCCCAACTCAAACTTGTGTATTGCTGTGTTAATGTAGGGAAGTTTCCACTTTCGGTGACAAACACCTACAATGTAACCCCGCTTTGCCTCGATGATCATTTTCCACCGATCAGAGTGTTTATAGACAAGTACATTCTCTTTAACATGACTAGAGATGGATTCATCATTATTTAACGTCAACTATTTTATAATTTTATTATTCACGCAACATGCCCAAGGACTCTATGGTTACTGTATATGGGTAGCTAGGCTCTAATTCTCAGCTTTCATCAGAGTTTTGAAAATCTGCAAATGATTCTTGTTCACAAGTTACTTTCTAAGGCTATTGTTATGTATATCATTTCCATCATTAAATTACCAAATGTATACACTACTTTATATTACAACTTTGCCTTTTTTTAAATTCTCTTGATGAGTCTGTTTGCCTCAATTAATATTTATGTCATCTACTTTTTAAGCAAATTACATTATGTGCAATTGTTGATGAAACAAAAATATTGATAGCGCCTCCCTTCGGATGGTATTATCGTGCATGCCATGTTTGCCCATGAATCACACGCGGTGACAGACCAGTGTTTGAGTGCGAGGCCATTCATTTTACTGAGATGGAAATATTTAGGTGTTACTACTTCTCACTAATACATGTCATTCCAATGAAAATTATACATTTTTTGTATATTCTGCAATGTAGTCTCCTTTTAATTAGGACCTTAACCCTTATATTATAGGTATAAGATTGAGATCAAAGTGAGCCAAAAGGGAAAACTTGTAACTTTGTATTTTGGAATAGAGAATGCAAGATGCTTTTGGGTTTATCTGCTGCTCAATTGCGTCATACTATGTGTTATACCCCAATTTTCCCCCCTAAGATCCTTTATCGTTTGATATCATTACAATACATCAAGATCACATATTTGGGTTGGATATCTCTTTGACTCGTTCTCCTATCTTTAAGTTTTCTCTCAAGGGACCACCAAGAACCTTAATTGTGTATCTTGTATATATGGGTTTTATATTTTACTGAACTCTAATCAAAATACCAAAAAATATTTGCTTTGTTTTCTTGCACATTTGTGTTTTATAGGTATCGAGCCAAAGCATCCAACCAACAATGCTTTTTTCCCCACTTTTTTCCTGCAGAAGCCGGTTCCCCATATACAAGAAACTGGTTTCCCTCATTGTTTTTGTGCCTGGATTCCAATTTTTACAGCAGAAATCGATTTCCCTATATGGAGAAACTGATTTCTTGTGCGAAATTGGCAAAAAAAAGAGAGCAATTTTCAAGTTTGTGGCATGTGGCTCCAATTTTCCTTTTTTTTAGAACATTATTGATTACCAAAAAATAATAATTCTCCTACCTCATCATAATTAAATTCCATCATACACCTTCATTTGATGACATGTGCACCACTTGATCTTAATTTTGGCTCCAAAATTAATTACCAAGCCTAACTTTGTTTCCAAACCAAACTCCAAACTACTAATAGTCCCAAGCCTAAACTCTATAAATAGATCCCTCATTTCATTCATTCACCAAGATTTTGATAGAAAAATTTACCTGGCAAAAAATTCTCTCAATTCTCTTCATCTACCAAACTCACTAAAAAGCACTTTCTCTATTAAAGTTAGTAAATTTTTCATTGAAGCTTACTAATCTTTGAGCTAAACCTTCATCCAAACAAATTTTCTTCATTAATTCTCTCAATCAAAGCTTGGGAGATTGTTTCTTGGAGCTGATTTAAAGCTTAATTTAGTTTTGGAATAGGTGATTTTGGATCCACCATTGTTAAGCTTGATTTTCATCTTTTACAATGTAATCTCTTGTTGATCTTTGTGATTTAATTCTTTGTGCTACTTTTTTTCATTCCATTGGTGTTAATTCCTCATGATTTAATGGAATTTCCATGCTCAATTAAATCCAAGATCATAAGGCATTTGATGAAATGTGTGATCAAGAATCTTCTCTTTGAAATGATGTTTTTGAAAAATTCACAGCAGAAACTGGTTTCCTTGTTTGGAGAAACCGATTTCTCTCACTGTTTTTTGCACTAGATTTTAAATTTTATGCAGGAAACATGTTTCCATATACTTGAAACCGGCTTCCTAACAGTAGAATGCGGTTTTTTGCCTTGTTTTGGGGCTGTTTTGATATCATTTCTATTTTCTACTCCTTTTTTTGGATTGTTGCTTTGGATTGAAATTTTAAATGTCCAATTTCTCTTCAAATGTCCAATCATCATTGATCACTTATTATGGAATTATCTCCCTTATTCTTTATCTTTATTTTTTTTACTTGTGCTACATGTTTTAGGAGCTTGGTTTTTACTATGTCTCTAACATGTATGGTACATATATTTCTATTGACCGACCTTAAAATAGGTGTGACTTCTACGTAAGTCCACTTACGATTACTTAACATAACGTTAAATTTGTCCCGATTCAGAAAATGATCATTTGTGGCCCAAACTTTATGTTTGTATATCCAAGTATGGTTGTTTGTTTATCTTAGGTCCAATACCTTTGAGACTTTTTTTAGGAAGCTTTGATTTTATCAATCCTCTAATGAGTTTTCATTATTCTTGGTCCAAGATCATCATTTAATCATCATTGATCATATTTGTGATTATTAACTTATAACTTATAACTCATTATTAATTAACTTTACTTTATGCCTTTATTTCTTATGCACTTTTATCTTTAGCATTTATATTTCATGCTATTTGCCTTTTACTCACTTGAGCATTTATTTTTATGTTATTTTATCTTTGCTCACTTGAGAATTTATTTTCACGTCATTTTACCTTTGCTCACTTGAGCTTTTCTGTTTCTTTTTTAAGACAATTAATAATCCAACTTGAACATTAAAAGACTTAAGGCTCTTTATGGACTATTGGTTACTATCCTTAGTATATTGGAGTTGTGAATCTCTCATACTTAGGATTACAAGCCTTACCCTGATACTTTAGAGACCTTGTTTCCCTGTTGTTATGCTGTCTAAAGTCCTTGGGTTTATTTCAAGGTACTGGGTTGATTTTATTTATGTGCAGGTTATTCTAATGTTTTATCCGTGACTCGGAATTCCTATGTATACAACCGTTAATCTGCCCATTTTTTTGAAGACTTTATTTGATTATTTTTTCATCTGAGGTGCAAGTTTATCTGAGGATTTCTTCATCTGAAGCTTGGTTTTATCTTGGTATTATGCTTGCTTGGTTCTTAATCCAAAGGATGGGAATTCTACATTGACTTATTAATGTCAAGTGTTAACTTCTTTTTGGTTAGACCTTTCCTACCTTAGCTTTACTTTCTGCTTTAGGATAGTATCTTCATCTCTTCACGTTCTTCACGTTCTTCTTTAATTTTAAAAATCTTCTCCCTTTTCAAAGGATTTTTGTTTTCTAACTTGAACCGCTTTCATAAAAAAACTTGGACTTAGATCCATACATTTTCAAAATTATTTTCTTAATAAAGTCATAAATTAATATTAATTAAGCTATGGCTTCTTTCTTCAATACTTAAAAAATGAAAAAATAAATTCAAACCTTTTTCCGCTTTGGCTTTTCTCTTTAAAACACTTTTCTTAAAATTAACCAACACACAAAACCTTTTCAAAATTTTTGAGGAGAAATGCGAGTGCCCTGATCCCCCATTGCACGAAAGGTGGTACATAGGAACAAAAGATTCGCAACCGCGGAGAGTGCAAAAATTTTAAAAAGTACTTCTTTCTCATCTCCAAAATCTCATTTTGTAAATATTTCGTTATAGCCAAAATACACAGATTTTCAAAGAGGTTCCTGCGGAGTACCGTGGATGTTTAAGGTGCTAATAAACTCCCTTTTCATAACCAACCCCCTTACCTCAATCTCTATTTACTTTGGGTTTATTCGCTCTTTTCTCATTCCTTTGGATAAAATAAAAGTGTAGTGGCGAATTCATTCATATTTGCGAGATGAGTCAATCCAATAGCTTAGTCTCAAAATTTCTACCGCTATAGAAAACTGGCGACTTCACTGGAGAATAGAAACTCTAAATGGGTTGAGCCTATCTTTGTTTATTTGTGTATGTGCTATATTTATTGTATATTTGTATATATGTTTGTCTAGATTTTTCTGGTTTTCAGGGTGCTTGGTGATCTCTTATAAGTCTTATACATGGACTTGGGCAAACTTAAGATATGATGGGTGGTATAGTCATGTTGAATTGAGGGATTAATCCCGAAAAATGAGACATGAGATCCCCCGCTATATGGAGGCCTCTTTGACTGTAATATTTGTTTACCAAGCAATCGGGAAGACATTGCTACTTTTGACCTAGGAGCTAATGAAGCTGAGATGTAAAATCCTTAACCCCTCTTGGCCTCTTAGATGTAGTGCGAAGACTATGATGGAGCAATCCGAAAGTAGTTGTTACGTGATGCTGCACTCAGACGATTTTATATTGAGAATATTGCTAATTATCGAGTGAATCGGGAAGTTCGTAATATCTGAAAGAGGAATGTAGACTATGGCATTTCCTTAGAACCTTGTTCGGCAGGTCATAAACCATTAGCCCTTAACTTATGGACAGTACCTCTAACTTCATGCTCGTGACGTCGAACCTATGACCCCTTCATGTTTGTGATCTTGTGTGTGATTATTGCATTATCATGCATTCATTCACCCATGAGATTTCTTTTAACCAAATTTTCAAGGAACTTAAAGATTCTTTTTGAAAACATCACAAGTTTTGTAATTGTGGATTTTGAAAGGGATACACAAATTACAATTTCAAGAGTCTTGATTTAGTGGAATTGAGAAAGCCTAAATCATTGGTATCTAGTCCTTGGAATTTCAAATTCTATTGGCTATCTGAAATTTAGATTTCTCCACACCTTTAATCCAATCCCTCGATCCTTTGTATCAGTGATTTATTTTTCCTGATTATCATCAAAGTAGAAGAGAAGAACGCAAAAGGATTTATTTTCCTTTATCACTTCAAATTCAAAGCTCAAGAAAAAGTTGCAGCCCTGTGTTGGATCTTCTTCGAATGTAGTTCATTTGGCCCTGAGGATTTAGCTTTCTCTTTCTTTTGTAAAGGATTAGTGAAACTTTGTACTTCAACTGTAATCCTTCCAATATTAATGAAAATGAGATTTTTCAGCTATTCCAATTATGTTCTTTAATTGATGTTTGAAATTTGTGTATAATGTTCTAAAGTTCCTCGAAAACATGGTGTTGTACCCCAAAATTTTCCCTCCCATTTATCAAGACTTTTCTCACAAGATCTCTCTGACTCAAAAACTGGATTAGGGTTTGACCAGATCAAGACGCCTCATCATGCACTCATGACCCAAAATTAGGGTTTGAGATTGCTCAAGGCCAGAAACAGTCAAAAACTCCCTATCACCAAAAAAACTGTCAAAACTTGCAGTTTGAAACCAAGCATAGTAATCCACAAATTTACTCGTGCGTTTCAAGTTTTAATCACTCAAACACTTTACCTACCTCATATCTAAGTGTTCCAGACCATCATCCCTTCACTGTAACTCCTCCTTCTTCATCTACCATTTTTGTTTTTCAAGCTTGCAGGTTGACTTGGATAGTGAGATTCAAGCACTTTCAAAGCAAGGTAAGGATTGGAACACACGCAGGGAGGTTCAGGCAAGCTAACTGAATCTTCAGGCCTTCATAAATCTCACTCAAACTCCATTCACGATCTCAGCTGAAAGAGGTAAGAACTCCAACTTTGATCTCTTCATACATGCATCCATTGGCCACGATTTGTGAAAGGAAAATGTAGATATTATTGTGCTAAAGCCAACCATGTGCATAGATTTCATTTCTGTTCATTATGTATAGAGAATTTTAGAGTTCAAATTTCTGTAAAAATAAGGGTTGAAATTAGGGCCATTAAAATTCGCTTTGATATTTGATTATTAGTTTACATGAGTTACATGGTTGAAATTGTGGGAAAGATTACTACCATTTTCATGTTTGAAGTTTCCATTTTCATGGAGAAATGAGAAAGATACAGAGGTTCTGGCTAGGTTCGGGAAGAAGAAGAAGTACAGGGCAAGGAAGGGATTCATGTTATGTATATTTTATTTCATATGAACTAACGGATGTACAGCCACCCCAGTGGCAAGGTAGCGTGCTGGAAATGCATAGGTCATGGGTTCGAACCTTGGCGCTACTGTGATACGGTGGGAGAACTGACTTGAGTTTTTGCGTTTTGTTTTCGCAAATGTTTCGGTTGAGCAAGAGTCGCCACCGAATTTTTATTTTATCCTAAGGAAAGGTTAAAAAGCACAGCAAAAAACCTTTGAGATGTTTTCTTGGGTTCGGGGAGTAGATTATAGAAAGGGAAGGTATTAGCACCCTTTCTATCCATGGTTATCCATGGGCTCTTAGTTACTTGCTTAGATCACTTGCCTTTGATTTTCAATTGTTTGAAATGGTGCTTTGTGTGTGTGTTTTGAAAATGTTTTGAAAAGAGGCCAATGTGGTGGCAACCTTTGTAATGATCCATGTTGGGATGTATACAAAGGTGTATGTCTTTTGAAAAGGTTTTTCAATGCTTTTGAAAGTTGTTTTTGAAAGTTGTTTTTGAAAGTGTGTTGTGATGTGTGGTTTTGAAAATAGGCAAGTGTTTTTGTTTTGCAAGTTGGCAAGCAATTAAGAGTTATCTACCCTAAATTTCTCAAAGATTTTTGCTATGTTTTAACCCTTTTAACAACTTTGTTCCACCATTATATTTGGTGGACAATCTTGTGTTAGGATGTGAGCGGGACGGGCGCGGGTCATCGTTTAGACCATGATTGCAATGGTGCCAAGTATCTTTGGGCAATTTTTCTTTAAGGGACTTGATCATTTTTAGGCAACTTTTGAAAGTGTCATCGAGGGACTATGATCATTTGAATTGATTTGTTTTTGCCAAAGATACCTAACATGCAATATGGCCCATTATTGAAGGCAACAAGTGGAATACCCTAGGGGTGCAAGTGTGATTAGTGTTGTCCATTTTCATGCTTGTTTATCTTGAATTTAGGTCAAACTATTTGTTGTTTTCGATTTGCATACAAAACCCTAATTCTAACATGGCATAATTAGAAAACTTTTAAATGCGAAAAATAAAAGGTCCTAAGTTATTACACAATGATCATGGGAATGGGGGTACAAATGTTCAAATGGGGATGAGACTTCATAGGAGGATAGTGTCCAATATTTACAACCAAATTGAATTGCACAAATATAAATGTAAAGATGTATAAGAATAGAGCAATATGTATGTGAAGGTATTTTTGTGTAAGTGTATATTTTATTCACAAATAAAATAAAAATAATTAAAAGAAAGTCAATTTTTGAATATTTTCATGTTTAGGGCCAAAACCCTAATTTTGCTAAATAAAAGGTATTAATTATTTATTTAAGTATTATATACAATATTTATTAATTATGTGTAAAAAATAAATAAAAAGAAAGTATATTGTCCAAAAGTGATTTTCAAGTTAAATATTAATAAAAATAAAAATGTATTATTTTTTATGTTTTTAACCTAAATATACTAATAAATATATAAGTATTTACATTATTTATTAAATATATATTACATGTACAAAAATAAAATATTTAATATTATTAAAAAAGTATATATTTTTTTTATAAAATGTTTTCAAAAGATAAAATAAAATAAAATCAGAAAATAAAAAGTGTTTTGTATTATTTCTTTGTATTTTAAGTAAAAGTATGTTTAGATTTATTTATATACAAAACTAAATGAAACAAAATAAATGTCAAAAAAATGCAAAAAATGTGGGAAAAATATTTTTAATATTTTTTATGTTTAGACAAAAATATAAAAACAAAATCAAGAGGAAAAAATCAAAAATAACAAAGATATCTCAAAATGGGCCAGGGGGGGTGCATGTGTAAAAATAGGGTGCAAACAGAAAAAGCCAGGCCCAAGCCCAAGGATGGTTGTCTTCAACCTCCAGCACCTTGAAACACAAAAATGCGCGCGTTTTCTTCCCTGCTTGCTATCTCTTGATTCTTTGATTTTCAGCACAAACTCATAACATGAAAAATGTCAAGCATTGAACCACGAATCCATACATATAAAAAACTTAACTTAACTCTCAGAAATGAGAGAGAATTTCTGAATAGTTAGCGGTGCAATATCTGGTGAAAACAGCCTACCAATGCGAGTAATTTTGGCAGGTCCGGTGATGCTACTGACACCGGTACTTGTATCAAATTCTTGCTTTACCCCAAGAACATAAACATCTGCCCCATAGTGTCATGGGACAGCTTTGTCGGATATATAAGGGAGGGGCCCCGGAACAGTAATGATGATAGGAGCAATCTTCTGAGTGGACACGATTTTGACAGGCTTCTTTGAAGGAGCCTTGGGAGGTTTGTTGAAAATAGTGACAATAGAAACTTCTTCGGTAGGGACAGCAGGAACATCAATCTTCTCAAACAAGATTTCCTTGCTATCCATCAGGCTTTGGATACCTGATTTCAGCAAAGGACAACCAAAAGGCGAAACAGCACATAGAAGGCAATCTTCATCACATCCCGAAAATAAACCGGCTAGCAACAGATTCCTTTTAACAGTTGATAATGGAGTAACAATCTCTTCCACAGAGGCTACATATCGGTCTTCTTCCACAACATTCACTCCATGCTGGGGCATGGGAGCAGTCACAACATTGGGTCTTTCGGGCGCCACAAACTGTATTTCTTTAGCATCAATAAGGTCTTGAACCTTATTCCTCAGAGCCCAGCAATCGTCCGTAGTACGCCCGGGGCTATCAGAGTGATAAGCGCAATGGGCGTTTGGGTTATACTTCGGAGAAGCTGTGTTCACCACTTTCGGAGCTTCCTTGACAGTTACCAGATTGGTTGACAGTAGTTGCGGCAAAATCTGAGACAGGGTCATACTGAGCCGAGTGTACTGCCTTTTGGGCCTCTCACCCCTTTGTTGATTATACTGCTGAGGAGCAGCAGCAGGCTTTGAAATTACCAATGTATTGACAGCTTGGCGGCGTTCCGGTTTAACTTGTCTTCTGGGACCATAAACAACACTAGCTTCCTTCTTGAAAGGCTTCTTATCAGTAATCGCGGAGGAACCTTTATGTATCTTCCCTGACTTGATACCAGCTTCTATCCTCTCACCAGTCAAGATCAAGTCTGTAAACCCAGCAGAAGAATTACCGATCAGATGATTGAAGAATGGACCAGACAGGGTCCCTAGGAACATGTCAACAAGTTCACGGTCAGTCAAAGGAGGTTGCACCCTGCCAGCCAAGTCTCTCCACTTTTGCGCATACTCCTTGAATCCTTCGCCCGTTCCCAGTGACATACCCTGAAGTTGGGTACGCGTGGGAGCGAGGTCAGAATTGTACTGATACTGTCTATAAAATGCAGTAGCCAAGTCCTCCCAGTTTCGGATACTGGCTCCATCTAACTGATAGAACCATTCGAGTTGAGACCCCGAAAGGCTATCCTGAAAGAAATGGATCCATAGGTTCTTGTCTGCAGTGTAAGGTTGGATCTTTCTTACATATGATCTGAGATGCAGCTTAGGACAGGAAGCCCCGTCGTACTTTGCAAAGGCAGGCGCCTTGAACTTGTGTGGGATCACCACCCCAGAAGATAAACCTAAATCTCCGAAATCCAACCCCGACACATTTTGAATCTCCATGGCACTTAAACGGTCATCTAGTTGCTTGTATCTTTCTGCAGCAGGAGGGTACTGTTCATCATTGTAATCCGTCTCGTTGTCGGAGACCGCAGGACTAGGAGCTCTTCCCCCTTGGGGACTGTCTTTCTCTGCAGAGGAAGTAGCCTGATCAGCCTCATTATGTAGTGTATTCCCAAACCTCCGTCCAGTGTTAAACAGTGCAGTCCTCTTCTTCTTCTTCTTCTTCAAGAGCAGAGCCTTCAACTCCTGTTGACCTTGGGCTAAGCTTATGACCAGCTCTTGAAACTGGGCGTTCTGGGCCTAGAGGGCCTTGATAGCTTGTTCATTGGATGATTCAGGGTTCATGATGACTGTTCAAATAAACAGCGAAGAAGATTAAGCAACCTGTGGAAAAAGGGTACCTGTTATGCATATGATGCAATGAGATGCGTATGTTTTATGTTTTCAAAGACAACCGGGATTCGACTTCGTAGACAAAAAGAAACACACTTCATTAGATTCAAACTTTAAATTGTTCAGCAACTTGCCCTTAGGCATTACAAGAAATGAAAATACTGAAAAGGAAATAAAAGCTGTAAAAGAAATCTCCAAAGCTCATCAGTGCTCCCATGGCCTCCTCTTCTCAGTATGGATATAGTCATTCAGGATCCGCTCTTCCTCCAATTGCTTAGTCAGCTTCTGAATATTCCGTTCTTGTTCGTTGAACTTTTCCCGATAAAAATCCCGTTCTTCCTTTAGCTGCGCCCAAGATCTCTTTAGCGTATCAACATCAGTGGGTATCTGAGGAGGGAGGACAGTTGGAGGAACCCTGTCTTCATCAGGATATTCAATAATGATAGGCCTGACAGCTTCGTATGGCATACCTAACTTCTGAGCACGGATGCGGACCCATCTGCAATAGGGTTCCAATGGTAGAGAAGTCTTCGGTCCCAACTCATGTGGGTCAGCTTTGTGAATTTTGTCCCAAGCCTTAATGAATCCATGGCGTAGTTTGTCACTGCCTACCTGAAATTCAAAATGGAAGTGAGGAACTAACATCTCATGAGGCCCTGCTCTTCTGGCTCTTCCAAACTGACGGAGAGCTAAACATGGATTATAAGAGATTCCTCCCTGGGTACCGATCAATGGAACATTAGGGTATTCTCCGCAACAATCAATAACAGCTACCTCATCCAAACCTCTGAGAGTCCAAGTGATGTCACTATCAGTGAGAGACATTAACCTATGAGCCCAACCCTTTCCTTCTTCATTCTTCAGCACAAACTTAGGAAGGTGCGAAATAAACCACCTCACTAGCAAAGGAGCACAACACCATGGAGTTCCCCGTCTTCGGGAAGTACGAGCATAGAGTTGTTGCAGGATATCACCCAAAAGAGTGGGTACAGGATTCCGAGACATGAAGATCCTTATGGCATAGATATTGATAAAGGTGTCAGGATTTGGAAACAATACCAGACCATAGATTAAAAGAGCCAGAATGTCTTCGTACGCCTTGAAGTCTAAGTCATTCCAGAAATCATTAGCTTTGCCAACCAGAAACTTAACCAAAAAGCCCTTAACTCCACTTCTAGTTTCCCAGTTAGCCAATACCTCTTATTTGGTCAAGGGGAGGACTGCAGCAATCTCTTCAGGCCTAAGAGTCTTCTCCCAACCAGTGAATGGAGTTTGCTCCAAAACAGGGATACCAAGCAAATCAGAGAATTCTTCCAGGGTAGGGACCAGCTGGAAGTCTTGAAAGGTGAAGCAATGATACAGGGGATCATAAAACTGGGTCAGGACACTTATCAGTTGTTGGTCCCACTTTGAAGTGATCAAGCCAAGGAGAGAACCATGCCTCTTGATGAAGGAAGTAGTTTTTGGAATCCTATCAACCAAATCCTTGAGCAAAGTAGGTGGTTAAACAAAGTTGAGCCGGATAGTATTCCTACGCACGGGCATCATGATGTCCTACAAAACAGAGCAAAGATGAAACCCTCTTGTCTTTGAAATGGGCCAGTCCTTATACAGGATGCATGCAATGGTATGATGGTATGATGCTATGATGAAGCACACCACAAGTATTCACAAAGGCAAGCATGATAAGGCACACAAGTCACACAAGACAACCCTTAGGTTTTAGGCCAGCATGAAGTTTAGGTATTACCCTCTTTTAGTTTCGTTGGTTAAAACTTGTCCTATCAAAAGTAACCAGGTTCTAGAGGATCTCAATATCATTGACTACCCTCAATCAGTCATAACTCCAGCATCGCAATCTTTTCTTGCGGCCAGAACCATCGCGAGAGTTTAGCCTCAATGAGTGTAGCATACTGCTACTGTTCTATGGCCAAGTTGGGTCAATTTAAGGTTCTAAGGTCGGTTGGTGTTTAATGACTCCTTAGAAGACCCATATTCTCCTCGTTGCAACACAAGGGATATCGGTACAGACCAAGGTGCCACACCAACGTAGCCATTGCTTCACCCATGTCGGTCTACGCCAGACAGGTCCCTCACAGATTATGCTACCTAAAAGGGTATTCCCCAGATCCGGGTTAGGATCTATGAAACTCCGATGCAAAGCCCACAAATATAAAAGCAAACAAAGCAAACAATTGAAAACAAATGTGATCTAAACCCTAAGGTAACCCCACTTTTAAGAAAATCCCCAGCAGAGTCGCCAGTTCTGTGATACGGTGGGAGAACTGACTTGAGTTTTTGCGTTTTGTTTTCGCAAATGTTTCAGTTGAGCAAGAGTCGCCAACGACTTTTTATTCTATCCTAAGGAAAGGTTAAAAAGCACAGCAAAAAACCTTTGAGATGTTTTCTTGGGTTCGGGGAGTAGATTATAGAAAGGGAAGGTATTAGCACCCTTTCTATCCATGGTTATCCATGGGCTCTTAGTTACTTGCTTAGATCACTTGCCTTTGATTTTCAATTGTTTGAAATGGTGCTTTGTGTGTGTGTTTTGAAAATGTTTTGAAAAGAGGCCAATGTGGTGGCAACCTTTGTAATGATCCATGTTGGGATGTATACAAAGGTGTATGTCTTTTGAAAAGGTTTTTCAATGTTTTTGAAAGTTGTTTTTGAAAGTTGTTTTTGAAAGTGTGTTGTGATGTGTGGTTTTGAAAATAGGAAAGTGTTTTTGTTTTGCAAGTTGGCAAGCAATTAAGAGCTATCTACCCTAAATTTCTCAAAGATTTTTGCTATGTTTTAACCCTTTTAACAACTTTGTTCCACCATTGTATTTGGTGGACAATCTTGTGTTAGGATGTGAACGGGACGGGCGCGGGTCATCGTTTAGACCATGGTTGCAATGGTGCCAAGTATCTTTGGGCAATTTTTCTTTAAGGGACTTGATCATTTTTAGGCAACTTTTGAAAGCATCATCGAGGGACTATGATCATTTGAATTGATTTGTTTTTGCCAAAGATACCTAACATGCAATATGGCCCATTATTGAAGGCAACAAGTGGAATACCCTAGGGGTGCAAGTGTGATTAGTGTTGTCCATTTTCATGCTTGTTTATCTTGAATTTAGGTCAAACTATTTGTTGTTTTCGATTTGCATACAAAACCCTAATTCTAACATGGCATAATTAGAAAACTTTTAAATGCGAAAAATAAAAGGTCCTAAGTTATTACACAATGATCATGGGAATGAGGGTACAAATGTTCAAATGGGGATGAGACTTCATAGGAGGATAGTGTCCAATATTTACAACCAAATTGAATTGCGCAAATATAAACGTAAAGATGTATAAGAATAGAGCAATATGTATGTGAAGGTATTTTTGTGTAAGTGTATATTTTATTCACAAATAAAATAAAAATAATTAAAAGAAAGTTAATTTTTGAATATTTTCATGTTTAGGGCCAAAGCCCTAATTTTGCTAAATAAAAGGTATTAATTATTTATTTAAGTATTATATACAATATTTATTAATTATGTGTAAAAAATAAATAAAAAGAAAGTATATTGTCCAAAAGTGATTTTCAATTTAAATATTAATAAAAATAAAAATGTATTGTTTTTTATGTTTTTAACCTAAATATACTAATAAATATATAAGTATTTACATTATTTATTAAATATATATTACATGTACAAAAATAAAATATTTAATATTATTAAAAATGTTTTTTTTTTATAAAATGTTTTCAAAAGATAAAATAAAATAAAATCAGAAAATAAAAAGTGTTTTGTATTATTTCTTTGTATTTTAAATAAAAGTATGTTTAGATTTATTTATATACAAAACTAAATGAAACAAAATAAATGTCAAAAAAATGCAAAAAATGTGGGGAAAATATTTTTAATATTTTTTATGTTTAGACAAAAATATAAAAACAAAATCAAGAGGAAAAAATCAAAAATAACAAAGATATCTCAAAATGGGCCAGGGGGGGTGCATGTGTAAAAATAGGGTGCAAACAGAAAAAGCCAGGCCCAAGCCCAAGGATGGTTGTCTTCAACCTCCAGCACCTTCAAACACAAAAATGCGCGCGTTTTCTTCCCTGCTTGCTATCTATTGATTCTTTGATTTTCAGCACAAACTCATAACATGAAAAATGTCAAGCATTGAACCACGAATCCAGACATATAAAAAACTTAACTTAACTCTCAGAAATGAGAGAGAATTTCTCCATCCCTAATTCTTAACCTAAGTTTTTGTCAATGTTCAGGTTCAAAATACTCCTAGCATATGCAATATAAATGGAAAGTGAGGATATGTATAGCTTCAGGGACATGAATATGACATTTTTCATTCACAAACTTAAAGCTAACTCTTCCTAGATTGAGAGGTAGAAGTCCATGAACTTACCTGTTCAGCTTGGATCGTATCTGGAAATGGAGGCACTTTCAAGGCAAAGTGAGGATTGGTACAGCTTGCTTGAAGGTCAGGGATGCTTCTCCAACCTTTAGTTTGCTTTGAAACCAAATGAATCAAGTTATAGCAATCCACCTGCAAAACAGAAAATGTGAAAATGGTGAAGTTGGTTAGAGGTGTTACAGGTCGTGTCCAATGCTTGGGATAGCTTGTATATGTGATATGGAATGTGTATGAACTGGTTTTAGCAAGAATGCACGAGTGGATTGGCTTATGGAAGTCCAACTGCAGAGGTGACTCTGTTTTCTGCAGTAGGATGGTGTTTTGAGGTTTGATGAGGTTTGGAAGGTGTTTTGGTCGTGCCTTAGCTCAGTTATGTTGTTTAGAATGTGTCTAACAAGTTTGTCTAAGCTAGTTCTTGCAGCAATGAGAGTTGTGTTTCAAAATGCAAGGTTTCTTCTATGTGAAGCAAGGAAATGCCAACTTGGTTTCTAGGCCTGTACAGGCCCCTCAAATGTGCTGCATCTTTTAGTCTTGATCAGTGTGTTATGTCCATGAATCTTGTGTCCAAAGATATGCATTGTACCTCTTGATTTTCAAACTTGACATAAAGTTCTACTTTACAAAAATGGATAAATCACTTTTTCCAATTAAGGCTTAATTCTTTGTGTAATGACTATATGAACAAAACAAAGCTAAAACACAATGGATTGGCATTTAATTATTGAGTAAGAAAAGGATTAGAGGCCTGTAACTAGCTTGCTCATGCTGATTTGAAAAATTGCAAAGTGTATGAACATGTACATGGCCATGAATCAAAGTGACTTTTGCTCAAATTGCCAAATTCGATTCTCCCTAACCACAAGGTTGTTTGATGAGTTCTTGGACATTTTGGAAAGCTTGGAATGTGTAATACAATCCATCTTTGTAATGCAAATTTAAATTCCAAGTGGAAGCATGTGAAAAGTGGCCATGAAGTTAGGTAAAAATCCTGCCTAGAATAGGTCAAAATTTTTCTAAGTTAAGAATGTTTTGCACCCTTGTTCCAAAAATCATAACTTGAGCTACAAGCTTCTTTTGAGGAAACTTTGTGAATCAAAGTTGTAGATTTTGAAATGGACTACAACTTTTATGTTTTGAGTTTTCCTTGAATCCAAATGTATCTTGATGAAAAAATAGGACAAATTTAGGAAAAAATTAGGGATTTTCATAACTTAGAAAAATTCTAAGTTATGAAAATTCTTCATTTTAAACCCTAATTTGCAATTTTTAATTTCTTGATGAACAAGTTTCATAATTTGACATGTTTTGATGAAAAATGAATCTTGACACTTGATTTTGACCAAAAAGTCAAAGTTTGACTTTTCAGTATACAGTAAAAAAATTGATCAATTGACTGGAAAATTCATCTGTCAATCTTGTGCATTTGGGATCTTTTGAACTTTTTGAACATGTCAAGACAATGCCATGGGTTCCTTGAGTCCATATGTGAACTTGGTTTTCCATTGGCTAGGTCAAACAGTCAAAAATTGCCTTTGTGCAGTCAAAACCCTAAAAATGACCATTTTGCCCTTTTGGTGATCTGATCAAATTTCTTGTGGAATTATGATCCAAACTTGACCAAATGGTTCATATGAGTTCATCATGTTGATGTGGGTCAAATTTCATAAGGTTTGACTGTCAATCGACCACAGTTGACTTTTTCCCCAATACAGTTGATTTCTAGGTCAACTGTCCAATTGACTGGGCAAAGATTGGAATCAAGGCTTGAAACTTGGTAGGGATAAACTTGGGAGTCCAATATGAAACATGAAAGTCATCTTAGGCATTTTAGGTCAAAACATCTTTGTGCAAACACAAACCCTAATTTGGGTCAACAGTGCAAGGAGAAGTCTTGAGCAGAGGAAAACCTAGTTGGATCTTGAACTCCAAGGGTCTTGTGGTGAGAAAATATTGAGGAAATGGGAGGGAAAATTTTGGGGTACAACAGTTGCCCCTGTTCAATCTTCTTAGACCTGAAGAGTTAGATTGGCAAGTTTGCCTTTCGTGACTCGAGGGTAAAAGGAGATTGGACACTAGAGTGCCCGGAAATTTGCACTCGCATGCTGGAGTATCAGCAATGTGATGTCGGGAATGAGCTTATAGATGCCATTTGGAGAGATGGTGGATAGGAGGATGGGCTTATAGATTCCATCTGGAGACGTGACAGAACCTTGTCGGGAATGGGCTTATAGATGCCATTTGGAAGTGTTGATCGCGTAAGAGATTCCTTAGCGAGAACTTGCGTACTTTGAGAAAGGAAGATGTTTCCTGGCTTGTTACAGGTGTTGATCTTCAGTCTCTTCATGCAGATATGCCCTGGCTAGATACAGGTATCGAATCTATAATTGGTTGTTCACAGATGTGCCCTGGCTAGATACAAGAATCGAATCTGGAACTGTTGTCTACAGATGTGCCCTGGCTGGATACAGGTATCGAATCTGGAATTGTCGTCTACAGATATGCCCTGGCTGGATACAGGTATTGAATCTGGAATTAGTTGCTCACAAATGTGCCCTGGCTAGATACAGGAATCGAATCCGGAATTGCAAAAAGTTGGTAGAGATAGCTTTCCTGGATAGATACTGGTGTCGTCCTCTGACCTGAGAATGAAATATAACTTCCTGGCCTGTTACAGGGGTTGATCTTTAAACCGTTCATGCAGATATGCCCTGGCTAGATACAGGTATCGAATCTACAATCAATCACTCACAGATGTGCCCTGGCTAGATACAGGAATCGAATATGGATTCGTGATATTTGATAGTTGTGATACGGTGGGAGAACTGACTTGAGTTTTGCGTTTTGTTTTCGCAAATGTTTCGGTTGAGCAAGAGTCGCCACCGACTTTTTATTTTATCCTAAAGGAAAGGTTAAAAAAGCACAGCAAAAACCTTTTGAGATATTTTCTTGGGTTCGGGGAGTAGATTATAGAAAGGGAAGGTATTAGCACCCTTTCTATCCATGGTTATCCATGGGCTCTTAGTTACTTGCTTAGATCACTTGTCTTTTGTTTTCAATTGTTTTAAATGGTGCTTGTGTGTGTGGGTTTGAAAATGTTTTGAAAAGAAGCCAATGTGGTGGCAACCTTTGTAATGATCCATGTGGGGATGTATACAAAGATGTATGTCTTTTGAAAAGGTCTTCATTTGTTTTTTGAAAGTTGTTTTGAAAGTGTAGTGATGTGTGGTTTAGAAAATAGGCAAGTGTTTTGTTTTGCAAGTTTGATTCAAGTAACTAAGAGTTTGTCTACTCCTAAATTTCTCAAAGATTTCTCCTATGTTTTTAACCCTTTTAACAATTTTGTTCCACCATTGCATTTGGTGGACAATCTTGTGTTAGGATGTGAAAGGGACGGGCGCGGGTCATCGTTTAGACCATAATTGCAACGGTGTTAAGTATCTTTGGGCATTTTCTTTAAGGGACTTGATCATTTGTTTTTGTTTGTTTTGAAAAGTGTTATCGAGGGACTATGATCATTTAATTTGTTTGTTTTGCCCAAAGAGACCTAACATGCAATATGGCCCATTTTTGAAAGGCAACAAGTGGAATACCCTAGGGGGTGCAAGTGTGATTGTGTATTGATTTCATGTATTTGTCTTGTATTAGGTTATCTAGCGTTTGATTTTATGTACATGCAAACCCTAGATCTAACCATGGTATAATTGAAAGCGGTAAATTGCGAAAATGTAAAATCTATGCTATTACAAAATGGTATCCGAGAGTGGGGGTACATGTGTATGAATGGGGATGAGACTTATAGTATCCAATAAGTTACAACCAAATCGAATTTGCGATCAAATGTAAATATCGAATATACGAATATAAGATAAACAAATGTGTATAGGGCAATGTGAATGTATTTGTATTGTGTAAGTGCGAGATGTATATGCATATGTGATTATTTACAAATGCGACAAGGTGAAATTAATGTGTGTTAGGGTATTTGTTTTGACCTAAATAATAATTAAGCGTCCTTTTAATGATCTTGTATTTCTTTTAATATGTACAAAAGAAAATGTTTTAATTGTATGTTCAAGTTTTAATTAAATTGTGTTTTAAGAAAAGAAAATATTTCTAAGTTTTAACTATGCATACAAAAAGTATTTTTCATTTGTTATGAATTGAATTATGTATGTTAAAAAGAAATGTATTTTTAATTGTTATGTACAAAAATTATATTTAAAAGAAAAAAGGTATTTTCAATTATATTGTATGATATATACAAATATAATTTAAATTAGATATTTTAAATAAAAAGTGTTTTTATATGTGTTAGTATTAATGTATTAGTATAACAAATCTATTAAATTAGAAAAAAGAAACTATGTGGTGTTTAGAAATATTAAATGTTTTAACTTAATAAATAAAAAAATGAAATAGGTTAATTAATTAACTGGAAAAAAAAAGAGTTGTTTTATATAAGAGGTTTAGAGTTTTTAATGGGCTTTAGAGAGGTCAAAACGGGTTAGGCCCATTGTTCTGAAGCAAACATTTTTTAGGGTTTAGATTTGTTTTCATTTGGGACAAGGCGTGTAGGGTTTGTAAGGTGCGCCGCTCATGGGGGTTTTCTTCTTCTCCGTTCATCCTCATGCATGTCTCGGTACTTCCCTCCGTTCGAGGCCACCGGCGCCACCCATCTCCCTCCTCCTTACACTCGCTCCAACGGCAATATAAAAGGTATGAATTCGTTCAAACGCATTAGGGATCTTGTGTTTTTGCATCCTTAGTTCTTTGCTTATTGATTCGGATTATGTACTTCTTTGGTTCGAGTTATGCGAAGAGGGAAAAAATCTGTACCTTTCTGAGGAGACGGAGGAGGGAGGGCGGTGGAGGCGCCCAGGCGGCCAAGGGTGGAGCGAGATGATGACGGAATTGTAGCAATCCCGGTTTGTCTTCTTTAATGCTCTTTAGGGTTTGATGATGATTTTCTTTTGCACTGAAAACCCTTTTGTGAAACCTCACTTTTTTTCTTCTTCTCTCCTACTGTATTCACGTCGCCTTTGATACTTTTGCTCAATGATGTTTTTTGTTACTGAGGGGCTTTTGGGTTTGATTATCTTCCTTCTTCGTCCCTGAATGGCCTTGAGATCAATATGCTTTTGGTGTTTATTTTTCCACCCTGTGATGAACTCAGAGTTCTGAGGGGGTTTTGCCTGTATGCTTGAAATGTTGCTTTCTGAGCTTGATGCCTGTGTTGCCTTAAACGCTTTGTTGAAATGCTTACTTGTGTTGCTTTTACCGTTTCTTCTCTTATTGCTTTGAGTTGGACGCCTGGAGCTTTTCTTTGAGTGGCCTTCTGAGATGATGCTTGATACTTTTGTTACTTCTGTGGGTTGCCTTATTCTGCTTGCCCAATGATGAGCACTTCCTCTGAGGGCCCGATGTTTGGGTTTGGAAATAGTTTTGGTTTTGACAGGTTAAGGCTTTTTGGATTAGTCAGGTTGTGATGGTTTAAGCAGGTTTTTGACAGGCAGGGTGAGTTAGCTTCAGGCAGGGTTGTGGTGTAGCTTGCCTATGCAGGTTTTTTGCTTGAAGTTTTATGCCTTTCAGGCTGGACTTCAGCAGGCTTGGGATATGCAGGTTATGGTTAATGCAGGTTATGGTTTAGCAGTTCGTGTTTCAGGTTTTCTGGTTTTGGCTCTTAAGGGCTGGACAGGTTATATGCTGATATGGCTTTTGGCTTAGGTTTTGTTTCTATGCAGGTTTAAGAGTTTGGTGTCCAGGTTTGGGTGTTGACAGTAGGTAAGGGTTTAGACAGGGGTTGAGCTTCAGGCTTGAACTTGGTTTATCAGGCCATTGCTTGGCTTGTATGGTTATGAGGTTTTTAGGCCATGTATTGCTGGTTTCTGAGCTTAACAGGTTTGCTTCAGTATGTGGTTTGCTTGCATATGCAGGTTGTGAGTTTTTTATATTTTCTGTCCCCTCTCCTGCTGAACTATGTTGTTCTTTTTGTATATTTTTTTTATCTATCCTGCCTAAGCCTGAAAACCTGCATCTTATCTCTCTCTCTCTCTCTCTCTTAGTATAGTTTAAATATTAAACTATGCTTTTTTCTGTACTTTTCTGAAAGTGGCTACTGATGGGAAATGATGAAAAAAAGAAAGCTTGCTTGCATAATTTCTTACTTCTGCATTCTTTATCTTCTTGACAGCTTTCTACACTTTGTGAGCTTTCCATATCTTTGCCAAATCTTTTTCATGACAGCTTTGGGTAGACTTTGGCACTTTTGACAGCAAATTGTACTTTTATTTTTCAGTTTGGTTGAACTTGAACTATGCAGTTTGGAATTTTGAATTTATGCATTTGACATTTTGCATTCATGATTAAATTCTTCCCTCTTTGTGTACCGGGAGAAATCCCGTGATTTGCAGAGAGGGTTAACTGATCCCAGTCAGTGGCCCTTAATGATGACTGCAAATTTTATCTGTCTTTTCAATTTAACTGTTTTTTGACTTTTCTCTTTTCTTTTTGCAGATGAATATTGGAACACCGGAGCGAGGGATAGCGGATGAAGATTTGAAGATTAGACAAATAATTAGGATAATCTTTTATTTAAATTTAGATCAATGTAAAACTATTGTTTGTAATTAAATCATAAACAATAATTGTACAATTAATTTAATAATAAATAAAAGCTTTCATTATCCAATTAATTCTGTTTTCTCTTTCTTTATTGTTTATTTATTATTTAAAACTCTTTGAATTAAAATAATTGAAAACTAAATTTCAATCACTTAATTTAAAATAATAAATAATTTAAATAAAACAAAGTTTTAGTAGTTGACCAATTAAACTTGTCCTTTCCAATATCCAAAGCAAAGCAGCAGTTAACCAAAATAAACTGATCAAGCGCATTCCCTTTTCACTGATTCTTTGCCAAGCACTGTAAATTCAATACTGCATATTTCTTTTGACTGGCTCAAACAAACCAACGTGAACTCAAACCAACTGCCTCTTTTACTGATTAAATCGAAACAATGCGAATTCAACCCGAATCTTGGAATAACTTGCAAAATGCCGTGGAATTTTAACCTTTCTGAGAATATGTCTATAAAACCTTAATTCCTGATTAAATGCCAACGAACATTCGCCTGATCAAAATTGAGCCAAAATCAACCAAAACCCTAAGCCAATTATTTGAAGCAATCCAGAGTCCTGAAAATCAACAAAACCCTAATTTTGTTTGACTGACGAGAAAAGTCCGTTTGTCCGATTCTTGAGTCAGTTTGAAAAATCAGGAAACGCCTGAAGCTGAGATTTCTTATGGAAAAATGCGAGGGCAAATTTTGGGGTACAACAGTTGCCCCTGTTCAATCTTCTTGAACCTGAAGAGTTAGATTGGCAAGTTTGCCTTTCGCGACTTGAAGGTAAAAGAAGATTGGACACTAAAGTGCCCAGAAAATTTGCACTCATCGATGTGATGGTAGAAGTGAATGGGCTTAAAGATGCCATTTGGTGATGGGCTTAAAGATGCCATCTGGTGCGATAGAATTTTGTCGGGGGATGGGCTTAGAGATGCCATCTGGTGACTGCTGGTAGGAGGATGGGCTTATAGATGCCATCTGGACATGTTGAACTGTATGTTAATGGTGAGTGGACAAGTATCAGAAAGCCACCCATGTTTTGGAACATCTCTGAATTGGGGTCTGAGCAAGCGATAGATTGACATCCACGTTTTGGAGAATCCGTAAACTATTTTCAGGAGTTGGGATTGAATAAGCAATATAGCAACGTCCGTTGTTGGGAAGCGTCCGTGAACTTGTTTTCAAAAGTTGAGAAGAGTCTGAACAAGTCGATAGATTGACATCCGTTGTAGGGAAGAATCTGTAAACTTGTTTTCAGAAGTCTTGAAGTTGAAGAGGAACCGGCGTAGGGTTTCCTGATGATGAGCTCGTGTAAAGCTCCATTTGGATGAATCTGGAATAAGTATCAGAAGGTCGCCGTGTCCGGGTCATACCTGAGTAAACTTGGAAGATGATCTTTGTCTGCCGAATGATCTTACCTGAAAAGGTAAAGAGTTAGTTGTATGCAATGTTATGATGCATGATGCAGTGTATGTGACATCAATGTTTATGACATGAATGTGATGAATGTGCATGTAAGCTGATGAGCTATCTTGCTGAGGATAAATGATTCCGAGATGGCTGAAGATAAAAACATCTTGACTGCTGCCGGGGAAAATAAATCCTTGGCTGCTGCTGGGGAAGAGAATTCCTGATGACCTCTACTGGGGAGTTCCAATCTAATAGACTCATGCTGGGGAGGTAAGACTGAGAATCTTCAGCTTGGTGGGAAGTAACTCTGGCGACTCCACTGGGGAACTCAAGATTTGTCCTCCCAAAACTCTGTGGGGAGAAGGTTCAATGGTCTGACTCCGCTGGGGATTGATAATTTGAAGTTTTAGCTTTGCTGGGGATAATGAAGCTTGACTCTGAGTGGAGCTAGCTTGAGAAGAATCTAAACAAGCGATAAGTTAACATCCGTTACTTGGAGAACCCGTGAACTGTTTTCAGAAATCTTGAAGTTGAATCAGCAATAGAGCCGCATCAGTTGTTGGGAAGCGTCCGTAAACTAATTTCAAAGGTTGCATCTGAACGAGCTGATAGATTAACATCCGTTGTTGGGAAGAATCCATAAACTGTTTTCAGAAGTCTTGAAGTTGAATCAGCAATAGAGCCGCATCCGTTGTTGGGAAGCGTCCGTAAACTAATTTCAAAGGTTGAGAAGAGTCTGAACAAGTTGGTAGATTAACATCCGTTGTTGGGAAGAATCCGTAAACTTGTTTCAGAAGTCTTGAAGTTGAATCAGCAATAGAGCCGCATCCGTTGTTGGGAAGCGTCCGTAAACTAATTTCAAAGGTTGAGAAGAGTCTGAACAAGTTGGTAGATTAACATCCGTTGTTGGGAAGAATCCGTAAACTTGTTTCAGAAGTCTTGAAGTTGAATCAGCAATAGAGCCGCATCCGTTGTTGGGAAGCGTCCGTAAACTAATTTCAAAGGTTGAGAAGAGTCTGAACAAGTTGGTAGATTAACATCCGTTGTTGGGAAGAATCCGTAAACTTGTTTCAGAAGTCTTGAAGTTGAATCAGCAATAGAGCCGCATCCGTTGTTGGGAAGCGTCCGTAAACTAATTTCAAAGGTTGAGAAGAGTCTGAACAAGTTGGTAGATTAACATCCGTTGTTGGGAAGAATCCGTAAACTTGTTTCAGAAGTCTTGAAGTGGAACCGGTGTAGGGTTTCCTGATGATGAGCTTGTGTAAAACTGCATCGGTTTTTGAACACTTTTGACATTCGAATGCCCCAAGTGGTGATGTAGATAAATTCCTGGCTTATTACAGGTGTTGGTCTACAATCGGTCGTTCACAGATATTTCCTGGGTTGTTACAGGTGTTTGATCTGGAATTCTTCAGACATGCCCTGGCTGGATACAGGAATCGAATTTGGAAAGGTGATAGTTGATAGATATGCCCTGGCTGGATACAGGAATCGAATCTTCAAACTCTTCAGACGTGCCCTGGCTAGATACAGGAATCGAGTCTGGAAATGTGGTCAACAGATATGCCCTGGCTGGATACAGGAGTCGAATCTGGAAATGTGATAGTTGATAGATATGCCCTGGCTGGATACAGGAATCGAATCTTCAAACTCTTCAGACGTGCCCTGGCTAGATACAGAAATCGAGTCTGGAAATGTGGTCAACAGATATGCCCTGGCTGGATACAGGAGTCGAATCTGGAAATGTTGTAGTTGATTTGTTGAACACTTTTGACATTCGAATGCCCCAAGTGGTGAAGAAGGAGTCTTGAATCAGATTACTCTGCATATTGAGAGATTTCTTGAAATCTTGACTGGACTGCCCCAGGTTAATTGGATTTTGAAAGATCTGTTGGATCTTGACTGGACTGTCCCAGGTTAATTGAATTGTGACATGCCATGCCCCTTGTTGATAGGAGATTTGATGGAAGTGTTATCCTCTTGAAGTGATTTTGATTTACTGAGAGAGTTTTCGTTCCTCCGAACATTCGCTGTATGAAATTCTTCGCTGTCAAACAAAAAGGTCAAATGCAGACAGTGATATTCGAATAATGCAAAGTTTTATGTTTGTCTCGAAGTTTTGCAAAACGCGTTTTTTAGAAGAAAACTTTTTTTTTAAGACAAATCAACACAAGATTTAGAGCAAAGCCCTACAGGATTCAGGATACCTTTTGTAACAGTATGCTTTCGAACTAACCCATGCTTCAATTAGGACTTTTGAAGGGTTGTAACGTGGCTTGGTTCACGGTTTAAGAAACAAAGGATAAAGGCTCAAAGTATATTTGTACCCACCCGCTCTTCGTGATGTTCTTCATACCTAAGCTCAGTTAATTGCGTCATACTCTATTTTGAGTTTTGAACGACTTTTGGGCAATGGTACACCAGTTGAATTTGGGGAGACAGTCATCATTTCCTTTTTCTTTTTCAACATTTTCATGTTGTTGAGGATTTTGTAATGACCTCACTATTTTGATTTTGATTTGTTATCCCTAACTTTTTCCTGACTGTTACCGTTTTCCGGGATTACTGTCAGCGGGATGCCCCAGCTTTCTTAAGCCTCCTTTATAGTTTTTGGCTCAGTGGGCTTTTTCTCTTTTGAGAGATTGACTGTCTATGTGATAGGGAACCACCCCTGTCTTTTGATTCCAAAGGAATGCCTTCTTTTTTGACATCGTTCGTTGTATTACGAACTGAGAGTTTGCGACTTCAATGCGCATTTTCTCATGAATTAACTGAGATACTACCCTGCCCCAGGTTTATATCAAAGGTTTCGATTGTTTAGAACAGAAAACTCCTACTTCTTTGGCTCGAAGGGGTTGACTAGGGATTAACTTCCTTATAACTCCAGTGTTTGGGGATTGAAAGAAATGCCTGTACATCATCAGCAAGGTCTGTTCAAAAGCATACTGTATAAGATCATGGTATTGTTTCGTCATCCTCCCTCTAAAGGCTTACAGCTTTTTATCAAGAGTCAAATATCATAAAGAAAAGCATAAGAGTAGTGAAACGAATGGATGAATTCAAGACAAACATATGCAATGCATTAATGAAAACAGAGTTTAACATCAACAGATAATTGTTTGACAGCAAAAGAAATTACTACTTTGAAAATTCAAAAAAGAAGCAAAAGTCTTTCAGCTCGAGCTTCGTCACTTCAAGTGGAGAACCCTTTAACGGAAGATTTTCATCTCGCCGTCTGGCATGAATTCCAGCACCCCAATGTCGATCAGATCTTGAATCTTGTTCTTCAAGACCCAACAGTCGTTGGTGTCGTGTCCCGGGATGTAGGAGTGGTAAACACAGAATGCATCGGGATGATAGTTAGGAGAGGAGGTATTGAGATTCTGAGGAGGGTCCTTTACGGTAAGCAAGTTGACCTCCAACAGACGCTTCAGTATAAAGAATGATGGTATTTCAGTCTCCGTAAACTGTCTTCCCGACTTTTCCTGCTTACGCCGATTACCCCGTTGACGCTGGCGAGGTTGTTGATGGGTTTGTGACCCTGAAGCGAGCAAAGGAGCTTTCCCCTTGCCTTCTTGAATGGATGGAGGCTGAGCGGTGACTTGCTCTTTGACCTCATATGTTTGCCCCAGTTGGTTGTTTGGAAGCAGTTGGCGGACAAGAACCCTGAGTTCCTCTTGTCTTTGAGATAGGTCTTGGATGAGAGCCATCTGGCCCACCAACTGTCCCATCACTTGGGTCCTCAATGTTGTCAGATCAAACTGCAGCTCCGCAAGCTGATCACTCCCGGCATTGTTGGAATTCCCCAAGCCCTTGGTGAGGAGAGCTTTCATCTCCTCTTGCTCCAGAGACAAGTTCAGGAACATCTCCTGCAGCTGAGCAGTCTGGTCTTGGATGTCTTTGACAGACCTTTCTAGAGCCATCTCTTGCTGAAATAAACAGTAGGAGAGTAAGGAAACCTGAAAAAGGAAAGATTGTCAAAATGCAATGCATGATATGCGGATGCAATGCTTTCAAGGATCTCTTGGGGTAAACACAAGAAAATGTTAGAGGTTGAACTCTGCTCTTGGATTGGGGATCTCTGCACCGGTGGACGTCCTTCCACGAGAATCAAGTTCACCATGTCAAGTGGGTCATAGCCACGGATTCAAGTTGTTGCATTTGATCTTTGATTGGAGAGCTTTGTATCGGTGGATGTCCTTCCACGAGAATCAAGCTCACCATGTCGAGTGGGTCATAGCCACTGATTCAAGTTGTTGTTCTTGAACTTTGATTGATATTGGTTAGAGGAGAAACCTCTTTCCCCTTGGTAGATGTCTGGTTCAACATAACCCTGCATCAACAGAACCCTCGAGATCCTTGAAATGGTTATTGAAAATGCTATGGTATGATGTCATGATGTTATGTACATGTATGCAGAAAAGCAAGTGAGTGTATATACAGACAAACATATTCACACAAAGCAAACAAGTCCTTAGGTTTAGGCTTGTATGAGGTTCAGGTACTACCCTCTTGAAGTTTGTTGGTTAAAACCTGTCCTATCAAAAGTAACCGGGTTCTAAGGAGCTCAATATCATCGGATTGTTTTCTGTGTTCATTGTTTCGGTTTAGCCACTTACTGGCGACCAAAATATTCCAAGAAAACAATCCTCAAAAGAGTGTAGTATCGAGGATCTACCAACTTCGGACTGCACCAAAGTCGGTCATCTCACTACCCCTAAAAAGGCTAAGATGGTCGATTAAGGTTCTAAGAGTTCGTTAGTGCTTCATGACATCACACAGCGGCCCCGTACTCTCCTTGACTACTCAAGGGTTACCGGTACTCACAAATATGTCACACTAACATAGCTTACTGCTTCAACCATGTCGGTATACCCCGCACAGTTCCCTCGCAGTTTTTTTGTTGCTATTTACCTAAAAAGGTGTCCCAAATTCGGGTGGAGGATTTACAACAAACCCCAAACAAGAACTCAAAAGATAAAGCAATCAAGTCAATCAAAGAAAGAAAGTAAAGGTGATCTAAACCCTAAGGTAACCCCACTTTAAAAAATTCCCCAGCAGAGTCGCCAGTTCTGTGATACGGTGGGAGAACTGACTTGAGTTTTGCGTTTTGTTTTCGCAAATGTTTCGGTTGAGCAAGAGTCGCCACCGACTTTTTATTTTATCCTAAAGGAAAGGTTAAAAAAGCACAGCAAAAACCTTTTGAGATATTTTCTTGGGTTCGGGGAGTAGATTATAGAAAGGGAAGGTATTAGCACCCTTTCTATCCATGGTTATCCATGGGCTCTTAGTTACTTGCTTAGATCACTTGCCTTTTGTTTTCAATTGTTTTAAATGGTGCTTGTGTGTGTGGGTTTGAAAATGTTTTGAAAAGAAGCCAATGTGGTGGCAACCTTTGTAATGATCCATGTGGGGATGTATACAAAGATGTATGTCTTTTGAAAAGGTTTTCATTTGTTTTTTGAAAGTTGTTTTGAAAGTGTAGTGATGTGTGGTTTAGAAAATAGGCAAGTGTTTTGTTTTGCAAGTTTGATTCAAGTAACTAAGAGTTTGTCTACTCCTAAATTTCTCAAAGATTTCTCCTATGTTTTTAACCCTTTTAACAATTTTGTTCCACCATTGCATTTGGTGGACAATCTTGTGTTAGGATGTGAAAGGGACGGGCGCGGGTCATCGTTTAGACCATAATTGCAACGGTGTTAAGTATCTTTGGGCATTTTCTTTAAGGGACTTGATCATTTGTTTTTGTTTGTTTTGAAAAGTGTTATCGAGGGACTATGATCATTTAATTTGTTTGTTTTGCCCAAAGAGACCTAACATGCAATATGGCCCATTTTTGAAAGGCAACAAGTGGAATACCCTAGGGGGTGCAAGTGTGATTGTGTATTGATTTCATGTATTTGTCTTGTATTAGGTTATCTAGCGTTTGATTTTATGTACATGCAAACCCTAGATCTAACCATGGTATAATTGAAAGCGGTAAATTGCGAAAATGTAAAATCTATGCTATTACAAAATGGTATCCGGGAGTGGGGGTACATGTGTATGAATGGGGATGAGACTTATAGTATCCAATAAGTTACAACCAAATCGAATTTGCGATCAAATGTAAATATCGAATATACGAATATAAGATAAACAAATGTGTATAGGGCAATGTGAATGTATTTGTATTGTGTAAGTGCGAGATGTATATGCATATGTGATTATTTACAAATGCGACAAGGTGAAATTAATGTGTGTTAGGGTATTTGTTTTGACCTAAATAATAATTAAGCGTCCTTTTAATGATCTTGTATTTCTTTTAATATGTACAAAAGAAAATGTTTTAATTGTATGTTCAAGTTTTAATTAAATTGTGTTTTAAGAAAAGAAAATATTTCTAAGTTTTAACTATGCATACAAAAAGTATTTTTCATTTGTTATGAATTGAATTATGTATGTTAAAAAGAAATGTATTTTTAATTGTTATGTACAAAAAGTATATTTAAAAGAAAAAAGGTATTTTCAATTATATTGTATGATATATACAAATATAATTTAAATTAGATATTTTAAATAAAAAGTGTTTTTATATGTGTTAGTATTAATGTATTAGTATAACAAATCTATTAAATTAGAAAAAAGAAACTATGTGGTGTTTAGAAATATTAAATGTTTTAACTTAATAAATAAAAAATGAAATAGGTTAATTAATTAACTGGAAAAAAAAAAGAGTTGTTTTATATAAGAGGTTTAGAGTTTTTAATGGGCTTTAGAGAGGTCAAAACGGGTTAGGCCCATTGTTCTGAAGCAAACATTTTTTAGGGTTTAGATTTGTTTTCATTTGGGACAAGGCGTGTAGGGTTTGTAAGGTGCGCCGCTCATGGGGGTTTTCTTCTTCTCCGTTCATCCTCATGCATGTCTCGGTACTTCCCTCCGTTCGAGGCCACCGGCGCCACCCATCTCCCTCCTCCTTACACTCGCTCCAACGGCAATATAAAAGGTATGAATTCGTTCAAACGCATTAGGGATCTTGTGTTTTTGCATGCTTAGTTCTTTGCTTATTGATTCAGATTATGTACTTCTTTGGTTCGAGTTATGCGAAGAGGGAAAAAATCTGTACCTTTCTGAGGAGACGGAGGAGGGACGGCGGTGGAGGCGCCCAGGCGGCCAAGGGTGGAGCGAGATGATGACGGACTTGTAGCAATCCCGGTTTGTCTTCTTTAATGCTCTTTAGGGTTTGATGATGATTTTCTTTTGCACTGAAAACCCTTTTGTGAAACCTCACTTTTTTTCTTCTTCTCTCCTACTATATTCACGTCGCCTTTGATACTTTTGCTCAATGATGTTTTTTGTTACTGAGGGGCTTTTGGGTTTGATTATCTTCCTTCTTCGTCCCTGAATGGCCTTGAGATCAATATGCTTTTGGTGTTTGTTTTTCCACCCTGTGATGAACTCAGAGTTCTGAGGGGGTTTTGCCTGTATGCTTGAAATGTTGCTTTCTGAGCTTGATGCCTATGTTGCCTTAAACGCTTTGTTGAAATGCTTGCTTGTGTTGCTTTTACCGTTTCTTCTCTTATTGCTTTGAGTTGGACGCCTGGAGCTTTTCTTTGAGTGGCCTTCTGAGATGATGCTTGATACTTTTGTTACTTCTGTGGGTTGCCTTATTCTGCTTGCCCAATGATGAGCACTTCCTCTGAGGGCCCGATGTTTGGGTTTGGAAATAGTTTTGGTTTTGACAAGTTAAGGCTTTTTGGATTAGGCAGGTTGTGATGGTTTAAGCAGGTTTTTGACAGGCAGGGTGAGTTAGCTTCAGGCAGGGTTGTGGTGTAGCTTGCCTATGCAGGTTTTTTGCTTGAAGTTTTATGCCTTTCAGGATGGACTTCAGCAGGCTTGGGATATGCAGGTTATGGTTAATGCAGGTTATGGTTTAGCAGTTCGTGTTTCAGGTTTTCTGGTTTTGGCTCTTAAGGGCTGGACAGGTTATATGCTGATATGGCATTTGGCTTAGGTTTTGTTTCTATGCAGGTTTAAGGGTTTGGTGTCCAGGTTTGGGTGTTGACAGTAGGTAAGGGTTTAGACAGGGGTTGAGCTTCAGGCTTGAACTTAGTTTATCAGGCCATTGCTTGTCTTGTATGGTTATGAGGTTTTTAGGCCATGTATTGCTGGTTTCTGAGCTTAACAGGTTTGCTTCAGTATGTGGTTTGCTTGCATATGCAGGTTGTGAGTTTTTTATATTTTCTGCCCCCTCTCCTGCTGAACTATGTTGTTCTTTTTGTATATTTTTTTTTATCTATCCTGCCTAAGCCTGAAAACCTGCATCTTATCTCTCTCTCTATCTCTTAGTACAATTTAAATATTAAACTATGCTTTTTTCTGTACTTTTCTGAAAGTGGCTACTGATGGGAAATGATGAAAAAAAGAAAGCTTGCTTGCATAATTTCTTACTTCTGCATTCTTTATCTTCTTGACAGCTTTCTACACTTTGTGAGCTTTCCATATCTTTGCCAAATCTTTTTCATGACAGCTTTGAGTAGACTTTGGCACTTTTGACAGCAAATTGTACTTTTATTTTTCAGTTTGGTTGAACTTGAACTATGCAGTTTGGAATTTTGAATTTATGCATTTGACATTTTGCATTCATGATTAAATTCTTCCCTCTTTGTGAACCGGGAGAAATCCCGTGATTTGCAGAGAGGGTTAACTGATCCCAGTCAGTGGCCCTTAATGATGACTGCAAATTTTATCTGTCTTTTCAATTTAACTGCTTTTTGACTTTTCTCTTTTCTTTTTGCAGATGAATATTGGAACACCGGAGCGAGGGATAGCGGATGAAGATTTGAAGATTAGACAAATAATTAGGATAATCTTTTATTTAAATTTAGATCAATGTAAAACTATTGTTTGTAATTAAATCATAAACAATAATTGTACAATTAATTTAATAATAAATAAAAGCTTTCATTATCCAATTAATTCTGTTTTCTCTTTCTTTATTGTTTATTTATTATTTAAAACTCTTTGAATTAAAATAATTGAAAACTAAATTTCAATCACTTAATTTAGAATAATAAATAATTTAAATAAAACAATGTTTTAGTAATTGACCAATTAAACCTGTCCTTTCCAATATCCAAAGCAAAGCAGCAGTTAACCAAAATAAACTGATCAAGCGCATTCCCTTTTCACTGATTCTTTGCCAAGCACTGTAAATTCAATACTGCATATTTCTTTTGACTGGCTCAAACAAACCAACGTGAACTCAAACCAACTGCCTCTTTTACTGATTAAATCGAAACAATACGAATTCAACCCGAATCTTGGAATAACTTGCAAAATGCTGTGGAATTTTAACCTTTATGAGAATATGTCTATAAAACCTTAATTCCTGATTAAATGCCAACGAACATTCGCCTGATTAAAATTGATCCAAAATCAACCAAAACCCTAAGCCAATTATTTGAAGCAATCCAGAGTCCTGAAAATCAACAAAACCCTAATTTTGTTTGACTGACGAGAAAAGTCCGTTTGTCCGATTCTTGAGTCAGTTTGAAAAATCAGGAAACGCCTGAAGCTGAGATTTCTTATGGAAAAATGCGAGGGCAAATTTTGGGGTACAACAATAGTAATCATCTTTTGGATTGATCTTTTTCCTGAAAAGGCAAAACATCAGTTGTATGCGATGTCATGATGTATGAGATGCATGATGTCATGATGCTCAAAATGAGATAGTGTTGGATGCACTTTGTCATGTATGTAAACAGGATGTATGAAGTGTGAAATGTCTATGAATGTATTTTCGTCTAGGAAAATAAATCCTTGACGACTGGCCGGGGAATCAAATCCTGGGCTGATGTTGAAGAGAAGAGTTCTTCGTTTCCGCTGGGGATGATGGTTGCAAGAATAAACCGATAGGAGAAGATGACTCCGTTGGGGCATAAACTTGTTGGAGAGATTACTCTGAGGGGAATTACTCTGTGGGAAGAGATAGTTCACTGAGGCTTTGATGAGAGCTTCGCTGGGGATTCTGCTCATAAGTTATGTTGGAGAATTTGATGAACTCCGCTGGGGGTAGGAAGAACTTCGCCAAGGACGGACTTTCCACGGTAATCAGCTGAGGATAACCCAGTTATAAGCCCTGATGGGAAATAACTTCTAAATAAAGTCGGGGAGAGTCGTTCGTACTCTGCAGGGGATAAGCTTCCAGAATCTACTGGGGATAAGCTCCGAGACCTGCTGGGGATATGGATTCCACTCTCCTGGGAAAATTAATTTTAGACTGTACTGGGGTGTTGGTATTCCGTCGGGGAACAATCTCATATTAAGACTGTCGGGGACGCTTGTTGAGGGATGTCTATACTCCGCTGGGGATTGTTGAGGTCTTCTGGGGATACCCAACTTCCTTAAAGCTGACAGTAGACTAACTATGCTTGAGGAGAGTATCATTGACTTGCTAGGGGAATATTGTGCCTGTCCAGGGTTGATAGGAAACCAAATCTACTTGGGGAAAGCAATGCCGAATCTTGTCTTACTCTGTGGGGGAGTTGAGGTAGCTTGGTCACGTTCTTCAGTTGAACCTACCTTGGTACCTTGGCGGACAAAGCAACTAGACCGCTTGATTACTTCAAAACTGCCCCCTGTTTCTGATGTCACTTGTCATTAACCCTTTGTTTCGTCTGTAAACATTTATGATCTAGCAATTTAACGTCAAATGCATATATCAAAAATCAGCATTGGACGTTCTTCGCAAAACAAAACAGAAAAAGGAAAAACAATGGATAATTTGTCTGAAAAATTGAATTTGTATTGATTTTGAAATTTGCCTGTAAATAGGCGTTTATGTACAGGAGGCTGGCGTCCTAGTAAGAGAACACCGCCGAATAGCATAGAGTTTATACAATTTTGAAAAGGAAACAAAACAGCTATGTGAAAACTAATCCCACTGGGTTCCAACTCTGCTATCGCCTTTATGTCTTCAAGCGTCTCATCATTTTGCTGCTTAGTTGAAGATGAAGTTGATTGATCGATGCCGAAGTCTGAGCCCTGATAGTTGATGCCGTATTCTGGATGCAAGGTGATCCAATGAGACATAGTATTACGCTTTATCCCTAACTTTTGCCTGGACCGCCCTTTCGGGTTTTCAGTCCATCGGGATACCCATTTTTGCCCAAGCCGCCTTTTCAGGTTTTCAACTTGCCGGGTGTACAGATTCTTTTCATTTTCATCCCTTATTTTGCCCGAACCCTTTTGGTTCGCCGGGAAGCCCTTATTTTTGCCTAGGTGTGTCAACCTAGCGGGTCCTTAGTTCATGCGTAGTATCTTTTTACTATGTCTGCATTAGCAGGGTGAGGAAGGTCGTCACCATCCATGGTGGTTAGAATCATAGCTCCTCCTAAGAAGATATGTTTAACCACAAATGGCCCTTCGTACGTAGGGGTCCATTTGCCCCTGGGATCACTTTGAGGAAGGATGATGCGCTTGATTACTAGATCTCCGACTTGATACTCTTGTCGTCTGACTTTCTTGTTAAATGCCCTGATCATCCGTTATTGGTACGTCTGACCATGACAGATAGCAGTGAGCCTCTTTTTGTCAATTAGATTTAATTGATCAAGCCGAGTCTGGATCCAGTCATCTTCGCTCAAGTCTGCATCCTTCATTATCCGGAGAGAGGGTAGTTGTACTTCAATAGGCAAGACTACCTCCATGCCATAGACCAAGGAAAAGGGAGTTGCCCCTGTTGACGTCCGCGCTGAGGTGCGGTAACCATGAAGAGCAAACAGTAACATTTCGTGCCAATCTTTGTAGGTCACTGTCATCTTTTGCACAATCTTCTTGATATTCTTATTTGCTGCTTCTACATCCCCATTCATCTTCGGCCGGTAAGGTGAAGAGTTGTGGTGCTGTATCTTGAATTGCTCGCAGAGCTCAGTGATCATCTTGTTATTAAGATTGGTACCATTATCTGTAATGATCCTCTCAGGTACACCGTATCGATAGATCAGGTTGTGCCGAATGAATCGTGCCACGACGCTCTTGGTTACAGTGGCGTAGGAAGCTGCTTCAACCCACTTTGTGAAGTAGTCGATCGCTACCAAGATGAATCGATGTCCGTTAGATGCCGTAGGTCGGATCTCGCTGATCATATCGATGACCCACATTGCAAAAGGCCAACATGCTGTCAAGACGTTCAGAGGAACCGGAGGAATGTGCACCTTATCAGCATAGATCTGGCATTTATGACAAGTTCGTGAATGCTGATAACAGTCGGCTTCCATTGTGGACCAGAAATATCCTGCCCGAAGGATTTTCTTTGCCATGGTATGTCCACTGGAGTGTGTTCCGAAGGTACCTTCATGTAGCTCTGCCATGATCTTTTCTGCTTCAGTTTTATCCACACAACGCAGTAAGGTTGGATCATGGTTTCGCTTGTAGAGAATGCCGTTGCTGAGGAAGAACTTTGCCACAAACCTTCTTAGGAACTTCTTGTCATTGACCGATGCTCCCTCGGGGTATTCTTGAGCCTCAAGGTACCTTTTCACTTCATGATACCAAGGTTTCTCTGTTACCTCTTCGGTCTCGAGATCGCAGCAATGTGCAGGTTCATCTAATTTCCAAATGATGATCCGGGGCGCCTCGTTGTCCCATTTGACTTTGAACATTGAAGACATCGTAGCTAACGCGTCCGCCAACTGATTCTCCTCTCTTGGGAAGTGTTCAAAAGTTATCTCCTCGAAGTGAGGAAGCA
The DNA here is from genome assembly GCA_948472305.1 of Vicia faba. Lineage (NCBI taxonomy): Eukaryota > Viridiplantae > Streptophyta > Magnoliopsida > Fabales > Fabaceae > Vicia > Vicia faba. The sequence continues at coordinate 1,496,822,231 of OX451735.1, read as the reverse complement.
ATGTCAGCACATACTCCTTGTAAGGAATAAGATTTGGGTGTTTCGTATCCCACTCTCCTTTGACCTGATTGATCACGAGAGCGGAATCTCCGAAGACACTCAGAAACTTGATCCTTAGGTCAATTGCAGCTTGAAGACCCATGATACATGCCTCATACTCCGCCATGTTGTTGGTGCAGTTGAAACATAGTCGGGCAGTAAGTGGAGTATGAGTGCCTTTAGGGGATATGATCACAATGCCGATACCATTACCCAAAGCGTTTGAGGCTCCGTCGAAGTGCATAGACCATCGGGATCCTTCCTCAGGTCCTTCATCCGGTCCAGGTACTTCACAATCAGTTACTACCATGATATCTTCATCTGGAAATTCAAAGTTCAACGACTGGTAATCGTCCACAGGTTGGTGTGCCAAATGGTCTGCCAATACACTTCCTTTGATTGCTTTTTTAGTCGTGTACTGGATGTCATATTCCGTCAAGATCATTTGCCATCTTGCTATTCTTCCGGACAGAGCAGGCTTTTCGAATATGTACTTGATTGGATCCATTTTTGAAATCAACAGGGTAGTGTGAGTCAACATATACTGTCTCAGCCGGCGAGCAGCCCATACCAGAGCGCAGCAAGTTTTCTCGAGTAGTGAGTACCGAGTCTCACAGTCGGTAAACTTTTTGCTCAGGTAATAAATAGCGTGCTTTTTTCGGCCAGACTCGTCATGCTGCCCCAGCACGCACCCCATTGAGTTGTCAAGTACTGTCAAGTATAGTATTAGAGGTCTCCCTTCAACCGGTGGCATAAGGATGGGTGGTTCTTGGAGATACTCTTTGATCTTTTCAAAAGCAGCCTGACATTCATCATTCCAACGTACTACTTGATCTTTCTTCAGTAGTTTGAAGATTGGCTCACAGGTAGCAGTTAGATGCGAGATGAATCGGGCAATGTAATTCAACCGTCCTAGAAAACCTCTGACTTCTTTCTCTGTCTTGGGAGTTGGCATCTCTTGTATGGCTTTCACCTTGGCAGGGTCCACTTGAATACCTTTGTCGCTTACAATGAAGCCCAGCAATTTTCCAGATCTCACCCCAAAGGTGCACTTGTTTGGGTTCAACCTCAGCTTGTACAACTTCAGACGGTCAAACAGCTTCCGTAGATGGTCAAGGTGTTCCTCCTCAGTTTGGGACCTTGCAATCATATCATCGACATACACTTCTATCTCGTGGTGGATCATATCATGAAATAAAGCAACCATGGCACGTTGGTAAGTCGCCCCAGCATTTTTCAACCCAAATGGCATGACCTTGTAGCAAAAAGTGCCCCACTGAGTAACAAAAGTGGTCTTCTCCATATCTTCGGGAGCCATCTTGATCTGATTATAACCGAAGAAACCGTCCATGAAGGAGAAAACTTTATGCTGAGCAGTATTGTCAACCAGAACGTCGATATGAGGCAGAGGGAAATCGTCCTTAGGGCTGGCCCTGTTCAAATCCCTGTAATCAACACACATTCGGACCTTACCATCTTTCTTTGGCACTGGAACCACGTTGGCAACCCACTGAGGGTAAGAAGTTACAACTAGAAACCCGGTATCAAATTGTTTCATAACCTCAGCTTTGATTTTCTCGGACATCTCTGGACGCATACGGCGGACCTTCTGCTTTACCGGAGGGCAATCTTCCTTGGTAGGTAGGTGATAAACCACAATGTCAGCATCCAAACCAGGCATGTCTTCGTAAGACCAAGCAAAGATTTCCATGTAGTCATGCAGCATCTGAATCAACCGTTGTTTCAAACTGAGCTCTAGATTGGCACCAATCTTGACTTCCTTTATGTCCGTCTCAGTACCCAGATTTACCGTTTCCACTGGCTCTTCATGTGGCTGAATGGCCCTCTCTTCCTGGAGCAACAGTCTTGCAAGTTCACCAGGCACTTCGCAATCATCTTCACCTTCGTCCTCGGCTAAGTTGATCGGATTTTCAAAGTCATAACTGGCAGTAGCAGAGTCGTTATCAGCGAGATCCAGAGTGGATTGGAACCTGTATAAGTGGGTGTGTGTAAATATAGTTGTTTTGCAATATATGATAAAGAAAGAAAAGGAGCACAAGATTTGAAATGCAACAAACGTCCAATGTTTTGATTAATGATATATGAAAATGTCATACAAAAGCCCTCATAAATGGAGTGACGGTGCCCCGGGTAGGACACCGAGCCATAAAAGTTTCAACATATTGTTTGTTACAAATTGAAAACAAAAGAGTTCATTACTGAGTGACAAAAGTAATAGGTGTAAAGTCTTTGGCAGTCCAGTTTCTTGGTCCACTGTCGGTTGTTGGGTAGATCCAACTGTCAAATTCCGCTTCCTCCACATCGTCCTCAATAGCATTCACTCCTGGGTTGGTGATGAACACAAGAGGTCTTCCGATCCTTGCTTTGCGAACAGCCCTCTGAGCCTCTGCAGTGAAGCCCAACCCAAACTTGTCAGTCTTCGGAGTGAAGTCAGGAAGTCGACCCCAGTTTGCGCACTCGCCTTTCTTCAAGGAAGCCATCTTCATAGGAGGGTCTTCACTCATAGTTTCGGCTGACGCCAACGTCTGAGGCACCTCTTCAAAGTGTTGAAAGGGGGTTTCAATGAATTCCCCGTCCATTTCTATGTATCGGAACGAGTTTAAGTGGCTGACCATATACTCTTCTTCTCCTTGATCTGTCACAATTTTTCCTCTAACCGGGTACTTAAGCTTTTGATGTAGTGTGGAGGTCACCGCTCCAGCCTTGTGGATCCATGGACGACCCAGCAAACAAGAGTAGGATGGATGGATGTCCATCACATAGAAAGTTGAATCAAAGACTTGAGAACCAACCCTGATTGGAATGTCAACTTCGCCATGTACCATTCTCTTCGAACCGTCAAAGGCTCGGACAACAATGTTACTGGGCTTGAGCTCCAGACCCTCATAAACCAATCTGTCTAGGGCCTTCTTGGGCAATACATTCAAAGAAGAACCGGTGTCCACCAACACATGGGCCAGAGTAGTGCCCCTGCATTCAATAGAGACATGCATGGCATCATTATGGTTCTTTCCTTTGGCGGTCAGATCGACGTCAGAGAAGCCCAAACCATTATCGGCAGTCAAGTTAGCCACACAATCAGTGAATTGATCAGCAGACGTTTCTTGTGGCACATGGGCCGTCTTCAGGAAGGAGATCAGGGCCTTGGCATGGGCCTCTGAACATAACAACAGTGATAGCATAGAAATTTTTGATGGGGTGTGCCCCAACTGCTCAACAACATTGAAATAACTTTTCTTGATAATTTTGAGGATCTCCTCCATCTCTTGCTGGGAGGCTTCAATAGTGGTTGTCTTCGGCGCCTCCGTCAGGGCAGGCAAATCAGCAGCAATCCCTTTGCCCCGAGTATCAGAGGACTCGACAGCAGGGGTAGAAACAGGAACTTGATTGGGAAGTGAAACATGCACACTTGCGGGTGTGGTGATAAGGGTTTTTTGAATAGTTGGCGGTGCAATATCTGGTGAAAATAGCCTACCACTACGAGTAATTTTGGCAGGTCCGGTGATGCTATTGACACCGGTACTTGTATCAAATTCTTGCTTTACCCCAAGAACATAAACATTTACCCCATAATGCCATGGGACAGCTTTGTCGGATATATAAGGGAGGGCCCCCGGAACAGTAATGATGATAGGAGCAATCTTCTGAGTGGACACGATTTTGACAGGCTTCTTTGAAGGAGCCTTGGGAGGTTTGTTGAAAATAGTGACAATAGAAACTTCTTCGGCAGGGACAGCAGGAACAACAATCTTCTCAAACAAGATTTCCTTGCTATCCATCAGGCTTTGGATACCTGATTTCAGCAAAGGACAACCAAAAGGCGAAACAGCACATAGAAGGCAATCTTTATCACATCCCGGAAATAAACCGGCTAGCAACAGATTCCTTTTAACAGTTGATAACGGAGTAACAATCTCTTCCACGGAGGCTACATATTGGTCTTCTTCCACAGCATTCACTCCATGTTGGGGCATGGGAGCAGTCACAACATTGGGTCTTTCGGGCGCCTCAAACTGTATTTCTTTAGCATCAATAAGGTCTTAAACCTTATTCCTCAGAGCCCAACAATCGTCCGTAGTATGCCCGGGGCTATCAGAGTGATAAGCACAACGGGCGTTGGGGTTATACTTTGGAGAAGTTGTGTTCACCACCTTCGGAGCTTCCTTGATAGTTACCAGATTGGTTGACAGTAGTTGCGGCAAAATCTGAGACAGGGTCATACTGAGCCGAGTGTACTGCCTTTTGGGCCTCTCACCCCTTTGTTGATTATACTGCTGAGGAGCAGCAGCAGACTTTGAAATTACCAATGCATTGACAGCTTGGCGGCGTTCCGATTTAACTTGTCTTCTGGGACCATAAACAACACTAGCTTCCTTCTTGAAAGGCTTCTTATCAGTACTCGCGGAGGCACCTTTCTGTATCTTCCCTGACTTGATACCAGCTTCTATCCTCTCACAAGTCAAGATCAAGTCTGTAAACCCAGCAGAAGAATTACCGATCAGATGATTGAAGAATGGACCAGACAGGGTCCCTAGGAACATGTCAACAAGTTCACGGTCAGTCAAAGGAGGCTGCACCCTGCCAGCCAAGTCTCTCCACTTTTGCGCATACTCCTTGAATCCTTCGCCCGTTCCCAGTGACATACCCTAAAGTTGGGTACGCGTGGGAGCGAGGTCAGAATTGTACTGATACTGTCTATAAAATGCAGTAGCCAAGTCCTCCCAGTTTCGGATATTGGCTCCATCTAACTGATAGAACCATTTGAGTTGAGACCCCGAAAGGCTATCCTGAAAGAAATGGATCCATAGGTTCTTGTCTGCAGTGTAAGGTTGGATCTTTCTTACATATGATCTGAGATGCAGCTTAGGACAGGAAGCCCCGTCGTACTTTGCAAAGGCAGGCGCCTTGAACTTGTGTGGGATCACCACCCCAGAAGATAAACCTAAATCTCCGAAATCCAACCCCGACACATTTTGAATCTCCATGGCACTTAAACGGTCCTCTAGTTGCTTGTATCTGTCTGCAGCAGGAGGGTACTATTCGTCATTGTAATCCGTCTCGTTGTTGGAGACCGCAGGACTAGGAGCTCTTCCCCCTTGGGGACTGTCTTTCTCTGCAGAGGAAGTAGCCTGATCAGCCTCATTATGTAGTGTATTTCCAAACCTCCGTCCAGTGTTAAACAGTGTAATCCTCTTCTTCTTCTTCTTCTTCTTCTTCAAGAGCAGAGCCTTCAACTCCTGTTGACCTTGGGCTAAGCTTATGACCAGCTCTTGAAACTGGGCGTTCTGGGCCTGGAGGGCCTTGATAGCTTGTTCATTGGATGATTCAGGATTCATGATGACTGTTCAAATAAACAACGAAGAAGATTAAGCAACCTGTGGAAAAAGGGTACCTGTTATGCATATGATGCAATGAGATGCGTATGTTTTATGTTTTCAAAGACAATCGGGATTCAACTTCGTAGACAAAAAGAAACACACTTCATTAGATTCAAACTTTAAATTGTTCAGCAACTTGCCCTTAGGCATTACAAGAAATGAAAATACTGAAAAGGAAATAAAAGCTGTAAAAGAAATCTCCAAAGCTCATCAGTGCTCCCATGGCCTCCTCTTCTCAGTATGGATATAGTCATTCAGGACCCGCTCTTCCTCCAATTGCTTAGTCAGCTTCTGAATCTTCCGTTCTTGTTCGTTGAACTTTTCCCGATAAAAATCCCGTTCTTCCTTTAGCTGCGCCCAAGATCTCTTTAGCGTATCAACATCAATGGGTATCTGAGGAGGGAGGACAGTTGGAGGAACCCTGTCTTCATCAGGAGATTCAAGAATGATAGGACTGACAGCTTCGTATGGCATACCTAACTTCTGAGCACGAATGCGGACCCATCTGCAATAGGGTTCCAATGGTAGAGAAGTCTTCGGTCCCAACTCATATGGGTCAGCTTTGTGAATTCTGTCCCAAGCCTTAATGAATCCATGGCGTAGTTTGTCATTGCCTACCTGAAATTCAAAATGGAAGTGAGGAACTAACATCTCATGAGGCCCTACTCTTCTGGCTCTTCCAAACTGACGGAGAGCTAAACATGGATTATAAGAGATTCCTCCCTGGGTACCGATCAATGGAACATTAGGGTATTCTCTGCAACGATCAATAACAGCTACCTCATCCAAACCTCTGAGAGTCCAAGTGATGTCATTATCAGTGAGAGACATTAACCTATGAGCCCAACCCTTTCCTTCTTCATTCTTCAGCACGAACTTAGGAAGGTGCGAAATAAACCACCTCACTAGCAAAGGAGCACAACACCATGGAGTTCCCCGTCTTCGGGAAGTACGAGCATAGAGTTGTTGCAGGATATCACCCAAAAGAGTGGGTACAGGATTCCGAGACATGAAGATCCTTATGGCATAGATATTGATAAAGGTGTCAGGATTTGGAAACAATACCAGACCATAGATTAAAAGAGCCAGCATTTCTTCGTACGCCTTGAAGTCTAAGTCATTCCAGAAATCATTAGCTTTGCCAACCAGAAACTTAACCAAAAAGCCCTTAACTCCACTTCTAGTTTCCCAGTTAGCCAATACCTCTTCTTTGGTCAAGGGGAGGACTACAACAATCTCTTCAGGCCTAAGAGTCTTCTCCCAACCAGTGAATGGAGTTTTCTCCAAAACAGGGATACCAAGCAAATCAGAGAATTCTTCCAGGGTAGGGACCAGCTGGAAGTCTTGAAAGGTGAAGCAATGATACAGGGGATCATAAAACTGGGTCAGGACACTTATCAGTTGTTGGTCCCACTTTGAAGTGATCAAGCCAAGGAGAGAACCATGCCTCTTGATGAAGGAAGTAGTGTTTGGAATCCTATCAACCAAATCCTTGAGCAAAGTAGGTGGTTGAACAAAGTTGAGCCGGATAGTATTCCTACGCACGGGCATCATGATGTCCTACAAAACATAGCAAAGATGAAACCCTCTTGTCTTTGAAATGGGTCAGTCCTTATATAGGATGCATGCAATGGTATGATGGTATGATGCTATGATGAAGCACACCACAAGTATTCACAAAGGCAAGCATGATAAGGCACACAAGTCACACAAGACAACCCTTAGGTTTTAGGCCAGCATGAAGTTTAGGTATTACCCTCTTTTAGTTTCGTTGGTTAAAACCTGTCCTATCAAAAGTAACCGGGTTCTAGAGGATCTCAATATCATTGACTACCCTCAATCAGTTATAACTCCAGCATCGCAATCTTTTCTTGCGGCCAGAACCATCGTGAGAGTTTAGCCTCAATGAGTGTAGCATACTGCTACTGTTCTATGGCCAAGTTGGGTCAATTTAAGGTTCTAAGGTCGGTTGGTGTTTAATGACTCCTTAGAAGACCCATATTCTCCTCGTTGCAACACAAGGGATATCAGTACAGACCAAGGTGCCACACCAACGTAGCCACTGCTTCACCCATGCCGGTCTACGCCGGACAGGTCCCTCACAGATTATGCTACCTAAAAGGGTATTCCCCAGATCCGGGTTAGGATCTATGAAACTCCGATGCAAAGCCCACAAATATAAAAGCAAACAAAGAAAACAATTGAAAACAAAGGTGATTTAAACCCTAAGGTAACCCCACTTTTAAGAAAATCCCCAACAGAGTCGTCAGTTCTGTGATACGGTGGGAGAACTGACTTGAGTTTTTGCGTTTTGTTTTCGCAAATGTTTCGATTGAGCAAGAGTCTCCACCGACTTTTTATTTTATCCTAAGGAAAGGTTAAAAAGCACAGCAAAAAACCTTTGAGATGTTTTCTTGGGTTCGGGGAGTAGATTATAGAAAGGGAAGGTATTAGCACCCTTTCTATCCATGGTTATCCATGGGCTCTTAGTTACTTACTTAGATCACTTTCCTTTGATTTTAAATTGTTTGAAATGGTGCTTTGTGTGTGTTTTTTGAAAATGTTTTGAAAAGAGGCCAATGTGGTGGCAACCTTTGTAATGATCCATGTTGGGATGTATACAAAGGCGTATGTCTTTTGAAAAGGTTTTTCAATGTTTTTGAAAGTTGTTTTTGAAAGTTGTTTTTGAAAGTGTGTTGTGATGTGTGGTTTTGAAAATAGGCAAGTGTTTTTGTTTTGCAAGTTGGCAAGCAATTAAGAGCTATCTACCCTAAATTTCTCAAAGATTTTTGCTATGTTTTAACCCTTTTAACAACTTTTTTCCACCATTGTATTTGGTGGACAATCTTTTGTTAGGATGTGAACGGGACGGGCGCGGGTCATCGTTTAGACCATGATTGCAATGGTGCCAAGTATCTTTGGGCAATTTTTCTTTAAGAGACTTGATCATTTTTAGGCAACTTTTGAAAGCGTCATCGAGGGACTATGATCATTTGAATTGATTTGTTTTTGCCAAAGATACCTAACATGCAATATGGCCCATTATTGAAGGCAACAAGTGGAATACCCTAGGGGTGCAAGTGTGATTAGTGTTGTCAATTTTCATGCTTGTTTATCTTGAATTTAGGTCAAACTATTTGTTGTTTTCGATTTTCATACAAAACCCTAATTCTAACATGGCATAATTAGAAAACTTTTAAATGCGAAAAATAAAAGGTCCTAAGTTATTACACAATGATCATGGGAATGGGGGTACAAATGTTCAAATGGGGATGAGACTTCATAGGAGGATAGTGTCCAATATTTACAACCAAATTGAATTGCGCAAATATAAATGTAAAGATGTATAAGAATAGAGCAATATGTATGTGAAGGTATTTTTGTGTAAGTGTATATTTTATTCACAAATAAAATAAAAATAATTAAAAGAAAGTTAATTTTTGAATATTTTCATGTTTAGGGCCAAAGCCCTAATTTTGCTAAATAAAAGGTATTAATTATTTATTTAAGTATTATATACAATATTTATTAATTATGTGTAAAAAATAAATAAAAAGAAAGTATATTGTCCAAAAGTGATTTTCAAGTTAAATATTAATAAAAATAAAAATGTATTATTTTTTATGTTTTTAACCTAAATATACTAATAAATATATAAGTATTTACATTATTTATTAAATATACATTACATGTACAAAAATAAAATATTTAATATTATTAAAAAATTATATATTTTTTTTATAAAATGTTTTCAAAAGATAAAATAAAATAAAATCAGAAAATAAAAAGTGTTTTGTATTATTTCTTTGTATTTTAAATAAAAGTATGTTTAGATTTATTTATATACAAAACTAAATGAAACAAAATAAATGTCAAAAAAATGCAAAAAATGTGGGAAAAATATTTTTAATATTTTTTATGTTTAGACAAAAATATAAAAACAAAATCAAGAGGAAAAAATCAAAAATAACAAAGATATCTCAAAATGGGCCAGGGGGGGTGCATGTGTAAAAATAGGGTGCAAACAGAAAAAGCCAGGCCCAAGCCCAAGGATGGTTGTCTTCAACCTCCAGCACCTTCAAACACAAAAATGCGTGCGTTTTCTTCTCTGCTTGCTATCTCTTGATTCTTTGATTTTCAGCACAAACTCATAACATGAAAAATGTCAAGCATTGAACCACGAATCCAGACATATAAAAAACTTAACTTAACTCTCAGAAATGAGAGAGAATTTCTCCATTCCTAATTCTTAACCTAAGTTTTTGTCAATGTTCAGGTTCAAAATACTCTCAGCATATGCAATATAAATGGAAAGTGAGGATAGGTATAGCTTCAGGGACATGAATATGACATTTTTCATTCACAAACTTAAAGCTAACTCTTCCTAGATTGAGAGGTAGAAGTCCATGAACTTACCTGTTCAGCTTGGATCGTATCTGGCAATGGAGGCACTTTCAAGGCAAAGTGAGGATTGGTACAGCTTGCTTGAAGGTCAGGGATGATTCTCTAACCTTTAGTTTGCTTTGAAACCAAATGAATCAAGCTATAGCAATCCACCTGCAAAACAGAAAATGTGAAAATGGTGAAGTTGGTTAGAGGTGTTACAGGTCGTGTCCAATGCTTGGGATAGCTTGTATATGTGATATGAAGTGTGTATGAACTGGTTTTAGCAAGAATGCACGAGTGAATTGGCTTATGGAAGTCCAACTGCAGAGGTGACTCTGTTTTCTACAGTAGGATGGTGTTTTGAGGTTTGATGAGGTTTGGAAGGTGTTTTGGTCGTGCCTTAGCTCAGTTATGTTGTTTAGAATGTGTCTAACAAGTTTGTCTAAGCTAGTTCTTGCAGCAATGAGAGTTGTGTTTCAAAATGCAAGGTTTCTTCTATGTGAAGCAAGGAAATGCCAACTTGGTTTCTAGGCCTGTACAGGCCCCTCAAATGTGCTGCATCTTTTAGTCTTGATCAGTGTGTTATGTCCATGAATCTTGTGTCCAAAGATATGCATTGTACCTCTTGATTTTCAAACTTGACATAAAGTTCTACTTTACAAAAATGGATAAATCACTTTTTCCAATTAAGGCTTAATTCTTTGTGTAATGACTATATGAACAAAACAAAGCTAAAACACAATGGATTGGCATTTAATTATTGAGTAAGAAAAGGATTAGAGGCCTGTAACTAGCTTGCTCATGCTGATTTGAAAAATTGCAAAGTGTATGAACATGTACATGGCCATGAATCAAAGTGACTTTTGCTCAAATTGGCAAATTCGATTCTCCCTAACCACAAGGTTGTTTGATGAGTTCTTGGACATTTTGGAAAGCTTGGAATGTGTACTACAATCCATCTTTGTAATACAAATTGAAATTCCAAGTGGAAGCATGTGAAAAGTGGCCATGAATTTAGGCAAAAATCCTGCCTAGAATAGGTCAAAAATTTTCTAAGTTAAGAATGTTTTACACCCTTGTTCCAAAAATCATAACTTGAGCTACAAGCTTCTTTTGAGGAAACTTTGAATCAAAGTTGTAGATTTTGCAATGGACTACAACTCTCATGTTTTGAGTTTTCCTTGAATCCAAATGTATCTTGATGAAAAAATGGGACAAAGTTAGGAAAAAATTAGGGATTTTCATAACTTAGAAAAATTCTAAGTTATGAAAATTCTTCATTTTAAACCCTAATTTGCAATTTTTGATTTCTTGATGAAAAAGTTTCATAATTTGACATGTTTTGATGAAAAATGAATCTTGACACTTGATTTTGACCAAAAAGTCAAAGTTTGACTTTTCAGTATACAGTAAAAAAATTGATCAATTGACTGGAAAATTCATCTGTCAATCTTGTGCATTTGGGATCTTTTGAACTTTTTGAACATGTCAAGACAATGCCATGGGGTCCTTGAGTCCATATGTGAACTTGGTTTGCCATTGGCTAGGTCAAACAGTCAAAAATTGCCTTTGTGCAGTCAAAACCCTAAAAATGACCATTTTGCCCTTTTGGTGATCTGATCAAATTTCTTGTGGAATTATGATCCAAACTTGACCAAATGGTTCATATGAGTTCATCATGTTGATGTGGGTCAAATTTCATAAGGTTTGACTGTCAATTGACCACAGTTGACTTTTTCCCCAATACAGCTGATTTCTAGGTCAACTGTCCAATTGACTGGGCAAAGATTAGAATCAAGGCTTGAAACTTGGTAGGGATAAACTTGGGAGTCCAATATGAAGCATGAAAGTCATCTTAGGCATTTTAGGTCAAAACATCTTTGTGCAAACACAAACCCTAATTTGGGTCAACAGTGCAAGGAGAAGTCTTGAGCAGAGGAAAACCTAGTTGGATCTTGAACTCCAAGGGTCTTGTGGTGAGAAAATATTGAGAAAATGGGAGGGCAAATTTTGGGGTACAACAGCTACCTTTTGTATTTTTCTCATTTTTTTCAGCTTCATTTTGGACATTTTTGGCAGCGTGGGCTCAAGCTGTTGGGCCTCTCTCATTTTTTCTAACATTTACCTCCCTTTCTCCTTACAGCACCTCTGGCTCAATCTTTTATTATTTATTTTTTATTTTCATTTTTTTCATCAAATATATTTTCTTAAATATTATAAAATCATGAAAAAAATATAAATATGTTAAATATTGCATTTTGATTTATTTTATTTTATTTTCACATAAAAAATATATTTTTATTTTATTATATACTAACTATTTTTCTTAAATAAACTTGTAAAAATAAATTAGATTTAGATATATTTTTATCTTTTTTTTCATACTTATAAATATTTATTTTGACATATAAAAAGACTAAATATTTTTATAAATGTTATTTATTATTTTAAGACAAAAAATACACAAAAAAATAATACTTAAGGAACTTTATTTTCTTTTAAATTAGAAATTAGGGTTAACCATTTTTTTTTCAAGAAATAATTTCCTTTTCTTAATATATTAGGATTAGGTCAAAATTCTTTTGCATATGAAAAATAAAATAATTTCTTTTCCTTGCATATACATAACATTGCATATTTAAATTATATTGTATATTGTTTATTCAAATATTTGTACAAATTCGATTTGGTTGTAATAGTTTAAATTAGGTTTACATTATTGCAAATTCCCATTCACAATTTGTATTCCTCCCTCCCATAAAACGTTGTAATAGCGTAGTAATCTTTAAATTATGCAATTTACCGCTTTCATATACCATGCTAGTAATTAGGGCTTGTATGGCAAGATAAAAACAAATCGAATAGAAAACCCTAAATCCAAGACAAAATTAAAGCATGAAAATAACACACTTACACACAAGCACCCTTAGGGTTTCTCCACTTGGTTGCCTTATATAAAAATAGCCATATTACGCATGTGAAGTATCTTGACAAAACAAACAAATATAAGATCATAGTCCCTCGATGACACTATTCTAAGTTGTCTTACAAAATTATCTTGGTCCCTCAAAAATGCTAAGATACTTTGCAACATTGCTAATCATGGTTATACGATGACCCACACCTGTCCCGTTTACATCCAAATATAGGGTTGCTTACCAAATGAATGGTAAGACAACAATGTCAAAGGAATAGAAAATGAACAAGAAAGACATTTGAGTAGGTAGATTACTTCTAGTTACTTGGTCTATTTTCAAACAATTATCCTTGCTATCTTCAAAACAAACACACACACATTTCCAAACATCTTACAAACATTGAAAACATTTTCAAAAAGACAAACATCTTTGTATACATTCTTACGAACGAGAATCATTACAAAAATCTCCTAAACAATGGCCTCTTTTACAAAATACTTTCAAAAACCACACAAAGCATAATTTCAAAACAAAAAGCAAGTGATCTAGCAAGTAACTAAGAGCCCATGGAAAACCATGGATGAAAAGGGTGCTAATACCTTCCCTTTTCATAATCTACCCCCCGAACTCAAGAAACAATCTCAAAGGTCTTTCCTGTGCTTTTTCACCTTTCCTTTTGGATAAAAGAAAAGTCGGTGGCGACTCTTGCTAAACCACAACATTTGCGATAAAACGCAAAACCCTCAAGTCAGTTCTCCCACCGTATCACAGAACTGGCGACTCTGCTGGGGACAATTATAAAAGTGGGGTTACCTTAGAGCTAGATCACAATTATAAAAGTGGGGTTACCTTGTCCAAGTGGACCCTAAGACTGCAAGAGCATCCTCAAAAGTAATAAGTCCATACGGAGAAAGTCTCCTCAACATTGGCAATCATTAGTTCATTACTGCATTTTCATTTGTAATCTTTCTTGTTTGTTAATGCATTGTTTGCATGTAAAAACTAGTTTGTTTTTTTAATGATAATTATAATACAATGAGTATGTTTATATTGAAATAATCCATTCACTTTCACTCATAAATGTTTTTATGCATTACGATAACAAACTCTACTAAAGTGTATTTCTAAGGCAAGGATTTGAGGGAGGATGATGACAATTGAAAAACACAAAATTACTGATGGTATGCTTTTGAATAAAACTTTGCTGGAGATGTAAGGCATTGTTTTAAATCTCCAAACACCGGAGAAATAAGGGAGATAGACCCTCGTCAACCCCTTTGATCCTTGAAGTAGGAGCTTATTTTCTATATGAAAAAACCCTCACGTGTAACCCAGTGGCAGGGTAGTTTTTAGCTAATTTGACCGTGCGTTCAAATTTCAAAAGGAGTGTACATTTGAGAATCAACCACACCTTATTCCTCATACTTCAAGAGGTCGAAAAATATAAGACCATAATGGTTATCCCTCATCCACCAAGGGACGAGGTTGTCATAACCCTTTCAAAGAGTCGAAATAGACCAATATCACATGATTTGTTTAAAAAAGGAAGGAAAAAATCAAAATAAAAAGAAGAAAAAAGCCCACTAATTCAATAACTTGAAAACAAATGACTTAGGCAAAAATTAGGGCATCCAACTGGACTTCAAAATAAAAAAAATCTGTCCAGGAAAAAATTAGGGAACAAAAAGCAAAAGATGAAAACACGAGAAGAAAGGATTACAAACGAAAATCCTCAGCAAGAATAAATTCATCTGACTAAAAACACAAAGACAAAAGGGGTGATTGTCACTCCAAAAGCCTAATTGGTTCCTTAACCATCACAAAATCCTTTTGAGAGGTGTGCACTCGTTTCGAGTTAACTGAACGTAGGTCTGGAGAACATCAATGAGAATGGGAGGGTTATAATAAATTTTGAGCATTAAATCCCTTTTTCAAAAACCATGAACCAGGCCCCGTTATAACCCTCAAAAGTCCTAATTGAAGCAGGGTTTATTTCGAAAGCATACTGCAACTAGATAGCATTTGAATGACTCCCATGAGGTGTGATAAAATATATGGGTTGGTATCATATGTTTACATTATCTTTCATGCAAAAAGATCAGTGTTATACTCTAACTAGTGATTTATTCGTAAGAGGCCGCAACATCATTTTGATAAAAACCTCAAGACTAACATAAGTGTTGCATTAGAATCATCATTCCCAAAATAAACATTTTATACTTGCAAATAGGTGCTTGAAATCAAGGAAGCTTTCACAATGACCATCAGTTAAAGAGCTTAATCACATCAAGGTTAAAAAGGCCTGAGAATTTCGTTGAGTAGGTGGAAATTCATTTCGTGGAGTGATCATATCAAGAGGCATGTGGCCTAGAGACTCTATTGAGCAGATGCGAAGTATTTCAGATTTGGATTGCTAAGGGACTTTGTTGAGCATAGGCAAGTTGCTTTCCCTAGTATGATGCTTTCACTGCTTGATTATCCTAAAAATGGGTAAAGCTTGAAGAATCTGTTGAGCAAAGAATATGCCAAATTCAGTCAATCTGGGGCAGTTATGTCGAGATTCAATAAACCTCTCAAAGAATCTGTTGATCAAAGGAACTATTCCAAAGCTTGAAAATGTTGAGGCAGATCATCTCAAGTCATTATGGCATAAGTTTCTCTATAAATCTTATCGAGGTAAATTCCTTTATAGACCATGCAGTCCAGGTACAAGTTATAAAGCAAAGGTCGCTTTGATCTAATTGAAGTAACTGTTGTTCACTCATGATAATCGTTATATAGTTTATCAGCACAGTAAACTTGAAGCACAAAGGTGGTTACCAAGATTAATTCAGAGTTGTCAGGATAATTGCTATGGTTTTTCCAAGCATCAGGCTTCTTGATTTTCTTTTTCCCCAACAAGTTTCCAGGGGTTTTCTTCTCCCAAGCAGAGAGTAATTCTCCAGCATATGGTTTCTTATGAGAATTTCTCATCCCTGGCACAATATCGTAAGATGACGGAATATCCCCAAGAAGTTTGAGGACAGTGGGAAGTCAGGTTTTTCTTTCCCTGCAAGTCAAAGTCCAATGGTTATCGGCATCCCCTGTAGGTAAAAGTCTGTCAAGGACTAAACTTCATTGGCATCTACACCCCACATCAAATCAGAACCCAACCTTTGTTGATATCTCCCTATGGAGTTTGTAGTCCAATTGTTATTGGCAATCCAATTTGTTATCCATGCAGAGAATGATATCATAATTTGTTCCTCAGCAAAGTTGTTAAATATCTTCTTTTCCCCAGTGAAGTACAATGATACATCCTTGCATATATTAATCATTATTACAATGCATCTACTAAAATACGTAGCATTTCCATGGCTATGGAGCATTACGCCATACAAAATTCAAACATGCATGAAGCATAAGCCAATTCAAGCCTTTCATGGAAGCACAATCCAGCGGTATTTCTCTATAGAGGAATATTCCCCAGTAGATGCTCCATAAAGAGTACACAATCCATATATCCTTTTGATATTCTCAGTAGATTTTATCCCAATTTTTACCAACATGGTATTCTTGACCTTTTGTCATTATTTCATACCTTTTGTATGTCGAGCATCTTGTCTTTTAGAAGTTCCATTTTATTCCCCAACAAAGTTTTAAGGGAATTCCCATACGTCCTACTTCCCTAGTGGAGTCTTGAGAGTCTCATTTTATCCCCAATAGGGTCTTTGTTGAAACTTCTCATTTCACCCCCCCTCCAGTAGAGTTTTGTTGTGATTCTTATTCCCCAAAGAGTCTTTTCTCTTTTGCACTTTCCTTTTTTAAGTCTCATTCTTGCCTTTTTCAAGTTTTCTTGGCCTTTTGCATGAGAATGTTAATGTTAACCGTATTTTCTCTTTGCAATTAGAGTGAGTAGGGAGAGTTGGTGTATAACCAATCTTTCTTCTCAATGGTTTATATGCCTTACTTTGTGCTTGGCAATTCAAACAATTGTCACTCTTAGGGAACTACACCTCGCTTCGACCTGAGGGATTCATGTAGTTCTTTTTGCCTTTTGCAAATACACAATACCCAAGTGTGTGATCGGTGGGAATGAGAACTGATTGTTTTTGGAATGCTGGTTCGTGTTTTGTGTTTATTTTTGCAAAATGTCACGGTAATCAAGAGTCGCCACCGTCTTTTATTTTATCCAACAAGGAAAGGACAAAAGCACATAAAAATTCCTTTTTGAGATATTTCTCGGGTTCGGGAGGTAGATTATAGAAAGGGAAGGTGTTAGCACCCTTTCTATCCGTGGTTATCCATGGGCTCTTAGGTACTTGCTCATTGTGTTTTCAAAAGTTAGTTTTTCTTTGTGTTTGTGGGTTTGAAAGAGTTTTTTTGTTTGAAAGGAGTGTAAGTGCGAAAAGTTTTGTTTTGTTTAAAAGGAGCAAGTACTTAAGAACCATCTACCTACTCAAAAAGGAATTATACTATACTAATATCCTTTAGACAATGCTAGCCCACTATTGATGAGTAGGTAGCATCGTCGTTGGAGTTTAAGGGTCAATTCGATTAAGGGACGTGTGGTCACTAAAGCAATGTTAGGACGCATTAGCGGTAACCAAAATGCCTTAGATCATTTTTTCCGAGGCAACCGTTTCGAGACAACTTATGATCTTTGGACAAGAGGGCGACCTCTAAAACTTCCTATACTCCATGACCAAGTTCAAGGCAACCAAGTGAGGTGTACCCTAAGAGTGCGCATGTGCGAGTGTGTTACTTTTCAGTTATATTATCTTCGTACATGTTATGGTGAGCTACTGTTGATTTTAGGTTAAAAGTTGATCTTGTCATGCATTGCCTATTATCAAATATCTAACAGTTTATATTGAGCGGAAATTAAATTGCGGAAAGTTAAATCTAAACTATTACAAGGCGTCAGGTATTTACATCGACAAAGACAAACCCTTTAAAATTAAATTGCGAAAAGTAAATAAAAGCGATAAATAAATAAATAAAGTCCTAAGTTAAAAACCATTACATTCTCGAAGCAATTACAATATTGAAATATGGATAAAAAATAATTCGCGCGCGAGAAAATTAAATCGGAGTGTCTTAGGGTTTTGACCCTTTTTATTAAATAAGGCATTTTTTTTGTTATTTTTGAATTAAAAATTAGTCTAAATTAATAATTGAATTAATTAATTAAATGAAAATATTTTTGGGTTTTATTTTAATTAAGGAAATAAAATAAGAGTGGTTAAAAATATTAAAAACCTAGTATTCTAATTTGATTTTAATTTATTGCAAAATATGTCATTGTTAAACCTATTTAAACTAAATAAATTAATTAATGTTTATTTACAAAAATAGATAATGAAATTAATGGATTTTATAAAAATATTATTTTTTGTTGTTTTCTAATTTTTTTGTGAAAAAGAGTCAATTGGTTAATTGATTAATTAAGATAATAATAATAATAAAATAAAAATAGGAAAATAATGAAAAGAAAATAAAAAAAGGACAAACTCAGGGGATATTGGGCCCAAAGAGGGAGTATGATCAGCAATTTCCAGGCCCATTTTCGTCCCAGACTGTTTGACTTTTGGAATCCACTGCGTGCTTGTTGACCAGGGAGTATGGTGGATACTCAATTCTGGCTTTTGGATCTTGGTATGAAGCCACTTGGTATTTGATGGGATAAAGAACATGATGGTCCACCTTTTGAGCCTTGCATAGGAATATCTGAAATAAAATTATAACAAAGTTTTGGGGGACCTGGGATTCGAACCCAGGTCCCAAGGGGTCTTCCAATAGCGCTTCCACCAACTGAGCTGGCCTGTTTCTTTGTTATTCATATACACAACAAATATTATATGGACAATAATCAACCATGCCTGGATAAAAAAAATAAAAGCGCGTATTTTTAAATGAACCAATGGGAGGGCGACGCCTGGTCGTCTTCTCCAAAATAACTCTAGTTATTTATCTGCGGATTTTTATCCGCAGGAAGATTCGTGGAGTGATTCAAAAACTCGTTCTAGGCCATGGAAACGAAAACTAAGACCACCAGTACATTCGTCTCTTCCTCCTGGTTTCATCCATGTCAAGCATTGGCCTTGATTTTCCCTGCAACTAAAAGCCCCAAAAACAAGATGTACGAACCCTATAATTGGGCATGGCGTTACAGGCTATGAAAATAAAATTCAGTGATGCCAAAAGTTTCAGAATACAACACAGAGTATGAATATGCAATTATTTCAATGAAAGGATGCAAGAATTAGAGATTTAGATTTCATGTTCAGAGCTTGTTTCGTGATGACTTACAATGAGTTTCAGATGGTCTCAAGGCCTGGTTTTGGTTGCTTTTGCTTCACAGGATATCAGGCAAGGGAGTAGTGTTGAGATCTTGCTTTGAAAATGCCTCCAAACAAGAATTTGATCTCTCACTTTTCACACTTTTTTTCAATTCCGAGTTGGCCCTTTCTGCAGCTCTTTGTGCGTGTTCTTGGTCTGCTTCTCTTGTGTGCACATAAGGGAATGCATTTAGGTCAAAACTTGGGCCTTAAACCATGAGCATTGAAGAATCAAGATTTGATTTGATCACCATTATGAAACTTCCAAAAATAGCTCAAATCTGATTTTTTATGCATGAATGAGCCTTGATACGAATTGATTTGATGAATCATGCCAATTGAAAGTTGTACCAATCACAAAGATATGATTTCATCAATTTTTAGATTTTATTTGATTTAATATTGATTAAAAATGAATTAAATCAATAAAAATTAAATAAAATAGAAAAATAAATGAATGGCCATGAAATCAAACATGGGACACGTGTGTGGCATGACAAGACCATATCAAGTGGAAAAAAGTGGGCCCTTTTGTCAAAAATTGGAGTTTTGAGGATAGTTGACTTTTGGCCATTTTGGAAAAATGCCCAACTTCAACAATGCATAACTTATTCAATTTTGAACTTTTGGAGGTGTTCTTGGACTTTTTAGAAACCTTGAGATGTCCTATAATCAACCCTTTTGGTCTCATCTCATTTTGATGTTCCATGATCAAGTTATAAGCTTTGGCAAAAAAGGTATTTTTGTTGACTTTCAAAAATGACCTATAATGTCCAAATTTGCAACTTTTTGTGAGAGTATTTCTTGATCTTGGAGCGTGAAGATGGATTGTAGGAAATTGCACCCTCTTCAAAATGAGATTTGTATGGGTCATTTATCATAAAGTATGAGAAAGTTATGCTTGGTGAAAGTTGAGTTGACTTTTCCTGCAAAACCCTAATTTAGCAACTTTTGAATCTTGATGAATTTTGAGCAATCCTTGATGAATCATGATCAACCATTTATAAAAGGATGAATTATACTTAAAATTGAGAATGTTGACAAAAAATCTTGAGGTTTGACTATTTGTCGGCCACAGTTGACTTTTGCCCTAGCACAGTCGATTTTTGGACCTCTTGAGTAATTGACTGACCAAACTTCCTCTACAAGGCTTGAAATTTGACATGGGTGAACTTAAGAACATATTAAGACCTTTGGAATCACTTGAGGCCATTTGGTAATGAGGACCTTAATGCAACACAAAACCCTAATTTTGACTTGACTGCCTTAGGAGGTGATTTGACTGTCTAATCCTTGAGCCAACTTGAGCAACTTGAAGATTATTCTTGACATGTCTTGAGGAATATGGGAGGGAAAATTTTGGGGTACAACAACGTGTGTCCGAGGAAAACATCTTTGTTATTTCTCCTTTGCTTACCTTTTTTTAGTCCCCTTATTGCCTTTTGTATAAGAGATGTCTCTTTCCTTTTGCAAGTCTTCTCGGCCTTTCGCATGAGAAAGGTACCCGTTGTTCACTCCTCGCAGTTAGAGTGAGTATATAAAGTTGGTTTATAACTTGTCTTTCTTCTCAATTTTTTGAATATTCATACTTTATGTGTGACAGTTCAGATAATTGTCACTCTTGAGGAATTACACCCACTTTGGCTTGAGGGGTAATGTAGTTCTTTTGTCTTTTGCAAATAACCAATCTCGGTATCTGCTTTCCTTTTGTAAGTCTCGCTTTCCTTTTGCAAGTTTTCCTTTCATTTTTCCTGGAAATTATCCTATTCTTTTCTTACCTTTTGTAAGTCCCCTCTTCCTTTTGCATGAGGAATGTTGTCAATATCTAATTCCTTTTGCATTGGTCATGTCAGCTCTCATACTTGCCTTTCGCAAGTTCTCCCTGCCTTTTGCATGGGATCATCCTTTGTCACTTCTATTGTCTTGATATTACTTGCCTTTTGAAAGTTCTCCCTACCTTTTGTATGGGAAAATCCTTGTCTTTGGCTTACCTTTTGTAAGTACTCTCTGCCTTTTGCACGAGAGAAATACTATATCTCTTTGGCTTACCTTTTGTAAATATTCTCTGCCTTTTGCACGAGAATATGTCATCTTTTTTGTGGCCTTTTGCAAGTCTTCTTTGCCTTTTGCATGGAAGTGTCTCTCAATTTGGTTTCCATTGCTTGCCTTTGGCAAGTTCCCACCGCCTTTTGCACGAGGAATTTTTTTATTCATGAATCTCTAATGCCTTTTACATTAGTTGTGTTAGCTTTCATACTTGCCTTTCGTAAGCTCTTCCTGCCTTTTTCATAGGGATAATCCTTTGTTTCTATGTTGCCTACCTTTTGTTGGTATCCACTACCTTTTGCGTGTGGCATACTATGTTCTTGGTCAGCTTACCTTTTGTAAGTGTCTTATCATGCCTTTTGAATAGAATTAAGTCTTTGTCATAGCTTACCTTTTGTAAGTGTCTTCTCACGCCTTTTGTATAGAAGTAAATCTTTGTCTCAGCTTACCTTTTGTAAGTGTCTTCTCATGCCTTTTCATATAAGTAAGTCATTTTCTCAACTTCCCTTTTGTAAGTAATCTCTGCCTTTTGCACGAGAAAAATACCTATTATGGTCTTTTGCTTGCCTTTTTCTTGCCTATTGCAAGTATCCTTTTGCCCTTTGCATTGGGAAATCTCTTTCCCCAACTTACCTTTTGTGAGTTTTTTTTCTGCCTTTTGCACGAGAAAAGTAATTATTCTTGTCGTTTATTGCTTACATTTTGCAAGTATCCCTTCACCTTTTGCATTGAGAGGTTTCTCACCTTGGATTACCTTATGTAAGTATTTCTTTGCCTTTTGCACAAGAAGAATGCTGTTCTTATGCTTGTGTTTTGCAAGTTTTCTTTTCCTTGAGCACAAGAAAAGTCAACCCACCTTTCTTCCTATCCTTTTGATATGAAGTCTCTCAGCCATTTACAGGAGAGTTCACTATATCCTTCCATCTATCTTCTTATCCTTTTTTTAAGAAGTTTCTCACCGCCTTTTGTGTGAGAAGTCATACACCTAACATATCTTCTTATCTTTTTGCTGATAATTTTCTCCTTGCCTTTCGCATGAGAAATCATATTCAATTCCATCTTTATCTCTAGCCTTTTGCTAAGAAGTTCCTTTGCCTTTTGCATAAGGAGTCATATATTTCCTTCATCGATCTTTTTAGCCTTTTGCTAAAGAGTTTTCTTATTTCCTTTTGCATAAGAAGCCACCTACCTCCAAATATCTTCTTAGCATTTTGCTAAGGAGTTATCATTACCTTTTGTATGAGAAACCCATCCTCTCAGCCTTTTGCTTGCAGAATTTTCTTAGTCCCTTTTGGCATAAGGTCTATCATCTACCCCCACCAATGTCAACTATTGATCCCCACAGTGTCCTTGTTGCTTTTTTGTATAAGGTTTGTCATTTTCTTTCCATCTACCTTCTTAGAATTTCATTAAGGGGTTTCTCAATGCCTTTATATGAGATGTTATTATCCTCAACAGTCTTCTTAGCCTTTAGCTAAGGGGTTCTCATTGAATTTTGCATTAAAAGTCATTCTTCCTTATTCATCAGTCGTCTTATCCTTTTACTATGGTGTTCTCATAGAATTTTTCTCGAGAAGTCTTATTCCCCAACGGAGTTCTATCTTGTTTCTTCTATTTAGAAGAAGATACCTTAAAATTCAGTTCTTACAAGTACGCTTGGTTAAGCATCATTTTTGTCCTTTGTATCCTATGTGGAAGTCCTGTTGGGATATCATCCATATACCATACATGCCAAAACTTGTTAGTGGAGGCACATACATTAAAAAAATAAAAATTACCTAAAAACAACACTACACCATTTCACCCCAGAGTGCAATTTTTGGGTTCTTTTGGTATTCCGCCCTCTTCAACCTTGAATGTTTGAAAGTCGTAGCTCTTCATACCTTCATATTTAAGATGATTAAATAGAGGCATTTGTTTTACCCCAAAATTTTCCCTCATCTTTTAACACTAATTGGCTTTTTCTTCTCATTCATATGCATACTTCATTAGGTCATAATGCTCTACAATCATTCATTTCATAAGCTTCTAAGGCATGGGATCAAGATTTTTATTTTGATTTTGGTTTTCCCTATTCGATGGTGAGGCAAGGGGTTGAGGTCACATCATCATGAGCTTATCTTTTGTTATGATTCATCAAGACACATTTTCATCTTCATCAAAAAATTTCAAGACATAGAGTGTTAGGGTTTTATCATTGATTCAACAAAGAGTGTTTGGAATTAGGGTTTGTTAATTCTCAACATCTCAATATACTCTCCTTACTCAATGTATATCTCAAGGTGGATTAAGGTTTCACATTCATTGTGTTTTTAGCATGTTAATTAAGTGAAAACCATGAGATTAGGATTTCTCATCTTTTATGTTTGAGCTTGTGAATATTCATCAATTGAAGATTATTGTTAGGGTTTCATGTCAAGGTTATCTCTTTCTATGCTTCAAGTCTTATCTTCATCTCCAAAAGATTCCCCAAGGAATTCTTGTTGTGTGGAGATTATTGGATATCAATAATTGTAAAATATCATGACATGTTACAAGAGATACAAGGCAAGATATTATTTGTGATCAAGGCATGTTCATCATGTCATTTGCTTTAATTTTGAGGCTTGAGCTAAGGTTTTCATTGGATTAAGGGTTGATTCAAGTGATTCTATAAATTCAAAGTTTTTCAAATATATCAAGGTTTTAAGAACGCAAAGTTGGAAGGTCCATTTGTAGGGGTTCCTTGAAATTCAAGACATAATTACAAAGGCATTATTCATCATACAAAGTTGTCAAGACATTATTCAAATTTCAAGTTTAAACATCATACATTCATTGAAGTATCCATGTCCATTTATTCATCATCTCAAGTTCAAGATTCAAGTTTAATGCCCATTTTATTCAAATTACAAAATGTCCAAATTATATTGAGACCTATTAAATTTGCTTGCTAAGGTTGATACAATTTCCTTGTTTCCTTAAGAGCCAAACCTGTCCAAAATCACTTCAAAATTGATGACATTGTTTTGTCACAAAGTTGTCCAAACCATGTACAAAAACTTGTCCAAAATTTGTCCAAGGAAAACCAGTTTAAAACTTGAATTAAAATACATCCAAACATATCCATGAACTTGCAATGAACCTGATCAAATACCTTGCATTCATAACACAAACCAGTTCATGAATATTTCCATGTTTCATCAAACCTACGCCTGCATCATCACTAAAACAATTCCAATTTCCAAAACAGGAAAAACCAAATTGAGTTTAAAGCTTGTGCAACAAGTTTGTATTGACAACTCAACACTCAAAGCCTTAATCCCAACCAAAAGTCAAGTGAAACCAAGCCAAAGGATTGGAAACAAAGAAGGTACCCAAACCTTCCATTAAATTGTGATTTCACTTATAAAAAACTCCAAAGCAATTGTAACTAACTTCATGCCTCAAATTTGGTACCAAACCTCATGCCATGCCTAATTCAACTTCTATATAAAGATTCTTCCCTCCAAAATCCTCATTCACCATCAATTTTAGGAATCTTATTTAGATCTTTGAATCTTATTCTTCTCTCAAGTTCTCTACAATTTCTTATTTCAATCTTCATCAATATACTTAGTTGAATCTTCTCTATGCAATGGAAAGGATCTGAAGCTTCTAATTCACTCAATTCAAATAAAAAATTTGCATGATGCAATTGGACTTGGTATGAGTGTTTCAACAAAAATTAAGGTAAATTGATCATAAATTCACTCTTCTGGAACATCACTAAAGCTATTTCAATTGTTTTCTTATCTTATTCTTTACTAAGAAGAAGCATCAGACTTACTATGATAGGTACAGTTACGACTACTTCTATCTCTATCATTTAAGCATCATTTGCCTAATTTTTATACAAGATTAAAGTATAAGTTGTGATAATTTGAAGCCTTATCATCATAGGCATTGATTGATTCTCTACATGATTTAATTTTCAAATCTAAACTGTTAGCGTTTTTGCATGTTTGTGTGATTGATTGAGTTTTAGAAAGATTCAGTGAAAACTATGGTAATTTCTGGAATCAACGGTGAAAATGATGCAAATGAAGTATATTTTGTGGATTTCTAGACATAGCACCACCGTCATTGCTGCTACGTGACGACCGGCACGATGGTGAAGCTGCATGAGAAGATTACCAGAGCTTGGCGCATTATTTTGAATTTTTGAATTATATTTGGTTCAAAACATTATCGTTTGGCACTTGAGTTACATTTTGGTTTTACTTTCATTTTTTTTTATAATAATTTTGAATAATAATTGAGAAAATAAGGAAAAACAAGTGGAAATGGACTTCAGTGTTTGTTGCTTGGGCATGTGTTTGTTTTTGCTATACTATAACCCCCACCTGAGCCCATGATGTCACTTTTTGGATGAATTGTCGTTGCCTTGACAAAAACACGAGCTTGAACCTTAATTCATTGGGTTTGATTCCTGAATTGCTTGCACACACACTCCAAATTATGATTACACCCCCGGTTTGCATATTTTGATTTTATTTTCTTATTTTCTTTTTTAATTATTTGTTCTAATTTTTATTATTTTAATATTTGAAAAATGATTTAAAAAAATAGAAATATTCATTTTTTTAGGATTTATTTTAGCATTTTAATTTGGGTTTTAGACTTTATTTTCTTCATTTTCATGTTGATTTTTTATCTAAAATTGTGGCCATGTCCTTGATGAATTTTGTGCTATATCTTGATGATGTTCTTGATGACTTGAGATGTGTGTTCTTAAAGCATGGGGTTGATGATTAATATTGACATGCTTTGGTGCTTTTAGTAGGGGTTTCTGTTGATGTTTTTGATTAAAGTTTTTTCCATGATGCCTTGCTTTGTGCTTGATGAAATTTTGTGGTGCTTGATGACTTCTCTTGATGACTTCTATTGATGAAATTTTTATGCATGCTTTATACTTGATCCTTGTTGTGTTTGCTTGTGTGATTTACATGTTTTCTTAGGGTTTCTTAATTCAATTTTATCTTTGATAAAATTGAATTAAGATAGACATTAGAGTTTCTCCTTTGTATCAACCTTAGGGCTATTGATGCATGATAACTTTAGGGTTTGAGATCCCTTTGTTTTTGCTTTCCCTTTGCATTACATTTTTCTTTTCTTTTAAAAGACAAAAAAATCCTTTTCTTGAATAAATACAAAAACACATAAAAATATGATACATATAAATACGCCATGACCCTTATGTACATGGGAAAATATTAGTGGGAGTCTTCCTTACCTCTTCTTAGAGTATTTTCTACGTGAGACAATTGACTCATTTGTACAAAGTACTCGCCCTCGTGTCATAGACTTTAGTATAATACGTATCTTAAACTCTTTTCAAAACTAAAGGAGAATGTACTCAAATACCCTCATCCTTGAAGGACCATTTAATGTATCTCCTAATAAAACACTTCAACAGATTCAAACTTTTCTACCTTTGCGTTTCTTTTCTCTTTAAAACCTTTTTAGAAAGGGCATGTTAGTTCCATTTTACCGCAAACAAATGATGTGTAACTTCTAGAATGCGAACTTAGTATCGTCCATATAAAACAACCAACACACAAACATTTTTTAAACAAACTACAGAGTTATGACTTTCTTATTACACAAGAGAACATCTAGGCACGAAGTTTTACAACCGAGGCGAACTCAATAATAAAAACCCTTTTCCCTTAAATAATTCATTCATGCATTTATTAGCAGGTAAGCTTTAGATAAGCACACCCTTTGATTAGAACAACCAAAATAGATCTCGTTGAGTACAACGTATGTGAGGGGTTCTAATACCTTCCCCTTGCATAACCGACTTCTATATATGTGTCCTGGTTGTAAAAACATGTTCTTTCCCTTCTGATACTTTCTCGATGCTTCCCTTTCTCGTGGGATAAATAAAATTCAATGACGACTTTGTCTGTGTATTTTTTTCGCGTAGCGACGCTTTATCAATTTATAAGCAAAAAAACACTCATTTTTCTTGCTACACATTATAAGCAAAAAAAAAAAAACATCAACTTTATTTCATTTAACTATTTTATTATAAAAAAATTATTTTTTTCTAAGGTAAAATTAAATTAAATTGCATTTAGTTTGATTTCCCGCTCATTTTTTTTTCCATAAACAACAATCAATCAAAATTGTTTTACATCTTCCTGCAAAATATATTTTAAAAAAAACATAAAAACTTTAATTTTGTTAATAAATATGAAATATTAGTTTTTTTTTTGTTTATAAATTGGTACGTTGTAGAACTATCAATCGAGTTAAATATAAATTTTTTTCTGTTAATAAAAGAAATTGAGAGGTAAAATTGTGTGTGTTTTAAAAATACAAAAATATAATTACTGTGGATGGAATCTATGACAAGTAAAATTTTCTCCTCAATTAATATTTCAACTGAGAAAAAATGTAGCACATTTTTCAAAACATCATTTTTTTACCTCTGCCAATAAATTGAGAGTTTTTAGATAAAATCGCTTATCTTCAATAATAATAATATCTAATAATTAAAGAGGATGAATCGGATAATAACTCATATTCACATTGATCATTTAAATAAATCAGACACTTCGAAGTTAATAATCATTCTACCAATTTTGTATTTTAAAAAGAATTGATTGTGTGGTGCGTGACAACAGCTTAAAAAACCAAAAACATCTTTTAAATATCAAAACATGATGTCTACAAATACGCCTTGCCATCTTTTTCATATTGTCCTTTTTAAAATCAAAATCATGAGTTTTAGTGCGAACTTCTATGCATTTGTTATAGTGGATAACTATTTTTGATATATTCACACGTTATTTCTCTCACTAAAATTTTTATGGTATGTTTATTGTCTTACGAATGTTAGCGAAGATTATCCAAAACAAGAAAAAGGTTAAATATTGCATTTATTCGAAGTGTTCAAAAAAGACAATTTCAAAATCTAAAATTAGAACATTTTGTATTAACAATCTATAGCAAAATAGAGCGGTGGAACAGAGAATAGATAAATTAAAAATTGATAAAATAACATATAGCATTGTTAAATTAAAAATTGATAAAGGAATATATATATTTAAGAGTATTCACGGTGCAGTTTAGGTGGTTTTGAAGTAAAAAAATATTCAAACTATAAGAGGAAAAAATATACAGTTCGATTTGGTTTGGTTGACTTTTAAAAATAAATCTGAACTAAATCAAACCAAATTAGATTCGTTGGTTCAATTTTTTACAAAAAAAACTATTACGTCATACATACACATATAGAGGAAAATATAATTTTGTGTTTAATTGTTCATATATTATCATAAAACAAATTATAATTATCAAAATAAATTTATAATTTGATACATAAAATTACATATTATAATTTTATCTAAATCTAAAAAATGATATATACAAGATTGCATTCTTAGATAAATATTATACAAAGAATACGATAAAATATATTTTATAAAAATAGTATTTTATAAAATATATTTTATAAAAATAGTATTCAAATAAATAAATAAAAATGGAGAAAAGCTTCCCTTTGGGCCAAATGGTCGTGTGCATGCTTTGGACAATGAATTGTGGAAGAAAAATAGGCCCATTAGCAATTTTAGGTCATTTGAATCAATGTTGACTTTTCAAAATATCCAAACATTTCCCAACTTCCACGAGGCATAACTTGCTCAATTTTTAAGCTTTGCTCATGTTCTTGGAAATTTTGGAAAGGTCTTTGAGTCTTCTAACCAATGCCTTTGGTCCCATGTCATTTTGATTTACCAATCTCAATTTATGGCCTTTGACTTAAAGTCTCTTTTTGTTGACTTTTGAAAATAACCTATAATGTTGAAATTGATAACTTTTTGTGAAAGCATTTCTTGGACTTGAAGTATGAAGATGAGTTGTAGGAAATGTCTTTCTCTTCAAAATGAGCTTCGGATGGAATTTTTCTGATAATCCATGTGAAAGTTATGCCCTGGTCAATTTACAGTTGACTTTTTCAGCTGTCCAAGTAAGGAAACTTTTGCATTTTGATGATTTTTGAGCCAAGCTTTGAGAATCATGATCAAGCATTGATCAAATGATGTTTGTGGCTTCAAAATGAGATGTTGACCAAAAATTTGAACTTTTGACTGTCAAATGACCATTTTGCCCCTACAGTTGACTGTAGTGCAATTAGGGTTTTTGACTGTGCAATTTTATGCTGTAAGTCTTGAAACTTGGTATGATGATGCTTGACCATATTTATAGGCATGTGGGACTTGATTGGGCCCTTTGAAACTTCATTTTCTTGATCAGAACCAAAACCCTAATCTTGGCTGTTTAGGAGGTCCTTGCATTGTGCAACCCTTGGGGAATTTTTAAGCATGACTTGGCAATTTCTTGAAGAATATGGGAGGGCAAATTTTGGGGTACAACAGTTGCCCCTGTTCAATCTTCTTAGACCTGAGGATGCAGATTGGCTGACGTGCCTTTCGTAATCCGAGGGTAGAAGATGATTGAACACTAGAGTGCCTAGAAATTTGCGCTCACATAGTAGCAGTGTGATGGAAATGGGCTTATAGATGCCATTTAGAGATTGATGAATAGGATGATGGGATTATAGATGTCATCTGGATGTTGATCGCATAAGAGATTCTTTAGCGAGAACCTGCATACATGCAAAAGAAAAAATGAATACCTGACATGTTGCAGGAGCTGGATCTGGAGTTTCAAAAGATGATGAATGAACCAGGGATGGTTACTACCTCAGCATGAACAGTGAGAGAACCTTGGATGACTTTGACCTCAACAGCAATTTGAGAAGATCTTGGGATTACCACCTCCGCAGGATTGGGAAGAGAACCATAGGCAATTACAATCTTAATAGCAAACATTGAGAAAAAACCTGAAATGGAATTATCGTCTCCGCAGCATTGGGGAGAGAACCATAGGAAATTATAATCTCAAAAGCGGACGTTTGAGAAAAACCTGGAATGGAATTATCATCTCCGCAACATTGGGGAGAGAACCAAAGGAAATTATAATCTCAAAAGCGGACGTTTGAGAAAAACCTGGAATGGAATTATCATCTCCGCAACATTGGGGAGAGAACCAAAGGAAATTATAATCTCAAAAGCGGACGTTTGAGAAAAACCTGAAATGGAATTATCATCTCCACAACATTGGGGAGAGAACCAAAGGAAATTATAATCTCAAAAGCGGACGTTTGAGAAAAACCTGGGATGGAATTATCATCTCCACAACATTGGGGAGAGAACCATAGGAAATTATAATCTCAAAAGCGGGCGTTTGAGAAAAACCTGGGTTGGAATTATCATCTCCACAACATTGGGGAGAGAACCATAGGAAATTATAATCTCAAAAGCGGGCGTTTGAGAAAAACCTTAAATGGAATTATCGTCTCCACAACATTGGGGAGAGAACCATAGGAAATTATAATCTCAAAAGCGGGCGTTTGAGAAAAACCTGGGTTGGAATTATCATCTCCACAACATTGGGGAGAGAACCAAAGGAAATTATAATCTCAAAAGCGGACGTTTGAGAAAAACCTGGGATGGAATTATCATCTCCGCACCGCTGGGGAGAGAACCATAGGAAATTATAATCTCAAAAGCGGACGTTTGAGAAAAACCTGGAATGGAATTATCATCTCCGCAACATTGGGGAGAGAACCAAAGGAAATTATAATCTCAAAAGCGGACGTTTGAGAAAAACCTGAAATGGAATTATCATCTCCACAACATTGGGGAGAGAACCAAAGGAAATTATAATCTCAAAAGCGGACGTTTGAGAAAAACCTGGAATGAAATTATCATCTCCGCAACATTGGGGAGAGAACCAAAGGAAATTATAATCTCAAAAGCGGACGTTTGAGAAAAACCTGAAATGGAATTATCATCTCCACAACATTGGGGAGAGAACCAAAGGAAATTATAATCTCAAAAGCGGACTTTTGAGAAAAACCTGGGATGGAATTATCATCTCCACAACATTGGGGAGAGAACCATAGGAAATTATAATCTCAAAAGCGGACGTTTGAGAAAAACCTGGGATGGAATTATCATCTCCACAACATTGGGGAGAGAACCATAGGAAATTATAATCTCAAAAGCGAACGTTTGAGAAAAACCTTAAATGGAATTATCACCTCCACAACATTGGGGAGAGAACCAAAGGAAATTATAATCTCAAAAGCGGACGTTTGAGAAAAACCTGGGTTGGAATTATCATCTCCACAACATTGGGGAGAGCACCATAGGAAATTATAATCTCAAAAGCGGGTGTTTGAGAAAAACCTGGGATGGAATTATCATCTCCACAATATTGGGGAGAGAACCAAAGGAAATTATAATCTCAAAAGCGGGCGTTTGAGAAAAACCTGGGTTGGAATTATCATCTCCACAACATTGGGGAGAGAACCATAGGAAATTATAATCTTAAAAGCGGGCGTTTGAGAAAAACCTGGGTTGGAATTATCATCTCCACAACATTGGGGAGAGAACCAAAGGAAATTATAATCTCAAAAGCGGGCGTTTGAGAAAAACCTGGGTTGGAATTATCATCTCCACAACATTGGGGAGAGAACCATAGGAAATTTTAATCTCAAAAGCGGGCGTTTGAGAAAAACCTGGGTTGGAATTATCATCTCCACAACATTGGGGAGAGAACCATAGGAAATTATAATCTCAAAAGCGGACGTTTGAGAAAAACCTGAAATGGAATTATCATCTCCACAACATTGGGGAGAGAACCAAAGGAAATTATAATCTTAAAAGCAGACGTTTGAGAAAAACCTGGGATGGAATTATCATCTCCACAACATTGGAGAGAGAACCATAGGAAATTATAATCTCAAAAGCGGGCGTTTGAGAAAAACCTGGGTTGGAATTATCATCTCCACAACATTGGGGAGAGAACCAAAGGAAATTATAATCTCAAAAGCGGACGTTTGAGAAAAACCTGGGATGGAATTATCATCTCCACAACATTGGGGAGAGAACCATAGGAAATTATAATCTCAAAAGCGGGCGTTTGAGAAAAACCTTAAATGGAATTATCGTCTCCACAACATTGGGGAGAGAACCATAGGAAATTATAATCTCAAAAGCGGGCGTTTGAGAAAAACCTGGGTTGGAATTATCATCTCCACAACATTGGGGAGAGAACCAAAGGAAATTATAATCTCAAAAGAGGACGTCTGAGAAAAACCTGGGATGGAATTATCGTCTCCACAACATTGGGGAGAGAACCAAAGGAAATTATAATCTCAAAAGCGGACGTTTGAGAAAAATCTGGGATGGAATTATCATCTCCACAACATTGGGGAGAGAACCATAGGAAATTATAATCTCAAAAGCGGACGTTTGAGAAAAACCTGGGTTGGAATTATCATCTCCACAACATTGGGGAGAGAATCATAGGAAATTATAATCTCAAAAGCGGGCGTTTGAGAAAAACCTGGGTTGGAATTATCATCTCCACAACATTGAGGAGAGAACCAAAGGAAATTATAATCTCAAAAGCGGGCGTTTGAGAAAAACCTGGGTTGGAATTATCATCTCCACAACATTGGGGAGAGAACCATAGGAAATTATAATCTCAAAAGCGGGCGTTTGAGAAAAACCTGGGTTGGAATTATCATCTCCACAACATTGGGGAGAGAACCATAGGAAATTATAATCTCAAAAGCGGACGTTTGAGAAAAACCTGAAATGGAATTATCATCTCCACAACATTGGGGAGAGAACCAAAGGAAAGTATAATCTCAAAAGCGGACGTTTGAGAAAAACCTGGGATGGAATTATCATCTCCACAACATTGGGGAGAGAACCATAGGAAATTATAATCTCAAAAGCGGGCGTTTGAGAAAAACCTGGGTTGGAATTATCATCTCCACAACATTGGGGAGAGAACCAAAGGAAATTATAATCTCAAAAGCGGACGTTTGAGAAAAACCTGGGATGGAATTATCATCTCCACAACATTGGGGAGAGAACCATAGGAAATTATAATCTCAAAAGCGGGCGTTTGAGAAAAACCTTAAATGGAATTATCGTCTCCACAACATTGGGGAGAGAACCATAGGAAATTATAATCTCAAAAGCGGGCGTTTGAGAAAAACCTGGGTTGGAATTATCATCTCCACAACATTGGGGAGAGAACCAAAGGAAATTATAATCTCAAAAGCGGACGTCTGAGAAAAACCTGGGATGGAATTATCGTCTCCACAACATTGGGGAGAGAACCAAAGGAAATTATAATCTCAAAAGCGGACGTTTGAGAAAAACCTGGGATGGAATTATCATCTCCACAACATTGGGGAGAGAACCATAGGAAATTATAATCTCAAAAGCGGACGTTTGAGAAAAACCTGGGTTGGAATTATCATCTCCACAACATTGGGGAGAGAACCAAAGGAAATTATAATCTCAAAAGCGGACATTTGAGAAAAACCTGGGATGGAATTATCATCTCCGCACCGCTGGGGAGAGAACCATAGGAAATTATAATCTCAAAAGCGGACGTTTGAGAAAAACCTGGGTTGGAATTATCATCTCCACAACATTGGGGAGAGAACCATAGGAAATTATAATCTCAAAAGCGGACGTTTGAGAAAAACCTGAGATAACTTCTACTGAATCTTTATCAGAAAAAACTGTTTGGGGTCGATTAACTGAACTAGAGAAGGCCTTGGACTGGATAAGAAATCTTTGGAGTCGATTAACTAAACCGGTCTAGGTCTTAGAGTCTTGAAATATGATTGAGAATTCAACTGAATCTTTCCTGAAAGGTAAAGGTTAGTCATATGCAATGCATGACATGGATCAAGCAATGATGTTCTCAACATAAATGAGATTTGTAAGATATGATGCGTATATGCATGCTATAATGATGTATGTGATGTTTAGGAATGTATGCTTTCGTCTAGGAAAGTAAATCTTTGACGGGTGTCGGGAGGTCACTCCTGGGCTGATGTTGAAGAATAAGCTTTTGCTTCTGCTGGAGATGATAGCTGCAAGAATACCGATAGGAGAAGATAACTCCGTTGGGGAATAAACTTGGCGAATGGAATAACTCTGCGGGGAGAAAAGCACTCTAACAATCTTGCTGGGCAGCAATGCTCTGTGGGGAGAGAGATATCTTGCTGAATGTTAATAATAATTTGCTGGGGATAACCTTGTTGTATTGGAAGTGTTGATAGACTTCGCTGGGGATAAGAAGGCTTCGTCGAGGACGATCTTTCCGTGGCTTTTAGCTGAGGATAACCCAGTTATATCCTAGTAAGGGCATAACTCTTTGAATAAAGCCGGACGACGCGTTCGTGCTCTGTGAGGATAAGCTTCCAGAATCTACTGGGGATAAGCTTACTGCTTGGGGGAGATGGATTCCCCTTTCCTGGGGACACTGGATTGGACTCTTCTGGGGGAGTTTTGAACTGTATCGGGGAAGTGACTCCATTGAATGTTTGATATGCCGCCGGGGAACAATCTTTAGGCCAGGATTGTCGGGGATGCTTGTTAAGAATGTCCGTACATTGCTGGGGAATGTTGAGATCTACTGGAGGATACCCAACTTCTTTAAGGTTTGATAATAGTTTTGCTTGAGGAGAGTATGTTGACTTGCTGGTTCACTCTCTGGGGAATTAAGGTATACTGGTTATGTTCTTCAGGCGAACCTACCTTGATGCCTTTGGAGGACAGAACAATTATCTTGCTTGGACAGCTCATCATTGCCCCTGTTTCTGATATTGGAGAGGAAGACCTGTGAGGTGCTGATAGTTGTTGATGGACAAACTCTTCTTTTGATAGGCCAGTGACAAGATGCCGGGACATAGTCGTACGCTTTTGATCCCTAACTTTTGCCTGGACCGCCCTTTCGGGTTTTCAGTCCACCGGGATACCCATTTTTGCCCAAGCCGCCTTTTCAGGTTTTCGACTTGCCGGGTGTACAGATTTTTTCATTTCATCCCTTCATTTTGCCCGAACCCTTTTGGTTCGCCGGGAAGCCCTTATTTTTGCCTAGGTGTGTCAACCTAGCGGGTCTTTGATTATGTGTATTTTTTTTTTCGACCATGTCCGTGCTTTCAGGATGCAGGGAGTTGTCACTGTTAGGAGTGTTTTGTTGTCATACCACCCGAAGATCTTCGTTTGATCGTCCAATGTCCCAAGTGACTCAGGCGGAGATTTGCCCCAGGCTATTAGGCGTTTTGAGAGATTCTCTGAATTGACTTAACTGCCCCAGATGATGGACAATGATCATGTCGTGCCCCTTGATTGGAAGTGCTTATGTTCACTAGGCTTTCATCGTGCGAATTTCCCTACTGTTCAAACAACAAGTCATGTGCGAACAAAGTTATGTTAAAAATGCAAAGCCTATGTCTGTCTTGAAGATTTTAAAAATGCATTTTGTCGTAAAACGATGTGACGTCAACTCAAGATTTTACAGCGAGCCTTCAGGAGTCAGGATACCTTTCGTAATAGTATGCTTTCGAACTAACCCATGATTCAGCTAGGACTTTTAAGGGTTATAACGTGGCCTGGTTCACGGTTTAAGAAACAAAGGATAGAGGCTCAAATTATTTGTACCCACCCGCTCTTCGTGATGTTCTCCAAACCTAAACTCAGTTGATCATACGTTAGACCTTATTTGAGTCTTTGCTCTGATGTTCCAATGATGGTTCAGATATTGATAATTTATTTTGAATAGGCAGTTATTCCCTTTTTTGTTGAGGGCTTGTAAGACCTCTTTCTTGATTTTTTGTTATCCCTTTCTTTTTTTTTGCCTGAACTGTTTCCTTTTTTGGAATTACAGTCAGCGGGATGCCCCAGTTTTGTAAGTCTCCTTCATGGGTTTTGACTTAATGGGTATTTATTTTTTGCGATATAACGACTGCCTATCCTTATGATTGTTCGGAACCAACACTGTCTTTTTTTTTTTTTGTAAGGACTTCTTTGGTGCCATTTGTTATGCACTTGGATCAACTGAGAGAACTACCCTGCCCTAGGTTATGATAAAGGGTTTTAATTTTCGAAACGAAAAAACTCCTACTTCTTTGGCTCAAATGGGGGTAACGAGGGATTATCTTCCTTATAACTCCAGTGTTTAGGGATTGAAACAATGCCTGTACCTCATCAGCGGGGTCTGTTCAAAAGCATACTGTAAAGATCATGGTATCGTTTTCGTCATCCTCCCTCAAGAGGCTTTAGAATTTTTAGATCAAGAGTTGATATCAGAAAAAAAATATGAAAACAGTTTGCATATAGTGAATGCGAATATATTGCTTCAAAACAGACATATGCGATGCATTAATGAACTAACAACGTTTAATCATGAATAAATGTTTGAACAGTTAAAAGAAAGTTACAACTTGAAAATTCTAATAAATACAAGTCTTCCAGTCTCAGGGCTTATTTCTTCGACTGGTGCATCTTGTAGGGATGGCAGGAGCATTCAGCCTGGCCCATCTGGGTGAAATCCACAGCTCTTTCATTAATCAGATCTTGAATCTTATTCTTCAAAGCCCAGCAGTCGTCGGTGTCATGTCCTGGACTGTTAGAATGGTATGCACATCTTTCCTCAGGATTGTACTTTAGGGAGGTTGTATTGAGACGCTTAGGAGGGTCCCTTACCGTCACCAGATTCGACCTCAACAATTGTTGTAAAGCTTGAGAAGGTGACACGTTGAGTTTGGTGAACTGCCTTTTAGGCTTGTCTGGCTTGCTCTGATCAGCCTGTTGTTCTGGGCGAGGTCGTTGTTGGACCTGGGAAGTAGTAGCAATTCGGAGAGGTCTATTCATTGGACCCGACCTTTGCCTTCTTGGAAGCCGTTCTATGACCTGGTCCCTGATTTGGGCTGGATGCTTCATGTCTTGGTGAAGCTGGCTGATCATTGCTCTCAGCTCTCCTTGCTCCTGAGATAAACCTTGAATGAGGACCCTTTGCCCCAGCATCTGGGTTTTCAACGTGTCTACCTCAGCTTGTAGACGTTTCAGCTGTTCGTCCTTGTCATCTTCAGGACTCTTTCTGATCAGATTCCCTATGAGGAGTGTCCTCAACTCTTCCTGCCCCTTGGATAGGCTTAAGAAGATCTCCCTGAACTGAGTCTCTTGAGTACGAGGTCCCTGGTTATCTTGTTGTGAAGCCATTGCTGAAATAAACAGCGAGAGGGTGAGCAACCTGTAAAAGGGATACCTGCAATGCAATGATAGGTATGATATGCATGCAATGTTTTCAAGGACCTCGCAGGGTAAACAAGAAAATTGTTAGAACTTAGGTCCGGTAGCTTGATGGAAGGGACTGCATATTGTTGAGAGTCCTTCTTCAAGAGTCAAGGCTCACCATATCGAGTGGGTCATAGCCTCTGACTTTAGTCATCATGTCTGGTTTTGATTTCCAAACAACCTCAGTTAGGGGA
Organism: Vicia faba; assembly: GCA_948472305.1. Classification (NCBI taxonomy): domain Eukaryota; kingdom Viridiplantae; phylum Streptophyta; class Magnoliopsida; order Fabales; family Fabaceae; genus Vicia; species Vicia faba. Next base: position 1,496,784,718 of record OX451735.1, on the reverse strand, counting down.
ACCTTCTTCAAGAGTCAGAGCTCACCATATCAAGTGGGTCATGGCCCCTGCCAACTTTGGCTAGAGGAAAATAAATCCTCTTTACCCCTTGCTAGATGTTTGATTTATCATGACCTGCATCACAAGCCTTTGAGATCCTTGAAATGGATTAGTCCTTATGCAGGATGTATGTAATGGTATGATGGTATGATGTTATGCTATGGGGTAATGTAAGTAACCCTGTTATGAGTCCCAATTAAGGACTACAAACAAAACCTGCAAGAACTTAGTAACCCTGTTATGAGTCCCAATTAAGGACTATAAACAAAACCTGCAAGAAACTCGGCAAACTTTGTTATGAGTCCTAATTAAGGACTAAAACAAAAACCTGTAGGAAATTCAGTAAACCCTGTTATGAGTCCTAGTTAAGAACTATAAACAAAACCTGCAAGTAGTTCATGTGTCAGATAACAAGTATGCAAGTAGTTCAAGTATGAAGGCACACAAGTCACACAGAAGAACCCTTAGAGTTTAGGCCAGCATGAGGTTTGGGTAGTACCCTCTTTCAGTTTGTTGGTTCATACCTGTCCTAATCAAAATTAACCGGGTTCTTAGAGGATCCTAATATCATTGACTACTCTCAATTGGTCATAACTCCAGCATCGCAATCTTTTCTTGCGGCCAGAACCATCACGAGAGTTTAGCCTCAATGGGCGTAGCATACTGCTACTGTTCTAATGGCCAAGTTGTGTCAATTAAGGTTCTAAGGTTGTTGGTGCTTAATGACTCCTTAGAAGACCCATATTCTCCTCGTTGCGACACAAGGGATATCGGTACAGACCAAGGTGCCACACCAACGTAGCCACTGCTTCACCCGTGTCGGTCTACGCCGGACAGGTCCCTCACAGCTTATGCTACCTAAACAGGGTATCCCCAGATCCGGGTTAGGATCTATGTAACTCCCATGCAACCCACAATTTAAAGCACACAAGGAAAACAATTGAAAACACAGTTATGAACTAGCCCTAAGGTACACCTCACTTTAAAAGTTTGTCCCCAGCAGAGTCGCCAGTTCTGTGATCGGTGGATCTGGAACTGACTATTTAACGCTGGTTCGCGAAATGTCGCGGAAGCAAGAGTCGCCACCGTCTTTTATTTTCTCCAAATGGAAAGGACAAAAGCACAGAAAAATTCCTTAAAGAGATCGCTCTCGGTTCGGGAGGTAGATTATAGGAAGGGAAGGTGTTAGCACCCTTTCTATCCATGGTTATCCATGAGCTCTTAGATACTTGCTCACTTGTGTTTTCAAAAATGGTTTGTTTGCTTTTCAACTGTGGTTTTTAAAAAGTTTCTTTGAAAATTCCAGTTCGACTCTTGTATCGGTCCTCAAGAGTGTTTGAAAAAATGCTTTCGAAAGCTTTTTGAAAATGTGTTGGTGTGAAAAGTATTTTTGATTTTGTTTTGAAATTAGAGCAAGTATCTATGAGACCCTACCTACCCTAAGGAATTCGTCTGTGTAAATGTCCTTAAAGTAGTTCCATCCCACCATTGAGAGGTAGGTAGCACCACCGTTGGAGGTGTTCGGGTCAATTCGAAGGTTCGGGACAGGGTGATCACCAGAGCAATGGGAAGACACCTTAGAAGCTACCCTCATGCCAGGTTCCCGGATCATGAGGACTTACTAAGACATCCTCTACTCGACGATCACCTTTCGAGGAAAGGCAACAGTGAGGCGTACCCTAGGGGTGGTGTGTGATTTGTGTGTCATGTTCATTTGCATTTATCTTGTCATGTTATTGGTGATCTAGCGTTTGTTTTTATTTCTGTCCATACATTCTTTCATGCCTTGATTTAACAATTAAAAATTGCGAAAAAAGTAAATTCTAAGCTATTACAAAAGGCGCGGGTCCACATCGCCAAAATTTCTCGAACCCGATTTGACAGAAAAATAAAGAATTAATGAAAATAAGGAATTAAAAATGCGAGAAATTAATTACAAGGCCTTGGGAGAGATACATAAATATTATAAGAAAAAGAAACAAGTATGCGCGAATTAAATCGAAACGAGGGCGTTGGACCCTTTTTTTTGCAAAAATTAAATTAAACGATGAATTAATTAAAAAAAGGAAATGTTTTTGGTATTTTTTAGTATTTTAGGATTTTAATGAAAAAGAATTAATTAGAATTAAACCTAATTCTACAATTTTTATTTGTTAAGAAAAGATTAAATTTGACCTAAAATTAGCCCTAATTAATTTACATACAATTTAATTATAAAAATAAATATCTAATATTTAATTATTATGGAATAAAAGAAAAAAGATGAAAATTAATTAAACCCTAATTCTATATTTTTTAGATTTTTATTAGAAAAAAAGTTAAAATTAAAACCTAATTTAACTAATTAATTTATGAATTTATTTACAAGAAATATTAAAATAAAACAAATATTTATTATTTTTTCTTTTCTGATTTTTATGGCTTTTGCGTTTTTTATGAAAATATAATAAATTAATTAATAAACAATAATTAAAGGAAAGTATAAATAATAATAAAAAAAACAATAAAGAAAATATAAACTTTGCAAACCTAGGGGGTCTGCCCCTTAATATGGAGGTTATTCTTTAGAAATCTGGCCCATTTGCTCTTGGCCCGGTGGACTTTTCAGGATGCGTGTACACGCGTTGACTAGGGCCTACCATATTCCACAAATCCTGGCCCTTGAATTGATGAGATTAAACGCGTGGCATGTTGGATGGTATGGGTACACGGTGCGTCTTTACACTGAACCTGCATGGAATCACTAAATACAAAATAATATGAAGGGGGTGAGGACCTGGGGCTCGAACCCAGGTCCTGAACATTACCACTCAAACGCTTCACCAACTGTGCCATCTTGCTTATCTGTAAATAACATAATTAAGAAACATAATAAAACAAAACACGTTAGTGCTTCTTTTTTTTCGCGCGAAAATTTAAACAGGCCAATCGTTGATGGCCACGCATCTTCTTCTTCCTCGTTCCTGAAACATAAACATATTAGGCAACGTTTTTTCAAGTGTTCTTTTAGGCCACTTTCAGAAAAATAGCGAATAGGCCAGGAAGGCTCATAAATTGAGCGCGAGGGTCTCAAACTCTTTGTCCAAGTATGCTGAGCATGTTCATGGCATCGTGGTGTCCCAATTTTGCCTTATTCACAAACCCCCAATTCAGAGCTTCATAAACCCTAAAACGTGATAATGGTAGAATCGTATACAATGCTTAAAAACACAATTAATTTACATGGTTAGCATTAGAATCACACAAGGAATATGAATCAAATATTAAAAGGTGCTAAATGTGCATGAATTGAGATGCACGATTATGAAAAATTTTCGGTACAGATGGGATTGTTCTCACGTTTCTGGGCACGAAAGCTTGTGGTTTTGGATGCAACTCCCTTCTATGAAGCCTTAGCAAGCTAATGAAATCAAAATCGTGCCTTGAATCACCCTAGAATTAGGTTTTCAGTTTTGAGTTTTTTTGCAAAAATTTCAAGTTTGTGTCTTGGTCTCTAGCGCAGCTGAGTGGTCTTTTGCATTAGGTTTTGATTGCTTGTATAAGTATGAATGAATTAGGTCAAAAATCTGATCAAAAGAATCCAAGATTTGATTGTTCAATATTTGATTTTCAAGCATTAGTTTTTCCAATCTTTTTCATGCCATTTGATACCAAATCATATCCAATCCTTCCCTAATTGGTCATGCACGAATTTGAGTGTCCAATGAGAATATTTTCTGCACAAAAAGATTTTATCTCATTAGTTTTGTATTTTTCATGTATTTTATTTAATTAAATGAATTATTATTAATAATAAAAAATTCAAATAAATAAATAAAAATGGAGAAAAACTTCCCTTTGGGCCAAATGGTCGTGTGCATGCTTTGGACAATGAATTGTGGAAGAAAAATAGGCCCATTAGCAATTTTAGGTCATTTGAATCAATGTTGACTTTTCAAAATATCCAAACATTTCCCAACTTCCACAAGGCATAACTTGCTCAATTTTTAAGCTTTGCTCATGTTCTTGGAAATTTTGGAAAGGTCTTTGAGTCTTCTAACCAATGCCTTTGGTCCCATGTCATTTTGATTTACCAATCTCAAGTTATGGCCTTTGACTTAAAGTCTCTTTTTGTTGACTTTTGAAAATGACCTATAATGTTGAAATTGATAACTTTTTGTGAAAGCATTTCTTGGACTTGAAGTATGAAGATGAGTTGTAGGAAATGTCTTTCTCTTCAAAATGAGCTTTGGATGGAATTTTTCTGATAATCCATGTGAAAGTTATGCCCTGGTCAATTTACAGTTGACTTTTTCAGCTGTCCAAGTAAGGAAACTTTTGCATTTTGATGATTTTTGAGCCAAGCTTTGAGAATCATGATCAAGCATTGATCAAATGATGTTTGTGGCTTCAAAATGAGATGTTGACCAAAAATTTGAACTTTTGACTGTCAAATGACCATTTTGCCCCTACAGTTGACTGTAGTGCAATTAGGGTTTTTGACTGTGCAATTTTGTGCTGTAAGTCTTGAAACTTGGTATGAGGATGATTTACCATATTTATAGGCATGTGGGACTTGATTGGGCCCTTTGAAACTTCATTTTCTTGATCAGAACCAAAACCCTAATCTTGGCTGTTTAGGAGGTCCTTGCATTGTGCAACCCTTGGGGAATTTTGAAGCATGACTTGGCAATTTCTTGAAGAATATGGGAGGGCAAATTTTGGGGTACAACAGTACCCAAACCTTCCATTAAAGTGTGATTTCACTTATAAAAAACTCCAAAGCAATTGTAACTAACTTCATGCCTCAAATTTGGTACCAAACCTCATGCCATGCCTAATTCAGCTTCTATATAAAGATTCTTCCCTCCAAAATCCCCATTCACCGTCAATTTTCGGAATCTTATTCAGATCTTCGAGTCTTATTCTTCTCTCAAGTTCTATGCAATTTCTTGTTTCAATCTTCATCAATATACTTAGTTAAATCTTCTCTATGCAATGGAAAGGATCTGAACCTTCTAATTCACTCAATTCAAATAAAAATTTGCATGACGCAGTTGGACTTGGTATGAGTGTTTCAACAAAAATTAAGGTAAATTGATCATAAATTCACTCTTCTGGAACATCACTAAAGCTATTTCAATTGTTTTCTTATCTTATTCTGTACTAAGAAGAAGCATCAGACTTACTATGATAGGTACAGTTACGAATACTTCTATCTCTATCATTTAAGCATCATTTGCCTAATTTTTATACAAGATTAAAGTATAAGTTGTGATAATTTGAAGCCCTATCATCATAGGCATTGATTGATTCTCTACATGATTTAATTTTCAAATCTAAACTGGTATTGTTTTTGCATATTTGTGTGATTGATTGAGTTTAAGAAAGATTTAGTGAAAACTATGGTAATTTCTGGAATCATCGGTGAAAATGATGCAAATGAAGTATATTTTATGGATTTCTAGACATAGCACCACCGTCGTTGCCGCTACGTGGCGACCAGCACGATGGTGAAGCTGCATGAGAAGATTACCAGAGCTTGTCGCATTATTTTGAATTTTTGAATTATATTTGGTTCAAAACATTGTCGTTTGGCACTTGAGTTACATTTTGGTTTCACTTTCATTTTTGTTTTATAATAATTTTGAATAATAATTGAGAAAATAAGGAAAAATAAGTGGAAATGGACTTGAGTGTTTGTTGCTTGGGCCTGTGTTTGTTTTTGCTATACTATAACCCCCACTCGAGCCCATGATGTCACTTTTTGGATGAATTGTCGTTGCCTTGACAAAAACACGCGCTTGAACCTTAATTCATTGGGTTTGATTCCTGAATTGCTTGCACACACACTCCAAATTATGATTACACCCCCAATTTGCATATTTTGATTTTATTTTCTTATTTTCTTTTTTAATTATTTGTTCTAATTTATTATTATTTTAATATTTGAAAAATGATTTTAAAAAATAGAAATATTCATTTTTTAAGGATTTATTTTAGCATTTTAATTTGGGTTTTAGACTTTATTTTCTTCGTTTTCATGTTGATTTTTTATCTAAAATTGTGGCCATGTCCTTGATGAATTTTGTGCTATATCTTGAGGATGTTCTTGATGACTTAAGATGTGTGTTCTTAAGGCATGGGATTGATGATTAATATTGACATGCTTTTGTGCTTTTAGTAGGGGTTTGTGTTGATGTTTTTGATTAAAGTTTTTGCCATGACGCCTTGCTTTGTGCTTGATGAAATTTTGTGGTGCTTGATGACTTCTCTTGATGAAATTTTTAGGCATGCTTTATACTTGATCCTTGTTGTGTTTGCTTTTGTGATTTACATGTTTCCTTAGGGTTTCTTAATTCAATTTTATCTTTGATAAATTGAATTAAGATAGACATTAGAGTTTCTAATCCAAGCATGACAATATTAGATTAGGGTTTCTCCTTTTTATCAACCTTAGGGCTATTGATGCATGATAACATTAGGGTTTGAGATCCCTTTGTTTTTGCTTTCCCTTTGCATTACATTTTTCTTTTCTTTTAAAAGACAAAAAATCTTTTTCTTGAATAAATACAAAAACACATAAAAATACGATATATATAAATACGCCATGACCCTTATGTACATGGGAAAATATTAGTGGGAGTCTTCCTTACCTCTTCTTAGAGTATTTTGTACGTGAGACAATTGACTCATTTGTACAAAGTACTCGCCCTCGTGTCATAGACTTTAGTATAATACGTATCTTAAACTCTTTTCAAAACTAAAGGAGAATGTACTCAAATACCCTCATCCTTGAGGGACCATTTAATGTATCTCCTAATAAAACACTTCAACAAATTCAAACTTTTTTGCCTTCACGTTTCTTTTCTCTTTAAAACCTTTTTAGAAAGGGCATGTTAGTTTCATTCTACCGCAAAAAAAAATGATGTATAACTTCTAGAATGCGAACTTAGTAACGTCCATATAAAACAACCAACAAACAAACATTTTTTAAACAAACTACAGAGTTATGACTTTCTTATTACACAAGAGAATATGTAGGCACGGAGTTTTACAACCGAGGCGAACTCAATAATAAAAACCTTTTTCCCTTAAATAATTCATTCATGCATTTATTAGCAAGTAAGCTTTAGATAAACACACCCTTTGATTAGAACAACCAAAATAGATCTCGTTGAGTACAATGTATGTGAGGGGTTCTAATATATTCCCCTTGCATAACTGACATCTGTATCTATGTCTTGGTTGTGAAAACATGTTCTTTCCCTTCTGAGACTTTCTCGATGCTTCCCTTTCCCGTGAAATAAATAAAGTTCGATGACGACTTTGTCTGTGTATTTTTTCGCGTAGCGACACTTTACCAATTTATAAGCAAAAAAACACTCATTTTTCTTGCTACACATTATAAGAAAAAAAACATCAACTTTATTTCATTTAACTATTTTATTATAAAAAAATTATTTTTTCTAAGATAAAATTAAATTAAATTGCATTTAGTTTGATTTCCCGCTTATTTTTTTTCCATAAACAACAATCAATCAAAATTGTTTTTACATCTTCCTGCAAAATATATTTTAAAAAAAAAACATAAAAACTTTAATTTTGTTAATAAATGTGAAATATTATTCTTTTTTTATTTATAAATTGATACGTTGTAGAACTATCAATCGAGTTAAATATAAACTTTTTTCTCGGTTAATAAAAGAAATTGGAAAGTAAAATTGTGTGTGTTTTAAAAATACAAAAATATAATTACTGTGGATCGAATCTATGACAAGTAAATTTTTTCCCTCAATTAATATTTCAACTGAGAAAAAATGTAGCGCATTTTTCAAAACATCTTTTTTTTACATCTGTCAATAAATCGAGAGTTTTTAGATAAAATCTCTTATCTGCAATAATAATATCTAATAATTAAAGAGGATGAATCGGATAATAACTCATATTCACATTGACCATTTAAATAAATCAGACACTTCGAAGTTAATAATTATTCTACCAATTTTGTATTTTAAAAAGAATTGATTGTGTGGTGCGTGACAACAGCTTAAAAAACCAAAAACATCTTTTAAATATCAAAACATGATGTCTACAAATACGCCTTGCCATCTTTTTCATATTGTCCTTTTTAAATTTCAAAATCATGAGTTTTAGTGCGAATTTCTATGCATTTGTTATAGTGGATAACTATTTTTGATATATTCGCACGTTATTTCTCTCACTAAAATTTTTATGGTATGTTTATTGTCTTACGAATGTTAGCGAAGATTATCCAAAACAAGAAAAAGGTTAAATATTGCATTTATTCGAAGTGTTCAAAAAAGACAATTTCAAAATCTAAAATTAGAACATTTTGTATTAACAATCTATAGCAAAATAGAGCGGTGGAACAGAGAATAGATAAATTAAAAATTGATAAAATAACATATAGCATTGTTAAATTAAAAATTGATAAAGGAATATATATATTTAAGAGTATTCACGGTGCAGTTTAGGTGGTTTTGAAGTAAAAAATTATTCAAACTATAAGAGGAAAAAATATACGGTTCGATTTGGTTTGGTTGACTTTTAAAAATAAATCTGAACTAAATCAAACCAAATTAGATTCGTTGGTTCAATTTTTTACAAAAAAAACTATTACGTCATACATACACATATAGAGGAAAATATAATTTTGTGTTTAATTGTTCATATATTATCATAAAACAAATTATAATTATCAAAATAAATTTATAATTTGATACATAAAATTACATATTATAATTTTATCTAAATCTAAAAAATGATATATACAAGATTGCATTCTTAGATAAATATTATACAAAGAATACGATAAAATATATTTTATAAAAATAGTATTTATAAATGAATAATATTTTATTTTTTATGGTTTGGAAATTAAAATAAATATCATACGAAGTATGATAAAATATACAAATAATACATATTGATTTCTATAAAGAATTAAAAATATATATATTGGTTAGTAAGATTTTATGATATAATGCGGTTTAGTTTAGTTTGGTTCGGCTTACAAAATACAAACTGCAAATTAAACCGAACTGCGCGGTTCCGTTAGAAACCGATCCAAATACATCCGAACTAAATATGATTTATTATGATTTCGAATTGATTTGATTCGGATTTGCAGTTTTTTATTGAGCCGGTTTGGTCTTAAACACCCTCCTACATACATCATTCTTAAATAAAAAATATCTATTCCATCAGCTTAAGACTAATATCGAGTAAATATAAAACATTTTGTTCGAAATAATTCTTGAGATACTTATTCCCACTTGAGATGTGTGAACTCCCGTGCCATGAATCTCCCCCAACAAATAGTGACACTACGAAAATAAAAGGTGAAGTAAGTAATTTTATTATACATCAAAAATTTAGAATTTACAGACAAGAAAAACATATTCAAACAAACAAAATGTTTAGCTTACCTTAAAGTGTTATGAAGAATCTCTACAGTCGAGAAGAATCTGAGATGGGAAAAGAGACAAGATTATTTTCAAAGTAATAGAGGATGTACGACTAACTTGATAAGGATAATAAAATTTGATAAAAGTCCTTCACTATTCGATGTGATAGTTGCATGATCATACGTCTTTTTCTTTCAACCAAATCAAACTACTTTAGGAAATTTTTTATTCAAGGAAATTTGAGCCGTTTAGAGAAAAACACATTGTAAAGAGAAAATAAATATATGAATGTTGTCTTTCCATGTGAATCTAAAAGGAACAAAATGTGGTAGAAGATTATCATACTAAACAAAAAACAACAAAAATATTAGTATTGGTAAAATAAAATTTTCAATAATGAGATGATCTATTCAATCTGGCATGTATTAGTTAGCCATGTATTTATGAAAGCAACCATGTATATGTATTTGTAGGGAGTTCATGTAACGTCCGTAATTTGATTAATTATTTAATTAAATTATTTTTGAAATATTTGTGAAGATATGTTATCATTAAATTGGATTTATTTTATTAAGTGGAGAAATAATAATATTAGAGGTATAATATTATTATGTAGTGAAATAATATTAGAAGTGTAATATTATCAATGTGAGTTTAATTTGAGATAATAGAAGTAATAAGGGGGTGTAAGTTTGGAGCCCAATAAGAATTATGAAATAATAGAATATTAGGTTATTTTATTATTTGTTGTTAGAATAGAAGAAAGAAGAAGTAAGAAGAAAATAAGGATTTGAGGAGAACGTGAAGCTGCTGGAAATAGAAGGAGACGGCAAGAACAAAGATTCAACCCGGAAATTGTAGAGCGACCTTCAATCCAAGGTAAGGGTGGGGTTCTGGCTTTATAATTGGGTTCATGATGTTTGATATGTGGGGTTAGAGGATTGCTGTTTTGTTCTTGAATTAGATATGTATGATGATGTGTGATGAAGATTTGATGAATTCTTGATGAATAATGATGTTATTATATTGTTTGATCGATGTAGTAAAAGAGTATAATGTTAGGAGATGAATTATCATGATCATAATAAGGTTTTTAGGGCTGTAGTATGATTCCCGTAGTAAAATATAGAGAAAACTCACAGAATTTATGCAGAAGGTATCAGTATGTGTCGACCTCAAGCTGGATGAGTCGATACATGGGCGAGGTTAGACTCAGGATGAGTCGATGCATACAGGGCTTGCGTCGATACATGTTAGTTGCAAGACTCTGGATGAGTCGACCGGTGAGATGCATGTGTCGATACATGCCGCGTTTTGAAGTCATGATGAGTCGATCTATAGGGTTTTGCGTCGACCCATGTTGTAAAGGAGAAGCAGGATGAGTCGATCCATAAGGTTTTGTGTCGATACATAATGTATGGTTTTTGACAGAATTGGCTTTTAAATTATTGTAACTTGAATTTTAGGATGCTGTTTAAGACGCCGTTCGAAGCGTTGATTAGCTAACGCGATGAACTTTATTCTAGAGGATTAAAATGATGAATAAGAAGTGTAATCCTAGTAACTAATTTAGAATTTAGGATTAGTTCTCGTGGTTGGTCGTTGTGCTGATGTTTTGGACAGAATGATGAATATGAGATGTTAGAGACTGTTGTTAGAAATATGACAGTTGGATTAGTGACAATAATGATGTACAGTAGCAGAATAACAGTATGGTTTACTGTACTATTGATATACAACTGAGTTATTAGTGAGATGTGGTTATTAAAGTTGTGTTTGATAATTATGATGAACCAATGACGTTTGATAAATAAATGATGTTTAATAAATTATTTTGAGATGTTTATGAGATGCTGTAATTGAGATGTTGTTGTTTTGAGATGTTTATGAGATGCTTTAATTGAGATGTTGTTGTTTTGAGATGTTTATGAGATGCTGTAATTGAGATGTTGTTGTTTTGAGATATTTATGAGATGCTGTAATTGAGATGTTGTTGTTTTGAGATGTTTATGAGATGTTGTGTTTTGAGATGATTGAGATGTTGATATTACATTCATGAAGAGTCGCATACATTTCATTTTTGAGATGGAGCTTATGCTCGTTGAGATGACCTGGATTGGCAAATTTTGAGATGAAGGTTATGCCTTGTTGATGCCTCTATTAATTGGCAGATTTTTGAGATGGGAGTTCTGCTCCAATGGTACCACATGCATTTGCATAGTTTTGAGTCGCATCATATGATTGAATAATGAAGTGTATTTGATGTTGATGAATGAGTATATATGTTGTAATTAATGTTGATTATGAGATGAGAAGTGGTGATGTCGTTGATCTAATTTAATATATTAATTATCATGCGCTTTATTATATTGTTAGATATCTCACCACTTCTGTTTGAATGTTGCCCTTATGTTGGTAACGTGCAGGTAATCGCGAGTGAAGGTTGTATACCTTCAATAGTTCGAGTCAGTGTCATTGCTCTAATATGTAACACTCGGGGGGATGAACGCTTGCTGATTTTTGATTGTTGATTTTTAGTTGCTGAATTTTGAATTGATTATTATTAAATATGAGATGTTTCGAAGTTGCTGTTTTATTTAGAGATGTTATTGAAGAATTCCGCTGCGTAGTTGTTGAATTATTTTGTTAAAGATGTTATGATGATGGTTCATCCGATGTTTTAAAAGTGTTATATATCCATGATGAATGCAATGAATTGTTAGAAGAATTTGTGACGTCCCGATTCATCTGTATGATTGAGATTTTATAACTCTAATTTATTTTGCATAATTTACTTGGGGGTAGAATTGGTGTGTTACAGTTCGCATGAGAAAGGATTGGTTGAGGACGGTAAAATGGGCAAATTAATAATAATTTATACATACCTACATAAAATGGGATATATTAAGTTTTGGTGTATCTTTTTTCTTCTAATTTTTTAATTTTACATAATCATATTTTTTATTTATTATATTTTTACTTGTTTAAATACTACACACACACACACACACACACACACACACACACACACACACACACACACACACACACACACACACACACATATATATATATATATATATATATATATATATATATATATATATATATATATATATATATATATATATATATATATATATATATATATATATATATATATATATATATATATATATATATATATATATATGAGCTTTCGGCGTAGTGGAGAGGGAACTGACCTGTAAGATTAGTCCTCCAACACTCAAGTCAGTATGTGAGAAAGAAGAGTGAATTGAAATTGAGTTTGAAACTTGTTACCTGAATTGATGTCTTCTCTATATATAGTAGAGTGAGAATAACAAATTTGTGATTTATTAGACGTTGATTGCACTAGTCTCAGTTGCCGACAACTCTCTTATTTACCTTTGGGAAAGTAAAAGTAAATGTTTATGTTTCTTGAAGATTCACGCTTTTAATGCTTCATATTACAAACGTCTTTTTGGAGATATCTTTATTATGATCCTTAGGAACTAAACACTCGAGTATTATGTGTGAGTGATTTGACATGTTTGATCGAGTCTATTTCCTTTTGCATACTAGTGTCCAGTTCTTGAAGAGTCATTGTTGCTTTTCTTTGAGTCATACTTTGCATTATTTTCCTTTCTTCTAATCTTTAGTTTTCCTATATCCAAAATATTTAGTGCATTATGGATAAAAAGAATTAGAGAATGATACTAAAAAATCCTAGAAAAAGGTTCAATATTCATGGGTAGACCCTGTTTCCTCTTCGACCATTTTTGCATTCGCTAGAGAAGGTAATCTTGATGGGGCGTCTTAACCATAAACGAGGATGATAAAATATGCAGTAAGTACAGTGACTGCGCCATTCCTTTTTATGAATGCCTCTTTTCGGTAATGGGTCTTTGTCTACCCTTCACCGCTTTTAAAGTGGAAGTTCTCAATCATTTGGTGATGGCTCCCTCAGAATTTCATCCAGTAAGCTAGGTGTAATACGGTGGGAGAACTAACTTGGATGTTTCGCGTTTGATCGCAATTGTTGCGGATAGCAAGAGTCGCCACCGACATTTTTTTTATCCAATAAAGGAAAGGGTGAAAAGAACAGGAAATACCTTGGAGATATTTTCTTGAGTTCGGGGGGTATGTTATGAAAAAGGATGGTGTTAGCACCCTTTTCATTCGTAGTTATCTATGGGCTCTTAGTTGCTTGCTAGATCACTTGAAAATGCTTTATTTAAAGATGTGCTTTGTGATAGGTGTAAGTTTGAAAGTATTTTGAAAAATTTCTTTGTTTCGACAAACTTTATAATGATTCTCGTCTCTATAAGAATGTATACAAAGTGTTGGTTTTGAAAATAGTTCAAAGAGATGTTTGTTTTCGAAGATGTTTTGAAAGTGTAAGTGTGGAAATGGTTTTAGTTTGCGAGCAAGAAACTATGAGCATCCTACCTACTCAAAAGGTCTTTGTTCTTTTCCTCCTCCTTTAGATGTTGCTATCTTACCATTGATTGGTAAAAAGCCCCATCATTGGATGTGAAGGGACGGGCGTGGGTCAATCGTATAGTCATAGAAGGCTACCTATGAGATGTTTTAGCAATTTTCGTAAGGGACTAGACCGTTTACCGAAGGCAACATCGAGGGACATCAAGGGACTACGATCTTTTTTATCGAGGGTCTTTGCTAAAACATCCATATTCGAGGGACATGACTATTTTCCGAGGCAACAAGCGAGATTACCCTAGAGGTGCACGTGTGTGAATAGTATGTTTGGTTGCATGCATTTTTATCTTTGAAATTAGGGTTGTCTACTTGTTGATTTTAAATCTTGCCATACAAACCCTAATTACCAGCATTTTATATAAAAAGCCGTAAATTATGGAAAATAAATGTCCTACGCTATTACATAATTTGGGGATGGGGTATACAAATTTACAAATGGGAGGTGGAAAGTAATAAAAGTCCTAATTATTACTGTGATACGGTGGGAGAAGTGACTTGAGGTTTTGCGTTTCGATCGCATTTATACGGATAGCAAGAGTCACCACTGACTTTTCTTTTATCCAAAAGGAAAGGTAAAAAGCACAAGAAAGACCTTTCGAGATTATTTCTCGGATTCGGGGGGTAGATTATGAAAATGGAAGGTATTAGCACCCTTTTCATCCATGGTTTTCCATGGGCTCTTAGTTACTCGTTTAGATTACTTGCTTTTATTTGACAACGTGCTTTTGGTGTGGGCTTTGAAAGTGTTTTAAAAAATCTCTTTGTAATGGTTCTCGTTTCTATAAGAACGCGTACAAAGTTTTGTTTCGAAAAGTGGTTCAAAGATGTGTTTGTGGATTGTGTTTCGGAAAGTGTTTTGAAAAGATGTTTTGCAATGGTTCTCGTCTCTATAAGAACATATACAAAATGTTTTGTCTTTTGAAAATGTTTTGAAATGAAAGTGTAGGTGTAAAAATGTTTTTATCGTGAGTAAGCGAGTAACTAGGAGCGAATCTATCTACTTGAAAGGTTTTCAATTGTTCTTTTCTTCCTCCTATTAATGTTGCTATCTTACCATTAATTTGATAAGAAGCCCCATCGTTGGATGTTAAGGGACATGCGCGGGTCAATTTTACAGTCATCGAAGGCAACTTATGAGACGCTTTAGCAATTTTCATAAGGGACGAGATCGTTTTATCGAAGGCGACGTCGAGGGTCATCGAGGGAATACGATCTTTTTTATCTAAGGGTCATTGCTAAGGCATCCCATATTCGAGGGACATGACTGTATTTCCGAGGCAACGAGCGAGGTTACCCTAGAGGTGCGCGTGTGAAAAAGTGTGTTTGTTTCGAGTTATTTTGTTCTTTGATTAGGTTATCTAGCGATTGATTTTTTGAATCTTGCCATACACGCCTAATTACTATACAGTATAAGGAAAACAATAAATTGCGGGAATTGAAATTCTACGCTATTACAAAGTGTTCGGGAATGGGGGTACAATTTTTACAAATGGGGATGAGTCAAATGCGATTAAAAGGTCCAAATAGCAAACAATACAACCAAATTGAATCGGATAATTAATTAAAACTACAACAATCTTATGAAATAGTATTAACCAACAAAATATGGAAATAAATTCTTGGTATTTTGTTTGTGAAAAAAATTTTGAAAAGAAGAAAGTAAAACCTATTCTAAAAATAAAATAATTGACTAAAAGAAATTAAATCGTATGTATTTTTTTTTTTTATTTATTTAAGTAAAAATTTAAATAAGGATAAAACTAAATTCTACTATTTTTGGTGTTTTACTATATGTAAATTAATTAATAATTTTATCTACAACAAATTTTATTTTAAAAAAAGAAGTTGATAAAAAATTAATCACAAAGTTTAGATCAATTAATTATGTATAAAAAAAGAAAGTATGTTTTTTTTTAAGTTTAGTTGAATTATTTTATTAAAACTAAAATATAAATAAAAAAATAGAGAAGATAAGGTTGAAAGAAATAAGCAAAAAGAAAAATGTCCACAGGAGGAATCGAACTCAGGCCACTTGGGTTATCAAGGATGCACTCTGCCAACTGAACCGTACTACTTATTTGTAATTCAAACGGCTTAAATGGTAAATAAGAAGGACGCAGTGGCATGATTGGGCCAAAAGGCCCAAGGGGCCTGACCCGGTTGGGAAGTAATTAGGGAAAAAAGTAACCCTAAAGTAGAACAAAAAGCACCGCCGACGTTTAGCATAGGGAAATGGGAAGACAATAACCCAATTAGTATTTTTTTTTATTCCAAAATTTTGAACAAACTCTTAGAGTGACATTATTCTCTCTCCCTTTAACACACGTTTCTTTCTCTTCCTTACTGTAAACGCGTTTTCTCTGAACCTCCATTTTTATCTCTAACTCAGTTTTCAATGATTTCTTTTTCTCTCTCTCACTCTAACCCATCGTTCTCCTCTCTCTCCGAACTTGGCCGCATCACCCCTCACTGAACTCGGCCGCGAATCAAATGACCGCTCTCCGATTGATGGAGGAATCACTGTCTGAAAACGATCTATCCTACCGCAGTTTTCAACTCTTCTATTCTGCATGTTGCCGGCTACGGTGATGATGGACAGAGGGAGTTGCGGAAGCTGTTTGGAGGGAATTTCAAGCGGCTAGCGTACTGGGTTTTTGACTGTGGGTTGGTGATGGTTTGAGACGGTGACAGATTTGTTGGCTTTCTTGGATGTTATATTTTTCTGGTTTTTGGTGATGACGGTTTGAGATGGTGACAGATTTGTTGGCTTGTTGGTTTGTTGGTTTGTTTTGTTCTGGTTTTTACTATTTTTTTTCCAGATTTGTTGGTTTGTTAGTTTGTTCTGTTATGGTTTTTACTATTGTTTTTCTTTATCTGACTATTTAACAAAAACAGAATATATGCAGATGAGAGATTTCATGATAAATGCAGAGAAGTGATAGGGATTTTACCTTGTTGTTGGCTTTTGCTTGACATGGAAGTTGATTTCTATCCTTTTTCTGTATTTTCTTCTTTTCTGAAGGGTGGTATTAAGAAAATGATGATGAGATCCTTTGGGGTTTTGTATGCTTTGTTGTATCTCTTCTTGCTGCTGGTTCTTTTTTTTGAAATATGAAAATGTTCTTCCTGTTTTTTTTTTTGTGTATCTGTTCTTGTTGTTGCCTTTTTTTAAATAATAAATCCTCTCTCTTGCTGTCCTGAATGGCCCTGTTATATGCTTATACTCTTCATTTGAAAAACACACTTTTTAGGGGGAAAAGGCAATTGGGTTTGAACATATTTGTTATGCTGCTTTGCCTCTTTCTTGTTGCAGTTTTGACTTAGCCTATATATGTGCAATTTTGGGCTGTATGTTTGTAGCTATTTTTGACAGATTTTGGCCTCTTATGGACAACATATGGAGGGCTGCAATGCAGTCCATTTTGACAGCATTTTGGCCTCTTATGGACAGCCTATGGAGGGCTGCAATGCAGTCCATTTTGACAGTATTTTAGCTTCTTGTGATTGTTCTTTTTTTTTTGTGATGTAAACTATTTCTGCAGCATTTGAAACCATGATGAACTTATTGATTTTGACTTGCATTTCTCCTCATTTTGTCCTCTGTGAACCAATTAATAGATTGTGATTTGCAATGGACCAAATACGGACGAAACATTTCCCCCTTATTTCTGATTCTTCTTACCAATCCCTAATGATGAAAATGTATAGATTCTTTGAAAATTTCTTATTCTTATTCCGACATGAATTTTGCTAACTAATGCTCTTCTTTTGTTTACATGTACGAGCACATTGGACGATAGGGAGAATTGACGAAGAGTGACTTGAAGCGCTTGAAGAAAGCTTGATGATGAAGAAAAATCAATATCTTAAGAATTTGTATTGTTGCAACTTTTGTAACATTGTGGCTTTCATTTGTAATTTGACTTTGAAGACTTGGAGAATTGTGAAATATATTCAAATAACAATGTCGTTTTGTTGTAAATCTTAAGTTCTTGAATAACTTGAATAACTTCGAATTCTTGAATAAACATTGAATAATCTTGAATTCTTGAATAAACTTGAATAGTCTTGAATTCCAAAGCGGCTTAAAAAAGTCTTGCATTAGGTTCAACAATTGATTTGATTCATGAGAATTGTGACTTAGATAAACCATGAATCACAACATAGCTTTAATCATGTTTGCATTCCAAAGTTCGAATGAATTTGAAGAAACTTTAGCGAATTCGTTCTCTGACACCTTGAATTCAAAATCAACCACGCGAATCAACCGTAACGGATTTGGACAAAAGCTTGTGATGTCGTGTAATTCTTTGCTAATCAAAGCAATATTCAAATGAAAACTCAAGTAATTTTCAACAAGATCATAAATCGATTTTCGGAATGGTAACTTGTGTTATAAACAACATCTTCTTCGAACTCAATATGAATCTCCGAATTCAACATCTCGTTCTATGGACAGTCTTAACATAAGAATCGCAGCCTTTGAGAAATTAACTAGAAATTGAAAATACTCTAAATCAAGAAAATGACTCATGACAAATTGATAAACTCCAACGTATTTACAATTTCCTTCGATTCTTAAAAAGGACTTGTTGATGACGTCGCTCCTGACAATGTGCAAAAATAGTCGTCCCGAGATCTTGAAAATTGAGGACATTACGACTCTTGAAAGGCAGACAACAATTATCTGAAATTAGGTCAGAAACAGAAAGTGACCTCTAAAATTAGAATTTCCGATGATCTTTCGCACATAATCAACTCTTGACTTGTGAAGATAAATTGGAGATGACGTCAAGGAGAGTCATATGTAAACAGAAACGCTCAAGAATATCGATTAATGAAGAAGTTACAATCGTTTGAATTTGATACTGAAAAGGCCGACTTTTGCAATTGATTTTTAGTCACCTGAACCATTGAATGAGCAAACTCACGACGCGAGGCCTGAAACCTAGCATAAACATCCTTGGTAACACATGAAGGACCATAAAGACCATTTGAAACTTTGAAAACACATTTTCTTTTGAGAACTGCAAAAGCCTTATTACTGATTTACTGCCTCAGAAGAGAATCTGTCTGATTGATTTCTGAGCCAACTTGAATATCCGAGAAACCCTAGGATTGTATCTTCTATGAAAAATGGGAGGGCAAATTTTGGGGTACAACAATTACAACTATATTGAATAGAAATGAAAGAATATATAGAAAATATTTAAAAAAAACAAGAACAACACAAAATAGAGAAAAAATAAATCTTTCGATTCATGCAGTATGTTTGAAGCATGCACCCTTCGATTCACAGAGAAAAAACAAATCTTTTGATTCATACAGTATGTTCGAAGCATACACCCTTCGATTCACATACCCTTTTTTTCTTCTGTTTAGGCTTGTAAAGTAGTGTGTTTCGAAGCCTAAGGCTTTGTGTCGAACCATGCTGTAATTTCTGCCTCCAACATTGTTTTTATAGTGTGTACATGTTAGTTCTTAATATATAATTGACAAGAAAAGAAGAAAAGCAAAAGGTTAGTTTCGAATGCAATGGTTATTACATGTTATCTTCGAAGGTGAATCATCAATGATGTTTGAAATGAAAGGTTTAAAGTCAAGAAGACTTACCTTGAAGCTGGAATGTATGCTTCGAACTTGAGTTGCTGCCTTGAATGCTCTTGGGTTCGAAAGAAAATAACAGAGGTGTTGTGTTTTTTGGTTCTGGGTTTGAAAGAAAAGAACAGAGGTGCTGTGTTTTTTGGTTCTGGGTTTAAGAGTTTTTCAAGGCTTCATCCTTCGTGTTCACTCTTCTCTCTTTTTTTTCTTCTCTTTTTTCCTTGTCCAAAAGCCCCTTTTGTGTGTTGTGGAAACAACTTATTTATATAAGAGTCTTGCTGGAGCTTTTGGGGGAAAGACAAATGAAATTTGAACATTTTGGGTATGTTCTTTTCATAGCTTTCGAGGTGCAACTCTTATATGCTAATTTGGTGCAAATACGAGACTGGTTTAAGAGTAGCATAGCAGGACTATTTTGTAGTAGTTTTGGAGTGTTGTGGAATCTTCGTGCAGGGTTATTTCATAGCAGTACAACATACTGTTTTTGACATGGTTTTAGGCTGTTATGTGGACAGTACAAAAAACTTGGGCTTGGCAGCATATAGGACTTTGTTCAGCAGCCTTCAACCAAACTTATCAAAAGACAAGACAATATTTGTTTCCACCAAGTGTGTATTCTTCGAATGGACCAACAATTGCATGTTCTTAGAATCCATCAATTGTATGATCTTCGAATGGACTACCAATTGTATGTTCTTTGAACCCAACAATTATATGTTCTTCGAATCCACCAAATGTATATTCTTCGACTGGACCACCAAATGTATGTTCTTTGAATAGACCACCAAATGTACGTTCTTCGAATGGACCACCAAATGCATGTTCTTTGAATCCACCAAATGAATGTTCTTCGAATGGGCCACCAAATGTATATTCTTCTAATCCACCAATTGTATGTTCTTCGAATGGACCACATTCATATGAATGTACCACTCGAAGCTTGTGGATCGAAGCAAGCATGAAGAAAGCCATTGTCTTATGGATCGAAGCAAGCATGAAGGAAGCCCATTTCCCTGTGGATCGAAGCAAGCATGAAGGAATCCATTTCCCAGTTGAAACTTGGGAAATTGAAGCAAGCTTGCTCTTCTTCGACTTGTCAAAATCTACCAACCACTCCTTTCGATCAGTCATGTGATTTGAACAACTTGAACCAGATTTTGAATTGGACACACCTTTTTATCTGCTTTGCCCTTTCAACAATTTCCTCTTCGACCTAATGCCTGAAAGTCCAATATGATCCATGGAAACTATATGGAAAATTAAAAAGTCCAATTGTACTTGTACAAACTTAAGCTTTTGGAAATCTTTGTGAGAAATGTTTTGAGAAAAGAAAGGGAAAATTTTGGGGTACAACATCTGCCCTTGTTCAATCTTTTTAAACCTGAAGAGTTATATTGGTGAGTCCGCCATTCGTGACTTGAAGGTGGAAGATGATTAAACACTAGAGTGCCCAGAAATTTGCACTCGATGATGTATTAGTTGATTGTGTAGGGAATAGGCTTAAAGATGCCATTTGGAGAGATGATGAAGAGTTGTCGAAGATGGGGTTACAGATGCCATCCATAATGATTGTTGGTAGAAATTGTAAGAAATATCAGAATAAATCTCTGATTGATTTATACTTAATAGTAGATGTAGTGGGATAAGTATCAAAATAATATCCATAACTGGATGGTATCTGACTAGTATCTGAAAGATATACTGAATGAGTGTCAGAGTGACATCCGTCTCTGGATCGTATCTGAACTGTATTTGAAAGATGTACTGAATGAGTGTCAGAATGACATCCATCTCTGGATCGTATCTGAATTGTATCTGAAAAATGTATTAAATGAGTGTCATAATGACATCTGTCTCTGGATCGTATCTGAATTGTATTTGAGAAATATGTTGAATGAGTGTCAGAATGACATCCACATCTGGATCGTATCTGAACTGTATTGGATGAGTGTCAGAATGACATCTGTATCTGGATCGTATCTGAATTGTATTTGAAAGAATCTGGAATAAGTATCATAATGACATCTGTATCTGGATCATATCTGAATCATTTCTAGAGTGAATCTGGAATAAGTGTCAGAATGTCATCCGTCTCTGGATCGTATCTGAACCGTTTCTAGAGTGAATCTGGAATAAGTTTCAGAATGTCACCAGTCTCTGGATCGTATCTGAACTGTTTCTGAAAAATGTATGAGAAGGAACCCGAGTAGGATTGCTTCATGATGAGCCCGTGTGAAGCTGCATCTGGAAATGTATGAGAAGGAATCCGTGTAAGATTGCTTCAGCTGGTCGTGTAGATAGTTGCCCTGGCTTGTTTCAAGAATTAATCTCTGACCTTTTTGAGAAAGAAAGATAGTTTCTCTGGCTTGTTTCGGGAGTTAATCTTCAATCTGCTCATGTAGATAGTTGTCTTGTCTTGTTTCAGGTATTAAACTACAATCAGTTGTTCACAGATAGTTGTCCTGTCATGTTTCAGGTATTAATATGGAACCCACTTTTTGTTGGTCGTAGAGATAGTTGCCCTGGCTTGTTTCAGGAATTAATCTCTGACCTTTTTGAGAAAGAAAGATAGTTTCCCTGACTTGTTTCGGGAGTTAATCTTCAATCTGCTCTTGTAGATAGTTGTCCTGTCTTGTTTCAGGTATTAATATACAATCAATTGTTCACATATAGTTATCCTATCTTGTTTTAGGTATTAATCTGGAACCCGATTTTTATTGTTCGTAGAGATAGTTTCCCTGGCTTGTTTCAGGAATTAATCTCTGACCTATTTGAGAAAGATATTTTTCCCGACTAGTTTCGAGAGTTAATCTTCAATCTACTCATGTAGATAGTTGTTCTGTCTTGTTTCAGGTATTAATCTACAATCAGTTATTCGCAAATAGTTGTCCTGTTTTGTTTCAGGTATTAATCCAGAATCCTCTTTTTGTTAGTCGTAGAGATAGTTGCCCTGGCTTGTTTCGGGAATTAATCTCTGACCTATTTGATAAAGAAAGATAGTTTCCCCGGCTTGTTTCGGGAGTTAATCTTCAATCTGCTCATGTAGATAGTTGTCATGTCCTTTTTCAGGTATTAATCTATAATCAATTGTTCACATATAGTTATCCTGTCTTGTTTCAGGTATTAATCTGGAACCCGTTTTTTGTTGGTCGTAGAGATAGTTGCCCTACCTTGTTTCAGGAGTTAATCTCTGACCTATTTGAGAAAGAAAGATAGTTTCCCCGGCTTGTTTCGGGAATTAATCTTCAATCTTCTCATGTAGATAGTTGTCTTGTCTTGCTTCAGGTATTAATCTATAATCAGTTGTTCACAGATAGTTGTCATGTCTTGTTTCAGGTATTAATCTGGAACCCGCTTTTTGTTGGTCGTAGAGATAGTTGCCTGGCTTATTTCAGGAATTAATCTCTGACCTTTTGAGAAATGGTTGTGGTATTTTCCAAAAGAGGATTTTGGTTGATTGAATTTTCCCTACAAGGAAGAGGGTTAGTTGCATGCAGGTGTATACATGGCTTGATGATGTTCTCAAAATAAACGAGATTATGATGTATGCATTTATGATGTATGTAATATGATGTACGAATGTGAAATATTTGTTAAAATGTATCTTTGCTTCGGAAAATAAATCCTTGACAAGTGTTGGGGAGCTTTGGGAAGTTAAATCCTAGAATGTTGTTGGGGATGAAGAGTATGCACATCTTCAAACCTTTTTTTAGAATGTTTCCACTGGGGATTCCCTCTTTGTTGTTTGAGGAGAAATCCACGGGGGGACGTTGATTTTGCTTGAGGGAAACTCTATGGAGAGTGTTTATTTCTGCTTGGGAAAAGAGTTCAAGAGTTTTAATTGTACATTGCTCTAATGGGTAGTTATACTCTTGATTAGAGAGAATGGAAGTTAACAACTTGTTGGGGATAAAGAAGTTAATTGTTATCTGACCGGCTTCCAGGCTTTGCAGCAACTCACTGGAGATAATGGCAAACTTTACTGGGGAAGAGGAGTTTTGTTAGTGATTTGAAGAAGTTAAACTATTATCTGGTAGGGTCCAGGTTTTAGTAACTTTTGGGGATAGTAACAACACCGTTGGGGATATCAATGACTATTGGGGATTAAAGGGTTTTGTCTGTTGATTTGTATTGGTCTGGTGGATTCGTAGTTTGTTATGGAAATAAACCCATTCGACAATCTGCTAGGGAGGTGTTTTCTTCTGGAATAAATCCTCAAGGCTTCCTCTTAAGACCAATTCAGCTAGGGAGAGGTTTTTCGGAAGTTGAAACACTGGTGGGTGATTGCATGGATCCAACTTTGCAAGGATATCCATGAATTTGGTCTTGTGGGGTTTGTACCCTTACCTGTGAATATTATTCTGTGGGGATAACCTTATAAAGGTGGCTCTGGTGATTTCACCGGGGATCATCTTATGAAAAGGTACTTTATGGAGATTTGTCATTGCCCATAGTAGTAAGTGTTGTAGCGCTTTCAGAAAATGTGTGCTTGGTGTAGCGGTAGAAATGTTTAAGACTAAGCCATTGGATTGACTAGACTTACACGGATCAAAATAAAAATCGCCACCGCGCTTTATTGTTTCCAAAGGATGGGAAAAGAGCGAGTAACCCAAAAGAGGGAGAAAGATTCAAGGTAAGGGGGTTGGTTATGCAAAGGGAAGGTATTAGCACCCTAAACATCTACGGTACTCCGCAAGAACCTCTTTGGAAAAATATGTATATTTTGGCTATAAAATGTTGTATGTAAAATAGATGGTGGAGGTGAGAGAAGAAATATATTTTTTATGATTTTTGCACCTGCCGCGGTTGCGAACCTTTAGTGCCTAAGTACCACCTTTTATGCAATAGGGGATCAGGGTTCACGTAGTTTCTCTTTAAAAAAAATTTAAAACACAAATGTGTTTGTTGATTTTATGAGATAAGACATCATCGTCATTGTCCGCATGGAAGATATACTTACTATCCACAATCATGAGAAAGGAGAATTTGCATCATCTCAAAGTGGAGGATATGGCTTAGATTTTAAAATCAACAATGCCTCACTCAACACCCAATTGAAAAATATCTCTCTTCACTATATATTGTATAAGTATAGTTGTTTGCATCACTACAAGGATTGACAAGAGTCCAATCTTTTGAGAAAAGTTTTAAAGTAAAATCCAAAGTGGCAAAATGGTTTCAAATGAGATTGATTGACTTTTAGTCTTCTCAAAAAAAATGTCAAGGTATTATTAAGTTGATTGAAGTTTATTTATGAAAATGTTTTGGAAATGCATGGACATAAGTCCAAGTTTATTATGAAAGTGGTTCAAGTTTAAAAAACAAGAAGAGTTTTCAAAAGGAGGAAGAAGATTTTTGAAATTAAAGAAGATGGGAGGAGATGAATAGACTATCCTAAAGCATAAGGTAAAAAGTTGAGGATAAGAACCATCTAACCAACAAGAAGTCAATACTTGACATTATGAGTCAAGATAGAATTCACATTCTTTGGATTGAAACCAAGCAAGCAAGGATACTAGACCTCTTGAGAGAACTAAACTTCAAGTGTATTAAGTCTTCACAAAAATTGGGCAGAGTAACAGTTGTATGCGGGTGAATTCCATATTACAAACAAAGAGTGTAATCACAATAACCTGCACACAAAACAAACAAACAACCCAATGTCTTGAGGTAAACTTCAAGAACTCCATAAAAAATATCAATTAAGGTCTCAAGGTCTCCAACATATGATCAAGGTCTCTAATACTAAGTCCAAGAAGTCCAATACTCCATAATGCCAAGGATAGTAACCAAATAGTCCAAGTATCATAAAAGAATTTTATGGTTCATGTTGATTATTAGGTATCTTAAAAGAAAAACTCAAGTGAGCAAAATAAAGATAAAAATAACAAGAACATAAATGCTCAAGTGAGCAAAAATGAAAATGGCATGAAATGTAATGCTTAAAGTAAATGGTACATAAAGCATAAAAATAAAAGCATAAAGTAAAAAGAACAATTTAATAATTAGTGGTTAGTTGGATGATCATCTTGAAACATGCATTTGGAGCTCATTAGAGGATTGGTATAATCAAAGCCTCCATGCAACACGTTGCGTTTGTTTTTTGTCAAGTATATCATCCATTTGGAGTTCTCAAAAGTAACATGTAATGATCAATGATGTTTAAGTGATCCGCGTTGACCAAAATTGATGAAGATCCATTAGACGATTGGTAGAACCAAAGCCTCCACACAATGAATCTCAGGGTTATTGGATCAAAGAGATCAAATTAACATACTTGGGCTTGCAAACATAGGTTTGGGCCACGGATGATCATTTATTCAAAATGGGACAAAATTTAGCGCTATGTTAAGCAATCGTAAGTGGACTTATATAGAATCCGCACCTATTTTGAGGCTGGTCAATAGCATCTATGAACCATTTATTTTGAGACATGATATAGAGATCATGCTCCAATAACACTTAGTGCAATAAAGAAGGGGTGAGATGCAGAGGGGTGAGAAAGAATATACAAACCATTGAATTAAAATTTAATCAAACTATTATTAAAATCATTCATCCATTTTTGTGGAGTTAGACTCAACACCATGGGTCCAATGATGTTAATAAAGTTCATGATAAAAAATTTAACCTAAGATCAGCCAGAAAATAATCACAAAATAATATTGCATTTAATATATATAAAAAAGGTTTAAAAATGTTTAAAAATAGAAATAAGAGATAAAAATATCAACTATGTTCAAATTAATCAAGAAATATTAAGTAAGACCATAGAAAAATCAGAAATGAATTCAAATATATTTATAAAATTTTTGGTAATTTTTTAAAGTCATAAACTGTTTTTAAAAATTAAAAGAAATGAGTAAAATAAACAAAAAATAATAAAAAATAACAAAGTCAGAAATAAAAAATAAATGAGGTCACCAATATTTGTCCCAATATCATTGGATCATTCCATATTTTTTTCAGAATTTAAAAATACATAAAAGTATTTTTAAACATTTAAGACAATTCAAATAAAGTGAAAATTTATAAAAAATATCAAAACAGATATTAAAATTGTGAAAAAATAAAAATCAGAAAGAGAAAAATCAAAAATATTTTTCATAATTTTTCCAGATTTTTTGGACTAAAAATGAATTTTATATGATTTTTTGAAATTTAAAATGATTAAATATAAAAATCAGAAAATAAAATAAAAACAAAAAAAAAGGGCCATCTGATCAATGTCAAAACGCGTTAGTAATCAGATTAAGTGGACCTGGCGCGTTGTGTGTGTTATTGGCTTTAGTGAATAATGTACTTAATCATTAATTAAATCATATTTATAAAAAAAACAAGTGGCAAGCCATCATTGGTTGGAAGATGACATGTTGGTCATCTTCAACCTTCAGTGAACGTGAATTACATGTCTCTCAAACTGTAAAATCAAAAGCTCAGACCTATATCATTCGCTTCGTCTCTTCAAGACGAAGACAACCACGCCTTCGCGACAAATTTATATAAATTGTAGCTCAAGCAATTTGGAAGGAAAGTTTTGAAAAGGGATTTGAAATTTCATGGTCAAAACGTGTTTCCAGATAAAAGCAAGTGTTGCGACTAGAACCAGGGCAATGAGAGCTTCACAATGATATCAAAGTTTTGAAGAATTGATGGAGAAATCTACCTAATGTAGTTAAGTTGCAGAGCTCTGAAGTTAGACTTCTATGGAGCAATATAGGGCACGATTCTTGAAGGTAATTGTATGGTTAGCTTTAGGGAAGATCAAAGAAGGTGAATTGATAGAAAAATTGGATTGAAAAACGCTTGAACACTGATTTCGAAGTTACAGAAAATTGAGTTATGGAGCAAGTTTGGCAGGGTAATTCTGGCTATTCAAGCTTGAGGAAATGAATGAGGGATGACCCTCTATTTATAGGGAATAAAATGGAATGTTCAAGCGTGTGAAATGATGAAGTTTGGAGGGAAATTGTGTGAAGTTGCAAACAAGAAAAGTGTGACCTCTACTTTGATCAAAACTTATCCAAAACACGCATTTTGCTATGCTAATCACTTCTGGAAGTTCACTAAACATGTTTAGAAGCAAAAATGCGCAGAAACAAAGTGTTTAGAAGCTAAATCAATGATTTCAAATTCTGACTCTTGAAGAAACTTCAGTTTCAAGTTACCAAGTTCAAATCAATGACATTCTCAGCTCAAGGGGTCTTAGGGCATGATTCTTAATGCTTTAGAAAGATGAGGTTACAAGCTTTGCAATGGGAAAAGAATGGAATCAAATGGATGTTTGAGCTGAAAGTTGCAATGAGTCAAAGTTGGAAGAAGAAAAAAAGGTTGACTTTCCATACTTAGAAATATTTCAAGTTTTTCTTCAAAAGTGACCTATAATATTTTGCATCCAAACATGGCCTTCCACTTGGAATTTGATCTTAACCAAAAAAGATGGCATGAAATAGACCTCTTGAATAACATTTTGAGACGTGAACCATTCAAAATATCCAAAAATTGAGAGATTTATTAATTGTTGAAGTTGGCAAAAAATCATGAAATGACCTATAATCTTTTGTATCCTTAGGGCATCTTCCATCCATTTTCATACTTTGCATATAAAAGAAGTATTAAAGTTCACATCCTCAAGACTATTATGGAAAAAGAGTGGGATCAAGGTAATAAAAATTGACCAAGTTATGATCATTTGAAGTCACACATGGGAAATTAGGGGTTCATCTGGAGGACTTGTAATCTTTCTTCACCATCAAGCTTCTTCCACATGAAAACTCCGTGAAACCTTTGAAGTGATTTGTTAATAACCTTTTAAGAGAAGTATGTATTTGGAATAACTCAAAAATACCAAAAGATGAGCAATATATACTTCTTTGAAGTTCCAAAACCCTAGCTCCTAGATCACGAACATGCTTTGAGGAACCATGACAATTTTGAACAACCTTCTTGTACCAACACCTTTGCTTTGTAAATAGAAGTTGTTTAGGATGATAATAAGAGCTCATAGCAACCAAAACCACTTCCATATATTGAGAATTGAGAGAAATATGCACTTGTGACCATTTGGAACAAGACCTTGTCCAAACATGACAACTCCTTCAATCAACCCCTTGTACTTTTGAATCAATTTTGATAACTTTGAAATGTAGTGAACCAAAATAAACCTTGTCATGCCAATTCTTCCAACATAACTTCAATGATGAGGTTTGAACTTCTCAAGCTTTATTGACTAGGGCATGGAAATAAACTCATGAACCCATGGATCAACTTGCTAAGCCACATTGCCTTTACCTACATTATTAACAAGTAAGACAAAACAAAATTTAATTTTATTAATTAAAAGGAAAGTTAAAACAAAACATGAATGATTACAAAAGAAAAACAAGTCAAGGTTCTTGGTGATTCCTCAAAGAGCAAAGCTAAAGATGGGGAGGGGAACCAAAAGCCCTAATGTGATCTTGTTGTGATTGAATAAATATGGTATGATGAAGGGATCTTAGGGGCAAACATTGGGGTACAACACTTGGCCGTACGTGGCCCTTTGCTGGAATTCATGTTCCATGCCCCAAGTGATTCAGATGCAGACCTGCCCCTGGATATGAGAGATTTTTTTTGGAATCTTGACTTGACTTCCACTGATGAATTGGACAATAACATGTCATGCCCCCTTGGTTATGGAGAGTTTGTCATTAGAATTGTTTTTTCCAATTAAAGTGATTCTGTTTCTTGAGAGGATTTCCGTTCATTGGATATTCGTTGTGTGAATTTCTCTGTTGTCAAACAAATAGCTATATGCAAACAATGGTATTCAAAATAATGTAAAGTTTATGTTTGTCTTGAAGTTTTTGAAAATGCATTTTTAGCAGATAAAAGAATTTTGTAAGAATATGAATTCTACTCAGTATTTACAATAAGCCTTACAGGAGTCAGGATACCTTTTGTAACAATATGCTTTCAAACTAACCCATGCTTCAATTAGGACTTTTAAGGTTTTGTAACGTGGCCTTGTTCACGATTTTAAGAAACAAAGAATAAGGATCAAAGTTTATTTGTACCTGCCTATTCTTCATGATGTTCTTCAGTCCTATATTCAGTTAATTGCGTGTTTTGAATTCCAATTGAGTCTGGAATGACGTTTTGGTGATGGTTCTGACAAGTTAAGTTTGTTGGAGAAGGCAGTCATTTTTTCAACATTTTTCATGTTTGTCGAGGATTTGTAGCGACCTTCTTTTTTATTTATTATCCATATTTTTTTGCCTCACTGTTCTTGTTTTGAGATCACAACCAGTGGGACGCCCCAATTTTTTTTCTTAAGTCTCCTTCGTAGGTTTTGACTCAGTGGGCTTTTCTTTTGACTACCTATTTTATAGAGAACAATCACTGACTTTTGATTTCAGAGGGATGTTTGTGTATGAAGTGAAAGCTTGTTGCTGAATGCGCATTTCGATTAACTGAGAAAGTAACCCTACCCCAAGTTTTGATTAAAGGTTTCGATTTATGTGAAAAATAAAACTCCTACTTCTTTGGCTTAAAAGGGTTGACTAGGGATCATCTTCCTTATAACTCTAGTGTTTAGGAATTTGAAATAACACCTTTACATCGTCAGCAAGGTCTGTCCAAAAGCATACTTTATAAGATTATGGTATTGTTTTCGTCATCCTCCCTCTAAAGGCTTTAGACTTGTAGTTGAGAGTTGAATATCATACAAAAAGAGGTAAAAGCATAATTTCAGTATAGTAAAAACAAATGGGTTAACTCAAGACAAACATATGAAATGCATTAACGAGAATAACCAAAGTTTGACATAAGGACAAATTTTTAAGAAAACAAAGGAGTTACAACTGAAAATTCGAATAAACAAAAGTTTCTCCGCCTAAACTTCTCGCTTCAGACGGTGTGTCTTTGAGAGGTGACAAAAGAACTCCAGTTGACCATCTTGTGTAAGCTCCAACACTCCTTCGTCAATCAGGTCTTGAATCTTGTTCTTCAATGCCCATCATTGGTTAGTGTCGTGTCCAGGACTGTTGGAGTGGTATGCGCACTTTTCATTGTGTTTGTAATGAGGAGAAGAAGTATTAGGTTTTTGAGGAGGCTCCCTCAATGTAACCAGCTCAACTTCCAACATATGATGCAATGCTTGAGTCAAGGACATGTTGATCTCGGCATATTGTCTTCCTTGCTTATGCCGACCACCTTGTCTTCCTTCCTTGGCATAGTAACCATTTTGAACGGTGTTCTCTCGACCAAACCAACTTCTTGTCTCATCGGAGGCTGATTAATGACTCAATCCCCAATTTTAGTTGTTTGTCCCATATGGTTGCATCCGTCTTGATAAAGCTTGCTGACGAGGGCTCTCAGCTCTTCTTGTCCCCGAGTTAAGTTTTGGATAAGAGCCATCTGACCCACCATCTGTCCCATCATCTGGATTTTCATGGTTTTCATTTCAGTTTGCAATTGTTCCAACTGGTCATCCTTGTTGTCCTCGGGATTATTCTTGGTCATGCTCTCAATCAGGAGTGCTTTCACTTCTTCTTGCCCCTTGGATAGGTTCAGGAACTATTCTTGAAGTTGAGAATTTTGGGTATAAGGATCTATGACAGTCTGTTCTAGAGCCATCTATACTGAAATAAACAGTAAGCATATGAGAAACCTGTGTGGGGAAAACCTGTCATGATATGATGCATGATATATGGATGCAATGTTTTCATAGATCTCGCGGGGTAAACACAAGAAGATGTTATAAGTTGAACTTTGATCACAATTTTTATTGGGGAACTTTGTATCATTGGATGTCCTTCCACGAGAATCAAGCTTACCATGTCAAGTGGGTCATAGCCCTTGACTCAAGTTATCGTGATTTGGTCTTTGACGGTGTTCGGTTAGAAGAAAATAAATCCTCTTGCCCCTTGATGGACATCTAGTTCATCATATCCCTGCATCACAGGCCCTTGAGATCCTTGAAATGGTCAGTGGAAATGATATGAATGTCATGATGTTACGTACAAGTATGCACACAAAGAAAACAAGTTGTTATGTACAACTAATCATAGACACACAAAGCAGACAAGTCCTTAGGTTTAGGCTTGTATGGAGTTTGTAGGTAAGTACCCTCTTGAAGTTTAGTTGGCTCAGCATGTCCTATTAATAGTAATCGAGTTCTAAGGAGTCTCATATCACTGACCTTTCTTTTAGGCATTGTTTTAGCTCAAGCACCAAAGTATTACGGCCAAAATATCCCAAAATTCCAATCTCAATGAGTGTAGTATCGAGTATCAATCAATCTTCAATCGGAACCAAAGTCGGCCATCTCACTACTTTCTAATGGCTTAGGATGAGTAAGTTAAAGGTTCTAAAGGTCAGTTAATGCTTAATGACACTAAAAGGAAACCTAATGTTATGCTTGACTGACTCAAGGATCATTAGTACAAGTCATAGTATCACGCTAACGTAGCTATCACTTTTTCCATATCGGTCTACGCCCTACAGCCTCCATGATTTATTTCTACTTACCTAAAAAAGGTTCCCCAGATCCGGGTAGAGGATAAATACAAACCCAAATAAGGACCCATAAATGTAAAGCAATTAAGTCAAACAATGAAAGCAATTAAGTGTAATATAGCTCTAAGGTAACCCCAATTTTAATTTTAGTCCCCAGTAGAGTCACCAGTTCTATAATACGGTGGGAGAACTGACTTGGGTGTTTTACATTTGATCGCAATTGTTGCGGATAGCAAGAGTCGCCATCGACTTTTATTTTATCAATAAAGGAAAGGGTGAAAAGAACAGGAAACACCTTTGAGATATTTTCTTGAGTTCGGGGGGTAGGTTATGAAAAGGGAAGGTGTAGCACCCTTTTCACCCGTAGTTATCTACGGGCTCTTAGTTTCTTGCTAGATCACTTGAAAATGCTTTGTTTAAAAATGTGCTTTGTGATGGGTGTAAGTTTGAAAATATTTTGAAAAATGCCTTTGTTTCGGAAAAATTTGTAATGATTCTCGTCTCTATAAGAATGTATACAAAGTGTTGGTTTTGAAAATATTTCAAAGAGATGTTTGTTTTTGAAGATGTTTTTGAAAGTGTAAGTGTGGAAATGGTTTTAGTTTGTAAGCAAGAAACTATGAGCGTCCTACCTACTCAAAAGGTCTTTATTCTTTTCCTCCTCCTTTAGATGTTTCTATCTTACCATTGATTGGTAAGAAGCCCCATCATTGGATGTGAAGGGATGGGCATGAGTCAATCGTATAGTCATAAAAGATAACCTATGAGACGTTTTAGCAATTTTCGTAAGGGACTAGACCGTTTACCGAAGGCAACATCGAGGGACATCGAGGGACTACGATCTTTTTTATCGAGGGTCTTTTCTAAAACGTCCATATTCGAGGGACATGACTATTTTCCGAGGCAACAAGCGAGGTTATCCTAGAGATGCACGTGTGTGAATAGTGTGTTTGATTGGATGCATTTTTGTCTTTGAAATAAGGGTTGTCTACTTGTTGATTTTAAATCTTGCCATACACACCCTAATTACTAGCATTTTATATAAAAAGTGGTAAATTGCGGAAAATAGATGTCCTACGCTATTACATAATTTGGTGATGGGGTATACAAATTTACAAATGGGGGTGGAAAGCAATAAAAGTCCTAATTATTACAACCATATTGAATAGCAACGAAAGAAAATATATAGAAAATATTTATAAAAAAATAAGAACAACACAAAAGAGAGAAAAAACAAATCTTTCGATTCATGCAGTATGTTCGAAGCATGCACCCTTTGATTCAAAGAGAAAAAAATAAATCTTTCGATTCATGCAGTATGTTCGAAGCATGCACCCTTAGATTCATACACCATTTTTTTCTTCTGTTTGGGCCTGTAAAGCAGTGTGTGTCGAATCCTAAGGCTTTGTGTCGAACCATACTGTAATTTCTCACTCCAACATTGTTTTTATAGTCTGTACAGGTTAGTTCTTAATATATAATTGACAAGAAAAGAAGACAAGCAAAAGGTTAGTTTCAAATGAAATGGTTATTACATGTTATATTTGAAGGTGAATCATCAATGATGCTTGAAACAAAAGGTTTAAAGTCAGGAAGACTTATCTTGAAGCTGGAATGTGTGCTTCAAACTTGAGTTGCTGCCTTGAATGCTCATGTGTTCGAAAGGAAAGAACAAAGGTGTTGTGTTTTTTGGTTCTGGGTTCGAAAGAAAACAACAGAGGTGTTTTAATTTTTGGTTCTAGTTTTAAGAGTTTTTCAAGGCTTCAGCCTTCGTGTTCACTCTTCTCTCTTTTTTTCTTCTCTTTTTTCCTTGTCCAAAAACCCCATTTGTGTGTTGTGGAAACAACTTATTTATAGAAGAGTCTTGCTGGAGCTTTGGGGGGGGGGGGGGGACAAATGAAATTTTAACAGTTTGGTTATGTTCTTTTCATAGCTTTCAAGGTGTAGCTCTTATATGCTAGTTTGGTGCAAATATGAGACTAGTTAAGGAGCAACATAGCAGGACTATTTTGCAGCAGTTTCGGAGTGTTGTGGCAGCTTGGTGCAGGGTTGTTTCATAGCAGTACAACATACTGTTTTTGACATGGTTTTAGGCTGTTATGTGGACAGTACAACAAACTTGGGCTTGACAGCATATAGGACTTTGTTCAGCATCCTTCGACCAAACTCATCAAAAGAAAAGACAATATTTGTTTCCACCAATTGTGTGTTCTTTGAATGAACCAACAATTGTATGTTCTTCGAATCCATCAATTGTATGTTCTTCGAATGGACCACCAATTGTATGTTCTTCAAATCCACCAATTATATGTTTTTCAAATCCACCAAATGTATGTTCTTCGAATGGACCACCAAATGTATGTTCTTCGAATGGACCACCAAATGTACGTTCTTCAAATGGACCACCAAATGTATGTTCTTCGAATCCACCAAATGTATGTTCTTAGAATGGGCCACCAAATGTATATTCTTCGAATCCACCAATTGTATGTTCTTCTAATGGACCACATTCATATGAATGTACCATTCGAAGCTTGTGGATCAAAGCAAGCATGAAGGAAGCCATTGCCTTGTGGATCGAAGCAAGCATGAAGGAAGCCCATTTCCTTGTGGATCGAAGCAAGCATGAAGGAAGCCATTTCCCAGTCGAAACTTGGGAAACCGAAGCAAGCTTTCTCTTCTCTGACTTATCAAAATCTACCAACCACTCCTTTCGATCAGTCATGTGATTCGAACAGCCTGAACTAGATTTTGAATTCGACACACCTTTTTTTATCTACTTTGCCCTTTCGACAGTTTCCTCTTTGAACTGATGCTTGAAAGTCAAATATGATCCATGGAAATTATATGGGACATTAAAAAGTCCAATTGTACTTGTGCAAACTTGAGCTTTTGGAAATCTTTGTGAGAAATGCTTTGAGAAAAGAGAGGGAAAATTTTGGGGTACAACACTAGGCATATGTGAAAGTTTACAAATATTTGTGTGAAAATACTTGAAGGATAAACCTTATGAGACCATTTTCTTTCATCTCTTTTGATGTCATAGTGGTTTTGCAACTCAGACACAGATTATGCGATTAATTTCTCTGATACCGACATTCCAAGGCTTTGGGACTCTTCTTGAGTTAAAAACTTTTGAAGATTGGTTAGTTTTGGTTACTCTTATCCATAATGAGGATCATACTTTGGTTTGCATTGTAGGGAAATGAGTGAGGGTTCAAGAACTAAGTTATTCCCTAAGTACCGAAGCATGGAATACGGCTGGCAGGGACTAAAGCAGATCCATCTCCTACTTTAGATTCTTCTGGACGTGTTATTGCTTTGATTGCTCTCCCAAGGTCATAAAGTGTAACACCCCGATATTTATTGAATTAATTTTTATAAATTAATTATTTGATATTGTGCATTTGCATGCATTGATGAGTCTTTTTATGTTTTGTGATTCCTTGTTGAGGGGTAGTTACCTTAGAAAATATAGAAAATAAGGTATTGGAGTTTGACAAGTGTGTTTTGTATCACTTTTATAAGTGTGTTTTAGTCGTATTCTCATCATGTTTTATTTTTTTTCTCCTGTTTTCTCCATTTTATGCCTTAGTATTATGTTTTTGTCATTTGCAGGCCCTCATGATCATACCAGAAGAAAAAGGGATAAAATCGAATGAAAACGAAGAAAAGCGCGAAAACAAAAGTCTTGAGTACAAAAACCAGAGGAACGTTACAGGTGTCTGTAACGCGTGTTACGTCCCGTAACGGGCTCCAGCTTAAAGCTCCCACTTTTGTGCGCACCTGGTACAAATACCTGTGGCCTGTTACATGTGCGCGTTATGCATGTCACGACCCATAACAGGCAGACGCAACTTCCATCTTTTGTTTCTTTTTCAGCTTGATTGTGGTGTTTTGGGATTTCTAGCCTTTTGGGATCGGATTTGATTACACTTAATGTACATGATTTGTTTGTTTAGGGATATTTTTCTATTTAAGCAAATAATTTTATAAGGATTATCATCCAATTTTTATCGTGCAATTTTTCTCTGCATACTTTTATCAAGTTCTGTAAAAGTCTCCATTGGAGCAGTTTGATTAAGAGTTCTGAATATATTCTATATTTTATTTTCATTAGGTTTTTTATTGCTTTCTTTATAATTAATTTAATCATGTTTGATATTATCTTTGATTTGATTGCTAGTTTTATCACCATGAGTGAGTAGTTCCATAAGGATGAAGGATAATGAGACCTAACTCTTAACCATCCATATATTTAATTTACCGCTTATGATAATTCAAAACGTGTTTATTTTATAAACCTGAGTTTTATAGTTAAACCTTGTTATGAAAGTAAAAGAGTTCTTAGGTATCGATAATGATCTGAAAGGACTTGTATTGATACTCGATAATAGGTTTTTAAACAACTACATTCGATGATGTGAAAGTACTCGAATAAGTTTGAGAAATGCTCCATCTTTATAGTTATGCAAAAGTAATTATCTTTGATAAATAACTCTGCACGAGAAAAAGCCAATGAGTGTCTTGTTTGTCAAAGGTAGGACAATATGCTGGCGAAAGCACGTGTTGTCCATATTTATCTATTTTCTATAAATTGCGCAAGAATTCTCATAGCAAAAGGTAATTCAATTATATGGAATTGTTAGAGTAAGAGATCATGGCCCCTTATCATGTTTGTTTCAAATTAATTTTCAAGAGATTAACCATTAAGATGTTTTATTTAAGTGTTTTTCGAATAAGCTATTTTCACTTAAGTGCTTTTTCACTTAACTTTGTCTCTTCCCTATTATTCGACCGCTCTAGCTTTAAAAATTTGTAACTTTCGTTTCGGGTGTCTGATTGATGCGTAGTTCGAATTGTTGGAAATCTGGTTTAACATACTTTATACTAAAATCATTTCCAGTATCAGAATTCCAACTATTTGACGCTTGGACACATGTTTTATATGTACCGAGTTTTGTTGATTTATGGAATATTGTAAATGCAGTTTGAATGTTTGTTATATTTGTGGATTATTATTGCTACATGTTTGATAAGTGGATGTTGTGCGTTGGCGTGTAGTGGCAAAGTGCACCGAACATTGTGAAGGTCGATGTCCATACT
Organism: Vicia faba; assembly: GCA_948472305.1. NCBI lineage: Eukaryota > Viridiplantae > Streptophyta > Magnoliopsida > Fabales > Fabaceae > Vicia > Vicia faba. The sequence continues at coordinate 1,496,747,561 of OX451735.1, read as the reverse complement.
GATGTTGTTATATGAGTCGTACATATGTCATGCATACATTTATGTACAAGTGTGGGATTATCGTGTGCCCAAGTGGGGTGTGAGCGATATATCTATATTCTAATTGAGAATCATATCACCGTGTGCCCGGTGGGGTGTGAGCGATGAGAATTGGTTGTGTGTCGGTGGGGTGTGAGAGATAGGGGTTGGTCATGTGTCTGGTGGGGTATAAGCGATACGGAGTAAGATGGTTGTATGCCCGGTGGGGTATGAGCGACGAAGAGTGGGATGATCGTGTGCCCGATGGGGTGTGAGCGATGTACCCAAATTCCAACGGGAATTAATTGGTAGGTTCTTATGAGCCGATGGTACTACATGCATTGAGTCACATATTTGAGTCTCATTGCATTGCATAATATACCATGTTATGTTGTTGATTAGTTGATGTGAATTGTCAAATTATTCACTAATGCATTAAATTTTATGTGTGGATTGATGATTGATTGGTGATTAATAATTATGTGCTTATATATATTTATGAATTCTTTATGTGATTGAGAATCTAACCCTTCTGTTGGAATGATGCTTTATACAACATCATGCAAATACTCAGGAATAGCTCAGGATTAAGGTTAGTCGAGGAGATTTCCTCTTATTGTGTAGATTGAGTCAGTGTCTGCTCTGATACGTAACATTGGGAGAATTGCACTTGTTTTTTCTATGTTAGGGTTAAATTATGTGTAACTCTATTTGTTGGATTTATTTGGTGATTTATGTTAATCTCATATTTTTTATGATTATAACTCATGTTGAAGAGTTAAGACTAATTGTTGTTGATGTTTCCTGTTGCTAATATAACCATTGAAGTTTAGACATGAAAAATATGTGAATCATGTTTTAATATGTGTTACATATTGTGATACGGTGGGAGAGAACTGATTGTTTTTGGAATGCTGGTTCGCGTTTTGCGTTTGTTTTTGCAAAACGTCGCGGTAAGCAAGAGTCGCCACCAACTTTTATTTTATCCAACTAGGAAAGGAGAAAAGCACAGAAAAATCCCTTTTTCGAGATGTTTCTCGGGTCCGGGGGGTAGATTATAGAAAGGGAAGGTGTTAGCACCCTTTCTATTCGTGGTTATCCACGGGCTCTTAGGTACTTGCTCAAAGTGTTTTCAAAATTTGCTTTTCTTTGTGTTTGTGGGTTTGAGAGAAGTTTTTGTTTGAAAAGTGTAAGTGCGAAAAGTTTTTGTTTTTGAAAGAGCAAGTATCTAAGAACCATCCACCTACTCGAAAAAGGAATCAATATGTACTAATGTCCTTTAGACAATGCTATCCCACTATTGATGAGTAGGTAGCATCGTCGTTGGAGTTTTAAGGGTCAATTCGATTAAGGGACGTGTGGTCACTAAAGTAATGTTAGAATGCCTTAGCGGTAACCCTAATGTCTTAGATCATTTTTCCGAGACAACCGTTTCGAGGAAACTATGATCTTTGGACAAGAGGGCGACCTCTAAAACTTCCTATACTCAATGACCACGTTCGAAGGCAACCAAGTGAGGTGTACCCTAAGAGTGCGCATGTGTGAGTGTGTTATTTTTCAGTTTATTTTATCTTTGTACATGTTAGTGGTTATCTATGTCGATTTTAGGTTTTACATTTGATCTTGTCATGCATTCTCTATTATCAAACATCTAACAGTTTATAAGTTGCGGAAATTAAATTGCGGAAATTAAAACTAACTATTACAAGGCGTCAGGTATTTACATCGCCAAAAGCAACCCTTGAAATTAAAATGCGGAAAGTAAATGAAGCGATAAAAAATATTAAAGTCCTAATTATCTATTACATTCCAGGAAACAGATACAATATATGATAAATGGATCGCGTGCGGGAAATTAAATCGGGCGTATTCTAGGGTTTTGACCCTTTCGTTTATTAAAGAAAAGATTTTTTTTGTTGTTTTTGAATTAAAAAAGAAATTAGATCTAAGTTAATTGTTAAATTAATAAATTAGTTAATTAATTAATTAAAATGATATTTTTGGATTTTTGATATTTAAAGAAATAAAAATAATTTAATCAAAGTTGATAAAACCTAATTATCTAAATTAATTTTAATTATTGCAAAAGATATTAAAGTTATTTCCTAATTAAACTAAATTAATTAAATTAATATTTATTTACAAAAATAAAAATAATGAAATCAATTTTAATAATGAAAATATTTTTTTGGTTTTTTTTATTTTATGAGGAAAAAAGTTTGATTGGTCAATTGGAAAATAAAAATAATAAACAAACAATTAAATAAATAAAAGAAAGAAAATAAAGAAAGTTAGAAATATATGGGCCTGATTAGGGGGTCTGATTAGCAATTTCCAAGGCCCAATTGACTTGGTTTGGCTGACTTTTCCTGCTTCCACGTGTGTACGTTGACTTGGGAGTATGGTGGACATCCCCTCTGGACCATCAGATCTGGCCTGGGGCCATTTGACAAGCATCTGGGTGAGGACACATGATGTACCACGCAATTGGAATGACATTGGATAACCTGGAAACAAAATATAACAAATATGTGGGGGACCTGGGATTCGAACCCAGGTCCTGTTAGTCACCAAGCACACGCCACTACCACTGTACCAACGCGTTTTAATTGTTATAGTATTCAATAATAATAATAATATGAGAAACAAGTTAATGGATCAGAAAATATAAAAATAAAGTGCGATTTTTTGAATGAGCGAATTGGAAAGGGCCACGTCTTCGTCTTCTCCATTGAAACCTGGATATTTACCTGCGGATTTGTATCTGCAGCTAAATTCGCACATGCATTCCAAAATCTATTCTAGGCCATTAAAACCAACCCCAAGACCATGGCCGTGCTCGTCTGGGCATCCTGAGCACATCTATGTCCATTATTTGCACTGATTTGGCCTGAAAATGAAACGCCCAAAAAAACAATCCAAGAACCCTAGATTCGGCTAGGGGATTATAGCTCATATAAATGCAATCAAATAATGCAGAAAGCTTAGAAATTGCACAAGCATCATGAATATGCCAATAATTTGTCAAGAATATGTAAGAACATGGAGTTTCGATTTCAAATGCAAGGCGGTAGTTTCAGAGACTTACAGCGCTTTAGAACATGTATGGGGATTGGTTTTTAGTTGGCTTCGCTTTAGTGGATGTCCAGCAATGGAATAACGTTGAGATTTGGTGTTGAAACTGCCTCTAAGCACGATTTCAGTTTCAAGCTTTTTGTCAATTTTTCCAAGTTTGCTTTTTGTGATTCTGCAGCCTCTAACCTCTAAAACTCGTGCCTTTGCATTGTATATGTATGCAGCATTGGATTAGGTCAACAATTGGGTCTTGAATCTTTGTAAATCAATGCTTGGAGATATGATTTGATTCACCATTGATAACTTTCCAATCTTGTCCAAAATCCAATATTTTTGCTCATGGAATGGCTGATACGAGTTTGATCATGATCATGATGATAATTAAGACCTATAACAACCAAAAAGATCCTAAGTAATCAATATTTGGATTTTATTTGATTTAAATTTATTTAAAATGAATTAATTCAATAAAAAATCAAATAAAATAGAAAAATTAATAAATGTACACAGGGATGAAGCTAGGACACGTGTGGAGTGTGACAAGATCAAATCAAGTGGAAAAGAATGGGCCCATTTGACAAAATTTGAAGTTTTGGGGATAGTTGACTTTTGGCAATTTTGCAAAAATGCCCAACTTCAACAATGCATAACTTCTTCAATTTTGAACTTTTGGAAGTGTTCTTGGACTTTTTAGAAATATTGGGATGTCCTATAACCAACCCTTTTTGTATCATCTCATTTTGATATTCCATGCTCAAGTTATAAGCTTTGGCAAGAAATGTGTTTTTGTTGACTTTCAAAAATGACATATAATGTCCAAATTTATAACTTCTTGTGAGTGCCTTTTCTGATCTTTAGGTATGAATATGGATTGTTGGGAATTTCATCCTATTCAAAATGAGCTTTGGATAGGTCATTTCTCATAAAGTATGAGAAAGGTATGCTTGGTCAAAGTTGAGTTGACTTTTCCTACAAAACCCTAATTTAGCAACTTTTGAGTCTTGATGAATTTTGAGCAATCCTTGGTGAATCATGATCAACCCTAGATCAAATGATGAAATATACTTCAAAATGAGAATGTTGACAAAAAATCTTGAAGTTTGACTATTTATAGGTCACAGTTGACTTTTGCCCTAGCATAGTCGATTTTTGGGCCCTTTGAGCAATTGACTGAGTAAACTTCCTCTGCAAGGCTTGAAATTTGACATGGATGATCTTGAGAACATATTAGGACATTGGGAAGAACTTGAGGTCATTTTGATGCAAGGACCTTGATGCAACACAAAACCCTAGTTTGAGGATTGACTGCCTTAGGAGATGATTTGACTGTCCAACTCTTGAGCAATCTTGAGCCACTTGGAGATTTTTCTTGCAATGTTTGGAGAGATATGAGAGGGAAAATTTTGGGGTACAACACATATCCTATTACATGAGTATGTTTGGTGATTGAAGGCAATATCCTAAATGTTTAAATTGTTTTAATTTACTCTAAATTTTTAATTATTTATGCAGGGAAATTTAGGGTATTTCATAGTGGTATCAGAGCAGGTCGGTCCGTTCGGCCAAGCTTTTGAGTCTGTAGTGTGGAGTGATTGTTGAATACTATTAATCTAGTTTCTTCTATCTGTTGTTTGTTGTTATGGTATAAAATTGAAAAATGGCTGGAAGGAACGATGTTGTGAGTGCTACTGCTTTGCAGGCAGTTGCTCAGGATGTACAGAATTAGCCTAATGCGGGTGGTAATGATGAATCCTGCAACTTGGGGATGTTTCAAAGGAACAACCTGCCAATGTTCGAGGGAAGGTATGATCCTGATGGAGCGCAAGCTTGGATCAAGGATATTGAAAGGATCTTCCGAGTAATGGATTTTTCGAAGACATATAAGGTACGGTTTGGTATACATATGCTGGCTGAGGAGGCTGATGACTAGTGGGTTAGCACCCGTCAGAGGTTGGAAGGTGTAAGTGATGTTATTACTTAGGCTGTGTTCAACAGGAAGTTTCTGAGGAAGTATTTCTTGGAAGATGTTCGCGGGAAGAAAGAGATTGAGTTTCTATAATTGAAACAAGGAAATTCGTCTATAATTGAGCATATTTCTAAGTTCGTGGAAGTAGAAAAGTTTTATCCTCATTACAGTGAAGTGACTGTTGAATTCTCAAAGTGTATCAAGTTTGAGAATGGATTGTGTTTAGAGATCAAGTGAGCTATAAGGTATTAGCATATTCGAAGGTTTCCATAGTTGGTGAATAGCTGTAGAATCTATGAAGAAGATAATAAAGCTCATTTAGCTCATTATAAGAGTCTGAGTGAGAGGAAAGGGAAGCAACATCAGAACCGTGGGAAGCCTTACATTACTCTAGCTAAAAAGGGTAAGCAGAGAGATCCTGTTGGTAAGAGACCAAGTGAGGGACGTGTTTCTATTCCTTTGAAGTATTTTTGGTGTGGTGAATGGTCACCGTGCTAACGAATGTACTGGTGAAGAGCAGAAGTGTTTCCAATGTGGTAAGATAGGGAATCAGATCGCTGATTTTTGGTGTAAGCCCTAGAGGCCAATACTTTTGGTACTTGTATAGAATTATTTATTAATAATAAAAGGCATTTCTTTATTATGTTTGCTTTTCCAAAATAATAAAGTCCCTAGAATAGTTCGTCTATTTAATGAAATGTTAAGTGTGACTTAATTATGAGATCCCATTAAACATCATAACACTATTCTTAAAGTATCTGCAGTCAAGCTTTATTGCAAAGTGGGATAACATTAAATTATTGAGATTATTATAAAGATAGACTGATGATCACACCTCATGGATCATGGATAAGGAGTTATAAAGTCATGACATATGTATCAATATTATGAGTAATATTTATACTAGATTGACCCGCAATGAGAATACTACATAGAATGTTATGCAAGTTGTCATAAGTTATTATCATGGTGATAATGGTGTATACCACCTTTTGACCTGAAACCACTATGGAACCTAGATGTATAATTAAATACTTTATTGTTGATCAAACATTATCCGTAACTGGATGACCATAAAGATAAATGATGGGTACTTCACAAAGCATGTTGATGGACATTAGTGACCTAGATGGAATTTGTCCATCCTGCATAACATGATAAATGTCTAAGGTTCCAATATTGAAATGGACAAGGGTAACACAATATATGCCTTGTTTTCAATAGACATAAAAGCAAAAGGGTAATTGTACACACAAATATTATCACATAAAGGTTTTGTCAGATCACATGACATTTTCATGACTTGGGTAGTAGTAATGTGTTGCTAGATACCACTCACTGTTTATTATGTTAAATGTGTGATTGAATATAATTGCCAACGTCACTAAAACCTACAGGGTCACACATATAAGGACAGGTTGATGAGAGATAGAGTAAATAAGGAACACAATAATGTACGATTTACTTAGGTGAATTATAGAACACTGTAAGATACAATACACTTAAGTGAAATATGGAATATGGTAAGGTACCACGTGCTTAAGTGATATGCGGTATATCATAAGGTATGATACCTGTAGGCTTAATTTGGCTTTTAGCTTGCAGCCTTAACTTGGCTTTTAGCTTGCAGCCCACATAAGTGGTTTTATAAATAGAACCCTTGTGCTGAAGCATTTCACTTGATGAAATTTTGGTTTTGAAACCCTAGCTATATTTTGTCTCACTCTTTCACTCAAAGTTTTTGTTCGTAAGCAGCTAGCACTGTGACCGCAAGCGATCTGTTTGTGTGGGCTGAGTAGAGACGTTGATATTTATCAACGTTCGTGATCACAACATCAAAGGTATGAATCACCACAAGAGGTAATGATTTATATCACTGACCATGCCCGTTCGTAAGGATCACTAATGGAAAATTTTAATTTTCCGCTGCATTTTGGATTATAATTTTCCTTCATTGGTATCAAAGCCACTTACGAAACCACAAATATAATAGCTATTTATTTTCTATATGTTTTGTATTAATCGAATTAAAACACGAAATGAATTGAATAATAATCGAGTAAATTAAATTTTGGCATCATGGTGTGTATGATTTGGGTGAATCAATGTTGATTATGCTTTGGAATCCGACACTAGTATGGTGAAGTATCGATACATTGGTCATCCATAAGTTACACTAATATGATCGATAAACTTTATATATGATATAAACAATTCTGGTGAAAATATGGTATATTGGATATACTGTTTCAATTTCTTCCATTCAATCACATAATGATTGTTATTCTTTTGAATGATCATTGGTCATTTGCTTCAGAATCCGATGTTATTATGGTGAAGCAATGACATATTGATCGATCATACTGAATTATCAATTGAGTTGTGTTTAACGGTATGAAATTATTTGCATTAGGGTTCATGACGTCACAAGGGTTATGCTATCAGAGAGTTATGCGAATTAGGGTTGTAACAACACAAGAGTTGTGCGAAAAATGATGTTGATTTCAAATGAATTATTCATTAAAATTTTGCGTCGGGGCACTGCCCCTAACAACCCCGTAAGGAGGCGCTGCCCCCTTGACCCCCGGCTAACTCTGCATAGTGTGATCAATTGCCGATATTTAATTTTATTTATTTTATTAACATAATGTAAATTAATAACAATAAAGTGTTTATTATTGTTGTCCTGTGGTGATCAATTAAGGCCTTAGATTCCTTTATTTTGTTTTTGGGATTCTAAAATATGACCTGCTTGTCGTGCCTTTCTCTTAATCTCTTGATGTAACTTCTTTTCTCATCTCATTCCCTCGTATGTAAACGAGTATTCTTTTTATGTAATGTAATGTAATTAAGAAAAGGAAGAAGACAAGATTTAAGGAAGAAAACCATGGAGATCTATGTTGTAGAAGTTTAGATCGTTATTAGGTTAGCTTAGGTTCTCTCATTGGCTTGGGAGAACAATTGCGCTAGGGGCCATAACTGTATCTTTTTATATGTATTTTGATGCATGTTTTTATATATTAATGCATGTGAGAGACGATTTTCATGTTAAGCCGGTGAGATCAAACTAATATCAAATTCCCTCAAAAGTAATATTAAGTTTATGCTTTCCAATATTTAGCACTCATCAAGACTAGTATCACACAATGTAGGTTTCGCCTAACGTGAGGTGCATGTTCTATATTAGTAAGGTGCGATGGTATAAATGTAATATCCAATTACTAAAACACTAGGTAAAACTTAACTAAACAAATTATAATAAGATTATACATGTTTAGAAGCAAGAGTTGGGAATGATTCATATGATGGATTATAATATGGAGTTATTCAACCAACTGAAAATATTTGAGAATTATATAAGATACAATTAGAAGGAGTTCTTGCCTAAATAACCTAGTTTTGTGTAATCAACCTAACGCTAACTTAAAATAAAGTGAAATATGGATCTCGACCCACTAGAAAATCTTCCAACGGGATTTTCTGAGTCAAATGATGAGGGACATTTGGTTTGAGTAAAATAGTGGGAGTGTATTTGATTAAAGGCCTAATTGAATATGTTATTTTAATTATACTTATATTTTCATATTTTTCTTGTAGATTACCATGACAACAAACACCTCTAACAATATTTTGCGATCAATCCTTGATAAGGAAAAATTGTCTAGGACAAATATTCTGGATTGGCCCCGAAATCTGAGGATTGTCCTCAAGCATGATAAGAAGTTGTATGTCTTGGAGACACCTGTTCCTGAAGTGGAACATCCTAGTTCTGCACCTAAGGTAGAAAGAGATTATTATAAGAAGTATGTCGATGATGCCAATGAAACCACTTTCCCTATGCTAGCTACCATGAACTCGGAGTTGCAAAAGCAACATGAGAACATGTCAGTGTTCGATATGATTGGACATCTAAAGATGCTCTATCAAGAGCAGACAAGAAATGATAGGTTTTAGGTTTCAAAGGCCTTTTATAATAGAAAGTTAGATTAGGGAACCCCTGTAGGTCCCCATGTACTCAAGATGATTGGGTATGTGGAGAACCTTGAAAGGTTAGGGTTCCCCTTGGAAAGGAACTTGCGAATGATTTGATCTTGCAATCGTTGCCAGAGAGCTTCAGTCAATTTGTCCTAAATTTCAACATGAATGACATAGCCAAAAGTCTTCCAGGGTTGCTAAGCATGTTAAGAACTGCTGAGCAAAATGTGAAGTCAAAAGGGAAGCCCATTCTAATGGTCAGTAAGGGAAAGAAGCTGAACAAAAGGCCCACCAAGAAGTTTGGTAAAGGGAAAGGCAAGGAAGTTGCCAAACCTAAACCTATTGTTCCTACTTTAAAGCCTAGTGGAGGCATAGAAAAAGAGGGCACTTGCTTCCGTTGCAGTAAGACCGGACACTGGAAGAGAAACTGCCCAAAGTACCTGGAAGATAAGAAGAATGGAGTAGAGACTTCAAATTCAGGTATTTTTGTTATTGAAATTAACTTATCTACTTCTGTATCATGGGTATTAGATACTGGATGCGATTCTCACATTTGTACCAATGTGCAAGGGCTTGAAAGGATTAGAGATTTGGCAAAAGGTGAAGTTGACCTACGAGTTGGCAATGGAGCAAAGGTTGCTGCTTTAGCTGTAGGAAATTATGTTTTGACTTTACCTAGTGGTTTAATAATTCAGTTAGAGAACTTTTATTATGTACCTGTAATTAGTAGGAATATTATTTTTGTTTCTTGTTTGGATAAGTTTGGTTTTTCATTCATAATAAAAAATAATTTTTGCTCCATTTATTTGAATGATATATTATATGCTTCTGCACAAATGAACAATGGACTATATGTCCTTGATCTTGAAATGCCAATTTATAACATTAATACTAAAAATCTAATGAGATAAATCCAAGTTACCTTTGGCATTGTTGCTTAGGCCACATAAATGAGAAACGCATTTCCAAACTCCATAAAGATGGACTCTTTGACTCTTTTGATTATGAATCATATGAGACATGCATGTCTTGTTTAATTGGAAATATGACAAAGTCCTCATTCATAGGAAAGTGTGAAAGGGCTAACGATCTTTTGGCCCTCATACATACTGATGTATATGGACCACTGAACATACCAGCCATAGGAGGTTTTCAATACTTCATCATATTTACTGATGATTTCAGTAAATATGGTTATGTGTATTTAATGAAACACAAATTTGAAACCTTTGAAAATTTCAAGGAATTCAAGAATGAAGTACAAAACCAACTAGGTAAGAATATTAAAGTTCTTCGAACAGACCGAGGCAGTGAATATTTAAGCCTAGAGTCTGATGACCATCTAAAGGAATGCAGGATTTTGTTCCAACTTACTCCTCCAGGAACACCATAATGAAATGTGTATCTGAGAGAAGAAATTGAACCTTGTTAGACATGGTCCGATCCATGATGATTCACGTCGATCTTCCAAACTCCTTTTGGGGACATGCACTATTGACAACAACTTACACACTTAACCGTGTTCCATCCAAAAAGGTTGAGAAGACACCATATGAGATATGAAGTGGTAAGAAACCACATATGTCTTACATGAAGATTTGGGGTTGCAAAGTTTATGTGAAACGAAAAATCTCAACTAAGCTTGATCACAAATCTGACAAATGCTTTTTTGTGGGGTATCCTAAAGAAACAAGAGGTTATTACTTCTACAATCCTTCCGAGTGCAAAGTGTTTGTCGCTCGAACTAGAGTTTTCTTGGAAAAAGATTTTATTTCTAAAGGAATATGTGGGAGAAAGGTAGATCTTGAAGAAATTCAAGAATCACAAAGCATTGATACACCTATGGAGGAATTAGAGCAGGAAACACAAGTAGTTATGGAAGAGCAACCTGCTCAAGTAGAACAAGACCAACGTAGGTCAAACAGGATACGTCACAAACCTGATAGATATGGATATCTCATAAGTGATCAAGGTGGTGTATTTATCATGGATGAAGATGAGTATGTGACCTACCAAGAGGCCATAACTGGTCCCGAGTCAGAGAAGTGGCTAGAAGCCATGAAATCTGAAATGGATTCCATGTACCCAAACCAGGTTTGGACCTTGGTAGAACCTCTTATAGGAGTTAACCCTATATGACGCAAGTGGGTCTTTAAAAAGAAGACTGGCATGGATGGTAAGGTACATACCTATAAGGCAAGACTGGTTACAAAAGGCTATAAACAAATTCATGGGGTTTACTATGATGAAACCTTTTAACCAGTTGTAATGCTTAAATCTATTCATATTTTACTTGCTATCGCTACATATCATGATTAGGAAATATGACAGATGGATGTAAAGATTGCTTTCTTTAATGGGAATCTTCTTGAGGATGTGTACATGACATAACCTGAAGGATTTGACATACCCGAAGAAGCCCAAAAGATATGCAAGTTACATCAATCAATCTATGGATTGAAGCAAGCTTCCAGAAGCTGGAATCTTCGTTTTAATGAAGCAGTAAAACAATATGGATTCATCAAGAATGAAGATGGGCCTTGTGTCTACAAGAAGGTTAGTGGTAGCATGATTGTTTTCTTGATATTATATGTAGATGACTTATTACTCATTGACAATGATATCCTTACCTTGCAACAAGTAAAAATCTTGGCTGGGAAAATGCTTTTTTATGAAGGACCTAGATAAAGTAGCCTATATATTAGGAATTGGGATCTATAGAGATAGATCATAAAAACGATTTGGCCTAAGTCAGAGTACATACATAGATAAAGTGTTGAGAGACTTTAATATGCATGATTCAAAGAAAGGATTCATGCCTATGCAACATGGCATGTGTTTATCGAAAACACAATCCCCTTTAACTAAGGAAGAAAGGGATCGCATGACTAAGATTCCATATGCATCTGCAATAGGATCTATCATGTATGTCATGTTATGTATTCAACCAGATGTCTCATATGCTTTAAGTGCAATGAGTAGGTACCAATCTGATCCCGGTGATGCTCATTAGATAGTTGTCAATAATATCCTTAAGTACTTGAGAAGGACTAAGGACTTGTTGTACCCCAAATTTTGACCTAAGATACCATCTCCCATCTGCATCATTACATTGCAAGCGTTCACATGCGATTTGACCTATTTTATCAATTTTTAAAGCAGATTTTTAAATTCATAACTTTTTCAAATTTCGACAATTTTTTAAGTTGTTATTTTACCTATGATTCTCCTTGACAACGACTACAACTTTTCTTTAGAAGTCAAGAGCTGATTATTTTTGAAACGCCAATGTTTATTTAATTATTTATTATTCTAAGTTTAAATAGTTGGAATTTATTTTCAGTTATTATAATTTAAAGAATTATAAATAATAAAGTAAATAATTGAAAAGAAGTTTATTAATTGATCAATGCTAAAATAATGTTTATTTAATTATTTACGATTCTGAGTTTAAATAGTTGGAATTTATTTTCAGTTATTATAATTTAAAGAATTATAAATAATAAAGTAAATAATAATTGAATAGAAGAAAAGAATTAACTGGTAAAATAATAGAGTTTTATTCATCTTTATTCTAATTGTTACAATTGTTGTTTAAATACCATACTTATTTACAAAGTATTTACAATGATAATTGTACAAATGTTTAAAGTGAAATAAAAAACTATCCTAATTTTTCTAAGTTCTAAATCTTCATCTTCTATCCAATACTTCTTTGATGCACCTTTGATTTCATCTGCAAAGAATAATTAAAGAGAAAAAAATCAGAAATAGATATATAATTAAAAGCAGACAATTAATTTATAATTCATCATTAAAAGCAATGGTCGGGATCAGTTAGCCCTCTCTGCAAATCACGGGATTTCTCCCGGTTCACAAAGAGGGATGAACAATATTTGCAAATTAAAAATGAATGCATAAGTATTTGAAATGCACAAATTCATTTTTGCCAAAATCAACTGCATAATTCAAAATTCACTGCATATTTCAAAAGCAAAACAGCATATGCAAGTCAAGTTTCAAATTGTCAAAACAAAGTCCAACGTAACTGTCCAAAATAGGGGAGGAGGTCAAAATACAAAGGCTCCTCCATACTGTAACAGATGCAGGAAAGCTAAAGAAGGAAATATGCAGGTTAAGACATATATGCAAGCAATTAATTCCCATTTCATCATTTCCAGACCATTTGCTTTTTCAGAATTAAAATATGTTAAGCAATATAATATGCTTAAGGATTGGAGAGAGAGAAGAAAGAGGAGAAGTGTAGGTTTACAGGTTTTGGCTTTAGGCAGAAAAGAGATAGAAAACAAAACTGCAGTAACACAGTGAAAAAAGAAGCATAGAAAAATAGATAAAACTGCTAACACAGTCAGAAACAAGGAAAAGGAAAAGGACAAGACTGTCAAAAACCTGAACCATCCAAAGCCAAGCCAACCAACGGATATTATAACAACTCAAAAACTTCTCAAGCAAGGCCAGAGTTCAAAACCTGTTTTCAAGCCTTAAAACGAGAACTGTCAAACAAATACCAGAAGCCTATTCTCAAAGTACAAAAAACCTCAAGAACCTGCATTCAAAACATATACAACCTGCTGTCCAACGCCAAAAAACCATAACCTGTAACACAAAGCCAAAAACCTTAACCATGTCAAGCCTTCAACCTGCTGAAAACCATATCCCAAACAGCATCAAGCCATAACCGAAATCATAAACACATAGCCTAACCAGAAAACTATCCAAACACAAAGCCTAAAACCTGCTTAAGCCTTGAACCTGTAACTTAAGCCTCAAGACCACAAACCTGAAACCATGACCAGAAAGCCATAAACCTTAACCATGTCAAGCCTTCAACCTGCCTGAAGCATAAACCAGTAAATCCATCAACCAATAACCTTAAAACTGTCAAGACCTCATAAGCCACTAACCTGCATTTCAGGCCACCAACCTGAAATCTTCGCAAAAAAAAAACATCAAGCTAAAGCGTGTTCAGGAACATACAGGGTCAAACATCCCCAAGTCCTCAGAAAAATCTTCATCACTGGGCAAACAGAATCCAGGCAACTCAATACCAACAAGCAAATATCGAACATAAGCCAAGCATACAGAAGGCAACCAGAAGAAGTGAAACAATGAGCTAGGCACTCGAATCAAACATCCACAAATTCCAGTCAGAATTCCCAGGCCCTCAGAAAACATCATCACCGGGCGCAAATCATCATTAAACATACAGATTAAAAAATCATATAGCATACTCAGAATCACCAAGGCAAAGACAGCAAGAAGAAATAAGATAAAGTGGTTCAGTTCATCATCATCAAGGCAACAAAAAGGGCCAAAGAAACACAAACCAGGGTCTCCAAGCGAAGCTAACTCATCGTCGTCCCTCACCGCCTTGGCCGCCACAGCTTTTCTCAACCCTTTCCTCCTCCATCTCCAAAGGTAATATCTCTCCCTCTCTTTCTTTCACGCACCTCAAATAACCATAACAATATGAAATCAGAATCAATAAGGGGCGAAATCATAACATGCAAATAACAAAACCCTAATGAGATTAAAATAAGATTATTACCTTGAATCTGTCACCCTAGCGTTTCTTTGGAGGGAAGAGGAAGTTTGAGGACGCCGGTGGCCATGGGTAAGGGAAATTCAGAGGCGGAGGCATATGACGAACGAAAAAGACGAAGTGATGAACGAAGAACAGCGCCTCTGTGTTCTTGCCTAAACCTAAAATCCCAAATGAACAACTCAAGTGAAACCCTTACAAGAATGTTGCTAACATATTTTGGGCTTTGTCCCACTAATAAACCTTAAGCCCAATGACCTCAGCGCCCGACCCCTCCATTTTGGATGCACCCCCCTTTATGACTTCTATCCAAATTCTGTTTGGGCCTATAAATCCCCTTTTGAACCCATTTACCTCTTTTCATTTTTATTATTTCATTCAAACTAAAAAAGATTTTTATCTTATTTTTTCCTTTTAATAATAATATTATCAATATTTTCATTATAACTAAAATACTCGAATATTAAATATTATTAAGATTAAAACTTTTTTCTTTCTTGTTTTTCTTTCATTAAAACTATTTATTTAAATGCAAACTTTGTACATTAATACAATAATACATAATATAATTAAAAGCTTAAAACTTTTTAATTTAATTTTGTTTATACACAAAATTTACTCTTTTATATATTAATTAAGACTTTATGTATAAAAAGATTAGTTAAAAAAACTTGAATTAGTATAAGACATTAGTATATTTTATTATTCGCATATTAATACTAAAAAATACATAAAAATAGAAAATTTAAAAACATTTTCTTTCCTTTAATTAAGTTCTCTTGCTTTGTACATATTAAACAAAAATATAAAAATGCATGTTCACACCAGTTAGTCTGTTATTTAATCATTGTTGTGGTTATATAGCTACTTAATCATTATCTATCTAATTTTCTGTTTGATTATTCAGTCTTTACTTGGTTATTCTGTTTACGTCTAAATCCAAGAGAAAAAATGATTAAATTTGTTGACTTCATGTCCTCAAATCCAATCACGCGAATGCCTTCATTTCATTAAAACTTAAGATAATTTTCCCAAATATTCGATTTTTTCAAAACTCATACCTTTTAAGTCAAAACTTCGACATTAGGTCGTCGTATCTTCAAAAACTCGTCCATACCCCTTTTTGGCCAAAACAATTTATTTTTAATCAAACAAACATTTTAATAAACAGATATTTCAAAAGGTTCCTATAGGATACTATAGATGCATTGGGTGCTAATACCTTTCCATTGTATAACCAACCCCCGAACTCTAGACCTCTTTTCAAAAACGCCTTGTATTTTCATTACTTTTAAAAGTATTATTTTACATTGCATATTTTAGGGTTTTATTTCGCTCTTTTCCCTTTTCCCTTGGAAATAATAAAGCGCGGTGGCGACTCTTGCTTTTGTGAGACGAATTAATTAATAATTCGATCTCCGATTTACCCCGCTACATTTTTTATCGCTACAGAATTGGCGACTCTGCTGGGGAAGATTGACCTCTTGCTGGTCCATCCCTAAGTGGGTTAAGCCTAGTTTGTTTTATCTGTTTTATTATTATTTGTTTTGTTTGATTATGTGTTTAAATTGGGGTTGTTTGGGTTTTTTTGCAAAGGACGAATCCTATACCCGGATTAAGTTACACTTAAGAATAGGACGGGCAGTATAGTCATGTTAACTTTGAGGGAGTAATCCCGAAGAAGGAGGCATGAGATCCCTCACTCAATGGAAGGCCCTTTTGAACATAATATTTGTTTACCGAGTAATCGGGAAGACATTATTATTTTCGACCTGGGAGCCAGAGAAATTGAGAACCGTAGAACCCTGACCCATCTTGGCCTCTTAGGTGTAGCGCGGAGACTATAACGGAGTAATTCGGAAGTAGTTGTTACGCGATGCTACGCTCGGATGAGTTTCTCTTGAGAATATTGCTAATTATTGAGTAATCAAGACGTTGGTAATATCCGAAGGAGGAATGTAGACTATGGGAGCTCTTAGAACCTTTTCTTACAGGTGTGATTAAACTGTAGTACATACCTTGGGGTGGGCTTTACCTTTGACTCCATGCTCGAAACGTTGAACCTTTGAACCCCATGTTTGTGAACTTGTGTGTAACTGTTGCATTATCATTCATCCATGCATTCATCAACATTTTTTGTAAAAAACTTGTTTTTCAAGGAACTTAAGAATGATTTTTGCAGACATCTCAGGTACTATTATTATGGAATTTGGAAGAAGAAACACTCGAAGTTTTAGTTTTAAGGAGCCCGAGATTGAAGAATTGAAGAGTTTAATTCCTAAGATCAAGAACCCGACGGATTTTCAGAAAAAGTATGGGTCCATTATACCTCTCATGAAGCGCAAGATGAAAGAGGGCATCCTTGGTACGTTAGTCCAATTTTACGATCCTTTGTACCGATGTTTCACCTTTCCAGATTACCAGTTAATGCCCACCTTAGAAGAGTACTCCTACATACTCGGTTTTCCGATCACCGACTGTGTTCCTTTTTCTGGTTTGGAAGAGGAACCCAAATCTCACGAGATAGCGACCATCACCCACTTGAAGAAGTCAGAGATAGAGGAGAACATGACTACAAAAGGGGGAATCCGAGGCTTGTCTGCGCAGTTTTTATTGAGGAAAGCTCGTCATTTCGCTGAGATAAAAGATACTATTGCCTTTGAAGACGTCTTTGCTTTACTCACTTATGGTCTATTCTTGTTCCCTAACGTTGATAAGTTTGTGGATATCAACGCCATCAGAATCTTCTTGATTGGAAATCCGGTCCCTACGCTGCTAGGAGATACCTACTACTCCGTCCATCTTCGAAACTCTTATCAAGGAGGGATGATTATTTGTTGTGCACCGTTGCTGTATCAGTGGTATGTTTCTCATCTACCTAGGTCTGATGTTTTATGGGATCTCGAGAAGGAGCCGCGATGGGCGCCAAAAATTATGGCTCTCACTCATTTCGACATTGATTGGTATAATCGAGCTTACTATGACGTGAAGGTCATCGATAGATGTGGTGCTTTTCCTAACGTGCCTCTTCTTGGTACGAAAGGTGGAATTAACTATAATCCTATTCTCGCGCACCGTCAGTTTGGATACTCGATGAGGGACAAGCCAAACAACATCCATGTGAGTGGTTTCTTTCTACAAGAAGGACAAGATCACCAGGCAGCTAAGAGGGAGATCGAAGGAGCTTGGCGCCACATCCATAGGAAAGGGAGAGACATGTTAGGACACAGGGGTGCCGTTTCTTTGGAGCCTTACCTACATTGGGTCCGTGCTAGGGCTTGTGCTCTCAAGATGCCCTATAAACCTGAGAAACCTTTATTCCCTACTGTTGCATCATCATCTGTTGATATCCCTATCGAGAATATGGGAGAATACCAAGGAAATCTGGCTAGGATGAAGTCCGAGAGAGATGCTTGGAAAGAAAAGTATAATATGTCTGAATATGAGAATCGGGTCCTGGCTCGACAACTAAAGGAAAAGGAGGATTTGCTATTTATTCAAGATGGCTGGTTCATTGATCAGGATGAGAAGCTTCGTCAAAAGGATGCTTTACTGAAGAAATATGCAAGTGAAAGGAAGAGAAAGAAGGAAGGTTCGGTAAGCGTTGCTCTCGTTCCTAATCCACAAAAGGAAATCATTGATCGACTGGAAGCTGAGAAGAAAGAGATGGAAGACTTTTATGAAGAGAAGATCAGGAAGCTCCGGTTACAGTTGGCATTTGGTCCTTCATCTGATGTTTCTGAGTGATCTTTAGCTTTTAGTTTTATTTTACTGATGTCATTTTGTAAAACTCTGTAAAAGGGCTTCATGTTCCAAAGTTGTAGTTTACTGCTTTATTATTGGGTTGTCCCAAAGTTCTAATTTATTATATTGTTGTTCCAAAGTCGTAAGTTGTAATTTACCGCTTTTGATTAATGAAGTGAGTTTTTGTTGTTCCAAATTCCTTTACCATTGATGTGTGCAAAATTATTGAAGTTCCTTGAAAAAACTATCAAAATGAATTATCATTTGCATCACATATCATGCATCATACAACATTCCACTTCACATGTTTTCTAGAGTCTTATCCTTGTTTCTTTTTCCACTCCGATAGATTGTCAAGCTGTCTCATCGATACGATACCCGAGCCAATCGTCAGAGGAAGATGGAAGATCTGGAACAGGAAAACCACGAGCTTCGTGAGGAGGTCGCTACCCTTCGTGTCGGGATGGAAAAGTTAACTGCGCTAGTGGAAAGTTTGATGGCTGCTCAGAATCAGCCATCGACTACAGCTGCTGAGATTCAGACTTCAACTACTGTGGTTTCCGAGATTGTCACCGTTCTAACATCTGGGACTCAAGTCAACTCTCCGCTTCAACATCAAATGCCAAAAGGTTTTCCGTGGGTAATTCCTTACAACTTTGTGCCAGAGGGGTATCATCCTGTCGTACAACCTTTGTTTCAACCTACTATGTCTTTTCCTCAACCAGAGACAATTGCCAGGCCGCCTGTAATCCCGTCTGTGACACCTTTCCCGCAACCGGCGATGACAACTGTCGCTCCTGTGGTTCACTCTATGCCATACTTGAATGAACCTACTTATCCTGCCGAGCCTGCTGAAAGTCTGGGTCTTTTTGATAGAATGGAAGAATTTCAAGACCAATTCCAAGAAATGCAGAGGGAGCTCAGAGCGTTAAAGGGAAATGATTTGTTTGGAAAGAACACTCATGACCTGTGTTTAGTTCCGAATGTCAAGATTCTAGCAAAGTTCAAAGTGCAAGACTTTGAAAGATATAAGGGTGATTCGTGTCCTCGGAGTCATTTGACTATGTACGTGAGAAAGATGTCTACATATTCTGATGATCATGACTTGTTGATTCACTATTTTCAAGACAGTTTGACGGGTGCCGCTCTAAAGTGGTATATGGGTTTGGACAGCATTCGGATCCGCAACTTCAACGATCTTAGTGAAGCTTTTGTTCACTAGTATAAGTACAACGTCGACATGGCGCCGGACAGGGATCAACTCCGGGCGATGTCCCAGAGAGACAGAGAGTCTTTTAAGGAATACGCCCAGAGGTGGCGCGAAATTGCTGCTCAAATCTATCCTCCTCTTGAGGAGAAAGAGATGACAAAGATATTTTTGAAGACTTTAGGTTCCTTTTATTATGAAAGAATGATTGCCAGCGCACCCAGTGACTTCACCGAAATGGTAAGTATGGGCATGCGGTTGGAGGAAGGGATTTGTGAAGGACGTTTGGTTAAAGAAGGAGGTCCGTCTAGCAGTACCAAGAAGTTTGGAAGTGTTTTCCCAAAAAGAAAAGAGCAGGATGTCAGCGTGATCTTCCCAGGGAGACCGAGGAGAGGTTACTCACATGTTGCGGCAGTCACTCCGGCTGTTCGCCCAACGTTGGTGACCCCAACTCATCAAACCCCACCAACTCAGCAACGGCCATTTCAGTAGCAGCCTCGACAACAGGCTTATCCATTCAACAACCAGAACCGTTCACCAAGGAAACCGCAGTTCGATGCCATTCCCATGACTTATACTGAGTTGTTCCCCGCTTTAATCAGAAAAAACCTCATAACGACGAAGCCTCCTCCTGCCGCACCAAATAGTACTTCTCCGTGGTACAAGGCGGATCAGTTTTATGAATATCACCAAGGGTCGCCGGGGCACAACATTGAAAATTGTTTTGCTTTAAAGACGGGCGTGCAGAGGTTGATTAAGAATGGTATCTTGTCTTTCAAGGATGTTAACCCAAATGTTAGAGATAACCCTTTGCCTCGACATGGGGCAGCATCAGTGAATATGGTGGAAGGTTGTCCGAGAAAGTTTCGAGTTTTTCAAGTTGAACACATAAGAGATTCGTTGATCAGGTTACATCAGAGCTTAAGAAGACTTGCCTTTTTTAGGCATCAGCATGATTATGATGTTTGTGAATTTTGTTCAAGAGAGGTTGATTGCCCTATTGTGAAGGAGGATATTCAAAAATTGTTAGACCAGAGGGTCATCACTATTACACATGACAGAGATCCGGCGGATGAAGTGAATGTTATAATACCGCAATTCAACTTGCCTGAACCAGTTGAGATCATTTACGACAGTCAGACTACACCTGTTGCTCCTTTGATCATTTATCCACCTGGTCCTGTGCCTTACAACTCCGACCAAGCTATTCCGTATAAGTATAATGCCACAATGATTGAGAATGGGGTAGAAATCTCTATACCAACAAGGCCATCTTTTTTTAACATCGCTGATGTGAGAAGAGTTACGAGAAGCGGACGTGTCTTTGCAGCAGTACCTTTGAAGAGACCAGAAGTTCAAGTCAGGAGGCCCATACCGGCAGAAATTCCAGCAAGAAATGTTGAACCAAGGGTTGAGATAGGCCGATCCAATGAACCTATCCCACATCCCGGTGATGATGAGATTCTGAAGCTCATCAAGAGAAGTGAATATAAGATTGTGGACCAACTATTGCAAACTCCTTCCAAGATTTCTTTGCTTGCTTTACTGAGAGATTCTGGTGCCCATAGAGAAGCTTTGATGAAAGTCTTGGACCAGGCATTCGTGGATCATGATGTGACGGTTGACCAATTTGATGGAATCGTGGGAAATATTACTTCGTGTAACAATCTTGGTTTCAGTGATGAAGAGCTTCCGGAGGAGGGAAGGAACCATAATATGGCTTTGCATATCTCAATAAGTTGTGGAAATGATACTTTATCAAGTGTGTTGGTAGATACAGGTTCGTCGTTAAATGTAATGCCCAAAACTACATTAACTCGACTCTCATATCAAGGTGCTCCCATGAGATCTAGTGGGGTAATTGTCAAAGCGTTTGATGGTTCTAGGAGGACTGTCATTGGTGAAGTAGATCTTCCTATAGTAATTGGTCCTCATACTTTTCAGATCACTTTTCAAGTAATGGATATTCGTGCCGCCTACAGTTGCCTATTGGGTCGTCCATGGATCCATGATGCAGGGGCAGTCACTTCCACGCTCCATCAAAGATTGAAGTTTGTAAGGCATGGAAAGCTGGTAATGATTGGTGGAGAGCAGGCTATGGTGGTAAGCCATTTGTCATCTTTCTCTTTTATTGATGCTGATGAGGATGTTGGAACCCAATTTCAAGCTCTATCTGTTGCTAATAATGAAGTGAAGAAGCAAGGGACATCTATTTCTTCTTTTGAGGATGCGCGACGAGTGGTTGAAAGTGGTTCGGCTGAAGGTTGGGGCCAGGTGTTGACTTTGCCCAAGAACAAGTCTGGAGAAGGTCTTGGTTTTCATCCCGTGTCTACAAAAGTCAAACAGGAAGTAGTTACTCGTCCGATACAAGAAGTTTTCCGAAGCGCAGGTTTTATCCATCCGACTCCTCCTGAAGTTGATGCTATAATAGGAGATGATTCTGAAGAGGATTTACCCGATTTTGTAACGCATGGAGTGGTTTACCAGAACTGGATTGCTGTTGATGTTCCTGTTGTGATGCACATTTCTGAGTAATGTTTTGTTTTATTTTTGAAAAAAAATTTCGCTCTGCCCAAGGCGAAAAGTATTTGTGTCGGGCTATGTTGAAAATAAATCCTTTTGCTCTGCCCAAGGCAAAAGAGAAAATGTCTGGGCTCTTTGTTTCAAGTATTGTCCCTCATGAATAAAAATGTTATTTTGTCCACTACTGTTTTATTTTTCACTTTTTCTGGGAAATAATAATGAAAATTAATTGGTAGTAATAGGAAAATATAATAACTTTTTGTTTTATTTGTACAAATCGATTTCTAAAATAAAGCATAATCATATGTGCAGATTAATCCATGACTTAACCATTGAAAACAATGATCCTATGCCCTCTCCCAACTTTGAATTCCCTGTGTTCAGAGCCGAGGAAGAGGATAGTGAAGAGATTCCTGATGAAATTTCCCGTTTACTTGAGCACGATGAAAAGACTATTCAGCCGTTTGAAGAGCCTATAGAGTTGATCAATTTGGGTGATGAAGAAGATAAAAAGGAAGTCAAGGTCGGAGCATTGCTTATCCCAGAGGTCAAAGAGAAAATGTTGGAGCTTCTCAAAGAGTATGTTGATGTGTTTGCTTGGTCCTACCAAGATATGCCAGGTTTGGACAACAATATTGTGGAGCATCGTTTACCGTTGAGACCTGAATGTCCGCCGATTAAGCAGAAGTTGAGAAGGACTCGTCCCGATATGGCTGACAAGATCAAAGAAGAAGTTCAAAAACAAATTAATGCAGGTTTCCTTGTTACATCGGTCTATCCTCAATGGTTAGCCAATATAGTGCCTGTTGCTAAGAAAGATGGCAAAGTTTGAATGTGGGTAGAATATAGAGATCTGAATAGAGCTAGCCCAAAGGATGACTTCCCATTACTGCACATTGATGTTTTGGTCGACAGTACCGCAAAGTTCAAAGTCTTTTCTTTCATGGATGGTTTCTATGGTTACAATCAAATCAGGATGGCACCAGAAGATATGGAGAAGACAACTTTCATTACACCTTGGGGAACATTTTGTTATCGGGTTATGCCGTTTGGTTTGAGGAATGCTGGTGCAACGTACCAAAGGGCCATGACTGCTTTGTTCCATGATATGATGCATAAAGAGATAGAAGTGTATGTAGATGACATGATTGCCAAATCACAAACTGAAGAAGATCATTTGGAACACTTATTGAAGTTATTCCAGCGTTTGAGAAAGTATAAACTCCGTCTGAATCCCAACAAGTGCACTTTTGGTGTTCGTTCTGGAAGACTTCTGGGTTTCATTGTCAGTCAGAAAGGTATTGAGGTAGATCCTGATAAAGTCAAAGCTATTCGGGAAATGCCCGCACCCAAGACGGAAAAACAAGTAAGAGGATTCCTTGGGAGACTGAACTATATTTCTAGATTTATATCTCATATGACTGCTACCTGTGGGTCGATTTTCAAGCTTCTCCGAAAGAACCAAGGATGTGTGTGGACAGAAGATTGTCAGAGAGCTTTTGATAGCATCAAAGAATATTTACTTGAACCTCCCATTTTGATTCCTCCGGTGGAAGGAAGACCTTTGATTATGTACCTGACTATATTGGAAGATTCCATGGGATGTGTGCTTGGTCAACAAGATGAGACTGGAAGAAAGGAACATGCCGTATATTATCTGAGTAAGAAATTCACAGACTGTGAGTCTCGATACTCATTGCTTGATAAAACCTATTGTGCTTTAGCTTGGGCTGCTCGCCGTCTGCGCCAGTATATGATTAACCACACCACTTGGTTGATCTCCAAAATGGATCCGATCAAGTATATCTTTGAGAAGCCCGCCTTATCTGGAAGAATAGCCCGTTGGCATATGTTGTTATCCGAATATGACATTGAGTATCACACTCAGAAAGCAATCAAAGGGAGTATTTTAGCCGACCATTTGGCTCACCAACCAATTGATGATTATCAATCCATCAAGTTTGATTTCCCAGATGAAGATGTTATGTACTTGAAAGCTAAAGATTGTGAAGAGTCGTTACCTGAAGAAGGACCTGATCCCGAATCCCATTGGGGTTTAATATTTGACGGAGCCGTGAACTCTTATGGAAATGGAATTGGGGAAATCATCGTCACGCCCCGAGGTACTCATATCCCGTTCATGGCAAGATTGAAGTTTGACTGCACGAACAACTTGGCTGAATATGAGGCATGTATTATGGGTCTCGAAGAAGCAGTGGATCTAAGGATTAAGATTCTTGATATTTACGGAGATTCGGCATTGGTAATTAATCAAATCAAAGGATAATGGGAGACTCGTCATCCTGGTTTGATCCCTTACAGAGACTATGCTAGAAGATTGTTAACTTTCTTCAACAAAGTGGAATTACATCATATCCCTAGAGATGAGAACCAAATGGATAATGCTTTAGCTACTTTGTCTTCAATGTTTCAAGTGAATGGTTGGAACGATGTGCCTACAATCCGGGTTATGCGCCTCGACAGACCTGCTCATGTGTTCTCAGTAGAAGAGGTCACCGACGACAAACCGTGGTTCTATGACATTAAACGTGTTCTTCAAACTCAAGAGTACCCGCCTGGGGCATCCAATAAAGATAGGAAGATGTTGATAAGATTGGAAAGCAGTTTCTTCCTCAATGAAGAAGTATTGTATAAGAGGAATTACGACATGGTCCTGCTCAGATGCGTAGACAGACGTGAAGCAGACATGCTGATGCAAGAAGTACATAAAGGATCCTTTGGCACTCATGCTAACGGACATGCGATGGCTAAAAAGATGTTGAGAGCTGGTTACTATTGGATGACAATGGAATCTGATTGCTGCAAATATGTGAAGAAATGTCATAAATGCCAGATTTATGCGGACATGATACATGTGCCACCGACCCTCCTCAATGTTATCTCCTCACCTTGGCCTTTCTCTATGTGGGGCATTGATATGATTGGATTGATTGAACCCAAAGCTTCAAATGGTCATCGTTTCATCTTGGTAGCGATCGATTATTTTACTAAATGGGTGGAAGCAACATCTTATGCTAATGTAACCAGACAGGTGGTAGTCAGATTTATCAAGAATCAAATCATTTGTCGATACGGTATCCCGAGCAAGATCATCACTGATAATGGTTCGAATTTGAATAACAAGATGATGAGAGAGCTTTGTGAAGAGTTCAAGATCGAACATCATAATTCTTCTCCTTACAGACCGAAGATGAATGGGGCTGTTGAGGCTGCTAATAAGAACATCAAAAAGATTGTCCAGAAGATGGTGATAACTTATAGAGATTGGCATGAAATGCTTCCGTTTGCTCTGCATGGATACCGTACTTCAGTTCGAACTTCAACAGGCGCAACCCCATTTTCCCTAGTTTATGGTATGGAATCAGTACTCCCCGTGGAGGTTGAGATTCCGTCTATGAGAGTGTTGATGGAAGCTAAACTTTCTGAGGCTGAATGGTGTCAAAGTAGATATGATCAGTTGAATTTAATTGAAGAAAAGAGATTGACAGCGTTGTGTCACGGTCAATTATATCAGTAGAGAATGAAGAAGGCTTTTGATAAGAAGGTTCGACCACGCGAGTTCAGAGAAGGTGACCTTGTGCTCAAAAAGATATTATCTTTCCAACCTGATTCTAGGGCAAGTGGGCTCCGAATTATGAAGGACCGTATGTCGTTAAGAAAGTTTTCTCCGGAGGTGCCTTGATTCTCACAAATATGGACGGTGAAGAGCTCCCGCGCTCCATGAACGCCGATGCGGTCAAGAAATATTTCACTTAGGTTTGAGTTGACAGTTTGCTAAGTTGAAAACCCGAAAGGGCGGCTTTGGCAAGCTTTTGGTCAGACCAGACTTGGCATTTGAACACATTTCGGAATTCGAAGTTGTTAGGGAGAATAGTAATCATCATTTTTGCGTAACCCTTTCTTTCATGTACTATTTCCCAAACTTTGGTAAACCGTTGGAGTCGCGTTATTAGCGAACTACCATCTTATTAATGAAATTTGAGCATTTACCTTTTGTGGGCAAAATTTTAATTTTACGGAAATATTTGAAACAAAGTTATTTAGAGTATTCTTATTTTAAAAATATGTCGTGAATAATGAAAGGAATATTAACAGTTGTCCCGAGGATGGTCAGGCCATGAAATGCAAAACAATACGGTAATTTATCCTTGCATGATGAACATGTTTTATTTCAAAATCGTCATAAGGTGTTGGTTGTGTTAAACTTGCGTTTCTCGTGGTACTAAGTTTGGTGACTCCCTAGTTGTTCCAGTTAAGCGTTGTTTTGGTTACCTTTATTTGGGCGATTTCTAAAGTGTGGTACGCTTTGTCTCATGCCAATAATCTATTGGTATTAGAAGATTGGATTTGAATACTTTTCTCCTCAGAAGACTTGAGCCTTGTAGCGTGATACGCTCCGACGTTGCTTTGTGGTTCCAGTTCCAGTTATTTTCCATCTTTTTAAGATTGGCCGAGTATCTATCTTTTCGTGACCTCTTATCGTCTTCAAGATATTCCATCTGTTCGTTTTGTCAGCATAACATTCATTTATTCATTTACACTTATATCACGCATGCATATTCACATTTGCCGTTGATTTTGGGTTGTATACTTTGTTTTTAATACAATGTACATGTTCTTTCCAAGTAGAAGGTTAGCTTAGGCAGAAAATGTGCTCCCTTTCTAAATTCCCCAACTGAGCTAATCCTCGTGGATGATTTTTTTGATTTAGCCTACCTTGTCCGTTTCTGGATAGGATGAATCCCCCAATCGAGTTACTTTCTCATTGGGTGGAGTCTTGTTTGACTGTTTTCTCTCTGGTTTATTCCTGGAGGGAGTTGTTGTCTCTTGCATAGGCTATCTTATGATTTTCCCAAGTGAAGTCGCCACCTAGACGAATGATGCATTTATTTTGCGCATTTAAGTATGTGATCTCCTCGGGAAGGATTGATTCATTGGTTCTCTTTGACGAAGATTTTATTCTCTGCCAGTGTCATCGCAATTTGCTTCTGAGTTTCTTCGGAAAACGACAAGCGGCAGCTCTTCATGAGCAACTTGTACGTTATTATTTTGGAAAACGGCAAGCGGCGGTCTCTTCATGAGCAACTTGTACGTTATAGACATCGTTGGAAAATGGCAAGCGGCGGTCTCTTCATGAGCAACTTGTGCGTTATTATTATTTTTGGAAACGGCAAGCGGCAGTCTCTTCGTGAGCAACTTGTACGTTATTATTTTTCTGGAAGACAGCAAGTGGCAGCTTCTTTATTTGAGCAGCTTGTATGTTATTGGTTTTTTTTTGGAAAACAGCAAGTGGCGGCTTCTTTATTTGAGCAGCTTGTATGTTATTGACACCCCTGGACGACAGCAAGTGGCAGCCTCTTTATTTGAGCAGCTTGTATGTCATAGTATTTTTTTGGAAGACAGCAAGTGGCAGCTTCTTTATTTGAGCAGCTTGTGTATCTACAACCTTATTATTATTTCAGCATTAATTAGTATATCTCCGGAAATCTCGCCGAGAAGTTTGTTATGAATCTTTACCTTCAGAAGTCGGTAATCCATTATCAGCAAAATTGATACTTTCTGTCTATCTTTGACCTTGAGTTGTGAACTCACTGATATTTTTGGTCAATAATCTGTTTTTATGGCCTATGCAAGATACCTTCTTTGTTAGGGTCAGAGTCCGTATTCTCTCAAATTTTTATTCGCCGTCAAGAGTTTATTATTTGAAGTCGATGGCTCATTTTCCCAGTAGTGTATAATCTATGTCCCTGTGTTTTGTTGGTGTTTGATTTCTCCAGCATTGTCTTGTTTCATACAATATCTTTCTCTGTGAATTCAATTACTACATTCATATCACAAACATAATGGCGGTATCTTAGGGCAAAAATGGCGTATTATGTATTTAAGTACCTTCAATCTCGTCGAGACGAAGATTTTAATCTTCATATCTCCGGATAGAAGAAACTTAAATAGGGGCAGCTGTTGTACCCCAAATTTTGACCTAAGATACCATCTCCCATCTGCATCATTACATTGCAAGCGTTCAAAGGCGATTTGACCTATTTTATCAATTTTTAAAGCAGATTTTTAAATTCATAACTTTTTCAAATTTCGACAATTTTTTAAGTTGTTATTTTACCTATGATTCTCCTTGACAACGACTACAACTTTTCTTTAGAAGTCAAGAGCTGATTATTTTTGAAACGCCAATGTTTATTTAATTATTTATTATTCTAAGTTTAAATAGTTGGAATTTATTTTCAGTTATTATAATTTAAAGAATTATAAATAATAAAGTAAATAATTGAAAATAAGTTTATTAATTGATCAATGCTAAAATAATGTTTATTTAATTATTTACGATTCTGAGTTTAAATAGTTGGAATTTATTTTCAGTTATTATAATTTAAAGAATTATAAATAATAAAGTAAATAATAATTGAATAGAAGAAAAGAATTAACTGGTAAAATAATAGAGTTTTATTCATCTTTATTCTAATTGTTACAATTGTTGTTTAAATACCATACTTATTTACAAAGTATTTACAATGATAATTGTACAAATGTTTAAAGTGAAATAAAAAACTATCCTAATTTTTCTAAGTTCTAAATCTTCATCTTCTATCCAATACTTCTTTGATGCACCTTTGATTTCATCTGCAAAGAATAATTAAAGAAAAAAAATCAGAAATAGATATATAATTAAAAGCAGACAATTAATTTAGAATTCATCATTAAAAGCAATGGCCGGGATCAGTTAGCCCTCTCTGCAAATCACGGGATTTCTCCCGGTTCACAAAGAGGGATGAAAAATATTTGCAAATTAAAAATGAATGCACAAGTATTTGAAATGCACAAATTCATTTTTGCCAAAATCAACTGCATAATTCAAAATCCACTGCATATTTCAAAAGCAAAACAGCATATGCAAGTCAAGTTTCAAATTGTCAAAACAAAGTCCAACGTAACTGTCCAAAATAGGGGAGGAGGTCAAAATACAAAGGCTCCTCCATACTGTAACAGATGCAGGAAAGCTAAAGAAGGAAATATGCAGGTTAAGACCATATATGCAAGCAATTAATTCCCATTTCATCATTTCCAGACCATTTGCTTTTTCAGAATTAAAATATGTTAAGCAATATAATATGCTTAAGGATTGGAGAGAGAGAAGAAAGAGAAGAAGTGTAGGTTTACAGGTTTTGGCTTTAGGCAGAAAAGAGATAGAAAACAAAACTGCAGTAACACAGTGAAAAAAGAAGCATAGAAAAATAGATAAAACTGCTAACACAGTCAGAAACAAGGAAAAGGAAAAGGACAAGACTGTCAAAAACCTGAACCATCCAAAGCCAAGCCAACCAACGGATATTATAACAACTCAAAAACTTCTCAAGCAAGGCCAAAGTTCAAAACCTGTTTTCAAGCCTTAAAACGAGAACTGTTAAACAAATACCAGAAGCCTATTCTCAAAGTACAAAAAACCTCAAGAACCTGCATTCAAAACATATACAACCTGCTGTCCAACGCCCAAAAACCATAACCTGTAACACAAAGCCAAAAACCTTAACCATGTCAAGCCTTCAACCTGCTGAAAACCATATCCCAAACAGCATCAAGCCATAACCGAAATCATAAACACATAGCCTAACCAGAAAACTATCCAAACACAAAGCCTAAAACCTGCTTAAGCCTTGAACCTGTAACTTAAGCCTCAAGACCACAAACCTGAAACCATGACCAGAAAGCCATAAACCTTAACCATGTCAAGCCTTCAACCTGCCTGAAGCATAAACCAGTAAATCCATCAACCAATAACCTTAAAACTGTCAAGACCTCATAAGCCACTAACCTGCATTTCAGGCCACCAACCTGAAATCTTCGCCAAAAAAAAAACATCAAGCTAAAGCGTGTTCAGGAACATACAGGGTCAAACATCCCCAAGCCCTCAGAAAAATCTTCATCACTGGGTAAACAGAAGCCAGGCAACTCAATACCAACAAGCAAATATTGAACATAAGCCAAGCATACAGAAGGCAACCAGAAGAAGTGAAACAATGAGCTAGGCACTCGAATCAAACATCCACAAATTCCAGTCAGAATTCCCAGGCCCTCAGAAAACATCATCACC
Organism: Vicia faba; assembly: GCA_948472305.1. Lineage (NCBI taxonomy): Eukaryota > Viridiplantae > Streptophyta > Magnoliopsida > Fabales > Fabaceae > Vicia > Vicia faba. The sequence continues at coordinate 1,496,717,365 of OX451735.1, read as the reverse complement.
GGGCGCAAATCATCATTAAACATACAGATTAAAAAATCATATAGCATACTCAGAATCACCAAGGCAAAGATAGCAAGAAGAAAGAAGATAAAGTGGTCCAGTTCATCATCATCAAGGCAACAAAAAGGGCCAAAGAAACACAAACCAGGGTCTCCAAGCGAAGCTAACTCAGCGCCGTCCCTCACCGCCTTGGCCGCCACAGCTTTCCTCAACCCTTTCCTCCTCCGTCTCCAAAGGTAATATCTCTCCCTCTCTTTCTTTCACGTACCTCAAATAATCATAACAATATGAAATCAGAATCAATAAGGGGCGAAATCATAACATGAAAATAACAAAACCCTAATGAGATTAAAACAAGATTATTACCTTGAATCTATCACCCTAGCGTTTCTTTGGAGGGAAGAGGAAGTTTGAGGATGCCGGTGGCCATGGGTAAGGGAAATTCAGAGGCGAAGGCATATGACGAACGAAGAAGACGAAGTGATGAACGAAGAACAGCGCCTCTGTGTTCTTGCCTAAACCTAAAATCCCAAATGAACAACTCAAGTGAAACCCTTACAAGAATGTTGCTAACATGTTTTGGGCTTTGTCCCACTAATAAACCTTAAGCCCAATGACCTCAGCGCCTGACCCCTCCATTTTGGATGCACCCCCCTTTATGACTTCTATCCAAATTCTGTTTGGGCCTATAAATCCCCTTTTGAACCCATTTACCTCTTTTCATTTTTATTATTTCATTCAAACTAAAAAAGATTTTTATCTTATTTTTTCCTTTTAATAATAATATTATCAATATTTTCATTATAACTAAAATACTCGAATTTTAAATATTATTAAGATTAAAACTTTTTTCTTTCTTGTTTTTCTTTCATTAAAACTATTTATTTAAATGCAAACTTTGTACATTAATACAATAATACATAATATAATTAAAAGCTTAAAACTTTTTAATTTAATTTTGTTTATACACAAAATTTACTTTTTTATATATTAATTAAGACTTTATGTATAAAAAGATTAGTTAAAAAAACTTGAATTAGTATAAGACATTAGTATATTTTATTATTCGCATATTAATACTAAAAAATACATAAAAATAGAAAATTTAAAAACATTTTCTTTCCTTTAATTAAATTCTCTTGCTTTGTACATATTAAACAAAAATATAAAAATGCATGTTCACACCAGTTAGTCTGTTATTTAATCATTGTTGTGGTTATATAGCTACTTAATCATTATCTATCTAATTTTCTGTTTGATTATTCAGTCTTTACTTGGTTATTCTGTTTACGTCTAAATCCAAGAGAAAAAATGATTAAATTTGTTGACTTCATGTCCTCAAATCCAATCACGCGAATGCCTTCGTTTCATTAAAACTTAAGATAATTTTCCCAAATATTCGATTTTTTCAAAACTCATACCTTTTAAGTCAAAACTTCGACATTAGGTCGTCGTATCTTCAAAAACTCGTCCATACCCCTTTTTGGCCAAAACAATTTATTTTTAATCAAACGAACATTTTAATAAATAGATATTTCAAAAGGTTCCTATAGGATACTATAGATGCATTGGGTGCTAATACCTTCCCATTGTATAACCAACCCCCGAACTCTAGACCTCTTTTCAAAAACGCCTTGTATTTTCATTACTTTTAAAAGTATTATTTTACATTGCATATTTTAGGGTTTTATTTCGCTCTTTTCCCTTTTCCCTTGGAAATAATAAAGCGCGGTGGAGACTCTTGCTTTTGTGAGACGAATTAATTAATAATTCGATCTCCGATTTACCCCGCTACATTTTTTATCGCTACAGGACTCATTCTTGATATATGGAGGTCAATAAGAGCATGTTGTAATTGGATACCCCGATGCTAGCTTCGAGACAGATAAGGGTGACTTTAGATCCCAATATGGTTATGCATTCTGCTTAAATGGTGGCGCTGTGAGCTGGAAAAGTTCAAAGCAAGATATAATTGCTGATTCTACAACTGAGGCCGAGTATATTGTTGCCTCAAATGCAGCAAAGGAAGTTGTTTGGATTAAGAAGTTCATTAGTGAACTTGACATAGTCTCGAGCATTATGGATCCCATTGATCTCTAATGTGATAACAATGGTGCTATAGCACAAGCTAAGGAGCATAGATCTAACCAATGATCTAAACACATATTTGGCGTTATCCCCTCATTCGAGAGATGATTAATCGGGGAGATGTGAAGATATGTAGAGTACTTACACTTGAAAATGTTGCTGACCCACTAACAAAGTCGCTTGCGCAACAGAAGCATGATGGTCATACTAGATCTATGGGTATTAGGGGTATGTATGATTGGCTCTAGTGCTAGTGGGAGATTCTTGGTGTAAGCTCTAGAGGCAAATACTTTTGGTACTTGTATCGAATTATTTATTAATAACAAAAGGCATTTCTTTATTATGTTGTCTTTTCCAAAATAATAAAGTCCCTAGAATAGTTCATTTGTTTAATTAATAGTTAAGTGTGACTTAATCATGAGATCCCATTAAACATAAGAACATTATTCTTAAAGTATCAGTAGTCAAGCTTTATTGTGAAGTGGAATAATATTAAAGCATTGAGATTATTATGAAGATAGACTGATGATCACACCTCATGGATCATAAATAAGGAGTTATCAAGTCTTGACATGGGTATTAATATTAGGAGTAACATTTATGCTGGATTGACCCGCTATGAGAATACTACATAGAATTTTATGCAAGGTGCCATACGTTATTCTCATGGTGATAATGGTTTATACCACCCTTCCGCTTGAGACCACTATGGAACCAAGATGTAGAGTTAAATACATTATTATTGATCAAACATTATCCGTAACTGGATGACCATAAAGACAGTTGATGGGTACTTTACAAAGTATGTTGAGGGACATGAGTGGCCTAGATGGAATTTGCCCATCCTGCATAACAGGATAAATTTCTAAGTGCCCAATATTGAACTGGACAAGGGTGACACGGTCTATGCCTTGTGTTCAATATAGATATAAGGGAAAAAGGGTAATTGTATATATAAATATTATCACATAAAGGTTTTGTCAGATCACATGACATTTTTGTGACTTGGATAGCAGTGATGTGTTGCTAGACACCGCTCCCTGTTTATCATGTAAAATGTGTGATTTAATATAATTGCCAATGTCACGAAAACCTACAGAGTCACACACATAAGGAAAAGTTGATAAGAGATAGAGTAAATAAGGAACACCGTAAGGTACGATGCACTTAAGTAAATTGTAGAACACCATAAGATACGATACACTTAAGTGAAATATGGAATGTGGTAAGGTACCACACGCTTAAGTGATATGCGGTATATCATAAGGTATGATACCCGTAGGCTTAATTGGGCTTTTAGCTTGCATCCTTAATTGGGCTTTTAGCTTGCAGCCCACATAAGTGGGTTTATAAATAGAACCCTTGTGCTGAAGTATTTCACTTTATGAAATTTCGGTCTTGAAACCCTAGCCGTATTTTGTCTCACTCTCTCACTCAAAGTTTCTGTTTGTAAGCACCTAGTACTGTGACCGAAAGCGATCTATTCGTGTGGACTGAGTAGATACGTTTCTATTCATCAACGTTCATGATCACAACATCAAAGGTCTGAATTACCACAAGAGGTAATGATTTCTATCACTGACCATGCCCATTGATAAGGATCACTAAAGGAAAATTTTAATTTTCTGTTGCGTTTTAGATCACAATTTTCCTTTACTGATTGCAAAATTAAGGTGGTGACTTGTTACAATTGCGGTGTAACAAGAAATATTAGTACTAACTGTCAGAAACCAAAGAAAGCTCGAGGAAAGGTGTTTTCTCTAGCAAGGACTCGGACTTCTAGTTTTGACTGGTTGATTAGAGGTAGATGTTTCTTTAATAGTATTCCTTTAATTACTATTATTGATATTGGTACTATGTATTTGTTTATTGTTGTTGATTGTGTAAAAAGATTGGGTCTTAAATTGTCGTCTATAAGAAGAGGGATAGTTATCGATGTTCTAGTGAAGGGATTAGTGACTACTTCTATAGTCTGTTTGAATTGTACTCTGTCGATTTATGATAGAAATTTCTATGTTAACCTTATTTATTTGCCACAGAAGGACCTGGATATTATCTTGGGAATGGAGTGGTTGGATACCAACCATGTTCATATCATTTTTTATAATAAATCTATGTGGTTTCTTACTCCTAGTGTCGAGGAAGAAGCTAAATTCTTGTTTGCTAGGCAGCTTGAGGAATTTTCGCGAGATGAGACTCGCGTGTTTGCTTTATTTGAATCTTTAACTGTTGAAAGTCAAGCGGTAATTGATGAGTTACAAGTGGTGTGTGAGTTTCCATACGTGTTTCCTGACGAAATTACATATGTGCCGCCAGAAAGAGAGGTAGAATTCTCAATTGATCTTGTACTAGGTACCAGGCATGTTTATATGGCTCTGTACTTGATGTCGGCATCAGAATTATCAAAAATGAAAAGGTAATTAGAAGATCTGTTGGAAACGAAGTTTGTGAGACCAAGTGTGTCACCTTGGGGAGCTCTAGTACTGTTAGTAAAGAATAAAAATGGTAACATGAGGTTGTGCATGGATTACCGACAGTTGAATAACGTAACGATCAAGAACAAGTATCCATTGCCAAGAATAAATGATTTGATGGATCAATTGGTTGGTGCACGTGTTTTCATCAAAATTGACTTAAGGCCGGGTTACCACCAGATTCAGGTGAAGGATGAAGACTTTCAGAAGACAGCTTTTAGAACTCGGTATGGACACTATGAATATTTGGTGATGCCATTCGGGGTTTCTAATGCACCTGGAGTTTTTATGGAATATATGAATCATATATTTCATAATTATCTGGATAGGTTTGTGGTAATTTTTATTGAAGACATACTGATATACTCTAAGTCGAAAGAAGAACATGTTGATAATTTGAGAATTATGTTGCAAGTTTTGAAAGAGAAGAAGTTATATGCAAAGTTATCGAAGTGTGAATTTTGGTTGCGAGAAGTGAGTTTTTGGTCATGTTATTTCAGGTAATGATACCGATGTGGACCCATCCAAGGTGGATGTTGTATTAAAAAGGGAGACTCCTAAATAAACTACTGAGATCATAAGCTTTTTGGGCTTAGCTGGTTAATACAGCAGATTTATCGAAGGTTTTTCTAAGTTAGCACTTCCACTGACCCAACTGACTTGTAAAGGAAAGGCATTTATGTGGGATATCCATTGTGAGAAAAGTTTCAGAGAGCTGAAGAAGAGGTTGACTAAGGCTCCAATTTTGATCTTACCGAATCCTAATGAATCGTTTGTGGTGTATTGTGACACTTCTTTGTTGGGTTTAGGCAGTGTGCTAATGGAAAATGACAAGTTTGTGGCTTATGCTTCATGACAACCGAGAATTCATGAAAAGAACTATCCTACTCATAATTTAGAGTTAGCTGCGATAGTGTTTGTGTTGAAGTTATGGAGGCATTACCTCTATGGCTCTATATCTAAAGTATTCAGTGATCACAAGAGTTTGAAGTATCTTTTTGATGAGAATGAGTTGAATATGAGACAACGAATATGGTTAGAATTTTTGAAGGATTATGACTTTAGCTTAAATTATCATCCCGCTAAAGCTAATTTCGTGGTTGATGCTTTAAGTCGGAAATCCTTGCATATGTCTGCTATGATGGTTAGAGAGATGGATCTTATTGAGAAGTTTAAAGACTTGAGTATGGTTTGTGAAATGACGTCGTAGAGCGTGATGTTGAGTATGTGTCATACTCCAAATTTTCCCTACTGTTGTTATTGGTCGATCTATCTTATTTAATCATTTTTCTATTAATTTTGGTGCTATTATATTTTACTTATAATTATAATTAACTTATATTTACATGGTATTGGTTGTTTATTTTAAAATTTGTTTAAATATAATAGGGTTCAATTTTGGGGAGGGGTGTACTTATCATTTTCATCGAATAAAGCTCACTAGTCTAATTAGTCAAGTGGTTCATTAGAACTTTTAGGCCCATATGAAGTTAATTAGATTAAATTATTTTAAATTTTATAGAATTGTTGACCAAAGTCAACATTAATATTCAAGTGTTTTTGCTACTATTTTTCACTATTATTATTACATTAATCTTCTCTTTTCTTTTATCATTTGTTTTTATTTTTATTATTTTAACTTGTTGTTTTGTTGACTAAGTCAACAAGGGTTTGTAAACCCTAAATCCATTTTTGTGCCCATGTTTTTGGACTCTTCGTCCCCAAGTCAAGCAAAGCTCATAATTCAATCTTTTTGAATCAAATCAGAAATAGATATTTAATGGAGAAATCATTTTATTGATTAAATCACGAATATAGTACATAAAAGTGTCAGAATACATTGCAAATTTTGCAAACCCTAATCTCAATCAAATCTATTAATTTACAAATCTAGAACAAATCTAACCCTAATTGACAACTACAATCAATCACAAGATCAATCTAAAACTTATAACAACAATCATAAATGAATTTCCTAATTCTAACTAATCCTAAAGCCTATAAAATCCTAAGACTTGAAACAGAAAAGAGACGAAGGAATTGGAGGAGAATCTGTAGATTAGAAACCCTAAAGAGTTCTTGGCGTCCTTGCTGTGAAGTTCTTACCTTCATTACCTGTAAAACAAGAGAAAGGAAAGGGATCAGAGGCGTGGAATCTAGAAAAACCAAAGAGAAATTGCAAAAAATGTTTCACTGTGGATAAGGTTGGTAGCCACTTAGCTCCTATAATCTAATGCGATTGATGTTGTTATATGTTTGATTCTTGTTGAATACTTAGATTTCTGGAAATTTTGGGGATTTAGGGTTAGGGTTCATGTAACTTAGGGTTAGGGTTCATGTAATTTAGGGTTAGGGTCCTTGAAATTTTTAAGGTTTTAAGGGTTAGGGTTTGAGATTGTTAAGGTTCTTGGGGGATCTCCAGGAACCAATGAAGTCCCTGGCAGACTTTCATCAGGAACGATGACCTCAACAGCCACCCATGGTGGTTGGCCTCCTATGATTTGAAGGGTTCTTACAGTAGGGTTAAGGTTCTTGGATAATATGAGATTTCTGGGTTGGGGATGAAGATCCCGATTGAACTTCAACCGGAGATCTGGGTTTTGGTGGTGGTCAAGGGGCAGCTTTGGGATAAACCACTGACGGAGGCGATTTCTGGCCGGTGGTGGGTGGTTTTTTGTTGTGAGTTTTAAGAGAGAGGAAAAAGAGAGTGTGAGAGAAGTTATGAGAGAGAAAGAGTGAAAAGGAAAAATGAAGAAATGGGAAGAAGTTTTGAAGATATACTCCTTGCGTTCATGGTTGGATGTGTACCATGTGGTCACACACTGACCACTAGATCTGGTGACCATTGATTGTCTCCATGTGCACCAGTCCACCCTGTATCAACGCCCGATCTTACCCGTTCATTGGGGATACTTTTGTTCGATGTCCCAGGATCAACTCCTGGGACCCATGTGATCAAAATCCAATGATCCTAATTGTTCTAGTACAGAATAATGTCATATGACCAACCACACCTGAACCAAGCGGACCTCAAATTATTGCATGGGCCTGGCCCTTTGCTTTTTACACACCATATTTTCTATGTTAATTGTAATTCATACCCTCCTTATGCTATTGGGCTCTAAACCAAATCTAGGTTGAGCCCTTACTTTCAACACCCCTATTTTTCTTACTGAATTAAGAATACACCCCACGTATTTATTTTAATAATTAATTAATTTAATTTATTTATTTATTTGTTTTATTTTATTTATTTAACTCATATATTATATAATTTCTAAATTTTCTCTCATATCATTTTTTTGTCATTTAGCATTAAAATATTTTTTATCATGAAATAACCATGTTAGTAAATAAATATTGACTATTATTAAAAATATTTAATATATTTCTAATAATAATAAAATAATTATTTATTAACCATTTTTAAAATATTAATCTTTTTTTTTCTATCAAACCATCAAACAATTTTCCATCATTCAAACTTATTATTTTCAAACTTCATCATACATTCAAGACATCTAACCAATTAAATGTAACATTTTTCTACTAACCTAATTCAAATTCAACACTATTTTCACAAAAAAAAAAAGGATTGTGAACTTGCTTTCAAATTAAATTTCGAACTACGCCCACGACTATACAATTTTCAAACTTGAATGAATTTCAAAGAATCATTCGAAAGAATTTACACAATCCATAAAAAAAACTAACCAAACACATACGAACTATGAAATTGGAATCTGATTATTCGTAAGGAGATACGTAGGCACGCGGTTAAAACCAAGGTGACTCCCTTAACTAAAAAACTAAACATTTTCTTAAACATATGGAAACATTAAATGTTAAATAAAATTCCTGATATATCCCTTAGACCTAAAAAAGGAGCCCCTTGAGAACAAGGGAGATAAGAGGTGCCTAACACCTTCCCTTCGTCTAACCAACTCACGAATTTAGAATCTATGTGTAAATTAGGGCTACTTGTTATTTCCCCATCCTTAAGATAAAAATTAATGGTGGCGGTTCGTATTTTTTGTCAGTTACGACAATTATCGACTTTACTGGGGAAAGAATCCTAGGGTTTAGAGTTTCCCTATCTTTTAGGTCTAAGGTTTTTGGGGTACTTTCTATTTATAACATGTTTTATTTTCATGTTTATTTATGGGTTTATTGTTTATTTATTATTTATCGCATTATTATATTTTTATCATGTTATTGTTGGTGGGTTTTAAAATTTAAAAAATATCAAACCTTAGAAAGAAGGATTGTCAATTATCCAGTGGGGTTTAAAATCCCTATGAATTTATGTGACGACTTTTCCTAGAGTCGATTGAGTTCCATGGAATATATTTTAGAGGGATAGACTCTCTTGGAGGTAGGACTTCAGGATTTGGCCAATGACTCTTTGTATAACCCTAAAATAAAATCTCATGGTGAGACTTTGAACGACCTAAGAGACGAAAGTCTTAGTCTACAAAGAGGCTCCACCTTAGGGAGGCCATTGTGCATTTTCTCTTTGGTGTTATCCATGATACCCTTAAGGAAGCCACCCTTTTGGGGAGGGTAAAATATCTGTAGGACGAAAGTAGGAACCTACCTACTAATGATATCTTTTATAATCCCACAACCATGTTACCATGCATACATACATCTTGCATTTTCAAAATATTCATTATTTTTGAATTTATGTTGTCTTATTCATAGGATTTCTAAGAGAAAATAATCAAACGTTTTTGGTGAGTATCCTAAAGATGAATACTAATAAGAAATAAACCGTCTGAGTTAGCATCGTAGTTTCTGATATGAAGAAAATCAAACTGATTAGGGGAAAACTAACAGAGAAAGTTAAGAAGATGTTTGTTTGAGGCTATGGGGATATCCTTGAGTTGACCGAGATAATTGTGCAACTGGAAGAAGTGACTGCCCTTGCTCAAGTCTACGACCCTTCGCTAAGATGTTTCACTTTCCAAAACTTTCAACTTCCACCTACTTTGGAAGAATTTGATAGGATCTTGGATTTCTCTAGGATCAAAGATGAAGCTTACAAAGGGATTGGACAGACTATCAGTATTAGAAATTTGGCTAAGGAGATAGGGATAACTTTCACTGACTTGCTACTTAATTACAAGAGACATGAGGAAGTTTAAGGTATTAAGAGGCAGTACTTAGAATCAAAGACTCTTTCTTTTGCTGATAAGAAAGAATGGGAAGCTTGTGTGGACTGTTTGGCGCTACTAGTTTTTGGTTTGGTTTTATTTCCAAATTTCATCGACTATATTAATTTTGTGGCCATTAATGTATTTTAGATCGTAAAGATGTTAAATGTTGATCCTACTCCTGCTCTACTTGCTGATGTTTACTACGCCCTTCATACACTCTATGAGAAGGGGAGGGGAGTGCTAAATTATTGTATTCCTCTCTTATACTCTTGGCTCATTTCTCACCTCTACAAAGAGGACTACAAGGTTAAGGACTTAACAAAGAATGAATGGTACCAAAAGTTGAGGGCTCTTAGTGCTGATTCCGTTTTTTGGTATGCTAGGAAGTTGAACATAGGTGATATTATTTATAGTTATGGAGAATTTCAAAATGTTCCTCTAATTGGGACGAGAGGGTGTATCAACTATAACCCCACTCTGGCTTTACGTCAACTTGGGTACCCTTTGAAAGATAAACCTTCTGACGAGCAACTTCAACAATTGGTCCTTCATGACATGGAAAAAAGGAACCCCGAGCTGCTCAAGAAAGTCATCCAAGCTTGGGGAAAGGTTTACAATAAAGGTGTTGAATTTGGTAGGAAGAATGTTGTGGGAAGAGAGTCTTACACTCAATGGTTTTTATAGAAGGTTCAAATTGTCAAACTGCCATTTGATATTGATCCTACATACATAATAGACATACCAGATCCTCTTCCGATGTCAGTAGAGGAGATAGAAGAGCTAAAGAATGCCCTTGAGCAAGCTCAAAGGGACAGGGAGAATTTGGAACGCGACCTTTACAACCTCGCTATGGAGAACAATCAGTTGCAACAAGAACTTGTGCTAAAATACCAACAGATTCAGAATGATTGTGAATTGTTTGAAAAAGAAATGTCTAAGAGAAATCGGTCAACCGAGGGGTTGCTAAGTGCTACTTTCAATCTTGATTTCCATAATCAACAGTTAGATGATGATGCTAGGGAAACTGTCGGGCTAAAGAAACTGTATGATAGAGCGTTACAAGACAAAAGAGAATTTAAAGAGGTTATGAGGATCCAAATTCAAGGGTTGTAAGAAGGTGCTCAAGATCAAGTAGACCAGATTCAAATTCTTCTCATAAGTCTCCAAGAAAGCCAAGAAGTAGAGGTAAGAGAGCACCTTAGAAAAATAAGAGCAGAAGAATCCCTCTCTCAAAAGGTGAAGGAATATGAACAAGTCTGCCAAGAGTTTTAAGGCCTATGAAAGGATTTCCATATACAAAGGGAACTCTATAAGGAGATGAAGGATGAAAAGAGATATTGGGAAGAGCAATATGCAAAGATAGCTCAAGGGGGAGAAGACTGCAAGGTCATAATCCCTACACTTTATAAGGAGTATCTGAGGTACAAATACAAACACACAAAGCTTGCTTTCTTAGAAAACAATCTCATTAGTGACATTCCCAGAAGCTTGAGAAATTTAGAAGTCATGATGGTCCCTCTTCCGAAGGACGTTGAACACTTACTTAAACTTTGTAGCGAGACGGTGGGTGGTTTTAGGGCGGAGATCTGCAAACGTGCTTAGGATATTTTAGTTTCCCTTTGGTTATTTTGTTTAGTATTTAACACTTGTTTTTGATTTAGTATTTCCATTCAATATTGGTTTCGGTATTTGAGTTGTATTTCCTTTCAAGGATGATGGTTTCTATCAATAAAAAGTACTTTGTTTTGGTATTTTATCTGTGTATATTCTTTGGGATACTCACCAATAAAAAAGTAAAACCTGAAAAATAATAATAATAAAAAGGAATCCAATGTGAATAAGACATTAAAAAATTCTTAGCATATTCATACGCATTCATCCAAGCACAAGCATTCATTTCATACCTCATGCCAAAACTCATCTTTTTCATCATCTCCAGTTAAATCATTGGGAAGACCATACTAATTTCCCGACCTCCATATCAAACAAGAGCTCATAAAAAGTAAGTAATGGAGAAAATCGAGGAGAACCAAGCTGCCTTTCAAGAAGAATTGGATTAAGTGAAAGGAAGTATCAACTCGATGAAAGGAGACATGAGTCAAGTTCTGCTCGCCTTAAAAAATATCATAGAAAGACAAGATGAGATTCCCAAGGTGGCGTTTGAAGAGGTATCCCAAACCATCAAGTGGTCACCAACCAAGACATGATCCAGAATATGGTCCTGTGAAGTCAATTGTTTCCCAACAAGAGACCATCATGACTAAAGGTTTCGTCCCACCTCCTCCAAAGGTGGCGGCATCTCATACTTTGAAAATTCCAGTCAACAACATGGATAACTACATAGACCTACAAGGATACCATGATTTGGAAGGTGTTTCTCAAGTTCCCCAACCAAATACTGTTGAAGATCTTGTGGCAGTCAACTAGTATAAAGCCCTTAAAGAAATACAGAAGGTTGTGGAGGGTTTTGAAGATTTCGACGTCGATACTCTTGCAATGGGTCTGGTTCTAGATGTAGTGATTCCCCCAAAATTCAAAGTACCTGGCGTTGGAAAATATAAGGGACTCACATGCCCAAGGAATCATCTACGCATGTACTGTAGGAAAATGCATGCTTATGCTCATGATCAGAAACTAATGGTCCCTTGCTTTCAAGATAGTCTGAGTGGGCATCCCTAGATTGGTATATGTGGTTAGAGTTAGTGCTTATCCGATCATGGGAAGACCTTACAAACGCTTTCTTGAAACAATACAAGTATAACTTGGACATGGATCTGAATCGCATGCAACTTCAGAATTTGTCCCAAAAGAAGGACAAATCTTTCAAAGAATATTCTCAACGATGGAGAGAAATGGAAACACGAGTACAACCACCACTCCTCAAAAAGGAGTTGGTAGACATGTTCATGGGTTCTCTACAAGGTCTGTATTATGAGAAAATGGTAGGCAACGTCTCCTCTGGATTTTCTAATCTTGTGATAATTGGTGAACAAATCAAAGTTGGTGTGCAAAGTGGCAAGATACAAGGAGAAGCATCGAGTACTCCTTATAATCCAAAGAAGCATACTCTGAACTTCTCGAAAAATAAAGAAGGATAAGTGAATTTTGTCGCAACACACCAAAAAGAACAGCAACCATTGGTTATCCCATGAGAAAAAAATAGGTTTGAAAGGCCTCAGAGAAGATTTGATCCTCTCCCTACGCCATACAGTCAATTACTACAACACTTACTCAAGGCGTCTTTGGTAGAGCTAAAGCCACTCACTCCTCTAATTAGGGCACTCTCACCAAAATATAATGCAAATGTCAATTGCGAGTATTATTCCAATTCTCCACGGTATACTATAGAGAAATGTTGGGCCTTCATACATAAGGTTCAAGATCTGTTGGATTCCCAAGATATCACTTTTGATATACCAAATATAAAGACAAACTCCATGCCTCAACATGGTGGTCTAGATGTGAACACAATCGAGATAGTTACTAATCATAGAGAAGCTAAACGAGTAAAATCTCTGATAAATGTGTTGAAGGAGCATTTATTAGAACATGGCTTTCTCTTATAACACAATGATGTATTCGAAAACACTTTCAAGAAATTGGTGGATCAAAGGGTAGTCCAGTTTGGGCATTACCCTGAAGAAGAATATGTAGCTGCAATCAATGGGAATACAAGAAGACCATTGGTGATTCCCTGCCAATGTTTAAGTTCTACAAAGAAACCACTTGTCATTCCATGTGAAGAGCCAATCTTAACAAAAATACCAGTAACAATACCAGTGTTTCTGAAGAGTACAATGGTGATCAGAGGCCCGTCTCCCACCCCTTATGAAAGTGATAAAGTTGTACCATGGATTTAAGAAACTATTGTCTATATCAATGGGCAGAAGCAAGAATGTAAACCAACAACAAGCCAAGGACCTGCAGTTATAAATATAGAAGGAACAGGGGGCATGACTCGCAGTGGTCACATATTCTTTCCAGATCAACACAAGCAGGATGACACTTTGACTAAGGATAAAGGAAAGGTTATAACTGAAACTAATCAGGAGAAAAAAATTTGAGTAAGACATTCACTGAACAAGAGGCTGCCGAATTCTTAAAAATGATCAAGAAGAATGACTATAGGGTGGTGGATCAATTTCACCAAAACCCAACAAAGATTTCAATACTCTCATTACTAGTCCATCCAGAGGCGCACCGAGAATCTCTGATGAAAATTCTAAGTTCTGCACATGTTACAAAGGAGATCATAGTAAACCAATTTGATGGAGTCGTGTCTAATCTGACGTCAGGAACACGCCTAGGCTTCAATGATAGTGAGTTACCCCCGCAAGGTAGAGCTCACAAAAGGTGTTGCGCATTTTAATCCAGATATGGAAAACTAGCCTATCTAGAGTACTCACTAATAATGGTTCTTCCTTCAATGTGCTACCAAGTTCTATGGTGGTCAAAGCTTTTGATGGTTCCCAAAGCACTGTGTTTGGAGAGGTGGATCTCCCTGTAAAGATTGGCCTGCATATGTTCTACATCACCTTTTAGGTAATAGATATAGAACCAGCATATACTTGCCTGCTCAGGAGACCTTGGATTCACGCTGCAAGAGTTGTTACCTCAACCCTACATCAAAAACTGAAGTTTCTCATCAAAGGAAAATTGGTGATAATTGAGGGAGAAGAAGTGATCTTCTTAATTCATTTGGAATCCTACAAATATATCCGTGAGGAAAAAGATTGAGTGGAGACGTCATTCCAAGTCTTGGAAGTGGCTACAATGGTTACACTTCCGATAGAGAAAGTCTCAAAACCTAGAACTCTTATGGCATCATGGAGATATTTACAAACAACTGTGGAGGATCAAACATCTAAATGATGGGGAAAGCTTATGGAGATACCTGAGAAGAAAGATCGGTTTGGTTTGGGCTATCAACCATCAAAGACTACCAAGAAGGGCAAAGGGATATTTCCTCCCATCCAGGAAACCTTCGTCAGCAAAGAAGTAGAGCATGGTGGACATGTGTCAATGATATCCAACAAAGGAAACAATAAAGGAGCATCTAACCTCATTTGAGAATTCACTCCAGGCGAAGAGCTCAAGAATTGGACAACTGTGGAGATTCCAGAGATATTTTTCTTTCCAAAGTTACTTTTTCTATTTTTAAAAGAACCTATGTACCGCCCGAGACATATGGGTAGCTTGTAAGGGCCCCTGTTTATTTTCAAATAGTATTTTCAATTAATAAAAGTTATGTTTTTCATTCAATTAATATCCTTTTCTTTCTCTTGCATTTCTCTTTTATTTCCAAAAATGGAAATACTTTTTCTTCATACGCACTTTCCAATTTTGCATTCTAAAAAGTACTAAAACATGATAAAATGTGAAGATCCACATCTAAACTCACCGATAATGATACTTCTACAGTCCGATATGATTTTGATGCACCAATTAACCAAGATGAAGAGAAAGATGAGGAAGGTCTTGAACTCTCTAATGAATTGGCGAGGGTGCTAGAACAAAAAAGCAGATAACATTCAATCGTACCAGGAATCTATTGTGACCATCAATCTTGGGACCGAAAAGGACCCAAAAGAGATCAAGCTAGGTGCAACCTTGGAGGAAAGTATTACAGAAAGGCTGATCAAGCTCCTACATGAATACGTGGATATATTTTCTTGGTCTTACTGAGATATTCCAGGTTTGGATACAAATATCATGGTGCATAAACTACCTCTCAAAGAAGGTTGTTCTCCATTTAGACAGAAGCTCAGAAGGACTCTTCCAAACATGTCTAACAAAATTTGAGAAGAAGTCATCAAGCAATTTGATGCAGGATTCTTAGTCATGGTAGATTATTCACTTTGGATAGCTAACATTATGCCAGTACCCAAGAAATACGGAAAAGTACACATGTGTGTAGACTATCGGGATCTAAACAAAGCAAGTCCTAAAGACAATTTCCCATTACCCCACATAGATTTTTTGGTGAACAATACAACTCATGCTTCAGTGTTTTCTTTCATGGACAGTTTCTCAGGATATAATCAGATCAAGATAATTCCTGAGGATATGGAAAAGACTATTTTCATGACTTCTTGGGGGCACTTTATGTTACAAAGTAATGCCTTTCGGTTTAAAGGGCGCATGGGCAACCTATCAACCAACAATGGTCACATTATCTCATGACAAAATCCACAAAGAAGTCGAGGTATACATGGATAATATGATTACCAAATCTCACACAAAGGAGGATCACATCATTCACTTGCAGAAATTATTTGAACGCCCACGAAAATTAAGACTTAGGTTGAATCCGAACAAATGTACATTTGGTGTCATGTCAGGCAGACTATTGGGTTTTATTGTAAGCCAACAAGGTATTGAGGTGGATCCCGACAAGGTAAAATCCATACAGGAAATGTCATCTCCAAGAACAGAAAAAGAGGTTCGTGGTTTTATAGGAAGATTGAACTACATATCAAGGTTCATATCGCACCTAACTGCTACGTGCGAGTGTCATACGGTGGGAGAACTGACTTGGGTTTTTTCGTTTGATCACAATTATTGTTAATAGCAAGAGTCTCCACCAAATTTTATTTTATCCAATAAAGGAAAGGGTGAAAATAATAGGAAATACCTTTTGAGATATTTTCTTGAGTTCAGGGGGTAGGTTATGAAAAGGGAAGGTGTTAGCACCATTTTCATCTGTAGTTATCTACGGGCTCTTAGTTGCTAGCTCACTTTAAAATGCTTTGTGAAATGTGTTTGCATTTGTTTGAAAGTGTTTTGAAAAGTGCCTTCGTTTAGGCTAACTTTATATTGATTCTCATCTCTATAAGAATCTATACAAAGTGTTGACTTTTTAAAATAGTTCAAAGAGATGTTTGATTTGAAGAATGTTTTGAAAGTGTGGGATGTAAAAATGGTTTTGTTTGTGAGCAAGCAACTACGAGTGTTCTACCTACTCAAAAAAGTCTTTGTTCTTTTCCTCCTCCTTTATATATTGCTATCTTACCATTGATTGGTAAGAAGCCCTATCATTGGATGTGAAGGGACGGACGTGGGTCGTCGTACTGTCAAAGAAGGCAACATTGTAGGATACCTTAGCAATTTGTCATAAGGGTCTAAGATCGTTTATCGAAGGAAACATCGAAGGGTCATCGAGGGACTACGATCTTGTATTTGAGGGTCATTTCTAAAGTATCCCACATTCGAGGGACACGAGTGTTAATATCTGAGGCAACAAATGGAGTATACCCTAGAGGTGCAAGTGTGAAAAGTGTTATTTTTTCATGCTTTTTGTCTTTGAATTGGGGTTTTCTACTTGTTGATTTTATGTCTTCTCATACAAACCCTAATTACTAGCAATAATATTTGAAAGTAATTAAAACCTAATTACTACTACAACCATATTGAATAATTCAAAATAAAATGTACAAGAATATAAAGGCAATGTTCAAGAAAAGAGAATTGTTTTTGTGGTTTTTTTTATGGATGAAAAAGGTATAATGTTAACCTAATTAACTAATTAATTTTAATCACAAAAGGAGTTAATTAATTTTTTAATAAAAACCTAACTCTAAGTTAAAAAGAAAATTAAATAAGACTAAGTCTAATTTAGTTTTAATTCTAGAAGATATTAATTTAATTAAGAAAAATGTCTTTGTTTTGGTGTTTTATTTATAAAAATAAATAAGATAAAAATAAAATAGAAAATTATTTTAAAAAAAGTATTTTTTTTAAATATTTTTTGGTTAAAATAAAATAATAAAATAAATAAATAAGTAAAGATGAAGAAAATATATAAAGAATATAAAAATATTGGGCCTAGGTGTTAGAAAGTAAAAGGGGTGTATAAAGCTAGCAAACAGGGAGTCCAGGCCCAATATGTGTTTTTTTGTTTGAAATCAGAAAATTATAATAGAAAGAAAATGGGCCAGGTTATTAGAAAGTGAAATGGGGGGTGAGAAGAACAAATAATTCCAGGCCCAAAGTCAGGAGGCCCAGGCGCTTATGTTGATCCAGTGTGGTTAATTTCTTGAGGTGTACCATGCGCTTGTTTACGTGGGACGCTGGATTTGATTGTTCAACGATCAAATGGTGTTGATGAAGTCCATGGTATGCGCGCATTGCTTCTATGCATAGAATCTGAAATAAAAAAATAAGTGAAATACAAAAGGTTACCACTGGGACTCGAATCCAGGTCCCTATAGACCAAAGCCTTACGCGTGCGCGCTCTACCACTGGGGTGGATATACATCCGTTAGTTTATACAAAACCACGAATATATATTTTAAACTCATTCCTGAAGACATGTTCATCTTCTTCCTCGCTCCAGGCCTGAACCTCTATTTTGAATTTTGTAACTTCTTCATCTCTCAACCATTTGCAAAAATGTAAACAGAAAACTTGCTCCAAATTTCATCACGATTTTAGAAATGTAAATAACTTAAGCTATACATCAAAGATGAGCATGAATTTTGAATGGTACCAAATCTAACCTAATTTTTACAGAAAGTTCAACTCTAAAATTCTCACTACTCAGGCAACATAATTGAATTCTAAGGACATGGTCAGTTTCAGAGTTATGATGTCTATATTTTATCTTTGAAAATGGAAAGCTAACAATGCATATATGAAGAGTTCAAAAGTCATAAAACTTACCTAGAAAATAAAATCCGTGTTTTGAAAATGAGCTTGTTTCAAGATGATGCAATAATCAGGTTAGCTTCCTTGGTCCTCTAGGAAGCTAATGCAGTGCTTAGCTTGAGTTGAGAGTGGTTGAAATGGTTTGGAGAAGTCAAGTTGTAGACCTCGGTTTTTGAGTTTGGACAATGGTGGAAACGGAGTTACAGTTGGGAAACAGGGATTTGGATGAGTTGTATTTGAGGTATAAAATCTTTGAGAATGATTTAGAGGGAAAACACACGAGTGGATTATGAGATTGAAGTTTTTGGCCAGAAATGACAAGTTATGGAGTTGTGGATGCACTTCTAGTTTAGAGGGAGTTTCAGGGTGTTTGAGGGCTTGTCAATTCGTGTGTTAGGTTGAAAATGACCTCTCTATTTATAGGCAAGAGGTTTGACATCTTGAAGTAACCAGAATGTTGAGATAACATGTTATGGTTTGGTTAAAAATGAGAAATCAAGCTGAAATGGATTTTCATAGTTCCCAGGCTCAAGTACAACCATGGTATAAGTTTGTTGGGTGCAGAGAGGTTGCTTCTTCACTTTATGGATTGTGATCAGAATAAACAAGTGAGGAGTTTAATGCATCGACTTTGTGTAAAAAGCTTGCTTTACAAGAATGGAATGGTAACTTTCTTCCAAAAATAGAACATTGCTTTGGATAATAGCTCAAAAACTTGGATAATGGCTCAATTAGATGTGTAAACATTAATCTAAGGAGTGAAAAACAAGTTAGGATGCCTGAAAAGTGAAGTTATGCAGCATAGCTATGGTTTAGGTCAAGTGTTCTTCATGAAAAATGTCTTGTAATTCAAGTTTGAAAGCCCGACTTCTCCTCTTCGATTCTCCTAGCTCAAAAATGATCTCATTGACTTCTTGGAAATTTTGGAAATCTTGAAAAATTATCTACAACTTTCATGTTTTCCACTTTGGAAAAATCCAATTGGAACCATGTGAAAAATGGCCAAGAAGTTTGGTCAAAAATCTTCCTAAACTAGGTCAAATTTTCACTAAGTGTTTTAGAAAAAGTGCATGACTTCATGAATTTATAACTCAAAATTCAAACAATTCTAGGACTTTATCAGTAAATCAAAGTTGTATATCTTATCAAGATCTACAACTTTCATGTTGAAATTTTTCTTTGAATCATCTTGCATCTTGGTTAAAAAATGGCATGAAGTAATGAAATTATCATGTATAAAACACTTAGAAAATTTTCTAAGTCTTGAAAAGTTTGACTTTTCACATTGACTTTGGACTTTCTTGATTTAGTGATGATCAATCTTCCTATTTTTGAATTTCTTGATGAATTTTGATCTTTGAAATCAAATCTTGATCAAAAAGTCAAAGTTTGACTTTTTGTGCATCAATTGACTTTTCATCAGTTGATCAAATTTCAACTATCAATTCAACAATCTTGAGAAATGTTTTGAGCCATGAAATTAACTCAACTTGTTGTATTCAAATCCTTGATATTACGCTTCAAGCCATTAGATCATGCATTAGGTCAAAAATCATTGATCAATCAAATAGAGTCAAAACCCTAATTTTGACCATTTTGCCCTTTTGATGATTTGACTGTGTTTCTTGAGGAATTGTGATCCAAATTTGATCAATTGATGAATATAAATTCAAAATGTTGATGTGGACCAAAACTCTTGAAGTTTGACAGTAATTTGACCACATTTTAATTTTTACCCAATATAGTTGATTTGCAGTCATCTGGTCAATTGATTGGGCAAATTTGTGATTTCAAGACTTGAAACTTGGCATGAGCATTATTGGAGACCTATAATGATCCATGAAGGTCATTTGAGGAATTATAATTGCAATGATCCTTGTGAAAATCAAAACCCTAATTTGAGTCATCAGTGTTTTGGAGATGGTTTGACCTAGTCAACACTTGTGCAAGCTTGAGCTTTTCGAGGTCTTGTGGGAAATGTCTTGAGAAAGGGGAGGGAAAATTTTGGGGTACAACAACTATCGCTGTTCAATCTTCTTAAACCTGAAGAGTTAGATTGGCGAGTCCGCCATTCGTAACTTGAAGGTGGAAGGTGATTGAACACTAGAGTGCCTAGAAATTTTCTATCGCATGAAAAATGTTGTTGGTTGATTATGTCGGGAATGGGATTAAAGATGCCATTTGGAGAGTGATGGAATGTTGTCGGAGATGGGCTTATAGATTCCATCTAAAGTGACTGTTGATTGTAATAAGTATCATAATAAATCTTTGATCGATTTATACCGAACCGAGTAGAGGTCTTAAATAATCTTCAACTAGACAATGAATCAGCATAAATCTTTGGAGCGATTTAACCGAACCAGAGAAGGTGTCTACTGGATTGGAATCAGGATAAATCATTGGTCAACTTAAACTGAACCAACAGAGGTCTTGAATAATCTTTAACTGGATAATGAATCCGTATAAATCTTCAGAGTAATTTAACTGAAACAGAGAAAGTGTCTAAACAGAACGGAATCAGGATAAATCATTAGTTTATTTAAATTGAACCAACAGAGGTCTTGTATAATCCTTAAATGGATAACGAATCAATATAAATATTCGGAGCAATTTAACTTAACCAGAGAAAGTGTCTAACCGAAACAGAATCAAGATAAATCATTGGTTGATTTAAACTGAACCAACAGAGGTCTTGAATAATCTTTAATTGGATAACGAGTCATTATAAATCTCCAGAGTGATTTAACTGAACCAGAGAAAGTGTCTACGGAACGGAATCAGGATAAATCATTGGTCATTTAAACTGAACCAGTAGAGGTATTAAATAATCTTTAACTGGATAACGAATCAGTATAAATCTTCGAAGTGATTTAACTGAACCAGAGAAAGTGTCTACCAGAATGGAATCAGGATAAATCATTGGTTGATTTAAACTGAACCAGCAGAGGTCTTGAATAATCTTTAACTGGATAATAAATCAGTATAAATCTTCGGAGCGATTTAACTGAACCAAAGAAAGTGTCTACCAGAACGGAACTAGGATAAATCATTGGTTGATTTAAACTGAACCAGCAGAGGTCTTGAATAATATTTAACCGGATAACGAATCAGTATAAATCTTTGGAGCGATTTAACTGAACCAGAGAAAGTATCTACCAGAAAGGAATCAGGATAAGTTATTGGTCGATTTAAACTGAACCAGTGAAGGTTTTGAATAATCTTTAACTGGATAACAAATCAGTACAAATCTTCGGAGCGATTTAACTGAACCAGAGAAAGTGTCTACTAGAATGGAATCTGGATAAATCATTTGTCGATTTAAACTGAACCGGCAGATAAAATTTTTGTCGCTGACGATATTCATCTGGTGATTGTTCTTTCCTGAAAAGGTAAATAATTAGTTTTAATGCAATGTTATGATGCATGCATTGTGTAATTGTGTTCTCAAAATAAATGAGATTATGCTATATGCATTTTGCATGCATATGTCATGATGTATGAATGTGAAATGCTATTTGAAGTGTATCTTTGTCTGGAAAAAAATCCCTGACAACTTCTGGGGAGTTCTTAGGAAACTAAATCCCGGACTACTGCTGGAGATGAAGAGTATGTACCTCTTCAACCTTGTTTAGAATGTTTCTGCTGGGAATTCATGTTTACTGTTTGAGGAAACTCTGCAGGGAGTGTTGATTTCTGTTTGGGGAGTAGAGTTTAGGAATCTTGATTTTCCATTTATCTACTGGGGATTTTTAATTCGCTTATACCCTGACTGGGGATAAAAGAGATGATTAGACTTCTGATCATCTGGGAAGGATAGAGTTAACTGGTAATTGGTCGGGTTCCAGGTTTCGCAACAACTTTTTTTTTTTGTTATAGCACCGACCCTGCTGGGGACAAGGGGTGTTGTATGTTGAGAAGTAAACTAAAGTTGGGGAGATTGTAGTCTGTTGGGAAATAAAACCTACTGAGGAAGGTATTTTGAAGACCTTACTTGGGAAATGTATTCACTTGAAGAATTTTTTTTGGGGGTTTCTTTCTCAGCTTTGAAAACTCGGAAGAGAATTTCCAGGAGATATACTGACTGGCACTCTGGATGGATTCACTCTGTGGGGATAAATTTTTTTTCAGTAACTCTGTAGGGATACCCCAAATCCTTGAGTAAATGCTTATTATTGTTCTTGTGTGTACATTTATTAACAATTATTCATGTTCATATACATACGTTCATTAAATTTTAGTCATTCGACGTTTTCCCAATCAAAACAGGAAAAACAAAAAGTTTGCACTTCAAAGTATATTTGTATTGATAATCTGCCTAAAAACAGGCGTTTTTTGTACAAGGAGACAGAAATCCTAGTAAGAGGAAGTCGTCAAAAAATGAAAAGAATACAAAATGAAAACAAAAATTATATAGCCAAGTGGAAGTGATCTCATTGGGTTCCAACGCCACTATTGCCCCTATGTCTTCGAACATCATCTCTTGTCGTTGAAAGAAGTTAACTGAATTAATCTCGTACCATTTGAACTTTTGACCTTGGTAATAAATTTGACTGTAGTGATTCAAAGAGACATGGTCGCACGTTTTAATCCTTAACTTTTTCCTGGACCTCCCTTTCGGGTTTTCAGTCCACCAGGATACCCATTTTTGCACAAGTCGCACTTTCAGGTTTTCGACTTGTCGGGTGTATAATCCTTTGTATATATCCCTAATTTTTTCCCAAACCCTTTTGGTTCGCCGGGATGCCTTTATTTTTCCTAGGCATGTCAACCTAGCAGGTCATTATTTATGCGTAGTATTTTTTGACTATGTCCATGTTCACAGGATGTGGGAAATCTTTGTCGTCCATAGTGGCTAGCATCATAGCTCCGCCAGAGAATACTTTCTTGACAACAAATGGCCCTTAGTGGGAGTCCATTTGCCCCTGGGATCACCATGTGGTAGAATGATGCACTTTATTACCAAGTCGCCAGCCTGATATACTCGATGTTTGATCTTTTTGTTGAATGCCTTGATCATACGCTTTTGATACATTTAACCATGACAAACAACAACCAATCTTTTTTCATCAATCAAATTCAATTGATCCAATCTTGTCTAAATCCATTCATCTTCACCTAAGCCCGCTTCTTTCATAATCCTCAGAGAAGGAATTTGCACTGCAACAAGAAATACAGCTTCCATGCTATAGACTAAAGAGAAAGGAGTTACCCCAGTTGATGTTCGAGCCGAAGTATGATAGCCATGAAGAGAAAATGGTAGCACGTCATGCCAATATTTGTAGGTCACCACCATCTTCTGCACAATCTTCTTTATGTTTTTATTGGCAGCTTCCATTGCACCATTCATCTTAGTTCTGTAAGGAGAAGAGTTGTGATGCTTAATTTTGAACTGCGTACAGAGTTCAGAGATCATAGCATTGATAAGGTTGGTTCTATTTTCGATGATGATCCTTTTAGGGATACCGTATCGGCAGATAAGGTTATACTTGATAAATCGGGCTACAACATTCTTAGTAATTGAGGCAAATGAAGCAGCTTCGACCTATTTAGTGAAGTAGTCAATAGCAGCGAGGATAAAATGATGTCTATTAGAGGCAGTGGGCTTGATCTCTCCAATCATGTCAATGCCCCACATTACAAATGGCCACGGATCTGTCATGACATTTAAAGGAGAATTGGAGGCACATGAACCTTGTAGACATATATTTGACACTTATGGCAAGTCCTCGAGTGATGGTGGCAATCAATTTCCATAGTCGACCAGCCCTCAGAATATTCTTGGCCATAGTGTGCCTTCTAGAGTGGGTTCCAAAGATACCTTCATGCATGTCTTCCATAATTTTCTCTGCCTTATTCTTGTCCATACAATGGAGTAGAGTAGAATCATGGTTAAATTTGTACCGAATCCCATTGCTTAGGAAGAATTTGATGAGAACCTTCGCATGAATTTTGTTTTGTTGATTGAGGCTCCCTCAGGATACTCTTATGCTTCAAGGTACTTTCTCACTTCATGATACCATGGCTTTTCTTCATCAGTGTCGATCTCATAACAGTACGCAGGTTCGTTAAATCTTCCGATAGTAATTTTGCGAGCTTCGTTGTCCCAATTAACCTTGAACATAGACGACATAGTTTCTAAGGCATCTACAAACTGATTTTCTTCCCTTGGAAAGTGTTCAAAGGTGACCTCTTCAAAGTATGGGATTAAGGTTAGCACAAGCTCTTTGTAGGGGATCAAATTTGGATTTTAATATCCCACTCTCCTTTAACTTGACTGATCACCAGAGCTGAGTCTCCTTACACGCTTAAAAATTTGATTCTTAGGTCAATGGCAGCTTTCATACCAAAGATACATGCATCATACTTGGCCATGTTATTTGTACAGTCAAAGCACAGTATGGAAGTGAAAGGTGTATGGAAACCTTCAGGAGAAATGATCATAACACAAATTCCATTACCCATTACATTGGAAGCTTCATTAAAAACCATAGTCCATCAGGATCCTTGTTCAGGTCCGTCATACGGTCCAGGCTTTTCACAGTCGTTTATCAGCATGATATTCTCGTTCGGGAATTCAAAGTTCATGGATTGGTAGTCCTCAAAAACTTTATGGGCCCAATGATCCGCCAATACACTTCCTTTTATTGTTTTTGTGTAGTGTATTGGATATCATATTCAGTCAATATCATTTTCCATCTAGCTATTCGTCCGGAGAGAGCTGGCTTCTCGAAGATATACTTGATGGGATCCTTCTTAGAAATCAATAAAGTGGTGTGAGTCAACATATACTGTCTTAGCCGGCGAGCAGCCCATGCCAAAGCACAACAAGTTTTCTCGAGCAGTGAATATCTGGTTTCACAGTCGGTAAACTTTTTGCTAAGGTAGTATATTTCATGTTATTTTCGTCCAGACTCATCAAGTTGGCCCAACACACGCCCCATTCAATTCTCTAATATAGTCAAGTACATAATCAGAGGTCTTCCTTCAACTGGAGGAATCAAGATTGAAGGTTCTTGTAGGTACTCCTTGATCTTGTCAAAAGCTACTTGGCAATCGTCGTTCCATCTGACTACTTGATATTTCTTCAGCAGTTTGAAGATTGGCTTACAAATAGCAGTTTAGTGAGATCTGAACCAAGCAATATAGTTGAGTCGACCTAAGAAACCTCTTTCCTCCATATCAGTACAGGGAGATGGCATTTCTTGTATGGCTTTGACTTTTGCAGGGTCAAATTCAATACCTTTTCCCCTGACGACAAAGCCTAGGAGTTTTCCAGACCTCACTCCAAAGATGCACTTATTGGGATTCAGCCTCAACTTGTATTTCTTCAACCTCTCAAATAGCTTGTGAAGATGATGAAGTTGTTCTTCCTCAGTTTACGATCTTGCAATCATTTCATCAACATAAACTTTGATCTCATAATGAATTATATCATGAAATAGAGCTACCATAGCCCGTTGATAGGTTGCCCCTGCATTCTTCAAACCAAAAGGCATGACCTTATAACAGAAGGTGCCCCACTATGTGACAAAATTAGTTTTTCCATGCCATCGGGCGCCATTTTAATTTGATTGTAACCAGAGAATCCATCCATGAAGGAGAAAACTTTGTGTTGAGCAGTGTTGTCAACAAAGACATCGATATAAGGTAATGAGAAATCATCTTTGAGGCTTGCCCTATTCAAATCCATGTAGTCTACGCACATACAGACTTTATCGTCTTTCTTCGGTACTGGAACAACATTTGCCACCCATTGAGGGTATGACGTCACTTCCAGGAAACCTGCAACGAACTGTTTCATTATTGTGATACGGTGGGAGAACTGACTTGAAGGTTTTGCATTTTATCGCAAATGTTGCGGTTAGCAAGAGTCGCCACCGACTTTTCTTTTATCCAAAAGGAAAGGTGAAAAAGTACAGGAAAGACCTTTAGAGATGTTTTTGAGTTCGGGGGGTAGATTATGAAAAGGGAAGGTATTAGCACCCTTTTCATCCATGGTTTTCCATGGGCTCTTAGTTACTTTCTAGATCACTTGCTTTTGTTTGAATGTGCTTGTGGTGTGTGTTTTGAAATTATTTTTGAAAATGGAACTTCATAATGGTTCTCGTTTCTATAAGAACGCCTACAAAGTGTTTGTTTCGAAAATAGTTCAAAGGTGTGTTTGTGAGATGTGTTTTTGAAAGTATTTTGAAAATGTAACTTTGTAACGATTCTCGTTTCTATAAGAACACATACAAAGTGTTTGTTTCGAAAATAGTTCAAAGATGAGAGTGTGGGTGTATAAAAATGTTTTTGTTACGAGAAAGCGAGTAACTAGGAGCGAATCTACCTACTCGAAAGGTCTTAAATGTGCTTTTCCTCCTCCTTTAGATGTGGCTATCTTACCATTGATTTGGTAAGAAGCCCCATCGTTGGATGTGAAGGGACGGGCGTTGGGACGTTTGTATAGTCATAGAAGGCAACATATGGGACGTTTTAGCAATGTCGTTTTAGGGACTAGATCATTTATCAAAGGCAACATCGAGGGTCATCGAGGGACTACGATCTTTTATCGAGGGTCTTTGCTAAAACGCCCATGCTCGAGGGACATGACTATTTTCCGATAGGCAATAAGTGGAATTACCCTAAGGGTGTAAGTGTGCAAATGTGTTTTATTTACATGCATTTAGTCTTGATTAGGGTGATCTACTTGTTTGTTTTATCTTTTCATACAAACCCTAATTTACTAGCATTGATATGAAAGCGATAAATTGCGGAAAGTAAAATTACTACGCTATTACATCATTATGGGGATGGGGTATACAAATGTACAAATGGGGATTGCAAGAAAATTAAACCCTAATTACTATTACAAGGCTTTGACAATTACATAATTTATAATGCAAAAATAACAAAATATGCAAGAAGACGTGAAGTGAGAGAAATTGCTTTTTAGGGTTCTTTTATAGAAAAAGGTTTTGTAATTAATTTCATTGAAGAAAAAACCTAAGTCTAACTTAATTGTTTAGAAAAGTGTTTTTGAGGTTTCATTTGAAAACAAAGGTTTTATAAAGTTAGGTCATTTCCAAGCAATATAACATGTCCAAAAGAACCTAAAGAATCTCCAAAAATCAAGAAATTTGGTGCCCGAGCTAACACGGGCCGTGTCAGTGGACACGGGCACCCGTGTCAGGACCTGTCCATGACTTTTATGCATTTTTTTGGTCCCAGCCATCCTGACACGGCTGTGTCACCTGACACGTGCGCCCGTGTCAGCCCCTGTTCATCTTTTTTTGGTCGTATCTGAACCAGTAACTCTGACACAGGCCGTGTCAATTGACACGGGCACCCGTGTCAGCCTCTGTACCTGCATTTTACTATGTTTTTCAACCCAAATAAGCTGACACGGGCCGTTTCGTGTGACACGGGCACCCGTGTCAACCTCTGGTCTGGCTTTTTGTTAGTTTTTTCTCTTTGATCTGTCTTGTCATATCTTTTGAGCACAAAAGCAAATGATGTATGAACAATAAGATCACAGTTTGAGAAAGTTTACCTCTCGAAGCAAAAGCTTTATGACACGTACGAATGTTTTCAGGTGTAAAGTGGTGATTGATAGAGCTCCTTTGAACCTTCTTTAAGTAACTCCAACCTTCCTTTTGTACTGAAAATGGTTGAACCGCTCCAACCAAGTCAAGTTGCAATGTATGTTTTTTTAGTTTAGAAGATGGTGGTAATGATGTTACAGAAGTTATTCTTATGTTTGAACAACTTTTATATGGTGTATATGAAGTTTTTGAATGGTTTGTTTGGAGAAAACTTGCAACGTGTGAGATTCAAAGGTGTGGGCTTCAAAGCTCAAAAATGGAGGTTTTATGGACAAATCTGGTTTTTGACATCAAAAAGATTTTGAGTGTTAGTTTCCCCTCCTATTTTTCTAGCCTTTCTCTCTAATTTTTATAACCTCTTTCTCTTATGATTGGCCTCTCTATTTATAGAAAAGGTTTGAGACTTGAACAAACTCAGATTTTGGATCACATGTTATGGCTAGGTTAGATTGTACATGAAGCAAGCTTGAAGATTTTAGTTCCAATGCTTTGTACTTTGTTGCATAGAGATGTTGGACACTTTAAGCATGCCCTTCTGATTTTGAGTGTGATTAGAACAACAAGTTATAGGCTCAAGAAATTGAGTTTATGATTAAAGTGAACTTTGCAAGAATGGCAATGGTGCCTTTGTGCCAAAAATGGAAAGATCACTTGGACAATGCTTAAACCAAATGGACCATAGCTCAAAAGTTTGTGTAAGCATTAAATTATGGTAATATTTGCAAGTCACAAGGCCTGAAAAGTAAGATTATGCAGCACATCATGCCAATTGGATTATGTGTTCTTCAACAAAGATGGCTTGCAATTCAAGAATGAATGCCCAACTTCAGGCCCTTGGATCTCCTAGCTCAAATATGATAAATTCATGCTCTTGGATGTTTTAGAAAGCTTGAAACACCCTCTAAAACTTCCATGTTGACCATTTTTGTTAAATCAAACTGGAACTTGATGAAAATTGGACAAGAAGTTGGGATAAAAACCTGACCAAAACTGCTGAAAATTTCTCTAAGTGTTTAATGAAAATGCCATGACTTCATGAACATATTTAGGAGAAGTTATGTCAATAAATGTTGTAGATATCATGGAGATCTACAACTTTCATGTTGAAAGTTTCCCTTGAACTGTCTTTCATCTTAGTGAAAGAATGGCATGAAGTGATGAAATTATCATGTATAAAGACACTTAGAAAATTTCTAAGTCTTGGAAATCTTGACTTTTCAAGTTGACTTTTGACTTTCTTGACTTCTTGATGATCAAGCTTGATATTCTTGAATGTCTTGATGAAATTTGATCTTTGAAACTTAATGTTGACCAAAAAGTCAAAGTTTGACTTTTGGTGTTACAGTTGACTTTTTTTCACCCAATACGGCTGATCTGATCAATTGACTGAGCAAAAATGCAATCCAAGACCTTAAACTTGAAATGAGCAATATTGAGAGTCCAAAATGATCCATGAAAGTCAAATGGGGCATTAAAAGTCCATTTGTCCTTGTGCAAACTCAAACCTTAATTTTTAGTCATCATCGCTTGAGGAGATGTCTTAAGCTGATCAACCTTAGTGCAGTCTTGACCCAAAGGAGATCTTGTGAGATATTAATTGATAAATGAGAGGGCAAATTTTGGGGTACAACAATTACCTTAGCCTTTATTTTCTCAGATATGTCTGGCCACATGCAACGAACCTTTTTCTTGACCGGAGGATAATCTTCCTTCATTGGCAGACGATGAACTACAATATCAGTATCAAGCCCTGACATATCTTCATATGACCAAGCGAACACTTCGACATAGTCATGTAACATATGGACCAATCTTCTCTTGACACAGTCTTTAATGTTGGCGCCGATATTGACTTCCTTATTGTTTACCTCGATACCTAGGTTTATCACTTCAACTGACTCCTTGTGTGATTGAATGGCCTTTTCCTCTTATAATAGAAGTCTGGAGAGTTCCCCAGGTATTTCACAATCTTCATCACCTTTGTCTTCAGCTTGATAGATTATATTTTCAAAGTCATAGATGGCAATAGCAGAGTCGTTGTCAATGAGATTTAGAATGGATGTGGATATGCAAATGTGTGTGTGTGTGTGTGTGTGTGTGTGTGTGTGTGTGTGTGTGTGTGTGTGTGTGTGTGCATGTAAGATCACATGGCTATTTGAAAATGCAATAAAGTAAAGAAAGGCAAAGAGCTAAAAATTTGAATTCAAAATAGTCCAATATTTTTCATTAAAATGAGCATATGGCATATGATAATGACAAACCTTTAACAAATGGACCACTGTGCCCCGAGCAAGGCACATGGATTAAACTCATTATTTTAATGGAAATTATAGACAAAGTTCTCAAAGTAATAAAAACACTAAATGGAAATTACTCCTGGCTGAAGGAGATTGGGATGAAGTACTTGGTCTTCCAGTTGTTGAGCCCTTCATCATCAGCAGTAAGGTATATCTAGTCATCAAAGTCACAATCAGCATCAGAGTCTTCAAGGGAATTAACCTCATGGTTACTAATGCGAAGAGGTGGTTTCCCCGCCCGAACACGTAGAACCTCCTTTTGAGCCTTGGAAGTGAAGCCCAACCTAAATTTGTCTGACTTGAAAGGGAAATCAAGAAGTTGTCCCCAAATGGTGCAACCCCCGTATTCAACAACAGCACGAGCATCTTTGAGAGAAGCCATCCTCGGTGTATCTTTAGCAGCTTCAGGAGTGTCAGGAGTGGCCTTGGTAATAGCAACCATGGGAGAGACCACTTCAAAGGCTTGACAAGGAGTTTCAATGAACTCGCCATCCATTTAAACATACTTAAATGAATTTAGATGACTGATCATAAACTCTTCTTATTTGCATATAGTGACAATTTACCCTTGACCAGATACTTCAGCTTTTAATGTAGTGTGGAAGTCATTGTGCCTGCCCCATGTATCCATGGACATCCAAGCAGGCATGAATAAGAAGGACGAATATCCATCAAATAGAATATTGAGTTGAATACTTGAGACCCAACCTTTGTAGGGAGATCAACCTCTCCATGGACGATCCTCTTAGAACCATCGAAAGCCCTTATTACAACGTCGCTAGGTTTCAGCACCAGTCCATCACAGTCTAGTCTATCCAAAGCTCCTTTAGGTAAGACATTGAGAGAAGATCCATTATCCAATAATACATGTTCCATGGTAGTGCCCTTGCATTCTATGGAGATGTAGAGAGCTTTATTGTGATTCTTCCCCATCGGGGTCAAATCTACGTCAGAGAACCCTAAACCATTTTTGACAGTCAAGCTTGCTACACAATTTTCAAATTGGTCGGCCGTAGTTTCTTGTGGGACATTTGCATTTTTCAGGAACTTTATCAGTGCTTGGGCATGTGCCTCAGAACATAGCAACAAAGACATCATAGAAATCTTCGAGGGTGTTTTCCCCAACTGGTCCACTATCTTGTAATCACTTTTTCTGATGATTTTTAGAATCTCCTCCATCTCTTATGTAGATGGGTCCTCAATGGTAATATCTTTTGCAGGTGCCTCTGTTAGGGCAGGCTCGGACATTTTTTCCTTTCCCCGAGTATCAGCAACGGGTTTAACAACAGTAATACGAATGGGTGTAGTAGTGTTTGTCGGAGGTGAAATTTCTGGAGAGAAGAGCCTCCCCGTCCTAGTAACTTTACTTGATCCAGAAATGTTTGTAATTTCATTAGTTTCATCTTTATCAATCCACGAATCTTGTTTGATACCATGATAGTACACTTCCGCCCCATAATTCTAGAGCACGGCCTTATCAGAAGAGTAGGAGACTGGACCCGGTGTGGTGATAATTAGTGGAGCTATTTTTGGTTCAATGGGAATCCTAATAGGACCTTTTGAGGTGATCCTAATAGGTTTGTTTGAAATAGTAATGATAGACACGTCTTCAAATTCTTGACATATAACTTCGGTCAAACTTTTCACAAATGGATTTCTTTCAAATAAAATCTCATGGCTATCTATCAGGTGTTGGACACCTTTCTTCAGTCATTCCCAACCATTAATTTGTACATCACAGTAGCAACAGTATTCAAGGCAACCAGAGAATACCCTGACTTTCAACTAACTCTTTAACAGTCTTCAAAGGAGTGGCCAAGTCATTGATGGAGGAAATAAGAGAGGCATCTTCAATAGCATTGACACCCTTACCATGATTTGGCATGGGTGTGGTGATTACATTAGGAGTTGGCGGAGGATCAAATTTAAATTGTCTTGTTATCAATTAGGTCTTGGATTTTATTCTTTAGAGACCAACAATCATTGGTATCATGTTCGGGACTGTTTGAGTGGTAAGCGCATTTGGCATTGGGGTTGTATTTCGGAGAAGCAATATTAGGGTTGGAAGGGGGATCTCGCAAGTTCACCAAATCAGCTTTCAATAAGTGTTGCAGAGCTTGAGATAGTTGCATATTAATTTTAGTAAACTTCCTTCTTTGGACATCCGATCTTTGTTGACATGATCGTTGAGTTGGAGTTGGATTGGAGATCAGTACAGCCCCTACTGAATGATGACAGTCATTCCTAACATGTCTTCTTGACCCATACACAACATTAGTCTCTTTTTTACCAATAAATTTCCTTTTCATAGCATTTGAAGTGGAGGCCATGGGTATCTTTCCGATTTTAATCTCGTTTTCAACCCTCTCACCAGTCAAGATCAATTTAGTGAATCCGGATGAAGAACTTCCAATCAGTAAGTTGAAAAATGGTCCTGTCAATGTTCCCATAAACATGTCTACCAACTCTCTATCATTTAAAGGTGGTTGCACCCTACCAACCAAGTCTCTCCATTTTTGAGCATATTCTTTGAAGCCTTCGTTGGAACCCATGGTCATTCCTTGTAATTGCATCCTAGTTGGCGCAAGATCAGCGTTATATTGATATTGGCGATAAAAAGAAGTGGCAAAATCCTCCCAAGTATGAATGTTAGTCTCTTCCAATTTATAAAACAACTCCAACTGCATCCCAGATAAACTTTCTTGAAAAAAGTGTACCCACAATTTCTTATCAGCGGTATGCGGCTGAATTTTACGGACATAAGATCTTAGGTGAAGCTTCGTACATGAGACACCATTGTATTTGGAAAAAGCAGGGATTTTGAATTTGTGGAGAATGACTACCCCAGGAACTAAACCCAAGTCACCAAAGTCCAAGCCGGGCATAACTTGGATATCTACAACCTTCAATCTATCTCTTAGTTACTTGTACTTGTCGTCGGCCGGTGGATATTGCTCATCAAAATAATCTTCGTCTTCAGAGATTTGATTGTTTCCACCCCGGCACAGGTGCTCCTAGCATCTGCATCTTGATTCTCATCTCCCTTGGAGGATTCTTCTTCAACTTGAACTTGTCGGACATGGCCTTTGAATCTCCTCACTATGTTGATTACAACTTTCTTCTTTGTCTTCTTTTTCGTGACCAAGAGTGTTATCATTTCTTGTCGCCCCTTTGCTAAGTTGAGCAGAGTTTCTTGAAACTGAGAGTTTTGAGTCTGCAAGTCCTTCACGGTTTGCTCGAGATCCATCTTGTACTGAAATAAACAGTAAAAAGATGAGGATACCAGTGTTGGAAAACCTGCTTATGATATGATGCATGTTATGCGAATACAATGTTTTCAAGGATTTTAGGGAATTCAAATTTGCTAGACAAAGAGAAGACAACAAACATTAATTGCATTAATAAGTTCATGAATTACAAATGCCTCTTGGGCTTACAAAGTTTACAAAATAAACTCCTAAAACAAAAAAATAAAGGCTTAAGTTTCCCATGGGCGCATCGTCTTTGGTGCAATGTGTAATTGCAAGCTTATCAAGTCATGTTTAAAGCATTGGTTTTGATGAAGACAACATGGATATCAACATTCAAAGGATGTGCAAAAAGTTTATCAATATCATATAAAACCTTGTTACAAGTCTTGAAGATTAGAAGAAGAATTATTAAAGAAACAACAAATGTCAAAAGGTATAAATAATTCTTAAACTTGAATATAGATGTTCACAAATATGCATTCATAATCATATACATATCCCACATTTTTAACAATAAGAAAAACTTTGTTTGAAATCTTTTTCAAAAGGATTTTTTGAAAATAAACTTTCAGGAACCGGTTCCTACCTAACAGGGAACCGGGTTCCAAACTTGTTCAAAAATCACTTCCCTGGAATTTGTACCAGGAACCGGGTTGTACCTATAGGGGAACCGGTTCCTGCGTGTTATTTTTGAATTCTGGGTTATAACGTTCACTAGGAACCAGGTTCTGCCGGGGTCAGAACGGGTTCCCAGCGAACCAGTACAGATTTTCTTTTGTTTTTTGAACATAATTCAAATGGTATTCTTTCATGATTGCATTGCATCTTTTCATATCAAATGGAATGAATGAAGAGGTATTTGTGACATTATAAATTGTGCAGATTTTCAAATTCAAATAACCTTCTTCAATTAACAATTTTCATCATTCAAATTTGCATATTCTTACAAACTTTCAAGTGTTCTTACAAATCATAAATTTTGTGAAACTTGCCATATACATTTTCATTAAGAAATCATTACAAGTTTCATACATTCATTGTGAACATTTATAATCATTGCTTGAGAATTGTTTCTTTCTTGAAGAAGAAGATCAATCAAAGATTGATAGTGCTCTCCATCTCTTTCAAATAAATCATTGTATTACAAAAAGAAAGTATTCCCTTACTATCCAGGATTGTTGGAAGTAAGTGTTGTGATTTGAAGAGGATTGTTCTTCATTCACATTAGTGTTTGTTTGACCTTAAAGGTGTTAAGAACCTTTGGTCACCCTATAGGTTAGATAGTAAGCATAGGCTATACAATCATTCTAAACTATAGTGAAATTTCTTTCGTGTTGGAAAGGGGACTGGAGTACTCTCGGATTGTGAGGGGAACCAGGATATATCGCCGTGTTCTTTACTTTTCCACTTTTATCGTTTTCATCACCATAATCAAGAAAAGATAAGATATAGTCAAAAACCTTCAAACACTTAACCACAAATTACTACAAGTATTCTCATAAAACCGAATAAATTTTTATATACCTAATTCACCCCCCCCCCCCCCTCTTAGGCACTCTTAGACTTACACAATGTAGGCATTCAGGCTTTGCTCTTTATGAAGTTGCCTCGTGATATCCAAAACCTTCTTATCGCTTGCGAAGAACTGTGCTTCAAAGGTATCTCGTTCCCCTTTGAGTTGAATCTACGATCTTTGCAATTCCTCGAAGTTGGTAGGCATATTAGGATGAAGAAGAGTGTAAGGGGTGTCTCCCTCAGCAACAGGCTCCATAATCACATGTAGGATGGCTGGGTAAGGCATCATGAGATTTTAAGCACGAGCTCGTACCCACTTGAGGTAAGGCTCAAGAGGGATGGAATTTTTATGCCCCAGAGTCTTGCTATCCACCTTGTTTACCATTCTCCAAGCTCGTATAAACCTTTGACGATAGCCTTAGATGTCACCTTAGTAGTCGAATACCAAACCTTGGATGAGCGCATCATTGGGACCATCTCTTCGCGCATACCCAAACTATCGTAATGTAAGAGAATGGTTATAGGTAATAACTCCCATAATGCCAAAGAGCGGAACATTAGGGAACTCCCTACAATGGTCAATGACGGTAATATCCTCCAAAGATCAGGAACACCAATGAATATCCGAGTGTGAGAGAGACATCATCCTTTGAGACCATGTCAAGCCTTGTTCATTCTTCAATGTTGATAGAGGTAGGTGCGAAATAAACCACCTAGACAATAATGGAATACAACACAAAAGAGTTCCTCTCTTCTTCATGGTGCGAGTGTGGAAACAATGTAGAATGTCTCCAAGCAAAGTAGGTACGGGATTACGAGAGAGAAAAACCTTTTGACGACATTCACATCTATGAGTTGGTCCGGATTGGGTAATAGAACCACACCATAGATTAGAAGGGCCAAGACATTTTCAAAAGCTTGTAAATCCATATCTTCCAAAAACAAATGAGCCTTCTCCAACAGAAACTTGGCTAAGAAACCTTTAAACCCACTTCTTATTTCCCAATTTCTACAATGTTGGATCTCTTCAAATGCAAGGCTTTGGCAATGACTTCAGGCTTTGGAGTTTCCTCTAAACCGGTGAATGGTATTTGATCAAGCACAGGCACTCCTAGAAGTTGAGATAATTCTTCCAATGTAGGAACCAATTGGTAGTCGAGAAAGGTAAAGCAATGGTGCATATGATCAAAGAATTAGAAGAGCACACACATCATTTCTTCTTGGAAGTTTGAGGTAGCCAAGTTGAGAAGTCGGCCATATTTCTTGGTGAAGGGAGAATCTACAGGCACCCTTGATGCTAACTCTTGAAGTTGAGGAAGCACTTTCATGAAGCTAACTCAGATGGTATTTCTACGAGTGGAAGCCATGTCCTACAAAATAGAACAAAGATAAATTCCTAAATCCTTGAAATGGTTAGTGAGAATGCTTATGATGTTATGATGTTTATGATGTCATGAACAATAATCACAAACAAAGCACACAAATACCTTAGGTTTAAGCTTGCATGGATTTCATAGGTAAGTAACCTCTTGAAGTTTAGTTGGTTCAACCTGTCCTAGAAAGTAAACGGGTTCTAGGGAATCTCAATATCATTGATATTTCTTCATTGGGCATTATTATATCACAATAAATCTTTTCTTGCAGCCAAAATATCCAAAAAGTCTGATCTTAATGAGTGTAGTATCGAGTATCAACCAATCTTTAGCTTTGCACCAAAGTCGGCTATCTCACTACTTTCTAATGGCCAATTTGTTTAACTAAAGGTTATATGGTCAATAAGTGCTTCATGAAACCACATAGCGGCCCCGTATTCTCCTTGATTCGCCACAACGGATACCGGTACCTACAAATGTGTCACACTAACATAGCTATTGCTTCAACCATGCCGGTCTATGCCGTACAGTCTCCACAATATTTTCTACTTACCTAATAATGTTCTCGGATCTGGGTAGGGGATCTATAAAAAGCCAAACATAACCCATAATATAAAGCATACAAGTCAAACAATGAAAGAATTTTAAAGGTGATATAATCTCTAAGGTAACCTCACTTTTAAAAAAACTCCCCAGTAGAGTCGCCAGTTCTGTCATACAGTGGGAGAACTAACTTGGGTGTTTTGCGTTTGATGGAAATTGTTGCGGATAGCAATAATCTCCACTAACTTTTCTTTTATTCAATAAAGGAAAGGGTGAAAAGAACAGGAAAGACCTTTTGAGATATTTTCTTGAGTTAAGGGGGTAGGTTATGAAAAGGGAAGGTGTTAGCACCCTTTTCATCTGTAGTTATCTACAGGCTCTTAGTTGCTATCTCACTTTAAAAAGCTTTGTGAAATGTGTTTGTGTTTGTTTAAAAGTGTTTTGAAAAGTTCCTTCATATAGGCTAACTTTGTAATGATTCTCTTCTCTATGAGAATGTATACAAAGTGTTGACTTTTGAAAATAGTTCTAAGAGATGTTTGTTTTGAAGAATGTTTTGAAAGTGTGGGGTGTAAAAATGGTTTTGTTTGTGAGCAAGCAACTACGAGCATTCTACCTACTAAAAAAAGTCTTTGTTATTTTCCTCCTCCTTTAGATATTGCTATCTTACCATTGATTTCTAAGAAGCCCTATCATTGTATGTGAAGGGACGGACGCTGGTCGTCGTACAATCATAGAAGGCAACATTGTAGGATACCTTAGCAATTTGTCATAAGGGTCTAAGATTGTTTATTGAAGGAAACATCAAAGGGTCATCGAGGGACTGCGATCTTGTATTTGAGGGTCATTGCTAAAGTATCCCACGTTCGACGGACACGACTGTTAATGTCAGAGGCAACAAGTGGAGTATACCCTAGAGGTGCAAGTGTGAAAAGTGTTTGTTTTTCATGCTTTTTGTCTTTGAATTAGGGTTTTCTACTTGTTGATTTTATTTTTTGCCATACAAACCATAATTACTAGCAATAATATTTGAAAGTGGTAAATTTCGGAAATTTAAAGTTCTACGCTATTACATCATTTGGGGGATGGGGATACAAATTACAAATGGGGATGAAAGTAATTAAAACCTAATTACTATTACAACCATATTGAATATTGCAAAATAAAATGTACAAGAATATAAAGGCAATATTCAACAAAAGAGAATTGTTTTTGTGGTTTTTTTTATGGATGAAAAATGTTTAATGTTAACCAAATTAACTAATTAATTTTAATCACAAAAGGAGTTAATTAATTTTTTTAATCAAAACCTAATTCTAAGTTAAAAATAAAATTAAATAAGACTAAGTCTAATTTATTTTTAATTCTAAAAGAGATTAATTTAATTAATAAAAATGTCTTTGTTTTGGTGTTTTATTTATAAAAATAAATAAGATGAAAATAAAATAGAAAATTATTTTAAAAAAAAGTATTTTTTTTATATTTTTTGGTTAAAATAAAATAATAAAATAAATAAATAAGTAAAGGTGAAGAAAATATATAAAGAATATAAAAATATTGGGCCTAGGTGTTAGAAAGTAAAAAGGGTGTATAAAGCTAGCAAATAGGGAGTCCAGGCCCAATATGTGTTTTTTTTTTGTTTGAAATCAGAAAATAATAATAAAAAAGAAAATGGGCCAGGTTATTAGACAGTGAAATGGGAGGGGGGGTGAGAAGAACAAATAATTCCAGGCCAAAGTCAGGAGGCCCAGGCGCCTATGTTGATCCAGTGTGGTTGAATTCTTGAGATGTACCATGCGCTTGTTCATGTGGGGCGTTGGATTTGATTGCTCAACGATCAAATGATGTTGATATGAAGTCCATGGTATGCGCGCCTTGCTTGTATGCACAAAATCTGAACTAAACAAATAAGTGAAATACAAAAGGGTACCATTGGGGCTCGAATTCAGGT
The DNA here is from genome assembly GCA_948472305.1 of Vicia faba. NCBI lineage: Eukaryota > Viridiplantae > Streptophyta > Magnoliopsida > Fabales > Fabaceae > Vicia > Vicia faba. The sequence continues at coordinate 1,496,678,484 of OX451735.1, read as the reverse complement.
CCCTATAGACCAAAGCCTTGCGCGCGCGCTCTCTACCACAAGTGTGTCTATACATCCATTAGGTTATACAAAACCATAAATATATATTTTAAACTCATTCCTGAAGACATGTTTACCTTCTTCCTCGCGCCAGGCCTGAACCTCAATTTTTTTAATTTTGTAACTTCTTCATCTCTCAACCATTTGCAAAAATGTAAACAGAAAACTTGCTCCCAATTTCATCACGTTTTCAAAAATATAAATAACTTAAGCTATACATCAAAGATGAACATGAATTTTGAAAGGTACCAAATATAACCTAATTTTTCCAGAAAGTTCAACTCTAAAAAACTCACTTCTCAGGCAACATAAATGAATTCTAAGGACATGGTTAGTTTCAGGGATATGATGTCTACAATTTATATTTAAAAATGGAAAGCTAACAATGCCTATATGAAGAGTTCAAAAGTCAGAAAACTTACCTTGAAAATGAAATCCGTGTTTTGAAAATGAGCTTGTTTCAAGATGCTGCAATAATCAGGTTAGCTTCCTTGGTCCTCTAGGAAGCTAATGCATTACTTAGCTTGAGTTGAGAGTGGATGAAATGGTCTAGAAAAGTCAAGTTACAGACCTCTGTTTTTGAGTTTGGACAATGGTGGAAACGGAGTTACAGTTGGGAATCATGGATTGGGATGAGTTGTATTTAAGGTATAGAAGCTTTGAGAATGATTTAGAGGGAAAATGCACGAGTGGATTATGAGATTGAAGTTTTTGGCCAGAAATGACAAGTTATGGAGTTGTGGATACACTTATGGTTTAAAGGGAGTTTTAGGGTGTTTGATGGCTTGTGAATTTGTGTGTTAGTTTAAAAATGACCTCTCTATTTATAGGTAAGAGGTTTGACATCTTGAAGTAACCAGAATTTTGAGATAACATGTTATGATTTGGTTAAAAATGTCAAATCAAGTTGAAATGGATTTACATAGTTCCAAGGATAAATTACAAGCATGGTATGAGTTTGTTGGGTGCAGGGAGGTTTCTTCTTCACTTTACAATGGAGTTTGATTAGAAGAAACAAGTGAGGAGCTCAATGCATTTACTTTTTGTAAAAAGCTTTCTTTACAAGAATGAAATGGTAACTTTCTTCCAAAAATAAAACATTGCTTTGGATAATAGCTCAAACACTTGGATAATGGCTCAATCATATGTGTAAACATTAAATTAAGGAGTGAAACACAAGTTAGGATGCCTGCAAAGTGAAGCTATACATCATAGATATGGTTTAGGTCAAGTGTTCTTCATGAAAATGCCTTGTAATTCAAGTTTGAAAGCCCAAATTCTCCTTTTCAATTCTCATAGCTCAAAAATGATCTCATTGAGTTCTTTGACATTTTGGAAATCTTGAAACATCCCATACAACTTTAATGTTTTCGACTTTTGCAAAATATAATTGGAACTATGTGAAAATGGCCAAGAAGTTAGGTAAAAAATCTGCCTAAACTAGGTCAAATTTTCACTAAGTATTTTGGAAAAAGTGCATGACTTCATGAATTTATAACTAAAAATCCAAACACTTATAGGACTTGATCAGTAAAGAAAAGTTGTATATCTCATCAAGATATACAACTTTCATGTTTAAAGTTTTCTTTGAATCATCTTGCATCTTGGTGAAAAAATTGCATGAAGTAATGAAATTATCATGTATAAAACACTTAGAAAAATTTCTAAGTCTTGAAAAGTTTGACTTTTCACATTGACTTTGGAATTTATTGATTTCTTGATTATCAAGCATCATATTTTTGAATGTATTGACGAATTGTGATCTTTGAAATCAAATCTTGATCAAAAAGTCAAAGTTTGGCTTTTTGTGCATCAGTTGACTTTTCATCAGTTGATCAAATTTCAACTATCAATTAAACAATCTTGAGAAATGTTTTGAACCATGAAATTAAGTCAACATGTTGTGTTTGAATCCTTGATATTATGCTTCAAGCCATTAGATCATTCATTAAGTCAAAAATCACGGATCTGTCAAATACAGTCAAAACCCTAATTTTGACCATTTTCCCTTTTGATGATTTGACTGTGTTTCTTGAGGAATTGTGATACAAATTTGATCCATTGATGAATATAACTTCAAAATGTTGATATGGACTAAAAATCTTGAAGTTTGACAATAATTTGACCACAATTGACTTTTTACCCAATACAGTTGATTTTCAGTCATCCATTCAATTGACTGGGCAAATTTGTGATTTCAAGACTTGAAACTTGACATGAGAATTCTTGGAGACCTATAATGATCCATGAAGGTCATTTGAGGCATTAGAAGTCCAATTATCCTTGTGAAAATCAAAACCCTAATTTGAGTCATCAGTGTTTTGGAGATGGTTTGACCTAGTCAACACTTGTGCAAGCTTGAGCTTTTGGAGATCTTGTGGGAAATGTATTGAGAAAAGGGAGGGAAATTTTTTGGGTATAATAGCGAGCCTATATTCAAAATACTCAGAAAGATCAGTCAGTGGAGTGGAATAAAGACAATCAAACAACCTTTGAAACAATGAAACAATATTTACAAGAGCCATCAATTTTGATGCCACTTGTTCCTGGGAGACCACTTATCATGTACTTAATAATACTTGAAGGATATATGGGATGTGTATTAGGGCAACACGAAGAAACAGGTAGAAAAGAGCATGCTATCTACTACCTAAGCAAGAAATTTACTAACGGCAATACACGGTATTCACTCCTTGAGAAAACTTGTTGTGCTCTAGCCTGTGCTATAAACGACTGGGATAATATATGCTAACTCACACTACATGGTTAATAGCAATAATGTATCCTCTGAAGTATGTGTTCAAAAATCCAGCTCTTACAAGAATAATTGCTTGATGGCAGATGTTATTATATGAATATGACATCCAATATGCAACTCAAAAGGCTATCAAGGGTAGTGTACTAGCTGATCACCTAGATCATCAACCATTGGTAGAATATCAATCGATGAAGTTTGATTTTCTATATGAAGACATCATGGTTATAGGTGATTACGAAATACCAGGCCCGAACGAAGGACCTGAACCGGGGGCACAATGGACACTCACATTTGACGGTGCTTCAAATGCACTAGGACATGGTAATAGGGTTGTACTGACATCTCCGAATAATTTTCATAAACCCTATATGTTGTACCCAAAAATTTTCTCTCTCACTTATCAAGAATTTGCTCACAAGATCTCCTTGGGCTCAAGACTGCACTAGGGTTTGATCAGCTCAAAGACACCTCCTTAAACACTGATGACCAAAATTAGGGTTTGAGTTTGCACAAGTATTTTTGAACTTCCAATGTCCCATATGACTTTCATGGATCATTATGTACACCCAAGATTACTCATGTCAAGTTTCAAACCTTGGATCACACTTTTGCTCAGTCCATTGAGCAGTTGACCTAAAAATCAACTGTATTGGGGAAAAAGTAACTATGGCAAATTTACAGTCAAACTTCATAATTTTTTATCCACATCAACATTTTACACTCATATGTATCATTTGATCAAGTTTGGACCACAACTCCTCAAGAAATTTGATCAAATCTCCAAAAGGGCAAAATGGTCAAAATTAGGGTTTTAACTAGGAAAGGGCAATTTCTGGTTTTTGACCTAGAAAATGGTTAATTGATTTAAGGCATGATCTCAAGATTCCAATTTCATCATTTTTACCTAGTGACATGGTTCAAAACATTGCAAGTCCATTAGATTGACAGATGAATTTTCCAGTCAACTGATCAAAAGTCAACTGTATACTGAAAAGTCAAACTTTGACTTTTTGGTCAAATTCAAGTGCCAAAGATCACAATTCATCGAAATATGTCAAAATATGAAACTTATTCATCAAGAAATCAAAAAGTCAAGATTTCATTTTGAAAAGTCAAAATTTCTAAACTTAGAAATTTTTCTAAAGGTTGGAAATTTCTAATCTTTTCATAACTTTGAGCAAAATTTTCACCATGATGCAAGTTGATTCAGGAGAAACTTCCAACGTGAAATTTGTAGATCTCCATGAAATCTACAACTTTTCTTCAAACAACTTCTTCCCAAAGTGCTCGGATCTCAAGTTATAATTTTAAGAACATGTGGTCATGAAACAAAACACTTAGTGAAATGTTGCCCTAATTTGGTCAGGATTTTGACCCAACTTCATGGAACTTTTTCATATAGTTACAAGGGGAATATTCAAAAGCAATTCAAAGAGGGGTTGTAGAGCACATTGCAAGCTTTCCGAGATGTCCAAGAACTCCTTGAGATCATTCTTGAGTAGGGAGAATTGAAGAGATGAAGTTAGGGTTTTATCACTTTAATTACAAGTCATTTTAGTGATGAACAAAATTCAAATTCAAAGTTGTGATGCATTAAATCTACTTTGCAGGCCTCAAACTTGTTAGGCATTCCATAATTAATGGTTTACACAGCTGTTAGAGGCCTCACTTCAAGCATTCAATGCATGGACATGCTTTTGGAAGAAAGGTTACATTGCCATTTTGATAAAGTGACTTTTTGTACAAAACTTGTTCTTGAGCCTTGCACTTGTTCTCTTCTGATCAAACAAGTCCTATAACTCATGAGAAATGTTTCAAACACTTACAATCACCCATCCCATGCTTGTACCTCTTCTTGAAACTTGTTTCCCTCTTTTCTTCAAAATCAAGTAACCTAGCCAAAAGCTAGAAACTTGTACTTCTGATTGTCCAAAGCTCTCAAACACTTTTGTTTATACATACATAAACCATTTGACACAAACACACGAATGCTAAAGCCTTGAAAGAAGATAGAACTCAAAAACATATCTTATACTTCCATTTTCACACAAACTGACCAAAAACTTGAAACTCATAATCTACTCGTGCGTTTCTTGGCCTTTTGGTTTCTAAAGTTTCTAAACATCATATAAAGTTGATCCCACACCCTGTTACAGAACTGTAACACCATTAACACCATCCTCTATTTTCAAAAACAGAGTTCTGCACATTGACTTCTTCAGATCATTTCAGCCACCCATTGCTTAAGATAATCATTGCCTTAGCTTCCTGGGACCTCAAAGAAGCTAACCTGATCATCACCATCACTTGAAACAAGCTCAAACTCAAAACACAATTTTCAGTTTTGAGTTTTCATTTTTTATGAGAAATGAGCAAGTTACAGTTGGTATGGCTGGAGGTTGAAGATGAAGTCATCAGGGCGTGTTTTGCCTCATATATTTATTAATTTGTCAATGTTAACGGATGTATAGCCACCCCAGTGGTGGAAGTGTGCGCCTGTAACCTTTGGGACCTGGGTTCGAGCCCCAGTGGTACCCTTTTAATTTTTTACATTTTGCTTTCTAATTTTTTTTTGTCTTTTTGGCAGGCGCTGGGCCTCTTTGGGCCTAGCTTGTTTTTATTTTTGCTAGCTAACCCCTCTACTTCATTTGTACGCCCCTGGCCCAGTTTATTTTATTTTCTTATTTTTATTTCATTTTATTTTCTTAATTATTTTCATAATACTAAAAATTTATAAAAAATACAAAAATATTAGATTTTCATTTTAACTTAGTTTATTTTATATTTTCTCACAAAAAATTTTTAATTTAATTATACTTTTTTATTTTTTACAAATTATCTTGTAAAGCTAATTAAAACTAGGTTATTATTTATTTTCTTTCACACTAATTAAAATATATTATTTTTGATATAAAAAAGACTAAAAATATTTTATAATACTATAAATATTTCCAAGACAAAAATACCAAAAATACTTTTCTTACAAAAACTTATTTTCCTTTAATAGATTTAGGGTTTTGTTTAAAAATCTTTTCTTAGAAAATTTAGGGTTTACTTTTATTAATTATTTTCTTTAATTAATTAGATTAAGACAAATTCCATTTTCTCATGAAAAAAAAACAAAATATCCATTGACTTCACCTTTTGCTTTTTTGTACATTTATTCATTTTGTACATTTATATTTACTTAAATACTTGTACTTTTATACCAATTCAATATGGTTGTAATAGACTAATTAGGTTTAAATTCTTGTAACCTCCCATTCAATTTGTACACCCCCTCCCACAAATGTTGTAATAGCGTAGTAACTTTAAATTCCGCAATTTATCGCTTTTATATACAAATGCTAGTAATTAGGGTTTGTATGGAAAGACTAAAACCATTACTTAGAAAACACTAATTCAAGATAAAAACAAGCATGAAAACAATATACTTGCACACAAGAACCCCTAGGGTTATTCCACTTGGTTGCCTTATACAAAATGGCCATATTTCGCATGTAAGGTATCTTAGCAAAAACAAGCAAATACAAGATCATAGTCCCTCGATGACGCTATCCATATTGCCTTTCAAATGATCTTAGTCCCTAAAAAGAATGCTAAGATACCTTGCGACATTTCTAATCATGGCTATAAGATGACCCATGCCCGTCCCGTTTACATCCAAAGATAGGGTTGTTTACCAAATCAGTGGTAAGACAACAATGTCAAAGGAAAAGAAAATGAACAAGAAAGACTTTTGAGTAGGTAGAATGCTCCTAATTACTTTCTCAATTTCAAACAAACATCCTTGCTATTTTCAAAATAAACACCTACACTTTCAAAACATCTTACAAACTTGAAAACATTTTCAAAAGATCAAACATCTTTATATACATTCTTACAAACAAGAATCATTACAAATATTTCCTAAACAATGGCCTCTTTACAAAATACTTTCAAAAACCACACCAAGCAAAATTTCAAACAAAAAGCAAGTGATCTAGCAAGTAACTAAGAGCCCATGAAAAACCATGGATGAAAAGGGTGCTAATACCTTCCCTTTTCATAATCTACCCCTCGAACTCAAGAAATAAATCTCAAAGGTCTTTCCTGTGCTTTTTCACCTTTCCTTTTGGATAAGAGAAAAGTCTGTGGCGACTCTTGCTAATCGCAACATTTGCGATCAAATGCAAAACCCTTCAAGTCAGTTCTTCCACCGTATCACAGAATTGGAGACTCTGTTGGGGACTTTCTAAAAGTGGGGTTACCTTAGGGTTAGATCATATTTACTTGATTTTATTGTTTGACTTGTATGCTTTACATTATGGTTCTTTGTTTGGGTTTGAATCCTCTACCCGGATTTGGAATACATTATAGGTAAGTAGCAATACATTGTGGAAACTGTGCGGGGTATATAGACATGGTCTAAGCAATAGCTACGTTAGTGTGACATATTTGTGGGTACCAGTAGCCTTTGATTTAATCAAAGAGAATACGGGGCCGCTGAGTGATGTCATGAAGCACTAATGAACTTTTAGAACCTTTACATGACTAACTTGGCCTTTAGGATGTAGTGAGATGACCGGCTTTAGTGTAGTCCAAAGTTGGTAGGTACTCGATACTACACTCATTGAGGTTTGGTTTCTTGGGATATTTCAGTCGCCATTAAAGAGGCTTGTGCTGAAACAGTGACCAAGGAAACAAACCAATGATATTGAGCTCCTTAGAACCCGGTTACTATTACTAGGACAGGTTTGAGCCAACTAAACTTCAAGAGGGTACTTACCTATGAGACTCCATGCAATCCTAAACCTAAGGACTTATTTGCTTTGTTTGTATATACATACTTGTACATAACATCATGAACATCATAACATCATATTCATTCACTAACCATTTCAAGGATTTTTGGATTTATCTTTGTTTCTGTTTTGTAGGACATGGATTATATTCGCAGGAAAACTATTCAAGTCAATCTTGTGAGGATCCCTATACAACTTAAGGAACTAGCTTCAAGGATTCCTGAAAAATCTCCATTCACTGAGAGGCATGGTATCCTACTCAACTTGGTCACCTCCAACGCAGATGAGGACATGATGAAGGTGCTCTTTCAGTTTTTGATCCCTTACACCATTGCTTCACATTTCCCGACTATCAACTTGTGCCTACTTTGGAAGAATTCTCCCGACTCTTGAGGATTCCCATTCTCAATGAACTACCTTTCAACGGTACGGAAAGAGACCCAAATCCAGAAGAGATTGCTCAAGCTCTACACTTGCACTCATCTGATGTCACAACTCATTGGGAAACAAGGAGTGGTGTCAAGGGTTTCCTAGCAAAGTTCTTGTTTAAGAAAGCCTAAAGTTATTGGAATTCCTTGGATCTGCAAGCTTTTGAGGAAATTGTGGCTCTCCTCATCTATGGGATGGTTTTGTTTCCAAATCCTGACCAATTCATAGATGTGAACACCGTCAAAATCTTCATATCCCACAACCTGGTACCTACATTGCTAGGAGACATCCTACACTCTTTTCACACTCGCACAATGAGGAAAAGAGGTGTTCTTATGTGTTGTGCTCCTCTTTTGGAAAGATGGTTTATTTCGCATCTTCCCCAATCTGTATCGAAGAATGAGCAAGGTTCAAGGTGGTCACAAAGGTTGATGACACTCAAACGTTTAGACATTCATTGGTGCTCCCGATCCATAGAGAATGTTACTATTGTCGACCATTGTGGAGAGTTCCCTAATGTCCCTTTACTTGGCATTAGGGGAGGTATCACCTACAACCCCTGCTTAGCCTTAAGACAGTTTGGTTACGCCCAAAGGGATGGCCCGCATGAGATGATGATTCAAGGTTTGGTATTTGACTACGAGAACGACGATCAAGGTCTCCGCCCGAGATTTATCTGAGCTTGGAGGATGTTGAACAAGGTAGATAGCAAGACTTTGGGGCATAAAAATTCCATTCCTCTTGAGCCTAACCTCAAATGGCTACGAACTCATGCTCATAGTCTTATGATGCCTTACCCCTCCGTTCTCCCGGTAATCATTGAGCCTGTCATGGAAGGAGATGTTCCATACATTATCCTACATCTTGACATGCCCACCTCTCTTGAAGACTTACAAAGATATTGGATACAACTCAAGGGGGAGTAAGATACTTTCGAAGCCCAATTCTACGCAAGCGATAAGAAGGTTTTAGAACTCACTAGGCTACTTCATGAGGAGCAGACTCTTAATGCCTACATTGCACCAAAGAGGATGCGTACTACCTTTCTATCTTAGAGTTTCTTGTATTTGTTTTGCCCAAGGAGGCATTGATGTACTCAAGCTTTAATTTATTATTATAGCGTGTGTTTCCTTTTTGTCTAAAACAAATTTGAATATTAAAATCCTTGAAATCATTGCATATGCATTTACCATTCATCATAACATAAGCAGGTTTCTTGCAACAAGTCTCCTCGTCTTTCTACTGTTTATTTTAGTGAGATGGATCTCGAGCAAACGGTGAAGGACCTCCAAGCTCAGAATGCATAGTTTCAACAGTTGTTCTTAACTCTGGCCAAAGGACAAGAAGAGTTGAAGACATTGCTGGTTGAAGAGAAGAAAAAGAAGACAAAGAAGATAACTGGAGTTCTAAACATGGGAAGAAGATTCCAAGGGCAGACAAGAAGGGCCTTAGACTTTGCAACAACATTCAGTGAGAAAGACAATCAAGATGGAAAGGGCAAAGAAACAGTTGTCCAGTCAGAATCAGAAGAGGAAGAGGAAGAAGAAGACTATTCCGAAGAACAATACCCTCCAGCCGACGATAAGTATAAGCATCTAGAAGAATGGTTGAGTGCAATGGAAATCCAAAAAGTGCTTGTCTTGGACTTTGAGGAGTTGGGCTTAGTATCGGGGATTGTCATTCCTCCAAAATTAAAAGCACATGTGTTCGCCAAATATGACGGAGTCTCATGCCCAAAAATGCATCTTCGGTCCTATGTGAGGAAAATCCAGCCTCATACCGCTGATAAGGATTTATGGGTACACTTTTTCTAAGACAGTCTGTCTGGAACTCAACTTTACTGGTTTTATCAGTTAGAAAGAGCAAATGTTCATAAATGGGAAGATCTTGTTGCTGCCTTTTACAAACAATACCAATACAATGCTGATCTTGCACCCACCCGTACTCAACTCTAGAGTATGGCCATGGTTTCAAGTGAAGGCTTCAAAAACTATGCGCAAAAATGGAGGGACTTGGCCGGAAGAGTTCAACCTCCCCTATCTGAAAGAGAGTTGGTAGACATGTTTTGGGCACCTTGTCTGGTCCCTTCTTCAATCACTTAATTGGGAGTTCATCGGCAGGTTTTACTGAATTGATATTGATCGGAGAAAGGGTAGAAGCCGAGATAAAGAATGGAAAGATTCAAAAAGATGCATCCTCTACTGCTGTAAGGAAGCCATTCATCGGAAAGAAAGAAGTGGTTGTTGTATATCCTCAGAGAAATCAAGATATGGCCAAACTCCATCCAATGGTGGGGGCTGTTATGATTCCTAAACCTGCGCCTGATCAACAAAGAAACAACCAACCAAGAATGGAAAGACTAGTAAGATAATTCACCTGAATTAATATGACTTTATCTCAAGTATTTCCGCATTTGTTAAGATCCAACCTAGTGACCTTGAAAGAAGCTCCAAAGAACCCTAAAACAACCTCTCCTCACTATCATCCTAATGCCTGTTGTGCATACCACTCTGAGAGTCCCAACCATGACACTAACAACTGTTGGACTATGAAGAACAAAGTACAAGACCTCCTTGAAGCCAAAGAGATTGAATGCGATGCGCCGGAAAAGCCCAATGTCATTTCTGCTCCTATGCCCAAGCACGACCATAATGCCAACGCCATTGAAGAGGATATGTTTGTTACTTCAGTTGATGAACTTATGACCATGCTCCTGACTATCAAAAAGAACTTATTGAATGTCGGTGTTTTCCCAGGCTGTGATGAAAGCTGTCATTTCTGTTTATCCTCACCAACCAGCTGTCCATTGTTGAAAGCAGGCATTCAGTGCCTAATAGACAACAAGGAAATTTTGTTCGAAAAGACTTTTGTTCCACCTGTTCCTTATAATGGTTTTCCCATCGTTACCATTTCCACCAATTCTTCCAGGGTCTCCACCAAAAGACCCGTTAGAATTACATCAGTTCCAAAAGTAGCTCCTTTGATAATTATAATGCCTGGACCAATCCCGTATTCTTCAGACAAAACCATACCATGGGATTATGGAGGGGATGTCTACTACCACGGTATCAAGCAGGATTGGCCAGCTTCCGAAGATTCAAGTTCTGAGAAGGTCGACTTTGATATCAGTAATATTGCAGGGACTAGCAAGATTACCCAAAGCGGAAGGATATTCTCTCCAGAAATTTCTCCCCCAAAAGCAGTTCCTGGACCCCTAATCATTCCCGTTGTTGTTGCTCCTCCAAAGGTTGTTCTCAGTCCTACAATCATCTTTGCTAATACTCCTGCTGACAAAGCTGTTACAATCCATGTTATCACTCCTACTGACATTCTTTATGTCGAGTCAACCGAGACTCGAGGTAAAGGTATTCTGATTGAGCCTGTCCGGACGAAGGCACAATCATTGGCTATCCCTGAGACCTCCCAGAAAGAGATGGAGGAAATTCTAAAGATCATAAAAAGAAGCGACTACGATGTGGTCGAGAAACTGGGGAAAACTCCATCTAAAATTTCCATGCTGGCTCTATTACTATGTTCTGAGGCTCATGCAAAAGCCTTGGTAAAATTCCTGAAAACTGCCCACGTACCCCAAGAAACATATGTCGATCAGTTCCAAGACTGCATAGCCAGCTTGACTGCAGATAATGGTTTAGGTTTCTCAGATGTTGATTTAACGCCAAGAGGAAGGAAGCATAATGAGGCACTGCACGTCTCAGTTGAATACAGGGGCACGACAATTGCTCATGTTTTGGTTGACATCGTTTCGTCTCTGAATGTGTTGCCTAAAAAGGCTCTTGATAGGCTTGATTGTGAGGGATTGACATTGAAACTAAGCAACATAGTAGTGAGAGCCTTTGACAGCTCAAAAAGGATGGTGCATGGGAAAGTGGACATCCCCATAAAAGTTGGAACCCAAACATTTGATTCAACTTTTTATGTAATGGATATTCGCCCTTCAAATTCCTGCTTACTAGGCCAACCGTGGATTCATAATGCTGGTGTTGTTACTTCTAAGTTGCATCAAATGTTGAAATATCCAATTCAAGGGAAGATCATCACCGTTCACGGAGAAGAAGAGTATATGATCATCCATCTCAATTCCTTCCGATATATAGAATTAGATGGTGAATTTATTGAAACTCCATTCCAACACTTTGAAAAATTCCCGCAAGATGTGGCAGTGACCAAGGTTGTGTCTCAAGTTCCCAAGATTACCAAGCCTCCACTCAAGATGTCATCTTTGAAGGATGCCAAGGCAGTTATAGAAGAAGGTGGGTGCACTATCTGGGGACAACTCCCAGATATCTCATAAAAATCTGATAAGTTTGGTCTGGGTTTCACTTCAGGTGCCCAGAAGGTTGTACGCCACGCTCGTGCCAGAGGACCACCCTTGAAGATCAGCAACCGCGAAGTCAATGCGGTGGAAGATGATGAAGACAACTACAACCTGGAGGATTGTATTTTCCCAACTGTCAGTGGAGGGCTCAACAACTGGGAGGCTAGAGATTTCGTCCCGATCACTTTTATCCCACTGTAATTTTTCTTTACATTTTGTTGGATCTGTAATATTAAAACAATTCAGACTCTTAAAACCTTGTGTCTTACCCGAGGCACAATGGTCCATTTGTAAGGGTTATTATCTCATTTCCATATGACATCAATGAATCATGGACGTTTTTGCATACAAAATTTATGCTCATTGTTTTTCTTTTTACATTTTTCATTTCTTTCAAAGATAGTTATACTCTTACACACATTCACACTCACAATGCAGGTCTACATCCATTCGGGATCCCATGGGTAAAGGTTCTTTTATGGCCTTCTGTGACCCTGAAAATCTAATCTACCAAGCCGAAGACGAAGGTGAGGAAGATTGTGAATTACCAGGGGAACTTGCCAGATTACTACAACAAGAAGAGAGAACCATTCAGCCCCATGAGGAACCAGTGGACACTATCAACCTAGGTACCGAAGAAGACAAAAGAGAAGTCAAGGTGGGTGCCAATATGGAACCCAGTGTCAAAGAGCGTCTGACTTAGTTGCTACACGATTATGTTGAGATCTTTGCCTGGTCGTATGAAGACATGCCAGGACTTGATGAATATATTGTAGTACATCGTCTGCCTACAAAAGAGGACTGTCTGCCAGTAAAACAAAAGGTCTGTTGTATGCGACTAGATATGTCGGAGAAGATCAAAGAAGAAGTCATGAAACAATTCAACGATGGATTCTTGGCCATCACCTCTTATCTGCAGTGGGTTGCCAATGTTGTTCTTGTGCCAAAAAAGGACGACAAAGTGCGAATGTGTATGGACTACAGAGATTTGAATAGGGCAAGCCCTAAGGATGATTTCCCACTTCCCCACATTGATATTCTAGTTGACAATACGACAGAGCACAAAGTGTTTTCCTTCATGGACGGTTTCTCAGGCTACAACCAAATCAAAATGGCGCCTGAGGACATGGAGAAAACAACATTTGTCACACAGTGGGGCATATTCTGCTACAAGGTTATGCCATTCGGACTGAAGAATGCTGGGGAAACCTATCAGCGTGCCATGGTAGCTCTATTTCATGACATGATACATCATGAAATAGAGATCTATGTGGACGACATGATAGCTAGATCTCAAACAGAAGAGGAGCATATTGATCATTTATAGAAACTCTTTGAGAGACTAAAGAAATATAAGCTGAGGTTGAACCCGAATAAGTGCACATTTGGGGTAAGGTCGTGTAAACTTCTAGGCTTTGTCGTCAGAAATAAAGGTATTGAAGTGGATCCCGCCAAGGTGAAAGCGATACAAGAGATGCCTGCTCCTCGTACTGAGAAGGAAGTCAGAGGATTCTTGGGACGTTTAAACTACATTTCCAGATTCATTTCTCACCTGACATCTACTTGTGAACCAATCTTCAAGTTACTGAAGAAAGATCAAGTAGTCAAATGGAATGACGAATGCCAAACTGCTTTCGACAAGATCAAAGAGTACTTGCAAGAGCCTCCTGTGTTAATGCCAACATTCGAGGGAAGACCGTTGATCATGTATCTAATTGTTTTGGAAAATTCAATAGGGTGTGTGCTGGGGCAGCATGACGAGTCTGGCCGAAAAGAGCATGTTATTTATTACCTGAGCAAAAAGTTTACCGACTGTGAAATAAGATATTCACTGCTCGAGAAAACTTGCTGCGCTCTGGCATGGGCTGCTCGCCGGCTAAGACATTATATGTTGACCCATACTACCTTATTGATATCTAAAATGGATCCAATAAAATACATCTTTAGAAAACCCGCTCTCTCTGGGAGAATAGCGAGATGGAAGATGATCCTGAGAGAATATGACATACAGTATACTACCCAGAAAGCAATAAAGGCCAGTGTACTAGCTAATCACCTTGCTCACCAAGCTGTGGAAGACTACCAGCCCATGAAGTTCGAATTCCCAGATAAAGACATCATGATGGTAAATAACTGTGAAGAATTCAGGCCATATGACGGACCTAAACAAGGATCCCGATGGACCCTGGTTTTTGATGGGGCATCTAACACACTCGGAAATGGTATCGGTGTTATACTCATATCTCCAGAAGGATGTCATACTCCTTTTACTGCAAGACTCTTCTTCAATTGTACAAACAACATGGCGGAATACGAAGCGTGCATCTTTGGTCTCAAAGCTGCCATAGATTTGGGGATTAAATCCTTGAATGTATTCAGAGATTCAGCTTTAGTCATCAGCCAGATCAAAGGAGAATGGGACACCAAACACCCTAACCTTATCCCTTACAAAGAACATGTTTTAACATTGCTCCCACATTTTGAGAAGATTACCTTCGAGCATTTCCCGCGAGAAGAAAATCAGCTAGCAGACGCACTAGCCACAATGTCATCTATGTTTAAACTTAAATGGGATAACGAGGCTCCTCAAATCACCATTGAACGAATGGATGAACCAGCACACTGTCACGAGATTAATACTGAATAAGAGTGGACCAACCTTGGTTTTACGAAGTCAAGAGGTATCTCGCGGCTCAAGAATATCCAGAAGGAGCTTCAGTCAATGATAAGAAGTTCTTAAGGAGATTCTCTGCTAAATTCCTCCTTAGTAATAGCATTCTTTACAAACGCAACCATGACTCTGTGTTACTTCGGTGTGTAGACAAGGTTGAAGTTGAAAGGATCATGGCTGAGTTACATGAAGGAACTTTTGGCACCCATTCCAGTGGGCATACGATGGCGAAGAAAATCCTATGGGTAGGCTATTAATGGTCTACCATGGAAGCAGATTGCTATCAACACTCCCGAACCTGCCATAAGTGTCAGATTTATGCTGACAAGGTGCACGTACCTCTGGTTCCTCTGAATGTCTTAACGGCTCCTTGGCCCTTTGTTGTGTGGGGGATTGATATGATTGGGGAAATCACGCTAACACTCTCTAATGGACATCGTTTCATCTTAGTGGCCATTGACTATTTTACAAAGTGGGTTGAGGCAGCCTCTTTTGCTTGTGACCAAGAATGTTGTCGCCCAGTTCATCAAGCAGAATCACATTTGTCGTTACGGTATCCTGGAGAGGATCATTACAGAAAATGGTACAAATCTAAATAATACTATGATCATCGCCCTGTGCGAGAAATTCAAGATCCAGCGTCACAATTCTTCTCCTTACCGGCCAAAGATGAATGGTGTTGTCGAAGCCGTAAATAAGAACATTAAAAAGATCATACAGAAAATAAAGGTCACGTACAAAGACTGGCATGAGATGTTACCATTCGCTCTCCACGGGTATCGTACCACAACACGCATATCAACCAGGGAAACACCTTACTCTTTGGTATATGGCATGGAGGTTGTCTTGCCTATTGAGGTTCAGATCCCCTCTCTGAGAATTATGAAGGATGTAGGGCTGAGTGAAGACGATTGGATCCAGACTCGACTTGATCAACTAAACTTGATTGATGAGAAAAGGCTTACTGCTGTCTGTCATGGTCAAATGTATCAAAAATGGATGATCAAGGCTTTCAAAAAAAAGGTTAGACGCCAAGTGTATCAAGTCGGGGATTTGGTGATCAAACGTATCATACTGCCGCAAAGTGATCCCAGGGGAAAATGGACTCCTACATACGAAGGACCATTTGTAATCAAAAACATATTCTCTGGTGGAGCAATGATTCTGACCACCATGGATGGCGACGACCTGCCGCACCCTACGAACGCCGACATAGTCAAAAGATACTACGCATAAGAGACCCGCTAGGTTGACACACCTAGGCAAAACAAGGGCATCCCGACGAACCAAAAAGGTTTGGGCAAAAATTAGGGATAAAACAAAAAAATCTGTACACCCGGCAAACTGAAAACCCGAAAGGGCGGCTTGGGAAAAAAAGGGTATCCCGGTGGACTGAAACCCCGAAAGGGCGATCTAGGCAAAAGTTAGGGAATTAAATCGTATGACTATGTCCCGTTGGATCACCTTACGGAAAACTTAACAAACTCAGAGGTTCTGATCAATTCAGTTATCTTCAGACAAGACAACAAATGGACAAGACGCTCAGAGACACGAAGGCTATAGAAGAATGGGAACCCCATGGGATTATTGCACATAGCTATCCTTTCTTTGTATCAAAATTTTCATTTTTTACGACAACATTCTCTTACTAGAATGTTTGTCTCATTGTACAAAAATACTTATTCAAAGTCAATACAAAGATATCCCTTTGAAAGTGCAAAACCATCTGTTTTTCTTTACTCTTGTGTTTTGTTTACAAAAACGTCCAATGATTTATTTTTGAACATATGCATTTGAATATAATTACTGTTTACAAATAAACAAAATAGAAAGACAATCATTGATGGCTTTAAGATAGGGAAATCTCTCTAAGCTATTTCCATAAAAGCTTCCAATTATGAATCCCCAGTAGAGGTTGTCCCATTTCTCAGGATTTCCCAACAGGAATTTACAAACATTACACGGCATTTCCCTTACAACAAAGTTTATTTCTCTAAGCGTAAATTCATCAACACTTCAACTTCATAACATGAAGACTTACACTTAATATCCCCAGCAGCAGTCAGGGATTTATTTCCCCAATTCAACAGCAGTGCAACAGATTAACTCACATACGCATAAATCGCATCCATATATCATAAACATTGATAACACGAATACATTACACTATACATTTCATACATCATGACTATGCATATTGGCTAACATTTTACCCTTTTCAGGATAAGATTAATCAAAAGCTACCATTAATAATGTTCAAAGTTTTCAGGTACAGTTCAGACACGCTCCAGACACGGATGCCATTCTAATACTCATTCATATTCCTTCTCAGATACAGCACACATACGCTCCAGACATGGACGCCATTCTGATAATCATTCAGAGTCTACTTTTCAGATACAGTTCAAATACGCTTCAGACACAGATGCCTTTCTAATACTCATTCAGATCCAGCTTTCAGATACAGTTCAGATACGCTCCAAACACGGATGCCGTTCTGATACTCATTCAGATTCAACCTTCAGATATAGTTCAGATACGCTCCAGACATGGATGCCATTCTGATACTCATTCAGGCTCAGCTTTCAGATATAGTTCAGATACGCTCCAGACACGGACGCCATTTTGACACTCATTCAATTTCAGATTACAAATACAATTCAACAATCATTTTTGGATGGAATCTACAAGCCAATATCCATCACCTCTCCAAATGGAATCTTTATGCCCATTCCCTCAACCATCACATCACTGAGTGGAAATTTTTGGGCACTCTAGTGTCCAATCATCTTCCTCCTTCGAGTCACGAATGGAAAAACTTGCCAATATAACTCCTCAGACTTAAGAAGATTGAACAAGAGCAGTTGTTGTACCCCAAAATTTTCCCTCTCACTTATCAAGAATTTTCTCACAAGATCTCGTTGGGCTCAAGACTGCACTAGGGTTTGATCAGCTCAAAGACACCTCCTTAAACACTGATGACCAAAATTAGGGTTTGAGTTTGCACAAGGAGTTTTGAACTTCCAATGTCCCATATGACTTTCATGTATCATTATGGATCCCCAAGATTACTCATGTCAAGTTCCAAACCTTGGATCACACTTTTGCTCAGTCCATTGAGTAGTTGACCTAAAAATCAACTGTATTGGGGAAAAAGACAACTATGGCCAATTTGCAATCAAACTTCATAATTTTTTATCCACATCAACATTTTAGACTCATATGTATCATTTGATCAAGTTTGGACCACAACTCCTCAAGAAATTTGATCAAATCTCCAAAAGGGAAAAATGGTCAAAATTAGGGTTTTTACTGGCAAATGGCAATTTCTGATTTTTGACCAAGAAAATGGTTAATTGATTTAAGGCATGATCTCAAGAGTCCAATTGCATCATTTTGACCTAATGACATGGTTCAAAACGTTGCAAGTCCATTAGATTGACAGATGAATTTTCAGTCAACTGATCAGAAGTCAACTATATACTAAAAAGTCAAACTTTGACTTTTTGATCAAATTCAAGTGCCAAAGATCACAATTCATCAAAATATGTCAAAATATGAAACTTATTCATCAAGAAATAAAAAATTCAAGATTTCATTTTGAAAAATCAAAATTTCTAAACTTAGAAATTTTTCTAAGTGTTGGAAATTTCTTATTTTTTCATAACTTTGAGAAAAAATTTCACCATGATGCAAGATGATTCAGGAGAAACTTCAAACATGAAGTTGTAGATATCCATGAAATCTATAACTTTGTTTCACAAAACTTCTTCCAAAAGTTCTTGGATCTCAAGTAATAATTTTAAGAACATGTGGTCATGAAAGAAAACACTTAGTGAAATTTTGCCCTAATTTGGTCAGGATTTTGACCCAACTTCATGGCAAATTTTCATATAGTTCCAAGAGGAATATTCAAAATCAATTCAAATAGGGGTCGTAGAGCACATTTCAAGCTTTCCAAAATGTCCAAGAACTCCTTGAGATAATTCTTGAGTAGGGGGAATCAAAGAGATGAAGTTAGGGTTTTATCACTTTAATTACAAGTCATTTTAGTGATGAAAAAAATTCAAATTCAAAGTTGTGGTGCATTAACTCTACTTTTCAGGCCTCAAACTTGTTAGGCACTCCATAATTAATGGTTTACTTAGCTGTTAGAGACCTCACTTCAAGCATTCAATGCATGGACATGCTTTATATCCATTTTTGGAAGAAAGGTTACATTGTCATTTTGATAAAGTGACTTTTTGTGCAAAACTTATTCTTGAGCCTTGCACTTGTTCTCTTCTGATCAAACAAGTCCTATAACTCATGAGAAATGTTTCAAACACTTACAATCACCCATATCATGCTTGTACCTCTTCTTGAAACTTGTTTTCCTCTTTTCTTCAAAATCAAGTAACCTAGCCAAAAGCTAGAAACTTGTACTTCTGATTGTCCAAAGCTCTCAAACACTTTTGTTTATACATACACAAACCATTTGACACAAACACATGAATGCTCAAGCCTTGAAAGAATCTAGAACTTAGAAACGCATCTCATACTTCCATTTTCACACAAACTGACCAAAAACTTGAAACTCATAATCTACTCGTACGTTTCTTGGCCTTTTGGTTTCTAAAGTCTCTAAACATCATATAGAGTAGATCCCACACGCTGTTATAGAACTGTAACACCATTAACACTATCCTCCATTTTCAAAAACATAGTTTTTCACATTGACTTCTCCAGATCATTTCAGCCACCCATTGCTCAAGCTAATCATTGCCTTAGCTTCCTGGGACCTCAAGGAAGCTAAACTGATCATCATCATCACTTGAAACAAGCTCAAACTCAAAACACGATTTCAAGTTTTGAGTTTTCATTTTTGATGAGAAATGAGCAAGTTACAGTTGGTCTGGCTGGAGGTTGAAGATGAAGTCATCAGGGCGCGTTTTGCCTCATATATTCATTGATTTGCCTATGTTAACAGATGTATAGCCACCCCAGTGGTAGAAGCGCGCTCCTGTAACCTTTGGGACCTGGGTTCGAGCCCCAGTGGTACCCTTTTAATTTTTCATATTTTGCTTTCTAATTGTTTTTGTGTTTTTGGCAGGCGCTGGGCCTCTTTGGGCCTGGCTTGTTTTTATTTTTGCTAGTTAACCCCCTACTTCATTTGTACGCCCCTGGCCCAGTTTATTTTATTTTCTTATTTTTATTTCATTTTACTTTCTTAATTATTTTCATAATACTAAAAAATCATAAAAATTACAAAAAATTAGATTTTTATTTTAACTTAGTTTATTTTATTTTTTCTCACAAAAAATATTTTATTTAACTATACTTTATTATTTTTTATAAATTATCTTGTAAATCTAATTAAAACTAGGTTATTATTTATTTTCTTTCACACTAATTAAAATATATTATTTTTGATGTAAAAAAGACTAAAAATATTTTATAATACTATAAATATTTCCAAGACAAAAATACCAAATAAACTTTTCTTACAAAAACTTATTTTCCTTTAATAGATTTAGGGTTTTGTTTAAAAATCTTTTCTTAGCAAATTTAGGGTTTACTTTTATTAATTATTTTCTTTAATTAATTAGATTAAGACAAATTCCATTTTCTCATGAAAAACCAAACGAAATATCCATTGACTTCACCTTTTGCATTTTTGTACATTTATTCATTTTCTACATTTATATTTACTTAAATGCTTGTACTTTTATACCAATTCAATATGGTTGTAATAGACTAATTACGTTTAAATTCTTGTAACCCCCCATTCAATTTGTACACCCCCTCCCACAAATGTTGTAATAGCGTTGTAACTTTAAATTCCACAATTTATCGCTTTTATATACAAATGCTAGTAATTAGGGTTTGTATGGAAAGACTAAAACCGATACTTAGAAAATCCTAATTCAAAATAAAAACAAGCATGAAAACAATATACTTGCACACAAGCACCCCTAGGGTTATTCCACTTGGTTGTCTTATACAAAATGGCCATATTACGCATGTAAGGTATCTTAGCAAAAACAAGCAAATACAAGATCATAGTCCCTCGATGACGCCATCCATGTTGCCTTTCAAATGATCTTAGTCCCTAAAAAGAATGCTAAGATACCTTGCGACATTGCTAATCATGGTTATACGATGACCCACGCCCGTCCCATTTACATCCAAAGATAGGGTTATTTACCAAATCAGTGGTAAGACAACAATGTCAAAGGAAAAGAAAATGAACAAGAAAGACTTTTGAATTGGTAGAATGCTCCTAATTACTTGCTCAATTTCAAACAAACATCCTTGCTATTTTCAAAACAAACACCTACACTTTCAAAACATCTTACAAACTTGAAAACATTTTCAAAAGATCAAACATCTTTGTATACATTCTTACAAACAAGAATCATTACAAAGATTGCCTAAACAATGGCCTCTTTACAAAATACTTTCAAAAACCACACCAAGCACAATTTCAAACAAAAAGCAAGTGATCTAGCAAGTAAATAAGAGCCCATGGAAAACCATGGATGAAAATGGTGCTAATACCTTCCCTTTTCATAATCTACCCCCCGAACTCAAGAAATAAATCTCAAAGGTCTTTCCTGTGCTTTTTCACCTTTCCTTTTGGATAAAAGAAAAGTCGGTGGCGACTCTTGCTAACCGCAACATTTACGATCAAACGCAAAACCCTTTAAGTCAGTTCTCCCACTGTATCACACTATACTATAAGGTTATGTTTTGATTGCACCAATAATATCGCTGAATAAGAAGCTTACATCTTGGGTTTAAAAGTTGTCATTGACCTAAGAATTAAATACCTCGAAGTATATGGAGACTCAACATTAGTCATATACCAATTCAACGGTGAATGAGATACTCATCATCCCAAATTAAATCCATATCGAGATTATGTTTTGGAGTTAGCTAAAAAATTCACAAATATTACTTTCACTCATATTCCCCGAGAAGAAAATCATATGGCAGACACATTGGCAACTTTGTCAGCCATGTTCAAAGTAACTTGGCCTAATCATGAACCATGCATTTTGATCATACATTTTGAAGAGCCTGCACATTATCTCATAGTTGAAGAAGGACTAGATAATAAACCTTGGTTCTATGATATCAAGAGGTATCAGGAAAAACAAGAGTATTCAGAAGGTGCCTCAATAATAGACAAGCAAACTTTGCGAAAGCTAGCTGCAAAGTTCTTCTTAAATTGTGACGTATTTTAAAAAAGAAATTATGATATGGTGTTACTCAGGTGCATGGAGAAATATGAAGAAGATACACTCATGAGAGAGATCTATGAAGGAACCTTCGAGACTCATACAAATGGACATGCAATGGCTAGTAAAATCTTGAGAGCAGGATACTATTAGCTGATGATGGAAGATGACTGCTACCATTATACGAAGACAAGCCATAAATGTCAAATCTATGCTGACAAGGTGCACCTACCACCAACTCCTCTGAATGTTCTAAGTACACCATGGCCATTCTCGATGTGGGTAATTGATATGATATGAATGATCGAACCGAAGGCTTCTAATGGACACCGATTCATATTAGTTGCCATCGACTACTTCACCAAATGGGTAGAAGTTGCGTCTTATGCAAATATCACCAAGCAAGTAGTTACTTGATTTATGAAGCAGAACATCATATGCATATATGGTGTTCCTAGTAGAATTATTATTGATAATGGGTCTAACTTGAACGACAAAATGATGAAGAAATTATGCGATGATTTCAAGATTGAGCATCATAATTCATCACCTTACCGACCCAAGATGAACGGGGTTGTTTAAGCTACCAATAAGAATATCAAGAAAATCATTCAGAAAATGGTGAAAACATATAAAGATTGGCACAAAATGCTTCCCTTCACTTTACATGGTTATTGTACCTCAATACGTACTTCGATAGGTGCAACTCATTTTTCTCTTGTTTATGGCATGGAGGTTGTACTCCTTGTTGAAGTAGAGATTACATCACTCTGAGTCTTAATGGAAACCAAGGTTGAAGAATCAGAATGGGTTAAAACACGACTTGATCAGCTCAACCTCATCGAAGAAAAACGCTTAACTGCTTTATGCCACAGTCAGTTATACCAAAAGCGGATGAAGAAGGCATTCGATAAAAAGGTCTTCCCTCGAGTGTTTAAAGAAGGAGATATGGTCTTCAAGAAGATTCTGATACCTCATCTAGATTAACATGGTAAATGGACACCTAACTATGAAGGTCCATATATGGTTAAAACAACATTCTCTGGAGAAGCCCTTATCTAGACGATAATGGACGGGGAAGAACTAACACATCCATTGAACTCCAACGCAGTAAAAAATACTATGTATAAAAGGTTTGCTAACTCGAAGCCCTATATAGTAGACTTAGGCAAAAAGGGGCATCACGATGGATTGAAAAATCTATAGGGCGATCCAGGCAAAAATTAGGGACAAAATCATTATCCCGGTGGATTGAAAACCATAAAGGGTGATCCAGACAAAAGTTAGGGATTTTTATTTCAAAAAAATGAACAAATAGATTGTGGTTCGAGAATTCATTACTATAACTACAACCAAGGGGAAGGATTAATCTAAATCACCTGACTCAGAAGCAAAGGAGATTGGAGTTATCAAAGGACGTTGGAGAATTAGTAGTATCAATTATCATTTTCATTTCCATTTTTCAATCTTGTCAAAAAAAATTGTAATTACCTCTTTTAGGAATTGCATCTTGTACTTTCGCCTATTCAAAGGAATTTCCAGTAATAATACAATTCATTTTTCAATATTTTCAAATATTTTTTAATTGTGTTTTTTCCTTTTTCCGACTTGTTTGCAAAATACTATGATTATTGATTGTAAGCACTACGTCGAAATTATTTTGGAGATTTGACATTTAATAAAAGCACTTAACGAAGTATCAAAAAGTATTTTGGTTAGAAAAACGTCAAAAGAAATCCACGCCTACGACTGCACCTACGGTATAATTATCAAAGTCACATTGACATTATTCATCGCAATATATCATAATCCAAATCAACTTAGAGATATTGCATTAAACAATGTTGGGAAGTCAGTGACTTAGGAAACCCAATGGTCTAAAAGGAGAAAATTATCAAAAAAAAAACATTTACAAACACTTGATGCATGTACATTCATAAACGCTTGGTGCATATACATACAAAACACTTGGGTATTATATCAATAAACATTGGCATCAAGCATCGTGTCAATCATCATTGGGCATCATATCAATTTGGTCATTGTACATATACATTATACACTGCATTATTCTTAGGCCAAGACCACTACAAAATATCTTGGGGCATATTACTAGCTAAGACATCTATGCGAACCAAAAATTCAAGCCTTAGCGTTGTTCACGCCATTAGCAACAAATACCTTGGTTGAGAGCAGACACAACCGGTGGATTAGGATTGTATCAGATGTTGTATCTGTTATTTATATATTTGGCTTAGTCAGCTAAATTTCAACATTTCAAACTTTCAAATTACAAACATCGAACCCGCATTATTTATCCCCTAGGTTGTGATAAATATGCAAAATCTATGATATAGCTTACTATGTTAGGCTCGAAGCTTTAGTAAGTTATTTTCATATTTTCTACCATATAGGTTGTGGTATATGCGAAAATATGCGATTTAACTTGTTGCGTTAGTCTCGAAGAAGCATTAAGTTATTTATTTTCAAAACCCGCATCGTTTATCCTCTAAGTCGTGATAAATGTTGCAAAAGCAGCAATAAATTATCTTTTTTCTAAGATATAGTTCACTGTGTTAGTCTCGAAGCAATAATTAGTTATCAAACCTGTGTTATTTATCCCCTAGGTTGTGATAAATATGCAAAATCTACGTTGTAGATTAATATGTTAGTCTTAAAGCATTAGTAAGGTAACTACCAGCTTGTGTTACTTTTTCCCTAGGTTGCAGTAAATATGTAAATCTGCGATATAACTTGTTGCATGAGTCTCAAAGCAGTAATAAGTTGTCCATTTTTAAGCTTGCAGTATTTACCTCTTAGGTTATGGTAAATACAAGAAATCTACGATTATTTCCTGGGTGTTTACGAGTTATTCGCGTCGTCACATCTAGGTCATTTTATGTTCTTGCTCCAGACATTGGTGAGTTAACAGGGTCGTCCTTGCCTGTTTACTTTTTGGTCCATCATACAGTTTATATTTTTGTTGGTCGAAATTTAGTGTCTTCCATTATTTAATAACGCTATGATCCGAATGTGTGAGAGCTCTGTATTCTCGCACCCTACAATCGAAGAGTAATTAAATAGGGGAAACTGTCATACCCCAAACTTGTCCTACTGATGTTATTGGTTGATCTATCTTATTTAACCATTTTTCTATTAATTTTGGTGATATTGTATTTTGTTTAAAATTATACTTAACTTATATTTACATGGTATTCGTTGTTTATTTTAAAATTTGTTTAAATATAATAGGGTTCAATTTTAGGGAAGGATGTAGTTATCGTTTTTATCGAATAAAGCTCACTAGTCTAATTATTCAAGTGGTTCATTAGAATTTTTAGGCCTATAAGCAATCAGTTAGACTAAATTATTTTAAATTTTATAGAATTATTGACCGAAGTCAACATTTATATTCAAACGTTTTTGCTACTATTTTTCACTATTATTATTATATTCATCTTTTGTTTTATTTTATCATTCGTTTTTATTTTTATTATTTTAACTTGTTGTTTGTTGACTAAGTCAACAAGGGTTTGTAAACCCTAAATACATCGTTGAGCCCATGTTTTTAGACTCTTCATCCCCAAGTCAAGCAAAGCCCAAAATTCAATATTTTTGAATCAAATCTGAAACATATATTTGATGCAGAAAATCGTTTTATTGATTAAATCACGAATATAGTACATAAAAGTGTCTAAGTACATTGCGAATTTAACAAACTCTAATCTCAATCAAATCTATTAATTTACAAATCTGGATCAAATCTAACCCTGATTGACAATTATAATCAATCACATGATCAATCTAAAACTTATAACAGCAATCATAAACTAATTTCCTAATCCTAAAGCTTATAAAAGCCTAAGACCTGAAACAAAAAAGGGACGAAGGAATTGGAGGAGGGGCTGGAGATTAGAAAACCTAAAGAGTTCTTGGCGTCCTTGTTATGAAGTTCTTACCTTCAGTACCTGTAAAACAAGATAAAGGAAAGGGATCAGAGGCATGGAATCCAGAAAAACCAAAGAGGAATTACAAAAAAAGTTTCACTGCAGATAAGGTTGGTAGCCACTTCACTCTCATAATCTGATGTTTTTGGTGTTATTATATGTTTTATTGTTGTTGAATACTTAGATTTCTGGAAATTTTGTGGATTTAGGGTTAGGGTTCTTGAAATTTCTAGGGTTATAAGGGTTAGGGAATGAGATTGTTAGGGTTCTTGGGGGATCTCCAAAAACTGATGAAGTCCCTGGAAGACTTTCATCTGGAACGTGATGAGTGCTAAATGGTTGTGAATTTAAGTGTGAATAATTAGCATTCATTGGCTTAATTCATTTTCTTCTTGTCAATAAACCTCAACTTTAGTATATATTCGGTATAGTTTATGTTATAGTGTATATATTGCATTATCGTCTCAATATTATTGAGTTTGATTTATTTTATCTCACTTTTTATGTATTCAAGCATTTATATTTAGGCATTGTTAGATAGAGAATTGAATAAGCTGTCTATAATACGGTGGGAGAACTGACTTTTTTGGTTTTATCCAAGGGTGTGGATAGCTAGAGTCGCCACCGACTTTTCTTTTATCCAATATAAGAAAAGGGTGAAAAGAACAGGAAAGACCTTGATAGATTTTGAGTTTGGGGGGTTGGTTATGAAAAGGGAAGGTGTTAGCACCCTTTTCATCCGTAGTTATCTACGGGCTCTTAATTGCTAGCTTACTTTTGAAACATTGTTTTGTGTGTATAATTTGAAAATATTTTTAAAAATCCAAAGTACAGCCAACTTTGTAACGATTCTTGTACCAGTCCTCAAGAATGGGTAAAAAGACTTTGAAAATATTTTCTTTGAAAAGTGTAATGTGAAAAAATGTTTATTTCAGAAAAAGTTATGAGCAAACGATTAAGAGTTCCTTACCCACTAAAGTTCGTCCCTATTCTTTTCCTTCTCCTTTTGAGATAGTGATATCCATACCATTAGTTGGTAGGTAGCCCTATCTATTGGGTGTGAAGGGATAGACGTAGGGTCATCGAATGGTCATTGAAGGCAACAGATAAGAATACTTTAGCAATTCGTATCAGAGGGACTAGATCATTTTTGTAGGCAACTTCGAAGGGTCATCGAGGGACTATGATATTTATTCGTAAAGGTCTTTTGCTAAAGTATCCCTACTTTTGAGGGACATGACCATTAATTGTAAGGCAACAAGAGAGTGTACCCTAGAAGTGCAAGTGTAAATAGTGTATTGATTTCAGTTATTTATCTTGAAGTTAGGGTTTTCTATGTTTACTTTTAATCTTGTCATACAAGTCCTAGTTACTAGCAGTTAAATATGTACATAAAATAAATGTGCAGAAAGTAAAATTTCAATGTTATTACATGGCTTCGGGGCAGAGACATAATAGAAGAGTGCGAGAAATTGAACTTATAACTATTACAACCTCGGAGCAGATACAAAATTAGAAAAAAATGTGAGAAGAGAAATCTACGTTATTACAATCGGTAGTGCGACATATACATTTTGTCTAAGAAAATTAAATAGTAAAATATAAATGGGAAAAGTGTTAGAAAATATTTTTGTTTTTGTGCTTTTTGTAGAAAATAATTTAAATGATAATAGTAATTAAAAACCTAATTCTAATTAATTTTAATATTAAGAAAAAAATTTAATTAATTAATAAAATAATTAGTAAAATGAAAATGTATAAGAAAAGTTTTAATTACTAATTAAAAAGACCTAACCCTAATTTGTTATAGTTTTGAAAAAAGATTAGGTTAGTTAATGATTAAATAAAAAGAAATTAATTAAGAAAATAGAAATTTAAATAGTAAAGAAATAAGAAAAAGAATTTTAAAATATTAAAATGTTTTTGTGTAGAAAATAATTTAAGTGATGATAATTAATTAAAACAAAATTGTTTGTAATTAATTTTTAATATTAAGAAAAAGGTTAATTAATTAATTAATTAATAAAAATACATCAAAAATTTAATTACTAATTAAAAACTCTAATCCTAATTTGTTAAAGTGTTAAAAAAAGATTAGGTTAATTAATTGTTAATTATAAAGGAAATTAAGAAAATATGGTGAAAATAAATTAAGGTTAGTAAAAAAAGGAAGAAAAAAACCAATTGCCTAGGGTGAGTGTTAGTTTGGCCAGAAAACACTTGTAACGTGAGATTGGATGAAAATAACTCAAATTGCCCTAGTAATGGAAGATCCATATTACTGCGCCAAAACTTGCAAGCAATGATTCTAAACAAGTCTAAATATCATTATAAACAGGTATATATGCATAGAATAATTCAACAACGCATGAATTATCAGTTTGAATTTCAAGAATATTACCCAACCGGTGATGTTGAGATGTGATGATCTAGCGCGCTTCAAGCTTCAAAGATGGATGAGGTGAACTCTTGAGAACTTCAGGAACATGATGGAATGCTTGGAATCGATTGAAAGTTGTTGCACACAAGGTTTTTAGTTTGCCCTAGTTTTGAGAAAATTGAGATTTTTGAGAGTGTGTTCTTGAGGCAATTTTTGTGTCCTTCTTGTTCTGAATACATTGTGTATTTATAGGAGAAAAGATTAGGTCAACAATATTGAATAAAATCTTTTGAAATCATGGTATAGTATTTCATGATTTGAATTTCATGATCAAATATTTCATGATCAAATATTGATGAAATTACAAAAGATTTGAATTTCATGATCAAATATTTGATTGAAGTTTTGCATGAAATCTTTCTTTTTTAGGTCAATCTCATACCAATAACATTTTTTAAAAGTTTTCACCAATTTTTTAGACTTATGTTTTGGTTCAAAAATAGATCTACATGCCTTATATCATTTATTTGATATTTTATTTGATTTATTTTGCTTTTAATTAAATAAAATCAAAATAAAAAGAAATAAAAACCTCAAAAATAAATGAATGGATTTAGGAGTCTATTATGATGTCAGGAACACGTTTGGACCTTAAAAGATAATCCTATTAGCCCAAAATTTCAAATTAGCTCAATTTGAGTTTCATGCATTTTCTCAAAATTGCCCAACTTGCACAAATTATATCTCATTCGATTTTCATCATATGAAGGTGATCTATGACTTTTTGGAAACCTCAATATGTCCCCTACAATCTCCATGGTTGTCATATTTTCATATGAAGAATTTAACTGTATATAAATTGCTTTGACAAAAAGTGTCTTTTTGTTGACTTTTAAAATGACCTATAATGTTTTAGCTCATATCTCTCAAATGAAACATTTTTGGCCTTGAGCTTAGAGAGGAAAAGCTGTAGAGAACTGGATTTCCATCAAAATGGTCTTTGGTTGAGAATTTTCTGATGAATTATGTGAAAGTTATGCTTGGTCAAAGTTCAGTTGACTTCTCCTTAAGAAAACCCTAATTTAGTAACTTTTGACTTTTGATGAATCTTGAGTTTTCTTGATGAATCATGATCAAACCTTGATCAAATGATGAATATGAGTTAAAAATATTTATGTTGACCAAAAATCTTGAAGTTTGACTATAAATTGGTCAAAGTTTACTTTTTGTCCAATACAGTTGATTTTTAATCATCTAAGTAGTTGATTGAGGAAACTTGTGCTGCAAGACTTGAAACTTGGCATGAGGATTATTTGAAGCATATGAGAAACCATGAAATCCACATGGCGCATTATAAGTCCAATTGCCCTTGGGAAAAACAAAACCCTAGTTGTAGGTCAATGCTTAGGAAGAGGGTTTGTCTGATCAATCTTTGAGTAGTCTTGAGAAATTGAGACCTTCATGAGCACGAGGAGGTATCTTGAATCAATTTGTCTCGAATAATAGGATGAGAATTTTTTGCGGTACAACATCTGCCCCTGTTCAATCTTCTTAAACTTGAAAAGTTAGATTGGCATGCTCGCCATTCGAGATCAGAAGGTGGAAGAGGATTTAACACTTAAGTACCTATAAATTTGCACTCACATGTGCATGAAGTAACATTGTTGGTTGATTATACTACTTGAATGAGCTTAAAGATGCAATTTGGAGAGGTGATAGAGTGTCTTCAGAGATGGGCTTATAGATGCCATCCAAAGTAACTATTGATAGGAGTATCAGAATGAGTCTACGTCTGACTGTATCTGAAGAATGCTTTTCAAAGAATCTCTGAAGGAAAATGCTTTTCAGAACGGGGCCCTGAAGGAGACGCTTTTCAGAATTCACTATCTAAAGGGGAATGTTTTTCAGAATAAACCTCTGAAGGAGAATGCTTTTCAGAATGAAGACCTGAAGGAGATGCTTTTCATTATTCAGTCTCTAAAGGGAGATACTTTTTCAGAATTTAGTCTCTGAAGGAAATTCTCGCCTAAATTCAATCTCTGGGGGGAATGCTTTTCAGAATAAACTTATGAAGGAAATGCTTACCATAATTCAATCTCTGGGTGGAATGCTTTTCAGAATAAACTTCTGAAGGGAATGCTTTCCAGAATTCAGTCTCTGGGAGGAATGCTTTTCAGAATAATCTTCTGAAGGGGAATGCTTTTCAGAAGAAACCTCTGAAGGAGAATGCTTTTCAGAATGAAGCCCTGAAGGAGATGCTTTTCAGAATAAACCTCGGAAGGAGAATGCTTTTCAGAATGAATCCCTGAAGGAGATGCTTTTCAGAATAAACCTCTGAAGGAGAATGCTTTTCTGAACGAAGCCCTGGAGGAGAAGGCTTTTCAGAACGAAGCCCTGAAGGAGATACTTTTCAAAATAAACCTCTGAAGGAGAATGCTTTTCATAATGAAGCCCTGAAGGAGAATTATTTTTAGAATGAAGCCTTGAAGGAGATTCTTTTCAGAATAAACTTCTGAAGGAGAATGCTTTTCAGAACGAAGCCCTGAAGGAGATGCTTTTCAGAATGAAGTCTCTGAAGGGAATGCTTTTCAGAATAAACCTCTGAAGGAGAATGCTTTGGTAATGTAGATAGTCTCCCCGTCCTATTTCCGAAATTGATCTACAATGTGTTTCTAAATTGGTGATAATATTTATCTGTTTGCAAACTTAACCTTAAAAGACAAAGTTAGTTATACGCAATGTCATGATGTATGTAATGCATTGCGTAAAGATGTTCTCAAAATAAATGAGAATAGTATATGCGTTCTGTTGTACCCCAAAAGTTTCCCTCCCATTTTCTTCAACAAAACATTCTTTTAAGGGTTCTCAAAGTGCTCAAGAATCTCAAGGGTTGACCAATCAAACCTCCTCTTAAATAAAGGGTCTATAACTAGGGTTTTGTGCTTCTCAAGGAAAGTTGGACTGCAAGGGTCTCAAATGATTTTCATGGTTCATCATAGGTCCTTAATAGTGCTTATGTCAAGTTTTAAGTCTTGCATCACAAGTTTGTTCAACCAATGGCTCAGATGATAGAAAATCAATTATATTGGGTAAAAAGTCAACTATGGTCAACATATAGTTAAACTTCAAGATTTTTTTGTCAACATCAACATTTTGAAGTGATATTAATCATTTGATCAAGATTTGATCATGATTCCTCAAAGAAAGTCTTCAAACCATCAAAAGTCAAAAATTGCCAAATTAGGGTTTCCTTAGGAGAAGTCAACTAAACTTTGACCAAGCATAACTTTCACATGCTTCATCAAATTTTCCCCAACCAAAGCCCATTTTGAAGGAAATTCAATAATCTACAACTTTGTAATTATTCTCAAGTACAAAAAGTGCCTCATTTGAAAGATATGAGCCCAGACATTATAGGTTATTTCAAAAGTCAACAAAAAGACACTTTTTGTCAAGGCAACTTACATCAAGATAAAGTCTCCAAATGCCAAAATGATCAAAATAGAAATTATAGAGGACATCTTAAGCTTTCCAAAAAAGTCTAATGTCACCTTCGAAATATGAAAATTGAGCAAGTTATGAGTTGCACAAGTTCGGCAACTTTTGAGAAATGAATGAAATCTCAATTGAGCAAATTTGTGATATTGGGCTATTGGGCCTAAGCTTTGGAATTTAAACGTGTTCATGACATGTTTAAGGACCCCTAAGTACATCCATGCATTATTTTTAGTTTCTATTTTATTTATTTTGATTTTTATTTATTTAAAATCAAAATTAAATTAAATAAACACAATAAATGCAAGAAATATGTAAGATATAAAAATATGAATCATTTTGAAACCAAAATAGTTCATGAAAAACTGTCCAAATTGTGTGGACCAAGAGGGGAAGGAAATATTCACTTTTGGAAAGTTTTTGAATGGATTTTTGAAACAATTCTTACACTTGATTATACATGATATCATACTACTTTTGTTACTCTAAATCCATGCTCTATATATGCACAACACTCAGATCAAATGGACACACGCTGGCCTTCCCAAAGAACAACCCTAAGATTTTCAAAAATTCTCAAAACCAGGGCAACTTGAAACCCTTATTTTTAGTCGTTCCCAAACAGTGTGAAGCATATCATCACCTTCTTGAAGACTTCAGGAGGCGATCAATATCATTGCTCAAGCTCAACGTACTCCAGAATCCCATCGAGTTTTAAGCATAATTACCAACGTCAAGTTCAAATGGTACAAATCAGTTCAATTAACTTCTTCCGGCAGCAAGGGATGAGATGCTTGACGTTGGTAATTATGATGGCTATAAGTCGATGGGTGATCCAACGGGACATAGTCGTACGCTTTAATCCCTAACTTTTTCTCGGACCGCCCTTTCGGGTTTTCAGTCCACCGAGATATCCTTTTTTTCCCAAGCCACCTTTTTAGGTTTTTGACTTGCCGGATGTACAATCTTTTTATATATATCCCTAATTTTATCCCATACCCTTTTGGTTCGCCTGGATGCCCTTATTTTTTCCTAGGTCAGTCAACCTTGCGGGTCTCTTTTATGCGTAGTATTTTTTAACTATGTCCATATTCACAGAGTGTGGAAAATCTTCATTGTCCATGGTGGTAAGTATCATAGAACCACCAGAAAATGTTTTTGATCACAAATGGCCCTTAGTATGTGGGAGTCTATTTGCTTCTGGGATCACCTTGTCGTAAGATAATGCGCTTTATTACCAAATAACCAGCCTGGTACACTTGTTATTTGAGTTTCTTGTTAAAGGCCTTGATCATGCGCTTCTCATACATTTGACCATGACAAACAGCCACAAGCCTTTTTTCATAAATCAAATTTATTTGGTCGAGTCTAGTCTAAATCCATTTCTCTTCATCTAAGCATGTGTCTTTCATAATCCTTAGAGAAGGAATCTGGACTTCGATAGGTAAGACAACCTCCATACCGTAGACTAGAGAAAATGGGGTTGCCCCAGTTGATGTATGTACTGAAGTGCAATAACCATGAAGAGAAAATGGTAGCATCTCATGCCATTATTTATACGTCACTGTCATATTCTATAAAATCTTCTTGATATTCTTGTTGGCCGCTTCCACTGTGCCATTCATCTTTAGTCGATACGGATAGGAATTGTGGTGCTTAATTTTGAATTGCCTGCAGAGTTCCATTATCATAGTATTGTTAATATTGGTACAATTTTTCGTGATGATCTCTC
Organism: Vicia faba; assembly: GCA_948472305.1. Classification (NCBI taxonomy): domain Eukaryota; kingdom Viridiplantae; phylum Streptophyta; class Magnoliopsida; order Fabales; family Fabaceae; genus Vicia; species Vicia faba. The sequence goes on along the minus strand of OX451735.1, from coordinate 1,496,644,690 downwards.
GGGTATGCCATACTGACACATAAGGTTATACTTAATGAACTGAGGCATAACATTCTTGGTAACAGAAGCAAATGAGGCTGCTTTAACCCACTTCGTGAAATAACAATAGCGACCATGATGAAACAATGTACATTATAAGAAGTATGCTTAATCTCTCCAATCATATCAATTCCCTACATTGCAAACGACCAAGGATCAGTCAAGACATTCAAAGGTATCAGAGGCACATATATTTTGTCGGCATAAATCTGGCATTTGTGACAAGTTCTGGAATGATGGTGGCAATCGGTTTCCATAGTAGACCAATAATAATCCACTCTTAGAATTATTTTAGCCATCATATACCCACTAGAGTGATTACGAAATACTCCTTCGTGCATATCTTCCAAAATCTTCTCAACTTCCTTCTTGTCTACACAACGAAGCAAAGTCAAATCGTGATTGCACTTATACAAAATTTCGTAACTCAGAAAAAGCTTGGTAGAGAACCTTCTTAGGAATTTATTATCATTAATAGACGCCTGTTGTACCCAAAAATTTTCCCTCCCCTTTTCTTCTCAAGATATTCTTCCAAGGCTTCTCAGATATTCAAGACACTCAAGGATTGACTAGTCAATATGCTCCTCCTAAGCCAAAGGCCTGCAACTAGGGTTTGGAGTTTCTCAAGGAAATTTGGTTTGCAAAGGTCTTAAGTGGCTTCCATGGTTCCCCTTAGGTCCTCAACAAGGTTCATGTCAAGTTTCATGTCCTGCATCATAAGTTTTCTCAGTCAATGGCTCAGATGATTGAAAATCAATTGTATTGGTCAAAAAGTCAAATGTGGCCAACATACAGTCAAACTTCAAGATTTTTGGTCAACATCAACATTTTGAAGTGATATTAATCATTTGATCAAGGGTTGATCATGATTCCCCAAGGAAAGCTCTCAAGTCATCAAAAGTCAAGAATTGTCAAATTAGGGTTTCCTTAGGAGAAGTCAACTGAACTTTGACCAGGCATAACTTTCACATACTTCATCAAATTTTTCCAAAACAAATTTCATTTTGAAGAGAATTCAATTCCTTACAACTTTTTTTATGCTCAAGTTCAAAAAATGCTTAATTTGAAAGATATGACCTAAAATATTATAGGTCATTTTCAAAAGTCAACAAAAGACACTTTTTGTCAAAGCAACTTACATCAAGATATTATATTCAAAAGCAAAAATGATCAACATAGATATTGTAGAGGACATATCGAGATTTCTAAAAAGTCCAAGATCATCTCCAAAATATAAAAATTGAGCAAGTTATGAGTTGCACAAGTTGGGAAATTTTGAGGAAATTCATGAAGTGCACATTGAGCAAACTTGCACTTTTGAACTAGTGAGCCTAATTTTTGATGTTCAAACATGTTTAAAAAATATTATAGGACCTCTAAAAAGCGCTCACACATTTCATGGATTTTTATTTATTTTATTTGAATTTTATTCATTTAAAAAATAGATAAAATCAAAAGAAAATGAGAAAACAATGTACAAAGGCTTGGGCCCTTGGAATTTAAACCTTTGCAAGCCCATCATAAACTCCAGCAAGCCAGCAAGTCAGAAGCAATGGACCATGCATAACTGCTCAAAGAAACACTACAAAATTCTCAAAAATTTCTCAAAGCCAGGGCATCCCAAAACTCGGATCTCCGGCCTCTCTCAAGAAAAACAAAAGATCTATTCATCTCCCTGAGACTTTCAGGAATCAAACCAGGCTCATAACCAAGCCTTGTCATGTCCAGAACTCCCACATCCAAATCATACCAATTTTGGTAAAATTTTCTAAACCTTATCTCTTAAACCATGCATCGTTGATTGATTTCTTGTACTTATGCGTGTTTGTGATGAACTTTAGGACAACATGGAGGCCTTACATGTGAGCCCTAACATGGAGAGGGAGGTTTACCGTTGATAGGGCAAGAAACTTTTTCCTAATCGTATCTGAATACAGGGAGTTTCAGCTCATTTGCACCCCAAATTTGGACTCAGGGGGATTTTTTAAGGGGGGTAGGGTTAATTTGAATCCTTCATTCTTGATTTTTTTGCAGGTTTAGGTTTTGAGCCAACTGGAGAAGACAACTGGAAGGTTGACTTTAGTGGTTGACTCTGGTGGCCTGGGTGTCACATTATTAGTGGTCTATTCAACATCTCAGCGCACACGTTTTTTTGAAAATTCAAATAATTGAATTTCATAATATATATATATATATATATATATATATATATATATATATATATATATATATATATATATATATATATATATATATATATATATATATATATATATATATATATATATATTCATTTGCGTTTGAAATAATGAATGAGCAGATAGCCCAGTGGCAATGCATACTCTTAAGGCGTACCCTCTCTAGGTCATGGGTTCGATCCCTAGGTTTTGCATATTATTTTTCCATATTTTCTCTCTTTTGTAGACCCAGCGCAGCGTATCCTCGCATGTCTACCGCGCGCTTTAGCCTTCTCATCCTGTGATCATCATCACATAAGATCCAACATTTCCAGACGCGTAGGCGTATGTTAGACCCCCTAAGGAGGAGCAACACTGGATTATACGTAGCAATTGGGCTGCATGTTCTGGGCCTAACAAGGCTTACTTCCTCATACCAATTAATTATTTTTCATTTTTTATTTTATTTCTTTAAATAATTATTTTTCTTAACCAATTAATTAAAATTAATCTAGATTAGGAAAATCAATCTGACTTTTTTTATTTTATTTATTTTATTTATTTTATTTAATTAAATTAAAATTAATTTTTTTCTTTTTATAACAAAAAATCACAAAATCACAAAAATATTAGATTTAAGTTTTTTACTAATTAATTTAATTTTTGTTAATTTTAATTAATTAATTTAATCACTTCAAGTTTATTTTGTTAGTTAACATTTAATTAGAATTAGGTTTATAATTAATTATTTTTCTAAACAAAAACAACAAAAATTTCCTTTTACCACTTAGATTTTTTAGGGGTTTTACATCTTTCTATTTTCCTCTTCGCGCATTTGTTTACCTTTTTCGCATTATTTTTATGAATAATTGTAACTACTCAAAGGGATGTAATAGTTTAACTTAGGACATTTACATTTTCCCCCCATTTTGGTTTGTATTCCCCCCATCCCGAAGCGATGTAATAGCGTAGTTTAATTCTTGCACTTTAATTTTTCTGCCATATGTATATAGTTAACTACTAGATGTATGCTAATAGGTTTGCATGACAAGATTTAAAATCAAACGCTAGAAAACCTAACATCCAAGACAAATAATTGAAACACAACATACTTCACACACACGCACCTCTAAGGTACCTCAATTTTTGCCTTCGGAAAATAAAACAGTCATGTCTCTCGAACGTGAGAAGTTTTAGCAAAGACCCTTTGGTCAAAAGATCATAGTACCTCAATGACCCTTCGATGTTTCCTTGGTAAATGATCTTAATACCTTAGGATAATTTCTAAAGCATCTTACGAGTTGCCTTCGTGATTGTACGATGACCTGCGCCTGTCCCTCAAAACATTCAATGATAGGGCTACCTACCGACTAAGGGTAGGATAGCACTATCTAAAGGAAAAGAGGAAAATAAAAAAGATCATTCAAGTAGGTAGACAACTTATAGTTTCTTGCTCACAAATTTTTTTTCTCACACATACACTCTCTTTTCTAAATATTTTCAAAGACAAAACACTTTGTATGCATTCTCAACAATACGAGAATCATTACAAACTTCACCGCACTAAGGCGTATTTTCAAAAATATTTTCAAATACACTTACACTAAAAAGCATTTTCAAAGTGAGATAGCAACTAAGAGCTCGTAGATAACTACGGATGAAAAGGGTGTTAACACCTTCCCTTTCCATAATCTACCCCCCGAACTCAAAATCTTTAAAATGTCTTTCATGTTCTTTTCACCCTTTCCTTTGTTGGATAAAAGAAAAGTCGGCAGCGACTCTTGCTAACCGCAACATTTGCGATTAAATGCAAAACCAATAAAGTCAGTTCTCCCACTGTATTACAACGCCCCTTCAGGATACTCTTGAGTCTCGAGGTATCTTTTTACTTTGTGGTACCAAGGCTTTTCCTTTAATCCATCAGTATCAACTTTGTAGCAATGTGCCAGTTCGTCTAGTCTCTTAATAGTAATTTGAGGAGTTTCATTGTCCCATCTGACTCTGAACATAGATGACATGGTAGCCAATGCATCTGCCAATTGATTTTTTTCTCATGGAATATGTTCGAAAGTGATTTCTTTGAAGTACGAAATTAATGTCAACACATGCTCTCGATAAGGAGTGAGATTTGGATGCTTCGTATCCCATTATCCCTTAATCTGACTGATTACTAGGGATGAATCCCCACATACATTTAAGAATTTAATTCTCATATCAATGGCAGCTTGATACCCATGATGCACGTTTCATACTCTTCCATGTTGTTGGTACAGTCAAAACATAATTTGGCGGTGAAGGGCATGTGGAAACCCTTGGGAGAGACAATCACAGCACCAATTCCATTACCAAGTGCGCTAGAAGCTCCATCAAAAACCATAGCCCATTGGGATCCCGATTAGGTCCTTCTTACAGTCCAGGTTCTTCATAATCAGTAACTAGTAAAATATTTTCATCCGGGAACCCAAAATTCATAGACTGATAGTCATCTACATCCTGATGAGCCAAATGATCTCCCAATACACTTCCTATGATTTCCTTATGAGTAGTGTACTGAATATCGTATTCGGTTAAGACCATTTTCCATCTTTCTATTCTTCCACAGAGAGCGGGTTTCTCGAATATGTATTTTATTGGATCCATCTTAGAGATCAACAGCGTAGTATGAGTTAACATATATTGTCTTAGTCGGTGAGCAGCTCATGCCAAATCGCAGCAAGTTTTCCCGAGCAGTGAGTATCTTGTTTCAAAGTCGGTAAACATTTTGCTAAGATAGTATATTGCATGCTCTTTTGACCAGACTCGTCATGCTGCCCCAACACACACCCCATTGAGTTCTCTAATACTGTTATGTACATGATCAAAGGTCTTCCTTCAACCGGTGGCATTAGAATCGGAGGTTCGTGGAGATACTCCTTGATTTTCTCGAAGGATATCTGACAATCATTGTTCCACTTTACTATTTGATCTTTCTTTAGTAACTTGAAGATTGGCTCAGAAATAGTAGTCAAATGGGAAAAAATATGGCAATGTAGATCAATCGTCCTAGGAAACCTCTGACTTCCTTCTCAGTACGGGGAGATGGCATTTCTTGAATGGCTTTAACCTTGGCAAGATCAACTTCAATATCTTTACCACTGACAACGAAACCTAGGAGTTTACCGGATCTTACCCCGAAGGTGCACTTGTTTGGGTTCAACCTCAACTTGTACTTCTTCAGTCTTTCAAACAGCTTTTGCAGGTGGTCAAGGTGTTCTTCTTCATTTTGGGATATGGATATTGTGATCGGTGGATCTGGAACTGACTGTTTAACGCTGGTTTCGCGAAATGTCGCGGAAGCAAGAGTCGCCACCGTCTTTTATTTTCTCCAAATGGAAAGGACAAAAGCATAGAAAAATTCCTTATAGAGATTGCTCTCGGTTCGGGAGGTAGATTTATAGAAAGGGAAGGTGTTAGCACCCTTTCTATCCATGGTTATCCATGGGCTCTTAGATACTTGCTCATTTGTGTTTTCAAAATGTTTGTTTGCTTTTCAACTGTGGGTTTTAAAAAAGTTTCTTTGAAAATTTCAGTTCGACTCTTGTATCAGTCCTCAAGAGTGTTTGAAAAGTTGCTTTTGAAAGCTTTTTGAAAGTGTCGGTGTGAAAAGAAGTTTTTGGTTTGTTTTTGAAATTAGAGCAAGTATCTATGAGTTCTCTACCTACCCTAAGGAATTCGTCTGTGTAAATGTCCTTGAAGTAGTGCCATTCCACCATTGAGAGGTAGGTGGCACCACCGTTGGAGGTGTTCGGGTCAATTCGAGGGTTCGGGACATGGTGATCACCGGAGCAATAGGAAGACACCTTAGAAGCTACCCCCGTGCCATGTTCATGGACACGAGGACTTACTAAAACATCCTCTACTCGACGACCACCTTTCGAGGGCAAGGCAACAGTGAGGCGTACCCTAGGAGTGGTGTGTGATTTGTGTGTCGTTTTCAGATATTTTTGTCTTGTTCATGCATTGGTGATCTACGCTTTGCTTTTATTTCGGCATTCATTCTTTCATGCAAATTATTAACAGTTAAAAAGATGCGGAATTAAAAGTCATACGCTATTACAAAGGCGCGGGTCTATATCGCCAAATTAATCCAAGACCCGATTTGAAAAATAAAATGCGGAAAGATAAATATCCTAATTAATCTATTACATGGCTTTGGGATAAATACATTATATTTACAATAAAGAAATAAAATAACCGTGCGAAATAGAATTGTGATCGAATGCGAGGGTGTTGGACCCTTTTAAAGAAATTAAATTACGGTTATGAAATTAATTAAATTTAATGAGAAAAGGAAATTTTTTGAGTTTTTTGTATTTATGGATTTTAGTAAGAAAATTAAATGAAATTAAAACCCTAATTCTAAACTATTTTTAATTTATTAAAAAAATGTTTAAATTTAACCTAGTTTAAATTAATTATTTACATGGCAATTTACTTATAAAAATAATTAGTATTTAATAATGATAAAAGAAAAGAAAAAGAATAAAAGTATTTAAAACCCTAATTCTACATTTTTTAGTTCATTAAGAAAAATATTAGAATTAAACCTAGAATTAAAAAAAAACTAAACTAATTAATAAAGTTTATTTACAAAAACATTTAAATAAAATATATTTATATTTTTTGTCTTTCTGATTTTTTATTATTTTTTTTATGTTAAAGAAAAAATTAATTTAAAGAATTAAACTAAAACTAAATAAAACAAATAAAATAGAAAAGATAAAGAGAATGAAAAAAGCAAACCAATGGGGGGTGTTGACCCCAATTTGGAGGTAAAATCAGCAGGAATTGGGCCCATTTGAAGCTTGGCCACGTTTGACTTCTCTGACTTGTATGCACAGGGTTGACTGAGGATGCACGGTGGGCTAAGGGATCTGACCATTAGATGAATCTCCTGAGACGCGTGGCAAGCTTCAGCGCTGGGTGCATGGTAGGACTCTGGAGGGAACGCTACATGGAAACATAGAAGGAAAAATAATATTGAGAAAGGGAGGGGACCTAGGAATCGAACCCAGGTCCCAATGCTTACCAAACCATATGCCTGCCAACTGAGCCATCAGTGTGTTTTGTGTATACTATGGAAAATAAAGAATATAATATAAAACAATGATGAGTGGTGTTTTTCGCGCGAAATTCAAACGCGCCTGTGAGCAAGGGACACGTCCTCCATCTTCTTCATGCTGCCTGCAAAATAAAAAGAGATAGCGGGGGTTTTAAACCCCCACTAAATGGTAAACGTAAAAATAGCGAATAGGCCACCGTCGCTCATAAATTGAGCGCGATATGTGTTATGAATTCGTATGAAGGTCGTGAGTTCAGTGGTCCAGGTCTTGTTGGCCAATTTTTCCCCAAGCGCAAAGCCCTAATTTTTGACCTCTGAAACCCTAAAGAGCTTCCATGGCAACTTCCTATTCAGACCACCATTCTCCAATTGAATCACATCATTGGCTTTAGAATCATCACATTAGTATAGTTCAAACATTAAAATGCATGAAAAGTATGTATAAATTCAAACACGAATATGCAATTTTTAGAAGAAAGTCAAGTTCCCATCTACCAATTCTTTGAGTGTGGGAGTGTGATCCTGATTGGAAACGATTCCTGGCAACCTTGGAAAGCTTTTGGGATAGTTCTTTCGCCTTGAAACTCCCTGCAATATCGTTTTCAGTTTTGAAAAATTTGATGAAAAATGCAAAGTTGGTTTTGGTTTTTAGGCGCAGCTTTCTGGTTGTGAGCATTAGGGTTATCATCTGCTTATGTATGCCAATGGATTAGGGTAAGAATTCAAGCCAAAAGATCCATGTTTTGATGAATCAAATATTTGATTTTTAATGAAATATTTTCAAATCTTTTCCATGTGTTTTTTATACCAATCATGGCCAAACCTTTCCAAATTGGGTGTGCACGAATCTTGAGTAACCAATGAGGGCATATGCTGCATAAAAAGATTCAAACACATTTGTTTAGTATTTTTTCATATTTTATTTAATTAAATGAATTAATGGTGATTAAAATTCAAATAAATAATAAAAAATGATGAAATAAATCCCCTTTGGGTCAAATGGTCGTGCATAGCCTTTGGATAATGATTCTTGGAAGAAAATGTGGCCCATTAGCAATTTTGAGGCATTTGAAGCAAAGTTGACTTTTCAAAATTCCCAAACATTTCCCAACTTCCACAAGGCATATCTTGCTCAATTTTTAAGCTTTGATCATGTTCTTGGACATTTTGGAAAGGTCTTGAAGTCCTCTAACCAATGCCTATGGTCCCATGTCATTTTGATTTACCAATCTCAAGTTATGGTCTTTGACTTAAAGTCCCTTTTTGTTGACTTTTGAAAATGACCTATAATGTTGAAATTGATAACTTTTTGTGAGAGCATTTCTTGGACTTGAAGTGTGAAGAGGAGTTGTAGGAAATGTAATTCTCTTCAAAATGAGCTTTGGATGGAATTTTTATTATGAACCATGTGGAAGTTATGCCTTGGTCAAGTTACAGTTGACTTTTTCAACTGTCCAAATATGGGAACTTTTGCATCTTGAGACTTTTTGAGCCATGCCTTGAAAATCATGATCAAGAATTGATCAAATGATGTATGTGGCTTCAAAATAAGATGTAGACCAAAAATTTAAACTTTTGACTGTCAAATGACCATTTTGCCCCTGCAGTTGACTGTTGAGCAATTAGGGTTTTTGACTGTGCAATTTTGTGCTGTAAGTCTTGAAACTTGGTATGAGGATGCTTGACCATGTTTATAGGCATGTGGGACTTGATTAGACCCTTGGAAACTTCAATTTCTTTGCCAGAACCAAAACCCTAGTTTTTGACTGTTAGGAGGCCCTTGAATTGTGCAACCCTTGGGGAGATTTTGAAGCATGCTCTTTGCAAATCTTGAAGAATATGGGAGGGAAAATTTTGGGGTACAACAGTTGCCCCTGTTCAATCTTCTTAGACCTGAGGATGCAGATTGGCTGACGTGCCTTTCGTAATCCGAAGGTGGAATATGATTGAACACTAGAGTGCCCAGAAATTTGCGCTCACATAGTAGTGTGATGGTGGGAATGGGCTTATAGATGCCATTTGGAGATTGATGGATAGGAAGATGGGCTTATAGATGCCATGTTGAGAGATTATGGATGAGTGGATGGGCTTATAGATGCCATCTGGGTGTCGATCGCGTAAGAGATTCCTTAGCGAGAACTTGCGTACCTGAAAAAGAAAGATGATTACCTGACCTGTTACAGGAGCTGGTCTTCTAACTTTTTGTATAGATGCGCCCTGACTGGTTACAGGAATTGAATCTGGAGCTTCAAAAGGTGATGAATGAACCAGGGATGGTTACTACCTCAATGGGATGATGGGAGAACCTTGGACGATTACTACCTCAACAGGAACGCTGAGAGAATCTTGGGGGACTTCAACCTCAACAGTAATGCTGAGAGAATCTTGGGGCAATTACTACCTCAACAGGAACGATGAGAGAATCTTGGGCGACTTCAACCTCAACAGTAACGTTGAGAGAATCTTGGGCGACTTCAACCTCAACAGTAACGCTGAGAGAATCTTGGGCGACTTCAACCTCAACAGTACCGCTGAGAGAATCATGGGCGACTTCAACCTCAACAGTAATGATGAGAGAATCTTGGGCGACTTCAACCTCAACAGTAACGCTGAGAGAATCTTGGGCGACTTCAACCTCAACAGTAACGCTGAGAGAATCTTGGGCGACTTCAACCTCAACAGTAACACTGAGAGAATCTTGGTTGTCTTCTACTGAGTCTTCATCAGGAAAATCTTTAGGGATCGATTTAACTGGACTAGAGAAGGCCTTTGACTGGGTAAGAATCAGGAAAAATCTTAGGGTCGACTTAACTGAACCAAGCAAAGTCTTGGAATATCTTCAACTGGATAAGAAACAGGGAGATCTTAGGGTCGATCTGACTGAACCAGAGAAGGCCTCTGACTGGATAAGAAACAGGAAAATCTTAGGGTCGATTTAACTGAACCGGACAAGGTCTTGAAATCTTCAACTGGATAAGAAACAGGGAGATCTTAGGGTCGATCTGACTGAACCAGAGAAGGCCTTTGACTGGATAAGAATCAGGAAAATCTTAGGGTCGATTTAACTGAACCGGACAAGGTCTTGGAATATCTTCAAATGGATAAGAAACAGGGAGATCTTAGGGTCGATCTGACTGAACCAGAGAAGGCCTTTGACTGGATAAGAATCAGGAAAATCTTAGGGTCGATTTAACTGAACCGGACAAGGTCTTGGAATACCTTTAACTGGATAAGAAACAGGGAGATCTTAGGGTCGATCTGACTGAACCAGAGAAGGCCTTTGACTGGATAAGAAACAGGAAAATCTTAGGGTCGATTTAACTGAACCGGACAAGGTCTTGAAATCTTCAACTGGATAAGAAACAGGGAGATCTTAGGGTCGATCTGACTGAACCAGAGAAGGCCTTTGACTGGATAAGAATCAGGAAAATCTTGGGGTTGATTTAACTGAACCAGGCTAAAGTCTTGAAATATTTGAGAACTTAACTGGATCTTTCCTGAAAGGTAAAGGTCAGTCATATGCAATGCATGATATGAATCAAGCAATGATGTTCTCAACATAAATGAGATTTGTAAGATATGATGCATATATGCATGCTATAATGATGTATGTGATGTTTATGAATGTGTGTTTTTGTCTAGGAAAGTAAATCCTTGACGTGTGCCGGGAAGTCAAATCCTGGGCTGATGTGGGAGAAATAGAGCTTTGTTGTTTCTGCTGGGGATGATAGTTGCAAGAATACCGGTAGGAAAAGATAACTCCGTTGGGGAATAAACTTGGCGAATGGATTACTCTGCAGGGAGAAAATTATTCTAGCGATCTTGCTGGGGAACAATACTCTGTGGGAAGAGAGGTACGTTGTTGAGATGTTGATGATAACTCCGCTGGGGATACCGTTGTTATGTTGGAAGTGTTAATAGACTTCGCTGGGGATAGGAAGACTTCACCGAGGATGATCTTTCCGTGGCTTTCGGCTGAGGATAACCCAGTTATATCCTGGTAGGGAAGTAACCTTTGAATAAAGCCGGGGGACGCGTTCGTGCTCTGCGGGGATAAGCTTCCAGAATCTACTGGGGATAAGCTTACTGCTGGGGAGATGGGTCCCAACTTTCCTGGGGAAACTGGATTGGACTCTCCTGGGGAAGTTTTGAACTGTATTGGGAAGTGACTCCGTTGAATGTTTGATATATCGCCGGGGAACAATCTTGAGGTCAAGACTGCCGGGGATGCTTGTTGAAAATGTTTGTATATCGTGCTGGGGAATGTTGAGATCTGCTGGAGGATACTCAACTTCCTTAAGGCTGACTGTAACTTTGCTTGGCGAGAGTGCATTGACTTGCTGGCTCACTCTCTGGGGAGTTAAGGTGTATTGGTTATGTTCTTCAGCCGAATTTTCCTTGGTACCTTGGTCGACGGAACAATTAGATCGCTTAGACAACTCTTTATTGCCCCTGTTTCTAATGTTACCTGTAATTAATCCTTCGTTTCGTATGCAAATATTCCTGAGTTAGCAAACTATTGTCAATGCATATATCACAAATTGAACCTTGGACGTTCTTCGCAAAACCAAACAGAAAAAGGAAAAACAATTGGCAATTTTAACTGAAAGGTGATTTTTGTATTGATTTTTTGAATTTGCCTGTAAAATAGGTGTTTTATGTACAAGAGGCTAACGTCCTAGTAAGAGAATGCCGCCGAACAAAAAAGTTTATACAAATTTGTACAAAGGAAAATAAAACAGCTGTGTGAAATGAATGATCCCACTGGGTTCCAACTCTGCTATTGCCTTTATATCTTCGAGCGTCTCATCACTTGATGACCTAGTCGAGGATGAAGCTGATCGATCGATGTCGTCTGAACTTGATGTAGATACCGGATTCTGGATGCAAAGTGATCCAATGAGACATAGTATTACGCTTTATCCCTAACTTTTGCCTGGACCGCCCTTTCGGGTTTTCAGTCCACCGGGATACCCATTTTTGCCCAAGCCGCCTTTTCAGGTTTTCGACTTGCCGGGTGTACAGATTTTTTCATTTCATCCCTTCATTTTACCCGAACCCTTTTGGTTCGCCGGGAAGCCCTAATTTTTGCCTAGGTATGTCAACCTAGCGGGTCTTTTTTCATGCGTAGTATCTTTTTACTATGTCTACATTGGCGGGGTGAGGAAGGTCGTCACCATCCATGTTGGTTAGAATCATGGCTCCTCCTGAGAACACATGTTTAACCACAAATGGCCCTTCGTACGTAGGGGTCCATTTTCCCCTTGGATCACTCTGAGGAAGGATGATTCGCTTGATTACCAGATCCCCAACTTGATACTCTTGTGGTCTGACCTTCTTGTTAAATACCCTGATCATCCGTTTCTGATACGTCTGACCATGACAGATAGCAGCAAGTCTCTTTTCGTCAATAAGGTTTAATTGGTCAAGTTGTGTCTGGATCCAATCATCTTCGCTCAGATCTGCATCCTTCATTATCCGGAGAGAGGGTATCTGTACTTCGATTGGTAAGACTGCCTCCATACCGTAGACCAAGGAGAAAGAAGTTGCCCTGGTTGACGTCCTTGCTGATGTACGGTACCCATGTAGAGCGAACGGTAACATCTCGTGCCAATCTTTATAAGTCACTGTCATCTTCTGCACAATTTTCTTAATGTTCTTATTTGCTGCTTCTACAGCCCCATTCATCTTCGGTCTGTAAGGAGAAGAGTTGTGGTGTTGTATCTTAAACTGCTCGCAGAGCTCAGTGATCATCTTGTTATTGAGATTGGTACTATTGTCTGTAATGATTCTTTCAGGGACCCCGTATCGACAGATCAGATTATGCCGAATGAACTGTGCCACAACAGTCTTGGTTACCGTAGTGTAGGATGCTGCTTCAACCCACTTCGTGAAGTAATCAATCGCTACCAGGATGAAGCGATGCCCATTGGACGCTGTAGGTTTAATCTCACCGATCATATCTATGCCCCACATCACAAACGGCCAAGGAGCAGTCAGAACATTTAGAGGAACTGGAGGAACGTGCACCTTGTCTGCATATATCTGGCATTTGTGACATGTCTGAGAATATTGGTAGCATTCGGCTTCCATTGTGGACCAAAAATACCATGCCCGAAGGATTTTCTTTGCCATAGTGTGTCCACTGGAATATGTTCCGAAGGTCCCTTCATGTAGCTCTTCCATGATCCTTTCTGCTTCTGTCTTGTCCACACAACGCAGTAAGGTCGAATCATGGTTTCGCTTATACAGAATGCCGTTGCTAAGGAAGAACTTCGCTGCGAACCTTCTCAGAAACTTCTTATCGTTGACAGAGGCACCTTTAGGGTATTCCTGAGCTTCCAGGTATCTCTTCACCTCATGGTACCAAGGCTTCTCAGTCACCAATTCAGCCATGAGATCACAACAGTATGCCGGTTCGTCCAGTTTCCAGATGATGATCCGGGGAGCATCATTGTCCCATTTGACTTTGAACATGGAAGACATCGTAGCCAACGCGTCCGCCAGCTGATTCTCCTCTCTCGGGAAATGTTCAAAGGTTATCTCTGTGAAGTGGGGGATCAAGGTCAACACACATTCTCTGTAAGGAATAAGATTCGGATGTTTCGTATCCCACTCTCCTTTGATCTGATTGATCACGAGAGCGGAATCTCCGAAGACACTCAGAAACTTGATCCTTAGGTCGATCGCAGCTTGAAGACCCATGATGCACGCCTCATACTCCGCCATGTTGTTGGTACAGTTGAAACATAGTCGGGCAGTAAGTGGAGTATGAGTGCCTTGGGGGGATATGATCACAGCGCCAATGTCGTTACCCAAAGCGTTGGAGGCTCCGTCAAAGTGCATAGACCATCGGGATCCTTCCTCAGGTCCTTCATCCGGTCCAGGTACTTCACAATCAGTCACTATCATGATGCTCTCGTCTGGAAACTCGAAGTTCATTGACTGATAGTCGTCTACTGCCTGATGTGCCAAGTGATCTGCCAATACACTTCCTTTGATGGCTTTCTGGGTCGTGTACTGAATGTCGTATTCTGTCAAGATCATTTGCCATCTTGCTATTCTCCCAGACAGAGCAGGCTTTTCAAATATGTACTTTATAGGATCCATCTTTGAGATCAACAAGGTAGTGTGAGTCAACATATACTGTCTCAGCCGGCGAGCAGCCCATACCAAAGCGCAGCAAGTTTTCTCGAGCAGCGAGTATCGGGTCTCACAGTCGGTAAACTTTTTTCTAAGGTAATAGATGGCATGCTCTTTTCGGCCCGACTCGTCATGCTGCCCCAGCACACACCCCATTGAGTTGTCAAGAACTGTCAGGTATAATATTAGAGGTCTCCCTTCAACTGGTGGCATAAGAATGGGTGGTTCTTAGAGATACTCTTTGATTTTGTCAAAAGCGGCCTGACATTCATCATTCCAACGTACTACCTGATCTTTCTTCAGCAACTTGAAGATTGGCTCACAAGTAGCAATCAGATGCGAGATGAATCGGGAAATATAATTCAGGTGTCCTAAAAAGCCTCTGACCTCTTTCTCTATCTTAGGAACTGGCATCTCTTGAATGGCTTTAACCTTGGCAGGGTCCACTTGAAAGCCCTTATCACTTACGACGAAGCCTAGTAACTTTCCAGATCTTACCCCGAAGGTGCACTTGTTCGGGTTCAACCTCAGCTTGTACAACTTCAGACGGTCAAACAATTTCTGCAGATGATCCAGGTGCTCTTCCTCAGTTTGGGACCTTGCGATCATGTCGTCAACATACACTTCTATCTCATGATGGATCATGTCATGAAATAAAGCAACCATGGCACGTTGGTAGGTTGCCCCAGCATTCTTCAGTCCAAAAGGCATGACCTTGTAGCAGAAGGTGCCCCACTGAGTAACAAAGGTAGTCTTTTCCATGTCTTCCGGAGCCATCTTGATCTGATTGTAACCTGAAAAACCATCCATGAAAGAGAACACCTTATGCTGAGCAGTATTGTCAACCAGGACATCAATGTGAGGTAGGGGAAGTCATCTTTGGGGCTGGCCCTGTTCAGATCCCTGTAATCGACACACATTCTGACTTTCCCATCTTTCTTAGGTACCGGCACCATATTAGCAACCCATTGAGGGTAAGAAGTCACTGCAAGGAACCCGGCATCAAACTGTTTCATAACCTCGGCTTTGATCTTCTCAGACATCTCTGGACGCATACTGCGGACCTTCTGCTTAACCGGAGGGCAATCTTCTTTAGTAGGCAAATGATGGACCACAATGTCGGTATCTAACCCGGGCATGTCTTCGTAGGACCAGGCAAAGATTTCCGTATAATCATGTAGCATCTGAGTCAACCGTTGCTTCACGCTGAGCTCTAGGTTGGCACCAATCTTAACCTCCTTTCTGTCCGTATCAGTACCCAGATTTATCGTTTCCACCGGCTCTTCATGTGGTTGAATGGCCCTCTCTTCCTGGAGTAACAGTCTTGCAAGCTCGCCAGGCACTTCACAATCATCTTCACCTTCGTCTTCGGCTAAGTTGATCGGATTTTCGAAGACATAACTGGCAGTAGCAGAGTCGTTACCAGTGAGATCCAGAGTGGATTGAAACCTATATGAGTGAGTGTGTGTAAATACAGCTGTTTTGTAATATATAAAGAAAGGAAAGAAAGAAAGGGAGCATAAGATTTGAAATGCGAGAAAACGTCCAAGATCTTTATTCATGATATATGAGATGACAATTAATATGCCCTCACAAATGAAGCCACGGTGCCCCGGGTAAGACACCGGGCCATAGAGTTTTAATTGTTTATTACAAATAACAAAACAAAGGAGTTTATTACTGCGTAACAAAAGTAACAGGAGTATGATCTTTAGCAATCCAATTGGTCAATCCGCCATCAGTCGTCAGGTAGATCCAGCTATCGAACTCTGATTCTTCCACCTCATCTTCATCCCCAATAGCATTCACTCCTGGGTTGGTAATGAGCACAGGAGGTCTTCTGGTCTTTGCCTTGCGCACAGCCTTCTGACCCTCTGCAGTAAAACCCAGTCCAAACTTGTCAGTTTTAGGTGTAAAATCAGGGAGCCTGCCCCAGTTAGCACATTCACCTTTCTTGATCACAACCCGGGCATCCTTCAAGGAAGCCATCTTCAAAGGAACATCCTCTTCAGCCACTGTTTCCGCTGCTGCCAATGTTGGAGGTACCTCTTCGAAATGCTGAAAGGGGGTTTCAATAAACTCCCCGTCCATCTCAATATACCTGAAGGAATTCAAATGGCTCAATATATACTCCTCCTCTCCCCGCACAGTGACAATCTTCCCTCTGACGGGATACTTGAGCTTCTGGTGCAGGGTAGAGGTCACTGCCCCAGCTTTGTTGATCCAAAGTCGACCCAGTAGACAAGAATACGATGGACGGATATCCATCACATAGAAAGTAGAGTCAAATACCTGAGAACCCACACGAATAGGAATGTCTACCTCTCCATGAACCATCCTTTTAGAACTGTCAAAGGCTCTGACGATGATATTGCTAGGTTTCAGCTCCAGGCCTTCACAATCCAAATAGTCTAAGGCCTTCTTGGGTAGCACATTTAGGGAAGAACCAGTGTCCACCAACACGTGCGCAAGGGTAGTGCCCCTGCATTCAATAGAGACATGCAGGGCGTCATTGTGGTCCTTTCCCTTAGCAGTAAGGTCAGCGTCCGAGAAACCCAAACCATTGTCGGCTGTCAAATTGGCTACGCAATCAGTAAACTGGACTGCAGATGTCTCCTGTGGCACATGGGTCGTCTTGAGAAATGAAATCAGGGCCTTAGCATGGGCCTCTGAGCACAGTAGCAAGGAGAGCATAGAGATCTTAGAGGGGGTATGCCCCAGCTGCTCAACAACATTAAAGTCACTCTTCTTGATTATTTTTAGAATTTCCTCCATCTCTTGTTGGGAGGCCTCAGCAGTCACAGATTTTAGTGCCTCCATCCGGGCAGGCTCATCTTCAATCCCTTTACCCCGAGCATTAGATGACTCGGCAGCAGGGGAAACAACTTGATCAGAAACGGGAACAGGTACACTTGCAGGTGTCATAGTGAGGGGTCTTCGAATAGCTGGCGGTGCAATGTCAGGCGAGAAGAGCCTGCCACTGCGGGTTACTTTGGCCGAACCAGTGATATTGCTGATGCTGGTGCCAGTGTTGAACTCTTGCTTGATTCCATGTACATACACATCTGCCCCATAGTGCCAGGGGATAGCCTTATTAGATTCATAGGGGAGAGGCCCCGAAACAGTAATCACAATGGGTGCGACAGTCATGATTTTAACTGGATTCCTCGGGAGAGCCTTGATCGGATTATTAAAGATTGTAACAACAGAAACTTCTTCCACCGGAACAAACTGAACAGCAGTCTTCTTGAACAGAATCTCTTTGCTGTCCATCAGTCTTTGGATGCCCAACTTCAGCAAAGGACAACCAGAAAGGGAAACAGCACAGAAAAGGCAACCTTCACTACAACCCGGAAATAAACCGGCCAGCAGTAGGTTCCTCTTAACAGTCATCAAGGGAGTAGCTACATCATCCACAGAAACGGCATATACCTCTTCATCAACGGCATTTACTCCGTGCTGGGGCATAGGAGCAGTCACTACATTTGGCCTCTCAGGCGCTTCAAATCGTATCTCTTTCGCGTCAATAAGGTCTTGCACCTTATTCCTTAAGGCCCAACAATCGTCAGTGGAATGCCCCGGGCTATCGGAGTGATAAGCACAGCGGGAATTTGGATTGTACTTGGGAGAAGCCGTATTCACAACCTTCGGGGCCTCTCTAACAGTCACCAAATTGGTGGATAGCAACTGCGGCAAGATTTGCGATAAAGTCATACTCAGCCGGGTAAACTCTCTTCTAGATCTTTCAGCCCTTTGAGGATTGGTTTGCCGAGGAGCGGCAGCAGGTTTAGCAATCATCACCACGTTGACAGATTGGCGGCGCTCAGGTTTCTCTTGTCTTCTAGACCCATATACAGCATTGGCCTCCTTCTTAAAGGGTTTCTTCTCAGAACTTGAAGATGCCCCTTTCTGAATTTTTCCGGACTTCATTCCAGCCTCTATTCTCTCTCCAGTCAGAATAAGATCAGTAAACCCTGCAGATGAGTTACCGATAAGATGATTGAAAAATGGCCCAGATAGGGTCCCCAAGAACATGTCTACCAACTCCCGGTCAGTTAACGGAGGCTGCACCCTGCCAGCCAGGTCCCTCCACTTTTGTGCATACTCTTTAAAACCTTCGCTTGACCCTAGCGACATACCCTGGAGTTGGGTACGTGTAGGAGCAAGGTCGGCATTATATTGATACTGCTTATAAAAAGCAGTAGCCAACTCCTCCCAATTACGAACCTTGGTCCCATCCAGCTGATAGAACCATTCGAGATGAGTCCCTGAAAGACTCTCCTGGAAGAAATGGATCCACAAATTCTTGTCCACTGAGTACGGTTGAATCTTCCGCACATAAGATATGAGGTGTAGCTTGGGACAAGACGCCCCGTCATACTTGGTAAAAGATGGTGCTTTGAACTTGTGAGGAATAATCACACCAGTAGATAAGCCTAAATCTCCAAAATCCAGCCCAGGCACTTGTTGGATCTCCATTGCATTCAGTCTGTCCTCCAACTGCTTGTACCGGTCTTCAGCCGGAGGATATTGTTCCTCATTGAAGTCAGTCTCGTTGTCAGAGACTACTAGACTAGGACCTTTTCCCCCTTGGGGACTGCTCTTGCCTATAGAAGAACCAGCTTCCTCATTCTGCAGAGTATTGCCAAACCTTCGGCCCGAGTTGAAAAGAACAGTTCTCTTCTTCTTCTTCTTCTCCTTCTTCAGGAGTAAAGCCTTCAGCTCTTCTTGGCCTTGAACCAAACCCATGATCAGTTCCTGAAATTGCGCGTTCTGCGCCTGAAGAGCCTTGATAGACATCTCGGTTGATGATGAGTCAGGATTCATGATGCTGAAATAAACAGCGAAGAACAGTAAGCAACCTGAAAAGAAGAAAACCTGCTATGCACATGATGAATGGAATGCGTATGATTTATGTTTTCAAAGACAATCGGGAATCAACTTTGTAAACAAAAAGGAACACACTTCATTAGATTCAACTTTGAAACTTAAATTGTTCAACAGATTGCCCTTAGGCGTTACATAAAAGGGAAATACTGAAAAGGGAAATAAAACTGTAAAAGAACATCCAGAGCTCCTTATTGATCCCAGGGTCTCCTCTTCTCAGTACGGATGTAGTCATTCAGAGCTCGCTCATTCTCCAACTACTTTGTCAGCTTCTGGATTTTCAATTCCTGCTCATTGAACTTTTCCCGATACGAATCCCGTTCTTCTCGCAGTTGCGGCCAAGACCTCTTTAATGTCTCATAATCAGTAGGTATCTGAGGAAGGAGGACAGTTGGAGGAGCCCCATCTTTGTCAGGATATTCAAGAATGATGGGTCTGACAGCTTCGTATGGCATACCTAACATCTGAGCACGGATGCGGACCCATTTGTAGTAGGCTTCCATAGGTAGAGAAGTCTTTGGCCCCAACTCTTGTGGGTAAGCTTTATGAACTCTGTCCCAAGCCTTGATGAACCTACGACGCAGCTCGTCACTATCCACATGAAATTCAAAACTGATATGAGGCACCAACATCTCATGAGGCCCTGCTCTTCTGGCTCTTCCAAACTGACGGAGCGCTAGACATGGATTGTAAGAGATTCCTCCTTGAGTACCAATCAATGGAACATTAGGGTATTCTCCGCAACGATCAATAACAACTATCTCATTCAAACCTCTGAAAGTCCAAATGATGTCCTTGTCAGTGAGAGACATTAACCTATGAGCCCAACCTTTTCCTTCTTGGTTCTTTAGCACGAACTTAGGGAGGTGCGAAATAAACCACCTTACCAACAAAGGGATACAACACCATAGAGTTCCTCGTCTTCGGGCAGTACGAGCATAAAGTTGTTGCAGGATGTCACCCAAGAGAGTGGGCACAGGATTCTGAGACATGAAGATCCTTATGGCAGTGACATTGATGAAGTTGTCAGGATTAGGAAACAAGACTAGCCCATAGATTAAGAGAGCCAAGATGTCTTCATATGCCCTAAAGTCCAAGTCATTCCAGAAACTGTTAGCTTTACCAACCAGGAACTTGGCCAAGAAACCCTTAACTCCGCTTCTAGTCACCCAGTTGTCCATTACTTCTTGATGGGTCAAGGGAAGAGCTGCAGCAACCTCCTCAAGCCTGAGGGTCTTTTCCCAACCAGTAAAGGGAGTCTGATCCAAGATAGGGATGCCAAACAAATCAGAGAACTCTTCCAGGGTAGGGACCAGCTGGAAGTCTTGAAAGGTGAAGCACTGGTACAGAGGGTCATAGAACTGGGTCAGGACACTCATCAACTGTTGATCCCGCTTTGCAGTGACTAAACTGAGAAGAGAACCATGCCTCTGGATGAAGGAAGTGGTATTTGGAATTCTGCTAACCAACTCTTCAAGCAATTCAGGTGGGTGAACAAAGTTGAACCGGATAGTATTCCTTCGCACAGGCATCATGATGTCCTACAAAACAGAGCAAAGGTGAAACCCTCTTGTCTTTGAAATGGTCAGTCCTTATGCAGGATGCATGCAACACTCATGATGTTATGATGTTATGATAAAGCACACCACAAATATTTACAAAGGCAAACATGGTAAGGCACACAAGTCACACAAGACAAGCCCCTAAAGTTTAGGCCAGCATGAGGTCTAGGTATTACCCTCTTTCAGTTTGTTGGTTTATACCTGTCCTATCAAAAGTAACCGGGTTCTTAGAGGATCCCAATATCATTGACTACCCTCAATCGGTCATAACTCCAGCATCGCAATCTTTTCTTGCAGCCAGAACCATCACGAGAGTTTAGCCTCAATGGGCGTAGCATACTGCTACTGTTCTAATGGACAAGTTGTGTCATTTAAGGTTCTAAGGTCTGTTGGTGCTTAATGACTCCTCAGAAGACCCATATTCTCCTCGTTCAACATAAGGGATATCGGTACAGACCAAAGTGCCACACCAACGTAGCCACTGCTTCACCTGTGTCGGTCTATGCCGGACAGGTCCCTCACAGCTTATGCTACCTAAACAGGGTATCCCCAGATCCGGGTTAGGATCTATGTAACTGCCATGCAACCCAAATTTTAAAGCAAACAAGTCAATACAATTGAAAGCACAGTTATGAACTATCCTAAGGTACACTTCACTTTATAAAACTCCCCAGCAGAGTCGCCAGTTCTGTGATCGGTGGATCTGGAACTGACTGTTTAACGCTGGTTTCGCGAAATTTCGCGGAAGCAAGAGTCGCCACCGTCTTTTATTTTCTCCAAATGGAAAGGACAAAAGCACAGAAAAAATCCTTATAGAGATTGCTCTCGGTTCGGGAGGTAGATTTATAGAAAGGGAAGGTGTTAGCACCCTTTCTATCCATGGTTATCCATGGGCTCTTAGATACTTGCTCATTTGTGTTTTCAAAATGTTTGTTTGCTTTTCAACTGTGGGTTTTAAAAAAGTTTCTTTGAAAATTTCAGTTCGACTCTTGTATCAGTCCTCAAGAGTGTTTGAAAAGTTGCTTTCGAAAGCTTTTTGAAAGTGTCGGTGTGAAAAGAAGTTTTTGGTTTGTTTTTGAAATTAGAGCAAGTATCTATGAGTTCTCTACCTACCCTAAGGAATTCGTCTGTGTAAATGTCCTTGAAGTAGTGCCATTCCACCATTGAGAGGTAGGTGGCACCACCGTTGGAGGTGTTCGGGTCAATTCGAGGGTTCGGGACATGGTGATCACCGGAGCAATAGGAAGACACCTTAGAAGCTACCCCCATGCCATGTTCATGGACAGGAGGACTTACTAAAACATCCTCTACTCGACGACCACCTTTCGAG
Source organism: Vicia faba (assembly GCA_948472305.1). Lineage (NCBI taxonomy): Eukaryota > Viridiplantae > Streptophyta > Magnoliopsida > Fabales > Fabaceae > Vicia > Vicia faba. Next base: position 1,496,622,451 of record OX451735.1, on the reverse strand, counting down.
GGCAAGGCAACAGTGAGGCGTACCCTAGGAGTGATGTGTGATTTGTGTGTCGTTTTCAGATATTTTTGTCTTGTTCATGCATTGGTGATCTACGCTTTGCTTTTATTTCGGCATTCATTCTTTCATGCAAATCATTAACAGTTAAAAAGATGCGGAATTAAAAGTCCTACGCTATTACAAAGGCGCGGGTCTACATCGCCAAATTAATCCAAGACCCGATTTGAAAAATAAAATGCGGAAAGATAAATATCCTAATTAATCTATTACATGACTTTGGGATAAATACATTATATTTACAATAAAGAAATAAAATAACCGTGCGAAATAGAATTGTGATCGAATGCGAGGACGTTGGACCCTTTTAAAGAAATTAAATTACGATTATGAAATTAATTAAATTTAATGAGAAAAGGAAAATTTTTGAGTTTTTTGTATTTATGGATTTTAGTAAGAAAATTAAATGAAATTAAAACCCTAATTCTAAACTATTTTTAATTTATTAAAAAAATGTTTAAATTTAACCTAGTTTAAATTAATTATTTACATGGCAATTTACTTATAAAAATAATTAGTATTTAATAATGATAAAAGAAAAGAAAAAGAATAAAAGTATTTAAAACCCTAATTCTACATTTTTTAGTTCATTAAGAAAAATATTAGAATTAAACCTAGAATTAAAAAAAAACTAAATTAATTAATAAAGTTTATTTACAAAAACATTTAAATAAAATATATTTATATTTTTTGTCTTTCTGATTTTTTATTATTTTTTTTATGTTAAAGAAAAAATTAATTTAAAGAATTAAACTAAAACTAAATAAAACAAATAAAATAGAAAAAATAAAGAGAATGAAAAAAGCAAACCAATGGGGGGTGTTGACCCCAATCTGGAGGTAAAATCAGCAGGAATTGGGCCCATTTGAAGCTTGGCCACGTTTGACTTCTCTGACTTGTATGCACAGGGTTGACTGAGGATGCACGGTGGGCTAAGGGATCTGACCATTAGATGAATCTCCTGAGACGCGTGGCAAGCTTCAGCGCTGGGTGCATGGTAGGACTCTGGAGGGAACGCTATATGGAAACATAGAAGGAAAAATAATATTGAGAAAGGGAGGGGACCTGGGAATCGAACCCAGGTCCCAATGCTTACCAAACCATATGCCTGCCAACTGAGCCATCAGTGCGTTTTGTGTATACTATGGAAAATAAAGAATATAATATAAAACAATGATGAGTGGTGTTTTTCGCGCGAAATTCAAACGCGCCTGTGAGCAAGGGACACGTCCTCCATCTTCTTCATGCTGCCTGCAAAATAAAAAGAGATAGCGGGGGTTTTAAACCCCCACTAAATGGTAAACGTAAAAATAGCGAATAGGCCACCGTCGCTCATAAATTGAGTGCGATATGTGTAATGAATTCGTATGAAGGTCGTGAGTTCAGTGGTCCAGGTCTTGTTGGCCAATTTTTCCCCAAGCGCAAAGCCCTAATCTTTGACCTCTGAAACCCTAAAGAGCTTCCATGGCAACTTCCTATTCAGACCACCATTCTCCAATTGAATCACATCATTAGCTTTAGAATCATCACATTAGTATAGTTCAAACATTAAAATGCATGAAAAGTATGTATAAATTCAAACACGAATATGCAATTTTTAGAAGAAAGTCAAGTTCCCATCTACCAGTTCTTTGAGTGTGGGAGTGTGATTCTGATTGGAAACGATTCCTGGCAACCTTGGAAAGCTTTTGGGATAGTTCTTTCGCCTTGAAACTCCCTGCAATATCGTTTTCAGTTTTGAAAAATTTGATGAAAAATGCAAAGTTGGTTTTGGTTTTTAGGCGCAGCTTTCTGGTTGTGAGCATTAGGGTTATCATCTGCTTATGTATGCCAATGGATTAGGGTAAGAATTCAAGCCAAAAGATCCATGTTTTGATGAATCAAATATTTGATTTTTAATGAAATATTTTCAAATCTTTTCCATGTGTTTTTGATACCAATCATGGCCAAACCTTTCCAAATTGGGTGTGCACGAATCTTGAGTAACCAATGAGGGCATATGCTGCATAAAAAGATCCAAACACATTTGTTTAGTATTTTTTTCATATTTTATTTAATTAAATGAATTAATGGTGATTAAAATTCAAATAAATAATAAAAAATGATGAAATAAATCCCCTTTGGGTCAAATGGTCGTGCATAGCCTTTGGATAATGATTCTTGGAAGAAAATGTGGCCCATTAGCAATTTTGAGGCATTTGAAGCAAAGTTGACTTTTCAAAATTCCCAAAAATTTCCCAACTTCCACAAGGCATATCTTGCTCAATTTTTAAGCTTTGATCATGTGCTTGGACATTTTGGAAAGGTCTTGAAGTCCTCTAACCAATGCCTTTGGTCCCATGTCATTTTGATTTACCAATCTCAAGTTATGGTCTTTGACTTAAAGTCCCTTTTTGTTGACTTTTGAAAATGACCTATAATGTTGAAATTGATAACTTTTTGTGAGAGCATTTCTTGGACTTGAAGTGTGAAGAGGAGTTGTAGGAAATGTCATTCTATTCAAAATGAGCTTTGGATGGAATTTTTCTGATGAACCATGTGGAAGTTATGCCTTGGTCAAGTTACAGTTGACTTTTTCAACTGTCCAAATATGGGAACTTTTGCATCTTGAGACTTTTTGAGCCATGCCTTGAAAATCATGATCAAGAATTGATAAAATGATGTTTGTGGCTTCAAAATAAGATGTTGACCAAAAATTTGAACTTTTGACTGTCAAATGACCATTTTGCCCCTGCAGTTGACTGTTGAGCAATTAGGGTTTTTGACTGTGCAATTTTGTGCTGTAAGTCTTGAAACTTGGTATGAGGATGCTTGACCATGTTTATAGGCATGTGGGACTTGATTGGACCCTTGGAAACTTTAATTTCTTTGCCAGAACCAAAACCCTAGTTTTTGACTGTTAGGAGGCCCTTGAACTGTGCAACCCTTGGGGAGATTTTGAAGCATGCTCTTTGCAAATCTTGAAGAATATGGGAGGGCAAATTTTGGGGTACAACAGATATCATGTCATCAACGTGAACCTCTATCTCGTGATGGATCATATCATGGAACAAAGCTACCATAGCATGCTGATATGTTGCACCGACATTCTTCAAACCAAAAGGCATAACTTTATAACAGAAAGTGCCCCACTGTGTGACAAAAGTAGTCTTCTCCATGTCTTCAGGTGCCATCTTGATTTGATTATAACTGGAGAAACCATCCATGAAGAAAATACTTTATGTTGAGCGGTGTTGTCAACTAGAACATCAATATGTGGAAGTGGAAAGTCATCTTTGGGGTTTTCCCTATTCATATCTCTGTAGTATATACACATATGCATATTACCATCCTTCTTAGGTACTGGAACCATACTTGCATCCCATTGAGGATAGTATGTAACAGCTAAGAAACATGCGTTAAACTATTTCATAACCTCAGCTTTTATCTTTTCAGACATCTCAGGACGCATACAACGAACCCTCTGCTTTATAGGAGGACAACCTTCCTTCATCGCTAAACGGTGAACCACAATATCAATATCAAGCCCTGGCATGTCTTCGTACGACCAAGAAAATATCTCAACATATTGACGCAACATCTGGATTAATCTCTTTTTGACATCGTCCTCTAAGTTGGCACCAATCTTGATTTCTTTCTTGTCCTCTTCAGTATCCAAGTTCACAACCTCGACTGGCTCCTCATGCGGTTGTATAACTCTTTCTTCTTGCATTAAGAGCCTAGCAAGCTCTCCAGGTATTTCACAACCTTCCTCGCTTTCATCCTCGGCTTGGTAGATTGGATTTTCGAAGTCGTAGTTGGCAATAGCAAAATTGTTATCAATGGGATATAGGGTGGATATGGATCTGCAATTTGTTGCATGGGTGTGTGTAAGAATACATAGCTATTTTGAAAATAGTAAAGTAAAAGAAAGACAAGGAGTGTAAAATTTGAATGCAAACGTCTAATGATTTATTAAATGAAAATATGCTGATGAATAATGACGACCCTAACAAATGGACCGTTGTGCCTCGGGTAAGGCACAAGGCTTGAAAATAAGAAAACAGAAAATAACATTTACTCCTGACTAAAGGAGATTGGGATAAAGTCTTCAGTCTTCTAATTATTGAGCCCACTGCCAGTAGTAGGTAAGATCCAACTGTCTATATCGCAGTTAATATCAGCGTCTTCCACAACATTGACTTGATTATTATGAACTCCATTATTGTTGATGCGGAATAGTGGTCTCCCAGAATTAGTACGAGCACTACAGACAACCCTCTGAGCCTATGAGGTGAAACCCAAACCAAATTAGTCGAACTTGTAAGGAATATCGGTAAGTTGACCCTAATTACTGCAACCACCTTCTTCAACCACAGCCCTAGCGTCTTTCAGAGAAGCCATTTTAGGAACAACAAAAGTAGCTTTATTAATTTGGGTTGTCTGAGAAACAACTTCAAAGGTCTGGCAAGGAGTCTCGACAATTTCTCCATCCATTTCGACATAATTGAAAGAGTTTAAATGGATCACCATATATTCTTCTTCACCGCAAACTGTAACAATCTTTCCCTTCACGGGATACTTCAACTTCTGGTGTAAGGTAAAAGTAACAGCACCTGCCCCTATGATTCCAAGGGCGTCCAAGCAAACAAGAATAGGCTGGACAAATATTCATCACATAGAAAGTAGAGTTGAAGACTTGGGAACCCACTTTGAATGGAACATCAACCTCTCCATCTCTTTGAACCATCAAAAGCTCTCACCACAATGTCACTAGGTTTTAGAACAATCCCCTTGCAATCAAGTTTGTCTAAAGCAGATTTAGGCAATACGTTTAATGAGGAACCTATGTCCACCAATACATGAGATAAGGTAGTGCTCTACACTCGATAGAGACATGAAGAGACTTATTATGGTCCCTTCCTGTGGGAGTCAAATCAACATCAGAAAAGCCTAGCCCATTATCAGTTGTCAGGTTAGCAACACAATTTTCAAACTGATCAACAGAGATTTCCTGCGGTACATGAGCAGATTTCAGAAATTTTACCAAAGCCTGAGCATGGGCTTCAGAGCACAACAACAGAGATAGCATAAATATTTTGGAGGGGGTCTGCCTCAACTGTTCAACAATCTTATAGTCACTCTTTTGAATAATCTGCAGTACCTCCTTCATCTCTTGATTAGAGGTATCTTCAACAATAACCTCTTTTGGTGCCTCAGTCTGGGTAGGTTAAGTCATATGTTCTTCGCCTCGAGTCTTAGTAGTAGTAGTGATAAGAACTGGTGTTGTAACAGCCTTCGGGGAAATATCTAAAGAGAAAAATCTTCCACTTCTGGTAACCTTTATAGTCCCAGCAATATTGCTAATGTCGGGATCAATAACTTCAGCACTTTCATCTACTTCAGTCAATGGTTCTTGCTTAATGCCATGGTAATAGACATCAGCTCCATAATTCCAAGGGACAGCCTTATCAGAGGAATATGTAATTGGCTCAAATGCAGTAATGATCAGAGGAGCAACTCTAGGTTCGACAGTAATCTTCACAGGACCCTTAGAAGTGATCCTTATAGGAGTACCGGAAATTGTAGACATATCTTCAAGCTTCAAGTCTTGGGATATTCTCTCCACAGAAGTAGTCTTCTCAAAAGGAATTTTCTCAAATAGAATCACACGGTCATCCATCAAACACCGAATACCTTTTTTCAGCAATGCACAACCATTGGATTGGGATGCACAGTAGTAGCAGTCTTCAACATAACCCAGAAATAAAACCGGCTTGCAGCAGCTTCTCCTTAACCATCATCAGAGGAGTAGTCAAAGCATTCACAGTAGGAACATAAGAAACATCTTCAATAGTATTAACGCCCTTGTTATGATTAGGAATAGGTGCAGTGATTACATTAGGAGTTTCATGAGGGTGAAATTCAATCTCCTTAGCGCCAATCATGCTCGGGACTTTTGAAGTGATATGCACACCTTGCATTGGGATTGTAGCAGGGAGAGGAAGTGTTGGGATTCTGAGGTGGTTCTCTCAATGTAATCAACCCTGCCTTCAACATGTGTTGAAATGCTTGAGCCAACGGCATGTTAATTTTTGTGAACTATCTCCTGGGTGTGTCCTGCCTACACTGATTATTTTGTTGTTGTTGTTGCACTGGTGCAGGATTAGAGATTAGTATTATCCCCACAGATTGGTTGCAGTCACTCTTACTATGACCATTCTGTTTGTATTCAACAATTGATTCTCTCTTACCATTATAATCCTTCTTCACAGTATTTAAGGATGTGGCCACCTGGATTTTACCGCTTCTGATTCCATTCTCAACATGTTCCCCTGTCAATATCAGTTCAGTGAAACCAACAGACGAACTTCCAAGTAGGTGATTATAGAAAGAAACTGTCAGTGTACTCATGAACATGTCAACCAACTCTATATCAGCCAAAGGAGGTTGAACATAGCCCACAAGATCTCTCAATTTTTGTGAGTACTCTTTGAATCCTTCCTCAGAACCCATGGACATACTCTGCAATTGCATGCGTGTTGGTGCCAAATCAGAATTATATTGATACTGTTTGTAGTAAGCTACAGTCAAATCTTACCAAGTGTGAATATTGGCACCTTCAAGTTGATAATACCATTCCAGTTGTGTTCCTGATAGACTCTCTTGAAAGAAATGCAGCCACAACTTCTTATCAGCAGTGTGTGGTTAAATTTTCTGAACATATGAGCTCAAGTGCAGCTTCAGGCAGGAAACTCCATCATACTTGGCAAAGATAGGAGTTTTGAATTTAGGAGGAATGTCAACTCGTGAAACCAGACCCAAATCATCAAAGTTCAATCCAGGCACCTTCTAGATTTCTATAGCTCCCAAATGCTCTTCCAACAGCTTATACTTCTCATCAGCAGGGAGATATTTCTCATCCAAATAATCATCTTCCTCTTCATCAAAAAATTAGTCAGAACCAGGATTGCTTCTTTCAGTTTTTACACTCTTACTATTTTCATCCCGTTTGTCATCTTCATCTGATGGGATATTAAGATCTCGAGGTTGCTTGACTGGTGCTCTGAACCTTCTCCCTATGCTGAGGATGTTGATTGATTTCTGTGTCTTCTGCTTCCCATTGGTGACAAGTGCCTTCAATTCTTTTTGCCCCTTGGCTAAGTTCAGGGACATCTGTTGGAATTGGCCATTTTGAGCTTGGAGATCTTTGATTGTCTGTTCAAGAGCCATTTCTGCTGAAATAAACAACAATAATATGAGAAAGTCTGTCTTGAGAACACTTGTCATTTAATGATATGCATGACATGTAGATGCATATGCAATGTTTTCAAGGATCTCGCGGGATTAAAAATTTAAAATATCATAAACTGAGTCTGGTTGCAGCTTTGTCTGAAGAACTTTGAGTCTTCATCTTTGAACGTCTTTCCATAAGAATCAAGCTCACCATATCAAGTGGGTCCTAGCCTCTGTCTCAAAAGAATGTACTTTGATCTTGACAAAATCTAGTTAGAGGAAAAGATCCCTAAGATCTGTCTTATGATAACCCTGCACCAAAGATCCCTAAGATCCTTGAAATGGTTAGTAAAAATGTCATGTGTTGTACCCCAAAATTTGCCCTCCCATATTTCTCAAAATATTTCAAGAAAAATTCACAAGTCCAACCCGACGCGTCATATTCAGGTGTTCTTTCACCAAGATATCTCTGATAATGTATTCTCAAATTCAGGTTCGGCTCAAGAGTCAATTCTTTAAAGAAGGTATCCGAATGTGCGAGTTTTCTTGAAGAAATATGGTGAAAAAGTGTGCTGAAAGTGCAGTTTTTACGCGCTAAAAAATTCATAACTTGAAGATTGTGACTCATTTTGAACCCGTTCCGGTGGCCAAAATTCCGTATTGATATTATCTACGTTTTCATCTCTCACGGCTGGAAGCCAATTCCAATCAGAAGGTCTTCAAAAATGTGGATTTATCAAGTATTTTCATACAGAAAATTTGTGACAGAAGTTTATTTGCGTCATGTTCAGAAAATCATAACTTGGTCGATTTTCATCGTATCGAGCTGGTTCCGGCGCCAAAGTTTCACAAATTGAGTTGGCTACATTTTCACAGAAGGTATTGAGTTTAAACGGTATTCAAAAGGCCTTCATTTTTTGCTCAGAGTGTGTGACACGCTGAAAATCCTGAATGCTGAATATTATTTCATCTGGGCCGAAACTTCGAAAATTCATAACTCGGTCAATTTTTATCGGATTGGGCTTATATTTTTACACAAGGTCCCTGACTCATAGATCTACAACTTTGCTTCAAAAGTCGAGACCAAATTATTCACCGATCAATACCAGTTTTTTATTGAAGAACGTGTCAGAGTCGACACTGGAGCCCAAAATAAGTTTGTCTGAGCTGAAACTTCAAAAATTCATAACTAATTCACTGTTTATCCGATTGAGCCGATATTCGGACAGGAGTTAGTTCTTGATGTCGGCTACATTTTGGTTTCACATTTCAACATCAAAAAATGCACTTAAGTCCCTGCGATTTAGCCTGGAAAGTGACGAATTCAAGTGAATATTGGAGGCCCAATTGCACATTCAAAGCCCATTTGCTTTACCCTAATTTCCATTATATAATCACCTTCTTTTCACACAAACCAGAGAGAAAAAAAGAGAGGAGAAAAAAGGAGGAGGAAAAGAGAGAAAAAACCTTGCCACAACACTGTTAGAATATCAAACTCTTTCAAGAACCCTAAAACCTTGAAATCCTTATTACAAATCCCTCTCTCACTACAAACAAGCCATCACAGTTACAAACCAACACCTCACTACTTCTTCAGTAAGGGTAAGGCTGACTTGATCTCCATGATCCTAATTTTCCAGTAAGGCATAAAAGCATTCAGGCCACTGATTTTCCAGTAAGGGTAAGATTGATTTGATCTCCATGATCAAAAGGGTATAATCATTCATACATGCCATATTGTGCCTAAACATTAAATTTCTTCATATATTGGCTTTATTTGCATTTTATGATTTTATTTAATGTGTTCGTGAGATTCAACTGCAGATTTAGACAGGATCCCAGGTTCATTAAGGAACGTTGAGGCCAAAAGCCAAATGGCCAAAAGCCAAAAGCCAAATGGCCAAAGTAGAAAAACTTATGCATGACACCAATACATGGCGAGACAGACATCCTGAGAAGATTAAGGAACGGTGAGGCCAAAACGCAAATGGCCAAAAGCCAAAAGCCAAATGGCCAAAGTAGAACAACTTATGCATGATGAGGCCAGAATACAAATGGTCAAACCACTCCAATTCACCTCCAAAAAGGGGACAGAAACCCCCAAGGTATTGTATTTTCTTTCTTTTCCTTATTTTATTTATTTCAATTATTTCTTTTTTTAATTAATTCCTTTAATTTAACTTATTTTCATAAAATATAAAAAATAGTAAAAAACAGAAAAGTCATAAAAATCAAAATATATTTATTTAATTAATATTTTTTGTAAATAAATTTCACTAATAATTAATTATTTATTTTTATAAATCAAAATTGCATGTAAATAATTAGATTAATTTTAGGTTTAATTTTAACATGTTTTTCTTAATAAATAAAAAAAATTAGAATTAGGGTTAATATTTTAATTTCATTTAATCTTTCTCATAAAAATACATAAAAAACATAAATACCAAAAACTCAACAAAAAAAAAAATTTCTTTTTTCTCTTTAATTTCATTAGTTTAATCATTTAATTTAATTTCATTAAAAAGGGTCCAACGCCCTCGTTTCCAATTTTAATTCCTATTCGCGCATTTTTATTTATTTCCTTCTTTTAAATATTTATGTAACTCTCCCAAAGCCTTGTAAACTTAATTTCTCGCACTTTATTTTATTTCTTTATTTACTTTCCGTCAAATCGGGTCCTGGATTTTAATTTTGGCGATGTGGACCCGCGCCTTTGTAATAGTTTAGAACTTTCAATTTCCGCATCTTTTTTAACTGTTAAATAAATGCATGCAAGAATGAATGACAAAAAAATAAAAACAAACGCATAGATCACCCATAACCTGACAAGACAAAAATAAATGAATCTGACACACAAATCACACACCACCCCTAGGGTACGCCTCACTGTTGCCTTGCCTCGAAAGGTGATCGTCGAGTAGAGGATGTCTTAGTAAGTCCTCATGATCCGGGAACCTGGCATGAGGGTAGCTTCTAAGGTGTCTTCCCATTGCTCTGGTGATCACCATGTCCCGAACCTCGAATTGACCCGAACACCTCCAACGGTGGTGCTACCTACCTCTCAATGGTGGGATGGCACTACTTTAAAGGACATTTACACAGACGAATTGCTTAGGGTAGGTAGACGACTCTATATACTTGCTCTAAATTTCAAAACAAATCAAAAATACTTTTCACACCGACACCTTTTCAAAAAGCTTTCGAAAGCAATTTTTCAAACACTCTTGAGGACCGATACAAGAGTCGAACTGGAATTTTCAAAGAAACTTTTTAAAACCCACAGTTGAAAAGCAAACAAACCATTTTTGAAAACACAAGTGAGCAAGTATCTAAGAGCCCATGGATAACCATGGATAGAAAGGGTGCTAACACCTTCCCTTTCTATAATCTACCTCCCGAACCGAGAGCAATCTCTATAAGGAATTTTTCTGTGCTTTTTTCCTTTCCATTTGGAGAAAATAAAAGACGGTGGCGACTCTTGCTTCCGCGACATTTCGCGAACCAGCGTTAAACAGTCAGTTCCAGATCCACCGATCACAGAACTGGCGACTCTGCTGGGGAAACTTTATAAAGTGAGGTGTACCTTAGGGTTAGTTCATAACTGTGTTTTCAATTGTATTGATTTGCTTGCTTTAAAATTATGGGTTGCATGGGAGTTACATAGATCCTAACCCGGATCTGGGGATACCCTGTTTAGGTAGCATAAGCTGTGAGGGACCTGTCCGGCGTATACCGACATGGGTAAAGCAGTGGCTACATTGGTGTGGCGCCTTGGTCTGTACCGATATCCCTCGTGTTGAAACGGGGAGAATATGGGTCTTCCAAGGAGTCATCAAGCACTAACAGACCTTAGAACCTTAAATGACCCAACTTGGCCATTAGAACAGTAGCAGTATGCTACGCCCATTGAGGCTAAACTCTCGTGATGGTTCTGGCCGCAAGAAAAGATTGCGATGCTGGAGTTATGACTGATTGAGGGTAGTCAATGATATTGGGATCCTCTAAGAACCCGGTTACTTTGATAGGACAGGTATGAACCAACAAACTGAAAGAGGGTAGTACCTAAACTTCATGCTGGCCTAAACTCTAAGGGCTCTTTTGTGTGACTTGTGTGCCTTCAAACTTGGATTACTTGCATGCTTGTTATCTAACATCTGAACTTCTTGCAGGTTTTGTTTATAGTCCTTAACTAGGACTCATAACAGGGTTTACTGAATTTCCTGCAGGTTTTGTTCATAGTCCTTAACTAGGACTCATAACAAGGCTTACTAAGTTTCTTGCAGGTTTTGTTTATAGTCCTTAACTAGGACTCATAACAGGGTTTACTGAATTTCCTGCCGGTTTTTGTTTTAGTCCTTAACTAGGACTCATAACAAGGCTTACTAAGTTTCTTGCAGGTTTTTGTTTTAGTCCTTAACCAGGACTCATAACAAGGTTTACCAAGTTTCTTGCAGGGTTTGTTTTAGTCCTTAATTGGGACTCATGACAGGTTTTACCGAGTTTCTTGCAGGTTTTGGTTTGCAGTCCTTAATTGGGACTCATAACAGGGTTACCTACATTACCCCATGCATCATGACATCATACCATTGCATACATCCTAACCCATTTCAAGGATCTCAAGGGTTTGTGATGCAGGTCAGGATGAATCAAACATCTAGCAAGGGGCAAAGAGGATTTATTTTCCTCTAGCCAAGGTTGTCAGGAGCTATGACCCACTTGATATGGCGAGCTTTGACACTGGAAGAAGATTGCCCTAGCCAAGGATGTCAGGGGCTATGACCCACTGGATATGGTGAGCCTTTGACCCTTGAAAAAGGACTCTCAACAAATATGAAGTTCCTTCAATCAAGCTACCGGATCCCAGCTCTAACAAATTTCTTGTTTATCCCGCGAGACCCTTGAAAACATTGCATGCATATCATACATATCATTGCATAACAGGTACCCTTGTTGCAGGTCACTTACCCTCCCTGCTGTTTATTTCAGCCATGGCTTCCCAACAAGATAACCAGGACCTTCACACTCAAGAGACTCAGTTCAAAGAGATCTTCCTAAGCCTATCCAAGGGGCAGGAAGAGTTGAGGACACTCCTCATGGGGAATCTGATATGAAAGAGTCATGAAGATGACAAGGACGAACAGCTGAAACGTCTACAAGCTGAGGTAGACACATTGAAAACCCAGATGCCGGGGCAAAGGGCACTCATTCAAGGTTTAGCTCAGGAGCAAGGAGAGCTGAGGGCCATGATCAGTCAGCTTCATCAAGACATGAAGCAACCAGCCCAAGTCAAGGACCCAGTCATTAATCAACTTCCAAGAAGTCAAAGGTTTGGGCCTCTCCAAGCTGCTATTACTTCACAGGCCCAACAACGACCTCGCCCAGAACAACGGGCTGATCAGAGCAAACCAGACAAGCCTAAGAGGCAGTTCACCAAGATCAACATGTCGCTGGATCAAGCACTACAACAAATGTTGGAGGCAGGGCTGATCACCTTAAGGGCTCCTCTCCAGAATCCAAACACTTCTGCTCCTAACTATCATCCCAACGATAGGTGCGCATACCATTCTGATAGCCCGGGGCATACTACGGACAACTGCTGGCCTCTCAAAAACAAGATTCAAGACATGATCGACGCTGGAGAGATTCAGTTTGAAGTACCTGAGACTCCGAACATAATCACTGCTCCCTTGCCAAATCATGGCTAGGATTGAGAAATTTTTGTTCATTCGAATGTTCAAGTTGCAATTTTCTTTTGTTCAAACATTTACTCATGTTAGACATTGTTATTTCATTAATGCGTCGCATATGTCTGTTCTGAAACAATATATTCGTATTCACTAAATGCAAATTATTTTCATATTTTTTCTGATATCAGCTCTTGATCTAAAATTCTAAGCCTCTTAAGGGAGGATGACGAAAACGATACCATAATCTACAATATGCTTTTGAACAGACCCCGCTGATGAGGTACAGGCATTGTTTCAATCCTTAAACACTGAAGTTATAAGGATGATAATCCCTCGTCAACCCCTCTGAGCCAAAGAAGTAGGAATTTTTCTTTTCGAAATTCAAAACCCTTAATCATAACCCGGGGCAGGGTAGTTCTCTCAGTTGATCCAAGTGCGTAACGAATGGCACCAAAAGATCCTTACAAAACAAAGAAAGACAGTGATGGTTCCGAATGATCAATAAAGAAAGGCAGTCATTATCTTTCAAAAAAAAAAACCCATTAAGTCAAAACCCATGAAGGAGACTTACAAAACTGGGGCATCCCGCTGACTGTAATTCCAAAAAAGGAAACAGTTCAAGCAAAAAAGAAAGGGATAACAAAAAAATCAGACAAGAAAGAGGTCTTACCAACCCTCAACAAGAAAGGAATGACTGCCTATTCAAAATAAGTTATCAACATCCGAATCATCACCAGAAAATCAGAGCAAAGACTCAAACAAGGTCTAACGTATGATCAACTGAGTTTAGGTTTGGAGAACATCACGAAGAGCGGGTGGGTACAAATAAAATTTGAGCCTTTATCCTTTGTTTCTTAAACCGTGAACCAGGCCACGTTATAACCCTTAAAAGTCCTAGCTGAAGCATGAGTTAGTTCGAAAGCATACTGTGACGAAAGGTATCCTGACTCCTTAAGGCTTACTATAAAGAAGGAGTTGACATCACATTTTACAAAATTTGCTTGTTTTACTAAAAGATGCATTTTCAAAAACTTCGAAACAGACGTAAGCTTTGCATTTTTAACATAACTTTGGCGTGTGTAATTTGAAAATATTTTTGAAAAGCCAAAGTACGGCCAACTTTATAATGATTCTTGTATCAGTCCTCAAGAATGGGCACAGAGTGTTTGAAAATATTTTGTTTGAAAAATATGATGTGAAAAAAGTTTATTTTAGAAAAAGTCGTGAGTAAGCGATTAAGAGTTCCTTACCCATTAAAGGTCATTCTTATTATTTTCCTTCTCCTTTAGAGATAGTGTTATTCATACCGTTAGTTGGTAGGTAGCCCTATCTATTGGATGTGAAGGGGCAGGCGTAGGATCATCGAATGGTCATTGGAGGCAACTGATAAGAATACTTTAGCAATTTGTATCAGAGGGACTAGATCATTTATGTAGGTAACTTCGAAGGATCATCGAGAGACTATGATCTTTATTCGTAAGGGTCTCTTTCTAAAGTATCCCTACTTTCGAGGGACATGACCATTAATCGTAAGGCAAAAAGAGAGGGTACCTTAGGGGTGCAAGTTTGAATAGTGTATTGATTTCAGTTATTTATCTTGAAGTTAGGGTTTTCTATGTTTACTTTTAATCTTGTCATACAAACCCTACTTACTAGCAGTTAAATATGTACATAAAATAAGGTGCAGAAAGTAAAATTCCTACGCTATTACATGGCTTTGGGGCAGTTACATAATATAAGAGTGCGAGAAATTTCTTATAACTATTACAACCTCGGAGTAGATACAAAATTAGGAAAAAATGCGAGAAGAGAAATCTACGTTATTACAATCGGTAGTGCGACCTATACATTTTGTCTAAGAAAATTAAATAGTAAAAGATAAATGGGAAAAGTGTTAGAAAAATGTTTTTATTTTTGTGCTTTTTGTAAAAAATAATTTAAATGATAATAGTAATTAAAAACCTAATTCTAATTAATTTTAATATTAAGAAAAAAAGTTAATTAATTAATAAAATAATTAGTAAAATTAAAATATATAAGAAAAATTTTAATTACTAATTAAAGATACCTAAGCCTAATTTGTTATAGTTTTTAAAAAAAAGATTAGGTTAGTTAATGATTAATTAAAAATAAATTAATTAAGAAAATAGAAAATTAAATAGTAAACAAATAAGAAAAAGAATGTTAAAATATTAAAATCTTTTTGTGTAGAAAATAATTTAAGTGATAATAATTAATTAAAACATTATTGTTTCTAATTAATTTTTAATATTAAGAAAAAGGTTAATTAATTAATAAAAATACATCAAGAATTTAATTACTAATTAAAAACTCTAATCCTAATTAGTTAAAGTGTTAAAAAAAGATTAGGTTAATTAATTGTTAATTATAAAGGAAATTAAGAAAATATGGTGAAAATAAATTAGGGTTAGTAAAAAAAAAGGAAAAAAAAAACAATTGCCTGGGGTGGGTGTTAGTTTGGTCTGAAAACACTTGTATCGTGAGATTGGAAGAAAACAACTCAAACTGCCCTACAAATGGCAGATCCTTATTCTTGCGTCAAAGCTTGCTAACAATGATTCTAAATAAGTCTAAACATCATTATAAACAGGTATATATCCATAGAATTAATCAACAATGCATGAATTATGAGTTTGAATGTCAAGAATATTACCTAATCGGTGATGTTGAGATGTGATGGTCTAGCGCGCTTCAAGCTTCAAAGATGGATGGGGTGAACTCATGAGAACTTCAGGAACACGATTTAATGCTTTGAATGGATTGAAATTTGTTGCGCACAAGGTTTTTAGTTTGCCTTAGTTTTGAGAAAATTTAGATTTTTGAAAGTGTGTTCTTGAGGCAATTTTCGTGCCCTTCTTGTTTCTAATACATTGTGTATTTATTGGAGGAAAGATTAGGTCAACAATATTGAAAAAATCTTGTGGAATCATGGTATAATATTTCATGATTTGAATTTCATGATCAAATATTTCATGATCAAATATTAATGAAATTACAAAAGATTTGAATTTTATGATCAAATAATTAATTGAAGTTTTGCATGCAATCTTTCTTTTTTAGGCCAATCTCATATCAATCATGTTTTTTGCAAGTTGTCACCAGCTTTTTACACTGATTATTTGATTCAAAAATAGATCTACATGCCTTATATAATTTATTTGATATTTTATTTGATTTATTTTGCTTTTAATTGAATAAAATCAAAATAAAAAGAAATAAAAACTGCAAAAATAAATGAATGGATTTAGGAGTCTATTATGAGGCCATGAACACGTTTGGACCTTAAAAGATATGCCCATTAGCCAAAAAATTCAAATTTGATCAATTTGAGTTTCATGCATTTTCTCAAAACTGTCCAACTTGCACAAATCATATCTCACTAAATTTTCATCATATTTAGGTGATCTTTGACTTTTTGGAAACCTCAAGATATCCAATACAATCTTAATGCTGGTCAGTTTTTCATTTGAAGACTTTAACTTGATGTAAATTGCTTTGACAAAAAGTATCTTTTTGTTGAATTTTAAAATGACCTGTAATGTTTTGGCTAATATCTCTCAAATGAAGCATTTTTGGCCTTGATCTTAGAGACTCAAAGTTGTAGAGAATTGAATTTCCATCAAAATGGGCTTTGGTTGAGAATTTTCTGATGAAGTATGTGAAAGTTATGCTTGGTCAAAGTTCAGTTGACTTCTCCTTAAGAAAACCCTAATTTGGTAACTTTTGACTTTTGATGAATCTTGAGTTTTCTTGATGAATCATGATCAACCCTTGATCAAATGATGAATATGAGTTCAACATATTGACATTGACCAAAAATATTGAAGTTTGAGTGTAAAATTGTCAAAGTTGACTTTTTGTCCAATACAACTGATTTTTATTCATCTAAGTAGTTAACTGAGCAAACTTGTGCAGCAAGGCTTGAAACTTGGCATGAGGATTATTTGAATCATATGAGAAACCATGAAATCCACTTGAGGCATTAGAATTCCAATTTCCCTTGGGAAAAACAAAACCCTAGTTGTAGGTTAATGCTTAGGATAAGGGTTTGTCTTATCAATCTTTTAGTAGTCTTGAGCAATTGAGACCTTCATGAGCATGAGGAGGCATCTTGAATCAATTTTTCTTGAATAATGGGAGGGAAAATTTTAGGATACAACACTTTCCAATGCTTTCGTCCATGTGCAGATCAAAGTTACGGTTCTCAAGTTATGGTCGAAACGGTGCTGGTTTTTTCAACTTACTGTCAGGCGGCGCCCCGAGAGCGCCAGGAGGTGCAAAGGTGCTCCAGAAATGTGAAAATGCACTAAAAATGTTGTTTTGAGCACCTGACAGTGGGTTTTGAGCGGCGAGCAGTGCAGGCTGGGCAGAAACTTGTATTTAGGTCAAAAAACACATTTTTAGGTATGGGTTGGATAATTTTTTATCCCAAACCATCAAAGATCATTTTTGGGTAGGATTAGCTAGAAAACAACACTTAGAGCTTGCTTATGGATGATCCAGAGGCAGAGTTTGCATCAACCAGCGCTGATAACTCGTGAGATGTATATTTTTACTTTGTTTCTTCTCTTTGTTTTTGTTGGGTTTGATTGTATATTTACTCTGATCATATGTATATTTATCACTCATGACGTTTTATAAAATATGCTTTATAAATCTATCGGTGGTTATCCTTGATTTTTGCTTTATGTTTGGGGTTTGTGTTGTACCCTAAATTTTGCCCTCTCATTTTTCAAGACATTTCCCACAAGATATTCAACAACTCAAGCTTGCACAAGGATTGACTAGGTCAAGACATCTCCTCAACACTGATGCCTCAAATTAGGTTTGAATTTTCACAAGGACAATTGGACTTTTAATGCCTCATATGACTTTCATGGATCATTATGGACTTTCAAGATTTCTCATGTCAAGTTTCAAGTCTTGCAGTTCAAATTTGCTCAGTCAATTGATCAGATGACCTAAAATCAGCTGTATTGGATAAAAAGTCAACTTTGGTCAAACTTCAATATTTTTTACCCATATCAACATTTATAACTCATATGTATCATTTGATCAAGTTTGGATCACAATTCCCCAAGAAAATTACTCAGATCATCAAAAGGGAAAAATGGTCAAAATTAGGGTTTTGATTGAGAAGGCTTGATTTTTAACTTTTGACCTAATACATGACTTATTAGTTTGAATCATGATATCAAGAATTAAAATGCATCATATTGACCTAATTGCATGGTTCAATTCATTTCCCAGGATCAATTGATTGATAGTTGAAATTTGGTTAACTGATGAAAAAGTCAACTATACACTGAAAAGTTAAACTTTGACTTTTTGATCAAAATTAACTTTCCAAGATCATATTTCATCAATACATGAAAATATATGAAACTTGATCATCAAGAAATCAAGAAATTCAAAATTCATTTTGGAAAGTCAAAGTTTCCAAGACACATAAATTTTTCTAAGTGTTTTAAGTCTTATTTTTTCATGACTTCATGCCATTTTTCAGCAAGATGCAAGATGATTCAAAGGAAATTTCCAACATGAAAGTTGTATATCTTGATGAGATCTATAACTTTGCTTCACTGATCAATTTCTATAAATGTTTTTATTTTGAGTTATGAGTTCATAAAGTCATGCAATCTTGATAAAAATACTTAGTGAAAATTTGACCTAGTTAGGCAGACTTTTGGTACCAACTTCATGGAAATTTTTCACATAGTTCCAATTGGATTCTTCAAAAATGAAAAATATGAAGGTTATAGGGTATGTTACAAGCTTTCCAAAATGTCCAATTACTCATTAAGATCATTATTGAGCTAGGAGAATCGAAGAGATAAAGTTAGGGTTTCATTCTTGATTTACAAGGCAGAATTGTGAAGAACAATGGATCAAATCTCTAGTCATGCTGCATAATATTTTCTTTGAATGCATATAACTTTTGTTTCACTCCATAAATAATGGTTTACATAATTGATTGAGCCCTTATCCAAGTGATTCAAGCATTGTCTAAATCAATTTGTCATTTTGGGAAGAAAGTAACATATCCATTCTTGAAAAGCAAGCTTTATGCACAAAGTCAATGCATTGGGCTCCTAACTTGTTTGATCTGATTACACTCCATCTACAAATTAAGAGGCATTGTGTTTAAAGTGGTTAACAACTCTATGAACAAAGGTACAAGGCATGGAAACTTGTTTTGTCAAGAAAATCACATGTTGAGCTTAAACATGGATTTTGAATTCATATCAACTTGAGCACTCCAAACCTTTTGCTTATAAATATAGACATCATTTATAAGCTAAGACATGATATTAGAAGCCCTCAAACACCCTCAAACTCCCTCAAGCCAGAATTTTCATAAAACCTCAATTTTTGTGTCATTTTTGACTTTGAACACCCAACTCATAATTCCCTCGTGTGTTTCTTGGCCAAACCATTCACAAAGCTTCTAATACACATATAGAGGCTATCCCAATCCCTGTTTTCAAACTGTAGCATCATCTTCCTCATCCTTCATAACCAAAAACAGAGGTATGTATCTTGACTTCTCCAAGCCATTTCAGTTACTCTCAGCTCGAGCTAAGCACTGCATTAGCTTCCTAGGGACTCAAGGAAGCTAACCTGATTATTGCAGCAACTTGAATCAAGCTCATTTGCAGAACACGATTTCCAATTTTGAGGTGAAATTTCTGACTTTCAATCTCTTTATATAGGCATCGTTAGCTTTCCATTTTCAAAAATAAAATGTAGACATCATTGCCCTGAAACTGACCATGTATTTAGATTTCATTTATATTGCCTGAGTGATGTGAATTTTGAAGTTGAACTTCCTGAAAAAATTAGGTCGGAATTTAGTACCATTATAAATTCTCATTCATCTTTTATTAATAAATTAAGTTGTTTATATTTCTCCAGTCGTGATGAAATTTGGAACAAGTTTGATGTTTACATTTTTTCAAATGGTTGAGAGATGAAGAAGTTACAGGGTTTAAATCCATGAGTTGTTATGGCACAAGGTTGAAGATGAAGCTAGCCATAGGATTTTTTTTTATTTTAAGTTTAATATTTGTTGTATTACTAACGGATGAAACATGCCACCCTAGTGGTAGCAAGCGCGCGCGTAAAGGCTTTACCATGGAAGGTTCTGGGTTCGAGCCCCAGCGAGACCTTTTGTGTTTTTCATGTTTTTTCCTTCTTTTTTTTGTTTGAACAGGTAGCGCATGGGCTCCCTTTAGTTGGACCTTGGTTCCTTTTACTTCACTAACCCCCCTGCCTGCTAGCAACAACGCAACCCATTTATTTTTATTTTCTTTTTTTCCTGATTACACAAAAAAGCCATATTGGGCCCTAACATCAAACCAAAATCTATTTTGCTTCACATACACCCTAAATCATTTTTACACCCCCTGAATTAAACTTTTATATTTTTGTTTTATTTTTATTTTTCCTTTTTATAATAATATTATTATTATTTTTATTAACAAAATCTCAAAAATATTTTTATTTATTATATTAATATATTTTCATTTTATCAAGAAAAAAAAGACCAAAAATATTTCTCTTAACAAATCCAATTTCTTTTCTTAAATTTAAATAAATATTAGACTTGGGTTCATTTTATTTTCTCTTTTAATTAAAATTAATTTAGAACCTAGAAATTTTTGATTAATTAACTATTTTATACTAGTTTAATAAAACTAAAACCTTTTGATAAAAAACCCTAAAAATGTCTTCTTAATTTATTTATTTTTTCTTTTCTATTTAATTTAGGTTTAGTTCTCGTTAAATCAACCTAGACTAGAAAATTATTTTCTTTCTTTTATTAGTTTAATTAGGTTAATATTAAACCTTTTACACCAAAACTAAAACAAAAACATTTCCCTTTCACATTGTCTTCATTATTCTTGTACATTATTTGTTCATATTCAATATGGTTGTAATAGTAATTAGGTTTTAATTATTTGTCATCCCCCATTTATAAATTTGTACCCCGATCCCAAAATGATGTAATAGCATAGAATCTTTACATTCCATAATTTATCGCTTTCAAATATAAATGCTAGTAATTAGGGTTTGTATGGCAAGATAAAATCTATAAGTAGAAAACCCTAATTCAAAGACAAAAATGCATGAAAAATAAAACTCTTTGCACAATTGCACCTCTAGGGTTAACCTCACTTGTTTCCTTGAGAAATAAATAGTCATGTTATGCATGTGGGATGCTTTAGAAAAATACTTTCAAAATACAAGATCATAGTCCATCGATGACCCTTCAATGTTTCCTTTCATAAATGATCTTAGACCCTTACAAAAATTGCTAAAGTATCCTGCAACTTTGCTTTCTATGACTATACGATGACCCATGACTGTCCCTTCAAATCCAATGATAGGGCTTCTTACCAATCAATGGTAAGATAGCAATACCTAAAGAAGGAAGAAAAGAACTAAGATTTTTTGAGTAGGTAGAACGTTCGTAGTTGCTTGCTCACAAACATTTCAAAACAAAACATCTTTCAAATGCACCAACACTTTCATGAAATATTTTCAAAAGTAAACACTTTGTATGCATTCTTATACAGACAGGAATCATTACAAAGTTTGCCTAAACGAAGGCACTTTTCAAAAATACTTTCAAAACAAATCACAAACACATTCCAAATAAAGCATTTCAAAGTGAGCTAGCAACTAAAAGCCCGTAGATAATTACAGATGAAAAGGGTGTTAACACCTTCCCTTTTCATAACCTACCCCCCTAACTTAAGAAAAATTCTCAAAAGGTCTTTATTGTTCTTTTCACCCTTTCCTTTATTGGATAAAGGAAAAGTCGGTGATGACTCTTGCTATCCACAACAATTGCGATAAAACCCAAAACAACCAAGTCAGTTCTCCCACAGTATTACAGAACTGGCGACTCTGTTGGGGAAATTTAAAAGTGGGGTTACCTTAGAGATAGATCACATTTATTTTCTTTTATTGTTTGATTTGTTTGATTTACATTTTGGGTCCTTCTTTGGGCTTGTATTGATCCTCTACCCAGATCTGGGAACACCATTAGGTAAATAGAAAAATTATGGAGACTGTACGGCATAGACCAATATGGTTGAGACAATAGCTATGTTAGTGTGAGACATTTGTTGGTACCAGTATCCCTTATGGAGAATTAAGGAGAATACGGGGCCGATGTGTGGTGTCATGAAGCACTAACGAACCTTAGAACCTTTAACTGAACAACTTGGCCATTAAGAAGTAGTAAGCTAGCCGGCTTTGGTGTAGTCTGAAGTTGGTTGATACTCGATACTACGCTCATTGAGATCTGAATTTTGGGATATTTCGGTCGCCAAAAAAGAGGCTTGCGCTAAAATAATGCCCAATGAAGAAATATCAATGATATTGAGATCCCCTAGAACCCTATTACTTTCTAGGACAGGTTAAACCAACTAAACTTCAAGAGGGTACTTAACAATGAAACCATGCAAGCCTACACCTAAGGACTTGTTTACTTTGTGTGTATATGTACATAACATCATAAAATAATACAATTGCATTTATGTTAACCATTTCAAGGACTTTGGGATTTATCTTTGTGCTGTTTTATAGGACATGGCTTCCATGCGAATAAATACTATCCGAATCAACCTTGTGAAAGTGTCTCCTCAACTTAAGGAATTAGCATCAAAGGTTCCCAATTATTCTCCATTCACCAAGAAATATGGTCGTCTCATAAACTTGGTTACAACAAACTTTGAAGAGGATATGGTACATGTGCTTTTCCAATTCTTTGATCCTAAGAACCATTGCTTTACATTTCCTGATTACCAACTAGTGCATACTATGGAGGAGTTTCTCAACTCCTGGCAGTGCCTATTCTTGATCAATTACCATTCATCGGTATTGAGAGAGACCCAAGATATGAGGAGATTGCTCGAGCTATACATTTGCAATGGTCCGACGTTGTGGCAAATTGGGAAACAAGAAGTGGTGTTAAGGGGTTTTTAGGCAAGTTTTTGTTTGAGAAGGCTCGTTATTTTTGGAATGCTTTGAACTTATAAGCCTTTGAAGAAGTGTTGGCTCTTCTCATCTATGGGATGATATTATTTCCTAACCCGGACCAACTCATAGATGTGAATGCGTTCAAATTTTTTCTATCTCGTAAACCGGTTCCTACCTTACTTGGAGATATCTTGCATTCTCTTCACACTCGCACCATGAAGAGAAGGGGAATTCTTATGTGTTGGGCTCCTTTATTGGCTAGGTGGTTTATTTCGCACCTACCTCGATCTATTTTAAAGAATGAGCAAGGCATGAGATGGTCTAATAAGTTGATGTCAATCTCGCATTTGGATATTCATTGGTGTTCGTGATCTTTAGAGGATGTCACCATCATTGATCGTTGAGTGGAGTTCCCTAATGTCCCTATCTTTGGCATTAGAGGAGGTATCACTTATAATCCTTGTTTGGATTTGCAACAGTTTGGGTATGTTAGAAGGGATGGTCCTCACGATGTGCTTGTCCAAGGAATTATATTTGACTATGAGAGTGATGTCCAAGGTTATCGTGCAAGATTTGTATGAGCTTGGGGCATGGTAAATAAAGTTGATAGCAAGACATTATGGCATAAGAATTACATCCCATTAGAGCCCTATCTCAAGTGGGTGCGAGCTTGTGCTCAAGGCCTCATGATGTCGTATCCGTCCATCCTACCTATATTCATGGAGCCTATTTTCGAAGGAGATGTTTCCTACACTATTCTTCATTATGACATGCCTATTACTATCGAGGAGTTGCAAAGGTAATGGATTCAACTAAAGGGTGAGCGAGACACCTTTGAAGTAAAATTCTACGCAAGCGAGAAGAAGGTTTTGGAGCTCACAAGACAACTTCATGAAGAGTGGAGTTTGAATGCCTACATTGCACCAAAGAGGATGCGCTCATCGAAGACTTGAGTCCTTTTTGTTTTAGGAGTTTATTTTGTATTATTTTTGTTTCCTCCATTGTAAGCCCGAGACAAATTTTGTAAACCACTTGAACTTATTAATACAACTAATGTTTATTCCTTCTTTGTTTAAACAAATTTAAGTCTTGAAGGTCCTTGAAAACATTTTAATTCACATTACATGCATCATAACATAAGCAGGTTTCACAACACAGGTTTCTTCATCTTTCTACTATTTATTTCAGTAAGATGGATCTCGAGCAGACCGTGAAAGACTTGCAGATAAAAAATTCTCAATTTCAAGAAACCTTGTCACCTTGCCTAAAGGGCAGCAAGAACTGATGTCATTTCTGGTTGCCAAGAAGAAGGCTTTGATCAACATGGGGAAGAGGTTCAAGGGCCGCGTACGACAAGCTCAAGTGGTAGAAGAGTCATCCTAGGAGGATGAGAATCAGGATGAAGATACAAGGAGCACTCGTGTTGGGGGTGGTAACAATCCAACTTCTGAGGACGAGGATTATTTTGATGAACAATATCAACCCGCCGAAGACAAGTATAAGCAACTGGAGGATAGATTGAGGCTGTGGAAATTCAAGTTGTGCTTGGCTTGGATTTTGGTGATTTGGGTTTAGTTCCAGGGGTAGTGATCCCCCATAAATTCAAGATTCCAGTTTTTGCCAAATATGACGGTGTCTCATGCCCAAAGCTTCATTTGAGATCTTATGTCCGAAAAATTCAACTGCATACCACTGATAAGAAGTTGTGGGTGCACTTCTTTCAAGAGAGTTTGTCTGAGACTCAATTGGAGTAGTTTTACCAGTTAGAAGATTCCAACATTCATACCTAGGAGGACTTTGCCACCGCTTTCTACCGTCAATATCAGTACAGCGCCGATCTGGCACCAACTAGAGTTCACTTACAAGGAATGACCATGGGTTCCAATGAAGGTTTCAAAGAATATGCGCAAAAATGGAGAGACTTGGCAGGTAGAGTGCAAACACCATTGACTGATAGGGAGTTGGTGGATATGTTCATGGGAACATTTAATGGACCATATTTCAACTTACTAATTGGTAGCTCATCATTCGATTTCACTTAGTTAATTCTTATTGGTTAAAGGATTGAGAGCGATATTAAAAGTGGAAAAATTCCCATGGCCTCCGCCTCTACATCCAATACTGTGAAAAAGCCCTTTATTGGCAAAAAGGAAATGAATGTTGTATATGGGTCAAGGGGCCATATCAAGAAAGACCACCACCAATCTGTTAATGTGGTCTTAATCTCCAATCGACCCTCTACTCAAAGACAACAACAAGCCAACCGTCAAAGACCTGAGGTTCCAAGAAGACAATTCATAAAGATTAACATGTCGCTATCCCAAGGCTTGCAACACCTGTTGAAGGCTAACTTGGTAACATTGCGTGACCCGCCATCAAATCCCAATGTTTCATCTCCGAAATAAAATCCAAACGCTAAATGTGCCTATCACTCCAACAACCCCGAACATGATACAAATCAATGTTGGGCTCTGAAATGCAAGATTCAAGACCTCATCGACAACAAGACTATTGAGTTTGATACACCTACAACTCTGAACGTTATAACTGCACCAATGCTAAATCATGGCAAAGGTGTCAATGCAATTGGAGACACTATTTTTGTTTCCTTTGTTGAAGATTTGACTACTCAACTGACCATTGTTAAAAAAAATTGCTGAGATCTGGGGTTTACCCTGATTGTTTAAAAGACTGTAATTGATGTGCAATACAAAATAATGGATGCGAATGGCTAAAAAAAGATGTTCAACACCTGATAGATATTCATGAGATCATGTTTGAAAGAACTCCGACAATAAAAAGTTTGACTGAAAAAACTGAAGACATATCCATCATAACCATTTCCAACAAACCTATTAGGATCTCTTCAAAAGGTCCTATCAGGATTTCCGAGGAACCGAGGATTGCCCCCTTGATAATTACAACTTCGAGGCCAATTCCTTATTCTTCCGATAAGGAAGTCCCTTGGAATTGTGGTGCTAAAATAAAATACCATGGGATTAAGCAAGACTCCTGGATTAATGAAGACACAACTGATGATGTTACCAATATTGTTGGTTCTAGCAAGATGACAAGGACAGGGAGAATATTCTCTCCTAACATTTCACCTCTAACCACCACAACTACACCTGTTCGTATTACTGTTGACAAGCCTAATACTGATGCTAGGGGCAAAGAAAAGATGAGCGAGCCTACCGGGAAGGAGGCACCTGCCAAAGACATTACTGCTGAGGAACCCTCCATCCAAGAGATGGAGGAGATTTTGAAAATTATAAGGAAGAGTGATTATAAGACAGTAGAGTAGTTGGGGAAAACCCCCTCCAAGATCTCTATGTTATCTCTATTACTTTGCTCTAATGCGCATGCTTAAGCCTTGATAAAATTTCTGAAGAAAGCTCATGTTCCTCAAGAAACTACAGCCGATCAGTTTGACAATTGTGTATCGAGCTTGACCGTCGATAACAGATTGGGATTCTCGAATATTGATTTAACTCCAGTCGGAAGAAATCACAACAAGGCTTTGCATGTCTCTATTTAATGCAAAGGAACCACTTTAGCCCATGTATTGGTGGATACTGGGTCCTCTCTAAATATCTTACCCAAGGGTGACCTAGATCGGTTAGATTGCGAAGGTTTGGTGTTGAAGCCAAGTGACATAGTGGTAAGGGATTTTGATGGATCAAACAGGATGGTACATGGAGAGGTTGACCTACCCATCAAAGTTGGTTCTCAAAATTTCAACTCGACTTTCTATGTAATGGACATCCGTCCTGCCTACTCTTGCCTACTTAGACGCCCTTGGATACATGGGGTAGGAGCAGTGACTTTTACACTTCATCAAAACCTGAAATATTCGATCAAGGGAAAGATTATTACCGTCTATCGTGAAGAAGAGTTTATCGTTAGCCATCTGAATTCATTTAAGTATGTTGAGATGGATGGTGAGTTCATAGAAACTCCTTGTCAAGCCTTCGAAGTGGTTTCTCCCATGGTTGTTGCTGCCAAGGTCATTCATGATGTTCCAAAAGCTGTTAAAGATGTGTCGAGGATGGCTTCCCTCAAAGATGCTTGTGTTGTGATTAAAGATGGAGATTCTACTATTTGGGGACAACTCCCTGACATCCCTTTCAAATCAGATAAGTGTGGGTTGGGTTTCACTGCCAAAGCTCAAAAGGAGGTCAGACAGGCTCGCATATGAAAACCACATATTCGCGTCAGTAATCATGTAGTGAATGCTCTTGAAGTCTCCAACAATGATTGTGATTTTGATGATTGGATCTACCCGACTTCCGGTGAAGGACTCAAAAACAGGCGTGCCAAGGATTTCATTCACATCTCCTTCGACAAGGAGTAATTACCATTTACTGTTTTTATCCATTCAAGAAATTTGTCTGTAATTTTATTGAAACAATGACTTTAATCCATGTGCCTTACTCGGGGAACCACGGTCCATTTGTTAAGGGTTTGTTTATTTCCATATGCCATGTGATCATTTAATGAAAAACATTAGACTCTTTTGCATTCAAATTTTGTGCTCATTGTCTTTCTTTCATTTTATTGCATTTTCAAAATAGCCATGTAATATTACATGCACACACACATTTGTAGATCCTCATCCACTATGGATCTCATTGACAACGAATCTTCTATTTCCAGCTATGACTTTGAACACCCAATCAACCAAGCCGAAGACTAAGATAAATAAGATTGTGAAATACCAAGGGAATTAGCCAGACTTCTGATGCAAGAGGAGAAATCCATTCAACCTCATGAAGAGCCAGTTGAAGTGATCAACCTAGGTACTAAGGAAGACAAGAAAGAGGTCAAGATCGGGGCCAACTTGGAAGACAGTATCAAAGGCAGATTAGTCCAGATGTTACATGACTATGTTAAAGTGTTTGCTTGGTCGTATACAAATATGACAGGGCTGGATACTGATATTAGGGTTCATCGTCTACTGACGAAGGAAGATTTTCCTCAAGTCAAGCAAAAAGTGTGTCGTATGCGGCCAGACATGTCTGAAAAGATAAAAGTTGAGATAATGAAGCAATTCAATGCAGGTTTTCTGGATGTGACATCATATCCTCAATGGGTGGAGAATGTAGTCCACGTGCTAAAGAAGGATGGAAAGGTCCATATGTGCGTAGACCATAGGGATTTGAATAGGGAAATCCCCAAAGACGATTTCCCACTACCATATATTAATGTCTTGGTCGACAACACTGCTCAAAATAAAGTTTTCACCTTCATGGATGGATTCTCCGGTTACAACCAGATAAAAATGGCTCCCGAGGACATGGAAAAAAACCACTTTTGTTACACAGTGGGGCATTTTTTGTTACAAGGTCATGCCTTTCGGTTTGAAGAATGCAGGAGCAACCTAACAACGAGCTATGGTAGCCCTATTTCATGATATGATCCATCATGAGATAGAAGTCTATGTAGATGATATGATTGCAAGTTCGCAAACTAAGGAATAACACCTTGATCATCTTTACAAGATGTTTGAGAGATTGAAGAAATACAAGCTAAGGCTGAATCCCAACAAATGCACCTTTGGGGTAAGGTCTAGAAAGCTCCTGGGTTTTATCGTCAGTGGAAAAGGTATTGAGGTCAACCCTGCAAAAGTCAAAGCCATACAAGAAATGTCGGCTCCCTATTTTGAGAAGGAGGTCAGGGGTTTCTTAGGCCGACTCAACTACATTGCTCAGTTCATATCTCATTTGGCTTCTACTTGTGAGCGAATCTTCAAACTCTTGAAAAAAGATCAAGTAGTCAGATGGAACGACGACTGCCAAGCAGCCTTTGACAAGATCAAGGAGTATTTACAAGAACCTCCCATCCTGATGCCTCTAGTTGAAGGAAGACCTCTGATTATGTACTTGACTATATTAGAGAATTCAATGGGGTGTGTGTTGGGCCAACATGACGAGTCTGGCCGAAAAGAGCATGCAATATACTAACTGAGCAAAAAATTTACCGACTGAAACAAGATATTCACTACTTGAGAAAACTTGCTACGCTCTGGCATGGGCTGCTCTCCAGCTAAGACAGTATATGTTGACTCACACCACTTTATTGATTTCAAATAAGGATCATATCAAGTACATCTTCGAGAAGCCAGCTCTCTCCCGACGAATAGCTAGATGGCAAATGATCTTAACCGAATATGATATCCAGTATACTACCCAAAAAGCCATCAAAGGAAGTGTGGTAGCAGATCATTTGGCCCATCAGGATGTTGATGATTACAAATCCATGAACTTTGAATTCCCAGACGAGAATACCATGCTAGTAACTGACTGTGAAAATCCTGGACCGTATGATGGACCTGAACAAGGATCCCAATGGACTATGGTTTTTGATGGGGCTTCCAATGCTTTGGGTAATGGAGTTGGTGTTGTGATTATTTCTCCTGAAGGTTGACATACACCTTTCACCGCTAGATTGTGCTTCGACTGTACAAACAACATGGCTAAGTATGAGGTGTGTATCTTAGGCTTAAAGGCTGCTATTGACCTAAGGATTAAGTTCTTGGACGTATTCAGAGATTCAACTATAGTAATCAGACAGGTCAAATGAGAGTGGGATACTAAGCATCCTAACCCGATTCTGTACAAAGAACTTGTGTTAACCCTAATCCCACACTTCGAGGAGGTCACCTTTGAACACGTCCCTAGAGAAGAAAATCAGTTGGCATATGCCTTGGCAACAATGTCTTCCATGTTCAAAGTCACTTGGGACAATGAGGCCCCTAGAATTACAATTGAAATATTTGAAGAACCTGCACACTACAATGAGCTTGACACTGATGAAGATAAGCCTAGGTATCATAAGGTGAAGAGATATCTTGAGGCACAAGAGTATCCTGAAGGAGTCTCCATCAATGATAGGAAATTCTTGCAAAGATTTTCAGCCAAATTCTTTCTAAGCAATGGAATCATGTATAAGCGCAACCACGATTCGACTCTACTCTGTTGTATGGACAAGAAAGAGGCATATAAAATCATGGAAGATCTGCATGATGGTATCTTTGGGACTCACTTTAGTGGACACACTATGGCCAAGAAGATTTTGAGGGCTGGTTACTATTGGTCAACAACGGGAACTGATTGTCACCACCACTAAAGAACTTGCCATACATGCCAAATCTATGTTGATAAGGTCCATGTACCTCCAATTCCCTTGAATTTCATTACTGCTCCGTGGTCATTTGCAAAGTGGGGAATTGACATGATTGGAGAGATCAAACCTAATGCTTCCAATGGACACCGATTAATCCTCATTTCCATTGATTACTTCACCAAATGGGTCGAAGCTGCCTCGTATGCCTCAGTCACAAAGAATGTTGTAGCCAGGTTTATCAAACATAACCTCATATGCCTTTACGGTATCCTTGAAAGAATCATATCAACAATGATATGATTACAGAACTTTTCACTCAGTTCAAAATCAAGCATCACAATTCTTCTCCGTACAGACCTAAGATGAATGGTGCAGTGAAAGCTGCCAACAAGAACATAAAGAAGATTGTGAAAAAGATGGTGGTAACCTACAAATATTGGCATTAGATGTTACTATTTGCTCCTCATGGCTACCGTACTTCGGCTCGAACATCAACTGGGGCAACTCCTTTCTCTCTAGTTTATGGAATGGAAGTTGGCCTGCCTATTGAGGTTCATATTCCTTCCCTAAGGATTATTAAAGAAGAAAACTTAGGCGAAGATGAATGGATTCATACTAGGTTGGATCAATTGAACTTGATTGACAATAAGAGATTGGTTGCTGTTTTTCATGGTCAAATGTATCAAAAGCGTATGATCAAGGCTTTCAACAAAAAGATCAAGCCTCAAGTATATCAAATTGGCGACTTGGTAATAAAGCACATCATTCTCCCTCAAGGCGATCCCAGGGGCAAATGGACTCTCACACACGAAGGGCAATTTGTTGTTAAGAAAGTTTTCTCTAGTGGTGCCATGATGCTGACTACTATGGACGATGAAGATTTTCCGTATCCTGTGAACGCGGACATAGTCAAAAAATACTACGCATAAAAATGACCTGCTAGGTTGACATACCTGGGAAAAAATAAGGGCATCCCGGTGAACCAAAGAGGTTTGGGCAAACGTTAGGGATATATACAAAAGATTGTACACCCGGCAAGTTGAAAACTTGAAAGGGCGGCTTTGGCAAAAATGGGTATCCTGGTGGACTGAAAACCCGAAAGGGTGGTCCAGGCAAAAGTTAAGGATTAAACTGTAAGACTATGTCCCGTGGAATCTCTACATCCAGCTTTATTACCAAGGTCCAAGTTCAATGGTCCAAGATCAATTCAATTAACTTCTTTCAATGCCAAGGGATGATGTTCGAAGATAGGGGCAATAGCGGGGTTGGAACTCAATGAGATCACTTCCACATGGCTATTATTCTTGTTTTCACTTCGTATTCCTTTCATTCTTTCGAAGATTTCCTCTTACTAGGATCTTTGTCTCCTTGTACACAAACTCCTATTTATGGGAAAAACATCAATACAAATATACTTTGAAGTGCAAACATTTTTTTCTTCTGTTTTGAGTGCAAAAGTGTCCAATGACTAAAAATTGAATGAACATATGCATATGAACATGATTAACATTTAACAAATGTATGCATAAAAACATCAATAACCATTCCTTAAGGATTTGGGATATCCTCAGAGTTATTTCAATAAAACTCTCCCCACTGAGTTAAGTTCGTACATCCAGAGTTCCAATCTCTTAGAAACCCTCTCCCCAACTGAGTTGGTCTTAAAAAAGAAGCCTCGTGGAGTTCTTCCTAAAGAATTCACTTCCCCATTAAGTCATCAAATATTCTCTTCAACAAGGTTTAGTTCCCGAATAAACTACAAATTCCCCAATACAAGTCTTTTCCTCATACCATTACAAATCAATGGACAAGACCTCTAATCCCCAACGGAGTCGTTACTATCCCCAAAAGTTGTTGTGAAGCCTAAAATCTGACCAAATAACATTTAACTTTCATCCTCCCGAGCAAGTTGCCGCGAAGCCTGGAATCCGACCAGATAACAGTTTAACTTCATCTAAGTTGCTGTGAAGCCTGTAATCCGACCAGATAACAGTTTAATTTAAGTTACTATGAAGCCTGGAATCTGACCAGATAGTAGTCAACTTCATCCTACAAATAAAGTTGTTGCAAAGCCTGGAATCCTGACAGATAACAGTTAAACTTCATCTTCCCCGGTAAGTTTCTATGAAGCCTGGAATACGGCCAAATAACATTTAACTTTATTTTCCCCACCAAGTCATGACGAAACCTGGAATCCGACCAGATAACAGCTAACTTTTATTCTCCCCAGTAGAGAAATGGACAACTAAAACTCTTGAACTTTATTCCCCAAGCAGAAATCAACAATCACCGCAGAGTTTTCTTAAGCAAAGTCAATGTTCCCCAACGGAAGTCTCCTCAAACAACAAAGTAGGAATCCCCAGCAGAAACCCTCTAAAAAAGGTTTGAAGATGCACATACTCTTCATCCCCAATAAAAATATGGGGTTTAACTTCCCAAAAACTCCCCAGCATTTATGAAGGATTTATTTTCCATACAAAGATACGCTTCAACAATATTTCATATTCATACATCATACTACATACATGAAAAATGCATACAACATAATATCATTTATTTTGAGAACATCATTACGCCATGCATACATCTGCATGCAACTAACCCTCTTCCTTAGAGGAAAAATCAGTCAATAAAACAAAAGTCCTCTTCTGGATAGATTTACTTCTTCCAGTTAATGATAGACAATCAACAATCCTATTCTGGATGGCCTTACTTCTACTAGTTAATAATAGGAAACCAAAAGGCCTCTTCTGGTTAGATTTGTTTCCCCAGTGAAGTCACCATCATAAGACCTCTACTGATTAGATTTATTTCTCCTAGTTAAAGACAGGCAAAAGACATCTATCGTTTCAGTATAAATTGACAAAGGATTTATTCTGATACTTCTTCCAGTTTCTACCAACAGTCACTTTGGATGGCATCTATAAGCTCATCTCCAAAAAACTCTTCATCATTTATCCAAATGGCATCTTTAAGCCCATTCCCGACATAATCAACTAACACATCATCGAGTGCAAATTTCTGGGCACTTTAGTGTTCAATCATCTTTCACCTTCAAGTCACGAATAAAGGACCCGCCAATCTAACTCTTCAGGTTTAAGAAGATTGAACATGGGAAGGTGTTGTACCCAAAAATTTTCCCTCTCATTTCTTAAGACATTTCCCAAAAGATCTTCAATAGCTCAAGCTTGCACAAGGATTGACTAGGTCAAGACATCTCCTCAACACTGATGCCTCAAATTAGGGTTTGAATTTTCACAAGGACAATTGGACTTTTAATGCCTCATATGACTTTCATGGATCATTGTAGACTTTCAAGATTGCTCATGTCAAGTTTCAAGTCTTGCAGTTCAAATTTGCTCAGCCAATTGATCAGATGACCTAAAATCAGTTGTATTTGGTAAAAAGTCAACTTTGGTCAACTTACAGTCAAACTTCAAGATTTTTGACCCATATCAACATTTTGAACTCATATGTATCATTTGATCAAGTTTGTATCACAATTCCCCAAGAAAATTACTCAGATCATCAAAAGGGTAAAATGGTCAAAATTAGGGTTTTGACTAATAAGGCTTGATTTTTAACTTTTGACCTAATACAAGACTTATTGGTTTGAAGCATGATATAAATGATTCAAATGCATCATCTTGACCTAATTGTATGGTTCAGTTTATTTCCCAGGATTACTTGATTGATATTTGAAATTTGGTCAACTGATGAAAAAGTCAACTTTACACTAAAAAGTCAAACTTTGAATTTTTGATCAAAATTAAGTTTCAAAGATCAAATTTCATCAAGACATGCAAAGTTATGAAATTTTATCATCAAGAAATCAAGAAAGTCAAAATTCATTTTGAAAAGTCAAAGTTTCCATGACTTAAAATTTTTTTAAAGTGTTTTAAGTCTTATTTTTTCTTGACTTCATGCCAATTTTTCACCAAGATTCAAGATGATTCAAAGGAAATTTACAACATGAAAGTTGTATATCTTGATGATATCTACAACTTTTCTTCACTGATCAAGTTCTATAAAATTTTGGATTTTGAGTTATGAATTCATAAAGTCATGCACTCTTGATAAAAACACTTAGTGAAAATTTGACCTAGTTAGGCAGATTTTTGGTACCAACTTCATGGCAACTTTTCACATAGTTCCAATTGGATTATTCAAAAATGAAAATACATGAAGGTTATAGGGGATGTTACAAGCTTTCCAAAATGTCCCAGAACTCATTAAGATCATTCTTGAGCTAGGATAATCGAAGAGATAAAGTTAGGGTTTCATTCTTGATTTACAAGGCAGAATTGTGAAGAACAATGGATCAAATCTCTATTCATGATGCATAATATTTAATTTTCAGGCCTCTAACTTATGTTTCAATCCATAACTAATGGTTTACACAATTGATTGATCCCTTATCCAAGTGATTCAAGCATTGTCCAAAGCAATTTGCCATTTTGGGAAGAAAGTAACATATCCATTCTTGAAAAGCAAGCTTTATGCACAAAGTAAATGCATTGAGATCATAACTTATTTGATCTAATTACACTCCATCTACAAAGTCAAAGGAATTGTGTTTAAAGTGGTTAACAACCCTATGAACAAAGGTACAAGGCATGGAAACATGTTTTGTCAAGAAAATCACATGTTAAGTTTAAACATGGATTTTGAATTCAGATCAACTGGAGCACTCCAAACCTTTTGATTATAAATAGAGACACTAATTATGAGCTAAGACACGAGATTAGAAGCCCTCAAACTCCCTCAATCCAGAAATTACATAAAACCTCCATTTTTGTGTCATTTCTGACTTTGAAAACCCAACTCATAATTCCCTCGTGCATTTCTTGGCCAAACCATTCACAAAGCTTCTAATACACATATAGAGGTTATCCCAATCCCTATTTTCAAACTATAACATAATCTTCCTCATCCTCCATAACAAAAAATAAAGGTATGTATCTTGACTTCTCCAGGCCATTTCAGTTACTCTCAGCTCGAGCTAAGCACTGCATTAGCTTCCTAGGGACTCAAGGAAGCTAAACTGATCACTGCAGCAACTTGAACCAAGCTCATTTGTAGAACACGATTTCCAGTTTTGAGGTAAATTTTATGAATTTCAATCTATTCATATAGGCATTGTTAGCTTTCCATTTTCAAAGATAAAATGTAGACATTATTTCCCTAAAGCTGACCATGTCTTTAGATTTCATTTATATTGCATAAGTGATGTGAATTTTGAAGTTGAACTTCCTGGAAAAAAATCAGGTCAGAATTTGGTACCAATAGAAACTCGCATTCATTTTTTATTTATAATTTAAGTTATTTACATTTCTGGAGTCGTGATGAAATTTGAAATAAGTTTGATGTTTACATTTTTGCAAATGGTTGAGAGATGAAGAAGTTACAGGGTTTAAATTCATGATTGGTTATGGCGCGAGATTGAAGATGAAGCTGGCCATAGGACTTATTTTATTTTAAGTTTAATAGTTGTTGTATTACTAATGGATGAAAAAGGTTACCCCAGTGGCAGCAAGCGCGCGCGTAAAGGCTTTACTATGGAAGGTTATGGGTTCGAGCCCCAACGAAACCTTTTGTGTTTTTTATGTTTTTTCCTTCTTCTTTTTTGTTTCAATAGGTAGCGCATGGGCTCCCTTCAGTTGGGCCTTGGCTCCTGTTACTTCACTAATCCCCCTGCCTGCTAGCAACAACGCAGCCCATTTATTTTTATTTTCTTTTTTTCCTGATTACACAAAAAAGGCATATTGGGCCCTAACATCAAACCAAAATCTATTTTATTTCACATACACCCTAAATCATTTTTACACCCCCCTGAATTAAACTTTTATATTTTTGTTTTCTTTTTCTTTTTCCTTTTTATAATATTATTATTATTATTATTTTTATTAACAAAATCCCAAAAATATTTTTATTTATTATATTAATGTATTTTCATTTTATCATGACAAAAAGACCAAAAATATTTCTCTTAGCAAATCCAATTTCTTTTCTTAAATTTAAATGAATATTAGACTTGGGTTCATTTAATTTTCTCTTTTAATTAAAATTAGTTTAGAACCTAGGATTTTTAATTAATTATATTTTTTATACTAGTTTAATAAAACTAAACCCTTTTCATAAAAAATCCTAAAAAATGTCTTCTTACTTAATTTATTTTTTATTTTCTATTTAATTTAGGTTTAGTTCTCGTTAAATCAACCTACACTAGAAAATTATTTTTATTTCTTTTATTAGTTTAATTACGTTAATATTAAACCTTTTACACCAAAACTCAAACAAAAACATTTCCCTTTCATATTGTCTTCATTATTCTTGTACATTATTTGTTCATATTCAATATGGTTGTAATAGTAATTAGGTTTTAATTATTTGTCATCCCTCCATTTGTATATTTGTACCCCCATCCCCAAATGATGTAATAGCGTAGAATCTTTACATTCCTCAATTTATCGCTTTCAAATATAAATGTTAGTAATTAGGGTTTGTATGGCAAGATAAAATCAATAAGTAGAAAAACCCAATTCAAAGACAAAATTGCATGAAAAACAAAACACTTTGAACACTTGCGCCTCTAGGGTTAACCTCACTTGTTGCCTTGAGAAATAAATAGTCATGTTATGCATGTGGGATGCTTTAGCAAAATAGTTTCAAAAAACAAGATCATAGTCCCTCGATGACCCTTCACTGTTGCCTTTCATAAATGATCTTAGATCCTTACAAAAATTTCTAAAGTATCCTGCAACTTTGCTTTCTATGACTATATGATGACCTACGCCTGTTCCTTCACATCCAATGATAGGGATTCTTACCAATCAATGGAAAGATAGCAATACCTAAAGGAGGAGGGAAAAAACTAAGATTTTTTTAGTAGGTAGAATGTTCATAGTTACTTGCTCACAAACATTTCAAAGTAAAACATCTTTCAAATGCACCAACACTTTCATGAAATATTTTCAAAAGCCAACACTTTGTATGCATTCTTATAGAGACGAGAATCATTACAAAGTTTGCCTAAACGAAGGCACTTTTCAAAAATACTTTCAAAACCAATCACAAACACATTTCAAACAAAGCTTTTAAAAGTGAGCTAGCAACTAAGAGCCTATAGATAACTACGAACGAAAAGGGTTCTAACACCTTCCCTTTTCAGAACCTACCCCCTGAACTCAAGAAAAATTCTCAAAAGGTCTTTATTGTTATTTTCACCCTTTTCTTTATTGGATAAAATAAAAGTCGGTGGTGACTCTTGCTATCCACAACAATTGTGATAAAACGCAAAACAACCAAGTCAGTTCTCCCACTCTATTACAGATTGGGTTGCTACAGACATATACTTCTTGATGATTATCTATTAGTTTCTAGATTCTAGAGATAGATTTGGAGCTAATATTCATTGTGGGTATCAGAGCTTAATGCCTCTGTTTTTTTTTTTGTGATGAGACATTGTCGATGCGAGCAACATGATTGTCTTTAGTGTTGTTAAGGTAGGTTGAGAGATCACCTCCAATAATACAATAGGTCTCTCTACTTTGGGTTAGAAATGACTTAGGGTGTGAGAGATGCTTGATGATTTTGATTAGTATTGTAGGTTGAGTATAATTGGTCGATAATTTTAATTTTGTGTGGAGTGGATTATATGCATGATTGATAAGTCTCTTCTCCAAAGAATGAATTCTTTACCCGTTAATAACTTTTAATTCCCGCATCTACCACTTTAAACCCATTCAAAACCAAACGCATTAACGAAATATTTGTCGAACGACAATTCAGTAGAATTAATCTTTATGGAGACGATAAGATATAACCTATGAAAATACTTACTTTTTCTTGCCGCTTTACCGCTTCAGCAAAATGGCGTTGTTGTCGAGGATTGGTGTTTTTATTGGATCACATTGTAATAGTTTCTTTGTTTTTGAGATTTGCACATAATGTTCATATTGTTTATATTGTGTAATTAGAAACTTGTTTAGATTGATACTTGTGTATGCTTACAAAATTTGGGAATTTTTACATGTTTTCAATACTTGTAAATTTAGTGGATATGTTTGTTTCTCTTTACGTTTTCTAAGTGTTTGGTTAGGTTTCGTCGTCGGTAAGGGCTAACCATGTAAAGAAGAAACTTGGAGAAGTGTGTATAAATAACAGGTGGAGAGCTTACGACATAAAACAAGCATGTTTTATTGTTTTTAGTTTCTTTGTTATTTTTATTATATTAGTATAGTTAGTATGTGAATTGATTAAACAAGTTGAAATTAGACTCGTTCTTAAAATTTTCAAATCTTCACTTTTCAACTTGTTTAATTTAATTTCACAAGATCTTTTAGTACATGGTAGTATAATTAATTATTTTGTTGTTGTTTGGAGTCAAATTTTAGTTCGATGGCTTGAAGTCGCAATTGGTGATTTTTTAATTTTGAGTATTTCAACTTGCAGATGTATGACAATGATACTGTTTAGAATTTTGTACACTCCAAGTACTCGTTTATCCCTTTCTAGAATATAGCATGTTTAGGAGATTTTTCTTTTGTACAAAATTTCATGTCTTTTTGCCATACTTGTTCATTCTTGAATCACTTTAGGACAAAACCATTTTTGTAAGGTTGTTTCCATTGTTTACTATATGCAGGAGACCAACTTTCTTGGTAACTCGGTTTTATTATATTTAATCGTATATTTGTATTGAACATGTATGAAAGCATGAAAATGATCGAGGCATTTTTGTATTTGAGCATAACCACCTTCTAAAAGTATTTTATCACGTGAGTGTGCGTACATTTCTTATCCCTTTGAGCCTTAATGTTATGATCCATATTTTTACAAAAATGTTGAACTTGTAAATAACTAACTAGTTCTTCATTTTTTTTTATGGATCTTGAATTTGTTTCTTAAAATACTTGACCCTTCAACTTTACTTTGTGGTTTGTTTTCTTTTACTTGCCTTAGAAAGTTAGGGAGCATTCACACTTCATGTTAGGTTGTATTCAAGTTGGGGAGAGCACTTGTTTGTTTGCTCATGTGTTATTTACATTGTGGATTGAAAATAAATAAGTGGCTAGAAAAAGAAAAGAAAAAATGTGAAAAAGGAAAAGAAAAGAAAAGAGAAAGAAAAAGAAAATGAAAAAAAAGAGTGTGTTTGAATAAAATCAAGGTTGTACCAATGAGCAAAGTGAGAGGGTGAATACAAATTATTTTTTATTGTTTGAATTCGTGTGATTAAATGTTCCCATCGATTTAGGCAATTTTGTTTAGTTAGCCTTAGGATCAACCATTCTTTGTTAACCGGGCCCAATTACAACCCTTGAAAAGTCCTCTTGATTCTTGCTTTTATATTATTGAATATGAGTTTTTTCTCTATGAGTGCATAATTTAACTTGATGTTAACTTTATTTTTGGGTGAGAGTAAAAGTCTCATTGTTTTTGTTATTCATCTACCAATGAATTGTGTGCTAGGTGTGATTCATTTTTGAACTTTGTATTGTTTTAGAATTTATGATATGTGGTTTGTATTTAGGAGTTGTTTTGTTTTCATACTATCATTGTAGGATTGTTTAAAGTGTTTACTTTGCTTGTGTGTTTTTAATTTGAACCATACATTTATTTTCTGTTTTCAAAATTAGTTAATTTGTGATTCTTTGATTATCATCTTTTGTTTCTTTAAGTTGTTTGTTTTGTGTGAGGACAAACAATAATTTAAGTTGAGGAGAGTTTGATGAGTTCTAAATGATTGTGAATTTGAGTGTGAATAATTAACATTCATCGGCTTAATTCACTTGATTTTTATCAATAAACCTCAACTTTAGTATATATCTGATATAGTTTATGTTATAGTATATATATTGTGTTATCGTGTAAATATCATTGAGTTTAATTGATTTTATCTCATTTTTTAGGTATTAAAGCATTTATATTTAGGAATTGTTAGATAGAGCATTGAATAAGCTTTCCAATGCTTCTGACCGTGTGCAAATTGGAGTTACGGTTCTTAAGTTATGACCGAAATAGTATTGATTTTTTCAACTTACTGTCAGGCAGCGCCCCGAGAGTGCCGGGCAGTGCAGAGGCACTCCAGAAACGTGAAAATACACTAAAAATGTTGTTTTAAGCGTCGGGAGGTGCGGGTTGGGCAGAAACTTGTGGAGACGATATGATAGAACCTATAAAAATACTTACTTTTGCTTGCCGCTTTACCACTTCAGCCGAACGGCGGCCTCAGGCCGCCCATCGTGGTTGGCCTCCTAGGGTTTTAGGGTTATTACGTTATGGTTAGGTTCTTGGATGTTATGAGATTTTTGGGTTGGGGATGAAGATCTCGGTTGAACTTCAATCAGAGATCTGGGTTTCGGTGGCGGTCAAGGGGAGGCTAAGGGTTAAACTACCGGCGGAGGCGATTTCCAGCCGGTGGTGAGTGGTGGTTTTATTGTGAGTCACACGCTGACCACTGGATCTGGTTACCATTGAATGGTCT
Source organism: Vicia faba (assembly GCA_948472305.1). Classification (NCBI taxonomy): domain Eukaryota; kingdom Viridiplantae; phylum Streptophyta; class Magnoliopsida; order Fabales; family Fabaceae; genus Vicia; species Vicia faba. The sequence goes on along the minus strand of OX451735.1, from coordinate 1,496,581,870 downwards.
CCATGTGTACCATTCCACCCTGTATCTCAGTCAACGTGCGATCTTACCCGTTCATTGGGGATACTTTTGTTCAATGTCCTAGGATTAACTCCTGGGGACCCATGTGATCAAAATCCAATGGTCCTAATTGCGCTAGTACACAATAACACCATAGGACCAACCACACTTGAACCAAGCGGACCTCAAATTATTGTATGGGCATGGACCTTTGCTTTTTACACACCCTATATATTATGTTAACTGTAATTCATACCCTTCCTGCGCTATTGGGCTCTAAACCAAATCTGGGATGAGCCCTTACTTTCAACACCCCCTGTATTTATTTAAATAATTATTTTATTTAAATAATTAGTTTATTTAATTGATTTATTTATTTTATTTTAATTATTTAATTTATATATTATATAATTGCTAATTTTCCTCTCATATCATTTTTTTTATCATTTAGCATTAAAATGTTTTTTATTTATCATAAAATAATCATGTTAGTAAAGAAATATTTGACTATTATTAAAAATATTTAATATATTTCTAATAATAAGAAAATAATTATTTATTAACCACTTTTAAAATACTAACATTTTTTCTATCAATTCATCAAACAATTTTTCATCATTCAAACTTATTATTTTCAACCTTCATCATGCATTCAAGACAACTAACCAATCAAACCTAACATTTTTCTACTAACCTAATTCAAATTCAACACTATTTTAAAAAAATGATTGTGAACTTGCTTTCAAATTAAACTTCGAACTACACCCACAACTATGCAATTTTCAAACTCGGAAGAATTTCAAAGAATCATTCGAAAGCATTTACACAATCCATAAAAAAAACTAATCAAACACATACGAACTACGAAATTGGAATCTGATTCTTTGCAAAGAGATACATAGGCATGTGGTTAAAACCAAGGCGAGTCTCTCAACTAAAAAACTAAATATTTTCTTAAACATATGGAAACATTAACTGTTAAATAAAATACCCAATTTATCCCTTAGACCTGAAAAAGGAGCCCCTTGAGAACAAGGGAGATGAAGGGTGCCTAACACATTCCCTTTGTATAACTAACTCACGAATTTAGAATCTCTGTATAAATTAGGATTACCCGTTTTTTCCCCATCCTTAGGATAAAAATTAATGGTGGCGACTCGTATTTTTTGTCGGTTACGACAGTATGTTGAAGGTAAATAATGATTTCCTGGATAATGTTAAATAAAGTCAAAAGATGGATGTTAAATTCATAGATTTCACGGGTTCGAGTAATCAAACTGAAGAAAGTGATTTCAAAGTAGATGAACAGGGAGTGTTGATGTTCCGAGGTAGAATTTATATACCAGATGACCTTGAGTTGAAACAGATAATTTTGGAATAGACTCATCGAAGTAGCTTGAGTATCCACCAGGGGGCTACTAAGATGTATCAAGATTTGAAAAAGATATTTTTGTGGTCCGGATTGAAAAGAGATGTGGCGCAGTTCGTGTATGCTTGTTTGACTTGTCATAAGTCAAAGATTGGACACCATAAACCTGCAGGATTGATGCAACTGCTAGATGTTCTAGAATGGAAGTGGGATAGTATATCAATGGATTTTGTGACATGGTTGTCAATTACTCCAAGAGGGCATGAAAATATTTGGGTGATAGTCGATAGACTGATGAATTCGACTCATTTCATTTCGATTAATATTAATTTTCGTGTACGAAAGTTGGTGGAGATTTACATCTGCATGATTGTGAAACTTCATGGAATTCCGTTGAGTGTTGTCTCTGATAAATATCTGAGATTACTTCTGGATTTTAGGAGAGTTTGCATAATGCATTAGGCTCTAAGTTGAGATTGATTATTGTGTATCATGAACAGACGGATAGCCATATGAAGAGAATTATTTAGTGTTTAGAGGATTTGTTAAGAGCTTATGTCCTTGTGCAAGGAGGTACTTGGGATAGTTATCTTCCACTGATATAGTTCACTTATAACAATATTTTTCATTCCAGCATTGGAATGGCACCCTCTGAGACATCTTTTGGTTAGAGGTGAAGAATACCTTGTTGATATGAATCTGGTGAGAACGTGGTGCTTGGACCTGAGATTGTCCAGTAGACTATGGAGAAAGTGAAGTTAATTTGGGAAAAGATGAAAGCTTCACAGAGTAGGAAGAATAGTTACCATGATATGATAAGGAAGGATCTTGAGTTCAAAAAGGAGACTATGTATTCTTAAGGGTCACTTCGGTGACTGGCGTTGGACGTGCCTTGAAATCGAGAAAGCTTAATCCTTGATTTATCAGTCCGTATCAGATTTCTAAGAAGGTGGGAACTGTTTCTTATAGGATGGCCTTGCCACCTAATATTTCGAATTTGTATGATGTATTCCATATTTTTCAACTTTGAAAGTACATTTCAGATTTATCTCATGTGATTCTGATGGATGACATGGAAGTGTGAGATAATCTTACGGTTGATACCTTGCTTGTGAGAACCGAAGACCGTGAAATGAAAAACTTAAGGGGAAAGGAAATTTCTCTTGTGAAGGTAGTTTGTGGAGGATCTGTCGGAGAAAATGACGTGGGATTTGGAGAGTTAGATGTGAGAGTCGTATCCGGAGTTGTTCGCATCAGGTAATTTTCGAGGACGAAAATATTCTAAGTGGAGGAGAGTTGTAACACCCCGATCTTTATTGGATAATTTTTATAAATTAATCATGTGATGTTGTGCATTTGCATGTGTTGATTGGTCTTTTTATGTTTTGTGATGCCTTGTTGAGGGGTAGTTACCTTAGAAAATATAGAAAATAAGGTATTAGGGGTGTATGACCAAAAGTGTAGAGGCATAGGGGTGAAGGGAGAGTGTTATTGGAATATTAATATTAGAATATTAGAATAATAATTATATTGATAATAATTAAGTAATTAATTTTCTTAATTATTATAATGAGGAATGACATAAGTGGAATAAGATAATAGGGGTCTAGAGGTTAAATTAGTAAAAACCATGAAGGGAAGAATCACTTTAGTTTTCAGTGATCGTAGAAAATTGAGAAGAAAATAGAAAGATCGTGTTTTGGGAGAAGAGGAAGCACGAAAGATAGGAAGAGTTAGGGCTAAGAGAACCTCCATTAGAGCGCCTTCGAAGAACGTCGATTAAGGGAAGGGTGGGGTTTTATATTGCTTAGGGATTGCATAATATATATGGGTGGGTAGTTGTTAATCTCCATGGTTATTATCTTTGTTGTTTATCTTTGATGTAATGGATGTGTCGATGTTTTCTTTGTGTATGAAATTGTATGAATTCATGTAAGTGATTGCAAATTTTGGTGAATTAATAGTTGATATTGGTGTATATAAATAGGAATTAGGAATTGAAACTTGGATTGTGTATTGTGTAGAATTTAGGATTGTTTGGTTGTAGGAGTAAGTGATTTTCATAATTGGAAAATAGCAAAAAAGTGCTTATGCACTGGGTGTAACCGGTTACCAGTTTTGAGGTAATCGATTACCACATATAAAATAGAGGCGTGGAAGTTGGTTATAGTGGGTGTAACCGGTTACTAGATTTTGGGTAACCAGTTACCAGAATAAAATACTGGTGTTGCAAATCTGGGTACATGGGGTTTAACCGGTTACCAGTCTGAGGGTAACCGGTTACCACTCAGTCTAACAGAATGATTTTTAAAGTTTCAAAAATTCTTAACTTTCGTATCGGTTGTCCGATTGATGCATGGTTCGAATGATTGGAAAGCGGGTTTAACGTACTTTATACTAAAATTATTTTCAGTATCAGAATTCCAAATATTTGACGTGTGGACACGTGTTTTGTATGTACGATGTTGTGTTGATTTTGGAATGTTGTAAATGCAGTGTGAATGGTTGTTATATATATGGATTATTATTGCTTCATGTTTGATAGGTAGATGTTATGTGTTGGCCCGTAGTGGTGAAGTGCATCGATCATGGTGAAGGTCTATATGCATATTGTTTTTGTTATATGAGTTATACATATGTCATGCACACATTTATGTACAAATGTGGGATTATTGTGTGCCCAAGTGGAGTGTGAGCTATATATCTGGGTTCTAATTGAGAATCGTATCATCATGTGCTCGGTGGGGTGTGAGCAATGAGGATTGATCGTGTTCCAGTAGAGTATAAGCGATGAGGATTGGTCGTGTGATTGGTGGGGTGTGAGCAATGTACCTGAATTCCGACGGGAATTAATTGGTGGGTTCTTATGAGTCAAAGGTACCACATGCATTGAGTTGAATATTTAAGTCTCATTGCATTGCATATCATACCATGTTGTGTTGTTGATTAGGTAATGTGAATTGTCAGATTATTCACGAATGCATCAAATTATTATGTGTGAATAGATGATTGAGTGGGTGATTAATAATTATGTGCTTATATATATATATATATATATATATATATATATATATATATATATATATATATATATATATATATATATATATATATATATATATATATATATATATATATATATATATATATATATATATATATATATATATATATATATATATATATATATATATATATATATATATGCATTCTTTATGTGATTTAGAATCTCACCCTTCTATTGGAATGATACATTATATGGCATCGTGCAGATATTTAGGAGTAGCTCGGGATGTAAGTTAGACGAGGAGATTGCCTCTTATTACGTAGATGGAGTTGGTGACTACTCTTATACGTAACACTGAGGGAATTGTGTTTGTTTTGTCTATGTTGAGAGTAAACTTATGTGTAAATCCATTTGTTGGATTTATTTGGTGATTTATGTTAATCTTGGATTTTTTATGATTATAACTCATGTTAAAGAGTTAAGACTAATTGTTGTTGATGTTTCCCACTGTTAATATAGCCATTGAAGTTCAAACATGAAAAATATGCGAATCATGTTTTAATATGTGTTACGTATTCTATTACATGAGTATGCTTGGTGATTGAAGGTGACATACTAAATGTTTAAATTGTTTTAATTTACTTTGAATTTTAATTATTTATGCGGAGAAATTTAGGGTGTTACATAGAGTGCTTCGGGGTCGGACCCTATTTCATCCAAAGAACATTGACTTATCCTCTAAAGTAAGATTGCTCGTATCTAACCAATATGTCTGAACGTATTCTGAAGGAAGAATTTGTAGCATTAACTTGGTATACTTAGTGTGACTTTGATGTTTTGGCCTTCGGAGGAAGCGGTCATTGGGATGCTGTTTGTTCTAACCAACAACACAAGGAAAACCATCGACAGAAAGAAAGTGTTTGCAATCTTACACTTCAAAAGATAAGTACCTGTAGGAAATACATACAACTTTTATCTCTCTTATTGGGACAAGGGAAGTTTTTCTCCCCCTTAATTTCCCCGGTTCTCTGAATAACAAGGTGATTCATCTAGTGAGAATCATGGTGAGGAAAAACTGGGCTCTATTTTCTACTAAGGGTAATATATCATATGCTCAAGCATCTTTATCGACATCTCAAAGGGGATTAGAGTATATGCGCCTTGAGAATGCTTCTCTGACTCAAATTTTGGTCGAATGTACGACTGCCGGCCTTGAGGTTATTTTGCAATTGTTTGAAACCGTCTTGCATCAAGTGGAGCACACCATCCCTTGCGTGTTTCGAGGGAGCTGGTTTGGTCATATCAAATGGTAAAAGATGGGAAGGTTGTATCCTTGTTGGAGTTGTCCTGCCTTTTTTTTGTACTTTATGCCAAGTACTTTACAATAAAAGAATATATGTGAATATATTTGTAATGAAGCTTTTTGTTACGTGTTTGAGGTATATTAATGTGGTCCTGAGTGTAGAGCTCTAGATTTCTTGCAAACTTATGAGGTCTTCCCTTGAATTTTATTAGACGTTGCTCGGGTCCTTCCCAATCAATTGTCGAATCCCTTTCTACACCCACGTGAAAACCCGGTATGGGGTCGACGTGTGGCTGACCTACCTCATATTCTAGATGGCTAGCTTCAAGATGGGGGTAGGCGGTTACTACATGTGTAGAGTTTGTGAAGAAGATATTAATCATCTATCTTAAATTAGGTTTGATGAAGACAAATTCTTATCAAAGAAAAAAATTGGAAGTCAAAGTTCAAGTGATCATAAGCTTTAAAAATAAAGGAAATATTTTAGATAATTAATCATGATTAAAGTATGCATTCTAACTCATAATATATCTGTTAAGATGCTTAAGAAAATCATATCAATTTTCATCTATAAAACCTATGAACATCATGCATGAAAATCTTTGAAACTAAGCTATCAAAAGTTGATTTCTTCACTTTTTAAATCAGGTAATTGGTTTCTTGATTTAAGTAATTGTTTACATGTTGATTCTGTTTCAAATTTTTAAATGTTGGAAGAGTGGTAACCAGTTACACTCTGTTGGTAATTGGTTACACATTGTAAAAATATGACTTTTCATAAACCAACATCTTTCTAAATCATGTCAAAGCCTCATGGAACCATTTCAAACATGTTCGTACATTCATAAAGGTTCCTAAGGATGTATATAAAGGTCTACACATAAAAATATCAAGACACCAGTTTCATTAATCATTTTACACCAATTCAAACTTTTTTTAATTTGTTCATACCATTTTAAGTTATGTAACCTTATGCATAATTTCATATATCTAAAAGGTTTCATTAAACATTTTTGAACACTTACATATATAAGTTTGAGGTGTGATCAAGAGAAAGAGAAGAACATGTTATCCATCTTGGAAATCATTTCAAGAGCAATTGTATCTCAAATCATTTAAAGTGTATTATGACTTAATCATCTAGTTTGTGATGATAAGTTTTTATAAGAGGTCCTTTGAATTGGGTTGATTCTAAATCTTCCATAACGTTTGGTTTTTGTAAAAAGGTTCTTCAAATTGGGTTGATTCAAAGTTTTGTAACTGGTTTTAAATTGAGAGTCGTCACCCTTAATTTTTATTTTTAGGAAGGGAATATAAAGGATAACCCTAATTTGATTAGAGATTCTAAGTTGCTTGACTCATTCTTAGATGAAGGGAAGGTGTTAGGCACCCCTCCCTCATCTACCTTGTTCACAAGGATACTAGGGTTTAGAATTACGTCTTAGGGAATAGGGTTTTAATTTTTATTAGGGGAACTTGCCACGATTTTAGTCGTATGTCTATGTATCCTCTTATGAGGAAATCAGAGTCTCAATTCGTAATTTGCAGTTGGTTGGTGTTTTTTATGGATTACAAAGATATTTTGAATTCCCCTTGAACCAAGCCTGGGCATGTGAATAACAGAATTGTTAGAGGAAGTTCGCAGTCGATTTAAAGTATCTCCATAATCCTTTTTGAAAATTTTCTTGGATTTAATTAAATTGTAAAAAAAAAGATTTGATGTTGGTTAGGTATTTTTTAAATATATTAATATATAAAAATCTTTTTAATGCATGGCAAAAAATAATTTTAATGCAACCTTTTATAAAAAAATTATTAAAGAATGAATTAGTAGAAAAAATAAATATTTGAATTTTATAATAATAAAATAATTTCAGAATTTATAAATATAGTAAATATAAAATTATAATAATATAAATAATAAAAAAATAATTTTAATAAAAAATGAAGGGGTGTATTTTCTTTGGGTTAAGTGAAACAGGGGGTGTAAAAAGTAGGGGCCTGAATTCAGATATTGAATTCAGACCCAAAAACGTAGGGGAAGTGTTGCTTGTACACAGTAGCAAAAATAGGGGGTGTATTCAACAAGGGCCCAAGTTCAGATATTGAACTGGGCCCAGTAGCACAGGTGGGGGTATAGTTTAGCATTGGAAGGCAAAAGAAAATGGAGGGAGGCACGTTTAACAGTTGGGCTTGGCCCAAATGTTGTTTCCGGTCCGTTGACAATCTGTGGGGAGGCTTAGAGGCTTATGATGCGCTGAGCATTTATGGATCGTTTGATTCAGATCACATGGCCATGCACGCGTGAACCTTGGGCCTTTGACCAAAAGTGGTGTCATCGTGGGATTGAGAATAAAGGTTGACTTGGGAGTATGCTAAGAGGGATCGTACAGAGGAATGGAAGGGTTATATATTCAATTCCAACACAAATTTCCCATTTTTCACTTCTCTCTTTCTCTCTCTCTCAATCCCATTCTCTCACTCAACAATAACCTTATAGAGAGAAGCTTTGGCTTCTCTCTAGACTCGTTACCCATCGAAAATCGCCTTGGTCGTACCGACCGCCGCAAATTAACCCAAAGCTGCCGTAAAACCCAGGTTTCCGATTAAAGCTCAACCAAAACCTTCAAACCTTAAACCAAACCCTAAGAACCCTAAGGTTCTTATATGAACCCTAACCCTTATATCAACCCAGAAACAAAAACTTTTAAGAACCCTAACCTTCCAACGAAGAACCCTAACCCTAGATGAAAAACCCTAACCCTTGTCTGATGAACCATAACCCTAACCCTAACCTAACCCTAATTTGACCCTAAAAACCCCAAATTGAACCATAATCATACAGTTAAACATCAATCTTAATGCAATCAAAACCCTAAAAGATAAGTATTAAGCTTACCTATATGCAGTGATTCTGGTCATATTTAATCCCTTTATGTTTTTTCGATTCCCCTTCTAATCTCCTTTCTGTTTGACAGGTGCAATGATGATGGCTTGAAGGTGACGGTGGCGGAACACAGATCTAGGGTTTGAGAAGTTGAAACCCAGATATCAAGCAAGAAGATTGATGCACTGATTGTTCTTTTTCTCAAATTTTTTGTTATATTTTTCTCCTCCTTTCTTTAGAATTATTAAGTTTATTTATAGCTTTATAGATTAGATGAATTAGGAAATTATAATAATTTGCAGTTACAAATTAGATTTTGTTAGAAATTAGCTTAGGATGTGATTGAATCTCGATTGTAATTGATTTTGTATTTTTATAATATTAGGGTTTGTAATTTTTATAATGTATCTGGATAATTGTATTTGTAAATTCAGTTAAGTCCTTCCGCAAGATTTGATTCAAATATGTTTTTAGAAAGATTTGTTTTTGATTTTCTTTTATCTATACAGTAACTGTCTATTGGGCTTGGGTTACTTAGTGTAGAGGGATTAAGGAATCCAATTTGAGCGTAGCCCTGTATTAGGGTTTCATTCTCAATTTGACTTAGTCAAACAACAAATAATGATAATAATAATTAAAAATATTAATAGTAAATATATAATAACGATTTACCAAATAATAACAATAAGTAATAATTGTATAATACTGGTAAAATGAAATAATAATAATAATAATAATAATAAATACAAATGTTAACTTAATTAAGATTTTTAAAACGAGCTACAAAAAACTCTAAACTGGGTCGTTCTAATTAATTTGAACGCAGGCCCAAATACACATTCCTTGTCATTTCAAATGGATCTATGGAAAAGTGTATGCCTCTAAAAAGAAAAGAAAATGGGCCTCCATTTTTGAATGGACTAAGAAGTTTTTGAATGGGCCTTTCTGATTTAGAAAGCCCACAAACCCATTTTATTATAAGGATATAGGCAAATTTAAATTATGTGATTATAAGTTAGAAGCCCGGTGATAATATGATTATCATAATGGGGAAAATTTGAGGTATGACACAAAGTCCACCATAGGGTTTGTTATTTGTGAAAAATGTTCTTTGAATCAGGTTGATTCAAAGTCCTCCATAGGTTTGGTGTTTGTGTATGTTATAGAAGGTTGTAAAGAAGTCTTGGTGTGAGACTTGTACAAGAATCTAAGCATAGTTGAAAATCCTTAGGTGAGAAAGGGACTAGATGTACCCTTAGTTATAAGGGGAACTAATATAATTTCCTTGTATCCTTTATTTTTCTGCACTTTAATTTTATGAAGTTTACTATCCTAGAAACATAACATATTCATAACTTCCAGAAACTTAACACATTAAAAACTATTGCGTAAAAACTAGAACATGCAACCTTAGTTCACCCCTCTCGCGTTTAGATTACATCTCATAGTTACAATTGGTATCAGATCAAGAGTTAGGTAACTTACTTCGAGATCTAGGTAAAAATGTCTCCGCAAAAGTGTTCTTAGGGAAAGGTGGTAGCATCAATAGACCACCATATTTTGTTGGTGAACACTATGAATTTTGGAAAATTAGGATACAAATGTTTCTTGAATCACATGGGGTAGAAGTATGGAAATTCGTTAAAAATGGTCCCTACATTCCAACAACCTATGTAAATGGTATAAGTCAACCAAAACCCGAAGATACATGGAATGATGATGATAACAAGAAAATTTCTTCATGATAAGAACACCAAAAACATATTAGCATCATCATTGGGAATGAATGAGTTCTTTAGGGTATCGAATTACCAAACTACTAAAGAAATTCGGGATATCTTGCAAGTCACACATGAAGGTACATATAAAATATATAAACTAAATTTTCTCTCTCTCTCTCTCTCTCTCTCTCTCTCTCTCTCTCTCTCTCTCTCTCTCTCTCTTTCGAATATGAGTTGTTTAGAATGCAATCAGAAGAAAAGATACTTGATTTACAAAAGAGGTTCACTCATTTGAAAAATAACTTGAATGTTCTTGGAAAACTTTATCCAATTATGAGATAAATCTAAAAGTACTAAAACCATTGACTAGAGCATGACAACCAAAAGTAATGATAATATCTGAAAAGAAAAGTCTTTCTAAGATGACATTGTTGGCATTGTTCAAAAAGTTGCAATAACATAATTTGGAACTTAAACGATTGGAAAAGCATGAAGGGCGTGAACATAAAGTGAGATCTCTTGCCTTAAAAAAAAATTCTAAGATTATGATAGTGATCAAGAAGAAGAATCTCAATCCAATAGTAACGAAGATGATGCACTACTCAAAAAATTTGAAAAATTCTTGAAAAGAGAAAATACAACGACACTTAGAGAAAAGAAGTTAAATGAAGCTTCAACTTCATAAAATAAAATTACTTGTTTTGAATGTGAAGAATTGGGACATGTCAAAAGTGATTTCCCTACACTTTAAAAGAAGAACAAATTCAACAACAAAAAAGATAAAAAGTCAAAAGAGTAAAAACTTTCCAAATTTTGCTCTGCTAGGGTTTGGGATGGCCAAAGCAAAACGGCACGCCGGCCGGTCAAACTCGACGGCGGAGAGTCAAGGAATGACGGACGAGACAGTGATAATTACAACTATTGAGGAGGATGAAAATCCAGCTGAGGAGAAGCACGATGAAATCCATCGGGAGGAGAATGAGAAACTAGAACTGAAGGTACAGATTCAATCATCGGTGATGAAGAAGGAGGAGGCAGAGAAACCTTGGGTGAAGGTGATTCAAGGTAACTGTAACCTTAACTGTGGTATGATTGTGGAGTTCATTGCTCCTACAATCATTAATGGCGAGATCAAAATTGTAATCAATGAGAGTGACGTTGCCGAGGAACTTGAATTTTGGGAGAATGTTGTAATTTAGTTCGCTCTTGGAGAAAGCATGGAATTTCGTGGCGATGCCTGACCTGTATTATAATGATACAAGTTATTTCATAGCAAGATTCAAGAATAATGAAGATCAAGAAAAGGTTATGGAGCAGGGACCATACTTCATCTATGGTAAGCCACTATTTCTAAAGTATTGGTCACCCGATTTTGAAATCAAAGAAGATATTCTAAGGGTTCTACCTTTGTGGATTACATTGCCCAATCTTCCTATGCACCTATGGGGGAAGAAGAGTATCTCAAATATAGCTAGCACCATTGGCAAGCCTATCACTACAGATGAGTGTACTGCAAAGAAATTGTGCATATCTTATGCTAGAGTGTTGGTTGAAGTTGACATAACACAGAAATTATAGGACAAGATATGGGTGACAGATCATAGAGGAAGGGAAAGGGAGCAGATAATTGAATACGAATGAAAGCCTCATTATTTCCAAACTTGTATCAAAATAGGACATGATTGTGCTAACAAACCTTTGGCGCAAAGAAAGAATCCACCATAAATATGGCAGCAAATTAGCAAGAACATTGAAGTGAAACCACATGATAAAAAGGACATGGAAGTCATACAAGGAATTCCGGCTCAGAATGATGACAAAGAACAACCTTTGATGAGCACACATGATGAGTTTTGGAATATTGTTACATCGAACAGGGGAGATAAATCTAATAAGAAGATCATATTCACCCCCACTAATGCGACATTAGTTCAGAATGTTTTCACCCCACTTGGGATTGGAGATAATCCTAGGGAGGGGACCAGCAATAAGAAATGATTTTCACATGGAACGTGAGGGGCATAAATAAAGAGTTGATGCATAGAGAGGTTTGCTCCTACTTCTCAAATTTTAATGATTTTGTCCTTGCATTACTTGAAACTAGAGTTAAGGAAGCTAATGCTAGTAGATTAAGAAAGAAATTTGGCAGTAAATGGAAGTACAAAGACAAATATTTTCACCATGTAAATGGGCATATCTGGCTGATGTGGAATTATATTGAGGTTGATATTAAGGTTATTCAGATTGAGGAACAATTTATTCATGCTGAGGTCTATGGCCTTGATAAGAAGATACACTTGTGCAGTTACCATTGTCTTTGCCTCGAATAAAATTGAGAAAAGGAGAGTGTTACGGGAGAAGATTGAAAGCATAGGAGATAATATGGTTCACCCTTGGATAGTAATGGGGGACTATAATAATGTGCTAACCAGCCAGGACAAGATTGGTGGTAATCAGGTTAATGAAGCTGAGTATAGGGATCTGTATATCATGTTGCAGAGATCTGGTCTGTTTGAAGCCTTTGCAATTGGTTTCCATTATACCTGGTCAAACAAGCATAGTACAAGAACTATTTACTCTAGAATTGATAGACTGGTGGGAAATGTGGCTTGGTTCCAAAAGTATCATGATTCAATTGTGGAGATAATGCCCTCAAACATCTCAGACCATGCCCCTTTGAGAGTCACTTATGGGAATAATCAACAGACATACATGAAACATATATTCAAATTCCTAAATTGTGTAATAAAAGATGAGGTTTACACGGGAACTCTCATAACCAGCTGGAATCAAGTTGTGAAGGGAAATTCTATGCATAGGCTTTGGCTGAAACTCATTAGACGATAGTCACATCTGAAACTTCTGCACATAAAATTCTCAGATATCCATATCCAACTTTAGGGAGCCAGACAGAATCTGAAGGAGGCTCAGGAGAATCTTAATAATAACATGTTTGATACAGGGGCTTTAAACCAGGTGAAAACTTGTACTGATACAATAATGAATATTAGCCAGCTGGAGGAAGACATGTTGAAGCAGAAAGCTAAATTAGATTGGCTGAATTTGGGAGATGGAAATAACTCATATTTTCATGCCTCTATCAAAGAGAGAAATAAGCATATTGGTCTGCATACTCTGTTTTCCTTACAAGGGGAGCTTCTTAGTAACCATGAAGCCATTGAGCAGGAGATCTTGGAGTTCTATAAAGAGTTGGTTGGCACAACTACAAATAAGCTGATTGGGATTGATAGTCATTGCATTAGAAAGGGTAAAACTCTTTCAGGAGAGGATGCACTTACTCTCATAAAGCCTGTGGAAGATAGAGAAATTTGGAATGCCCTTGAGAACATAGGAAATAATAAGGCCCCAAGAGTTGATGGCTTTAATGCCTTCTTTTTCAAGAATGCCTGTCAGGTGATCAAACATGATATGGTGGCTTCTGTGAAGGAGTTCTTTCGCACAAGAATGATACATAAAGCTCTTAATTATTCTTTAGTGACTCTGATCCCGAAGCATGCTAAAGCCAGGACTGTTAAAGACATGAGACCTATCTCATGTTGTAGCACCTTTTATAAAGTTATATCAAAGGTCCTGACTAAGAGACTAGGAAAGGTTATCAGCTCCATCATTAATGAGAATCATCCAGCCTTCATCCCAGGAAGAATTATACAAGACAACATTATGATGGCCCAAGAGTAGATTAGAGGATATAGCAGAAAGCAAATTTCTCCCATATGTATGGTCCAGATGTACATGCAAAAAGCTTATGATACTGCTGAATGGGCCCATCTTATGTGAATTATGGCTGATCTGGGTATCCCTCAGAAATTCATTACTTGGATAAAAGCTTGTGTCACAACTGTCTCGTATAAATTTTCTATTAATGGTAATCCCAGTGGTCTCCTAAAAGCTAAAAGGGGCTTGAGACAAGGAGATCAAATCTCTCCCCTCCTTTTTGTCATTGTAATGGAATATTTCCATAGAGTGGTCCAGGGTTTGCAAGAGGATCATAATTTTAATTTTCACCCTAAATGTGAGAAGTAAAAAATTGTGAACATTAGTTTTGCTGATGATATTGTGTTGTTTCTCAGAGATTATATTGAGTCTATGAAGCTTATTATGAAGAAAGTTAGAGAGTTCAGTAATGCTACGAGCCTTAAGATAAGTTTTTCTAAAATAAAAGTGTACTTTGGTGGTGTGGGTGCAGCTACTCAAGAGCTTATTCAACAGGAAACTGGATTTGAGGTGGGTAAACTTCCTTTTAAATAAATAGCAGTTCCCCTGAATAACAAGAAAATCACTGTGAATAACTGCCAACCTTTAATTGAAAAAGATGTTGGCCAGAATTCAGCACTGGACTGCTAAGTTGCTATCTTATGCAGGAAGACTACAACTTGTGCAAAGTATCCTTTTCTCCATTGCAAATTATTGGCTTCATATTTTCCCTTTTCCTAAGAGAGTGCTTAATCACGTGGAAAGCCTTTGTAGAAATTTCCTTTGGTCTAGGCAAGAGAATTATAGCAGAAGGATCCCTATTTCTTGGGAGACCACTTGCAACCCCGTGAATGCTGGAGGGATGAATCTCATATCTCTCAAGGAGTGGAACAAAGCTACTATGGGGAAATTGCTATGGAACATCAATGAGAAAAAGATAGGCTTTGGATAAATTGGATCCATAAATTCTATATGAAAAGAGAGGATATCACAACTTACAAGCCAAAGGATAATTGCTCTTAGATTTTAAAAGCTATTTTCAAACACATAAATGAACTTATAAATTCTGCAGTTTGGAATCAGTTTCAGGTGGCTGGTAAATATGTCACTCGAGATATGTACAGGATGATTAGAGGTGATAGACCCAAAGTTTCTTGGAGGAACTTGGTCTTGGGGAATCTAGCTTGTCCTAGAGATGTGTTTATGCTTTGGATGAATTGCCACCAAAGGCTTCCTATCAAAGATAGAGTCCAAAGATTTGGAACTGCGACAGACAAAATTTGCATTTTCTACGGTGATCAAGAGAGTAGCCAGCACATAATTTTTTGCTTGCAGAGAAACAAGAGATATGTGGAACCAGATTCTGGGCTGGTTACACATAAATCACATGCCTTCAAACTGGGATACTGAACTTAACTGGCTGATTGGGATGACTAAAGGGAATATATGTGTCTCTAAATTGGTGAAAACTGCGGTGACGAAAACCATATACCACATATGGAATGTCCGAAACAAGATGATCTTCCAACCCGATGCAAAAGGGAACTTGAACATTCAAGTGATCAAAGAGATTATTCTTATACGTGTAAATAGGATTAACAAGCTTCGGGAGTGTTGTAATAGATTATAGGTTATCTTGGTTTTCTTTTCTTGGTTTTCCATAGTCTTTGAGTAGCTTGGATCTTTGGACCAGCTTGTAATTAAACAGTTTTTGGATTAATAATATCTTTTATTTATTAAAAAAAAAAGATAAAAAGTCAAGAAGATCGAACATCATTTGGGAAGACAATGATGTGAGTACATGTTCAAAAAATGAAGAACAAACACATATATTCTTCATGGTTTCACATTACTCCGATAATGATAATAAGGTTAGTAATGATAAATGTTCTTATGATGAATTACATGATGATTTGAATGACTTGCATGATGAACTTTTAAAGCTTTTTAGATTATGTGTTACGCAAAAGAAAATAATTTCATCTTTATAAAGCAATTTTAAAAGCATTAATCATGAGTTATAGAAATATAAATCTTAATTAAATACTAAAATGGATTGTTTAACATGTGATAAATATATATCTCTTTAATCTAAAATTGTTGATCTTAATCAAAATACATTCAATTATAAATAAATAAAAAAGACAAAAATGGTATCATTTTTAGTCTAAAAGAATTTTCAAAACAACCTTGAAAACTCAAACTGCTTAAAATAGTAACATTTACTTATAAGTTGTTTTGTCGCTTGAGTTTTGAGGAGACGATATAAAAATCCTCACTCATTATGGTTTTATTTAAACAACCATTATGCTATAGGTATTATGATTACAACATGTTCTTACTATTTTTCTCTCATTAATGACCCTCAATATTAACTTGTAAAATCATATCAAAAGATTTTCTAGTGCAACACAGATCCATATTTCACCTCATTCTAAGACAGTTGAGTAGGAAACTCTTTTCCAATTGCATCTATATGCAACAGTTGTGTGAGTAGATCTTTATTAAGATTTATCATATAAATTGGTACCCAAATCCTTTATCTCTAAGATATTTTCAATCATATTGAATCCAATTAGTTAAGTCAAACTCAATGATTCGTAGTAGGATATTTCACCTTTTGTGCCTCACTAACATTGAACAATATGCTCTACCAAGCAAATCTCACACTTAGAACAAGTATGTCTTTGAAAAGTGTCTCTCATAGGAAGGTAAAATAAATTAAAATTAGATTGAGGTAACTTTTTTAAGATGATCCCAATGAAATTATATAATCACATTATAGAAAGCACCACAACACATCGTACATCATGTTAAACTTACTATCATGTTAGGAAAATTGCGTACATAATATCATGAAAATATATTAACATATTGATTATGAACAACAATAAATATATACGGTATAATATGGATCTATATGCTTGTATTTATTGTAAATATGATTCAAAGTGGTGAATCTTATGAATAGAAAAACTACAAGTCAAATAAATAGTTTTTTAGTTTTGATGATAACAATACTTAATCAAATGATATCAAATGAAGTTAGTGTATGTTGAAGATAGTTCAAGCGGTCAAATATGTTCAAGTTGGTTGATTCATTCTCCTGAATCAAACTCTCCTCTTAAAGATTATCTTGAAGATCAAAACATCATTTTGAAAATCAACACTATGGTCAAACAACATTCAAGTAAAGATTTCTGTTTCAAAGGTCACTGGTGGTTTAATCTCTAAACTCTTAGATGATGATAATTAATATGAAGATATCTCAAGTCTAATTAAGAAGATTAAAATCCTTTGTAAAATGAAAAACTCAAAGAAAATTACATTAAGACTTGAACCTTTAAAGTTGTGAAAGAGATGATATGCGAAAGATTATCAAGTTGTGTCTATCCGAGTGACCAGAGTTTTGTAAAGAAACAAGGATATTTATGGAAATACTATGACAAAAACACACACACTAAAAATCCTTGAGAAGTCTCTCATTTTTTATTTAAACCACCTAAAAATATTTTTAACGGCTATAGCCAAGTAATTAGAGGAGTGTTTGATTGATTGGAAGACTTTTTCCAACTAAATCATTGATTAGATCTGGTGATGCAATCAATTATTTTCACTAAGTTGGGTACAAAATCAATTGGAACAATCTCTTAATGATTGGTAATAGATAAATATCAAAATTTCTCATTTGTGTCTTGAATAATCAATTATTAGAAGTCACTAATCGATTATGACATTTATTTAGCATATGAATTGTTTCCAAATTTATATCACACATTAACCTATAAATACAAAACATCTCTATTACTTTTCACTAGGCGTAGCAACAGGACGGATTGGTGGACGGTTTTTAACTCTCTCAAATCCAAACTTGAATCTCTAAACAATCCATGTTCCCTACCCTGATCCCCAATGGGGATGGAGAACTAAAACTCAAACTCATTCAAACGAGTTTTGGTTGGGTTCGGATATCCATGTCTCACCACCATCCATTTAGTGAAATAAACTTTTTAATAGAAATATTTATTTTCTCCAAATTTAAATTACATTACAAATAATAAACTAAAACAATCTCAAAGAATTTCATAGATACCGTTCAAATATTTTAAATAATAAATATAAGTAAAAATATCAAAATATTGACAACATGTTTAATATTATAAATTATCAAAACTAAATAATAAACTACATAATAAAATAAACAAGGCAATTTCGAGGTAGGTACTAGTGTCTTTATTACTCAATCCATCTGTATTTTTGTAATCAGAAAAAACCTAAACTCTAATCCAAATGCAGTTAAAGAGGGTTTTCCTCGTCAAATTTGGGGCTGGTTTTAGTGGGTACGAGTTATGTTTCTATGCCTACTTTTCACATCCAGAAAATGAGTTTTGTTCTCACTTTAATCTCTCTCATCATTTATACTAAATCTCTCATTTTCTCACATATAGTTAACCATAGTGCTTCGAGAGTATTGAGTCTAAGTGAGAATCTTTGTTTTGAGTGATGACTTAATAATAATTTATCAAGAGTATATTATCTCTTGAATAAGTATTTATTCTATAGGCAGTTATTTGGTTTCAAACTAAGCCAGTAAAAACTCTTATTTTGTGGAGACTGTCTTAGGAAGTCTCTACTTGGTTCGTGAGTTTCGCCTTGAAGAAAAAGCTTTATTTAGGTTCATAAATATTAGCCATTAAAGTCTTCATAATGGTTCTTGAGCTCAGCCCAACCAAAAGCTCTATTGGTTTAAGATCATCCTGGTTAAAATTTCACCTGGTTCTTGAGTTCAACTTGGTAAAAGCTCACTCGATACATGATTAATCGACATAAAATCTCAACTCAGTTTGTGGTCTGTGATACGGTGGGAGAACTGACTTGAGGTTTTGCGTTTGTATTCGCAAATGTTGCGGTTGAGCAAGAGTCGCCACCGACTTTTTATTTTATCCTAAGGAAAGGTTAAAAAGCACAGCAAAAAACCTTTTGAGATGTTTTCTTGGGTTCGGGGAGTAGATTATAGAAAGGGAAGGTATTAGCACCCTTTCTATCCATGGTTATCCATGGGCTCTTAGTTACTTGCTTTAGATCACTTGCCTTTTGTTTTCAATTGTTTTAAATGGTGCTTTGTGTATGGGTTTGAAAATGTTTTGAAAAGAGGCCAATGTGGTGGCAACCTTTGTAATGATCCATGTGGGGATGTATACAAAGATGTATGTCTTTTGAAAAAGTTTTCATTTGTTTTTGAAAGTTGTTTTGAAAGTGTAGTGATGTGTGATTTTGAAATTAGGCAAGTGTTTTGTTTTGCAAGTTTGATTCAAGTAACTAAGAGGTTGTCTACTCCTAAATTTCTCAAAAGATTATTGCTATGTTTTAACCCTTTTAACAAGTTTGTTCCACCATTGTATTTGGTGGACAATCTTGTGTTAGGATGTGAAAGGGACAGGCGCGGGTCATCGTTTAGACCATAATTGCAACGGCGTTAAATATCTTCGGGCAATTTTTTTTTTAAGGGACTTGATCATTTGTTTTTTTGTTTGAAAGGTTTTATCGAGGGATCATTCAATTTGTTTGTTTTGCCC
This sequence comes from Vicia faba, assembly GCA_948472305.1. Taxonomy (NCBI): domain Eukaryota; kingdom Viridiplantae; phylum Streptophyta; class Magnoliopsida; order Fabales; family Fabaceae; genus Vicia; species Vicia faba. The sequence goes on along the minus strand of OX451735.1, from coordinate 1,496,562,296 downwards.
AAAGAGACCTAACATGCAATATGGCCCAATTTTGAAAGGCAACAAGCGGATGTAACCCTAGGGGTGTTAGTGTGCAAGTGTGTTTTATTGCATACAAGAGTTTTTCTTTGAATTAGGTTTTTCTATTTCATTGATTTTATCTTGTCATACACGTCCTAATTACTAGCAATAAGAAGCGGAAATGTAAAATCCTACGTTATTACAACAATTAGGGGAGGGGGATACACATTTGTACATGGGGGGTTCAACGAGAAAAATAGACAAAAAAGAAAATAGCAAAAAACAAGATATATAGAGAGAGAGAGAGGGAGCCCGCGCGCTGTTGGGAGGCCATCAGAAGTTCTGACCCAGATCCGCTGTCAGATGATCAACCTGTTGGTGAAACTGGATGAGTCAGAACTTCTGACTCTAGAACCTGCAAAACAGAACCTTGTTAGTGGGGAAATCAGAAGTTCTGATTTCCCTGCGCTGCAAGACAGAAGTTTGTTAGTGGAGAAACCAGAAGTTCTGATTCTGCTGAAAAGGCAATAACTCTCAGAGGTTCTGATGTCATTGACAGCAAGACAGGCTTCAGATGTGCTAACGTCAAAGTCAGCATTTGGCTTTTTCCTGTACTAATCAGAACATCTACAATTCTGTTATTACTCCACAAAACAGGAAACATATTTGGAACAGATCCAGCAAAATAGCAAAAATGTTTCAGAGTTCAGAATCACCAAGGTCACAGGCAAGTCCTATACTGGCTCAGAACGTTCTGAGGTATGAGAGTCCTCAGAACATAAACAGCAATAACATGAATATTTACATTATGTTACTTGAATATGCACAGCTGATGATGCTTAACAGTGTGATGAGGGTCAGCAGGTGCTTACCTGACTGTTTGGAAAAGTGGTGGGTGAAAGTTAGCTTTTGGTTCTGGTAGTGTTCTGGACAGATTTGGAAAAGGGGAAGTAAAGGTGTATACGTGTATAGGGTCAGAAGTTTGGAAAGAGCGTTTTTGGTTTACAGAAAAGAGCTGGATGTTTGATGAAGTTTGAAGGTGAGAAACTTAAAGTTATGAAACAAAGCTGGAGATTTTGGCAGGGTTTCAGAATGCTACGTTGCTAGGAGTTTCGTTTCTCTCTTAGCAATTTTTCTGTTTCTTTTCTTGAACGCCTTTTGCAGTGGTGGAAGCTCTCTATTTATAGGCAAAGTTCTTATGGATGCCTTGAACATTTAAGGCGCCAACAGAGTTTGAATTTGTTCTTTGACAGAAATTCCTGGGAAGTTGTGATAACAGCTATCTTTCAGCCTAGGTTGCAGCAGCAGGCGTAGATTAGGGAGAAGTGACCTCTGAAGTGGGCGGTGGCGTGAAGACCCATGCCAGAATCTGTGCAAAAGCATTTTCCAAGCCACACGTGAATGCTCAGGAGTGGTTGGAAGCATTAATGGGCATTAAATGGTGACAAGACCTGTCAATACCAACATTCTGGTAATGGAAATCAGCGTTGAATCAGCAGCGTAAACCATGCTCTGGCCTTGGCTACCTGTTGTCTTAGCAAGCTCTGGAGATTCTCCTGGTTTTCTGGTGCGTTCCTTGGATCTACTTCTGGACAATCTGGACTTAGAGATTCTGTATCAATGTGACACCTATCCTTCTGACCTTTCATCTTCTGATTTCAACCTGTTCTGAAGGAGTCTTCATACTTTCCTGTTTCTCTTGCATTCCTTTAGCAAATTCTGACTGAGCTTGTGTAACTGTTGAAGGGGCATGTTCTGTTTGAGGCTTACATTCTGAACCACGTTTACAACTTCTGATTGAACTGATGTAGCTGCTGAAGAGCCAACCTCTGACCATGCTGAACCAAGCTTGCAACTTCTGACCGTCTTCATCTGGGATGGGTCCAGAAGTTCTGAAGCGCTGATTTTTCTAAAAACACTTATTTTAAAGAAACATTCTAAGTACTTAGAAATTGATTGATTTTTTTTTTCAAGATAAAAGTGTTGTTTCTGGAGTTCGTGAGATCATCTTGCTCTTGTAGGTGACTTGCTTGGGCAGAAGGATAACTCAGGATTTGGATTTATTTCAGGGGACTTTGAAAAATCTGAATGGTTTCCTGAAGAAAGGGAGGGCAAATTTTGGGGTACAACAGTTGCCCCTGTTCAATCTTCTTGAACCTGAAGAGTTAGATTGGCGAGTTTGCCTTTCGCGACTCAAAGGTAAAAGGAGATTGGACACCAGAGTGCCCGAAAATTTGCACTCGCTTAGTAGAGTATCAGCAATGTGATGGCGGGAATGGGCTTATAGATGCCATTTGGAGAGGTGATAGATAGGGAGATGGGCTTACAGATGCCATCTGGAGACGTGATAGAACCTTGTCGGGAATGGGCTTATAGATGCCATTTGGAAGTGTCGATCGCATAAGAGATTCCTTAGCGAGAAACTTGTATATTTTGAGAAAGACGGATGTTTTCCTGGCTTGTTACAGGTGTTTGATCTTCAAATATCCTTATGTAGATGTGCCCTGGCTAGATACAGGTGTCGAATCTACAATTGGTTGTTCTCAGATGTTCCCTGGCTGGATACAGGAATCGAATATGGGAATAGTTGTTAATAGATGTGCCCTGGATGGATACAGGAATCGAATCTTCGAACTATTCAGACATGCCCTGGCTAGATACAGGAATCGAGTCTGGAAACGTGGTCCACAGATATGCCCTGGCTGGATACAGGAATCGAATCCGGAGATGTTGTAGTTGATAGATGTGCCCTGGCTGGATACAGGAATCAAATCTTCGAACTCTTCAGACATGCCCTGGCTAGATACAGGAATCGAGTTTGGAAACGTGGTCCACAGATATGCCCTGGTTGGATACAGGAATCGAATCCGGAGATGTTGTAGTTGATAGATGTGCCCTGGCTGGATACAGGAATCGAATCTTCGAACTCTTCAGACATGCCCTGGCTAGATACAGGAATCGAGTCTGGAAACGTGGTCCACAGATATGCCCTGGCTGGATACAGGAATCGAATCCGGAGATGTTGTAGTTGATAGATGTGCCCTGGCTGGATACAGGAATCGAATCTTCGAACTATTCAGACATGCCCTGGCTAGATACAGGAATCGAGTCTGGAAACGTGGTCCACAGATATGCCCTGGCTGGATACAGGAATCGAATCCGGAGATGTGACAGTTGAAGGTAGTTGTTTTTGGGATTTGTATTTTTTCCTGACAAGGCCAAAACATAAGTTGTATGCAATGTCATGATGTATAATATGCGTGATGTTTTAACATGAGACAGCGGTGTATGCACTTTATCATGTATGTAAGTGAGATGTATGAAAGTGTGAAATGTTTATGAATGTATCTTCGTCTTAGGAAAGTAAATCCTTGACGAACGACCGGGGAGTTGCTCTGGGGAAGAGATACTTGGCCGAAGTTTTGATGAGAGGCCTGTTGAGGACTTTAATGATGGATTCCGCTGGGGATAATGATGATAAACTCTGCTGGGGATACCAAAGATAAAATCCGCTGGGGATTTGAAAGATAAACTCCGCTGGGGATTGAAAGAACTTTGTTGGGGACGATCTTCCGTGGCGATTAGCTGAGGACAACCCAGTTATAAGCCCTCGTGAGGAATCACTCTGAATAAAGCTCGGGAGAGACGTTCGTGTACTATAGGGGACAAGCTTCCAGAGTTTACTGGGGATGAGCTTTAAGACCTGCCGGGGAATGTCGTACCTTTTCAGGATTGTCGGGGAGTCAACTCCGCTTGGGGAAAGTATTGCTGAATCTTGTTTTACTCTGCGGGGAGTTGAGATGATTTGGCCATATTCTTCAGTTGAATCTACCTTGGTACCTTGGCGGTCAAAACAACCAGACTGCATTAGACAACTTCACATTGCCCCTGTCTCTGATGTCACCTGTAATCAATCTCTTGTTTCATATGCAAATATTTACGAATTAGCAATTTAATGTCAAATGCCTATATCAAAAATGAACATTGGACGTTCTTCGCAAGACAAAACAAAAAAAAGGGAAACAATGGTAATTTGTATGAACCAGTGAATTTGTATTGATTTAGACTTTGCCTGTGAATAGGCGTTTTTATACAAGAGGCTGACATCCTAGTAAGAGGACGCCGCCAAAAAATCATAGAATTTTGAAAAGGAAATAAAACAGCTATGTGAACGATCCCACTGGGTTCCAACTCTGCTATTGCCTTTATGTCTCCGGGCGTCTCATCGCTTTGCTGCCTGGTTGAAGATGAAGTTGATTGGTCGATGCCGAAGTCTGAGCCAGATAGTTGATACCGAATTCTGGATGCGATGTGATCCAATGAGACATAGTGTTACGCTTTTATCCCTAACTTTTGCCTGGACCGCCCTTTCGGGTTTTCAGTCCACCGGGATACCCATTTTTGCCCAAGCCGCCCTTTCAGGTTTTCGACTTGCCGGGTGTACAGATTTTTATTCATTTCATCCCTTATTTTTTCCCGAACCCTTTTGGTTCGCCGGGAAGCCCTTATTTTTGCCTAGGTATGTCAACCTAGCGGGTCTTTTATTTATGCGTAGTATTTTTTCACTATGTCTGCATTGGCGGGGTGAGGAAGGTCGTCACCATCCATGGTGGTTAGGATCATGGCTCCTCCTGAGAACACACGTTTAACCACAAATGGCCCTTCGTAAGTAGGGGTCCATTTGCCCCGGGGATCACTTTGAGGAAGGATGATGCGTTTGATTACCAGGTCCCCAACTTGATACTCTTGCGGTTTGACTTTCTTGTTAAATGCCCTGATCATCCGTTTTTGATACGTTTGACCATGACAGATATCAGTGAGCCTCTTTTTGTCAATCAGATTTAATTGATCAAGTCGAGTCTGGATCCAATCATTTTCGTTCAAGTCTGCATCCTTCATTATCCGGAGAGAGGGTATCTGGACTTCAATTGGCAAGACTGCTTCCATGCCATAGACCAAGGAGAAGGGAGTTGCCCCGGTTGACGTTCTGGCTGAGGTACGGTACCCATGAAGAGCAAACGGTAACATCTCGTGCCAATCTTTATAGGTCACTGTCATCTTCTGCACAATTTTCTTGATATTTTTATTGGCTGCCTCTACAGCCCCATTCATCTTCGGCCGGTAGGGAGAAGAATTGTGGTGCTGTATCTTGAATTGTTCACAGAGTTCGGTGATCATTTTGTTATTGAGATTGGTACCGTTGTCCGTAATGATTCTTTCCGGGACGCCGTACCGACAGATCAGATTATGCCGGATGAAACGTGCCACGACGCTCTTGGTCACTGTGGCATAGGAAGCTGCCTCAACCCATTTCGTGAAATAATCGATCGCCACCAAGATGAAGCGATGCCCATTGGATGCCTTCGGTCGGATCTCACCGATCATGTCTATGCCCCACATTGCAAACGGCCAAGGTGCCGTCAGGACATTTAAAGGAACCGGAGGGATATGCACCTTGTCAGCATAGATCTGGCATTTATGACAAGTTCGGGAGTGTTGGTAACAATCGGCTTCCATTGTGGACCAGAAATATCCTGCCCGAAGGATTTTCTTAGCCATGGTGTGTCCACTGGAATGTGTTCTGAATGTACCTTCATGCAATTCTATCATGATTTTCTCTGCTTCAGCCTTATCCACACAACGTAGTAGAGTCGAATCATGATTCCGTTTGTAGAGAATGTCGTTGCTGAGGAAGAATTTCGCAGCAAACCTCCTCATGAACTTATTATCATTGACAGATGCACCTTCAGGGTATTCCTGAGCTTCTAGATACCTCTTCACCTCATGGTACCAGGGTTTTTCAGTCACCTTCTCAGCTTCGAGCTCGCAGCAGTATGCCGGTTCATCTAACTTCCAGATTATGATTCGGGGAGCCTCATTGTCCCATTTGACTTTGAACATTGAAGACATCGTAGCTAGGGCGTCCGCTAGCTGATTCTCCTTTCTAGGGAAGTGTTCGAAAGTTATCTCTTCAAAGTGGGGAAGCAAGGTCAACACATACTCCTTGTAAGGAATAAGATTCAGGTGTTTCGTATCCCACTCGCCTTTGATCTGATTGATCACGAGAGCGGAATCTCCGAAAAAACTTAGAAATTTGATCCTTAAGTCGATTGCAGCTTGTAAACCCATGATACATGCCTCATATTCTGCCATATTGTTGGTGCAGCTGAAACATAATCGGGCGGTGAGGGGAGTATGAGTTCCTTTGGGAGATATGATTATAGCGCCGACGCTGTTACCCAAAGCATTGGAGGCTCCATCAAAATGCATAGACCATCGGGATCCTTCCTCAGGTCCTTCATCCGGTCCAGGTACTTCACAGTCAGTTACCACCATGATGGCTTCGTCCGGAAAATCAAAGTTCAGTGATTGGTAATCGTCCACAGGTTGGTGTGCCAAATGATCTGTCAGTACACTTCCCTTAATTGCCTTCTGAGTTGTATACTGGATATCATATTCTGTCAAGATCATTTGCCATCTCGCTATTCTTCCAGACAGAGCGGGCTTTTCAAATATGTACTTGATGGGATCCATCTTTGAAATCAATAAAGTAGTGTGAGTCAGCATATACTGTCTCAACCGGCGAGCAGCCCATACAAGAGCGCAGCAAGTTCTCTCAAGCAGTGAGTAACGAGACTCACAGTCGGTAAACTTTTTGCTCAAGTAATAAATAGCGTGCTCTTTTCGGCCAGACTCGTCATGCTGCCCCAGCACACACCCCATTGATTTGTCAAGTACTGTCAAGTATAGTATCAGAGGTCTTTCTTCCACTGGTGGCATAAGAATGGGTGGCTCTTGGAGATATTCCTTTATCTTTTCAAAGGCGGCCTGACATTCATCATTCCAGCGTACTACTTGATCTTTCTTCAGTAATTTGAAGATTGGCTCACAAGTAGCAGTCAGATGTGAGATGAATCGGGCAATGTAATTCAGTCGTCCTAGGAAAGCTCTGACTTCTTTCTCTGTTTTTGGAGTCGGCATCTCTTGTATGGCTTTTACCTTGGCAGGGTCCACCTGGATACCCTTATCACTCACAATTAAACCTAACAACTTTTCGGACCTTACCCCAAAGGTGCATTTGTTGGGATTCAATCTCAGCTTGTACAACTTGAGTCGGTCAAATAACTTCCTCAGATGGTCGAGGTGCTCCTCCTCAGTTTGAGACCTTGCGATCATGTCATCAACGTATACCTCAATCTCATGATGGATCATATCATGAAATAAAGCAACCATGGCACGTTGATAGGTTGCCCCAGCATTTTTCAATCCGAACGGCATGACCTTATAGCAGAAGGTGCCCCACTGAGTCACAAAGGTAGTCTTCTCCATATCTTCTGGAGCCATCTTGATCTGATTATACCCTGAAAAACCATCCATGAAGGAGAACACCTTGTGTTGAGCTGTGTTGTCAACAAGGACATCAATGTGAGGTAGGGGGAAGTCATCCTTGGGGCTGGCCCTGTTCAGGTCCCTGTAGTCAACACACATTCTGACTTTACCGTCCTTCTTCGGCACTGGCACTACATTGGCAACCCACTGAGGGTATAAAGTCACTACAAGGAATCCGACATCAAACTGCTTCATAACCTCGGCCTTGATCTTTTCAGACATTTCTGGACGCATCCATCGGACTTTTTGCTTTACCGGAGGGCAATCTTCCTTGGTTGGCAGGTGGTGAACTACAATGTCGGCATCCAAACCAGGCATATCTTCATAGGACCAAGCAAAAATCTCCATGTGGTCTTGTAGCATCTGGATCAATCGTTGCTTCACGCTGAGCTCTAGATTGGCACCAATCTTGACCTCTTTCCTATCTGTCTCAGTACCCAAGTTAATTGTCTCCACCGGCTCTTCATGTGGTTGAATAGCTCTCTCTTCCTGGAGTAGCAGTCTTGCGAGTTCACCAGGCACTTCGCAATCATCTTCACCTTCGTCTTCGGCCACGTTGATCGGATTTTCGAAGTCATAACTGGCAGTAGCAAAGCTGTTACCAGTGAGATCCAGAGTGGATTGAAACCTGTATAGGTGAGTGTGTGTAAATATAGCTGTTTTGCAATATATATAACACAGAAAGGAAAAGAGCACAAGATTTGAAATGCAACAAACGTCCAATGTTTTGATTGATGATATATGAAAATGTCATACAAAAAGCCCTCACAAATGGAGCTACGATGCCCCGGGTAGGACACCGAGCCAACAAAGTTTTAACATATTGTTTGTTACAAATTGGAAATCAAAAGAAATTAATTACTGCGTGACAAATGTGATAGGGGTAAAATCCTCTGCCGTCCAGTTGCTTGGTCCGTCGCTGGTGGTCGGGTAGATCCAACTGTCAAATTCTGCTTCCTCTACATCCTCCTCGATAGCATTCACCCTTGAGCTGGAAATAAACACCGGAGCCTTTCTGACCTTCTCCTTGCGCACAGCCCTCTGAGCCTCTGCAGTAAAGCCCAGCCCAAACTTGTCGTTCTTCTGAGTGAAGTCAGGAAGCTGACCCCAGTTTGCACAATTGCCTTTCTGAACCACAGCCCGGGCATCCCTTAGGGAAGCCAATTTCAAGGAAACATTCTCTTCGACCGCTGTCTCTGCTGCTGCTGAAATTGGATGTACCTCCTCGAAATGCTGAAAGGGGGTTTCAATAAACTCCCCATCCATCTCAATGTATCTGAAGGAATTCAAATGGCTCACCATATACTCCTCTTCTCCTTGCACAGTGACGATCTTCCCCCTGACGGGATACTTCAGCTTCTGGTGCAAGGTGGAGGTCACTGCCCCAGCTTTATGGATCCAAGGTCGACCCAGTAGACAAGAGTACGATGGACGTATATCCATCACATAAAAAGTAGAGTCAAATACTTGAGAGCCCACACGAATAGGGATGTTAACCTCTCCATGAACCATCCTTTTTGAACCGTCAAAGGCCCTGACGATGATATTGCTGGGCTTCAATTCCAGGCCTTCATAATCCAGACGATCTAAAGCCTTTTTTGGTAGGACATTCAAGGAAGAACCAGTATCCACCAATACATGCGCCAGAGTAGTGCCCCTGCATTCGATAGAGACATGCAGGGCATCATTGTGGTCTCTTCCCTTCGCGGTCAGGTCAGCATCTGAAAAACCCAAGCCATTGTCTGCTGTCAGATTTGCTATGCAATCAGTGAACTGGACTGCAGACGTCTCCTGCGGCACATGGGCCGTCTTGAGAAATGAGATCAAGGCCTTAGCATGGGCCTCGGAGCATAGCAATAAGGAGAGCAGGGAGATCTTGGAGGGCGTATGCCCCAGCTGCTCGACAACATTGAAATCACTTTTCTTTATTATTTTCAGAATCTCCTCCATTTCTTGTCGGGAGGCCTCAGCGTTTATGGGTGATGGTGCCTCCATCCGGGCAGGCTCTTCTTCAATCCCTTTGCCCCGAGCATTTGATGACTCGGCAGCAGGGGAAACAACTTGATCAGCAGCAGGAACAGGTAAACTTGTAGGTTTTATAAGGAGGGGTTTTCGAGTAGCGGGTGGTGCAATGTCAGGCGAGAAGAGCCTGCCACTGCGGGTGACCTTGGCTGGACCAGTGATATCGCAGATACTGGCGCCAGTGTCGAATTCTTGTTTGATTCCATTCACATATACGTCTGCCCCATAATGCCAAGGGACAGCTTTATCAGACACGTAGGGGAGAGGCCCCGGAACAGTAATAATCACAGGTGCAACAGTCATGATTTGAACAGGCTTCTTCAGGGGAGCCTTGATTGGATTTTTGAAGATGGTAACCACAGAAACTTCTTTTATCGGAACCAACTGAACAGCAGACTTCTTAAATAGAATCTCCTTGCTATCCATTAGGCTTTGGACGCCTAACCTCAGCAAGGGACAATCAGATAGGGAAACAGCACAGAACAGGCAACCTTCACTGCAACCCGGAAATAAACCGGCCCGCAGTAGGTTCTTCTTGACATTCTTCAGAGGGGTAACAACTTCCTCTACCGAAACAGCATACATTTCTTCCTCAATGGCATTTACTCTATGCTGGGGCATAGGAGCAGTTACAACATTTGGTCTCTCCGGCGCTTCAAACTGAATTTCCTTTGCGTCGATCAGATCTTGCACTTTGTTTCTCAAGGCCCAGCAATCATCAGTAGTGTACCCGGGACTATCAGAATGATAAGCACACCGGGCATTTGGGTTATACTTAGGAGACGCAGTGTTGACAACCTTAGGAGCTTCTTTGAGGGTCACCAGGTTGGTGGATAACAGTTGGGGTAAAATTTGAGATAAGATCATACTCAGTCGGGTATACTGCCTCTTGGGCCTTTCGCTTCTTTGTTGATTGTACTGCTGAGGAGCAGCAACAGGTTTGGAGATGACCAAAGCATTGACGGCTTGGCGAATTTCGGGCTTGACTTGTCTTCTAGTACCATAGACGGCACTTGCTTCTTTCTTAAACGGCCTCTTCTCAGCACTTGTGGAGGCAGCCTTTTGTATCTTGCCTGACCTGATGCCAGCTTCAATCCTTTCTCCTGTCAATATCAAATCTGTAAACCCAGCGGAGGAGTTACCAACCAAATGATTGAAAAACGGACCAGACAACGTCCCTAGAAACATATCAACCAGCTCCCGATTAGTCAATGGAGGCTGCACCCTGCCAGCCAAATCTCTCCATTTTTGAGCGTACTCTTTGAACCCTTCACCCGTTCCTAGAGACATACCCTGAAGTTGGGTACGCGTAGGTGCGAGATCAGAATTGTATTGGTATTGTCTGTAGAACGCTGTTGCCAAATCTTCCCAATGTCGGATGCTGGTTCCATCCAATTGGTAGAACCATTCAAGCTGTGACCCTGAGAGGCTATCTTGGAAGAAGTGAATCCAGAGGTTCTTATCCGCCGTGTAAGGTTGGATCTTCCTTACATACGACCTCAGATGCAGCTTTGGGCAGGAGACCCCATCATACTTGGCGAAGGCAGGTGCCTTAAACTTGTGTGGAATTATTACCCCAGAAGATAACCCCAAATCTCTGAAATCCAGTCCCGGCACATTCTGAATTTCCATGGCGCTCAAGCGGTCCTCTAATTGCTTGTATCTGTCAGCAGCAGGTGGGTATTGTTCGTCATTATAGTCCGTCTCGTTGTCGGAGACTGCGGGACTAGGAGCTCTTCCCCCTTGGGGACTGTTTTTCTCAGCAGAAGAAGTAGTTGGATCAGCTTCATTGTGGAGTGTGTTCCCAAATCTGCGTCCGGTGTTGAACAGCGCAGTCCTCTTTTTCTTCTTCTTCTTCAGGAGTAGAGTCTTCAACTCTTGCTGACCTTGGGCTAGGCTTAGGACCATCTCTTTAAACTGTGCACTTTGGGCCTGAAGGGCCTTGATTGCTTGCTCACTGGATGAGTCTGGATTCATGATGACTGTTCACACAAACAGCGAGGAAAATTAAGCAATCTGTGAAATAGGGTACCTGCTATGCATATGGTGCAATGGAATGCGTATGTATGCAATGCATTCAAGGGTTTAGAACATTCAAAATTTGTTGTAGACAAAAAGGAACGCACATCATATTAATAAGGAGAAATTCGTTAGTACATAAATGCCCCATGGGCTAAATATTACAAAATGACTCCTTAAGGTAAAAAAACATTGCGCATCCTCTTTGGCGCGATGTAGGTGTTGAGATTCCTTTCCTCGTGCAGTAGGCGGGTGAGTTCCAGGACCTTCTTTTCGCTAGCATGCAGACTGGTCTCAAGAGAATTCCGTTCTTCCTTAAGCTGGACCCAACTCTTCTGCATTTCTTCCCAGGAGGTGGGCATGTCGGGATGTTGAAGGGTGTAGGACACCTCTCCTTCCAAGACTGGTTCTTTGATCACAGGGAGCATATGAGGATAAGGCATTACTAACTTCTGGGAGCAGGCTCGTACCCACTTGAGATACGGTTCCAATGGGATGGAGTTCCTGTGCCCCAGTGTCTTGCTGTCTATCCTACTTGGCATCCTCCAAGCTCTGATAAATCTCTGACGAAGTCCTTGAGTATCGTCGTCGAAGTCAAAAACTATGTTAGGAATTAACATGTCATGAGGGTCATCCCTCCGAGCATAACCAAACTGTCTCCAAGCCAGGCATGGGTTGTAAGTAATACCTCCTTTGATTCCAAATAAAGGAACATTAGGGTATTCCCCGCAACGATCAATGATAGTGACGTCTTCCCTGGACCTAGGGCACCAATGTATATCTGCATGTGTAAGAGTCATTAACCGTTGTGACCATCTCAAACCCCGCTCGTTCTTCAAAACTGATTGTGGAAGGTGCGAAATAAACCACCTTCCCAGGAGAGGAGTGCAACACATAAGGACACCCCTTCTTCTCATGGTTCGAGTGTAACATGAGTGAAGGATGTCCCCCAGCAACGTAGGTATAGGATTCCTGGTCATGAAGATCTGGACAGAACTGATATCAATAAGCTGATCTGGGTTAGGGAATAACACCAAACCATAGACAAGGAGGGCCATAACTTCTTCAAAAGCTTGTAGGTCAAGGGAGTTCCAACATTCTTGGGCCTTCTCGAACAGAAACCTGGCTAAGAACCCCTTGATACCACTTCTAACTTCCCAATGTCCCTTGAGGTCAAACGGTTGTAGGTGCAAGGCTTTAGCAACCTCTTCAAGCTTGGGTTCCTCTTCCGTACCGTTGTAGGGTAGTTGATCAAGGATAGGGATCTTCAGAAGTCGGGAGAACTCCTCCAATGTAGGTATCAGTTGATAATCCAGGAAAGTGAAACAGTGATGCAGAGGGTCAAAGAACTGGAACAGGACCTTTATCATATCTTCCTCAATGTTGGTGTTGACCAAACTGATGAGTCTTCCATGTCTCTCACTGAATGAAGAACCCTCGGGAATCCTGGATATAAGTTCCTTAAGCTGAGGAGGGATCTTCACAAGGCTAATCTGAATTGTCTTTCTGCGAGCGGTTTCCATGTCCTATAAAACAAGAACAAAGATGAAGATTCGAAACCCTTGAAATGGTTAGTCAATGCTCATGATGTTGTATGATGTCATGATGTTATGATTAAATACACCACAAATATTCACAAAGGCAAACATGGTAAGGCACACAAGTCACACAAGACAAACCCTTAGGGTTTAGGCCTGCATGGGGTCTGGGTATTACCCTCTTGAAGTTTGGTGGGCTCAACCTGTCCTATTAGAAGTAACCAGGTTCTAAAGGTCCCAATATCACTGGATTACTTTCATTGTTCATCGTTTCGATTTAGCCACTGAACTGGCGACCGAAATATCCCAGGAAAGCAACCCTCAATTGAGTGTAGTATCGAGTATCAACCAACCTCGGACTGCACCAAAGTCAGTTATCTCACTACCCCTAAAAGGCCAAGATGGTTCAATTAAGGTTCCTAAGGTCAGTTGATGCTTCACGACACCACGCGGCGGCCCCGTACTCTCCTTGACTGAACTCAAGGGTTACCGGTACACACCAAAGTGCCACATCAACGTAGCAGACTGTTTCAACCATGTCGGTATACCCCGCACAGTTCCCTCACAGCCTTGTTGCTACTTTCTATGAAGGTATCCCCAGATCCGGGTTAGGATCTATAAAACTCCGATACAAAGCCCACAAAAGTAGAAGCAAACAAGACAATCAATTGAAAACAAAGGTGATCTAAGCCCTAAGGTTACTCCACTTTTATTATTCTCCCCAGCAGAGTCGCCAGTTCTGTGATACGGTGGGAGAACTGACTTGAGGTTTTGCGTTTGTATTCGCAAATGTTGCGGTTGAGCAAGAGTCGCCACCGACTTTTTATTTTATCCTAAGGAAAGGTTAAAAAGCACAGCAAAAAACCTTTTGAGATGTTTTCTTGGGTTCGGGGAGTAGATTATAGAAAGGGAAGGTATTAGCACCCTTTCTATCCATGGTTATCCATGGGCTCTTAGTTACTTGCTTTAGATCACTTGCCTTTTGTTTTCAATTGTTTTAAATGGTGCTTTGTGTATGGGTTTGAAAATGTTTTGAAAAGAGGCCAATGTGGTGGCAACCTTTGTAATGATCCATGTGGGGATGTATACAAAGATGTATGTCTTTTGAAAAAGTTTTCATTTGTTTTTGAAAGTTGTTTTGAAAGTGTAGTGATGTGTGATTTTGAAATTAGGCAAGTGTTTTGTTTTGCAAGTTTGATTCAAGTAACTAAGAGGTTGTCTACTCCTAAATTTCTCAAAAGATTATTGCTATGTTTTAACCCTTTTAACAAGTTTGTTCCACCATTGTATTTGGTGGACAATCTTGTGTTAGGATGTGAAAGGGACAGGCGCGGGTCATCGTTTAGACCATAATTGCAACGGCGTTAAATATCTTCGGGCAATTTTTTTTTAAGGGACTTGATCATTTGTTTTTTTGTTTGAAAGGTTTTATCGAGGGATCATTCAATTTGTTTGTTTTGCCCAAAGAGACCTAACATGCAATATGGCCCAATTTTGAAAGGCAACAAGCGGATGTAACCCTAGGGGTGTTAGTGTGCAAGTGTGTTTTATTGCATACAAGAGTTTTTCTTTGAATTAGGTTTTTCTATTTCATTGATTTTATCTTGTCATACACGTCCTAATTACTAGCAATAAGAAGCGGAAATGTAAAATCCTACGTTATTACAACAATTAGGGGAGGGGGATACACATTTGTACATGGGGGGTTCAACGAGAAAAATAGACAAAAAAGAAAATAGCAAAAAACAAGATATATATAGAGAGAGAGGGAGCCCGCGCGCTGTTGGGAGGCCATCAGAAGTTCTGACCCAGATCCGCTGTCATATGATCAACCTGTTGGTGAAACTGGATGAGTCAGAACTTCTGACTCTAGAACCTGCAAAACAGAACCTTGTTAGTGGGGAAATCAGAAGTTCTGATTTCCCTGCGCTGCAAGACAAAAGTTTGTTAGTGGAGAAACCAGAAGTTCTGATTCTGCTGAAAAGGCAATAACTCTCAGAGGTTCTGATGTCATTGACAGCAAGACAGGCTTCAGATGTGCTAACGTCAAAGTCAGCATTTGGCTTTTTCCTGTACTAATCAGAACATCTACAATTCTGTTATTACTCCACAAAACAGGAAACATATTTGGAACAGATCCAGCAAAATAGCAAAAATGTTTCAGAGTTCAGAATCACCAAGGTCACAGGCAAGTCCTATACTGGCTCAGAACGTTCTGAGGTATGAGAGTCCTCAGAACATAAACAGCAATAACATGAATATTTACATTATGTTACTTGAATATGCACAGCTGATGATGCTTAACAGTGTGATGAGGGTCAGCAGGTGCTTACCTGACTGTTTGGAAAAGTGGTGGGTGAAAGTTAGCTTTTGGTTCTGGTAGTGTTCTGGACAGATTTGGAAAAGGGGAAGTAAAGGTGTATACGTGTATAGGGTCAGAAGTTTGGAAAGAGCGTTTTTGGTTTACAGAAAAGAGCTGGATGTTTGATGAAGTTTGAAGGTGAGAAACTTAAAGTTATGAAACAAAGCTGGAGATTTTGGCAGGGTTTCAGAATGCTACGTTGCTAGGAGTTTCGTTTCTCTCTTAGCAATTTTTCTGTTTCTTTTCTTGAACGCCTTTTGCAGTGGTGGAAGCTCTCTATTTATAGGCAAAGTTCTTGTGGATGCCTTGAACATTTAAGGCGCCAACAGAGTTTGAATTTGTTCTTTGACAGAAATTCCTGGGAAGTTGTGATAACAGCTATCTTTCAGCCTAGGTTGCAGCAGCAGGCGTAGATTGGGGAGAAGTGACCTCTGAAGTGGGCGGTGGCGTGAAGACCCATGCCAGAATCTGTGCAAAAGCATTTTCCAAGCCACACGTGAATGCTCAGGAGTGGTTGGAAGCATTAATGGGCATTAAATGGTGACAAGACCTGTCAATACCAACATTCTGGTAATGGAAATCAGCGTTGAATCAGCAGCGTAAACCATGCTCTGGCCTTGGCTACCTGTTGTCTTAGCAAGCTCTGGAGATTCTCCTGGTTTTCTGGTGCGTTCCTTGGATCTACTTCTGGACAATCTGGACTTAGAGATTCTGTATCAATGTGACACCTATCCTTCTGACCTTTCATCTTCTGATTTCAACCTGTTCTGAAGGAGTCTTCATACTTTCCTGTTTCTCTTGCATTCCTTTAGCAAATTCTGACTGAGCTTGTGTAACTGCTGAAGGGGCATGTTCTGTTTGAGGCTTACATTCTGAACCACGTTTACAACTTCTGATTGAACTGATGTAGCTGCTGAAGAGCCAACCTCTGACCATGCTGAACCAAGCTTGCAACTTCTGACCGTCTTCATCTGGGATGGGTCCAGAAGTTCTGAAGCGCTGATTTTTCTAAAAACACTTATTTTAAAGAAACATTCTAAGTACTTAGAAATTGATTGATTTTTTTTTTCAAGATAAAAGTGTTGTTTCTGGAGTTCGTGAGATCATCTTGCTCTTGTAGGTGACTTGCTTGGGCAGAAGGATAACTCAGGATTTGGATTTATTTCAGGGGACTTTGAAAAATCTAGAATGGTTTCCTGAAGAAAGGGAGGGCAAATTTTGGGGTACAACATGGTCATCCTATGTAAAACTCTGGTTTGGTTTGGAGGATAGACAACTCAAAACTCCATCTTGATTCTAGATCAGTCTGTGGAAAATTCCTGTTTAGTTTGGAGGATAATCACTCTAAACCTTGTTTCTTGTTTGGTAGGAAATTAACCTTAAAACTTCATTTCCTTGTATAAGGAGGTTCGTGTGCACATCATTCTAAAAGCTTTCAAATTTATTAAATACTCTCAAAAATGATTTTTGAGGACAAGAATATATCAAATTAGGTCGAAGTTATATAGATATCTAGTGTATTTCTCTATCCCTTATCTCTTTATGTTATTGCCCTTCCTTTGATTTTCTGTTGCTCATATACTTATTTGATTTTAAAATATTTTCAAAATATTTTTTTAAATGATTTTGTTTTCAACAAAAAATTTTCAAACCTGCAATATTAATCCTATCCTACTTGCGTATTAAGTCACATGTCCAACACATATATCTCACTTTTATGCATCACATGTATAAACAAACTTATTAAAATCATGACATCCTAATGCTTAAGAAATAAATAAACAAATTTAATACAATTTTTGGCCAATGAGTGAGCTAAACTAATTTCTCCCACTTGCATCATCATATCTTATTCTCATAATCTCGTAATCTCTTAAAGTTAAGAATCTAGATTATATAAATTATATGATAAAGTAATTAAATGTCACCGCCAGACATATCATATTAAAAATTAAAATAAATCACATCACACAAATTGTATTTAAATCCAAATCAAATTACAATAATATTATATTCTATTAAATAAATAAATGTAAAAATATAAAATCATAACTATATACTATATATTAAAATTAGGCAACTAATAAAAATAATAGTATAATTATTCTTCTTCTTCTTCATTTGGAGTTGGCAACAATTTTTTACCCTAGAGGATATGGAGGAATTATTTGTATGGACTGAGATACATGATGATATGTCATCAAAAGATTTTAAAGTTCATGTTTGATTAGAATAATCTCTATGATGTCTCCAAACATGTTCTTTACCCATAATCATACATAACCCTGACCCTAACCACAACCATGTTCTGGCGCTTTGATCATATTTATTGACATTGTATTTTATTCTTGTTTATCTAGCTATTTTTATTATTTGTATCTTCTTGACATATTTTTCTTTTACTTCGGCTTGCAATTTAAGGTTCTTGGCACCATTACCCTTGCCATATATTGTTTACTTTTGTTGTACGCAATTTGATTATATTATAAATTATGTAAATTGTGCTATGTTCTAATTTCTATCTTTTTTCTCGTTCTTTGTTATTTTATTGCTATATTTGGGTGTTGAATTTTTCCTAGTTATGCATTTTTTAGTAGTCGTCTGAACTATCATTTTTTGTATTAAGATTTGTAACTTACACTTTTATCATTACTCTTTTATTTCTCTTTTTGATTTTATTAAAGTGGAAGAAGTTCTAATCATTTTTATGTAAGTCGACTCATATTCTAGGGGTAGTGAACCGCTAGATGAACTCAACTTGAACTACATATATATAATCATAAAAATGAGGAGTATTTAATTTGTAATTATAATCATCTTTTTGTAGCCTCTAAATGTATTCCTGTGCTAAAACTATATTTTACAAAAGTGTTAGTTTTCCTATTTTCTTTATTCTAACTTTGTGATTTGAATTAAACTTGTGTTTATTTCAAGTTAATGTGTCCTAAGTAAAAAACAAAAATTCTTAAAAACGAAAAATATTTTTATAGAAAAAGTTGTCATTTTTTATATTTTTTTATACGTGAATCTTTTAAGAAAACACACATAAGAAAAATGCATCTTTTTTAAGAAAAAATCTTGCCGGTTTAGCATAAAACCCTACACATAACTAAAATCCTCATTTTTCACAAATATGGTCTCATAAAAGAAATTGCAACGACAACTAGCACAAGTTAGACATGTCATCTTCCTCATTCTTTAATTTTTCTCATTCAAAACACTGAGATCTTCCTCTTCCTTTTTGCTCAGGTTTTTAATTTCGCTCTCTATCTATAATGTTCTAGGTTATGTCATTAGTGTATCTAAGTTCATAATTTTATTGCATTTGATGAGAACCACATAGCCGTAAGATCAAATTAGGAGTCACGATGATGAATTTATGGAAGACGCCATAATCGATGTGAATATTCAATTGACAAGTCGTAGTGATGTCATAACTAGTTATGGAATTTTGATAAATAAGTTGGAGTTTTAGTGCCACAACGAGATGATAAGCTAGAAATAAAGGGGTTTCAAAACCCAAGAGAATATTAAGATAAGGGAGGCGCCACACTTCTAATCTAATAAGATGATAAGCCTTATGGAAGGAAGATTGTCACAAAATTATGAATTCTTGATGAGATCAAACTTGGTCCAATCTAGAACCAAAAAGAGCAATGCTCACAATAACTCAAAAAGTCAAATTTTATATCAAAATATTATATCTTTCTCATTATTCCCTCAATTTATATGGTAATGGGCATAGGATTATGATTAGACGAATCTAATGCATAAAAAAAATAAAAGTAGAAAATATTTTGCCTAAATGTCAATAATTTTGGGTGGTTGGACTATTACATTAAGGTTTACTAGAAAAGGAAATTAATGGAGGGGCGGCCATACGCGATGGAAAAAGTGAAGTTTTCTTTTTGACCACTGAATAGGAAGAATGATAGTAAATCACGACTTTCCTTATTTGTCAGCATCTTGTTTCTTTCCTTGATGAAGATTTTTTTAGCATTAAAGAAGCATAATTTCCTCTTGACTCCTGCGTAAGAGTTATAGATTGTTAACTTACATTTCCATCACATTAAAGATCATGTCAATCGGTGTAACACCCACATATAATATATATATAAAATAATATTATACATAGTGATAATTGGTACTAATACAACATAAATGCCTAACAGTATCATTTATATATACATGTCCAATATATATAATACACATATGGTACATGATATACACAAGTTCCTAATCAAAGTGCTAATATATATACATATAAACAACATAAACTAGTCAAAACATCACAAAATCTTCTAGCATCTTTAAGAAACTTCGCTTTTTTCCTTTTCATGCCTTGAGTTACCTGAAATGCAACAATATAATTGAGGTGAGATGATAATTTTAGGGGGTTCTCCTATCTTATGGGTCCACTCGACTATAAAGGATTGTTATACAATACTCTAACTCAAATCATTCAAACTTTATTATACGTGTATACATTCACACTGTAGAATAAAAGATTGAGTATCTATGGGATTTCCCCTTTGTATGGAAGCATATGAACTTGAGTCCACATACTCAATAAATAACTACTCGGGAGTGCAAAGAACAAAGTATCTACCCCTCGCCGATCCCACATCTAGGACTACGAAAATAGGTCACAAATACCTATTAAGAACATCCTTCCACAGCTTGCCACTTACATGGGGAAGTTACAAGTCTCTGTTATTCATATTTATGAATCAACCATCCTCGACTGGCCACTTACATGAGGAAGATTTAGGTCTCATACTTCCTACAAAATACTTTCCCCAACTAGCCTCTTACATGGGACACATACGAGTCTCAGTTTTTCATATATATGAACTAACATTCCTCGGTTGGCCAATTACATGGGATAGTTTATGGGTCATGATAATCTGCCTCAGTAAGTCATCTTTCTCATAGTGAATTTCTCTCCTCCAAGGGACTCTAACCCACTTTGAGGTTCACTCCTTTATGAGACTCTAATCCAGTTTGAGGTTCACTCCTATATGGAGCTCTAACCCACTTTGAGGCTACGAATCAATTATTCATCTATCCCGATCACTACTTTACATAATCAGAATTAAGACTAGTACACATAGGGATTATTCCCGAATACATGATTATTCATCAATGCCTACATGATTATACTCATAAATCACCATGTGATTATTCTCATAAATCACATTATCATAATATTTTTCCATACAAAACTCATTAATGCACAACTAGACTATCATTTGCCATCCAAACCATTCATCTCAAGTGACTACTCGCTCATGGGTACACACCGAGGTACCTTTCATAATTGAGCATCACAACCTAAATTATTCATCATAATGTAAGTTTATCATTACTAATCAGTTTCACCTAACTATGATCCTACGTTTAAACTAATTCATTATCATAGAATTTGATCAATTAGAGTTTAATAAGGATTTATCATATATAAATGATATGATATCTCTCATAATATTACACAACCCTATAATATGTAATCCAAAAAGGAATTCATGTGATACTTTAGTCATATTAATCATGTATAAAACATTCAAGCATGGTGTCACACCATTTATCATACAACTATGGATAATAAAATTACAAGCTTACAACTATAACTAAGGAATACAAGTATGATTTTACTTCACCATATAGTATAACATTGGACTATCTTGCTAATGCATCCGACCACGCCCCAAATGGAGTTGTGGAACTCCTTTAATGGTGATACATGAGAAACAATTTATTTTCTTGGGGAACAATCGATTATTCTAAACATTTTGTCCAATATTTTTCCCTCGAAGCAACATATCAATCGAATATATCAGGGTGACAATAGATTTTCAACGGGAAATTTCCAGATTTCTTCATAAATTCATGATGAAAATTGATTATTTCTTCAAGGAAATCGATTATACTATGCATTTATTTTTAAAAAATCCCACATCTAAACACATATTCTTCAATCTTAAACAATTCTAAACCATACCTAATCATAGTTTAACATATCCAAGCATTTCAAACCATGGATTCAACATCATATAAGGATATATAGACACTATATTTTTTCACTTCTTAACATCATGAATCTCTAATCATGTCAACACAATTCATGCAATAAACATGTCATAGCATCATACAACAACAACAACCACAACATAACTTCTACACATATTCGCATAACATCAACACAACATCAATACACAATAACACAACACAATATACAACATCAGTACAACATAACCTACAACATTAAAACAACATAACATACAACATCAACACAACATAATATCATGGTTTAGCAACAATAACACAAAACATAGTAAGGATCAAGTTTCAATTATTAATTTCACAAACAAACAAGAATTCATCAAAATCCTAAACCCAATTTCATGCAAAATTCCCTCAAAGGTTATACTAACTAAGAACCCACCTTATGAGAGGAATATGATGGTGAATTGAGATGATATGAGGTGAAATTTTACTTTTCAATTCTTACTTCAAGCTCTTCTTCTTCCTCCATGAGTTTTCTTCTCCTCTTCCTCTTATCTTCTTTCTCTTCCTTCTCTCTTCTTTCCCATACTATCTTTTTAAACAAATGAGAAGTGAATGAAGGAAGAAAGAAAATAGAAACAAGTAGTAAACTTGTTTGTCCTTTAGTGAATCCAATGTGAGAAATTACCATTATACCCTTTTCAAATCCTTCAAAGCTCTGAAATACTACTCTTTACTAATTGGAACGGTTAAGGAACTTGATTAAGATTTAATATCTTTTTAGCATACTAATTACTTAATTTCCCCCCTTAATAAAAAAAAAATCAACATTTGAAGGAGTATGGAATATTACAATTAAATTATTAGAACTCCAGATATGGCCAAAACAAGATTGGTGGTCCAACACATACAAAAATAACATTTTCGATCAAAATAATTTAGTTATTTTTATTGAATTAGTTCTTCTTTGAGCTAATTAATTTTTATAAAATAAAACCATACATTAAATAAGAATTTATTTTATTTTGAGCATTTTTTATAATTTTTCTTCCACATGCTTAGTGAACTCATGATCTCATCATTCTTCCAAACTTCAAGAGGATTTATCCTCAAATCGAAACCTGCATAAATAATTAATTGGAAAAAAAATCTCTTCTTTTTCTCTTCTTTCATTCTCTTCTTGATAATTGGAATTTGTGATTGTTTGTGTATGTTCATATGAACAAAAGATACATCATAGTGTTAAGTTTGTATATAATAACATGACTTTTAATTTTATGATAGGTGACCATAGATAGTTCCTTTATGACATCGAATAAATAGAAGCTTTGGGCACCGCATTTACTGTTGGAAAAATTTATAGTTGTATTTTTTAATTAGTTCTTTATAATTTTTTTCATTATAAATATTTCATCATTTTTCATTATAACTCGTGTTTTTTATCAATCTTTTTCTCAAAGTATATTTCTTGTTTGTATTGAAAGACTTGTTCTTGATTTTTTTAAGTTACTCAACGTTGTTTAACATATTTAATGATTTTTTTTTAGTTTTTTAATATGATATTCTAAGTCTTTTTCCATACTCAGATTCTTTTCAACTCCAATTCTTCATTCTTAATTGACTTTAGGACTCTCCACTATTGCAAATACTTGAACAACATCATATAGAAATTTGAGGACTTTCCACTTCCTTTCTTCATGTTAAAGTGACTTTAGGACTCAACACTCATTTTCTTCACGATCACTTAACATAATAGTAACCATAGTTGAAGGTTGCCTTAATAGGATATGTGTTTGTAATGTCTTGTCTTGAGATATAAAAATTAAAAATAAAATTGTGAGCTATAGTGAAAAATTGTGAGCTATAGGAGGATTTTGTCCTTCTGTATCTGGAGGAAGATTCATTCTGATTTTCTAATCTTCTAGGATTCCTGAACTTCCTTTGCCTCTGCTTCCACAGTTGGTTCACCCTTCTGGAGAGAAGAGACAATTCATCTTCTTTTGATGAGGATCCATCAGAGGTTTCTTCCACAGCCTGCAAAACTTTGGAGTCAAATTTTCTGTTAGATTTTAATGCTAATGGCTTACCTTGCTTTTGAGGTTCATCTGCTTCTAGCTCTATCTCGTGACTTTTAAGGGAGCTGATAAGTTCCTCCAGAGAGATTTTGTTGAGATCATTGGCTAGCTTAAGCGCTGTGACCATTAGCCTCCACTGTTTTGGAAAGCTTCTGATGATCTTCTTGACATGATCAGCAGTGGAATATCCTTTGTCAAGAACTTTTAGACCAGCAACAAGAATTTGAAATCTTGAGAACATAGCTTCTATTGATTCACTGTCTTCCATCTTGAATGCCTCATACTTCTGAATGAGCGCAAAGGCTTTTGTTTCTTTGACTTGAATGTTGCCTTCATGCGTCATTCTCAGAGAATCAAACATATTCTTAGCAGTTTCTCTGTTTGATATTTTCTCATATTCTGAATATGAGAT
Source organism: Vicia faba (assembly GCA_948472305.1). Lineage (NCBI taxonomy): Eukaryota > Viridiplantae > Streptophyta > Magnoliopsida > Fabales > Fabaceae > Vicia > Vicia faba. The sequence goes on along the minus strand of OX451735.1, from coordinate 1,496,538,473 downwards.
GACGCTGAGAAGAATTGTTCTGGCCTTGTGATGATTTCTGAACTCACGCTTTTGCTGATCATACATCATTTTCCTGTCAATCTTCTGACCGCGTCCATCTACTGGATGCGTGTATCCATCAGTCACCATGTCCCACAGATCAACATCATGGGCCAGAAAGAAACTCTCAATTTTGTCTTTCCAGTAGTCAAAGTTTTCTCCATCAAAGACTGGAGGTTTGCCACTGAATCTGTCCCTTTCTTCATTGTTGTCATTGTTGATGTTTTGACTTGGTCCTGCCATTGTGTTTTTCTGACGCTGGATCTTGTACTTACACGGTTAAGTGTTAAAGCTCAGAACCAGGTGCTCTGATGCCAATTGAAGATGTGAAAAACACAAGAAGGAGGGTTGAATTATAAAACTTAAAACAAATGGCTTGACAACACAATATTTTTATCCTAGTTCGTTTGATCTCAAACTACTCCAGTCCACCCGTCAAAGTGATTTCGCCTCTCTCCAACGAGGTCTTAATCCACTATTTTCAAGGAATTACAATAGCTACTTTAACAATTGTTAAAGTCTTCTTGAGTACAACCACAATCCGGTTAATCTCAAGGAACTTCTTTTACAAATGAATTGAACAAGTGTGTAATGTTGTTTTCTTACAAAACTGTATATCACAACAGTGATAATTACACAAAATAAGATTGGAATAAAATTACTTTGCTAAAGCTTTGAATGAGCATGGTTTGAATAGCTTGGCAAAATTGGGTGCGTAAGTACGTGCTTCTTTTCACAAGCAGTCCTGTTTATATAGGCAAGCAAGGATACGTTGTCCATAAAGCATGTTTAATGATAATAATTCACTTTCCTTTTGTAGAAGATCTTTGTATGAAGAAATCCGTTAGCATTTAACTCAGTCTTGAATGCCTAGTAATGCTTCCGAGTCTTCTTTGCTGTATCTGCTGATAACGCTTCAGAGTGTTGATGACTTGGTAAAGATGTCTTTGATCAGAGTCAGAGTATGTTTGTTTAGGCGCAGATTCTGGTCATCAAACTTCAGTGTGGTCTGGTGGTTTTAGCGTGTACCATAGGTTGTTGATCTTCTGATGTTGATTCCATTCTGATGCTGATTCCACCAGAACTTCTGCATATACAAAGCATAATTTTAAGGAGCATAATTGTTCTTTGTATATACCTTATAAATAATATTATTCTATGTATTTTGTTATCATCAAAACTTTACTCAAGAGTTGTATAATCAAACTATGTTCTAACATGCTTGGATCTCAAGTTATAATTTTGTGAATACATGCTCATGAACTAAAAAAGACTTAGTGAAATTTTTCCCTAGTTAGGCATATTTTTGACCTAACTTCATGGCAATTTTTCACATAGTTCCAAGGGGAATCTTCAAAAGCAATTCAAAGATGAGTTGTAGAGAACATTGCATGCTTTCCAAAATGTCCAAGAACTCCTTAAGATCATTCTTGAGTAGGGAGAATCGAAGAGATGAAGTTGGTGTTTTGTCACTTGAGTTATAGGTCATTTTCATGATGAACACAAATGCAAATAAATGTTAGGCTACATAATATTTGCTTTGCAGGTCTCAAACTTGTTTTTCACTCCATAATTAATGGATTACACAAACTTTTGAGCTATAATCCAAGTGATTTAAGCTTTATCCAATTCACATTGCCATTTTGGGAAGAAAGTTAACAATACCATTCTTGTAAAGCAAGCTTTTTGCATAAAGTTCACATTGAGCCTCTAACTTGTTCCCTCTGATCACACTCCATCCACAAAGTCAGAAGAAAGCTTGTTTAAAGCATAACCACTCTATCTTAGCAAGTACACAAGACTTTGAAACTTGTTTTGTCAAAAAATCACATGTTTAGCTTAAGGATGCGAATTCAAATTCTGATCAACAACAAGTCTCCAAACTTGTTGCTTATAAATAGAAGAAATATTTGTGATCTAGGAGACGAGCTTGAAGCCCCTCAAACTCCCTCTAATCAGAAATTGTCTCAAAACACCATTGTTGTGCAACTTCTGACTTTACATACCAAACTCACATTTCCCTCGTGCATTTCTTGTCCTTTTAGTTTCTAAAGCTTCCTTACATCAAGAGTAACTCATCCTTGTACCTGTTTTACTTCTGTAACACCATTTTCCCTGTCTTCCATAACCAAAAACAGAGCATCATAGTTGGACTTCTCCAGACCATTCCAGCCATCCTCAGCTCAAGCCATCCATTGCATTAGCTTCCTAGAGGTCCAAGGAAGCTAACCTGATCATCAGCACTGCCTGAAACAAGCTCAAATCCATTTCACGATTTCCAGTTTTGAGGTATTTTTCTTGAACTTCTATCTCATTACTTAGGCATTGTTAGGCTTGCATTTGTGAAGATAAAATGTAGACCTCATTGCCACGAAGCTGTACATATCCATAGTTTGCATTTACATGGCCTGAGCTTAGAGAATTTTAGAGTTGAAGTTTCCGAAATTTTTAGGGTTCAAATTAGGGCCAGAGAAATTCTCATTTATCTTTGACTTTTAGCTTTTGTTATTTACATGGTTAGATTCGTGAGGAAGAATGCAACAACTTTCATTTTGTCATCTTCCATTTTTGTTGAGAAATGAAGAAGTTACAGGTACACCGGCTGAAGGTTGAAGATGAAGTCATCAGGACTTGATTTTCCTTACATATTTATTATTTTGTTTATATAAACAGATGCATAGTCACCCCAGTGGTAAAGCGCGCGCATGTTCACCCCATGGTCCTGGGTTCAAGCCCCAGCGTGACCATTTTTACATATTTTTTGACATTTTTTATTTGTTTGCAGGCGCTGGGCCCTTTGGGCCTGACTTCTTTTTTTTGTTGACTAACTCCCTGCCTACTTTTGGCACCCCCTGGCCCATTTATTTTTATTTATTTATTTATTTCATTTTTCCTTTTAAATATATTTTCTAAAATACTAAAAAATCATAAAAAAATATAAAAATAGTAGATTTATGTTTTGACATAATTTAAATATTTTTCTCACACAAAAAATTATTGTTATTCATCATACTTTATTTATCTTTACTAATTATCTTGTAAATTAAATTAAAACTAGGTTATTATTTAGTTTCTTTTATACCTATTTAAATATATTATTTTTATATAATATAAAAAAGGCCAAAAATATTTTACAACACCATATATTATTTTCAAGACAAAAATACAAAAAATACTTTTTCTCTAAAACTTATTTTCTTTTAATCAACTAAATAGAATTAGGGTTTTATTCAAAAATCTTTTCTTAATTGATTTATTTTCTTAGTTAGTTTAAGTTAATTTAATTTAATTTTATTTTTTTTTCTCTAGTTAGGTTTAGGTTAAAACCCCTTTCATATAAAAATCCAAACAAAAATCATTTCTTTCCATTTGCATTTGTACTTTATATTTATTCATTTCCTTGTACATTTATTCAATTTGGTTGTAATAGACTAATTAGGGTTTATTTCTCGCAATCCCCATTTGTAATTTGACCCCTCCCCTAAATGATGTAATAGCGTAGTAATTTTAATTCCCGTAATTTATCGCTTTATATAATAAATGCTAGTAATTAGGGTTTTGTATGGAAAGATTAAAACCAACCAAATAGAAAACCCTAATTAAAGACAAAATCAAGCATGAAAACAATACACTTGCACACAAGCACCCCTAGGGTTACCCCACTTGATTGCCTTATACAAAATGGCCATATTACGCATGTAAGGTATCTTAGCAAAAACAAGCAAATACAAGATCATAGTCCCTCGATGACGCTATCTAAGTTGCCTTTCAAAATGATCTTAGCCCCTAAAGAAAAATGCTAAGATACCTTGCAACATTTCTAATCATGGTTATACGATGACCCACGCCCATCCCGTTTACATCCAAAGATAGGGTTGCTTACCAAATCAATGGTAAGACAATAACGTCAAAGGAAAAAAAATGAACAAGAAAGACATTTGAGTAGGTAGATTGCTCCTAATTACTTGTTCAATTTCAAACAAAACATCCTTGCTATTTTCAAAATAAACACCTACACATTTCAAAACATCTTACAAAACTTGAAAACATTTTCAAAAGATCAACATCTTTGTATACATTCTTACGAACGAGAATCATTACAAAGATTGCCTAAACAATGGCCTCTTTACAAAATACATTCAAAAAACCACACAAAGCACAATTTCAAACAAAAGCAATTGATCTAGCAAGTAACTAAGAGCCCATGGATAACCATGGATGAAAAGGGTGCTAATATCTTCCCTTTTCATAATCTACCCCCCGAACTCAAGAAATAATCTCAAAGGTCTTGTGCTTTTTCACCTTTCCTTTTGGATAAAAGAAAAGTCGGTGGTGACTCTTGCTAACCGCAACATTTGCGATCAAACGCAAAACCCTCAAGTCAGTTCTCCCACAGTATCACACATATGTTTGTCTTGAATTAATCCATTCATTTCCACTATATTCAAACTGTGCTTTTTATTCCCTTTCTGTGATATTCAACTCTCGTTAAAAGTTGCAAACCTTTAGAGGGAGGATGGCGAAAACAATACGATAATCTTATACAGTATGCTTTTGGACAGACCTTGCTGACGATGTACAGGCATTCTTTCAATTCCTAAATAGTGGAGTTATAAGGAAGATAATCTCTAGTCAACCCCTTTGAGCCAAATAAGTAGGAGTTTTTATTTTTCACACAAATTGAAACCTTTAATCAGAACCTGGGGCAGGGTAGCTTCTCAGTTAATCCAAATGTGTGTTCAGTCGCAAGCTTTCACTTCATACACAATGAATGACATCAAGAACATCCCTCTGAATCAAAAGATGGCGATGGTTCCCAAAAAAAAATAGGCAGTCGTTACCTCTCAAAAGAAAATTCCACTAGGTCAAAACCTATGAAGGAGACTTAAGAAAAACGGGGGCATCCCGTTGGCTGTAATCTCAAAACAAGAGTAGTCAGGAAAAAACTAGGGATAATAGATTAAAAAAAAGAAGTCACTATAAATCCTTGACAACGGAAAAATGTTGCAAAAAATGACTGCCTTCTCCAATAAACTTAACTTATTTGAACCATCACCAACATATCATTCTAGACTCAATTGGAATCTAAACACGGAATTAACTAAGTATAGGACTGGAGAACATCATGAAGAATGGGTGGGTACAAATAAACTTTGAGCCTTATCCTTTTTTTCTTAAACTGTGAACCAGGCCACGCTACAACCCTTTAAAAGTCCTAATTGAAGCATGGGTTAGCTAGAAAGCATACTGTTACAAAAGGTATCCTGACTCCTGTAAGGCTTACTATAAATCCTGAGTTGATACCATATCCTTGCAAATTTTGTTTACTAAAAATGAATTTTCAAAACTTCAAGACAAACATTAACTTTGCATTGTTTGAATATCGTTGTTTGAATATGGCTATTTGTTTGACAATGGAGAAATTCACACGATGAATATCCAATGAACGGAAAATTCTCTCAATAAATAGAATCACTTCAAAGGGAAAGACTCTTCCAATGACAAACCTCTATAATCAAGGGGAATGACATGTTACTATCCAACTCGTCTGGGGCAGTCAAGTCAAGATTCCAAGAAACCTCTCATAAAGTCCTGATTAGCCAGGGGCAGGTCTCCATCAGAATCACTTAGGTCATTGAACACGAATTCCAGTCAAGGGGCATGTACGACCAAGCAAACATTTTCTAGAAGTGCTACAACACTTACTACTATGGACAGTGACAAATCCCCACAAAGGTCCCTTTCATAAGGTGATCCCCGGTGAAATCACCAGAGCCACCTCTATAAGGTTATCCCCTCAGAATAATCTTCACGGATAAGGGTCCAAACCCCACAAGGCCAAATTCATGGATATCCCCACAGAGTTATCCCTATAAAGTTGGATTCATGCAATCCCCAACCAGAGTTTCAATCTCCGGAAAACCAAATCCCCAGCCAAGTTGGTCTTAAAAGAAAAAGGCTTGCGGAATTCTACCTAAAGAAGTCACCTCCACAACAGGTCGTCAAAATACTTTCTTCAATGGGGTTCATTTCCCCCAACAAACTACAAATTCCCCAGCTTGAGTTGACCTCTCAGACTATTACAAATCAATAGATAAAACCTATTAACCTCCTGGTTAAGTCATTACAACCCCCAACAGAGTCGTTACTATCACCAGAGATTACAGTAAATCATTTAACCCAACCAGATAACAGTTGACTCCATTCTTTCAAAGCAAGTTACTAAGAAGCCTGGACCCGACCAAATACTAGTTCAACTTCATCTCTTTTAAAGCAATTTACTACGAAGCCTGAAACTGACCAAATACTAGTTCAACTTCATCTCTTTCAAAGCAAGTTACTATGAAGCCTGGACCCGACCAAATCCTAGTTCAACTTCATCTCTTTCAAAACAAATAATTACTGAAACCTGGACCCGACCAAATAACAGTTTGAGTTACTGAAACTTGGACTCTACCAGATAACCGTTTGAGTTACTATGAAACCTGGACCCGACTAGATAATAGTTTAACTTCTTCAAATCACTAACAAAACTCCTCTTCCCCAGTATAGTTTGCCACTATCCCTAATGAGTTGCTGCAAAGCCTGGAATTCGACTAGATAACAGTTAACTTCTTTATCCCCAACAAGTTGTTGTGAAGCCTGGATCTGACCAGATAACAAATAATTTCCTTTCTCTCCAATCAAGAGATAACTCCCTAGTAGAGCAAAGGACGACTAAAACTCATGAACTCTTTCCCTCAAGTAGAAATCAACATTCCCCACAAAATTTCTTCAAACAAAACCAGAATCCCTAGCGGAAACACATACTCATCATCTCCAGCAATAGTCCGAGATTTAGCTTCCCAAAACTCCCAAGCAGTAGTCAGGGATTTATTTTCCCAGACAAAGATGCACTTCAATAACATTTCACATTCATACATCATAGCATATGCATACGAAACGCACATAACACAATCTCATTTATTTTGAGAACATCATTACGCAATGCATACATTATGACATTGCATACAACTAACTCTTTACCTTTTCAGGAAAAGATCAATCAATAGATGCATGTCATCAACTATCTACGAATTTCTCTCCAAGAAAAAATCAAGCTTGGATTCCTTCATTACCTGTTGAAGTAGTAGTCGTCAGATTCCTTTATTACCTGTTGAAGTAGTAGTCGTTAAAGATTCCTTCATTACCTATTGAAGTAGTAGTCATCAGATTCCTTCATTACCTGTTGAAGTAGTAATCGTCAGATTCCTTCATTACTTGTTGAAGTAGTAGTCGTGAGATTCCTTCATTACCTGTTGAAGTAGTAGTCGTCCAAGATTCCTTCATTACCTATTGAAGTAGTAGTCATCAGATTCCTTCATTACCTGTTGAAGTAGTAGTCGTATGACTCCTTCATTACCTATCGAAGTAATAGTCGTCAAAGATTCCTTCATTACATGTCGAAGTAGTAGTCTTCAAAAATTCCTTCATTACCTGTCGAAGTAGTAGTCGTGAAACATTCCTTCATTACCTGTCGAAGTGGTAGTTGTCAAAGATTCCTTCATTATACGTCGCAATCAAGCTTTATAGCAGGCACTTTGGATGGCATCTATAAGCCCATATCTAATATCTCTTTATCACATCCCCAAATGGCATCTATAAGCCCATTCCCGACACAATTAACTAACACATCAGCGAGTAAAAATTTCGGGGCACTCTAGTGTTCAATCATCTTCCACCTTCAAGTCACGAATGGCGGACTCGCCAATCTAACTCTCCAGGTTTAAGAAGATTGAACAGGAGAAACTGTTGTACCCCAAAATTTGCCCTCTCATTTCTCAAAATATTTTCTACAAATATCTTCAATGACTCAAGCTTGCACAAGTACTGACTAGGTCAAGACGTCTCCTTAACACTGATGCCTCAAATTAGGGTTTGAGTTTGCACAAAGACAGTTGGACTCCTAACATTTCAAATGAATTTCATGGATCATTATGGACCCTCAGAATTACTTTTGTCAAGTTTCAAGTCTTGGATCACAATTTTCCAAGAAAGTCATTCAAATTACCAAAAGGGCAAAATGGGCAAAATTAGGGTTTTGATTGAAAATGATCGAACTTTGATTTTTAACCTAATACCTAACTTATTGGTTGGAAGCATGATCTCAAGGATCCGAGTGTGTCATTTTGATCTAATGTCATATTTCAATTCATCTCCTGAGATCAGTGGATTGATAGACAAAATTCGGCCAACTGGTGGAAAAAGTCAATTATATACTAAAAAGTCAAACTTTGACTTTTTGACCAAAATTGAGTCCTGAAAATCACATTTCATCAAGACATCCAAAATATGAAATTTGATCATCAAAAATCAAGAGAGTCAAAAATCCAACTTTGTAAGACTTGGAAAATTTTCTAAGTATTTTCTATACTTGTTAATTTCATTGCTTCATGACATCTTTTCACTACAATTCAAAATAATTCAAGATGTTACAAATAATTCAAGATGTTACAAACAATTTATGTTATTATAAAGTTGCATTTTTGTAAGATTATAAATCCTAAGCTTTGTCTTGCTTGAATTTTCCCCTTTGACTCAATGTCCAAACCTTGCCACTATGCTTTGTCTTTGTTACAATCTGCATAAATTGGTCCACAAACCATATTTTGTACCATGCTATAATATGCTTCCAAGTCCAAGCCTTCTTACTACAAGCTCAAAATCATGTTTAGAAGACAGTCTGTTGTCCTGAACAAAACAACCCTGTTATTCTATCTCTAAACATTACCACACAAGTCCAAAACCCTGCTCCATTTCTGTCCTGCAAAAACCTTGTGCTATGTTGCACCACAAACCTGTCACAAAACCTGTATATGTTGTCCTATATAGTCCAAAAAATGTCTAGTAAATTGCACTAAATCATCAATATGAACTCTGCATCAAAAGGCTATGAAGACAACATACCCAAACAGTTCAAATTGTTATTTCTTTCCCACCCAAATCTCAACCAAGCTTCATCTATAAAATAAATTGTTCTCACAACACACAAAAGGGGGGATTTTGGAGAAAAGGAGAGGTTGGCTTTGAGAGAGAGAAGAGAGAGTTTTAAAAATCCAATAGAACTTTTCTTGTAACTTCTGCTCATCCTCAGCTCTACCTTCATTCACAAAAAACAAAATCTCAAACCGATGTTCCCTCTTTGAAAGCCTTCCCATAAACCAACTGTCCAAATACTTCACATCACATAGAGATTGTTCAAACACAAGAACAATTTTTGTAGTGCCATTATCATTACCTTCCAAACTCAAACAAAAACAATATTGTATAACTTGACTGGGTTGGAGTTGGTTTAGCAACTTTCAATACAAAGGAAGGATTACAGCAGCTTTCTGGAGGTTCATTGAAGCCCTCACAACACCTTGAAAAGTATCCAGACTCAAAAACACCAAGTGAAGTATCAAGGTAAGTCTTTTTGATTTTGCATTTTTTCATACATCACTAATGATTCATTTTTGAAGATAAAATGCAGTAATCATTGCCCCTTTAAAGCTAACCATTTACTTGCTGTTTATTTTTATCAATTATATGCTGTAAACTGAACTGTACAGACAATAAAACAATGTTCAAGACAAAAAACTACAACATGAGTCGACATATACTCAGATTAGTCGACTCATTTTAGTGACAGAACAAGGTATGAGTCGACATAAACCCTTATGTGTCGACACATACTGCTATCCAGGCCCCAAAACAGAAGGATAAAAGGTGCATGAGTCGATATAAAACACGTATGTGTCGACACAAACAGGAAATGAGTCGACATATCTCATTATGCATCGACTCATACTGAGTTGATTTGGTTTTACATGAACAAGAAAGGTTATGTGTCGATCCATAGATGTACGTGTCGACACATAATGGTTAAAAAATATTTTTTTTCCTTTCTTTTTACACTGTTTTTACATTTTCTTCATTGTTATTCGATATGGTTGTAATATTTAAGTTTCTACTTCATCCCCATTTGTAAATTGTACCCCCATCCCCCTAATGATGTAATAGCGTAGGATTTTAATTTCCTCAAATTTATCGCTTTAATATAATCGTTAGTAATTAGGGTGTGTATGGAAAGATAAAATCGACCGTTAGAAAACCCAAATCTCAAAGACAAAAAATGCATGTAATTGAAACATCATTTACACACGCACCTTTAAGGTAATCTCGCTTGTTGCCTCAGAAAATATTCACGTCCCTCGAATATGGGCATTTTAGCAAATACCCTCGATAAAAAAGATCGTAGTCCCTCGATGTCCCTCGATGTTGCCTTCGGTAAACGATCTAGTCTCTTACGAAAATTGCTAAAACGTCTCATAAGTTACCTTTTATGACTATACAATTGACCCATGTCCGACCCTTCACATCCAACGATAGGGCTTCTTACCATTCAATGGTAAGATAGCCACATCTAAAGGAGGAGGAAAAGAACAACGGGCTTTTGAGTAGGTAGGACGCTCGTAGTTACTTGCTCACAAATTAAAACCATTTCCACACTCACACTTTCAAAACATCTTCAAACAAACATCTCCTTGAACTATTTTTAAAACCAACACTTTGTATGCATTCTTATAGAGACGAGAATCATTACAAAGTTTGCCGAAACAAAGGCGTTTTCAAAATACTTTCAAACTTGCACCAAACACAAACACATTTCAAACAAAGCATTTTCAAAATGATCAAGCAACTAAGAGCCCGTAGATAACTACAGATGAAAATGGTGCTAACACCTTCCCTTTTCATAACCTATCCCCCAAACTGAAGAAAATATCTCAAAAGGTCTTTCCTGTTCTTTTCACCCTTTCCTTTATTAGATAAAAGAAAAGTCGGTGGCGACTTTTGCTATCTGCAACATTTGTGATAAAACGCAAAACATCCAAGTCAGTTCTCCCACCGTATTACAGCCTCCAAACGATTTCTTCAAAATTTCCCATGCTTCTTTCGTTGATTCAATATCACTCAACTTTTTAAATTATTTGGACTAACACATTGATGAATTATAAAGAGAGCTTTATAATTCTTCTTCTTCAATTCTTTGTGTGCAACCTCTAGTTCATCAGCCGCATCTTCTACAAGTGGTGTTACTCCTTCTTTCACAAGATCCCAAAGATCTCGATAACAATCTTCATCTGCTTATACCAATTCCCATAGTTGTTATCTTTTATAATCGAAAGACTTGCTAAAAAATTCCCGTTCGGATGATTCATCACGTTATGCTTTCCAAGAATCGCATAGTCAGTGCTTTAGATACCAGATGTTAGAATTACACCAAAACTTAGAGAACTTCGAATTAATCTTGATGAATAAGAATCAATTCTTCTGATTGATTTCGTCTCTTATTCTTCACTCTTCGCTCGAGTGATTCCACAACACATTGGTTGCAAGATGATTCTGCTGCACAATGATTATGAAAGAAGAAAAGAAAAGATGAATTGGTGACGAGAAGAGAAATTAGGGTTTGAGAGAAAAGGGGGAGAAGATAAATATTTCTTCAAAGTTTCTCTCTGCTTCCAAACTGAAACTTTATTCAAATTTTCTCAATACTACTGCATTTACAAAGATAAGGTACCTTCCTATTTATAGGCTAAGACTGCTTGCACACCAAGCAACCTCCAACTAACCTAACTTAGCTAAAACAATCAAAATAAAGTTAAGTCTAATTTTGTCGAGGCTAGCTCCTTCGACATTTTGACTTCTACACATTTTTGACACAACATTTCGACAATAACAGACTCTGTCGAAATAGTGTTTTGACACAAAGAATTACATTCTCAATATAAAATTGGTCATGAAGTGATTTTGAGGGGTTTAGTTCTTCTAAAGTAACATTGATTCTGTCTTCAGAACTGATTCTACTAAAAGATAAAATTTGTAACTTCTGAGTTTAAACGTATTTTTTACATTGAAATTTATTGTTAAACTCGTTTTTACATAAATATATTCAAATATATAAATAAAATTTGCTGAATTTGATTTTATTAAAACCAATTTTATTCCAAAATAAATTTTGTCTACTGCTAGTTCAAACACATAAAATAAATCTCATCAAACTTTTTCAAATTTAAACTAATATTTTTTTATGACGCATAAATAGAAGATTAGAATTGAATTGATTCTAGGAGGTGTACTCCAAATATTTTCTTTATTTCAATTCTAATTAAATATTCTTTTCGTCTCACAATGAATAATTTATTTAAAATAAAATAATATTTTAAAATAAATAATTATTTTTAATTTTTAATACATTTTTTCTAATTCTATTATTTAATTAATTAAACTTTCATCATTTTTAATACATACTTAAGATTAATATAGTAAAAATATTATTTTCTATTTTATCTTTTTATATATTTTTTTAATATATGTAAGATGATGAACTGAGTCATTTATTATGAGACAGAATAATAAATAGAATAATAAATATCTGACATTTTTTAAGTTTTGGGAGAACACATTTGAACAAAAAGCTTACCTTTCTTGAAATGCTACGCATCCTCATGTTTGATGAAACATGTTTCATGTGCTTGGTATTGAAAGCCACAAGTCTTTCTCGGGGAACCATGAACACTTCTTGTGTATTTTCTTGGCTTGCATGAATGTCGGTCCTCTTGACAAGTTCGAGGGCTTTGAATTGTGGTACAAGTGGTGTACAACAATAGTATAATTTAATCCGTACAACTTGCTTCTCTTATGGAATGTGACTCCCAGAAACTTACTAGCCTACCCTGCTAGCTAGAAAGTTCCATTCCTACAGGTCTTTGGATACAAGAAAAATTAGCAGCAGAACTTTATATAAAAAATAAATAAAATTTCTTAGAATCCTATTGTGATTAAATTTAGTGGCACATTTATGAAGGAAATTCATATTTGTTATCTCTTAATTTCACTCATTAATTTAATTATCTTTTAAAAATATGGTGGTGTATAGCCCAAATAGCCTTTTATGCAATTGACATGTCAACATTTAAGCATCAAAATGCTGGGCATCATAATATAAATATTTAATGACTTAATTGTAATTTTAATCTTTCTATTTTGTATTTTTTTCGATTTTGATTTCCTCATTTAAAAAATTATTATTTTAATTTTTTGTGTAATTTTCGTCTTTCTATTTTACTTTTTTTTTATAATTTTACTTTTTTTATATAATTTTAGTCTCTATTTTTATTTATTTTTCAACAAAAAATTCAAAAAAATGATAAAAATCGTGATTTTTAAAATAAAAAGACCAAAAAAAAAAACTAAAAAAAAAACCAAAATTACAATTAAGCCAACATTTAATAAAGAATGTACTAAAAAAATTACCCTACAATCACGATCATTTGTTATATTTTTATCTAAGGATAACAAAAACCATCATTAATTCTTTTTTATTATTATTATTATTATTATTATTATTATTATTATTATTATTATTATTATTATTATTATTATTATTATTATTATATTGTATATTTTATTTTGTTATTATATTATACTGTAGTGTTTTACACTTAGATCTCTCTCTTTTTCGCAACATAAGTGAACAATTTTTCACATAAGCGCTTCTTTAAACGTGTTTTTTTTTCAAACGCGATTCTCAGTCTCCAACGCGAGAGTGCTTTTTCTCAAATGAGATTTTGAAGTCGAACAGTTTCTTCGCAAATCCAAACGCGATTCGTTATCTCACTGCATCAATTCAGTCGCCTTTTAGTTTTTGTTCAAAACTTCTTCGGTTCAGAATGATTATGGTTTGGTATTTTTTACGATAAGCTTCACGGTTTCATGTTGATTACGGTTTCAATTGATTTCTCTGGTTTTAGTGTTGTTATCATAAAGAGATTTCATCTCATCATTCATGGCCTTCAGCCATTTAGTCTAATTTTGACTCCTCATAACTTCCTTATGGTCTCTAGGTTCTTCGTTTAGAACCTCACTTGCAGAGATTAAGGCATAAACTATAAGATCTACATACCCAAGTCTATGAGGTAGTTTGATGACTCTTCTTGTCCTATCTATTGCCAATAGATAGTCATCAACATTTTCCTCAACTTCCTCAGCATCTTCTGATTCTTCTTCGACTTCATCTGAGATATGTAATTCAGCATCAACATACTTCACCTCAACAGAAATCTCTACTTGTTCCAGCTCTTCGTCATATATTTCTGCACTTCGATCAACATCATCAGTTTTCTTGAAAGCCATTTCAGCTTCATTGAAAATTACATCTTGACTGGTGATACACCTCTGCTGACTTGGCTCTAGGCACCGTAGTCTATAAGCTTTGACTCCTTCAGGATACCCCATGAACATGCATTTCAGAGCTCTAGGTTTGATCTTATCTTGCCTAATGTGAGCTTAGGCTATACATCCAAATACTCTCAGTTTATCAAGATTTGGTGGATGTCACGGTCAAACTTCTTCAGGTGTCTTCATATCTAACACAGTCGAAGGACTTCTATTTATCAAATATGTTGCTGTTGAAACAACCTCAACCCAAAACATCTTCTTTAACCCAACACTAGTCAACATGCATCTAACTCTTTCCAAGATAGTTCGATTAAACATTTTAGCCAAATCATTGTGTTGTGGAGTACGTGTAGTAGTTTTGTATCTTGCAATACCAAAGACTGCACAAAAGCTATTGAAATCTTCATTGTAAAATTCAAGGCCATTGTCTATTCTCAACCTCTTGACATTTTTGCCAGTTTGATTTTTGATCAGAGTCTTTTAACTTTTGAAATTCTCAAAAGTTTCATCTTTAGTCTTCTGGATAAATACCCACAAATTTATGGAATAATTATCAACTATGGATAGAAAATACCTTGCTTCTGAATGTGATGAACACCTTGCAGCCTCCCAAAGATCAACATGGATGTAATCAAGGGACCCATGTGTTCTTTATTTTCCTTTGTTGAACTTCACTCTACAAGATTTTCCAAGTACACAGGGTTCACAAAATTTCAGCTTTTTGACTTTATCTTCACCAAGAAAATTTTGTTTCCCTAATTGGACCAGAACCCTCTCACTGACATGGCCCAGTATCATGTGCCAAATTTCTGTCTTCGAAAAAGATTTCATAGATGCAACATTTATCGAACCACTTACAACTTCAGCCTCAAGGGTATACAATCCTTGTTTTTTCACGCCTCTTAAGACTTCCTTCGAACTCTTCATGACTCTTAGGATACTTTTCTCTCCTTAGAAAATATATCCTTTCTTGTCGAATTCACCAAGAGAAATCAAATTTCTCTTCAAATCAAGTACATACCTGACTTCAGTCAATAACTTTATTGACTCATCATGGAGCTGGAATCTCACAAATCCAACACCTGCAATCTTGTAATCTTTATTGTTTCTCAATAGTACAGATCCACTATCTTGATCACATATTTCCTCAAACAAGTCTATGTTTAGAGTTATGTGCCAAGTGCACCCAGAATCCATAATCCGCTCCTTCGACGGGTTGCTGCTCGAAACCACAAGAACATCAGATGAGTAGAAATCATCTTGAACAATATTGCATTATCATTATCCTTACCTCTATGATCTTTCAGGCGTTCAGGGCACACCTTTCTTGTGTAACCCTCCTTCCTACAATGATAACAACGAATACCAGATGCTTCGTCACTGTAAAACTTTTCCTGACTTTTACCTTTCTTCTTGTCGAACTTAGTATCCTTTCACAAGAATTTTTCTTTAACGGTCAAACCTTCACCAACCGTCGAAGGTTTATGCTCCTTCCATTCATTCAATTCCTTCGAATACAAGGCTGATTGAACTTCTTCAAAGGTCATGGACTCCCTTCCATACAAGAGAGTTTCTTTGAAGTGAGCATGTGATCTAGCCATAGCGCACAACATCGACAGTGCTTGATCTTCATCATCAATCTTCACATCAATATTTTCAAGATTAATAATCAGCTTGTTAAACATATCCAACTGCTCAGCTAACACTATGTCTTCAATCATCTTGAATGAATACAAAGCTTGCTTTAGGTAGAGTCGATTTACCAGCGATTTGGTCATGTACAAACTTTCAAGTTTCACCCATAATCCTGCCTCCGTCGTCTTCTTTGATATCTGTCGAAGAACCTTATCATCAAGGCTCAACAAGATTGCTCCGTGGGCTTTCTCTATCATGGTTGTCTTCTCAGCCGCCGTTAACACAATGTTCATGGTTGCTTCTCAATTTAACGCTTCCAAACCCTGCCAAACCAGTAAGACTTTCATCTTCAAGCGCCACAGACCAAAATCGTTCACTCCGGTGAACTTTTCAATCTCATACTTTGTTGAAGATATCTTTTCCATGCTCACCGCACCGATTTGTTGTGAAAAATGATACCTCAAAATAAAGTATAAACTTGTTTCTTTACGATAAAAAAAATTAGGGTAGAAAAGATAGAAACACAAGAAGAATAACAATGATTAGTTATAACTGCTATTTTTTACTTTCTCTTAAATCAAGATTACAAGTACACAAGAATAACAAATAACTCTCTCACCCTAAAATATAATTTGCAGTATGGAATGATGAGAGACTAGTATACTATTTATAATAAATCTCATACTAAACTAATGGGATTTTTTCATAAATACCCATTACAATCTAACTTAAACAACTGGACATAACAAACATGCCCAATTTGATACTAACAATCCTAGAATTCTTCGACCACTGCATACTTGATCCTTCTTCGAATACAACATACAATACTTCAACATCAACATGTGAGCAACCTTCAAGTGCATGCTACAGCTCTGTCGAGCTGTTGAAACCAAGAAGCTATCCTTCAAACCAATAAAGTTCGATCCAATATCTCACATATGCTAATGAAATTCTCACAAGATTTGGCTGGATTGGTGTAATAAAGTTTGTAATCCTATTGTTCTAGGTTGTAGTTTGACAAAAGATGAAAATGGGAAGTTAGTCGATGCCACAAAAATCAAGCACTTGATGGGAAGATTGATATACATGCTAGCCATTAGACATGTCCTTGCTTATGCAGTGTGTTTGGTAGCAAGATACATGGAAAAGCTAACTAAAATTCATATAATTGCAGTAAGGAGGATCCTCAGGTATTTAAGGAGGTCTACATACTTTGGAATCTTGTACAAGAGGGCAGATAATATGGTGTTGTAAGGATGGACTGATTCTGATTATGTAGGGGACAATTATGATCGAAAAAAACATAACAGGATATGTCTTCCAACTTGGATCTAGATCTATTTCATGGCCCTCGAAGAAGTAGTCAATTGTAACACTTTTAACTACTGAAGTAGAATTTGTTGTTGCAGTTTCATGTGCATGTCAAGGACATTGACTTCGAAATGTTCTTTATCAACTTGGACAAACTCAAAGGCATGGCACAATCGTATGGTGTGATAATAGCTTTACAATTAAGCATCAAAGAACCCTATCATACATGGAAAGTGTAAACATATAAATGTGTGGTTTCATTTTCTTAGAGACTTAACCAAAAAGGAAATCATTGAGATGAGTCATTGCAATAGTGAAGGACAACTTAATGATGTGTTAACTAAACCTTTAAATTTAGCATTATTATGCAAGTTGAGAGCAAAGCTTGGAGTGTGTTCTCATGAATTCATGTAACTAGGGTGTATTGTAGGCTGTATTGTTTTTATTCAATGATTGTTTTTATTGTAATCTAAGTTGTGTGTTGAGATTAGGAGAGAGTGTTTATTGAGCTTTAATCAGGTAGAATAATAACTAACTAATAGTTAGTTATGAATTAGTTGTGTTTACTTGTTACTTTCTATGCAAGTAACTCACGTTTGTATATAAACCTTTGATGATAGTAATGCAAAACAAGTCTTTCCCAATCCAACATATATAGCCTTTAAAATGAGATAGTAATTGCATTATTTTTATTTTTATTTTTATTTTACTTAAGATTAGAGTTCGTAGTCTTAATTTGTTTAAGCTAATTTTTTAAACCATTTTAAGCAAAGATAAGGCTTAGAAAAAGTGGTTATTTTTATAAGCTCCATGTGAATCACAAACTAACTTATTTTGTTGGTTAATAATAAATGCACTTCAAAAGTACATAATATTATAAAATAGAGTAGAATCGGAATCCAAAAACTAAATAAGCTAAATAAAACTAACATGATGATGAAAACTTAAAATGAATATATGTAATATAGCTACTTTTGAATCTAGAGTATGAGTTTGAAGAGATTAGATCATCTCCTACTTTTTGTGTCTAGCTTTGTCTACTTTTTGTGTGAAACATCCTATAAAGTAAATGAATTAATATTAAAAAATTTCTTTGTACTTGTTGTTTTGGAACTCTTCATTTTGTGTTTTGTGTTTGCTCTCTATTTTCCATGCGTGGTCGTGTATATATAAGTTAAACTAACATGCTTAAGAAAAGTGTTTCATGCATCCTCTCAACTAAAGAAAATGCAGCTTATAAAAATAATCATTTTTTTAAGCGTTTTCTTCTCTTCTCTACAACTAACTTTTTCTTCCTTACAAACTCAATCACATGCTACAATTCATCATCAAGGTAAACACCCTATCATTACAACTATTTTTCGGTGTCTGCCTATCTATCTATTTATCTTCGTAATCGCATCTATCTATTTGTTTTTTTATCTTCGTAATTGCATATATCAATATAAGCTTTTTAACATTTCGATGATTTTCTTGTTGTTAATTAATTTTCTCTACCCTAAATAAATATTATATAGGAATATTAAATGCACACCAGAAGCTTTCTCTACCAATACTGCATAGAAAGCTAATATTCACCAAAAAGGTAATACATAAATATGAAGAAGCTTCTTTAGTCATAATTATTTTTTACATCATTTATGCTATACTTTATTTTTGACTATATATTCCTATTTATAAGTAGGTTAAAGAATCTGATGAAGCTAGAGATTTTGTTTCACACAAGAAGAAAGATTCGCTTCCTGCAGGTAATTAGCAAACTATGTAATAGTTACTAGAAAAAGTGATCAACGCATTGAATGCAAAATATTTGGTTTGTGGAGCTAGCTTTAGTTCATGTCATTTTTCATATCATAAAAGCTATCAAGTATTAGGTATCTTATAACCTAACCTGCATGCTCTCTTTACCAATCCTTGTTGGTGCATAAAATAAAGGTAGGTTTTATCAAGGAAGGGGTAAACAAAAGTTCTTTTCTTTTTCTCAAACAAAGTTAAAAATTTTATTAAAAAAATAAAAACTTATGCTTATATTTAAGATTAAAATAAAGGTGACAAACGAACACATCCGCCTCATTTAGATTTGTTCTATAAAATTTTATAAAATAAGAGAGTAGAACGAGACAGATATAGTTGAAAGTACTGTCTAAAATTTTCATCTGTTTCGCGTAAAATAAAGATGAGTCAGACATAGTTGAGGTTGTGAATCTGAAACCATTGTTTGCCTTGCAAAAAATTGAGAATGAGACAGACATGTGGGCCTTGCACCCTTAAGGCGAAAAATTGAAAAAAAATAATTAATACCTACATCGTAATAGTCAGTAAAAAAAATGAAGCGGAACATACATATTAAAGAGTGTGAGTCTAAAACTTTAGTTCGTCCCACAAAGAAAATGAGGACGGACATGTCTTGAATTTCTAAAAATTAAAAATTGCAAAATAAAATCGTTAATATTTACTCCCACACAAGTCCGAAAAAAATAGAATAGAATATAGTGAATATATTAAAGAGTGCGTCTCTATAATCTTTATCAGTTTCAAAAA
Organism: Vicia faba; assembly: GCA_948472305.1. NCBI lineage: Eukaryota > Viridiplantae > Streptophyta > Magnoliopsida > Fabales > Fabaceae > Vicia > Vicia faba. Next base: position 1,496,518,682 of record OX451735.1, on the reverse strand, counting down.
AAATACATGTAAAACAGACATGCCTACCAGACCCGACTTGTTTTTCCACCATATCTATTCATATATACGTACCAATAAATATTTTACATATATTGTCAAAACATGTTTACAAAATTGTGTAACATTACAGGAAAAGAAAACAAGAAAAAGCAAAAGATGGAGGTAGGCAGGAAAGGAACAAGACAAGAGTGGATGGAGTCAGAAGAAGATCCATCACAATACTTTACTATGGATTACAATCGTGTTAAAAGACGCCCTCCTATACACAACTAACAATTGCTGGTTGCTCCATAAACCTAACAACTCTTTAAAGTTACAGTTTTGCTAAATCTGTGTAGTATTAGGATTTTTGTTTTTTTTACTTAATGTAAAGGTGTTTTCATGTTAGGTGACAAAGAATTCTTTTCTTTGTGAAACAAGTTGCCTTAATTTGTGGGACTTGCCGTAAGAACATGTTTTGATGATAGTAGATTTAGTTTGACCCCTTTTTTGCACTCAACTTTGGCATGTGTCTCACTTTCAGTTTTTACTATCTTTCAAAAACCTCATTCGTTGTGTGCTCTAATTGCATCACACTATTTTTTCCCACATGACACCTATATGCAACATACAAGAACAATAACCGATAACATCATCGCCAGACGACATTCAACACCATTGGACCATACTTAGATCATACTAGACTCGAATACCATAACAATTTAAGTTTAACATCAACAAGACATGAAATTTATGAAAACATCACCATCACCTTCATTAGTGGGCATATTGACATCGATCAATGGCATGTTTGGATTAGCGGTGGAAAAGTAGTGGATGTGGACCAGAAACCACACTTTGTAACTTCTCTTTTTCACTGTGAGACTGTCCTCAAACGTGTGATTGGCTTGCAAAGGTGTATCCAAACATACGTCAAGATCAAAAAACATAACATCAATCATTAAGTATAATCAAATATTGTCTTTTAATCATTTGATTAATGTTGGATGAAATCCTGACAATTCAAGTGCTATAACTGATTAACACGGGGTGTAACCGGTTACAGCCGGAAGAAAAAGCACTTATGGAGTTGAAAATTTGGTTTTTGAGTTGTAACCGGTTAACGAAACATGTTAACCGATTACACTTAACACTTGAATTTTTGTTATTAGTCTGCGTACCCGGTTAACAGTTTCTGTTAACCGGTTACGAACATATTTTGTAGCTTTTTCTTGTTGTTTAATGAGTTAATTTAGGTCTCAATCATTATGTAACACTTGTTTAAATGTCTTAGAGGGATCATCATCTCATTATAGAGAAAGTTATGAAAATCTTCACTCTCTCTCTCTCTCTCTCTCTCTCTCTCTCTCTCTCTCTCATCTTCTCCACAAGCTCTAAATCCTCCATTGTTCACCAATTGTGTGATTGTATGTTCCAACATTTGCCATCAAGGACCTGGTTCTGATCCATAGTCTGTTGTGCAAATATGAATTTTGTCACCAATGATAGAGTTCCCACAAACTTGCCAATCCTCGATATGAAGAATTACGACAAGTTGTGCAAGCAAACGAAGATATTGTTTATCTACCAAGATGTTCTTAAAGTGACCAAGAATGAGGTGAATCTACTTGTTGAAGGTGAAACGGATGCACAACGAGCAACACATAAGAAAGAAAAAAAAGAAAGATTACAAAGTGTTGTTCTTGATCCATTCATGTGTGTATGGTGACAACTTTGAGAAAGTTGGTGATTGCAAGTCGATAAAGGAAGTGTGGAAAATCTTGGAAAAGGCATATGCAGGGGCTGCTAATGTAACACCCTTTCTAAACCCACATATAATTCGCATATCTTTTATGCAAATAATTCAAATAAAATTACCAACAACGGTGTCACATCTTCACAGAAACATCATATAAAAATATCATGATCTGTAACACAGGTTTACAAAACATCTAAAATAACTGTCTCTTTAATATCATCAAAATATCAAGATTCAAATCATCGCAGCAGAATCATAGTCTCAAAACATATTCATTAAAAACACTACAAAGAAACTTCATCATACTTTATCGTTCAAGATTCATAATTCAGGAACAATTTAAATACCAAGAAAGGTGACTCATAATCTCATGGTAAACAAAAGAACATAATTATTCCAATCAACGATCTCAACCCCGATGTTACATATCAGAGCAAGACCCTCTTATTCAACAGAAATAAATGACGCACTATGAAGCTATCCTCTAAGCTTCGACGCACCAATCCCGATCACCTGTAAGTTACTCATGTATAAAGGCAACATTTTCAAGCAGGAAAGGTGGGTAATCATATTCATTATAAAATACATAAAGAATAAATATAGTAGTATAGAACAATAGCAAGACACCACACACCATCAAAGCTTCAAGTTATACTCACACCTTCAGTTCATTATTTATTCATAGCATCATCATATCATCAGTCAACAATCATTACCAAAAAATCATTAGTTCACACATTCACAAAGCATAACTTAATCAATCATCATACAATGCCACAAAGAATATAATGCAACTTCCTTAGACTCATGCATGTGGTACCAAAACTTCATTGATGACTCAATCATCGTTTCTTCAAAGATCCCCACCAATAAGATCGATCCCTGCTTGGAACTAGAGAATATAATAATATTTCACTCAATCCACACTATGGGATTGAGTTCATCACTGTACTAATCTTCCTATAAACTTCACTGGAACAAAGTTCTGCAAACATCACCGAACTATTCATCCTAAAATATGCCATGAATACATGATGTGTAACAACACAATAAACAACACGATCACTGCTAGTCAACACGCATCATCATTCATGTACTCATCATATTCTCACCACATGCTTCATAATACACACACCATCATAACACCGTTAATTCATTATAAAACACAAGTCAAATTACAACAAGACACCGTTACACCAATTCATAATAGAAAGCACATGTATTAATATATCAACACATATTATCATCATCTAATCATAACAAAATCACTATAAAACTACAACATTTAATCCATCTTATTTCACCAAAGCATAATTCATCACGTTAGCTTTCTAACTCTTTAAACGACGCGTCAAACGGAGTCCAGAAACTCAAGTTACGGCATGTCAAAGTTTTTGTCAGACACCTCTCACCTGAGGTTTACCCGGCGAAGCTACACACTCGCCTAGGGATCGCCCGACGAGGATGGGGCGAACCAGGTTTCCCAATACAAAATTCCAGGAGGTCATGTTTCTTTCCATCTTATTCGCCCGATGAATCCTTCCTTCTTCTGGCGAGCTATGCTCGCCTCTGCTTTGCCCGATAAATCTGGAGCGAATCGCACCTCTCATACAAATTATAGAACCATGCCAAAACTCAACCCTCCCTTTCGCCTCTCTATCTCTCCTGGCGAAGTATGGGCGAGAGCTATTTTGCCCGACGACTGGATGGCTCGCCCAACGAGGCTGCACGAACAGGGTTTTCCTGTTGTGATTTCCTGCATAAAATCAGTCTCAATTCTTGCGATTCCAACACAGTATAGGTCTCAAATAATCCTAACTTCACATAGTTAACATATTCTATAATACATGATGTACATCAATTTATTGTAAAACAATGTCACAATTTCACCAATTCTCATCAAATTAATCATGTTCTCATCATCAATCCAAAATTCCAAAACAAACCTACAATTATTTAAGCCATATATTGATCATAATAACAATGATAAACTCCCCTTACCTTAGATTTCTAGCAACAATCGATTCCTCTTCGCACTCTACAGAAATCTTCTGAGTTCCCCAATGCCCTAACTTTGCTATGCTCTTCCTAAAGCGATCATACAGAATGATAGACACTAACACTCTTTTTTCTTGTTTAACCCTTGGACTCTTTCTATGGTCTTCCAATATTATCCCCACTTAATTCATAATATTACTACCTTGTCCTCATAGTCTCTATCTCTTATTATTTTATTTATTTAATTAATAATAATTCTAAATAATCAAAACTAATTATCTAAAATTATTAAAACACCCAATATCTCTCAATTCCTATTATACTACACATAACATCACATTATATAGATCAAAACATCACATATACTCATAAATACATCATAAATACATTTCATAAATCAATTAAATAATTAAACAAATAATATAATTATTTTGGGGTGTTATAGCTAAGGAAAATGTGGTGAGGTTACAAACTAACAAACATCAATTTTAATTTATTCAAATGGAGAGGAAGGAGAAAATCAACGATTACATGACGCGAATTACGCAATTGGTGAATCAAATTAAGTCTTATGGAAAAACTATTTTAGAGGTAATGTTGTGTCAAGATTTTTCATTCTTTGACGACAAGATTTGACAACATAGTAGTGGTGATTGAAGAATCGAAGGATATTGCGATATTGAGCAAAGATGAGCTTCAAAGCTCTCTTGAGGCTCATGATCAAAGGATGGAATAGAAATAACGATATGGCAAAGGCGGAAACCTCTTTGCAAGCACGGTCAATGAGAAGAATAAGAAGTCAAAAGGAAAATGGCCCATGAAAAGTAAAGGGGATTTTTAGAATTTTATTGGAAAAGAGTCAAAAATTCGAAGAGTCCGAGTTTGACTTGTCAAAAGGGTGAGAGCAGTTGCAAGAAAAATAATTAATACCTACATCGTAATAGTCAGCAAAACAAAAATGAAGCGGAACATACATATTAAAGAGTGTGAGTCTAAAACTTTAGTTCGTCCCACAAAGAAAATGAGGACGGGCATGTCTTGAACTTCTAAAAATTAAAAATTACAAAACAAAATCGTTAATATTTGCGCCCACACAAATCCGAAAAAAATAAAATAGAATATAGTGAATATATTAAAGAGTGCGTCTCTATAATCTTTTTCAATTTTAAAAAAAATACACGTAAAACAGACATGGCTACCATATCCGACTTGTTTTTCCACCATACCTATTCTTATATACATACTAATAAACTTTTTACATATATTGTCAAAACATGTTTACAAAATTGTGTAACATTACAGGAAAAGGAACAAGACAAGAGTGGATGGAGTCAGAAGAAGATCCATCACAATACTTTACTATGGATTACAATCGTGTTAAAAGACGCCCTCCTATACACAACTAACAATTGTCGGTTGCTCCATAAACCTAACAACTCTTTAAAGTTACAGTTTTGCTAAATCTGTGTAGTATTAGGATTTTTGTTTTTTTACTTATTGTAAAGGTGTTTCATGTTAGGTGACAAAGAATTCTTTTCTTTGTGAAACAAGTTGCCTTAATTTGTGGGACTTGCCGTAAGAACATGTTTTGATAATAGTAGATTTAGTTTGACCCTTTTTTGCACTCAACTTTGGCATGTGTCTCACTTTCAGTTTTTACTATCTTTCAAAAACCTCATTCGTTGTGTACTCTAATTGCATCACACTATTTTTTTCCCACATGACACCTATATGCAACATACAAGAACAATAACCGATAACATCATCGCCAGACGACATTCAACACCATTGGACCATACTTAGATCATACTAGACTCGAATACCATAACAATTTAAGTTTAACATCAACAAGACATGAAATTTATGAAAACATCACCATCACCTTCATAAGTGGGCATATTGACATCGATCAATGGCATGTTTGGATTAGCGGTGGAAACGTAGTGGATGTGGATCAGAAACCACACTTTGTAACTTCTCTTTTTCACTGTGAGATTGTCCTCAAACATGTGATTGGCTTTGCAAAGATATATCCAAACATACATCAAGATAAAAAAACATCACATCGATCATCAAGTATAATTAAATATTGTCTTTCAATCATTTGATTAATATTGAGTGAAATCCTGATAATTCAAGTGCTATAACTGGTTAATACGGGGTGTAACCGGTTACAGCTGGGAGAAAAAACACTTATGGAGTTGAAACATTGGTTTTTGAGTTGATGTGACCGGTTAACGAAACATGTTAACCGATTACACCTAACACTTGAATTTTTGTTATTAGTCTGTGTAACCGGTTAACGATTTCTGTTAATTGATTACGAGTATGTTTTGTAGCTTTTTCTTGTTGTTTAATGAGTTAATTTAGGTCTCAATCATTATGTAACACTTGTTTAAATGTCTTAGAGGGATCACCATCTCATTGTAGAGAAATTTATGAAAATCTTCACTCTCACCCTCAATTTTCTCTCTCTCTCTCTCTCTCTCTCTCTCTCTCTCTCTCTCTCTCTCTCTCTCTCTCTCTCTCTCTCTCTCTCTCTCTCTCTCTCTCTCTCTCTCTCACACACACACACACACACACACACACACACACACACACACACACACACATCTTCTCCACAAGCTTTAAATCCTCCATTATTCACCAATTGTGTGATTGTATGTTCCAACATTTGCCATCAAGGACCTGGTTCTGATCCATAATCCGTTGTGCAAACATGAATTTTGTCACCAATGGTAGAGTTCCCACAAACCTACCAATCTTTGATGTGAAGAATTACAACAAATTATGCAAACAAACGAAGATATTGCTTGGCTACCAAGATGTTTTTAAAGTGACCAAGAATTGGGTGAATCCCCTTGTTGAAGGTGAAACGGATGCACAACGAGCAACACGTAAGGAAGAAAAAAAGAAAGATTACAAAGTGTTGTTCTTGATCCATTCATGTGTGGATGATGACAACTTTGAGAAAGTTGGTGATTGCAAGTCGGCAAAGGAAGTGTGGAAAATCTTGGAAAAAGCATATGCAGGGGCTGCTAATGTAACATCCTTTCTAAACCCACATATAATTCATATATATTTTACGCAAATAATTCAAATGAAATTACCAACAAGGGTGTCACATCTTCACAGAAACATCATATAAAAGTATCATGTTCTATAACACAAGTTTCCAAAACATCTAAAATAACTATCTTTTTAATATCATCAAAATATCAAGATTCAAATCATCGCAGCAGAATCATAGTCTCAAAACATCTTCATGAAAAACACTACAAAGAAAATTCATCATACTTTATCGTTCAAGATTCATAATTCAGGAACAATTTAAATACCAAGAAAGGTGACTCATAATCTCATGGTAAACAAAAGAATATAATTATTCCAATCAACAGCCCCAACCTCGATGTGCATATCAGAGCAAGACCCTCTTATTCAACAGAAATAAATGACGCACTATGAAGCTATCCTCTAAGCTTCAACGCACTAATCCTGATCACCTGCAAGTTACTCACGTATAAAGGCAATATTTTCAAGTAGGAAGTGTGAGTAATCATAATCATTATAAAATACATAAAGAATAAATATAGTAGTATAGCACAATAGCAAGACACCACACACCATCAAAGCTTTAGGTTATATTCACACCTTCAGTTCATTATTTATTCATAGCATCATCATATCATCAGTCAAAAATCATTACCAAAATATCATTATTTCATACATTCACAAAGCATAACTTAATCAATCATTATGCAATGCCACAAAGAATATAATGCAACTTCCTTAGACTCATGCATGTGGTACCAAAACTTCACCCATGACTCAATCATCGTTTCTCTAAAGATCCACACCAATAGGATCGGTCCCTGCTTGGAACCAGAGAATATCATAATATTGCACTCAATCCACACAATAGGATTGAGTTCATCGCTGTACTAATCGTCCTATAAACTTCACTGGAAAAATGTCATGCAAACATCACTGGAATATTCGTCCTAAAATATGCCATGAATGCATGATGCGTAACAACATAATAAACAACACGACCACTGCTAGTCAACACGCATCATCATTAATGTACTCATCATATTCTCATCACATGCTTCATAATACACACACCCTCATAACACCATTAATTCATTATAGAACACAAGTCAAATTACAACAAGGCATGGTTACACCAATTCATAATAGAAAGCACACATATTAATATATCAACACATATTATCATCATCTAATTATAAAAAAATCACTAGAAAACTACATAATTTGATCCATATTATTTCACCAAAGCATAGTTCATCACGTTAGCTTTCTAACTCTTCAAATGACGCGTCAAACAGAGTCTAGAAACTCAAGTTACGACATGTCGAAGTTTCTGTCAGACACCTCTCACCTGAGGCTCACCTGGCGAAGCTACACACTCGCATAGGGATCTCCCGGCGAGGATGGGGTAAACCAGGTTTCTTGATACAAAATTCCAGGAGCTCATGTTTCTTTCCATCTTATTCACCCGATGAATCCTTCCTTCTTCTGGCGATCTATGCTCGCATTTGCTTCGCCTGACAAAGCTGGAGCGAATCACACCTCTCATACAAATTCTAGAACCATGGCAAAACTCAACCCTCCCTTTCCCCCCCTCTCTCTCTCTCTCTCTCTCTCTCTCTCCTGGTGAAGTATGGGCGAGAGCTGTTTCGCCCGACGACTGGATGGCTCACTCAGCGAGGCTTCACGAACAGGGTTTTCCTGTTGCGATTTCTTGCACAAAATCAATCTTAATTCTCGCGATTCTAACACAGTACAGGTCTCAAATAATCCTAACTTCACATTGTTTCATCATACAATAATAACATATTCTATTATGCATCATGTACATCAATTCATTGTAAAACAATGTCACAATTTTACCAATTCTCATCAAATTGATCATGTTATCATCATCAATCCAAAATCCCAAAACAAACCTACAATTATTTAAGCCCTATATCGATAATAATAACAATGATAAACTCCCCTTACCTTAGATTCCTAGAAATAATTGATTCCTCTTTGCACTATACAAAAATCTTTTGAGTTCCCTAATGCCCTAACTCTGCTCTGCTCTTCCTAAAGCGATCATACAGAATGATAGAAACTGACACTCTTTTTTCTTGTTTAACCTTTGGACCCTTTCTATGGTCTTCCAATCTTACCCCCACTTACTTCATAATATTACTACCATGTCCTCATAGTCTCTACCTCTTATTATTTTTATTTATTTAATTAATAATAATTCTAAATAATCAAAACTAATTACCTAAAATTATTAAAACATCCAATATCTCTCAATTCCTACTATACTACACATAGCATCACAACATATACATTAAAACATCACATATACTCATAAATACATCATAAATACTTCTCATAAATCAATTAAATAATTAAACAAATAATATAATTATTTTGGAGTGTTATAGCTAAGGAAAATGTGGTGAGGTTACAAACTAACAAACATCAATTTGAATTTATTCAAATGGAGAGGAAGGAGAAAATCAACGATTACGTGACGCGAATTACGCAATTGGTGAATCAAATTAAGTCTTATGGAAAAACTATTTTGGAGATAATGTTGTGTCAAGATTTTGCGTTCTTTGAAGGTAAGATTTGACAACATAGTAGTGGTGATTGAAGAGTCCAAGGATATTACGATATTGGGAAAAGATGAGCTTTAAAGCTCTCTTGAGGCTCATGAGCAAAGGATGGAATAGAAATAACGACAAGGCAAAGGCAGAAACCTCTTTGCAAGTACGGTTCAATGAGAAGAATAAGAAGTCAAAAGGAAAATGGCTCATGAAGAGTAAAGGGGATTTTTAGAATTTTAGTGGAAAATAGTCACAAAATTCGAAGAGTCCGAGTTTAACTTGCCAAAGGGGTGAGAGCAGCTGCAACAAAAATGATGGTCAAAGCAACTTTAGAGGTGAAATCAAGAAGTTTGACAAGAGTAAGGTGCAATGCTTTCATTATCAAAAGATTCGTTATTTAGAAAGAGAATGCAATGCTAAATAGAGGAAATCTCAAGTAGATGAAGCTAAGGTTGCTAGATAAGAAGTGGATGATGAGAATACACTCTTGGTCATGATCACAGAAGGCGAATGCAGTAGCAGTAGGCTGCAGGGAAGTACTAGTTCCAGGAACGCTAAAAAACATTTGTTGTAGAAAATGTTATGGTGATTGTGAGAGAAGGAATCTAATGTAGTGAAGAATGGTATTTGAATTCTAGTTTTTCCACGTATATGACGGGTAGAAAGGATTGGTTTTTCAAAATTAATCAAGCCATAAAGAATAAAGTGAAATTTGTGGATGACACCACTTTAGCCGTCAATGGGATCATTGATGTTTTGATCATGAGAAGGGATGGTGGGCATTCCTTGATCAAAGATGTATTGTAAATTCCTGGAATCAAATGTAACCTTCTAAGTATTGGCCCATTACTTGATAAGGGTTACAAGATTCACATGGAATACAAGACTTTGCATGTTATGGATGCAAACAACGTTTTGGTCCTTAAAGATCCTATGAATGCTAATAGAACTTTCAAGATTGAGTTGAAAGTGATTGATCATAGTTTTCTTGATACAGCGGCCAATTGAGATGAGTGGTTGGGGCATTACCATCTTGGGCATCTCAATTTTTGAGATCTCAATATGTTGCAAATGAACGAAATGGTAACCGGGTTTCCATCCATCAACATTCCAACTGAGATTTATGAAGAGTGTGTGGAAGAAAAGAAACACAAGAGTAAATTCAGAAAGAATATAGGTTATAGAACCAAGCATCACCTTGAGGTGGTGTATTTCAATGTGTGTGGGCCGATGCAAGTAGATTCATGTGATGGAAATAGGTACTTTACCACTTTTATCGACGATTTTTGTAGGAAGCTATAGGAATACCTAATCAAGATAAAGGATGAGATATTAGAAGTTGTTGTACTCCAAAATTTACCCTCTCTTTTCTCAATACAATTCTCACAAATATATTCAATAGCTCAAGATTGCACAAGTGTTGACTAGGTTAAATCACCTCTTAAAGACTAGAACCCCAAATTAGGGTTTTGATTTTCACAAGGACGATTGGACTTATTGTAACGCCTGTAATTTAATTAATTATTTAATTAAATTATTTTTGGAATATTTTTGAAGAAGTGTTATTATAATTGGATTTATTTTATTAAGTGGAGAAATAATAATATATTAGAGGCATTATATTATTATGTGGTGAAATAATGTTAGAAGCTAATATTATTTAAAGTGGGCTTAATTTGAGATAGAGGTGTAATAAGGGGGTGTAAGTTTGGAGCCCAATAAGAATAATATAATAATAGGGTTATATTATTATTTGTGATAGGGAATAGAAGAAAGAGCAGTAGAAGGAAAAATAAGGATTTGGGAAGAAAACGTAAAGCTGCTGGAAAATAGAAGGAGACGACAAGAACAAAGATTCAACCCGGAAATTGTAGAGCGACCTTTGATCCAAGGTAAGGGTGGGGTTCTGGCTTTATAATTGGGTTCATGATATTTGATATGTGGAGTTAGATGAAATTGCTGTTTGTTCTTGAATTGAATGCATTATGAATGATGTATGATGAAGATTTGATGAATTTTTGATGAATAAGAATGTTATTATGCTGTCTAATCAATGGAATATTAGAGGTTAATGATTAGGTGATGAATTATCATGTTTGTAATAAGGTTTTTAGGGCTGTATTATGATCCCCTTAGCAGATTACAGTAGAAAATGCAGAAAATTATGCAGACTGTCGAAGGATGTGTCGACCCCAAGCTGGATGTGTCGATACATGAAGGATGTTGGATTCAGGATAAGTCGACGCGAAGAGAGGATGTGTCGATACATGTTAGTTGTTAGACTCAGGATGAGTCGAACCATGGAGGGCTTGCGTCGAAGCATGATAAGTACAAGACTCAGGATGAGTCGACGCGAAGAGTGGATGTGTCGATACATGAAGGATGTTCGACTCAGGATGAGTCGATCGATAAGTGCATGTGTCGATACATGCTGTGATTTGAAGCAGGATGAGTCGATCCAAGAGGAGGATGTGTCGACTCATTCTGTGCAGGAGAAGCATTACACGTCGACCCCAAGGGTTTCGTGTCGAACCATACTAAATAAGTTTGGCAGAATCAGTTTTGAATTGCTGTAAATTGAGTTTTTAGGATGCTGTTTGAGATGCCGTTCGAAGCGTTGATTAGCTAACGCGATGAACTTTATTCTAGATGATTTAAATGATGATTAAGAGGTGTAATTCCAGTAACCAATTTAGGATTTAGAATTAATTCCCATAGATGACCATTATGCTGGATTTTGGACAGAATGATGAACTTGAGATGTTTAGAGGTTGCTGTTAGGAATTATGACAGTAGGATTAGTGACAACAACGATATAAAATAGCAGAATATCATGATGGATTACTGTATTATTAATATATAGCTGAGTATTAGTGAGATGTTATTAATAAAGTGGTGTTTGATAATTTATGATGAATCAATGACGTTTGATAAATAAATGATGTTTAATAAATTATTTTGAGATGTTTATGAGATGCTGTAATTGAGATGTTTTCGAGATGATTGAGATGTTGTTGTTTCGAGATGATTGAGATGTTGTTGTTTGAGATGATTGAGATGTTGTTGTTCTGAGATGATTGAGATGTTGTTGTTCTGAGATGATTGAGATGTTATTGTTTTGAGATGTGTTTTGAGATGTTGTTAACTGAGTGTGTTATTACATTCATGTTGAGTCGCATACATTGCATTTTTTTAAGATGGAGCTTATGCTCGTTGAGATGGCTTGGATTGGAAAATTTTGAGATGAAGGCTATGCCTTATTGATGCCTCTATTAATTGGTAGATTAGATTTTTGAGATGGGATTTCTGCTCCAATGGTACCACATGCATTTGCATAGTTTCGAGTCGTATCTTATGATTAAATAATGAAGTGTATTTGATGTTGATGAATGAGTATATATGCTGTAATTATTGTTGATTATGAGATGAGAAGTGGTGATATTATTGATCTAATTTAATATATTAATTATCATGCGCCTTATTATATTGTTAGATATCTCACCCCTTCTGCTTGAATGTTGCCCCTATGTTGGTAACGTGCAGGTAATCGCAAGTGAAGGTTGTATACCTTCAATAGATCGAGTCGGTGTCATTGCTCTGATATGTAACACTCGGGGGGATGAACGCTTGGTGATTTTTGATTGCTGATTTTTAGTTGTTGAACTTTAAATTGTTTATTTACTAAATATGAGATGTTTCGAAGTTGTTGCCTTTCTTTAAAGATGTTATTGAAGAATTCCGTTGCGTAGTTGTTGAATTATTTAATGAAAGATGTTATGTTGATGGTTCATCCGATGTTTTGAAAACGTGTTATATATCCATGATGAATGCAATGAATTTGTTAGAAGAATTTGTGACGTCCCGATTCATTTGTATGATTGAAATTTTATAACTCTGATTTAATTGCATAATTGCTTGGGGTAGAATTGGGATGTTACACTTATAATGCCTCAAAAGATTTACATGGTTCATTATGGGTCTCCAAGAATACTCATGTCAAGTTTTAAGTCTTAGATCATAATTCTTCTCAGTCAATTGATCAGATGACTAAAAATCAACTATATTGGTTAAAAAGTCAATTATGGTCAACCTACAGTCAAAATTTATGAATTTTGGTCCCCATAATCATTTTGAAGTCATATTTATCCATTGATCAAGTGTTGATCACAATTCCTCAAGAAAAGAACTCAATTCACCAAAAGGGTAAAATGGTCAAGATTAGGGTTTTGACTATAATTGACTGATCATTAACTTTTGACCTAATACATGATCCAATGGTTTGAAATACAATATCAAGGTTTCAAATACAACATGTTGACCTAATTACATGTCTCAAATCATCTCTCTAGATTAATGGATTGAATTTTGGATCAACTGATGAAAAGTCAACTGATACACCAAAGGTCAAACTTTGATTGTTTTGGTCAAATTTGAGTCTCAAAGATCAAAATTCATCAAGAAATTCAAAAATATGAAGCTTAATCATAAAGAAATCAATAAATTCAAAAATAAATTTGAAAATTCAAACTTTTTAAGACTTCGAAATTTTCCTAAGTGTTTGTACATGATGATTTCACTACTACATGCCAATTTTCACCAAGATGCAAGATGATTCAAAGAAAACTTTCAATATTAAAGTTGTACATCTTGATGAGATATAAAACTTTGATTTTCTTATCAAGTCCTAGAAGTTCTTGGATTTTGAGTTACAAATTCATGAATTCATGCACTTTTTCTAAAAAAACACTTGGTGAAAATTTTAATCAATTTGGTCAGGATTTTGCCCTAACTTCTTGGCCAATTTTCACCTATCTCCAATTTGATTTAGAAAAAATGGAAAACATGAAAGTTTTAGAGGATGTTTCAAGATTTCCAAAATGTCCAAGAACTTACATAGATCATTTTTTATCCAAGAGAATCGAAGAGAAGAAATTGGGCATCCATTCTTGAATTATAAACCATTTTTGTGATGAACTCATAGAAAAATATCAAACATATCCTACATAATCCCACTTATTAGGACATTTGACTTCTAAATCTCACCATGATCAGAAATTTACACAAGTTCTAAATGTATTACACAAAGATTAGAAGCATTGTCCAAGTCTTGATACCATTTTTGGATAATTTGCATAAAGTGACTTTACCATTTTGGTAAAGCAAGCTTTATGCTAACAACTTTTTGATTAAACTTGTGATTTACTCCTAATCAGATTCTATACAATCTCAATATCAAAAGCAATCTCAAGAAGTCAGTAAAATCATGACAAATCCCTTGAATCACTCACTTTCTTCATCATGAAGCAACAAAATCTTTGTATTTTCTAAACAAACCAAAAACTTCAAAACTTCAGAATTGATATTCTCACTCATTCTAATCTTTTCTCTATAAATAGAGATGAATTTTGCAAGCCATGGAACGAAATTAAAAGCCTGAAAACTCCATAAAACTCTCTAAAACTCAGAATTGCACTTCAACCTCCATAACTTGTCATTTCTGCCCAAGAACCTCAAAGTCACATTTCCCTCGTGTGTTTCCTCTCTAAACCAATTTTAAAGCTTCCATACATCAAATATAGTCCATCCATACCCTTGTCCCACAACTGTAAATCCATCTTCATCACCTTTCAAACTCAAAAATAAAGTTCTGCAACTGGACTTCTCCAGCACGATTCATCCATCCTCAGCACAACTAAGCATTACATTAGCTTCCCAGAGGGTCACTGAAGCTATTATGATCATCATAACACCTTGAGGGTTGCTCAATCTCAAAACACGATCTCCATGTGCAAGGTGAGTTTTCTGAAATTCTAACTTTTCATTCAAGCATCATTTGGCTTCCATTTTAAAAGATAAAATGTAGACATCATAGCCCTGAAACTAACCATGTCCTTAGAATTCATTTATGTTGCCTGAGTAGTGAGAATTTTGAGCCTGGAATTTCTGAAAAAGTTAGGTTAAATTTGGTACCATTTAAAATTCATGCTCATCTTTTATCCATTGCTTAAGTTATTTACATATTTGGAATCATGGTAAAATTTCTAATAAGTTTGACGTTTATAATTTCTGAAATGGTTGAGAGTTGAGAAAGTTGCAGAGTTACGACTGGCACGAGGAAAAAGATGAAGTACAATCATAGGTTTGTTTTATCTTATATTTATTACAACTTGTTTCTATATTGAATGTAGAGGCCACCTCAAAGGCAGCAAGAGCGCGTGTAAGACATTTATGTAGAAGGTCTTGGATTCGAGCCCCAACGAGACATTTTGCATTTTTCATATTTTCATTTGTTTCATTTTTTATTTGCAGCGTGCTTGGGCTCTTCAGCAATGAGCCTGATCTTTTTTCTCACCCTTACCCCCTAATTGCTAAACAATATGCAGCCCATCGTAAAATAATTTTTATTTTGTTTTCTGATTATACAAAAATCAGTTTGGGTCTAAACCAAACAAAAACTGTTTTTTTACTTTCTAATACCCTTTTCAATTTCAAACCCCCCATACCCAAAATTTTTATATTTTTATTTTACTTTCTTTTCTTTTCTTTTATTTTTTTAATATTTATTTTCATTATTATTATTTTAATCCAAAATATCAAAAATATGTTTTTATTAAATACTTAGACTAAAATTTATTATTTTTACTTTATTTCATTTCCCTTAAACAAAAATCCTAAAAATATTTTCTTTCTTAAGACTTTTTTTCTCTTCATTTTATTGTTCTCTTTTAATTCAATTAACTTAGAATTTATGAATTTAAATAATTAACTTCTTTCTTTTTTAATTAATTAGGTTAAATCTTTTCTACCAAAACTCATAATTTTTTTTCTTTTATATCATCTTTATATTCTTGTACATTTTATTATTATGTATTATTCAATTGGGTTTTAATAATAATTAGAACTTTATTGCTATATATCCCTATTTGTAAATTTGTATCCCCCATCCGAAAATATTGTAATAGCATAGGACTTTAAATTTCTGCAGTTTATTGCTTTCAATATTATTGCTAGTAATTAGGTTTTGTATGACAAGACTAAAATCAAACAAGTAGACAACCCTAATGCAAGACAAATGCATGAAAACAATACACTTTGCAAACTTGCACCTCTAGGGTTAACCCCACACTTGTTGCCTTAGAATAAATAGTCATGTCCCCCGAACGTGGGATACTTTAGCAAAGACCCTCGATTACAAGACTGTAGTCCCTCAATGACCCTTCGACGTTGCCTTAGGTAAACGATCTTAGACCCTTATGACAAATTTCTAAGGTATCCTACAATGTTGCCTTATATGACTGTACGATGACCCACACATGTCCCTGCATATCCAATGATAAGGTTGCTTACTAACTAATGGTATGATAACACTATCTAAAGGAGAAGGAGAAGAACAAAGACTTTCTTTTGAGTAGGTAGAACGCTCGTAGTTGCTTGCTCAAAAATATTTCAAAACAAAAAACATCTTTCAAACACACCAACACTTTCATGAACTATTTTCAAAAGTCAACACTTTGTATACATTCTTATAGAGACGAGAATCATTATAAAGTTCGCCTAAACGAAGGCACTTTTCAAAAATACTTTCAAACAAACACAAAAAAATTTACAAAAGCATTTCAAAGTGAGCTAGCAACTAAGAGCCCATAGATAACTACAGATGAGAAGGATGCTAACACTTTCCCTTTTCATAACCTACCCCCCGAACTCAAGAAAATTCTCAAAAGGTCTTTCATATTCTTTTCACCCTTTCCTTTATTGGATAAAATAAAATTCGATGGCGACTCTTGCTATCTACAAAAATTCCGATAAAACGCAAAACATCTAAGTTAGTTCTCCCACCGTATCACATAAGTGTTTAAGAAGTTTAAGTTCATGGTTGAGCGGTAAAGCGATCACAAGCTCAAAGATCTAAAAATGGATGGTGGAGGCGAGTATGTCTCAAATAACTTTGGGAAGTTTTGTGATAAAGAGGGGATATTGTATGAGGTAGTACCACCCTATACACTACAGAAAAATGGTGTTGTTGAGAGAAACAATCAGTCAATTATGAACATGGTGAGAAGCATGTTAAAAGAGAATAACTTTTCGAAAGAGTTGTGGCGAGAAATGATATCCATGGTTGCTTATTTATTGAATAGGTGTCCTACAAAAAAGCTTGATAAAACTAAATCTAAACCATTTGAGAGTTTTCAGTTATGTGGCGTAACAACATGTTCTGAGTCAATTTAGAAAGAAGCTGGATGACAAAGGGGATGATGATACTTGTGGGGTATCACCCTACTGGAGGTTACAAGCTGTTTGATGTTGTAAACATGAGGATTATGATCAACCAGGACATTTTAATCGATGAATTGAAGCAAGTGGAGTAGACTATAAATAGTTACATGAAGACGTTAACCAGTTAAATTCAAGTGTTAATGGATTACAGGAAAGCGTTAACCAGTTACACACATGATTTTTTGGATTATGGAGAATCCGAAACTGCAGAACAACCGCATGTCAAAATCAAAATTGATGAAAATATGAGATGACCAACTAGGCAAAGAGGTTTTTCTCAAAGACTCAAAGATTATGAGATATTCTATGATAACGTAATCAATGATGATGGTGATTTATCCCATTTTGCACTTATGGTTGAATTTGAGCCTATTAAGACGAAAGAGGCCTTGAGTGATCCAAAGTGGGTTTGTGCAATGAAAGAAGCACTAAAATCGATTGAGAAAAACAATACTTGAGATTTGGTTGATCTACCAAAGTAAATAAGCTTATTGGTGTAAGATGGGTATATAAGGTAAAGGTAAACCACAAAGGTGAAATAATTAAGCATAAGGCTCGATTAGTTGAGAAGGGATTCTAGCAAAGAGAATGTATAGACTTTGATGAGGTATTTGAACTTGTTTATAGGATCGAAACCATAAGTCTAGTTGTTGTAATTGTAAATAGAAATAATTGGTCTATCTATTAAATTGATGTGAAGTCCTCTTTTTTGAACAGTATCCTTGAAGAAGAAGTGTATGTAGAATAGTCTCCCTGTTTTGTTGTGACAAATCAAGAGGGGAGGTTCTACAAGTTGAGAAAAGTTTTATACGGTTTGAAGCAAGATCCAAGAGCTTGTAAAAAAAGGATAGATGATTTCCTATTTGATATTGGCTTCAAGAAATGTGTGTCCCGGGCATGGAGTTTATGTGAAGACGAATGCAAGTGAAGGTGTGATCATATTTTATCTATACATAGAAGATTTATTGATCACTGGAAGCAACGAGATAAGTATTTCTAAGTTGAAGAGTTAAATTATGAAATAATTTGAGATAAGCGACTTTGGTATCATGACATACTTCCTTGGCATAGAGTTCCACAAGTCCAAAAGGGGACTGCTTATGCATCAAAGAAGATTTGCCCTTGAGATATTGAAGAAGTGTGATATGGAGCATTGTAATGTTGTCATTATACGAGCTAAAGCAAGATTATAGTTATCCAATACTGAAGAGGAGAATAAAATATATTCTACTCAATATAGAAGGTTGATTGGATGATTATGTTACTTGTGCAATACGCGGTCAAATTTGGCATTTAGTGTCGGTATTGCTAGTAGCTTCATGGAGAGACTGAAGGTGTCTCACTTGGAAGTAGTCAAGAGAATCCTAAGATTACATCAAAGGGTCTATTGGATGTGAAATTCTCTTTCCCACAACAGATACAGGAAGAAAATTCAATTTTCTTGGTTTTAGTGATTCCGATTGGTGCAGAGATAAAGATGATCATAAATCTACATCCGGATACATCTTTATGTTTGGTGGAGCACCAATTTCATGGTGTTCAAAGAAGAAACTGATAGTTTCACTCTCATCTTGTGAGTCTGAGTATATTGTCGCTTTGTTATGTGCATGGCAAGTCGTGTGGCTAAAGAATTTATTGAGAGAGTTGGGTAACAATGAGGGTGAGGCAGTCATATTCTTGGTTGATAATGTTTCAGCCATTAGTCTTGCTAATAACCCAATTGCACATGAGAAGAGCAAACACATTGAGATGAGGTTTCACTACTTAAGGTAGCTTATTAGTGAATACAAGTTAATATTGGTATATTGTAGAAGTAAGGACCAAGTTGCTGATTTGTTGACTCAAGGAGTCACAAATGATGTGTTCAAGAGGTTAAAGATGAGGATGGGCATGGAGGACTTGGAGCACTTGAATTAAGGTGGTATGTTGGATAAAATCGTGATAATTCAAGTTTTGTATCCGGTTAATATAACACCCTAAATTAATTAAGTGTATTTATTTAACTGATTGTATGATGAATATTTATGAATATATGATGTTTTGTTGAATTATGACGCATGATGCGATTATGTGTGAATTTTTGATGATTTGATGTGTGGTGTGTGGTGGGATAATGTGGATTAAGGTGGAAATTAAAATAATATAATAATTTAAATCATTATTATATTTGTTTACAATTACTAATTAGAATTATTATTATTTAAAATTAAATAAAATAGAATAATTGGAGTAGAGATGTTAAGGGCTTATTAGTCATGTTATGTGGAGTAAGTAAGGACAAGAGTGGAATAACATATTAGGGTCTAAGGGGTAAGTTCGAAAAAGTGGAAAATTGAGGTTTATAGATTCATTTTGTATGATTGCTTTTAGAAGTGAAGTAGTGAGAAAGAGCTAGGGCACAAAAAGGAAAGAGGTAGAGCTCAACAGAAAGCGAGAAAGAGAATCAAGATTTGCTGCTAAGAATCTAAGGTAAGGGAGGATAATCCTTATTATCATGACTGATATGAGGTTTAGGTATTTGTAGGATTGTGTTTGGGTTTTTTTTTTTGAATTGATGAATCTATGATGAAATTGGTATGATTTGTGATGTGTAAATTTCATGAAATGATGTATATGTTGTATATTATGAAGTGTTGTTGTTGTATGATGAAAACATATAGAATTATATGAGTCTTGGGTCTGTACTAGTGTGAGATTGCAGAAAATTTGGGACTGAACTATGCAGGAAATGCAACGACAGTGTTGTTGTTTCGCACGAGTCGCCGGGCGAGCCTTCTACTTTGATGGGCGAATCCAATTCTCTTAGGAAGAACTGGGAGAGCGTGAGGCGAGAGAACTTGTGATTTTGGGTGCTTCTGGAAAATATATGGATGGTGATACTCACTCCTGCATCACCGGGCGAGAGAGATGGCGAAGGCGAGCTTCGCCAAGTGAATGAGAGGCAAGGGAAATGAGAGAAAAATAAAGCTTCTCGAAATTGTATGAGGGAAGGACTATCTCCCCAGCCTCTCCGGGCGAGCCTCAGGAGAGCAAGCTGAAACATCCAATATTTAATTAATTATTTAATTAATTTTTTTCCGAATATTTTTCCGATTAAATTTTCGAAGTTGTGAAATGTTGATTTAAGTTGTGTCATTTTTATTTGAATTAATTTATTTGATTAAGTTGTATAATAATATTAGAATAATACTAATATTTGATATGAGCTTATTTTAATGTTAGAAGTAGTAGAAAATGAGTGTAGGAATTTAAGTCCAATAAGACATAATAAGAATAATAGTGTTATTATATTAATTATTTAGGTATAAGGAGAAAAAGAAGTAGCACTAAGAACAAATAAGGGTTTGGAGAAGAAAGAGATACGTGGAATTTCAAGCAAAGAGGAAAAACTAGGTGCAATCGGAGAGTTAGAGAAACCTTTAATCCAAGGTAAGGGTGAGGTTCTGACTCCATAATAGAGTATGTGATGAATGATATTTGGGATTGGGTTGTAAAATTTTTTCTGCTTGTGTTTGAAATTGATATATTGTTGAAATTGAGAGATGATTGAGAATCCAATTGTAGCATCGATTGTATACTGTTATATACACTATCTTGCTAGAAATTATATATTAATAGATATACTACTTTGTTATAATATATCTATGTACTATAGCAGCCACATGTTTGGTTGAAGATAGCAATTTAATAGATATACTACTGTATCGCCCAAACATAACATTGTTATTAATTCTTAGCCAATATATAGGTACTGTAGCGAAACCTCTTCATGTTCTGATAGAATATCTAGTTATTTACTATTGTATTAAATTGAGAATCTTGTTATGCTTACGAATATAATAATAATGATTATATACTACTAATAATAATAAGTTAGTTTTATTAGTAAACTAATTTTTAGAAATTTTAAATTAGAGATAATTATTTTAGATTAACGAGTTAATTTAAATTATTTTCAGTTTCGTTAGAATTATCAATAAAGTTGTCAATATGATTGTTAGAGTTGTCAATAGTGTTGTTAAAGTTATCAATAGAGTTGTTTTAAGTTATTAAAAGTCACTTTTTATTTGTTTTGCGTAATTCTGACATGTTTAGAGTTGCCAATAGGGTAAGTTGGAGCTTCCAAATAAGAATACATCTTTACTAAATTATTGATATTTTAGTTATGAATTTTAGTTAAATTTAGTAGAAGGAAATTAAGAATTTGTATAATTACATAATAGACTCAATCAAATATTTAGTCTAACATACTTAGTGAATATTTTGTAGTATCTCCAATAGCAAGTTCAGTATATTTGCAGTAAACAGTAGGATTAATAGTTAGTAGCATAAAGTAGCATGTTTGACAATTAACAAAAGTAATAATTAGATTGAAACTAATATATATGTAGTAGGACAATATTAATTGACAGGTAGTATACATGTAGTAGAAGGTCATAATAGCATATTAGTGACTTTTTTTTACATAACCAACATCAGCAGTATAAACTACTTAATATTAGTGTGGTATTAATTTAACCGAGTCGTAATAAGAAATTTAGTATAAAGTAAAAATAATAGAATTTTTTAGCCGATAATTAATTAATCGGTTTTAGTCAAAATAGTCCAAATAATTACGCGGTTTATTTGTAGTAATTTTTGGTTGATTCGTTGGATGGTATTTTTGTTGAAAAATGTGAAATTACAGGTGATGTTGTATCTGGTTGAATCGCCTCTATTTATGGGCAAAATATAAGTTGTAGGCCTATGGCCAATGCTGATTTGTTGTTGTGTTGCTATGTAACTATTATTGTCGTTATTCTAACATTTATATTATGTCACATACATAACATATCAAGTTAGAGCTGATGCTCGGTGAGTTGGCCTAGATTGACAAATTAAGTTGAAGGCTTATGCCTTGTTGACGCCTCTATTAATTGGCAGATTTTTAAATTGGGAGTTCTGCTCTAATGGCACCACATGCATGTACATTGTAACGAGTCTCATTCTGTGTTGCATATTTAAGTTGTTGTGTTATTGACTTGTGATGATTGATGTTGGTTGAAAATTGTGAATGGTGATTTTATATAATTTGATCTAATATATTGTTTATCATACACTCAATTATATAGTTCGATATCTCACCCCTTCTGTTTGAATGTTATTCTCTGTTGGTAACGTGCATGTAATCAAGAAGGATAGTTGTCATCTTTGTTAGTCCGAGTCGGTGTTGTCGCTCTGATACGTAGCACTCGGGAGGGTGAACACATGTTTTGTTTATTGTTGGTTTTCATTATGTTGCTGAAATTTTAAGTTGTTTTTATTAAAGACTTGTTGTCTTAAAGCCGTTTTTGAGTTGGACAAGATGTTATGGTATTTTCAGTTGAATTTGTGAATCTGCTGCGTAGCAACGAAAGTTGTTTTATTTTTAAAGACTAAACATGTTGTTATCGGTTCATTCAAAATTTATGTATTATGTATCTGAACTATAAGTGATTGAATGTCCTTGTTTCCAAGTTGAAAGTGTAGCATTCCATTTATTTGTTGGAAATTTTGTAACTCTGGTTTTATATAATTTGGGTAGAAATGGGGTGTTACACAAGCTGCTTTACGGGGCGAACCTCTGGCGATGGGCAACAGACAAAATATTTAAGTGTCGTAACTTGAGTTTTAAGACTCTGTTTGACGCACCGTTTGAAGTGTTAGAGAGCTAACACGATGAACTATGTTTTGGTATAATAAAATGAGTAAGATGATGCATTTTACATTATTTCTTCTATGATTAAATTAGTTATTGAGTGGTGAATTATGATGTTGCTATGACGAATTGATGTGAATTTAAGTTGACGTAACATGATGTATGTTCGTATAATGAATCGATGTTATTATGATGATTCCACGAGTATTATGAAGTATGTGATGATATTATGATGATTACATGGATGATGATGCGTTTTGACTAGCAATGGTCAGGTGTTATTTATGTGGTTGTGCAACATGCATTCATGGCATATATTAGGACATTGGTCTAGTGATGTTGTTAGGATATTTGTCCAGTGATGGCCTCAATCCCATGGTGTGGATTGAGTGCAATTTTGTGAACTTGTCCGATTCCAAGCGTGAATCGATCCTAAGGTGGGGACCTTTGGAAGAAAGATGACTCGATCATCAGTGAAGTTTCAGTATAATATACATGAGTCAATGATATTGTGTTGCATTCTTTTGTGATATTACATGATTGTTGATTGAGTGATGTTGATGATATTGTAATTCTAAGTGATGTTTGATGATGAATTTTAATTGATGATATAATGTTATATTATATGTGTATTAGTAATGTGAAAGTATGAGTACATATGTGAAGTATGATGAATATGTGGAATCCTTGATGATTGTTGCCGTAACTGCTATATTTATTCTGTATATCTTTTATAAGGATTTGTGATTACTCACCCTTTCTGTTTGGAAATGTTGGCTCTATATGTGGGTAACTTGCATGTAGTCAGGAATAGCGGTAGAGGTTTGCAGATAGCTTGGAGTTAATCAATTATTTTCGTGTTAGATAGTGGTCTTGCTCTGATATTGTAACATCGGGTGGGAAAACACTTGAGTTGAAGTTCCAGTTGTTCTGATAAATATATTTTATGAGTTTTACTATGATGTATTTATTGATGATGACTTTTGATATTGACCAAAATGTTTTGATGTCGATGAACTAAATAAAGTTATTTTTTGACAATAATGATTCTGCTGCGAGATCTAAATTTGTTTGTTGATGTTATTAAAGAAATTACTGTTTAAAATAATTTGAAAACACGTGTTACGGAGCATGATGTTTTATATGATGTTTTTACGAAGATGTGATGCCCTTGTATATGATTTATGTTTGACTAATATTATAATTATTCATTAGGTTTAGAAAGGTGTTATAGTTGACACTAGGGTGTAACCGGTTACAATTGTAAGAAAAATTACTTTTGAAAAAAAACAAATATGAGTTGGAAGTGATGAAAAATAAATTATGGAAAAGTCTCATATTAATTAGAAAATTAGAAATTTGTGCACTTATAAATAATAGAAATTACTTACGTATTATCTTAAAGTTTTTGTGAGTCAACACACTTTAAGACTAGAAATTAATTTTCCACATCCTAAAAATCGTTGAGACTTAAAAAACTATATGATTATTTTTATTTATATAAATTTATTTCTAATACCCTAAAATTGGATCTCCACAAATCAATTAGTCTAGAAAGTGTTTTCTTTTGGTAAAGAGTCTAGCAAGTCTTTATCTTGATAGGATGCTAATTAAGAACCTAACAAACCTAAGAAAATATGTAAATTTTTAAACTAGAGAAAGACAAATAGCCTAGTTAATAAAAAGATAAACTTCATATCATCTAATAATTCCAAATCTCTCAATGAGAGCATATATAGAACTAGTAAAGGATAATAGAGTAAATGCCTCAAAGAGTAAAAAGTTTAACTAAATAATAAAAGCCTAACTAAATTAAATTCAACTTCTAACTTATATATTAAAGTTGTTTAAAAACTAATTCCACTTCTTATCATTACTCACCCCTTCAAGAACAACTTTGTTGTAAGTGAGATAAACCTCTAAAATACTTATCAAAATAGCTTTCAATTTATTCCTTATGCTTAAGCTGCTTGTCATTTCATCTAGAACATACATTGAAATTGCACTTGACTCCTTGGCTTGAGGCACTTTGAAAGAACCCTTGTTGTTTCCAAAAAATTGAAGTAATTATGAACTTGAGCTAGGTACACCATCAATCAAGAGAAAAACCAAAATTGATTTCATGTTGCAAAATGAAAGACCACTGTAAAGTTCAATAGTAAGGTTGGTTTTAGAATTTGCAAAATATAACACTTGTATCACGGAATTGAGATGAGAAAAATAACATTGTAAAGATGTTCTTTTCTTGTAGGGTGTCATGAACTTCCATTTTAGTTTTTGTGAAAAATTGAATTTCTTTTTTCAATAGAACACTTTTTTTTTGTTTATAAATAGGAAAAAACCACATTCATTTCCTACAACAAGAAGTAGGGAAACAAAACAAAGATCCAATTTTGTCATTGGAGCAATTAACCCAACCACCTTTTCACCGTTAACCTCTCCTGCTATGTAGCAATTTTAAGATAAGATTAAGTGTGTGAAATTAAACAAAAGTACATATTCCATATAATAACTCATAGAATAAACTAATTCCACTTCCAGCATTTTGATGCCACCAATTATTCCTTCATTGTAAAGCTTCATTATCAGTAAACATTGAACCAACACAATAATGATCTTATCATTATCAACAAACATTGTAATGTTGTAAGTGTTTGAAATAAGTTCAGGAGAGGCAACTGAATGTGATTTATAACTAGAGTTTTAAATATCTTTGCATCTCATTTTAAGGACCTTCATGTGGGAATCAAAGTGAATTGAAGGACAAACTGTTGGACTAGCAGTAGGACGATATTTAGGGAAAAGTTTGTCTGACTTATAGCGAACGGTGTAACACCCTTCTAACCCCACATGTATTTCTCATATAATTTATGAATTAATTCAAATAAAATCACCACTCAAGAGTGTCACACTTTATAGAAAACATCATAATAAAAATCTTGCTCTGTAACATAGGTTACATCAATTAAAAACATACATCTAATTATAATTTCAACACTTGATTTAAAAAAAAACCTCGCAATAGAAATTCAATGTCATATATCATCATTAACTTCTCAAAATTTCATAACATTAATCTTATCAATTATTAAAACCAGAGTAAACAATCAAAACCGACATAAAGTATGTCTACATCAAAACAAAGCATAATGTAATACGATGGGAGAACTGACTTTACTGGTTTTGCATTTTATCGCAATGTTACAGTTAACAAGAGTCGCCACCAACTTTTTTTTATCCAACAAAGGAAAGGGTGAAAAGAACAGAAAATACCTTTTGAGAGAATTTTCTGAGTAAGGGGGGTAGGTTATGGAAAGGGAATGTGTTATAACCCTTTCCATCCATAGTTATTTAAGGGCTCTTAGTTGCTAGCTCATTTTGAAAATGATTTTTTGTGTAAGTGTGTTTTGAAGATATTTTGAAAAAACGCCTTAGTGTGGTGAGCTTTGTAATGTTTCTCGTTTCGGAGAGAACGTATACAAAGTGTTTTCATGTCTTTGAAAATGTTTAGAAAAAAGTTTGTGTATGTGTGAAAAAATTGTTTTGTTTGAGCGAGCAACTAGGAGCTATCTACCTACTCGAAAAGTTTGTTTTTTTTCCTCTTTCCTTTAGGCAGTGCTATCCTACTATTAGTCAATAGATAGTCCTATTGTTGAATGTGTTTGAGGGACAAGCGAGGGTCATCGTACAGTTATAAAGACAACTTGTAGGACACTTTAGCAATTTATCATAAGAGACTAGATCATTTATCGAAAGGCAACATCGAAGGGTCATCGATGGATTATGATTTTTTTAACCAAGGATCTTTGCTAAAGCGTCCCACGTTCGAGGGACATGACTGCTTTATTCTGAAGGCAACAAATGGAGGAACCTTAGAGGGACGCGTGCGCGAGTGTATTGTGTTTCAGTTATTTTACCTTCAAATATTAAGTTTGCTAGCATTTGCTTTTAATCTTATCATACAAACCTATTATGCATACATCTAACAGTTAATATCAGTGCAAAAATAAAGTACGGAATTTAAAAGCTACGCTATTACATGACTTTGGGGAGGGGGAATTACAAATCCAAAAAGGGGAAATAAAAAAGGTAAAATCCTAAATTTACAGCTATTACATCCTTTTGCAGTTACATCAATATAAAAATGCGAAATTAAAAATGAGTGCGCGAATATGAAAAGCGAAATAAAAACCCTAAAATTCCTAAACAATTAGAATATTTTTGTTGTTTTTATTTGTTTTTAGAAAGACTTAAATTAAATTAGATAAACAAATGATTATTAAATTAAATTAAATCTAATAACAAATAAAGAAAATTAATTCTAATATTTTTGGTATTTTTTTAGAAGAAAAAAAAGATGAATTAAACCTAGTTCTAGTTGATTTTAATTTAATCAAAATAATTAAATTAACTAATTTACAAAAAAATTAAATTTAATTGGAAAGAACCTAAGTCTATTTTTTGTGATTTTTCTGTTTTTATCATAAAATAAAAATGATTTAAAAAAAATTAAATAAATAAATCATAAAATAAGGAAAAAAAGGAAAATGTAATGGGCCTGGTAGACAAAACAAATGGGGGGTGTATGTTTGGAATTTTTCAAGGCCCATATACAACAAGCCCACTCTCGCGTGCTTCAATGTTGCTGACTCCTTGAGGGTCTAGCGTGGACACTCCAATCTGGGGCGCTAGATCTGCTATTGGACGAATCCAAAGATGATGAGGTGATAGCGCATGGTGTGCGTGTTTGGCCCTAGAGTACTGGATCTGCAAACAGAAAATAGAAAAATAACACACAAAGGCAGGGTTTGAACCCATGCCTTTGCCCATAGCGAACACCTTTACGCACGCTGCATCTACCACTGGGCCATTCAATTCAATCGTTAGTATAATAGATCAATAATAATATAATGAAAACATGCATGGAGTCCCAGTTAGCAAAATGCACACATTGTAATATTGAAATGATCCAATCAAATTGTAAGATTTTGCCACGTAGACTCCCACCGGAGTCAACAAAAGTCAAAGTCTCAGAAGAAAATATCCTGTCGTCTTCTCTGATGGTTCAAAATCGGATCTGCAAAAATAAGTGAAATCAAGGCTCCAAACTCAGGCTACCCCCGCCCCCTAATTCGTATGCTATGAATCCAACCATGGTACTAGCTTGACCGGAAATGGCCTGTATCACCCAGCTTGATACTTGACTATTTTGAAACCATAAAAATGGCAACCTGCATTCTAAGCGTCTAACCTTTCATGTAATACGTTAGAATGATTCAACATGATAATATGAACATGAATATATGCTTTAGATTCATTTAAATCGCGTGTATTAAGATATTCGAATATGAAAATATTACAAAAAGAAGGTGATTCAGTTGGCCGGTTCCAGGTTGCTTCAAGCATGGATAAGGGTTGATATGGCCTCTTGGGAGCCTCGGGAGCACGATGCAAGGCTTGGTTTAAGTAGAGGAATTCAGGAGGATGGAGTTTTGAATTTTAAAACTTTGTGATTTTTTTGTAGATTTTTGAGAGAGTTGTTTCAGGCAGTGTCGGCGTGCCTTTGCTTGCACTTTTGCTGACTTGAGGATGAAAAAACATGGCAAGAATCATTACATTTAACCATGGTTTTGAATACAAAATCACAAATTGAAAATATGCCATTTTTGATGATTTTATTACTATTTTTGAAATACATTGAACCTGGTCCTTTCTTGCACGAATTATAGGCCCAATATTGATTCAAAACATCAGCCCATGTGTCCAAACCATTTATCTATTATTTTATGCAATTTATTTTGTGTTTATTTGAATAAAAACAAAAAATAAATATGAATAAAATATAGAAAAATGAAAATCAAGGTAATAGTGAACTTATGAGTCCTTGGCATGGTCATAATCATGTTTGAAGTTCAAAAAGTAGGCCCATTAGTCTAAAGATGCAATTTTGCTCAATGTGTACTTTTTGAAATTTCTCAAAATTCTCCAACTTGTGCAATTCATATCTTGCTCTATTTTTATCCTTTGAAGATGCTCTTGGACTTTTTGGAAATCTCAATCTGTCCCTTACAATCTCTTTTAATTATTTCTGCATTTGGAGAATTTATCTTGATGTAACTTGCCTTGACAAAAAATGCCTTTTTGTTGACTTTCAAAAAAGACATGTGATATATTGGCTCATATCTTTTCAATGATGCATTTTTTGAACTTGAGAACAAAATAAAAGTTGTAGAGAATTGAATTTTCTTCACAATGATCTTTTGTTGTGGCAAAATGGATAAAGCATGTGAAAGTTATGCCTGGTCAAAGTCCATTTGACTTTCTCTAGGAAACCCTAATTTAGCAATTTTTGATTCTTGATGATTTGAGAGCATTCCTTGAGGAATCATGATCAATCCTTGATCAAATGATGATTATCACTTCAAAATTTTTATGTTGACCAAAAATCTTGAAGTTTGACTGCATATTGACCACAATTGACTTTTGACCTAATATAGTTGATTTTTAGTCATCTGAGTAATCGACTGAGCAAACTTGTGATGCAAGGCATGAAAGTTGGCATGGACATTCTTGAGGACATATTAGGGACCATGGAAATCACTTGAGGCCTTTGAAACCAAAACTTCATTGTGAAAAGTGAAACCCTAGATGGAAATCCAATGCTGATAAGGAGAATTTGTCTGGTCAATTCTTGGTCAACCTTGAGCATTTGAGGACCCCTAGGAGTATGTTTTGAATAAAATGAGAGGGAAAATTTTGGGGTAGAACAACTTCCCCTGTTCAATCATCTTAAACATGAGGATTTAGATTGGTTTGTCTTCCTTTTGCAATCTGAAGGTGGAAGATGATTGAACACTAGAGTGCCCAGAAATTTGCGCTTGCCGGTTCACGGAGTAACGTTATCGGTTGATGGTATGCTTGAATAGACTTAAAATATGTCATTTGTAGAAATGACTGAGATTTTCCGTAGATGGGCTTATAGATTCCATCCAAAGTAAATGTTGACTTCGAACTGGAAGGAGTATCAGAATAAACCTACGGTTGGTTTAATCTGAGCTAGAAGATGTATATATTTGAATTTAACTGGTAAAAGTATCAGAATAGATCTTTGGTCCAAGAAGCTCTATTGGAAGAAATATCAGAATAAATCTTTATTTGATTTAATCTGAGCCAGAAAAAGGTCTACTGGAAGAAGTATCAGAATAAATCATTGGTCGATTTAGTATGAACCAGCAACTACCTACGACCATCTTCAACCGGAAGAAGTATCAGAATAAATCTTTGGTTGATTTAATCCGAGCCAGAAAAAAGTCTACTGGAAGAAGTATCAGAATAAATCATTGGTCAATTTAATCTGAGCCATCAAATTTCTACGACCATCTTCAACTGGAAGAAGTATTAGAATAAATCTTTGGTTGATTTAATCTGAGCCACAAGAGGTCTTTGTGTCTTTAACTGGAAGAAGTATCAGAATAAATCATTGGTCGATTTAATCTGAGCAAAAAAAAGGTCTACTGGAAGAAGTATCAGAATAAATCATTGGTCGATTTAATCTGAGCAAAAAAAAGGTCTACTGGAAGAAGTATCAGAATAAATCATTGGTCGATTTAACCCGAGCCAGCAGATATTTATGCTTGTTTTTATCTGGAAGAAGTATCAGAATAAATATTTGGTTGATTTAATCTGAGCTATAAAAATGTATTTAACTGGAAGAAGTATTAGAATAGGTATACACCTGATCTAAGTTGAGCCAGAAGAATTTCCACTGGAAGAAGTATCAAAATAAAACCTTTGGTTGATTTATTCTAAGCCAGAAGACATTGTCTTTGATAAGACTGTCTGGTCCTACCAATAGTTGATGATGTTGGTCTTGTTAATTTGTCTTTTCCTGAAAAGGTAAAGATTTAGCTGTAGTTAACGTCATGATGTATGACATGCATTGCAGGATGATTTTCTCAAAATAAATGAATTTGTGTTGTATGTGTTTTGTATGCATATGTTATGATGCTTGTAAATGATGTATGAATGTAATATGCGAGCGTATCAGTTTTTTTTTGTAGTGTCGTTAGACTAGGGGAAAATAAATCCTTGACTGCTGTCGAAGATGAAGAATGTAGTTCCTCACTATTTGTTGAAGTTAAATTTGTAGGGGATTCCCGCTTTCTGTCTGAGGATATTCTGTTGGAGATTTTGATTTATGTTTGAGGATAGAAGCCTTCAAGGAGAGTTGATAACTTGTCATGGTTTCTGAAGAGGATGGATTACATGCACTCTGACTGGGAATGAAAAGACGAATATTCCTTTGCTGTGAGTGGCTACTTTTATGGAGACGATTTTTTATGATTAATCCTACTGGAGATAAGAGTTCTGTTGGAAGAATTTACCAATTTGGGGTTACAAACTTCGCTGGGGGATGGACTTCCATAGCTAGA
Organism: Vicia faba; assembly: GCA_948472305.1. Classification (NCBI taxonomy): domain Eukaryota; kingdom Viridiplantae; phylum Streptophyta; class Magnoliopsida; order Fabales; family Fabaceae; genus Vicia; species Vicia faba. Next base: position 1,496,486,927 of record OX451735.1, on the reverse strand, counting down.
GAAATACACTCTACTGGGAAACGAAGCTTCATAAACTGCTTGGGGATTTTATGAAACCCTGTTGGGGAATCCTAGCAATCCCTAGACCATGCTGGGGATTTTCTCTAAGATGCTAGGGGAATGATTGAACTTCCTTATTTGTTAGGAGATGTTAGAGCAGCTGAGACCATTAAGCTATATGCTGAAGATATGACGGTGAACTGCAAGAAGATGACCCTTGTAATACGGTGGGAGAACTGACTTGGATGTTTTGCGTTTTATCGCAATTGTTGCGGATAGCAAGAGTCTTCACCGACTTTTCTTTTATCCAATAAAGGAAAGGGTGAAAAGAACAGGAAATACCTTTTGAGAATTTTCTTGAGTTCGGGGGTTATGTTATGAAAAAGGAAAGTGTTAGCACCCTTTTCATCTGTATTTATCTACGGGCTCTTAGTTCCTAGCTCACTTTAAAATGCTTTGTTTGAAATGTGTTTGTGTTTGTTTGAAATTGTTTTTTAAGAGTGCCTTCGTTTAAGAGAACTTTGTAATGATTCTCGTCTCTATAAGAATGCATACAAAGTGTTGACTTTTGAAAATATTTCATGGAAAAAGTGTTGGTGTATTTGAAAGATGTTTTGAAATGTTGTGAGCAAGAAATTATGAGCGTTCTACCTACTCAAAAAGTCCTTTTTCATTTCCTCCTCCTTTAGATATTGCTATCTTACCATTGATTGATAAGAAGTCCTATCATTGGATGTGAAGGGACAGGCGTGGGTCGTCGTATATTCATAGAAGGCAACATTGTAGGATACCTTAGAAATTTGTTGTAAGGGTCTAAGATCGTTTATCGAAGGCAACATCGAAGGGTCATCTAGGGACTACGATCTTGTATTCGAGGGTCTTTGCTAAAGCATCTCACGTTCGAGGGACATGATTATTTTTCTCAAGGCAATAGGTGTAGATTACCCTAGAGGTGCGCGTGTGCGAGTGTATTAATTTCATGCATTTTTATCTTTATTTAGGATTATCTACTTGTTGATTTTAAGTCTTTTCATACACACCCTAATTAATAGCAATTATATTGAAAGCGGTAAGTTGCGGAAATGTAAATTATGCACTATTACTTTTTTTTATGGGGATGGGGATACAAGTTTGTGAATGGGGGATGAAAGCAACAAAGTTCTAGTTATACTATTACAAACATATTGAATATTGAATGACAATAAAAATATAAAGAAATATAAATATAATGTAAAAAAGAAAAAAAATGGTTTAAGAAATATTTTATGTATTGACACATGAGCTTATGCATTGATACGAAAATTTTATCTATTGACGCATGCGTTGGCTCATATCTGTTTTGTATTGGCTCATATATTCTCTTTTCCCTTGGAAATCAAAATTAACTCAGTATTAGTCGACACATAGGGTTTTGTATCGACTCATACTTCTTTGTGTCGATACATGCAAGCTTTGTATCGACTCATACTCATTTCTAGCTCTTGGAAGTCAAAACAATTCAGTATGAGTCGACACATAAGGGTTTTGTATTGACTCATACTGCTTTGTGTCGACACATACGCATTTTGTGTCGACTCATAACCTATTTTGTACACTATATGTGTAGACTCATACTGCTGTTTTTTAGCTGCTAACATTCTTCTACTGCATATATGGGTCAGTTCTCAACACATGGTCAATGAAAATGAAAAGCAAGCATATGGTTAGATTCAAGGCAATGATATCTACATTTTATCTTCAATAATTAAACATTAATGATGATTTTTATGAAGAGTTCAAAGTCAAGAAAACTTACCTTGAAACTGAAATTTGTGCTTTGAGCTTGAGTTGGAGAAGTCAAGTTGCAAGTGGTTGTTTTTGAATTTGGCAAATAGTGATGTTACAGAAGTTGTTCTTGAGTTTGTAAAACTTATATATGATGTATATGAAGTGTTTGGATGGTTTGTTTGGACATAATTTGTAAGGTGTGAGAGGTTCAAAGGTTTTGGATTTCAAAGCTCAAAGATGGAGGCTTTTGAGAACAGTTCTGGTTTTTAGAGTATGAGGGGGGTTTGAGGATTTTTCAATACACAAGAATCTGTCTATTTTTATCTAACCCCTTTATTTTGCAAATGCTCCCTCTTTTTATAGGTAAGAGGTTTGGGAACAAGAGCATATTAGGGTTGCAAGATAGCATGTTATGGTTTGGTTGGGATGCAAATATCAAACTATGTCAAGTATTCAATGGTCCCAAGATGAAGTACCAAAGTTGATGGTATTGAGGAGATACCTTCCATGATTTATGGTGGAGTATAATCAGAATAAAACAAGGTATGGTTCCAAGACAAATTTTGTGCCAACGAGCTTGCTTTTCAAGAATAACAATGGTGCCTTTATGCCATAAATGGAAAGATCTTTTGGACAATGGCTAAAACACTTGGGTAATAGCTTAAAAGTATGTGTAAGAATTAAATTATGCTGAGATTGGCAAGTTATAAGGCCTGCAGCACAACATTATGCAGCATAGCATGAAGATTGGATCATGTGTTCTTCACCAAACAGACTTGTAATTCAAGGATGGATGCCCAACTTCATGCCCTTGAATCTCCTAGCTCAAGTATGATAAATTCATTCTCTTGGATGTTTTGGAAAGCTTGAAACATCCTCTATAACTTTCATGGTGGCCATTTTGACAAAATCATCTTGGAACTATGTGAAAAAATGCCAAGAAGTTGGGATAAAATCCTGACCAAAATCTGTTGAAAATTTCTCTAAGTGTTAGATGAAAATGTCATGACTTCACGGGCTTATATCTTCAAATCTAAGAATTTTTTGGACATCAATCCTCTAAAACAAAGTTGTAGAATTCATCAAGATATAAAAATTCCATGTTGAAAGTTTCCTTTGAATTATTTTGCATAATGGTGAAAAATTAGTATGAAGTTATGAAATAAACATGTATAAAACACTTAGAAAAATTTCTAGGTCTTGGAAAGTTTGTCTTTTCAAATTGAATTTTGACTTTCTTGACTTCTTGATGATTAAGCTTTATGTTCTTGAATGTCTTGATGAATTTGATCTTTGAGACTTAATGTTGACCAAAAAGTCAAAGTTTGACTTTTGGTGTACCAGTTGACTTTTGTTGTACCCCAAATTTGCCCTATCTCCTTTACTTTTGTCTGGCTTTGAACTTTGCATCCCATTTTCACCATTTTTTTACTCAGTCATTTACATGTCCCGCATCTCATGGAATCAAGCGCCTTGGTTTGAGGTATTAGGGTTGTGCCCTCTTTATGTCTAATTTTGTTTTGAAGTTCTCTTATCAGGTAAAAGAGAAACACATCTAGTTCTCGATTAGTGGATCGTGGGATGGATTTTTGGGATATCATGAAGTGTTTGTCATCAAGTTTCAAGTCTTGAATCAAAATTTTCCAAGAAAGTCATTTACATGGGCAAAATGGTCAAATGCACTCTAAAAAGTCAAACTTTGACTTTTGGTAAAAATCAAGTTTCAACCATTATATTTCATCAAGACAAGAAATTGGTTCATCAAGAAGTCAAAAATCAGAAACTACTTTGAGAAAAGAAGGAAATCAATTTTTTTAAATACTTTGAAAATTTTCTAAGTGGTAGGAGATTTCAGAACTTCTGGGCCAAATTCCACGCAAGTGCAGTCAGAAGTTGCAAATTTGGTTCAGAACATAGCCTTCAATCAGAACATGGCTCTTCAACTTCCATGCAAGTGCAGTAAGAAGTTGAAAATTTGTTTCAGAACATGGCTCTCCAGTCAGAACATATGGGGTTGTGTTCTTTGGTCAGAACATAACTCCTCATCATATGGAGGCTTTGTTCTTTGATCAGAATATGACTCCTCAGAGTTTCATTCTTCAGCATATAAAGGCTATGTTCTGATTTCCATTCAGAACATCATCAAGCCCCACAAAACCTCGTTCCACCCAACCTGCTGCCCTGCTCTGGCACAGTTCTGCAACCATCTACCACAATGCTCCAAATTGCTGCTGACCCAGTCCACGTCTGCACTTTCTCAGACCCCATAATTACACCAAGTTAGCATAACCAAAACTGTGATTAAAAAGCAAAGGAACAGTATGCCAAAAGTGTTTAAAACTCATTTGTTTTCCCCCCTAAAACCACAACAAATCCATCTATCAATAGTTTGTTCAATCACACGTTCAAAGGGCTGGGTTTTTAGAGAGAGGCTGGGCTTTGAGGGAGAGGCTGGCTTTTGAAGAGAGGATCATCAAATACACGAAAAAAAGAGAGAAAAAAAAGAAACACTCAAACACTCATAAACTTAGAATTTTCCAAATCAAAAACCTTTGTCTTTCCCTTTGAAACGAAGAACTTAACATTGTTGTTTCCTGCTCGTGAAAACCCCCAGAACATTCAAAGGCATCAACTCAAAGCTCCAAGCACGCTCCAGGTTCAAGGTAAGTCTTTCTGACTTTGCATCTTTTTCATTTAGAACATCATTTAACATGTAAATATCAAAGTATTGATGTTGTTCATATCATTGCATAAGTAGAAAAAACTCTGGATCAGAACTTCTAGAATAATGCTAGGCTCAGATTTAGGATTAGAACTTCTATAAATTGTTGTGCTTTTATCCTTCTGATTTGCTATTTGCTGAAAACTGGTTAAGATATTGTTGTGCTAATTGCTATAAGGAAAGATTTGAAATGTAACACAGAACTTCTGTTTTTCATTCACTATTCCAACACATAGAACTTCTGTTTTTCATTCACTGTCCTAACACAGCACACAACTTCAGAGCTCTCCCTACATGTCAAACACATAGAACTTCTGAGTTTTCTTCCCCACTGTTTTGACACATCATTAGAACTTCTAGGTTTTTTCTCATTGATTTAGCACAAAATCAGTACTTCTAGATTTTTTCTCACTGTTAACACAACATCAGAACTTCTAGATTTTTTCTCACTATTTTAGCACACACAGAACTCCTGAGTTCTACTCACTTTTTTTAAACACATACAGAACTTCTGAAATTTCCTCACTGTTTTAACACTTACAGAACTTCTGAGTTCTACTCACTTTTTTTACACATACAGAACTTATGAAATTTCCTCACTATTTTAACACATACAGAACTTCTGAGTTCAACTCACTTTTTTTACACATACAGAATTTCTGAGTTCTACTCACTTTTTTAACACATACAGAACTTCTGAAATTTCCTTACTATTTTAACACATACAGAACTTCTGAAATTTCCTCACTTTTTTTTACACATACAGAACTTCTGAAATTTCCTCACTTTTTTTACACATACAGAACTTCTGAGTTCTACTCACTTTTTTTAACACATACAGAACTTCTGAAATTTCCTCACTGTTAACACGCACAAAACTTTTGAATTTTTCTCATTGTTCTAACATTCAGAAGTTCAGCACATAGCAACCCAGAACCTCTGTTCCCCTTTCCCTCTAACATTTCTTGCAGGATGTCAGAGGGTACAAATCCAAAACTTCTGACGTTCCTTTCTGAGTCACGCGCATGGCTTCAGAACTTCTGATCCTTATTTGTTTTGCTTGCAGTAACACGTTTTTTCTATCTTTCATTTATTTTCCTTTTCATCATTTTTTAATATTATCATAAAAATCCATAAAAAATATTTATAATTTAAGTTTCGTTATTTGTTCAAACCTTGAAACCATACCTTAGGTAGCTCCATGAGGCGATTAAACTCCGTTCCGATCGCCTTATGTCGAAATAAACTTTTAGTCCACCCATAGCATACAATTAGATTTTTAGTTTCCCTCTTAACCTTTTTATTTTGTAATTAAAACTCAACTGTCACAAATTAAAAATCCAAAAACACTTTTAATCATTACTTGAATTTATTTTAAAACTCGCAAAACACTCAACCAATCAAAGCTTCCCCCAAAGGGCATGTTATCTCCGTTCTACCGCGATACCGGCCGTGCCTATTGCTAGAATGTGTGCGTTAACGTCGCCCACTAAAAAACACAAACAAACCATTTTCTAGAGGAACTACGGTGTTATGATTCCTTCATTGGATACGTAGGCAAAGGGTCGCGAAACCCTCACGAACGCAATAATAAAAACAATTCATTTCCCCTTAAGCAAGCATAGTTGTAGATAAATACACCATTTAAGACAAGCAAACAAAATGGATCCCGTTGAGTACAACGGATGTGAGGAGTGTTAATACCTTCCCCTTGCATAATCGACTCCCTTACCCTTTCTCTTGGTGGCAAGACCATCTTATCCATTCCCTTGTGGTTTTATCGATATTTCCCTTTCCTTCGGGATAAATAAAGTTCGGTGGCGGCTCTGTGTTTTCTGCCGGTGGCTTCAGCTGGCGACTCTGCTGGGGAGTATTTTGCGAGTCTCTCCTAGTTTTGTTTATTTTTCTTTTTGGGTGTTTATTTATTTGCTTTATTTTTCTTTACTATTTTATTATTGCTTTATTTGTATATATTGCATATATTGTTGCTACTCACATATTCTGGATAGATTATGATGTTGGGTTTGGTGATTACTTTTGATAAGTCCTATAACAGGACTTAGGTTACACATAGGATTAGGACGGGCGGTATAGTCATGTTAACTTTGAGGGTGTAATCCCGAAGAAGGAGGCATGAAAATCCCCCACTCAGTGGAGGTCCCCTTGAAAGTAGAGATGTTTACCGAGTAATCGGGAAGACGTCGTTGCTTTCGACCTGGGAACTCGAGAAGCCGAGGGCCGTGGAACCATTAACCCATCCTGGCCTTTTAGGCGTAGTACGGAGACTATAACGGAGTAATCCGGAAGTTTTTGTCACGCGATATTGCACTCAGATGAGTTTTTCCTATGAATATTACTGATTACCAAGTAATTGGGACGTCTGTAATATCCAAAGGAAGAGCGTAGACTTCGAGAACTCTTTAGAACCTTGTTCGGAAGGTGATAAACCCCTAGTACATACCTTATGGGTGGTTACTTTGACTTCATGCCTGTGACGTTGGACTTTTGATCCTGTTACTTTCAGCCTGTGCAACGGACTACGCAATGATTATCCAGAATATGTGGAGCTGAGACTTCATGCCATAGCATACCATGACATCATATCATCATGTATATATATCTCATATCTAAGGAAATCCAAAGACAAGTCTCGTTGACGTAGCTTTTTAAAAAAAAATAAAAGGGGGAAATTTTAAAAGATAGACGAGTCTTTGGGTCTCCTCAGAAATGAAGATAAAGCATTCATCCATACTACCATGCATTCATTTTTCACAATAAAAACTCATTGGGGTCCCTTTTCTGACAGACTACAATAAACAACAAAGAAGACTTCTCCACATCCTTACTGTACCAGAGGCAACCAGCAAAGGCTAATGGATCTTTTTGAAGAGAACCATAATGCACTCCGCCGAGATATGGACACCATGGGTATTCACATGGATCAACTTATGGAAGCCCTTCATGCCGTGATCAAGGGTCAAGAAGAATTACATCAAAGTGTTGCCAAGCTTACTACTGCTCCCTCCACTTCTGCTAATGGGAGGAATGACAATGAAAATGTTGAGACTCCTACCGGCATTCCTAGGAATGATGTCAATGATCATCATGATGTTATTGATCTTGATGAACCCCAAGTGAAACATGGTGCCGGAGTTGCCGAAACTGCGAAAATGTATCATGCTCTCGAAGAGCGTCTTAGAGCCATGGAGGGTATCAAGGCTTCTGGATTCAATACTGCTGCAATGTGCCTCGTGCCTGGGGTAGTTATTCCTCCCAAGTTCAAAGTCCCGGATTTTGACAAATACAAAGGCACTTCTTGCCCAGAGACTCATCTCCATTCCTATTGTCGCAAAATGGTTGCCTATGCTGAAAATGAACCATTACTCATGCACTTCTTTGAAGATAGATTGACCGGGGCACCATTGGATTGGTATATGCAATTGGAAAGATCTCATGTCAGTACTTGGGGAGAACTTGCTGATGCTTTTTTGAAACATTACCATTACAATACTGCCATGGCTCTTAGCCGTACTCAGCTCCAAGGGATGGTACAAAAATCTGAAGTCATTCAAAGAGTACGCTCAGAGGTGGCGTGAACTGGGTGCAAGGGTCCAACCTCCTCTCTTGGATCACAAATTGATTGATCTGTTTATGGGTACTCTACGAGGTCCTTATCTCCAATATATGCTCAGTAGTACTTCTACTTCTTTCTCTGATATGGTCATTATTGGTGAACGCGTTGAGACGTGCATTAAGGCTGGAACAATCAAAGGTGTTCCTAACAATGTTAACAACAACGCAGGAAGTAGTAGAAAGCCGTTTTGTGGTTTTGTCAAGAAGAAAGAGGGTGAGACTAGTGCCATCACCATCAACCAAGGAAGAGCTCCCACATTTCCTCAAGTCCGATTCCCTTATTTTCCTACACCTGCTGCTGTTCCCAACCAATTTGTTCCTCAAGTATATGCTGCTACAACTCCAGCACCCTGGATGGCCCAACAACGGCCTTTCGCTCCGCAACCACATTATGCTCCACAACAACAATTTTTACCTCCTCCAACTTATCAACAACCGAATCAACAACCTCAAGGCCCGAGAGCTCCTCAAAGACAAAGAGCCCCTGAAAGAAGATTTGATCTCATTCCTATGTCCTACGCTCAGCTTCTCCCACAGTTACTTGCTATTCAATTGGTTCAATTGAGCAAACTCGGTCCACCGCCAAATCCTCTCCCTAGAGGGTATGATATTAATGCTCATTGCGAATTTCATTCTGGTGCCCCAGGCCATACAATTGAAAATTGTAGAGCATTCAAATGCAAAGTTCAAGACCTCATCGATGCAAAGGCCATCAACTTCAACCCTGTTGGTCCAAATATTCAGAATAATCCTATGCCTCCTCATCAAGGGGGAACAGTCAATGCTATTGAAGAAGTTAATGAACGGGTTTTGGTATCCAAGGTTGACGAAATTAAGATATCTTTGGAAACTGTCAGAGAACATTTGTTGAAGCATGAGGTGCTACAAGAACTCCATGGCTTCTGCTTAACGTGCTCCTCCAAACCTAAAGAGTGTACTGATTTGAAGACGGCCATCCAACAGTTGATCGATGAAGGTGTCCTACAGATAGAGAAAATATTCCGAGAAGAAGAGATCGATGTCCTGGAAATCCCCTACTATCCGAGAAGCTTTTCGGCAACCCCTAGTGTTCCGTTAACAATTCAGATTCCTACTACCCCCGCAGTGTTTCAAGCTCCTATTCCTCCTACAAGAAACGACTCGAAGGCAGTTCCATTGGAGTATAATGTGGTCTATATTCATGGAAAGAAGTATGAGTGTCCTCCAGTTGTTGACAAGAATGTTACTAACATTGCGGGAACCAGTAACATGACTCGCAGTGGTCAGATCTTTTCTCCTCCACCACCGCCTCCTAAGGAAACTAACAATGAAGCTCTAGCTAAGGCCATGGGAAAGCAAGTGATGGATAATCAACCCGAACCTTATGTAGGACAAGAAGAGGAGCAAATTTTGAGAATTCTCAAGCGGAGTGATTACAAAGTAGTGGATCAACTCAACTAGACACCATCCAAGATTTCCATCTTGTCTCTCTTTTTGTGTTCAGAGACCCACCGTAATGCCTTATTGAAAACTTTATGTTCCGCTCATGTTACCCAAGACATCTTTGTGGCCCAATTTGAAGGAATCGTCACCAATATTGCTGTGGGAAATTGTTTGGGTTTCTGTGGTGATGAACTCCCAGTTGAAGGCAGAGCCTACAACAAAGCGCTACATGTTTCCATGAAGTGTTTGGACACTGTTTTATCTCTAGTTTTGGTGGATACGGGTTTTTCACTCAATGTGATGCCTAAGGCTACTTTGTTTAAGCTGAATATGGATGGAGTAATAATGAGGCCCTCCACTCTAAATGTTTTAGAGTTTGATGGTTTGAGAAGACCCGTGGATGGAGAAGTGGACTTACCTGTCAAGATTGGTCCCCACACTTTCTATTTGTCATTATATGTTATGGACATCCGTCCATCCTATACTTTCCTTTTGGGTCGTCCATGGATCCACGTAGCAGGAGCTGTGACATCTAGTCTTCATCAACGCCTGAAGTTCATTATGAATGACCAAGTTGTCGTCGTTTGCAGGGAAGAAGACATAGTGATTAATAATTTGACTACCTACCGTTATGTGGACGTGGAAGGCGAGGTGCAAGAGTTGCCCTTTCAAGCTCTGGAGATTGTTACAATTGACAAATTCCCCGTTGTGGAATGTAAGAAGCCTGAGACACCCCTGGCCTCTTTGAAGGATGCCAAAGCCATCATAGAAGCTATACCTCCCCATGACAGTTGGGGCAAATTGATTGAAGTGATAGAGAAGAAAGATCGTTTCGGTCTTGGGTATCAACCATCATCCTCCGTGCAAGTTGGTTAGGTTCCTCTCAAAGGACAGCGGGTTCCCCCAATTTCTGAAGTGTTCTTTAGTGCTGGTGTAGGCAAATAAGGACAAGTTCTCTCCACAGATGTTGAAGGTGATGATGAGGATGTTTCAAGATTTATCTATCAAGTTGCACCAGACCAGAAGCTCAACAATTGGACTGCCGTGGACATCCCTAAAGTTATTTTCCTTGATGTGTAATTTTCTGTTTCCATTTAAGTCGTATGTCCTGCCTAGGGCATACTGACGACTTGTAGAAGGGGACCCTTATGTTTCAATCTCCGTTTAACATTGAATAAAAAATCACACTTTCGCATACAATTTTGTTCCCCGTCTTTTCTTTTACTTTTACTTTTTCAAAATAAAAATGGCAATACTTTTCTTTTCATATTCTAAATATTCTTTTGCACTTTCTAAAAATAAAACATAAAATCATCAATCATGCAGATCCATCTCGGACTCTATTGGAAATGATAGTGCCATGGCTCCTTATATCCTTGAGAATTCAGTTGATCATGCTAACAGAGATAGTGAGGAAGATTGTGAAGTTCTTGAAGAACTAGCCAGGCTCTTGAGACAAGAAGAGAAGGTCATCCAACCATATCAAGAAGAAATAGAAGTCGTCAATCTCGGTACTGAAGAGGTAAATAGAGAAGTCAAAATAGGTTCCGCCTTGCAAAGTGAAGAAAAGAAGGGGTTAATTGAGTTTCTTCGAGAGTATGCTGACATCTTCGCCTGGTCGTATGAAGACATGCTCGACTTAGACACTGATATAGTAATGCATAGATTGCCACTCAAGCCAGAATGTCCTCCTGTAAAGCAAAAGCCAAGAAGGACAAGACCCGACATGGCTTTGAAGATTAAAGAAGAGGTTTAGAAACAGCTCGAAGCAAGTTTCCTATCTGTGATAAATTATCCACCTTGGATTGCTAACATAGTGCCCATACCTAAGAAGGATGGTAAGGTACGCATGTGTGTTGACTACCAAGACTTGAATATAGCAAGTCCGAAGGATGATTTCCCGTTGCCTCATATTGATGTATTGGTTGATAACACTGCTCAGTCTTCGGTGTTCTCCTTTATGGATGGGTTCTCTGTCTATAATCAGATAAAGATGGCTCCGGAAGACATGGATAAAATAGCTTTCACAACTCCTTGTGGTACTTTTTGCTATAGAGTCATGCCTTTTGGTCTTAAAAACACTGGTGCGATATATCAGCGAGCTATGGTGACTCTCTTTCACGACATGATTCATAAAGAGGTCGAGGTGTATGTGGACGACATGATTGGAAATCACAGACTGAGGAAGAAAATTTGGTCCATTTGCAGAAGTTGTTTGATCGTTTACGAAAGTTCAGGTTAAGGCTTAATCCTAACAAATGCACCTTTGGGGTTCGATCGGGCAAGTTACTTGGTTTTATCATAAGTCAACGAGGAATCAAAGTAGATCTAGACAAAGCAAAAGCAATACAGGATATGCCGGCGCCAAAAAATGAAAAGGAAGTACGAGGTTTCCTTGGAAGGTTGAATTACATAGCCAAGTTCGTTTCCCATTTTACTGCTACCTGTGAACCCATCTTCAAATTGTTACGCAAGAATCAGGATGTCTGTTGGGATGAGAGTTATCAAGAAGCTTTCGAGAAGATTAAGCAGTATCTTCAAGAACCACCAATACTCATATCACTAGTTCCTGTGATACCTCTCATTATGTATTTGACTGTGCTTGAAGGATCTATGGGTTGTGTGCTCGGACAACATGATGGTACTAGAAGAAAAGAACACGCCATTTATTACCTGAGCAAGAAGTTTACTGATTGTGAATCAAGGTATTCCTTACTTGAGAAGACTTGTTGTGCTCTTACGTGGGCAGCTCGACATTTGAGGCAATATATGTTGACATATTCTACACTTCTGATATCTAAGATGGATCCGATAAAGTACATCTTCGAGAAACCAGCACTTACAGGAAGATTGGCTCGGTGGCAAATGCTTTTGTCTGAGTATGACATCCAGTACGTCACACAAAAGGCTATCAAAGGTAACATTCTTGCTGATCATCTCGCTCACCAACCATTGGAAGAATATCAGCCCATGAAGTTCGATTTTCCAGACGAGGATATTATGAAACTTGGAGGACCTGAACCAGGGGAGCGATGGACTCTCACGTTTGATGGTGCGTCAAATGCTATGGGTTACGACATTGGGGCAGTTTTGACCTCTCCACGCAACACTCACATACCTTTCACTGCCAGATTATGTTTTGATTGCATGAATAATGTCGCTGAATACGAAGCTTGTGTGATGGGCCTTGAAGCAGCCATTGATTTGAAGATCAAGATTCTTGAAGTTTATGGGGACTCTGCCTTAGTGATACATCAAGTACTGGGTGATTGGGATACACGACACCCTAATTTAGTTCCATACCGAGATTACATATTAGAGTTGTTGCCCGCTTTCGATGAGGTCACCTTTGAGCACATTCCTAGAGAAGCAAATCAACTGGCAGGCGCTCTGGCCACTTTAGCAGCAATGTTCAAAGTTCGTTACCCGAATCATGCACCCAATATAATGATCTGTCGTTACAAGAAGCCATCACACATTTTCCCTGCTCATTTTATCACAACTGAAGATGTATCAGGCGAAAGGCCATGGTACTTCGACATCAAAAGATATCTTGAGAAGCAAGAGTACCCCGTGGGTGCTACAATTTGTGATAAACGGACTCTTAGAAGGTTGGCGTCTAATTTTTTTACTGTCAGGAGACATTATGTACAAGAGAAACTGTGATTCGGCTCTGCTCAGATGCATGGATAGACACGAAGTGGAATCCATTATACGAGAAATACACGAGGGCTCTTTTAGGACTCATGCCAGTGGGCATTCCATGGCCAAGAAGATCCGAGCAGGTTATTTATGGATGACAATGGAAAGCGACTGTTGTGTATATGCCAAAATGTGCCACAAATGTCAGGTTCACGCAGACAGGATACATGTTCCTCCCACTCCTTTGAATGTGATGACTTCACCATGGCCCTTTGCAATGTGGGGCATTAATATGATTGGGCGAATCGAACCGAGCGCTTCAAACAAACGCAGGTTTATCCTTGTTGCTATTGACTACTTCACCAAGTGGGTGGAAGCGGCTTCGTACAATAATGTGACCAAGCAAGTTGTCACTCGTTTCATCAAAAGAGAGGTCATTTGTCGTTATGGAACTCCTAACAAGATCATCACAGATAACGGGTCAAATCTCAAAAATAAGATAATGAAGGAAATGTGTGAAGAGTTCAAGATTGAGCACCATAATTCATCACCTTATCGGCCAGAGATGAATGGGGCAGTTGAAGCCGCTAACAAGAACATAAAGAAGATCGTTCAGAAAATGGTGAGAACGTACAAAGATTGGCATGAGATGTTTCCTTTTGCCCTGCATGGCAATCGAACTTAGGTGCGTACTTCCACTGGGGCAACTCCGTTTTCACTAGTTTATGGTATGCACGCGGTACTCCTGGTTGAAGTGGAGATTCCTTCCTTAAGGGTTCTGATGGATACTAAGCTTGATGAAGCTGAATGGTATCAAAAGAGACTCGACCAACTCAATCTCATCGAAGAAAAGCGCCTGGAAGCCATTTGTCATGGTCAGCTATATCAATAGCGTCTCAAGAGAGCATTGGACAAGAAGATTCGGCCTCGAGAGTTCCACACGGGTGACCTAGTCTTAAGGAAGATTCTCCCAATCCTTACTGATCCAAGAGGCAAGTGGACTCCCAACTATGAGGGACCGTACATCGCGAAGAAAGCTTTCTCAGGAGGTGCTCTAATCCTGACAAACATGGATGGGGAAGACGTTCCGCTTCCAGTCAATTCATACTCAGTCAAAAAATACTACGCATAAAAGGACCCGCTAAGTCGAAAACCCGAAAGGGCGGCTTAGGCAAAAGTTAGGGATAAAAAGAAAAAATAAATAATAATAACCCGCTAAGTTGAAAACCCGAAAGGGCGGCTTAGGAAAAAATGGGTGTCCCGGTGGATTGAAAACCCGAAAGGGCGATCCAGGCAAAAATTAGGGACAAAAAGCGAGAGAATGCAGTCTGAAAACTCTTCACGTACACCCTCCTAATGCGGGATGGATCAATCTAGCTATTATCCTTTGGAAGCACGACACTATGATGACCCACGATACGAGAACTATAGCAATATCAGTTTTAACGGAAGTTCGAGATTTTCTTATTGCCATTTTACTCATTGTATTTCTTTTCTTCTCCGCAACTTCCTCATTTAGGAGTTGTTTCTATGAATGAACACCCATTCACGGGCCAAACTCATTAATAAAAATAAAAATTTGCCCTTCCATTAAAAAATCTTTGTTATGCCCTTTTACTTTATTTTTCGTAAGCGAATCGTGATTTAAATTCTTTGTTAAGTATCACATTGAAAACAATAAGTCAATAATACTCACAAGCTAAGATACGAAACACTACATTACGTGGATAGGAAGGCATCCCAAGGGAATGCCGTGGCGTTCAAGTGTTTGCTCTTCTGTGCAGGTAGCAAGTCATAATGGTCGCCTTGACCAGGCTTTCATCTTCGTCTCCTCCTTACAGTCGAACGAGCACCTGATTCTCCAACACCGAGAAACTTGGGGCATTTGATAAGATCCACATCTCTGTTCAGTTATTCACAAGAAGTCCAACACATGAAGGAAGTCAGATCAAGTCATTTCTCCTCAGCAAGATTTAATCCCCCAGTGAACTCGACAAGGCTAACTCTATTCTCTCAGTTATCAAGCACTAATCCATATTGGTATCTCAAGACGACGAGCAACAAATCCCAATGAGCTTTTTGCACTTTACATACAATAATCATCACGACATATTGCATCCTCAAATGCATAGCATATCCATGGATCATCATGTCACACTTCAAATGCATATGAGGCATGAGCCAGATTAGTCCCGAATCAATCCCAAATCAACAAAACATCCCCAATAAGAATGCCATCCTCATAATTCCCAGTTAACATATGTTATTACACTACCAACTAAAACAAACCATGGTGCAAGTACGTCGTACTCCCCAACTCTCAATACTCATGTTATCCTTCATAGGGTCGTAGGTCGCTCGTAGGTCTTACCCTCACGTTATTTTCATAGGGTCGTAGGTTGCTCGTAGGTCTTACCCTCACGTTATCTTTGCTAGGGTCGTAGGTCGCTCGTAGGTCTTACCCTCACGTTATCCTTCATAGGGTCGTAGGACGCTCGTAGTTCATACCCTCACGTTATTTTTATAGAGTCGTAGGTCGCTCGTAGGTCTTAACCTCATGTTATCTTTCATAGGGTCGTAGGTCGCCCGTAGGTCTTACCCTCACGTTATTTTCATAGGGTCATAGGTCGCTCGTAGGTCTTACCCTCACGTTATCTTTGCTAGGGTCGTAGGTCACTCATAGGTCTTACCCTCACGTTATCCTTCATAGGGCCGTAGGTCGCTCGTAGGTCTTACCCTCATGTTATTTTCATAGGGTCATAGGTCGCTCGTAGGTCTTACCCTCACGTTATCTTTCATAGGGTCGTAGGTCGCTCGTAGGTCTTACCCTCACATTATCTTTCATAGGGTCGTAGGTCGCTCGTAGGTCTTACCCTCACGTTATCTTTCATAGGGTCGTAGGTCGCTCGTAGGTCTTACCCTCACGTTATTTTCATAGGGTTATAGGTCGCTCGTAGGTCTTACCCTCATGTTATCTTTCATAGGGTCGTAGGTCGCTCGTAGGTCTTACCCTCATGTTATCTTTGCTAGGTTCGTAGGTCACTCGTAGGTCTTACCCTCATGTTATCTTTTATAGGGTCGTAGGTCGCTCGTAGGTCTTACCCTCATGTTATCTTTCATATGGTCGTAGGTCACTCGTAGGTCTTACCCTCACGTTATCTTTCATAGGGTCGTAGGTCACTCGTAGGTCTTACCCTCACGTTACCTTTTTTAGGGTCGTAGGTCGCTCGAAGGTCTTACCCTCATGTTATCTATTATAGGATCGTAGGTCGCTCGTAGGTCTTACCCCCACGTTATCTTTTTTAGGGTCGTAGGTCGCCCGTAGGTCTTATCCTCACTTTACCTTTCTCTTGGGTCATAGATCATACGTCTGTCTTTACCCGTTGTCTTTACCTTTCTCTTGGGTCATAAATTATACTCCGATCTTTACCCATTATCTTTACCTTTCTTTTTGGGTCGTGAAATACCGCTTGATAGATTCTCTGTCGTCATCAAGTTCTACTCATTATATTTAAGTTATCATTTTGTCAAGTAATTCTACTTTCAGTCATCACGACACCGTCAACCATATCCTTTCAGTCACTTTACCACCCACTCCCTCAAGAACCTTGTATTGGCACCGTTACCCCAATACGAGCTAACATTGTTCAACCATGTTTATCCATCATGACCAGTCCACCAGGAGACCAGTTTGTCCTTCCCCAGCAGACATTCACACCAATGAATGACACTCACACCATCTCTCCAGGGAAAATTTCGGGTCCTGGTATTTAATCATCTTCTACCTTGAACTTTCGAAAGGCTGACGCCAATATCACCTTGAGGTTCAAGACGATTAAATAGGGGCAGCTGTCGTACCCCAAATTTTCCCTATCTCTTTTACTTTTGTCTGGCTTTGAACTTTGCATCCCATTTGCACCATTTTTTTACTCAGTCATTTGCATATCCCGCATCTCATGGAATCAAGCGCCTTGGTTTGAGGTATTAAGGTTGTGCCCTCTTTATGTCTAATTTTGTTTTGAAGTTCTCTTATCAGGTAAAAGGGAAACGCATCTGGTTCTCGATTAGTGGATCTTAGGATGGATTTTTGGGATATCATGAAGTTTTTGTCATCAAGTTTCAAGTCTTGAATCACAATTTTCCAAGAAAGTTATTCACAAGGGCAAAATGGTCAAATGCACTTTGAAAAGTCAAACTTTGACTTTTGGTAAAAATCAAGTTTCAACCATTATATTTCATCAAGACAAGAAATTGGTTCATCAAGAAGTCAAAAATCAGAAAATACTTTGAGAAAAGAAAGAAATCAATTTTTTTAAATACTTGGAAAATTTTCTAAGTGCTAGGAGATTTCAGAACTTCTGAGCCAAATTCCACACAAGTGCAGTCAGAAGTTGCAAATTTGGTTCAGAACATAGCCTTCAATCAGAACATGGCTCTTCAGCTTCCATGCAAGTGCAGTCAGAAGTTGCAAATTTGTTTCAGAACATGGCTCTCCAGTCAGAACATATGGGGGCTGTGTTCTTTGGTCAGAACATAACTCCTCATCATATGGAGGCTTTTTTCTTTGATCAGAACATGACTCTTCAGAGTTTCATTCTTCGGCACATAAAGGCTATGTTCTGCTTTCCATTCAGAACATTATCAAGCCCCACAAAACCTCGTTCCACCCAACCTGTTGCCCTGCTTTGGCACAGTCCTGCAACTAGCTGCCAAAATGCTCCAAATTGCTGCTGACCCAGTCCACGCCTGCACTTTCTCAGACCCCATAATTACACCAAGTTAGCATAACCAAAACTTTGATTAAAAAGAAAAGGAATAGTATGCCAAAAGTGTTTAAAACTCATTTGTTTTCCCCCCCAAAACCACAGAAAATCCATCTATAAATAGTTTGTTCCATCATACATTCAAAGGGCTGGGTTTTTAGAGAGAGGCTGGGCTTTGAGGGAGAGGCTGGCTTTTTAAGAGAGGATCATCAAATACACGAAAAAAAAGAGATAAAAAAAAAGAAACACTCAAACACTCATAAACTTAGAATTTTCCAAATCAAAAACCTTTGTATTTCCCTTTGAAACGAAGAACTTAACATTGCTGTTTCCTGCTCATGCAAACCCCCAGAACATTCAAAGGCATTAACTCAAAGCTTCAAGCACGCTCCAGGTTCAAGGTAAGTCTTTCTGACTTTGCATCTTTTTCATTCAGAACATCATTTAACATGTAAATATCATAGTATTGATGTTGTTCATATCATTGCATAAGTAGAAAAAATTGTGGATCAGAACTTCTAGAATAATGCTAGGCTCAGATTTAGGATTAGAACTTCTATAAATTATTGTGCTTTTATCCTTCTGATTTGCTGTTTGCTGAAAACTGGTTAAGATATTGTTGTGCTGATTGATATAAGGAAAGATTTGAAATGTAACACAGAACTTCTGTTTTTCATTCACTATTCCAACACATAGAACTTCTGTTTTTCATTCACTGTCCTAACACGACATACAACTTCAGAGCTCTCCCTACATGTCAAACACATAGAACTTCTGAGTTTTATTCCCCACTATTTTGACACAGCATTATAACTTTTAGGTTTTTTCTCATTGATTTAGCACAAAATCAGAACTTCTAGATTTTTCCTCACTGTTAACACAACATCAGAACTTCTAGATTTTTTCTCACTATTTCGGCACACACAGAACTTCTGAGTTCTACTCACTTTTTTTTAACACATACAGAACTTCTGAAATTTCCTCACTGTTTTAACACATATAGAACTTCTGAGTTCTACTCACTTTTTTTACACATATAGAACTTCTGAAATTTCCTCACTGTTTTAACACATACAGAACTTCTGAGTTCAACTCACTTTTTTTACACATACAGAACTTCTGAGTTCTACTCACTTTTTTTAACACATACAGAACTTCTAAAATTTCCTCACTGTTTTAACACATATAGAACTTCTGAAAATTTCTCACTTTTTTTTACACATACAGAACTTATGAAATTTCCTCACTTTTTTTTACACATACAGAACTTCTGAGTTCTACTCACTTTTTTTAACACATACAGAACTTCTGAAATTTACTCACTGTTAACACGCATAAAACTTCTGAATTTTTCTCATTGTTCTAACATTCAGAAGTTCAACACATAGCAACCAAGAACCTATATTCCCTTTTCCCTCTAACATTTCTTGCAGGACCTCAGAGGGTACGAATCCAGAACTTCTGACGTTCCTTTCTGAGTCACGCGCATGGCTTCAGAACTTCTGATCCTTGTTTGTTTTGCTTGCAGTAGCACATTTTTTCTATCTTTCATTTATTTTCCTTTTCATCATTTTTTAATATTAACATAAAAAGCCATAAAAATATTTATAATTTAAGTTTCGTTATTTGTTCAAACCTTGAAACCATACCTTAGGTAGCTCCATGAGGCGATTAAACCCCGTTCTGATCGCCTTATGTCGAAATAGACTTTTAGTCCACCCATAGCATACAATTAGATTTTTAGTTTCCCTCTTAACCTTTTTCTTTTGTAATTAAAACTCAACTGTCACAAATCAAAAATCCAAAAACACTTTTAATCATTACTTGAATTTATTTTAAAACTTGAAAAACACTCAACCAATCAAAGCTTCCCCCAAAGGGCATGTTATCTCCGTTCTACCGTGATACCGACCGTGCCTATTACTAGAATGTGTGCGTTAACATCGCCACTAAAAAACACAAACAAACTATTTTCTAGAGGAACTACGGTGTTCTGATTCCTTGATTGGATACGTCGGTAAAGGGTCATGAAACCCTCACGAACGCAATAATAAAAACCATTCATTTCCCCTTAAGCAAGCATAGTTGTAGATAAATACACCCTTTAAGACAAGCAAACAAAATGGGTCCCGTTGAGTACAACAAATGTGAGGGGTGCTAATACCTTCCCCTCGCATAACCGACTTCCTTACCCTTTATCTTGGTCGCAAGACCATCTTATCCATTCCCTTGTGGTTTTATCGATATTTCCCCTTCCTTCGGGATAAATAAAGTTCGATGGAGGCTCTGTGTTTTCTGCCGGTGGCTTTAACTTTTCATCAGTACAACTGATTTTTGGTCATCTAGTCAATTGACTAAGCAGAATTTGTGATACAAGACTTGAAACTTGACATGAGCATTCTTGAAGGTCCATAATGATCCATGAAAGTCATTTGGAGTATTAGAAGTCCAATTGTCCTTGTGCAAACTTAAACCCTAATTTGAGGTATTGGTGTTGAGGAGATGGCTTGACCTAGTCAATACTTGTGCAAGCTTGAGCTTTTGAAGATCTTTGTGAGAAATGTCTTGAGAAAAGAGAGGGCGTATTTTGTGGTACAACAGTTTCCCCTGTTCAATCTTCTTAAACCTGTAGAGTTAGATTGGCGAGTCCGCCATTCGTGACTTGAAGGTGGAAGATGATTGAACACTAAAGTGCCCAGAAATTTGCACTCGACTATGTGTTAGTTGATTGTGTGAGGAATGGGCTTAAAGATGCCATTTGCAGAAGTGATGAAGATTTTATTGGATATGGGCTTACATATTCCATCCAAAGGTGATTGTTGATTGAAATTAGACTAAGTCTAAACTTGACTGTAACTGGAAGAAGTATCAGAATAAATCTTTGGTCGATTTAATCTGAGTCGAAAGATGTAGTGGAATGAGTATCAGAAATCCATAGCTAGATTGTATCTGACTTATATCTGAAATATGTATTGAATGAGTGTCAGAATGACATCCGTATCTAGATCGTATCTGAATTATATTTGAGAAATGCAATGAATGAGTGTCAGAATGACATCCTTATCTGGATCGTATCTGAACTGTGTTTGAGAAATGTACTGAATGAGTGTCAGAATGACATCCGTATCTGGATCGTATCTGAAATGTATTTGAGAAATGTACTGAATGAGTGTCAGAATGACATCCGTATCTGGATCGTATCTAAACTGTATTTGAAAGAGTTATTGAATAAGTGTCAGAATGATATTCGCATTTGGATCGTATCTGAACTGTATCTGAGAAATACACTGAATGAGTGTCAGAATGACATCCGTATCTGGATCGTATCTGAACAGTGTTTGAGAAATGTACTGAATGAGTATCAGAATGACATCCTTATCTGGATCATATTTAAACTGTATTTGAAATATGTATTGAATGAGTGTCAGAATTACATCTGCATCTGGATAGTATCTGAACTGTATCTAGGAGAAAATCTGGAATAAGTGTCAGAATGACATTTGTATCTGGATCGTATCTGGACTGTATTTGAAAGAATCTGGAATAAGTATCAGAATGTCATCCATATCTGGATCGTATCTGAACCGTTTCTAGAGAGAATATAGAATAAGTATTAGAATGTCATTCGTATCTAGATCATATCTGAAAGTATCGAGGGGAAAATCTAGAATAAGTATCAAAATGTCATCCGTTTTTGGATCGTATCTGAACCGTTTCTAGTAAAGAATCTGGAATAAGTTTCATAATTACATCCATCTCTGGATCTTATCTAGACTATATTTGAAAGAATCTAGAATAAGTATCAGAATGTTATCCGTATCTAGATCGTATCTGAACCATTTCTAGAGAGAATCTCGAATAAGTATCAGAATGTCATCCGCATCTGGATCGTATCTGGACCATTTTTAGAAGAGAATCTAGTATAAGTATCAGAATGTCATCCATATCTAGATCGTATCTGAACCGTTTCTAGAAGAGAATCTTTGGCTAATTGTATTTGACAGATGATAGGCTGTTGACGAGATCTACCTGTTCAGGAACCGACCTGAAAAGATAAAGTTAGTTTCATGCAAGGGCATGATGTATATAATGTATTGCGTAATGATGCTCTCAGAATGAATGATAATTCTATATTCATTTTTTATGCATATGCTATGATGTATGAAATGTGAAATGTTGTTGAAGTGTATCTTTATCTGGGAAAATAAATCCCTGACAACTGCTGGGGAGATTTGGGAAGCCAAAATCCCAGACTACTGTTGGAGATGAAAAATATATGTATCTTCAACCTTGCTTAGAATGCTTCCGCTGAGAATTCCTATTTGTTTTTTTGAGGATAATCTAATGGGAATGTTGGTTTCTACTTAGGAAGTAAGGTTCAGGAACTTTGGTTGTTCATGGCTCTACTGGGGAATTTGATTCGTATATGCCCTGACTGGGGATAAAAGAGATAACTAAACTTTAGACTTGTCTGGGGGAGGATGAAGTTAATTGTTATCTGGTCGGATTCCAGGCTTTGCAACAACTTTCTGGGGAGAATGAAGTTAAACTGTTATTTGGTCGCATTCTAGGCTTCGCAGCAACTTACTGGTAGGATGAAGTTAACTGTTATCTGGTCGGATTCTAGGCTTCGCAACAACTTACTGGGGATAGTATCAACTCAGATAGGGACAGTGGGAGTTCTATCAGTGATGTGTAGTCTGAGGAAAATACTCAAGCTGGGGAGATTGTAATATGTTGGAGATATAAACCCTGTTGAGGAGAATATTCGGACGATCTTACCGGGGAGATGAATTCTTTTGAGGAGAACTCCACAAGGTTTCCTTTTTTAGTTAAGATCAACTCAGCTGGGGAATGTCAGAATAAATCCAAGCCTTGATTGTATCTGAGGATGTATTGAATGAGTATTAGAATGACATATATATCTAGATTGTATCTGAACTGTATCTGCAGGAGAGTCTGGAATGAATGTTAGAATAAATTTGTATTTAGAATGTATCGACATTGTATCTAGAAGATGATAAACTGCCGGCAATTTCCATCCATTTAGGAACTGGAAAGATATGTGTGTTCATTGAGAGAAGATCAAACTCCTCTATCCGCTGGTGAGTTTGACTATGTCATCGGCTGGAGGATGCTCCACTTTTGTTTGAATATGTTTCTGAGATTGTCGAGGATAGCCTCGTGGAGGATTGTACCCTTATCCATGAAGATTATTTTGTGGGTATAACCTTATAGAGGTGTGTTGTACCCCAATTTTCCCCCATAAGATTCCTTCATCATACCATATTGATTAAATCACAACAAGATCACATTAGGGTTCTTGGTTCTCCTCCCTACCTTTAGTTTTTCTCTTTGAGGAATCACCAAGCACCTTGACTTGTTTTCTTTTGTGATCATGAATATTTTGTCTTGATTTTTCCTTTTAATTAATAAAATGAAATGTTGGTTTGTCTTGTTTGTTACTAATGGAGGTAAAGGCAATGAGATTTAGCAAGTTGCTCCATGGGTTCACGAGTTTATTTCCATGCCCTAGTCAATAAAGCTTGAGAAGTTCAAACCTCACCATTAGAGTTGTTTTGGAAGAAATGGAGTGGCAAGTTTATTTTGGTTCACCATATTTCAATGTTATCAAAATTGATTCAAAAGTACAAGGGGTTGATTGAAAAAGTTGTCATGCTTGGACAAGGCTTTGTTCCCATTGGTCACAAGTGCATATTTCTCCCAATTCTCAAGATATGGAAGTGGTTTTGGTGGCTATGAGTTCTCACTTTAATCCTCAACAACTTCTATTTACAAAGCAATTGTGTTGGTATAAGAAGTTTGTTCAAAATTGTCAAAGTTCCTCAAAGCATTTTCTTGATCTAGGAGCTAGGGTTTTGAGCTTCAAAGAAGCATATCTTGCTCATCTTTTGGTATTTTTGAGTGATTCCAAAGAGATCCTTATCTTCAAAGGGTTATCAACAAATCACTTCAAAAGTTTCAAGGATTTTTCATGTGGAAGATACTTGATGGTGAAGAAAGATTACAAGTCCTCTAGATGAACCCCCATTTCCCCATGTGTGACTTCAAATGATCATAACTTGGTCAATTTTTATCACCTTGAGCCCATTCTTTTTCCATAATGATCTTGAGGATGTGAAATTTATGCCTTCATTTTTGTGCAAAGTGAGAAAATGGATGGAAGATGCCCTAAGGATACAAAAGATTATAGGTCATTTCATGATTTTTTGCCAACTTCAACAATTCAAAACTCTCTCAATTTTTGGAGATTTTTAATGGTTCAAGTTTCAAAATTTCATTCAAGAGGTCTATTTCATTCCATCTTTTCTGGTCAAGAGCAAATTCCAAGTTGAAGGCCATGTTTGGATGCAAAACATTATAGGTCACTTTTGAAGAAAAATTTGAAATATTTCTAAGTATGGAAAGTCAACCTTTTCCCCCCAACTTTGACTCAATGCAACTTTCAGCTCAAGCATCCATTTGATTCCGTTATTTTTCCATTACAAAGCTTATAATCTCATCTTTCTAAAGAATCAAGAATCATGCCTTAAGACCCCTTGAGCTGAGAATGCCATTGGATTGAAGTTGGTAACTTGGAACTAAAGTTTCTTCATAAGTCAGAATTTGAAATTCATGTTTTAGCCTCTAAACATCAAATTAGAACGTGTTTTTGATCTAAACATGTTTAACCAAGTTTCCAAAGTGGATTAGAGCCTTAAAACTCAAGGATTGGATGAGTTTTGATGGAAATCAGATTACACTTTGCTCGTGCATCAGGTTCACACGATTTCCCTCTAAACTTCATCATTTCACACGCTTGAACATTCTATTTGATTCCCTATAAATAGAGGGTCATCCCCCCATTAATTTCCTCAAGCTTTGAGAGCCAAAAATACTATGTCAAAACCTCACACGAACTTCAAATTTTTGAAATCAGTTTCTGAGATTCCATCCTTCTCTTCCAGAATTCTTTTTATATTCATCTTCCTTAAGCATCATACAAACTCTCCAGCATTTAAACTAAGAAAAACGAGATATAATCCAAGCTACAGAAGTCCAGTTTCAAAGCTTCTTTCTTGAACTTCGAAAAGGTAGAATTCTCCACCATTTAGATCCAAATAAAGCACTTACCTGTTCTGCTCCTTCTCCTGATTCTAGTGCTTCTTACAATTTTTAAATCCATTGAGAATTGAGAGAGAAATCTCAAATTGAAAGTGCTCACTATTTTCTGGGTTTTTGATTCATATCTCTTTGTATACTTTATATCAATTTGGCGCGATGGTGGTGTTAGGATCATCTTGAAGAGATGAATCCAATGATACTAGCCTGGGATCCTAATTTTACTGTTTGAAATATCACACAAAATCTCCATTGCAGGGTGGTTGGAGGTTGAAGACGATGACACGTCTTGTCTCAGCCAATGATAGCGTGCTAAACGTTTTAATTTTATTGGTTGCTTTTTTTCTAATTCCCTACGCATCTTACTAAGGTCTATATCAAGCACAACGTGTCTGGTCCATTGGATTAGCTTACTAACGCGTTTTGACTATGATCTGATGGTCCATATCTTTTTGGTTTTATTTTATTTTCTGATTTTATGTTTTAATTGATTTAATTTTCAAAAATTCATAACTCTTTTATTTTTTATCCAAAAATTATGAAAAAGTTCACAAAAATACTTTGAATTATTTATGATCTCATGAATATTTTTTCATATTTTTATTTTGACAATTGATATTTTTTATATTTTTTGCATTGCTTTGTTTTAATTACCTTAAAAATACTTTCTGACATTTCTTAATTCTAAAAAAAATTCATAAATATCATTTTTCATATTTCTGACTTTTTGAAAATTTTATGGGATTTTATATTGATGTTTACTATTTTTGATCTATTTTATATTTGTTTGAACAATTTTAATTTGTTTTAAAATAGTTTATGACTTTTAAAAATTCCAAATATTTTATAAAAATATGTGAGTCCTTTTTTGATTTTTCTATGGTCTTACTTAATTTTTCTTGATTAATTTGAATATAGTTGATATTTTTCTTTCTTATTTCCATTTTAAAACATTTTTAAAACCTTTTTTAATGTATATATTAAATGCAATATTATTTTGTGATTATTTTCTGGCTGAACTTGGGTTGAATTTTGATCATGAACTTTATTAACATCATTGGATCCATGGTGTTGAGTCTAACTCCATAAAAATGGATGAATGATTTTAATAATAGTTCGATTTAATTTTAATTCAAATGTGGTTTGTATATTCTTTCCCACCCCTCTTCATCTTGTCCCTTTTTTATTGCACTAAGTTTTATTGGAGCGTGATCTCTATATCATGTCTCAAAATAAATGGTGCATAGATTTCTATTGACAGTCTCAAAATAGGTGTGACTTTTATATAAGTCCACTTACGATTGCTTAACATAGTGCTAAATTTTGTCCCGATTAGAATAAGTGATCATTCGTGGCCCAAACCTATGTTTGCAAGCCCAAGTATGTTAATTAAATCCCTTTGATCCAATAACCTTGAGATTAATTGTGTGGAGGCTTTGGTTCTATCAATCCTCTAATGGATATACAACACTTTTGGTCAACGCGGATCACTTAAACATCTTTGATCATTAAATGGTACTTTTGAGGATTCCAAATGGATGATATACTTGACAAAAAGCAAATGCAACTTGTTGTGTGGAGGATTTGGTTCTACCAATCCTCTAATGAGTTCCAAATGCAAGTTTCAAGATGGTCATCCAAATAACCACTAATTATTAAATTGTTTTTACTTTATGCCCTTTTATTTATTTATTTTCATTTTTATGCTTTATGTACCATTTACTTTAAGCATTACATTTCATGTCCGTGACACGGTGGCAGAACCGACTGTTATACTGGTTTGCATTTTGTATTTGCAAATGTTACGGTAAGCAAGAGTCGCCACTGACTTTTATTTCATCCAACAAAGGAAAAGGAAAAAGAATAGAAAAAACCTTTTTCGAGATGTTTCTGAGTACGGGGGGGGGGGGGGGGGGGGTAAATTATAGAAGGGAAGGTGTTAGCACCCTTTCTATCTGTGGTTTTCCACGGGCTCTTAGGTACTTGCTCATTTTAAAATTGCTTGTGTGTGCTTGTTTTGAAAAGGTTTTACTTCGTGATGACTCTTGTATCAGCCTAAAGAGTGTGACGAAGCTTGTTTTGAAAATTGTTTTGAAAAGTGTTTGTGTATAAGGTTTTGTTTGAGCAAGTACCTAGGAACTAATCTACCTACTCGAAAAAATTCTATTCGTTTTCCTTTAGACAGCGCTATCCCATTATTAAGGAATAGGTAGTACCATCGTTGGATTTTAAAAGGACGTTTGAAGGGACGAAATGGTCTCTGAAGGAAACAAGTAGAGATACCTTAGCATTTCGAAGGGACTATCCTCATAAGATCAATTCGTAGGCAACTCGAGGGATAAGTAGGGACTATGATCTTTATGACGAATTTGAATCGCGGATCATTTCTAAGGTATCCCTACATTCGAGGGATACGACCATTATTTCCGAGGCAACCAAGTGGAGTAAACCCTAGGAGTGAACATGTGCAGCAATGTGCTTTTTTCAGTTAATTATCTTTGCACAATTAGGGTTTTCTACTGTTTTAATTTCAGTTTGTCTTTCCATACAATCCTATACATACATCTAGGCAGTTTATAATTTACGGGAAATAAAATGCGAGAAATTAGATTCCTAACTATTACATGGCTTTGGGCAGATACATAATTATTTTGACTGAAAATAAAATGCGGAATTTAAAAGAAAACCTAATTATTATTACAAACTCGGAGCAGTTACAAATAATAATAAAAAGAAAATTAAAAACGCATGGTAAATTAAATGCGAGAAAAGATTAGCCGACCTAGAAATCTAAATTGCAAAAATATTTATTTTAAGGAAAAATTAGGTTAAGTATAAAATTAAACCCTAAATCTAATTATTTTAATTATAATAAGAAAAAAACATTAATTATCCTAATTTAATTAAACTAATTAATTAACAAAATATTTTTGATGTTTTTTAGTGATTTTTGATTAAATAAAAAAGATTTTTGGTGTTATTTAAGAAAAAATATAATTAATAAACAAAACAAAAAGAATTAAAAAAGAAGAAGAAGGAATTAGGCCTGTTGTTGGAAGAGAGGAGGGGGGTGTGCTGCCAAATTACTGGTTGGGCCCAAACTGACGCCTGATCCAATGGAGCTAGCTTCTGAAGGTTCACAGTGGACTAGCGTATACTGTACATTGGATCTGTGATGGAGATTGATCCAAGGGACGGGATCTGAGAGTGTGTGGTGGGCTTCAGAACATGATGCACACTAGATTTGGAAATATTATTAAACAAAAATGCAAAAGGTCTGGACCTGGGATCAAACACAGGTCCTCCCTGTCACATGCCTTCTTCCCTTGCCATCTACGCTAGTTGGTTAGTCATGTATTTAATTAAATAAAAAAAATATAATGCAAACATAGTGCTTGGCCTAAGAAAACGCGCGAATTTCAAATGGACCAGTGGGACACTGCCATGCCTTCATCTTCTTCCCAGAAGTGTCGTTTTTGATTTTAGGCTTTTACCTACGGATGGATTCGTCACTATAAGCTATACTGACGATTCTTGTGCGTGGCTACGAACCTGCAATAATTGAAAATGTAACACAAGCCAGATAAACGTAAACTAAAGGTACATGACGGTTAGGAATCATGCCCTGGATTCCATGGTGCCCATGGTTTGATCTAATTTCGCCTATACAGGGAAACCCCAAAACGAAGCATGGAAACCCTAACAATGTCTATCTTCCTTCCCTGCACTCAAAACTTAATTAAAGTATTCAGAAAGCATCGAATACTCATGGAAAACCAAAATACATGATTAAATTACATGAACAAATCCTATATGCACGTAATCGAAATCAAACAAATGTGTCAAACCGTGATGTGTATGGAGCGTGGTTCTTGATGCTTCAGAGCCTGGCAAGGATTAGAAAAGCTTCCAGAGACGTCCAAGAATGGATTGCAACCCTTAAACCTCCTTGAGAGTGGCTGTGATCCAGATTTCCAATTGAGATTTCTTGATCAAAAATACAAGTTGCTCTGGCCGTTTTCCACGATTTTTCCGCCTCCTTGTGCCTTGCATTTGTTGTGTATATGTACTAGACTGTATTAGGTTAACAAAAAACACGCATATCTTTTACAACTATCAATATTTGATTTGATTCCATCTTTGCATTATTTATTTCTATATCAGGCCAAATCATACCATTTTCATCCCATCACCCTCGGCACAATTTGATTTGGTTTGACAGCATATTTGCATTATAATTCCATTCAAAATCAGATCAAAAACAAATCTTCCATATTTTATATCATTTATTTGATTTAATTTAACTTTTAAATGAAAAAAATCAAAAAAAATCAAATAAATAAAGTCAATAATATGTGGTAGAGTGTTTGGGTCGTGGACATTGTTAGAGGCATAATGCAAGCATAAAAAGTTAGGCCCATTTGGCAAAAAATGCAATTTTGGGCATATTTTACTTTTGGCAATTTTACAAAAATGGTCAACTTCGACATTGCATAATGTTGTACCCCAAAATTTGCTCTCCCATATTCTTCAAAGTTTGACAAGCATCACCCCAAATTGCTCAAGTCTACTCAAGGGCTACACAGTCAACCATCCTCCTAAGCCAGTCAAAATTAGGGTTTTGGTTCTTGCAAGGAAGTTGAGGTTTTCAAGGGCTCAATCAAGTCCCATATGCCTATACACATTGCCAAGCATCCATCTGCCAAGTTTTAAGGCTCACAAGGTCAAGTTGCACAGTCAAAAACCCTAATTGCTTCACAGTCAACTATAGAGGCAAAATGGTCATTTGGCAGTCAAAAGTCAAAATTTTTTGGTCAACATCTTATTTTGAAGCCACAATCATCATTTGGTCAAGTCTTGACCATGATTTCACAAGAATGGCTCAAAAATCATCAAGGTGTCAAAAGTTTCTATTTTTGGACAGTTGAAAAGTCAACTGTAACTTGACCAAGGCATAACTTTTTCATGGTTCATCAGAAAAATCCCATCCAATGCTCATCTTGAAGGGGAGGACATTTCCTACAACTCATCTTCACATTCCAAGTCCAATAAATGCTCTCACAAAAAGTTATCAATTTCAACATTATAGGTCATTTTCAAAAGTCAACAAAAATGCACTTTAAGTCAAAGACCATAACTTGAGATTGGTAAATCAAAATTACATGGGACCAAAGACATTGGTTAGAGGACTTAAAGACCTTTCCAAAATGTCCAAGAACATGTTCATAGCTTCAAAATTGAGCAAGATATGCATTGGAGAAGTTGGGAAATTTTTGTGAAATGGCCAAAGTCAATTATCCTTGAAATTTCATTTTTGACAAAAAGGGCCCACTTTTTCCACTTGGTTCAGCTTGGCCATGCCTCCCACGTGTCCCACAAATTATTTCAAGATTAAAAATTAATTTTTCCTTTTTTATTAATTTTATTTGATTTAATTCATTTTAAATCTTTAAAATTCAAATAAAAATCAAGAAAATTAATGGAGGGATATCTTTGAGTTTGAATAGCTTTGATACACCATTATTCACATGCCAAATTCGTGTAAGGCCTATTCCAAGCATAAAAATTCAAATTTTGATAAGAATGGTAAGTTGCTTTAATGGAGGTTATGGCAAAATCTCAAACATAAGTGCAAGGGTTAAAGGTGCATTATATTGTTTGATTCTCATTCAAGGATACATATGCAAGCCTTCTATAGCCAATACACGACCTAGAAACACTCCATACAGCATAAGCAATTTCAAATTTTCAAGAGAAAAAAGTGAAACTGAAAACCACTTTGCAGTGCAATTCAATCTTCCCTTTTAATCCAAACACGTTTCTTACATCCCCAGGAGCGATTGGCAATCATTAACAAGTCAAAAACCTCAAGGAATCACTCATCACACCCTCACGGTTTGTTCAAAATTTTGAGAAACGAAATTCCATTTTTACGCCTCATTAATCCATTTTGAACATTATTATGCATTGCTGACACCATTACAAAACTTTCTGTACGTTTTAATTTGATTATAAGGCTGTAAAATGCAAAGTGCCATTGTTGGTTTCTAGGTTTTTCAGAGCTTCGAATTTGGGGTTTTGTCATGCTGTAAAATTAGAACTCCAAACAGGCATGGTTGAAATCAGCGTGACAAGACGAATAGGAAGCATACCTCGCGCCTTTTTTATATTCACCATATAGCTAATCGCTATTTTTGACATTAGTGTTTTGTGGGGGTTTAAAACCCCCGTTATTTGCCTGTAATTTTTGTTTCAGAACGAAGATGATGATGGCGTGGCAACCAGGGAGTGGGCCATTCAAATTGGCGCGCGCTTTTCCAGCATATAACGCACTTATGTCATATATTCTTTTGTTTCTATTATGCTTACAAACGCGCAGGTTTGGTTCAGTGGTTGGCTACGTGGTCTGTATTCACTGGGACCTGGGTTCGATTCCCAGGTCCCCTATAATTTCCATATTATTTTTTCAAATATGTTCTTGTGCAGATTTCCAAGCGCTGGACACCATAAGCCTCACACATCCAACGTGCCATGTGTTATCAGTGCAGATCAAAGGGACAAAAAGTGAGGAATACCATGTGCTCAGTCAAAGCATGCTGCATAAAATCAAAAAAGTCAACGCGGCTGGAACTTCAATGGGCTAAGATTCAACAATGCACCCTCCTTCCTGGCCCAATACCCCCTTCCATGGGTTTATTCTTTTCCTTTCATTTTTCATTTTCCAATTTAATTCCTAACCTTTTTTTATTTTATTTCTTATTAACATAATTAACCAACTAATATTTTCATAAAAAATCAAAAAAATAGAATTAACATTATTATTATTATTATTCTCATATTATTTTTGTAAATAAAATGTTAACAAATAAATAGTTTAAATAGGCAATTTTAACTTCTTTTTTAACAATTAAAATAATTTAGAATTAGGTTAACTCAGAATTTTAATTCTTTTCTTTTATTTCATAAAAACATAAAAAAACACAAAAAAATACTTTCTTTTAATTAAATTAATTAATTAGTCATTAGTTAGTTTTAATTTCATTTTAATTACAAAAAGACCAAAAAAATCAATTTCTTTTCTAAAAAAGGGTCAACACCCTTAAGACATTCCCGATTCTTTCTTTCGCGCGCATTTTAGTTTTAATTCCTTATTTTTGATTATTATGTAACTGCCTCCGGATGTAATAGTAATTAGGATTTTACTGCTTTATTTACTTTCCGTACTTATTTACTAAAAAAACGGGTCTTTGTATTTTTGGCGATGTATAGACCCGCGCCTTGTAATAGCGTAGAATTTATGTTTCCGCAATTTACTTTCCGCACCCCTAACTGTTAAATGCATGAAAGAATGTATGGTAAATAAAAACAACTCGTAGCTCACTAATTACAAAGATAAACATTAACTGAATACAACACACAATGCACACACCACTTCTAGGGTACGCCTCACTCGTTGCCTTCAAAACGTGGTCACCAAGTATAGGACGTCTTAGAGGTCACCCTTTGTCTAAAGATCCAGGTGCCTCAAAACAGTTGCCTCGAAACGGTTGCCTCGGATTAAAAAGGATCTAGGACATTAGGGTTACTTCTAAGGTGTCCTAACTATTGCTTCGGTGACCACACTGTCCCGATAATCGAATTGACCCGAACACCTCCAACGATGGTGCTACCTACCTCTCAATGGTGGGATAACACTATCTAAAGGACACTTACACAGCTTAATTCCTTAGGGTAGGTAGATGACTCATGGGTACTTGCTCTTTTCAAAAACAAACAAAATACTTTTCACACCTTACACTTTCAAAAGCTTTCAAAACAAGTTTTTCAAACACTCTTGAGGACAGATACAAGAGTCATTCAGAAATCTTTCAAAGAAACTTTTTCAAACCCACTCACATTTGAAAAGCAAACATTTTGAAAACATAAGAGCAAGTACCTAAGAGCCCGTGGATAACCACGGATAGAAAGGGTGCTAACACCTTCCCTTTCTATAAATCTACCTCCCGAACCGAGAAACATTCTCATAAGGAATTTTGCTGTGCTTTTGTCCTATCCATATTGGAGAAAATAAAAGACGGTGGCGAATCTTGCTTCCACGACATTTTGCGAAACCAGCTTTAAACAGTCAGTTCTATTTCCACCGATCACAGAACTGGCGACTCTGCTGGGGAAAATTAAAAGTGAGGTGTACCTTAGGATTAAGATCACTTATGTTTTCAATTGCCTGATTTGTGTGCTTTAAAATTATTGGGCCTGTCTTGGGAGTTCTATAGATCCTAACCCGGATCTGGGGGATACCTTCTTAGAAAGTAGCAACAAGACTGTGAGGGAACTGTGCGGGGTATACCGACACGGTTGAAGCAGTTTGCTACGTTGATGTGGCACTTTGGTGAGTACCGGTAACCCTTGAGTCAAGTAAAGGAGAGTACGGGGCCGCCGCGTGGTGTCGTGAAGCATCAACTGACCTTAGGAACCTTACTTGAACCATCCTGGCCTCTTTAGGGGTAGTGAGATGACCGACTTTGGTGCAGTCCGAAGTTGGTTGATAATCGATACTACACTCATTGAGGGTTGTTTTCTTGGAATATTTTGATCGCCAGTTCAGTGGCTAAATCAAAACAATGAACACATAAAGCAACCCAATGATATTGAGCTCCTTAGAACCCGGTTACTTTTGATAGGACAGGTTTGAGCCCACCAACTTCAAAGAGGGTAGTACCCAAAATTCATGCTGGCCTAAACTCTAAGGGCTCTTTTGTGTGACTTGTGTCCCTTCATACTTGAACTACTTGCATACTTGTTATCTAACAACACGGGTTCCTTGCAGGTTTTGTTTACAGTCCTTAATTGGGACTCATTACAGGGCCTACTTACATCACTCCATGCATAGCATAACATCATACCATTGCATGCATCTTGCATAAAAACTAATCCATTTCAAGGATCTCAAGGGCTTGTGATGCAGGTCATGATGAATCAAAGTGTCTAGCAAAGGGCAAAGGGGATTTATTTTCCTCTAGCCAAGGTTGATAACTTGAGTCAGGGGCTATGACCCACTCGATATGGTGATCCTTGACTCTTGAAGAAGGACTCTCAACAACATGAAGTTCCCTCATCAAGCTACCAGATTCTAACAATTTTC
This sequence comes from Vicia faba, assembly GCA_948472305.1. NCBI lineage: Eukaryota > Viridiplantae > Streptophyta > Magnoliopsida > Fabales > Fabaceae > Vicia > Vicia faba. The sequence continues at coordinate 1,496,452,714 of OX451735.1, read as the reverse complement.
TTGTTTACCCCGCAAGGTCCTTGAAAACATTGCATGCATATCATACATATCATTGCATTACAGGTACCTTTTGTACATGTCACTTACCTTCTCCGCTGTTTATTTCAGCAATGGCTTCCCAACAAGATAACCAGGGTATTCATGCTCAAGAGACTCAGTTCAGGGAGATCTTCCTAAGCCTATCCAAGGGGCAGGAAGAGTTGAGGACACTCCTCATGGGGAATTTGGCCAAGAAAAGTCCCGAAGATGATAAGGACGAGCGGATGAAACGTCTGCAAGCTGAGGTAGATACAATGAGAACCCAGATGCTGGGGCAAATGGCTCTCATCCAAGGCTTAGCTCGGGAGCAAGAAGAGTTGAGGTCCATGATCAGTCAGCTTCATCAAGACATGAGGCAACCAGTCCAAGTCAGGGACCAGGTCATTGATCAACTTCCAAAGGGACAAGAGTCTGGTAGGGTGAAGAACAAACCTCTCCAAATTGCTACCACTTCACAGGTCCAACCACAACCTAGCCCAGAGAAACGGGTTGATCAGAGCAAGCCAGACAAGCCTAGGAGGCAATTTAACAAGCTCAACACGTCGCTGTCTCAAGCTTTACAACATATGTTGAGGTTGAATTTGGTAACTCTAAGGGACCCTCCTAAGAACCCCAACAAGACACCTTCAAGGTATAACCCCAACGCCCACTGCGCTTATCATTCGGACAGCCCGGGGCATGCCATAAACGAATGCTGGTCTCTGAAGAACAAGATCCAGGATCTGATTGATGAAGGAGCAGTGGAATTCACCCAAGATGGCCAGGCTGAGTTCTTCTACTATCCCTGCAAGATTCATCACTTGAAGTGACTGGTTCAAATTAGAAGACTTTTGTTCATTAGATTTTTCAAGTTGTAATTTTCTTTTGATTGTTCAAACAATTATTGTCATAATAAACTTTATTACTTTATCAATGCATCCCATATGTCTGTTTTGAATCAATATATTCGCATTCGCTATATGCAAACTGTTTTCATATTTTTATGATGATCAACCCTGGGTTGAAAATTCTAAGCCTCTTGAGGGAGGATGACGAAAACGATACCACGATCTACAGTATGCTTTTGAACAGACCCCGCTGATGAGGTACATGCATTGTTTCAATTCCTAAACACTGGAGTTATAAGGAAGATAATCCCTCGTCAACCCCTTTTGAGCCAAAGAAGTCGGAGTTTTTCTTTTCGAAAATTAAAACCCTTAATCATAACCTGGGGCAGGGTAGTTCTCTCAGTTGACCCAAGTGCACAACGAATAGCACCAAAGAGGTCCTCACAAAACAAAAGACAGTGATGGTTCCAGATGATTATAAAGACATGCAGTCATTTCTCAAAATAAAGGCCCATTAAGTCAAAACTTATGAAGGAGACTTACAAAACTGGGGCATCCTGCTGACTGTAAAACCCAAAAGGAACAGTTCAGGCAAAAAACAGGGATAACGAAATCAAAAAAGAAAGAGGTCCTACAAACCCTCAACAAAAAAGAACTGACTGCCTGTTCAAAATAAACTGTCAGTATCCGAACCATCACCAGAATATCAGAGCAAAGAATCAAACAAGGTCTAACGCACGATTAGCTGAGTTTAGGATCGAAGAACATCACGAAGAACGGGTGGGTACAAATATATTTTGAGCCTTTATCCTTTGTTTCTTAAACCGTGAACCAGGCCACGATATAACCCTTAAAGGTCCTAGCTGAAGCATGGGTTGGTTCGAAAGCATACTGTTACGAAAGGTATCCTGACTCCTTAAGGCTCACTGTAAACTCTTGAGTCGACATTACAGTTTACAAAAAATTCACTTGTTTTTAGGAAAAAAATGCGTTTTCAAAGACTTCAAGACAGACATAAGCTTTGCATTTTTGATATAACATTGCTCGCATATGACTATTTGTTTGAACATCATAGAAATTCGCACGAAGAATATCTAGTGGAAAAACACTTCCAATCAAGGGGCACGACATGATCATTGTCCGTCATCTGGGGCAGTTAAGTCAAGATTCAGAGAATCTCTCAAAATGCCAAATAGCCAGGGGCAGATATCCATCTGAGTCACTTGGGGCATTGGACGTGAATTCCAACGATGAATCTTGCATGATCAACGAAGATCTTCTGGTAGTAGGGCAACACAACACTTCTGACAGGGGCACCTCCCTACATCCTGAGAGCATGGACATAGTCGAAAAAATACTACGTATAATTAAAGACCCGCTAGGTTGACACACCTAGGCAAAAATAAGGGCTTCTCGGCGAACTAAAAGGGTTCGAGAAAAATAAGGGATGAAATGAAAAAAATCTGTACACCCGGCAAGTCGAAAACCTAAAAAGGCGGTTTGGGCAAAAATAGGTATCCCGGTGGACTGAAAACTCGAAAGGGAGGTCCAGGAAAAAGTTAGGGATCAAAAGCATACGACTATGTTCCGTCATCTCATCACTTGCCTACCAGAAGAAGATTTGTCAACCGACAGTCATCAAGCGCCTCCACAGGTATCTTCTCCCACAGAAACAGGGTAATATGAGTTGTCTAAGCGATCTGGTTGCTCTGTCCACCAAGGTACCAAGGTAGGTTCAGCTGAAGAACGTGACCAAGATACCTTCACTCCCCACCGAGTAAGTCAGGACTCAACATTACTCCCTGAGCAGAGTTGATCTCCCAATCAGCCCTACAAGGCACAGTATCTCCAGCAAGTCAGCAACACTCTCCCCAAGCAGAGTTAGCCTACAGTCAACCTTAAGGAAGTTGGGTACCCCCAGCAAATCTCAATATTCCCCAACGGAGTGTACAGACATTCCTAACAAGCATCCCCGATAATCTTGATCTAAGATTGTTCCCTGGCGGAATACCAGACATCCCAGTGGAGCCACTCCCCAGTACAGTCTCAAGATCTCCCCAGGAGAGTTGAATCAATCTCCCTAGTAGGTAGCTTATCCCCAGTAGATTATGGAAGCTTATTCCCTGCCGAGTACGAACGCCTCTTCCCGGACTTTATTCAAAGGTTATTCTCCACCAGAGCTTATAACTGGGTTATCCTCAGCCAAAAACCACGGGAAGATCGTCCTCGGCAAAGTTCTTCCTATCCCCCAGCGGAGTTCATCAAATCCCCAACAAAACATATCAACGGTATCCCCAGCGGAGTTATCATCAAATTTCAAAACCTCAGTGAAGTATCTCTTCCCACAGAGTATTCCCCGCAGAGTAATCTCTCCAACAAGTTTATTCCCCAACGGAGTCATCTTCTCCTACCGGTTTATTCTTGCAACCATCATCCCCAGGGAAATGAAGAACTTCACTCTTCAACATCAGCCCATGATTTAACTTCCCGACATTCGTCAAGGATTTATTTTCCTAAGACGAGAATACATTCATAAACATATCATATTTCACACATCCTGCTTACATACACAATCCATGCACATACGCATCATATCACACAATCTCATTTCTCCCTGAGAACATCATGACATCATGCTTTTCATACATCATGACATTGCATACAACTGATGTTTTACCTTTTCAGGAAAAAGGTCAATCCAAAGATAATTGCTATCAACTGTCGCAATTCCAGATTCAATACCTGTATCTAGCCAGGGCATGTCTGTGAGCGACTATTTTCCAGACTCGATTCCTGTATCCTGCCAGGGAACGTATGAAGAGTTTGAAGATCCGATTCCTGTATCCTGCCAGGGTGTATCTGTTGACGACTATTTCCGGACTCGATTCCTGTATCCTGCCAGGGCACGTCTGAAGAGTTTGAAGATCCGATTCCTGTATCCAGCCAAGGCATATCTGTTGACGACTATATTCCAGACTCGATTCCTATATCCTGCCAGGGCACGTCTGAAGAGGTTGAAGATCCGATTCATGTATCCGGCCAGGGTGTATCTGTTGACGACTATTTTCCGGAATCGATTCCTGTATCCTGCCAGGGCACGTCTGAAGAGTTTGAAGATCCGATTCCTGTATCTAGCACGGGCGTATATGTTGACGACTATTTTCCGGACTCGATTCCTGTATCTTGCCAGGGCACGTCTGAAGAGTTTGAAGATCCGATTCCTGTATCCTGCCAGGGAGTATCTGTTGACGACTATTTTCCGGACTCGATTCCTGTATCCTGCCAGGGCATGTCTGAAGAGTTTGAAGATCCGATTCCTATATCCTGCCAGGGTGTATCTGTTGATGACTATTTTCCGGACTCGATTCCTGTATCTTGCTAGGGCACGTCTAAAGAGTTTGAAGATCTGATTCCTGTATCCTGCCAGGGTGTATCTGTTGACGAATATTTTCCGGACTCGATTCCTGTATCCAGCCAGGGCACGTCTGAAGAGTTTGAAGATCCGATTCCTGTATCCTGCCAGTGTGTATCTGTTGACGACTATTTTCCGGACTCGATTCATGTATCCTGCCAGGGCACGTCTGAAGAGTTTGAAGATCCGATACCTGTATCCTGCCAGGGTGTATCTGTTGACGACTATTTTCCGGACTCGATTCCTATATCCTTCCAGGGCACGTCTGATGAGTTTGAAGATCCGATTCCTGTATCCAGCCAGGGCGTATCTGTTGACGACTATTTCCAGACTCGATTCCTGTATCCTGCCAGGGCACGTCTGAAGAGTTTGAAGATCTGATTCCTGTATCCAGCCAGGGTGTATCTGTTGACGACTATTTCTAGACTCAATTCCTGTATCCTGCCAGGGCACGTCTGAAGAGTTTGAAGATCCGATTCCTGTATCCAGCCAGGGCGTATCCGTTGACGACTATTTCCAGACTCGATTCTTGTATCCTGCCAGGGCACGTCTGAAGAGTTTGAAGATACGATTCCTGTATCCTGCCAGGGTGTATCTGTTGACGACTATTTCCGGAGTCGATTCCTGTATCCTTCCAGGGCACGTCTGAAGAGTTTGAAGATCCGATTCCTGTATCCTGCCAGGGTGTATCTGTTGACGACTATTTTCCGGACTCGATTCCTGTATCCTGCCAGGGCACGTCTGAAGAGTTTGAAGATCCGATACCTGTATCCTGCCAGGGTGTATCTGTTGACGACTATTTTTCGGACTCGATTCCTGTATCCTTCCAGGGCACGTCTGAAGAGTTTGAAGATCTGATTCCTGTATCCAGCCAGGGCATATCTATTGACGACTATTTCCAGACTCGATTCCTGTATCCTGCCAGGGCACGTCTGAAGAGTTTGAAGATCCGATTCATGTATCCAGCCAGGGCGTATCTGTTGACAACTATTTCCAGACTCGATTCCTGTATCCTGCCAGGGCATGTCTGAAGAGTTTGAAGATCCGATTCCTGTATCCTGCCAGGGTGTATCTGTTGACGACTATTTCTGGACTCGATTCCTGTATCCTGCCAAGGCACGTCTGAAGAGTTTGAAGATCTGATTCCTGTATCCTGCCAGGGTGTATCTGTTGACGACTATTTTCCAGACTCGATTCCTGTATCCTGCCAGGGCACGTCTGAAGAGTTTGAAGATCCGATTCCTGTATCCAGCCAGGGCGTATCTGTTGACGACTATTTCCGGACTCGATTCCTGTATCCTGCCAGGGCACGTCTGAAGAGTTTGAAGATTCGATTCCTGTATCTAGCCAGGGCATGTCTACATAACGACTGAGTGAAGATCAACACCTGTAACAAGCCAGGTAATTATCTTTCTTTCTCAGGTACGCAAGTTCTCGCTAAGGAATCTCTTACGCGATCGACACCTAAATGGCATCTATAAGCCCATCTCCACAACTATCCATCACAGTTCCAAATGGCATCTATAAGCCCATTCCCGACAAGGTTCTGTCACACTTCCAGATGGCATCTATAAGCCCATCCTCCTACCCATCATATCTCCAAATGGCATCTATAAGCCCATTCCCGACAAGGTTCTGTCACACTTCCAGATGGCATCTATAAGCCCATCCTCCTACCCATCATATCTCCAAATGGCATCTATAAGCCCATTCCCGACAAGGTTCTGTCACACCTCCAGATGGCATCTATAAGCCCATCCTCCTACCCATCATATCTCCAAATGGCATCTATAAGCCCATCCTCCTATCCATCATCCCTCCAAATGGCATCTGTAAGCCCATTCCCGCTGTCACACTGCTGATACTCTACTATGTGAGTGCAAATTTCTGGGCACTCTAGTGTTCAATCATCTTCCACCTTCGGATCACGAAAGGCATGCAAGCCAATCTACATCCTCAGGTCTAAGAAGATTGAACAGGGGCAACTGTTGTACCCCAAAATTTTCCCTCCCATATTCTTCAAAGTTTTGACAAGCATCACCCCAAATTGCTCAAGTCTACTCAAGGGCTACACAGTCAACCATCCTCCTAAGCCAGTCAAAATTAGGGTTTTGGTTCTTGCAAGGAAGTTGAGGTTTTCAAGGGCTCAATCAAGTCCCATATGCCTATACACATTGCCAAGCATCCATCTGCCAAGTTTCAAGGCTCACAAGGTCAAGTTGCACAGTCAAAAACCCTAATTGCTTCACAGTCAACTGTAGGGGCAAAATGGTCATTTGGCAGTCAAAAGTCAAAATTTTTGGTCATCTTATTTTGAAGCCACAATCATCATTTGGTCAAGTCTTGACCATGATTTCACAAGAATGGCTCAAAAATCATCAAGGTGTCAAAATTTTCTATTTTTGGACAGCTGAAAAGTCAATTGTAACTTGACCAAGGCATAACTTTTTCATGGTTCATCAGAAAAATCCCATCCAATGCTCATCTTGAAGGGGAGGACATTTCCTACAACTTATCTTCACATTCCAAGTCCAAGAAATGCTCTCACAAAAAGTTATCAATTTCAACATTATAGGTCATTTTCAAAAGTCAACAAAAATGAACTTTAAGTCAAAGACCATAACTTGAGATTGGTAAATCAAAATGACATGGGACCAAAGAAATTGGTTAGAGGACTTCAAGACCTTTCCAAAATGTCCAAGAACATGATCAAAGCTTAAAAATTGAGCAAGATATGCATTGGAGAAGTTGGGAAATCTTTGTGAAATGGCCAAAGTCAATTATCCTTGAAATTTCATTTTTGACAAAAAGGGCCCACTTTTTCCACTTGGTTCAGCTTGGCCATGCTTCCCACGTGTCCCACAAATTATTTCAAGATAAAAAATTAATTCTTCCTTTTTTATTTAATTTTATTTGATTTAATTCATTTTAAATCTTTAAAATTCAAATAAAAATCAAGAAAATTAATGGAGGGATATCTTTGAGTTTGAATAGCTTTGATACACAATTATTCACATGCCAAATTCGTGCAAGGCCTATTCCAAGCATAAAAATTCAAATTTTGACAAGAATGGTAAGTTGCTTTAATGGAGGTTATGGCAAAATCTCAAACATAAGTGCAAGGGTTAAAGGTGCATTATATTGTTTGATTCTCATTCAAGGATACATATGCAAGCCTTCTATAGCCAATACACGACCTAGAAACACTCCATACAGCATAAGCAATTTCAAATTTTCAAGAGAAAAAAGTGAAACTGAAAACCACTTTGCAGTGCAATTCAATCTTCCCTTTTAATCCAAACACGTTCCTTACATCCCCGGGAGCGATTGACAATCATTAACAAGTCAAAAACCTCAAGGAATCACTCATCACGCCCTCACGGTTTGTTCAAAATTTTGAGAAACAAAATTCCATTTTTACGCCTTATTAATCCATTTTGAACATTATTATGCATTGCTGACACCATTACAAAACTTTCTGTACGTTTTAATTTGATTATAAGGCTGTAAAACGCAAAGTGCCATTATTGGTTTCTAGGTTTTTCAGAGCTTCGAATTGGGGGTTTTGTCATGCTGTAAAATTAGAACTCCAAACAGGCATGGTTGAAATCAGCGTGACAAGACGAACATGAAGCATACCTCGCGCCTTTTTTATATTCACCATATAGCTAATCTCTATTTTTGACATTAGTGTTTTGTGGGGGTTTAAAACCCCCATTATTTGCCTGTAATTTTTGTTTCAGAACGAAGATGATGATGGCGTGGCGACCAAGGAGTGGGCCATTCAAATTGGCGCGCGCTTTTCCAGCATATAACGCACTTATGTCATATATTCTTTTGTTTCTATTATGCTTACAAACGCGCAGGTTTGGTTCAGTGGTTGGCTACGTGGTCTATATTCACTGGGACCTGGGTTCGATTCCCAAGTCCCCTATAATTTCCATATTATTTTTTCAAATATGTTCTTGTGCAGATTTCCAAGCGTTGGACACCATAAGCCTCACACATCCAACGTGCCATGTGTTATCAGTGCAGATCAAAGGGACAAAAAGTGAGGAATACCATGTGCTCAGTCAAAGCATGCTGCATAAAATCAAAAAAGTCAACGCGGCTGGAACTTCAATGGGCCAAGATTCAACAATGCACCCTCCTTCCTGGCCCAATACCCCCTTCCATGGGTTTATTCTTTTCCTTTCATTTTTCATATTCCAATTTAATTCCTAACCTTTTTTTTATTTTTTTTCTTATTAACATGATTAACCAACTAATATTTTCATAAAAAATCAAAAAAATAGAATTAACATTATTATTATTATTATTCTCATATTATTTTTGTAAATAAAATGTTAACAAATAAATAGTTTAAATAGGCAATTTTAACTTCTTTTTTAACAATTAAAATAATTTAGAATTAGGTTAACTCAGAATTTTAATTCTTTTCTTTTATTTCATAAAAACATAAAAAAACACAAAAAATACTTTCTTTTAATTAAATTAATTAATTAGTCATTAGTTAGTTTTAATTTCATTTTAATTACAAAAAGACCAAAAAAATCAATTTCTTTTCTAAAAAAGGGTCAACACCCTTAAGACATTCCCGATTCTTTCTTTCGCGCGCATTTTAGTTTTAATTCCTTATTTTTGATTATTATGTAACTGCCTCCGGATGTAATAGTAATTAGGATTTTACTGCTTTATTTACTTTCCGTACTTATTTACTAAAAAAACGGGTCTTTGTATTTTTGGCGATGTATAGACCCGCGCCTTGTAATAGCGTAGAATTTATGTTTCCGCAATTTACTTTCCGCACCCCCTAACTGTTAAATGCATGAAAGAATGTATGGTAAATAAAAACAACTCGTAGCTCACTAATTACAAAGATAAACATTAACTGAATACAACACACAATGCACACACCACTTCTAGGGTACGCCTCACTCGTTGCCTTCGAAACGTGGTCACCAAGTATAGGACGTCTTAGAGGTCACCCTTTGTCTAAAGATCCAGTTGCCTCAAAATAGTTGCCTCGAAACGGTTGCCTCGGATTAAAAAGGATCTAGGACATTAGGGTTACTTCTAAGGTGTCCTAACTATTGCTTCGGTGACCACACTGTCCCGATAATCGAATTGACCCGAACACCTCCAACGATGGTGCTACCTACCTCTCAATGGTGGGATAGCACTATCTAAAGGACACTTACACAGCTTAATTCCTTAGGGTAGGTAGATGACTCATGGGTACTTGCTCTTTTCAAAAACAAACAAAATACTTTTCACACCTTACACTTTCAAAAGCTTTCAAAACAAGTTTTTCAAACACTCTTGAGGACAGATACAAGAGTCATTCAGAAATCTTTCAAAGAAACTTTTTCAAACCCACTCACATTTGAAAAGCAAACATTTTGAAAACATAAGAGCAAGTACCTAAGAGCCCGTGGATAACCACGGATAGAAAGGGTGCTAACACCTTCCCTTTCTATAAATCTACCTCCCGAACCGAGAAACATTCTCATAAGGAATTTTGCTGTGCTTTTGTCCTATCCATATTGGAGAAAATAAAAGACGGTGGTGAATCTTGCTTCCGCGACATTTCGCGAAACCAGCTTTAAACAGTCAGTTCTATTTCCACCGATCACAGAACTGGCGACTCTGCTGGGGAAAATTAAAAGTGAGGTGTACCTTAGGATTAAGATCACTTATGTTTTCAATTGCCTGATTTGTGTGCTTTAAAATTATTGGGCCTGTCTTGGGAGTTCTATAGATCCTAACCCGGATCTGGGGGATACCTTCTTAGAAAGTAGCAACAAGACTGTGAGGGAACTGTGCGGGGTATACCGACACGGTTGAAGCAGTTTGCTATGTTGATGTGGCACTTTGGTGAGTACCGGTATCCCTTGAGTCAAGTCAAGGAGAGTACGGGGCCGCCGCGTGGTGTCGTGAAGCATCAACTGACCTTAGGAACCTTACTTGAACCATCCTGGCCTCTTTAGAGGTAATGAGATGACCGACTTTGGTGCAGTCCGAAGTTGGTTGATACTCGATACTACACTCATTGAGGGTTGTTTTCTTGGAATACTTTGATCGCCAGTTCAGTGGCTAAATCAAAACAATGAACCTAGAAAGCAACCCAATGATATTGAGCTCCTTAGAACCCGGTTACTTTTGATAGGACAGGTTTGAGCCCACCAACTTCAAAGAGGGTAGTACCCAAAATTCATGCTGGCCTAAACTCTAAGGGATCTTTTGTGTGACTTGTGTCCCTTCATACTTGAACTACTTGCATACTTGTTATCTAACAACACGGGTTCCTTGTAGGTTTTATTTACAATCCTTAATTGGGACTCATTACAGGGCCTACTTACATCACTCCATGCATAGCATAACATCATACCATTGCATGCATCTTGCATAAAAACTAATCCATTTCAAGGATCTCAAGGGCTTGTGATGCAGGTCATGATGAATCAAAGTGTCTAGCAAAGGGCAAAGGGGATTTATTTTCCTCTAGCCAAAGTTGATAACTTGAGTCAGGGGCTATGACCCACTCGATATGGTGAGCCTTGACTCTTGAAGAAGGACTCTTAACAACATGAAGTTCCATCATCAAGCTACCAGATTCTAACAATTTTCTTGTTTACCCTGCAAGGTCCTTGAAAACATTGCATGCATATCATACATATCATTGCATTACAGGTACCCTTTGTACATGTCACTTACCTTCTCCGCTGTTTATTTCAGCAATGGCTTCCCAACAAGATAACCAGGGTCTTCATGCTCAAGAGACTTAGTTCAGGGAGATCTTCCTAAGCCTATCCAAGGGGCAGGAAGAGTTGAGGACACTCCTCATGGGGAATTTGGCCAAGAAAAGTCCCGAAGATGATAAGGATGAGCGGTTGAAACGTCTGCAAGCTGAGGTAGATACAATGAGAACCCAGATGCTGGGGCAAATGGCTCTCAACCAAGGCTTAGCTCGGGAGCAAGAAGAGTTGAGGACCATGATCAATCAGCTTCATCAAGACATGAGGCAACCAGTCCAAGTCAGGGACCAGGTCATTGATCAACTTCCAAGGGGACAAGAGTCTGGTAGGGTGAAGAACAGACCTCTCCAAATTGCTACCACTTCACAGGTCCAACCACAACCTAGCCCAGAGCAACGGGTTGATTAGAGCAAGCCAGACAAGCCTAGGAGGCAATTTACCAAGCTCAACACGTTGCTGTCTCAAGCTTTACAACATCTGTTGAGGTTGAATTTGGTAACTCTAAGGGACCCTCCTAAGAACCCCAACAAGACACCTTCAAGGTATAACCCCAACGCCCACTGCGCTTATCATTCGGACAGCCCGGGGCATGCCACAAACGACTGCTGGTCTCTGAAGAACAAGATCCAGGATCTGATTGATGAAGGAGCAGTGGAATTCACCCAAGATGGCCAGGCTGAGTTCTTCTACTATCCCTGCAAGATTCATCACTTGAAGTGACTGGTTCAAATTAGAAGACTTTTGTTCATTAGATTTTTCAAGTTGTAATTTTCTTTTGATTGTTCAAACAATTATTGTCATAACAAACTTTATTACTTTATAAATGCATCGCATATGTCTGTTTTGAATCAATATATTCGCATTCACTATATGCAAACTGTTTTCATATTTTTATGATGATCAACCCTGGGTTGAAAATTCTAAGCCTCTTGAGGGAGGATGACGAAAACGATACCACGATCTACAGTATGCTTTTGAACAGACCCCGCTGATGAGGTACATGCATTGTTTCAATTCCTAAACACTGGAGTTATAAGGAAGATAATCCCTCGTCAACCCCTTTTGAGCCAAAGAAGTCGGAGTTTTTCTTTTCGAAAATTAAAACCCTTAATCATAACCTGGGGCAGGGTAGTTCTCTCAGTTGACCCAAGTGCACAACGAATAACACCAAAGAGGTTCTCACAAAACAAAAGACAATGATGGTTCCAAATGATCATAAAGACAGACAGTTATTTCTCAAAATAAAGGCCCATTAAGTCAAAACCTATGAAGGAGACTTACAAAACTGAGGCATCCCGCTGACTGTAAAACCCAAAAGGAACAGTTCAGGAAAAAAATAGGGATAACGAAATAAAAAAAGAAAGAGGTCCTACAAACCCTCAACAAAAAAGAACTGACTGCCTGTTCAAAATAAACTGTCAGTATCCGAACCATCACCGGAATATCAGAGAAAAGACTCAAACAAGGTCTAACGCACGATTAGCTGAGTTTAGGATCGAAGAACATCACGAAGAACGGGTGGGTACAAATATATTTTGAGCCTTTATCCTTTGTTTCTTAAACCGTGAACCAGGCCACGATATAACCCTTAAAGGTCCTAGCTGAAGCATGGGGTTTGTTCGAAAGCATACTGTTACGAAAGGTATCCTGACTCCTTAAGGCGCACTGTAAACTCTTGAGTCGACATTACAGTTTACAAAAAATTCACTTGTTTTTAGGAAAAAAAATGCGTTTTCAAAGACTTCAAGACAGACATAAGCTTTGCATTTTTGATATAACATTGCTCGCATATGACTATTTGTTTGAACAGCATAGAAATTCGCACGAAGAATATCTAGTGGAAAAACACTTCCAATCAAGGGGCACGACATGATCATTGTCCGTCATCTGGGGCAGTTAAGTCAAGATTCAGAGAATCTCTCAAAATGCCAAATAGCCAGGGGCAGATCTCCATCTGAGTCACTTGGGGCATTGGACGTGAATTCCAACGATGAATCTTGCATGATCAACGAAGATCTTCTGGTAGTAGGGAAACGCAACACTACTGACAGGGGCACCTCCCTACATCCTGAGAGCATGGACATAGTCGAAAAAATACTACGAATAATTAAAGACCCGCTAGGTTGACACACCTAGGCAAAAATAAGGGCTTCTCGGCGAACCAAAAGGGTTCGAGCAAAATAAGGGATGAAATGAAAAAAATCTGTACACCCGGCAAGTAGAAAACCTGAAAAGGCGGCTTGGGCAAAAATGGGTATCCCGGTGGACTGAAAACCCGAAAGGGAGGTCCAGGCAAAAGTTAGGGATCAAAAGCATACGACTATGTTCCGTCATCTCGTCACTTGCCTACCAGAAGAAGATTTGTCAGCCGACAGTCATCAAGCGCCTCCACAAGTATCTTCTCCCACAGAAACAGGGGCAATATGAGTTGTCTAAGCGATCTGGTTGCTCTGTCCACCAAGGTACCAAGGTAGGTTCAGCTGAAGAACGTGACTGTGATACGGTGGGAGAACTGACTAGTGTTTTGCGTTCGTATTCGCACTTGTGCGGTTGAGCAAGAGTCGCCACCGACTTTTTATTTTATCCTAAAGGAAAGGTTAAAAAAGCACAGCAAAAACCTTTTGAGATATTTCGTGGGTTCGGGGGGTAGATTATGAAAAGGGAAGGTATTAGCACCCTTTTCATCCATGGTTATCCATGGGCTCTTAGTTACTTGGTTTTTTTAGATCACTTGCCTTGATTTTCGACTGCTTGAAAATGGTGTGTGTGTGTGAGTGCTTTTGAAAATGCTTTGGAAGAAGATGCCTTGTCTTAGGCTAACCTTGTAACAATTCTTTACTCGAATATTTTACAAAGGCGTGTATCTTTTCGAAAAGATGTTTCAAAATTTTTTTTGAGAGTTTGTTTGAAAGTGTCGTGGATTGTGGTTTTTGAAAAGAAGGCAAGTGTTTTTGCAAGTCGATCTCAAGTAACTAAGAGTTTTGTCTACCCTATTGTACTCAAAGGTTTTTGTTATGTTTTAACCCTTTTTAACAATTTTGTTCCACCATTGGATTTGGTGGACAATCTTGCGTTTAGGAAGTTTATTCGGGACGGGCGTGGGTCATCGTATGGACTATGAATGCAATGGTGCCAAGTGTCTTTGGCAATTTGCTTTGAAGGGACTATGATCATTCCGTTTAGGCAACATTTTGAGGGACTTATGATCATTTGAATTTGTTTTGCCAAAGATACTCGACGTGCAAGCATGGCCCATTTTGGAAGGCAACATGTGGGATTACCCTAGAGGGTGCAAGTGTGATTGTGTATTGATTTCATGTATTTGTCTTGTATTAGGTTATCTAGCGTTTGATTTTATGTACATACAAACCCTAGGTCTAACCATGGTATAATTGAAAGCAGTAAATTGCGAAAATGTAAAATCTACGCTATTACAAAATCAGTATCCGGGAGTGGGGGTACATGTGTATGAATGGGGATGAGACTTATAGTATCCAATAAGTTACAACCAAATCGAATTTGCGATCAAATGTAAAATATCGAATATACAAATATAAGATAAACAAATGTGTATAGGGCAATGTGAATGTATTGTGTAAGTGTACATGTATATGAGTATGTGTTTATTTACAGGTGACAAGGTGAAATTAATATGGATTAGGGTATTTAATTAACCTAAAGAATGATTAAGCGTTTATTTAATTATTGATCTTGTATTTCTTTTAATATGCACAAAAGAAAATGTTTTAATTGTATGTTCAAGTTTTAATTAAATTGTGAATAAAAATGATGTTTTAAGAAAAGAAAATATTTCTAAATTTTAATTATGTATAAAAAGTATATTTTCATGTGTTATGAATTGAATTATGTATATTAAAAAAAAAAGAAATGTATTTTTAATTGTTATGTACAAAAGATATATACTTTAATTAAAAGAATAGAAAGAGTATTTTTCAATTTTTATTATATGATAAAAATGTATCTTTATTGTTTATGTACAAAAGAAAATAATGTTTTAATTAAATGAAAAGAAGAATGTTTTCAATTATATTGTAAATATTAAAAAATGTAAAAAAAAATGTATTTTATTATTAATATGATTTTGTAAAGAATAAATAAAAAGAAAAAAGAAAATATTGTTTATATAATATAAAGAAAAGAGGTTAGTGTTAAATAAAATGTTTTGTTAAAAAAGTAAAAATCTTAATGGGCTTTGGGCAATGCAGAACGGGCAAGGCCCGTTTGGATTCAAAACAATTTAGGGTTTCATGTTTTGTTGTTCAGTTGGAACAAAAGGCTTAGGGTTTGTACAGCGGCGCGTCTCATGGAGTTTTGTTGTCTTCTCCGTTGCATATCTCGGTGTTCCCTTTGCTCGAGGCCACCGGCACTACCCCCACATCTCTCTTCCCTCCAGCTCGAGTTCAAAGGTCTTATTACAATAAGGTTCGCTTTAGATGCTTGTTTATACCCTTTTTTACGAATTGCAATGTTTATTTTCTTTGATCTTTGACCTTAATCTTTTATTATTATGGAGGTAAAGGAGAAAAAGAGAGGGAGAAAAGCGTACTACCTGATCTTGGAGAAGGAGGAGAGACAAGGTATGTGGCGCTCAGGAGGCCGGGACGAGCGGAGGGTGTTGAGGTTTGTGCTTTGAACTCCCGGTATCTTTTATATTGTTGCCATTTTTTAGGGTTTTATGATGATTCGCATTTGTACTGAAAACCCTTTTAATATTCGCTTCTTTATCTCTTCTCTTCGTTGGCTTGCCCCCGTTGCTGTCGTTGTATGCTTGTTGAAACACCTTCTATCTCAATTGCACTGAACTTACTTTTGACCGTTTGTTGAGATAGCAGGTTAGGCTTTTGAGGTTGGTATGGTTGTGCTTCAGGTTTTAGGTTTCTCTGGTTTATTGTGAGTATCAGGTTTTGACTTGCTTCAGGTTTTTGATGTTTATTGGTTTGAGCTCTTTGACAGGATGAGGCTGAGGCGGGTTATGGGTTTAGACTGGTTTTAGAAATGCTGGGTTTTTGTTTAACAGTAGGTAAGGGTTTGGAGGATTTCTTGCTTCTGCAGGTTGATGCCTTAGCAATTTGTATATGCAGTTTTATGGTTAGGCTTCAGGTTTCAGTTTGCTTCATCAGGTTGTGGTTAGGCTTCAGGTTTTTACTGGTTATTTATGAATCTTGAGCAGGTTTTTTCATGCTTCAGGTTTGAGACTTGTTTGTATACTTTTGCTCTTTTTTTTTTAGTTCTGCCTCCTTAGAACTGTATGTTCTCTTGTGTTATATCTTTTTTCTTTTATCTATCTATCCTCCCTAAGCCTAAAGCCTGAACCCTGCTTCTTATCTCTCTTCTTCTGACTCTCTTAGTACAGTTGCATTATAATATTATGCTTTATGTACTTTTTTTTCCTGAAAGTGGCTACTGATGGGAAATGATGAAAAAAGAAAGCTTGCTTGCATATAAGATTTCCTCTGCATCTTTATCTTTCTTTGACAGCTTGGGTACTTTGTCTTTTCTTTGATATCTTTGCCCAAATCCTTTCATAACAGCCTTGGCACTTTTGACAGCAAATTGTACTTCTTGGATTTTGATAGAAAGTTGTAACTTGGATTTTTTCAGTTTGGTTTGAATTTGGAGTTTGAGATTGAGTTTATGCAGTTTGACATTTTATGCATTTTGACATTTTGCATTAAAAATTCTTCCCTCTTTGTGAACCGGGAGAAATCCCGTGATTTACAGAGAGGGTTAACTGATCCCAGTCAGTGGCCCTTAATGATGACTGCAATTTGTCGTTTATTATTTTATCTGCTATTTGACTTTTCCTTTTCTTTTGCAGATGAAAAATGGAGCACCGGAGCGAAGTGAAGAATGAAGAATTAGAAATAAATAGGATAGTTTTCCCCTTTTTTATTTAAATTTAAATCAATGTAAAAAACAATGTTTGTAATTAAATTCCAAACATCAATTGTACAGTTAATTTAAAGATAAATAAAAGTTTCCATTATCCAGTTTAATTTTGTTTTCTCTCTTTATTGTTTATTTATTTATTTAAAACTCTTTGAATTAAAATAATTGAAAAATAAATTTCAATCACTTAATTTAGAATAATAAATAATTTAAATAAAACAATGCTTTAGTAATTGACCAATTAAACCTGTCCTTTCCAATATCCAAAGCAAAGCAGCAGTTAACCAAAATAAACTGATCAAGCGCATTCCTTTTTTCACTGATTCTTTGCCGAGCACTGTAATTCCAAACTGCATATTTCCTTTGACTGGCTCAAACAAAACAACATGAATTCAACCCAACTGCCTCTTTTACTGATTAAGTCAAAACAATGTGAATTCAACCTAAACCTTGGAATAACTTGCGGAGTGCTTTGGAATTTTAATCTTTCTGAGGATATGCCCATAAAACCTTAATTCCTGATTAAATGCCAACGAACATTCGCCTGATCACAATTGAGCCAGAATCAACCAAAAACCTAAGCCAATTATTTGAACTGTTCTAGGGCCATGAAAACCAGTAAAACCCTAATTTTGCTTGACTGACAAGGAAAGTCCGTTTGTCCGATTCTTGAGTCAGTTTGAAAAATCAGGAAACGCCTGAAGCTGAGATTTCTTGTGGAGAAATGCGAGGGCAAATTTTGGGGTACAACAGTGACCAAGATACCTTCACTCCCCACCGAGTAACTCAGGACTCAACATTACTCCCTGAGCAGAGTTGATCTCCCAATCAGCCCTACAAGGCACAATATCTCCAGCAAGTCAGCAACACTCTCCCCAAGCAGAGTTAGCCTACAGTCAACCTTAAGGAAGTTGGGTACCCCCAGCAAATCTCAATATTCCCCAGCGGAGTGTACAAACATTCCTAACAAGCATCCCCGACAATCTTGATCTAAGATTGTTCCCTGGCGGAATACCAGACATCCCAGTGGAGCCACTCCCCAGTACAGTCTCAAGATCTCCCCAAGAGAGTTGAATCAATCTCCCCAGTAGGAAGCTTATCCCCAGTAGATTCTGGAAGCTTATCCCCTGCAGAGTACGAACGCCTCATCCCGGACTTTATTCAAAGGTTATTCTCCACCAGAGCTTATAACTGGGTTATCCTCAGCCAAAAACCACGGGAAGATCGTCCTCGGCAAAGTTCTTCCTATCCCCCAGCGGAGTTCATCAAATCCCCAACAAAACATATCAACGGTATCCCCAGCGGAGTTATCATCAAATTTCAAAATCTCAGCGAAGTATCTCTTCCCACAGAGTATTCCCCGCAGAGTAATCTCTCCAACAAGTTTATTCCCCAACAGAGTCATCTTCTCCTACCGGTTTATTCTTGCAACCATCATCCCCAGCGGAAATGAAGAACTTCACTCTTCAACATCAGCCCAGGATTTAACTTCCCGACATTCGTCAAGGATTTATTTTCCTAAGACGAGAATACATTCATAAACATATCACATTTCATACATCCTGCTTACATACACAATGCATGCACATACGCATCATATCACACAATCTCATTTCTCCCTGAGAACATCATGACATCATGCTTTTCATACATCATGATATTGCATACAACTGATGTTTTACCTTTTCAGGAAAAAGGTCAATCCAAAGATAATTGCTATCAACTGTCGCAATTCCAGATTCGATACCTGTATCTAGCCAGGGCATGTCTGTGAGCGACTATTTTCCAGACTCGATTCCTGTATCCTGCCAGGGCACGTCTGAAGAGTTTGAAGATCCGATTCCTGTATCCTGCCAGGGTGTATCTATTGACGACTATTTCCGGACTCGATTCCTGTATCCTGCCAGGGCACGTCTGAAGAGTTTGAAGATCCGATTCCTGTATCCAGCCAGGGCGTATCTGTTGACGACTATATTCTAGACTCGATTCCTGTATCCTGCCAGGGCACGTCTGAAGAGTTTGAAGATCCGATTCCTGTATCCGGCCAGGGTGTATCTGTTGACGACTATTTTCCGGACTCGATTCCTGTATCCTGCCAGGGCACGTCTGAAGAGTTTGAAGATCCGATTCCTGTATCCAGCCAGGGCGTATATGTTGACGACTATTTTCCGGACTCGATTCCTGTATCTTGCCAGGGCACATCTGAAGAGTTTGAAGATCCGATTCCTGTATCCTGTCAGGGAGTATCTGTTGACGACTATTTTCGGACTCGATTCCTGTATCCTGCCAGGGCACGTCTGAAGAGTTTGAAGATCCGATTCCTATATCCTGCCAGGGTGTATCTGTTGACGACTATTTTCCGGACTCGATTCCTGTATCTTGCCAGGGCACGTCTGAAGAGTTTGAAGATCCGATTCCTGTATCCTGCCAGGGTGTATCTGTTGACGACTATTTTTCAGACTCGATTCCTGTATCCTGCCAGGGCACGTCTGAAGAGTTTGAAGATCCGATTCCTGTATCCTGCCAGGGTGTATCTGTTGACGACTATTTTCCAGACTCGATTCCTGTATCCTGCCAGGGCACGTCTGAAGAGTTTGAAGATCCGATACCTGTATCCTGCCAGGGTGTATCTGTTGACGACTATTTTCCGGACTCGATTCCTGTATCCTGCCAGGGCACGTCTGAAGAGTTTGAAGATCCGATTCCTGTATCCAGCCAAGGCGTATCTGTTGACGACTATTTCCAGACTCGATTCCTGTACCCTGCCAGGGCACGTCTGAAGAGTTTGAAGATCCGATTCCTGTATCCAGCCAGGGTGTATCTGTTGACGACTATTTCCAAACTCGATTCCTGTATCCTGCCAGGGCACGTCTGAAGAGTTTGAAGATCCGATTCCTGTATCCAGCCAGGGCGTATCTGTTGACGACTATTTCCAGACTCGATTCCTGTATCCTGCCAGGGCACGTTTGAAGAGTTTGAAGATCCGATTCCTGTATCCTGCCAGGGTGTATCTGTTGACGACTATTTCCGGACTCGATTCCTGTATCCTGCCAGGGCACGTCTGAAGAGTTTGAAGATCCGATACCTGTATCCTTCCAGGGTGTATCTATTGACGACTATTTTTCGGACTCGATTCCTGTATCCTGCCAGGGCACGTCTGAAGAGTTTGAAGATCCGATTCCTGTATCCAGCCAGGGCGTATCTGTTGACGACTATTTCCAGACTCGATTCCTATATTCTGCCAGGGCACGTCTGAAGAGTTTGAAGATCCGGTTCCTGTATCCAGCCAGGGCGTATCTGTTGACAACTATTTCCAGACTCGATTCCTGTATCCTGCCAGGGCATGTCTGAAGAGTTTGAAGATCCGATTCCTGTATCCTGCCAGGGTGTATCTGTTGACGACTATTTCCGGACTCGATTCCTGTATCCTGCCAGGGCACGTTTGAAGAGTTTGAAGATCCGATTCCTGTATCCTTCCAGGGTGTATCTGTTGACGACTATTTTCCGGACTCGATTCCTGTATCCTGCCAGGACACGTCTGAAGAGTTTGAAGATCCGATTCCTGTATCCAGCCAGGGCGTATCTATTGACGACTATTTCCGGACTCGATTCCTATATCCTGCCAGGGCACGTCTGAAGAGTTTGAAGATTCGATTCCTGTATCTAGCCAGGGCATGTCTACATAACGACTGAGTGAAGATCAACACCTGTAACAAGCCAGGTAATTATCTTTCTTTCTCAGGTACGCAAGTTCTCGCTAAGGAATCTCTTACGCGATCGACACCTAAATGGCATCTATAAGCCCATCTCCACAACTATCCATCACAGTTCCAAATGGCATCTATAAGCCCATTCCCGACAAGGTTCTGTCACACTTCCAGATGGCATCTATAAGCCCATCCTCCTACCCATCATATCTCCAAATGGCATCTATAAGCCCATTCCCGACAAGGTTCTGTCACACTTCCAGATGGCATCTATAAGCCCATCCTCCTACCCATCATATCTCCAAATGGCATCTATAAGCCCATTCCCGACAAGGTTCTGTCACACCTCCAGATGGCATCTATAAGCCCATCCTCCTACCCATCATATCTCCAAATGGCATCTATAAGCCGATCCTCCTATCCATCATCCCTCCAAATGGCATCTGTAAGCCCATTCCCGCTGTCACACTGCTGATACTCTACTATGTGAGTGCAAATTTCTGGGCACTCTAGTGTTCAATCATCTTCCACCTTCGGATCACGAAAGGCATGCAAGCCAATCTACATCCTCAGGTCTAAGAAGATTGAACAGGGGCAACTGTTGTACCCCAAAATTTTCCCTCCCATATTCTTTAAAGTTTTGACAAGCATCACCCCAAATTGCTCAAGTCTACTCAAGGGCTACACAGTCAACCATCCTCCTAAGCCAATCAAAATTAGGGTTTTGGTTCTTGCAAGGAAGTTGAGGTTTTCAAGGGCTCAATCAAGTCCCATATGCCTATACACAATGCCAAGCATCCATCTGCCAAGTTTCAAGGCTCACAAGGTCAAGTTGCATAGTCAAAAACCCTAATTGCTTCACAGTCAACTGTAGGGGCAAAATGGTCATTTGGCAGTCAAAAGTCAAAATTTTTGGTCAACATCTTATTTTGAAGCCACAATCATCATTTGGTCAAGTCTTGACCATGATTTCACAAGAATGGCTCAAAAATCATCAAGGTGTCAAAAGTTTCTATTTTTGGACAGTTGAAAAGTCAACTGTAACTTGACCAAGGCATAACTTTTTCATGGTTCATCAGAAAAATCCCATCCAATGCTCATCTTGAAGGGGAGGACATTTCCTACAACTCATCTTCACATTCCAAGTCCAAGAAATGCTCTCATAAAAAGTTATCAATTTCAACATTATAGGTCATTTTCAAAAGTCAACAAAAATGCACTTTAAGTCAAAGACCATAAATTGAGATTGGTAAATCAAAATGACATGGGACCAAAGACATTGGTTAGAGGACTTCAAGACCTTTCCAAAATATCCAAGAACATGTTCATAGCTTCAAAATTGAGCAAGATATGCATTGGAGAAGTTGGGAAATTTTTGTGAAATGGCCAAAGTCAATTATCCTTGAAATTTCATTTTTGACAAAAAGGGCCCACTTTTTCCACTTGGTTCAGCTTGGCCATGCCTCCCACGTGTCCCACAAATTATTTCAAGATTAAAAATTAATTTTTCCTTTTTTATTTAATTTTATTTGATTTAATTCATTTTAAATCTTTAAAATTCAAATAAAAATCAAGAAAATTAATGGAGGGATATCTTTGAGTTTGAATAGCTTTGATACACCATTATTCACATGCCAAATTCGTGCAAGGCCTATTCCAAGCATAAAAATTCAAATTTTGACAAGAATGGTAAGTTGCTTTAATGGAGGTTATGGCAAAATCTCAAACATAAGTGCAAGGGTTAAAGGTGCATTATATTGTTTGATTCTCATTCAAGGATACATATGTAAGCCTTCTATAGCCAATACACGACCTAGAAACACTCCATACAGCATAAGCAATTTCAAATTTTCAAGAGAAAAAAGTGAAACTGAAAACCACTTTGCAGTGCAATTCAATCTTCCCTTTTAATCCAAACACGTTCCTTACATCCCCAGGAGCGATTGGCAATCATTAACAAGTCAAAAACCTCAAGGAATCACTCATCATGCCCTCACGGTTTGTTCAAAATTTTGAGAAACGAAATTCCATTTTTACGCCTCATTAATCCATTTTGAACATTATTATGCATTGCTGACACCATTACAAAACTTTCTGTATGTTTTAATTTGATTATAAGGCTGTAAAACGCAAAGTGCCATTGTTGGTTTCTAGGTTTTTCAGAGCTTCGAATTGGGGGTTTTGTCATGCTGTAAAATTAGAACTCCAAACAGGCATGGTTGAAATCAGCGTGACAAGACGAACAGGAAGCATACCTCGCGCCTTTTTTATATTCACCATATAGCTAATCGCTATTTTTGACATTAGTGTTTTGTGGGGGTTTAAAACCCCCGTTATTTGCCTGTAATTTTTGTTTCAGAACGAAGATGATGATGGCGTGGCAACCAGGGAGTGGGCCATTCAAATTGGCGCGCGCTTTTCCAGCATATAACGCACTTATGTCATATATTCTTTTGTTTCTATTATGCTTACAAACGCGCAGGTTTGGTTCAGTGGTTGGCTACGTGGTCTGTATTCACTGGGACCTGTGTTCGATTCCCAGGTCCCCTATAATTTCCATATTATTTTTTCAAATATGTTCTTGTGCAGATTTCCAAGCGTTGGACACCATAAGCCTCACACATCCAACGTTCCATGTGTTATCAGTGCAGATCAAAGGGACAAAAAGTGAGGAATACCATGTGCTCAGTCAAAGCATGCTGCATAAAATCAAAAAAGTCAACGCGGCTGGAACTTCAATGGGCCAAGATTCAACAATGCACCCTCCTTCCTGGCCCAATACCCCCTTCCATGGGTTTATTCTTTTCCTTTCATTTTTCATTTTCCAATTTAATTCCTAACCTTTTTTTATTTTATTTCTTATTAACATAATTAACCAACTAATATTTTCATAAAAAATCAAAAAAATAGAATTAACATTATTATTATTATTATTCTCATATTATTTTTGTAAATAAAATGTTAACAAATAAATAGTTTAAATAGGCAATTTTAACTTCTTTTTTAACAATTAAAATAATTTAGAATTAGGTTAACTCAGAATTTTAATTCTTTTCTTTTATTTCATAAAAACATAAAAAAACACAAAAAAAATACTTTCTTTTAATTAAATTAATTAATTAGTCATTAGTTAGTTTTAATTTCATTTTAATTATAAAAAGACCAAAAAAATCAATTTCTTTTCTAAAAAAGGGTCAACACCCTTAAGACATTCCCAATTCTTTCTTTCGAGCGCATTTTAGTTTTAATTCCTTATTTTTGATTATTATGTAACTGCCTCCGGATGTAATAGTAATTAGGATTTTACTGCTTTATTTACTTTCCGTACTTATTTACTAAAAAAACGGGTCTTTGTATTTTTGGCGATGTATAGACCCGCGCCTTGTAATAGCATAGAATTTATATTTTTGCAATTTACTTTCCGCACCCCCTAACTGTTAAATGCATGAAAGAATGTATGGTAAATAAAAACAACTCGTAGCTCACTAATTACAAAGACAAACATTAATTGAATACAACACACAATGCACACACCACTTCTAGGGTATGCCTCACTCGTTGCCTTCGAAACGTGGTCACCAAGTATAAGACGTCTTAGAGGTCACCCTTTGTATAAAGATCCAGTTGCCTCAAAATAGTTGCCTCGAAACGGTTGCCTCGGATTAAAAAGGATCTAGGACATTAGGGTTACTTCTAAGGTGTCCTAACTATTGCTTCGGTGACCACACTGTCCCGATAATCGAATTGACCCGAACACCTCCAATGATGGTGCTACCTACCTCTCAATGGTGGGATAGCACTATCTAAAGGACACTTACACAGCTTAATTCCTTAGGGTAGGTAGATGACTCATGGGTACTTGCTCTTTTCAAAAGCAAACAAAATACTTTTCACACCTTACACTTTCAAAAGCTTTCAAAACAAATTTTTCAAACACTCTTGAGGACAGATACAAGAGTCATTCAGAAATCTTTCAAAGAAACTTTTTCAAACCCACTCACATTTGAAAAGCAAACATTTTGAAAACATAAGAGCAAGTACCTAAGAGCCCGTGGATAACCACGGATAGAAAGGGTGCTAACACCTTCCCTTTCTATAAATCTACCTCCTGAACCGAGAAACATTCTCATAAGGAATTTTGCTGTGCTTTTGTCCTATCCATATTGGAGAAAATAAAAGACGGTGGCGACTCTTGCTTCCGCGACATTTCGCGAAACCAGCTTTAAACAGTCAGTTCTATTTCCACCGATCACACATAATCTTCCAATTTTGACCCTAAAGAGGTGTTCTTTGACTTTTCAGAAAGCTTAGGATGTCCCCTAAACAACCCTTTTTGTCTCATCTCAATTGGGTCTTTCATGCTCATGTAAGAAGCTTTGACCTAAAAGGTGTTTTTGTTGACTTTTCAAAAGGACCTATAATTTAGAAATTCATATCTTGTTATGGGTGCATTTCTTGAACTTGAGGGCTGAAGATGAGATATAGGAAATTGTATTCCCTTCAAAATGAGCCTTAGATGAGAAATTTCTAATAAAGTATAAGAAAGTTATGCTTGGTCAAAGTTTGGTTGACTTTTCCTAAGAAACCCTAATTTAGCAACTTTTGAGTTTTGATGAATTAGGAGCATTCCCTGAGGAATCCTGATCAACCCTTGATCAAATGATGAATATCACTTCAAAATGTTGATGTTTGACCAAAAATCTTGAAGTTTGACTGATGTGGGCTACAATTGACTTCTGACCTAAAAGAGTCGATTCTCAAGCATTTGAGCAGTTGACTGAGCAAACTTCTTGTGTAAGGCTTGAAATTTGACATGGAGGGTCTTGAGAACATATTAGGACCATGGATAGAATATGAGGTCTTTGGAGTTCACTCATCTTGATGAAAATGGAAACCCTAATTGGAGGTTCATTGTTTTTGGAGGGAGTTTGTCTAGTAAACTCTTGAGCATCCTTGAGCAAGTTGAGTAACTCAATGAACATATATTGAGTAAAGTTAGAGGGAAAATTTTTGGGTACAACAACTGACCCTGTTCAATCTCCTTAAACCTGAGGATATAGATTGGCCGGTCTGCCTTTCGTGATCTGAAGGTAGAAGAGGATTAAACACTAAAGTGCCCAGAAATTTGCACTCGCATGAAGTAATACTTGATTGGTGATATCGGTAATGGGCTTACAGATTCCATTTGGAATTTGATAGAGAATCTTCGGAGATGGGCTTAACAATTCCATCCAGAAAAAATACCAGTTGCATGAAAGACTCCTTTGCGAGAATTCTTGTACCTACCATTGAGGAGGACTTTGCTGGAGAATGTTGATTCACATCTTGGAAAATAGAGGCTAGGAGCTGCGGTTGTCCATTACTCTACTGGGGAATTAACTCCGGTTTGAAGAAGTGGAAGTGAACTGCATATCTGGTCAGGGTCTAAGCTGCACAACGACTTACTGGGGAAAGGTGAAATCGACCGTAACTGGTCGGGTCCAGGTCTTACCGTGTTGTAAACTGTCATCTAGAGATGAAAGAGAAGGAACCTGGATGGTAAGGTTACTTCGAAATGAAAGCCTGGATAGTAGGGCTGTGAGAAGGAACCTCGATGGTAGGGTTACTTCGAAATGAAAGTCTAGATAGTAGGGTTGTGGGAAAGAACCTGGGTCGTAGGGTTACTTCGAAATGAAAGCCTGGATAGTAGGGCTGTGAGAAGGAACCTGGGTCGTAGGGTTACTTAGAAATGAAAGCCTGGATAGTAGGGCTGTGAGAAGGAACCTGGATAGTAGGGTTACTTCGAAATGAAAGCCTGGATAGTAGGGCTGTGAGAAGGAACCTGGGTCGTAGGGTTACTTTGAAATGAAAGCCTGGATAGTAGGGCTGTGAGAAGGAACCTGGGTCGTAGGGTTACTTCGAAATGAAAGCCTGGATAGTAGGGCTGTGAGAAGGAACCTGGATAGTAGGGTTACTTCGGGATGAGAGCCTGGATAGTAGGGCTGTGAGAAGGAACCAGATAGTAGGGTTACTTCGGGATAAGAGCCTAGATGGTAGGGCTGTGATAGGGAACCTTGATAGTAGGGTTACTTATGGATGAGAGCCTAGATAGTAGGGTTGTGAGAAGGAACCTGGATAGTAGGGTTACTTCAAAATGATAGTGTAGATTAGTTGACCCATTTGGTTTAGGGAACTGAGTTTCCACTAGTCGTCTGCAGACGTGACCTGTATAACTGCGAGATTTGTTGAAGCTGACCGTCTTTCCTGAAAAGATAACAAGGTTAATTATGTGCGATGCATGAAATGCATGGTGAGATGATGTCCTCAAAATGAATGAGATAATGTTGTATATGATATGTATGCGCATGTCATGATGTATGTGCATGAAATGCTATCGGAGTATGTCCAAGTTTGGGAAAATAAATCCCTGACTGCTGCTGGAGATTTATGAATATTCTGTCAGGAAGAGATTCTGCTTGAGAATAAAATCCGCGGGGAACAAACTTAGAAAGTGAATCTTTATAGCTGAAGTAATGAGCTCTGTCGGGGATTGAGCCTCTGCATCCAGAGAAATAAACTCTGCTTGGGGGATGAAATTTACTGACCCGCCCGCGATTATGAAATTTGGCTGAGGGATATAGCTGTCAGGTTTCAGAATGACCCTGGCTGGGGAGGTTACGTCCTATTTCGATAAAGCCGACATCAATTCTTTTGAATAATTTTACTCTGTGGGGAGTGTATGTAGTGATGATTGTGCTCCAAAGTTGACTCTATCTCGGTACTTGCTGGGCAAAGTAACTATCGGGTTTGGCACTTCTTGTTTTTTGCCCCTGTTTCTGGAATTACGAGTAATTGTCTTTGTTTCTTATGTAAATATTTATGAGCAGCAATCATTTTCAAATGCATATGTCAAAAATAAATCATTGGACGTTCTTGCAAAACAAAACAGAAAAAGAAAAAGAAACTCTAAGTTTCTTGTGAAAATAATTTTGTATTAATTTCTAAAGTTGGCCTGTAATAGGAGTTTTTGTACTAGGAGGATGACGCTCTAGTAAGAGAACGCCGCCGAAAAAATAGAAACTATACAATTTGTGTAAAAGAAAACAACTATGTGTAACAACCCCATTGAGTTCCAACTCTGCTATTGCTCCTATGTCTTCGAGCGTCTCATCACTTTGTTGTTTGTCCGAAGTTGATTTGGTTAATTGGTGTCGTTCGAGCTTAATAGCCGATACTGACATCTGGTCGCAAGATGATCCAATGAGACATAGTGATACGCTTTATATCCCTAACTTTTGCCTGGACTACCCTTTCGGATTTTCAGTCCACCGGGATACCCTTTTTTGCCCAAGCCTCCCTTTCAGGCTTTCGACTTGCCGGGTGTATAGATTTTTTCATTTTAATCCCTTATTTTTTCCCAAACCCTTTTGGTTCGCGGGGAAGCCCTTATTTTTTCCTAGGCCAGTTAACCTAGCGGGTCTTTTGATTAGGCGTAGTATCTTTTCACTATGTCTGCATTGACAGGGTGAGGAAGGTCGTGACTGTCCATGGTGGTTAGAATCATAGCTCCACCCGAGAAAATGTTCTTAACCACAAATGGCCCTTCGTACGTAGGGGTCCATTTGCCCCTGGGATCACCTTGCGGCAGTATGATGCGCTTGATCACTAGATCCCCGACTTGATATTCTTGACGCCTGACTTTCTTGTTAAAAGCCTTGATCATTCGCTTTTGATACGTCTGACCATGGAAGATAGCAGTAAGTCTCTTTTTATCGATTAGATTTAACCGATCAAGTCAGGTTTAGATCCAGTCGTCTTCGTTCAAACTCGCATCCTTCATAATCCCGAGAGAAGGTATCTGGACTTCGATGGGTAGGAGTGCCTCCATGCCATATACCAGAGAGTAGGGTGTTTCCCCTGTCGACGTCCGTGCTGAGGTAAGGTACCCATGAAGAGCAAATTGTAACATCTCATGCCAATCTTTTTATGTCACCGTCATCTTCTATATAATCTTCTTGATGTTCTTGTTAGCCATCTCAACAACGCCATTCATCTTTGGCCGGTAGGGAGAAGAATTATGATGCTGTATCTTGAACTATTTATAGAGCTCGGTGACCATTGTGTTGTTGAGATTCATACCGTTGTTAGTAATAATTCTATATGGCACACCATATCGACATATCAGATTATGTCGGATAAACCGCGCCACGACGTTCTTGGTTATTGTGGCAAAAGAGGCTGCCTCAACCCACTTCGTGAAGTAATCAATGGCTACTAGGATGAAGTGATGTCCATTAGAAGTGGTGGGCATGATTTCTCCGATGATGTCGATGCCCCACATTGCAAAGGGCCACGGAGCTGTCAAGATGTTTAAGGGGACCGGAGGCACATGCACCTTATCATCGTAGATTTGGCACTTATGACAAGTTCGAGAGTGCTGATAACAATCGGCTTCCATAGTGGACCAGTAAAATCCTGCCCATAGGATCTTCTTAGCTATGGTATGTCCACTAGAATGGGTTCCGAAGGTTCCTTCATGTAGATATGTCATGATCCTCTCTACTTCGCTCTTGTCTACACACCGTAGTAGTGTGAAGTCATGGTTGCACTTATAGAGGATTCCATTACTGAGGAAGAACTTTGCAGCGAGCCTTCTCAGAAACTTCTTATCATTGACAGATGCCCCTTCGGGATACTCTTGAGTCTCGAGATACCTCTTGACTTCGTGAAACCAGGGTTTGTCTGCCACTTCTTCGGTATCAATTTCACAGCAGTGTGCTGGTTCATCCAACCTCCCAATGGTGATTTGGGGAGCTTCATTGTCCCACCTAACTTTGAACATAGAAGACATGGTAGCTAGCGCGTCCGTTAACTGGTTCTCCTCTCGTGGGAAATGTTCAAAAGTTACCTCCTTAAAGTGTGGGAGCAATGTCAACACGTACTCTTTGTATGTGATGAGATTCAGATGCTTCGTATCCCATTCGCCTTTGATTTGACTTATTACCAAGGTTGAATCCCCGAAAGCATCCAAGAATTTGATCCTGAGGTCAATAGCGGCCTTGAGTCCCATGATACAAGCTTCATACTCTACCATGTTGTTAGTGCAGTTGAAACATAGCCGCGCAGTGAAAGGAGTATGAGAACCCTTAGGAGATATGATTACAGCGCCGATGTAATTACCCAGTGCGTTTGAAGCTCCATCAAAAACCATAGTCCATTAGGATCCCTCCTCGGGTCCTTCATCTGGTCCCAGTTCTTCGTAGTCAGTCACAAGCATAATATTCTCATTCGGGAACTCAAAATTCATGGACTGGTAGTCATCCACGGCCCGATGAGCCAAATGATCATTCAATACACTCCCCTTGATTGCTTTTTGGGTTGTATATTGTATGTCATACTCAGTTAAGATCATCTGCCATCTTGCTATTCTTCCAGAGAGAGCGGGTTTCTTAAAGATGTATTTGATCGGATCCATCTTAGATATCAACAAGGTAGTGTGGGTCAGCATATACTGTCTTAGTCGGCGAGCAGCCCATGCCAAAGCGCAACAATTTTTCTCGAGCAGTGAGTATCGTGTCTCACAGTCGGTAAACTTTTTGCCAAGGTAGTATATTGTGTGCTCTTTTTGACCAGACTCGTCATGCTGCCCCAGCACACACCCCATTGAATTGTCTAGCACTGTCAAGTACAATATCAAAGGTCTTCCTTCAATCGGAGGCATCAAAATTAGTGGTTCTTGAAGGTATTCTTTGATTCTTTCAAAAGCGGTCTGGCATTCATCATTCCACCTTACCACTTGATCTTTCTTCAAAAGCTTGAAGATGGGCTCACAAGTAGCAGTCTGATGTGAAATGAACCTGGCGATATAATTCAAGCGTCCCAAGAAACCTCTATCTTCCTTCTCTATACGGGGAGCTGACATTTCTTGTATAGCCTTTACCTTTGCAGGATCTACTTGGATGCCTTTGTTGCTGACAATGAAACCTATAAGTTTACTAGACCTTACCCCGAAGGTGCACTTGTTCAGACTTAACCTCAGCTTGTATATCTTCATCCTTTCTAACAACTTTTGTAGATGGTCTAGGTTCTCAGACCTGGCTATCATGTCATCAACATAAACTTCGATCTCATGGTGAATCATATCAAGGAACAAAGCGACCATGGCGCGCTGATAAGTTGCCCCAACATTCTTCAACCCAAAACGCATCACCTTGTAGCAGAAGGTTCCCCACTGTGTGACGAAGGTTGTCTTCTCCATGTCTTCAGGAGCCATCTTGATCTGGTTATAGCCAGAGAAACTGTCCATGAAGGAGAAGATTTTGTGCTGCACGGTGTTGTCAACCAGAACATCAATGTGAGGAAGAGGGAAGTCATCCTTGGGGCTTGCCCTGTTCAGATCTCTGTAATCCACACACATCCGTACCTTACCGTCCTTCTTAGGTACTGGAACAATGTTAGCAACCCACTGTGGATAAGAAGTGACAGCTAAGAATCCTGCATCGAACTGCTTCATGACCTCATCCTTGATCTTCTCTGACATTTCGGGGCGCATACGACGAACCTTCTGTTTAACCGGAGGACAATCTTCTTTGGTCGGCATACGATGAACCACAATATCAGTGTCTAAGCCTGACATGTCTTCATATGACCATGCAAAGATCTCAACATAGTCGTGCAACATTTGTATCAACCGCTGTTTGATCTTAACTTCCAGATTTGCGCCGATCTTGACTTCTTTTCTATCTATATCTGTGCCCAGGTTTATCGTCTCAACCGGCTCTTCATGAGGTTGTATAGACCTTTCTTCCTGCTGTAATAGTCTAGCAAGTTCTCCAGGCACCTCACAATCATCTTCACCTTCGTCTTCAGCTTGGTTGATCAGATTTTCGAAGTCATAACTGGCAATAGCAAAGCTGTTATCCATGGGATCCAGAGTGGATATGGATCTGCAATATGATACGTGAGTGTGTGTAAGAGCATATCTGTTTTAATAAAGTGAAAACAGAAAATAAAAAACAGAGAGCGCAAAATTTGTATGTAGGAAACGTCCAATGCTTTATTAATGATATATGGAATGACAAATAAGAGCCATCACAAGAAAAGCCAATGTGCCTCGGGAAAGGCACAAGGACGTAGAGTTTAAATTGTTTATTATAAATCTCAAAACAAGTAAGACAATTACTGCGGAATAAAAGAAACTAGTATAAAGTCCCTAGCCTTCCAGTTACTCAGTCCACTGTTGGTAGTTGGGTAGATCCAGCTGTCAATGTCTGAGTCTTCCTCGTTGTATTCAATGGCATTAATTCCTCGATTGTTGATGTGTAGGGGAGGTCCTCCATCCCGAGCGCGTCAAATAGCTCTTTGAGCTCCTAAAGTAAAGCCCAAACCACACTTGTCAGTTTTATGAGTGAAATCAGGGAGCTGTCCCTAGTTGGTACACCCACCTTTTCCTACCACTGCTCTGGCGTCTTTGAGGGAAGCCATCTTTAAAGGAGGTTTGTTGGTAGTAGTTTCAGCTGATGCCAAGATCTGGGGAACTTCTTCAAAATTCTGACAAGGAGTCTCTATGAATTCCCCATCCATATCTATGTACTTGAAGGAATTGAGGTGGCTCACCATATACTCCTCCTCACCACGCACAGTGATAATCTTTCTTCTTATTGGATACTTCAACATTTGGTGCAGTGTAGAAGTAACTGCCCCAACTTCACGGATCCAAGGACGACCCAACAAACAAGAGTAAGATGGCCGGATTTCTATTACATAGAAAGTGGACTCAAAAGTCTTGGAACCTACTTTGACGGGGATGTCCACTTCCCCATGCACCATTCTCTTCGACCCATTAAAATACCTCACCACAATGTTACTAGGCTTTAAGGTCAATCCCTTGTAATCCAACCAATCCAATGCCTTCTTAGGAAGAACATTCAGCGAAGACCCAACATCTACCAGCACATGAGCCATAGTGGTGCCACTGCACTCAATTGAGACATGCAGAGCATCATTATGCTTCCTCCCTTTTGGTGTCAGTTCCGCATCTGAAAAACCCAGCCCATTGTCAGCAGTCAGGCTAGCCACACAATCTTTGAATTGATCAGCTAAGGTCTCCTGCGGCACATACACAGTCTTTAGGAATGCAATCAAAGCCTTCACATGGGCTTTGGAACACAACAGCAGAGACAACATGGATATCTTTGAGGGGGTCTGCCCCAACTACTCGACCATGTTGTAGTCGCTCTTTTTGATTATTTTCAGTATTTCCTCTATCTCTTGCTTAGAGGCTTCCACAATAATTTTTCTAGGTGCCTCCATCCGGGAAGGCTCACCTATAACTTCTTTTCCGCGGGTACCAGATGATTCGTCGACAGGGGTAATAATTGGAGTAAGAACAGAAGTAGTAGTTAAAGTACCAAGATGAATAACAGACGAAATAACAACAAGCCTATTGACAGTCTTTGGGGAAATCTTGGGAGAGAAAACCCTTCCACTTCGGGTAACCTTGTTGGTCCCGACAATGTTACTAATATCAGGATCAACCTCTTCATTTTTCAGATCTTTTTTGATGCCATGATAGTACACATCGACACCATAATGCCAGGGGACAACTTTGTCCGAGGCATAAGTTCATTGTTGGGTCTTTCCACCCTTTGTTGATTGTTGCATTGTGGAGCATCCGCAGGCCTAGGTATCATTATGACACTTACTGTCTGACAATGTTCAGCTCTGCTTTGGCCCCTCGGGCTATAGATGGCACTGACTTCCTTCTTACCGGCAAAAGGCTTCTTTACCGAACTCGAAGAGGCATCTTTCTGTATCTTACTGCTCCGAATCCCATCTTCTACTCTCTCTCCAGTCATAATCAACTCGGTGAAACCAGCTGATGAGCTGCCAATCAAATGATTAAAGAATGAACCAGATAGCGTCCCCAGAAACATATCAACCAACTCCCTATCAGACAACGGGGGTTGGACTCTGTGATCGGTGGATCTGGAACTGACTGTTTAACGCTGGTTCGCGAAATGTCGCGGAAGCAAGAGTCGCCACCGTCTTTTATTTTCTCCAAATGGAAAGGACAAAAGCATAGAAAAATTCCTTAAAGAGATTGCTCTCGGTTCGGGAGGTAGGTTATAGAAAGGGAAGGTATTAGGACCCTTTCTATCCATGGTTATCCATGGGCTCTTAGATACTTGCTCATTTGTGTTTTCAAAAATGGTTTGTTTGCTTTTCAACTGTGGGTTTAAAAAAGTTTCTTTGAAAATTCCAGTTCGACTCTTGTATCGGTCCTCAAGAGTGTTTGAAAATTTGCTTTCGAAAGCTTTTGAAAATGTGTTGGTGTGAAAAGTATTTTTTGATTTGTTTTGAAATTAGAGCAAGTATCTAGAGTCGTCTACCTACCCTAAGGAATTCGTCTGTGTAAATGTCCTTTAAAGTAGTGCCATCCCACCATTGAGAGGTAGGTAGCACCACCGTTGGAGGTGTTCGGGTCAATTCGAGTTCGGGACATGGTGATCACCAGAGCAATGGGAAGACACCTTAGAAGCTACCCTCATGCCAGGTTCCCGAATCATGAGGACTTACTAAGACATCCTCTACTCGACGATCACCTTTCGAGGCAAGGCAACAGTGAGGCGTACCCTAGGGGTGGTGTGTGCGATTTGTGTGTCGTTTTCATTTATTTTTGTCTCTTGTCATGTTATTGGTGATCTAGCGTTTGTTTTTACTTTTGTCCATACATTCTTTCATGCCTTTGATTAACAGTTAAAAAGTGGCGAGAAAAGTAAATTCTAAGCTATTACAAATGGCGCGGGTCCACATCGCCAAAATTAAACCAGGACCCGATTTGACAGAAAAATAAAGAATTAAAGAAAATAAAAGAATTAAAAAGTACGAGCAATTATTTACACGGCCTTGGGAGAGATACATAAATATTTTAACGAAATAAAATAAATATGCGAATTAAAGAAATTAAGACCGAGGGCGTTGGACCCATTTCGCAGAATTAAATTAAATGGTGACATTAATTAATTAAAAAAAAGAAAAGGAATTGTTTTTGGTGTTTTTTAGTTTAATGGGAAAAAGAATTAATTAAAACGAAACCTAATTCTAATTGCTTTTAATTTATTAAGAAAAGAAGATTAAAACCTAATATTAATCCTAATTAATTTACATGCAAATTTAATTATAAAAATAAATATTTAATTATTTAATTATTTATGAAAGAAAAATAAAAAGGATAAAAAATCATTAATTAAACCCTATTTCTACATTTTTTAGATTTTTATTATGAAAATATTAAATTAAACCCTAATTTAAAACTAATTAATTTACATGCAAATTTATTTACAAGAAATATTAAAATAAAAAATATTTATTATTTTTTTCTTTTCTGATTTTTTTATGTTTTTTTGGTTTTTTATAAAAAATAATTAATTAAAAAGAACAATAATTAAAAGAAAGAAAGAAAAGAAAACAAAAAAAGAAAGAATGTGAAAATGCAAACCTAGGGGGTTCAGACCCCAAATGGGAGGTTTTTTTTTTATGGTGATTCAGGCCCATTTAGAGGCCTTGTTGACCTTTCCATGACGCGTGTACACGCGTTGACTAGGGTTTATGGTGTTCTCCAAATCTACGCCTTTGGATTGCTGAAGCTGGACGCGTGGATGGTTGGATTATGAAAGTGTATCATGGACCACAACATTATACCTGCATGCAAATATTAATTGGAAAAAAATATATGGAAAGGGTGGGGACCTGGGATCGAACCCAGGTCCTGAATGTTACCAGCCTTATGCCTTGCCAATTGTTCCAGATGCGCGCTTTGTATATTAAAGAACAAACAAATATAATAAAATAAATATGCGTTAGTGCTGATTCTTCGCGCGAAAATTTAAACAGGCCAACCACCGTACTCCACATCATCATCTTCTTCCTTATTGTTTTATTTTCCTGAAAAAACATAAAACATTGGCAACGGTTTTCATGTGTTCTTTTAGGCCATCTATGGAAAAATAGCGAATAGCCCTATGATGCTCATAAATTGAGCGCGAGGGTAGCTTCTTCTTCGTCCAGACATGCTCGATTCAATGGTGTAAGTCACGTGTCCTAATTTTACCCTATTACAAAACCCCTAATTTGAAGCTTGCAAAACCCTAATATTCTCCCATGGCAGATCCTCACACGATGCACAAAAACACAATCAAACCATTGGGTTAGCATTAGAATCAAATAAAGAACATGAATCAAGCATTAAAAATCACAAAGAATGCATGAATTGAGATGCACGACTATGAATTTTTTTCTGTACAGGTGAGATGGTTCTCACGTTTCTGGGCACGAAAGCTTATGGTTTTTGATGTAGAATCTTCCTATGAAGCTTCATCAAGCTAATGAAACAAAAATCGTGCCTTGAATCGCCCTAGAATTGGGTTTTCAGTTTTGAGTTTCTTTGCAAAAATTTCAAGTTTGTGAATTGGTTTCTAGCGCAGCTCTATGGTCAATGGCATTAGGTTTTGATTCTATACTTATGTAAGAATGAATTAGGTCAACAATTCTGATCAAAATCTCTTGCATTCATGGTTTTTGAAATTTGATTTTCAAAGATCTTTTTCAATCTTTTTCATGTGCTTTTGCTCTCAAATCACATCCAATTGCATTGGTTCTTTCCTTATTTAGCTAGGCACGAAATCTTGATGATATAATATGCACAAAAAGATTGAAAAACTAGGTTAAGCATTTTTCATGTATTTATTTTAATTTAAATGAATTATTATTAATAAAAAACCAAATAAATAAATAAAAAATGAATAAAAACTTCCCTTTGGGCCAAGTGGTCGTGCACATGCTTTGGATGATGAATTGTGGAAGAAAAATGGGCCCATTAGCAATTTTAGGTCATTTGAATCAATGTTGACTTTTCAAAATATCCAAATATTTCCCAACTTCCACAAGGCATAACTTGCTCATTTTTTAAGCTTTTCTCATTTTCTTGGACATTTTGGAAAGGTTTTTGAGTCCTCTAACCAATGCCTTTGGTCCCATGTCATTTTGATTTACCAATCTCAAGTTATGGCCTTTGACTTAAAGTCCCTTTTTGTTGACTTTTGAAAATGACCTATAATGTTGAAATTGATAACTTTTTATGAGAGCATTTCTTGGACTTGAAGTATGAAGATGAGTTATAGGAAATGTCTTTCTCTTCAAAATGAGCTTTGGATGGAATTTTTCTGATAATCCATGTGAAAGTTATGCTCTGGTCAATTTACAGTTGACTTTTTCAGCTGTCCAAATAAGGAAACTTTTGCATCTTGATGATTTTTGAGCCAAGCTTTGAGAATCATGATCAAGCATTGATCAAATGATGTTTGTGGCTTCAAAATGATATGTTGACCAAAAATTTGAACTTTTGACTGTCAAATGACCATTTTGCCCCTGTAGTTGACTGTAGTGCAATTAGGGTTTTGACTGTGCAATTTTGTGCTGAAAGTCTTGAAACTTTGTATGAGGATGCTTGACTCTATTTGTAGGCATGTGAGACTTGATTGGACCTTTGGAAACTTCATTTCCCTAATCAGAACAAAAACCCTAATTTGACTGTTTAGGAGGCCCTTACACTGTGCAACCCTTGGGGAATTTTGAAGCTTGACTTGGCAATTTCTTGAAGAATATGGGAGGGAAAATTTTGGGGTGCAACAGTTGCCCCTGTTCAATCTTCTTAGACCTGAGGATGCAGATTGGCTAACGTGCCTTTCGTAATTCGAGGGTGGAAGATGATTGAACACTAGAGTGCCCAGAAATTTGCGCTCACATAGTAGCAGTGTGATGATGGGGGGAATGGGCTTATAGATGCCATTTAGAGATTGATGAATAGGATGATGGGCTTATAGATGCCATCTGGATGTTGATCGCGTAAGAGATTCCTTAGCGAGAACCTGCATACCTGCAAAAGAAAAAATGAGTACCTGACATGTTGTAGGAGCTGGTTTTCAGATGCTTGGTATAGATGTGTCCTGACTGGTTACAGGAGCTATAGATGTGTCCTGACTGGTTACAGGAGCTGGATCTGGAGCTTCAAAAGATGATGAATGAACCAGGGGTGGTTACTACCTCAGCATGAACAGTGAGAGAACCTTGGGTGACTTTAACTTCAACAACGCTCGTTGAGAAAATCTTGGTGGGAATTACCATCTTCGCAGGATCGGGAAGAGAACCAATAGGCAATTATAATCTCAAAAGCGGACGTTTGAGAAAAACCTGAGTTGGAATTATCATCTCACGCACCGTCGGGGAGAGAACCATAGGAAATTATAATCTCAAAAGCGGACGTCTGAGAAAAACCTGGAGTGGAATTATCACCTCACGCACCGTCGGGGAGGGAACCATAGGAAATTATAATCTCAAAAGCGGACGTTTGAGAAAAACCTGGGCTGGAATTATCACCTCACGCACCGTCGGGGAGGGAACCATAGGAAATTATAATCTCAAAAGCGGACGTTTGAGAAAAACCTGGAATGGAATTATCACCTCACGCACCGTCGGGGAGGGAACCAATAGGAAATTATAATCTCAAAAGCGGGCGTTTGAGAAAAACCTGGAATGGAATTATCACCTCACGCACCGTCGGGGAGGGAACCAATAGGAAATTATAATCTCAAAAGCGGGCGTCTGAGAAAAACCTGGGATGGAATTATCATCTCACGCACCGTCGGGGAGAGAACCATAGGAAATTATAATCTCAAAAGCGGGCGTCTGAGAAAAACCTGGGATGGAATTATCATCTCACGCACCGTCGGGGAGAGAACCATAGGAAATTATAATCTCAAAAGCGGGCGTCTGAGAAAAACCTGGGATGGAATTATCATCTCACGCACCGTCGGGGAGAGAACCAATAGGAAATTATAATCTCAAAAGCGGGCGTCTGAGAAAAACTTGAATAACTTCTACTGAGTCTTCATCAGAAAAATCTGTTGGGAGTCGATTTAGCTGGACTAGAGAAGGCCTTGGACTGGACAAGAAATCTTTGGAGTCGATTAACTGAACCGGTCTAGGTCTTGAAATATGATTGAGAATTTAACTGCATCTTTCCTGAAAGGTAGAGGTCAGTCATATGCCATGCATGATATGGACCAAGCGATGA
Organism: Vicia faba; assembly: GCA_948472305.1. Classification (NCBI taxonomy): domain Eukaryota; kingdom Viridiplantae; phylum Streptophyta; class Magnoliopsida; order Fabales; family Fabaceae; genus Vicia; species Vicia faba. Next base: position 1,496,413,949 of record OX451735.1, on the reverse strand, counting down.
TGTTCTCAACATAAATGAGATTTGTAAGATATGATGCGTCTATGCATGCTATAATGATGTATGCGATGTTTATGTATGCTTTCGTCTAGGAAAGTAAATCCTTGACGGGTGCCGGGAAGTCACTCCTGGGATGATATTGAAGAATAAGCTTTTACTCCTGCTGGGGATGATAACTGTAAGAATACCGGTAGGAGAAGATGACTCCGTTGAGGAATAAACTTGGCGAATGGAAGATTCTGCGGGGAGACAAATACTTTAGCGACCATGCTGGGGAGTGATATTCTGTGGGGAGAGAGATACTTTGTTAAATTGTTGATAATAATTTGCTGGGGATATCCTTGTTGTATTGGAAGTGTTAATAGACTTCGCTGGGGATGAGAAAGAATTACGTCGGGGACGCTCTTTCCATGGCTTTTGGATGAGGATAACCCAGTTATATCCTATTAAGGAAATAACTCTTTGAATAAAGCCGGACGACGCGTTCGCGCTCTTGCGAGGATAAGCTTCCAGAATCTACTGGGGATAAGCTTACTGCTTGGGGAGATGACTTCCAACTTTCCTGGGGAACTGGATTGGACTCTCCTGGGGAAGTTTTGAACTGCGGGGGAAGTGATTCCTTTGAATATTTGATATACCGCCGGGGAACAATCTTTAGCCCAAGACTGCCGGGGATGCTTGTTAAGAATATGTATGCTGCTGGGGAATGTTGAGATCTGCTGGAGGATACTCAATTTCCTTAAGATTTGATAACTCTGCTTGGAGAAGAATGCACTGATTGCTGACTTACTCTCTGGGGAATTAAGATGTACTGGTCATGTTCTTTAGCTGAACCTACCTTGGTACCTTGGAGGATAGAACAATTAGATTGCTTAGACAACTCTTTATTGCCCCTGTTTCTAGTGTCACCTGTAATTAATCCTTTGTTTCGTATGCAAATATTTATGAGTTAGCAAATTATTGTCAATGCATATATCACAAATTGAACCTTGGACGTTCTTCGCAAAACAAAACAGAAAAGGAAAAAACAATTTGGCACTTTTAACTGAAAAGTATATTTGTATTGATTTTGAATGGCCTGTGAATATGCGTTTTGTGTACAAGAGGCTGACGTCCTAGTAAGAGAACGCCGCCGAACAAAAGAATTTATACAAGTTTTGTACAGAAGAAAATAAAACAGCTGTGTGAAATGAATGATCCCACTGGGTTTCAACTCTGCTATTGCCTTTATAACTCCGAGCGTCTCATCACTTGATGACCTAAACGAAGATGAAGCTGACTGATCGATGCCGTCTGAACTTGATGTAGATACCGGATTCTGGATGCAAAGTGATCCAATGAGACATAGTATTACGCTTTTAATCCCTAATTTTTGCCTGGACCGCCCTTTCGGGTTTTCAGTCCACCGGGATACCCATTTTTGCCCAAGCCGCCTTTTCAGGTTTTCGACTTGCCGGGTGTACAGATTTTTTCATTTCATCCCTTCATTTTGCCCGAACCCTTTTGGTTCGCCGGGAAGCCCTAATTTTTTCCTAGGCATGTCAGCCTAGCGGGTCCTTTTTTATGCGTAGTATCTTTTTACTATGTCTGCATTGGCGGGGTGAGGAAGGTCGTCACCGTCCATGTTGGTTAAAATCATGGCTCCTCCTGAGAACACATGCTTAACCACAAATGGCCCTTCGTACGTAGGAGTCCATTTTCCCCTTGGATCACTCTGAGGAAGAATGATTCGCTTGATTACCAGATCCCCAACTCGATATTCCTGTGGTCTGACCTTTTTGTTAAATGCCCTGATCATTCGTTTCTGATACGTCTGACCATGGCAGATAGCAGCAAGTCTCTTTTCATCAATAAGGTTGAGTTGATCAAGTCGTGTCTGGATCCAATCATCCTCGTTCAGATTTGCATCCTTCATTATCCGGAGAGAGGGTATTTGCACTTCGATCGGTAAGACTGCCTCCATACCATAAACCAAAGAGAAAGGAGTTGCCCCGGTTGACGTCCTAGCTGAGGTACGGTACCCATGTAGAGCGAACGGTAACATCTCGTGCCAATCTTTATAAGTCACTGTCATCTTCTGCACGATTTTCTTGATATTCTTATTTGCTGCTTCTACGGCCCCATTCATCTTCGGTCTGTAAGGAGAAGAATTGTGGTGCTGTATCTTGAATTGCTCGCAGAGCTCAGCGATCATCTTGTTATTCAGATTGGTACCGTTGTCTGTAATAATTCTCTCAGGGACGCCGTACCGACAGATCAGGTTATGCCGAATGAACCGTGCCACAACAGTCTTGGTTACCGTGGCATAGGATGCTGCTTCGACCCACTTCGTAAAATAATCAATTGCCACTAGGATGAAGCGATGCCCGTTAGATGCCGTAGGTTTGATCTCACCAATCATGTCTATGCCCCACATTGCAAACGGCCAAGGCGCAGTCAGAACATTCAGGGGAACTGGAGGAACGTGCACCTTGTCTGCGTAAATCTGGCACTTATGGCACGTCCTAGAATGTTGGTAACAGTCAGCTTCCATTGTGGACCAGTAATATCCTGCCCGTAGGATTTTCTTAGCCATAGTATGTCCACTGGAATGCGTACCAAAGGTCCCTTCATGTAGCTCTTCCATGATCCTTTCTGCTTCAGTTTTATCCACACAACGCAGTAAGGTTGAATCATGGTTTCGCTTGTACAAGATGCCGTTGCTAAGGAAGAATTTGGCTGCGAACCTTCTCAGGAACTTCTTATCATTGACAGATGCACCTTCAGGGTATTCCTGAGCTTCCAGATATCTCTTCACTTCATGGTACCAAGGCTTCTCAGTCACCAATTCAGTCTCGAGATCGCAACAGTATGCCGGTTCGTCCAGTTTCCAGATGATGATCCGGGGAGCCTCATTATCCCATTTAACTTTGAACATAGAAGCCATTGTAGCTAACGCGTCCGCCAGCTGATTCTCTTCTCTTGGAAAGTGCTCAAAGGTTATCTCTGTGAAGTGGGGGATCAAGGTCAACACACATTCTCTGTAAGGGATAAGATTCGGATGTTTCGTATCCCACTCTCCTTTGATCTGATTGATCACAAGAGCGGAATCTCCGAAGACACTCAGAAACTTAATCCTTAGGTCGATCGCAGCTTGAAGACCCATGATGCACGCCTCATACTCTGCCATGTTGTTGGTACAGTTGAAACATAGTCGGGCAGTGAGCGGAGTATGAGTACCTTGAGGTGATATGATTATGGCGCCGATACCGTTTCCCAAAGCGTTGGAAGCTCCGTCAAAGTGCATAGACCATCGGGATCCTGGTTCAGGTCCTTCATCCGGTCCAGGTACTTCACAATCAGTCACTATCATGATGCTTTCGTCCCGAAACTCGAAGTTCATTGATTGATAGTCATCTACGGCCTGATGTGCCAAGTGGTCTGCCAATACACTTCCCTTGATGGCTTTCTGGGTCGTGTACTGAATGTCGTATTCTGTCAAGATCATTTGCCATCTTGCAATTCTCCCAGACAGAGCAGGCTTTTCAAATATGTACTTTATAGGATCCATCTTTGAGATCAACAAGGTGGTATGAGTCAGCATATACTGTCTCAGCCGGCGAGCAGCCCATACCAAAGCGCAGCAAGTTTTCTCAAGCAGTGAGTATCCGGTCTCACAGTCGGTAAACTTTTTGCTAAGGTAATAAATGGCATGCTCTTTTCGGCCAGACTCGTCATGCTGTCCCAGCACACACCCCATTGAGTTGTCAAGCACTGTTAGATATAGTATCAGAGGTCTCCCTTCAACCGGTGGCATAAGGATAGGTGGTTCTTGGAGATACTCTTTGATTCTGTCAAAAGAAGCCTGACATTCATCGTTCCAACGTACTACCTGATCTTTCTTCAGCAGCTTGAAGATTGGCTCACAGGTAGCAGTTAGGTGTGAGATGAAGCAAGCAATGTAATTCAGGCGTCCTAAAAAGCCTCTGACCTCTTTCTCTGTCCTGGGAACTGGCATCTCTTGAATAGCTTTGACTTTGGCAGGGTCCACTTGAATGCCCTTGTCACTTACCACAAAGCCTAGCAACTTCCCGGATCTTACCCCGAAGGTGCACTTGTTCGGGTTCAACCTTAGCTTGTACAGTTTCAACCGGTCAAACAACTTCTGCAGATGTTCTAGGTGTTCTTCCTCAGTCTGGGACCTTGCGATCATGTCGTTAACATACACTTCTATCTCATGATGGATCATATCATGAAATAAAGCAACCATGGCACGTTGGTAGGTTGCCCCAGCGTTCTTCAACCCGAATGGCATGACCTTGTAGCAGAAGGTACCCCACTGAGTAACAAATGTAGTCTTTTCCATGTCTTCAGGTGCCATCTTAATCTGATTGTAACCTGAGAAGCCATCCATGAAAGAGAATACCTTGTGCTGAGCTGTATTATCAACAAGGACATCAATGTGAGGTAGAGGGAAGTCATCCTTGGGGCTGGCCCTGTTCAGATCCCTGTAGTCGACACACATTCTGACCTTACCGTCCTTCTTAGGTACCGGCACCACATTAGCAACCCACTGAGGGTAAGAAGTCACTGCAAGGAACCCAGCATCAAACTGCTTCATCACCTCGGCTTTAATCTTTTCAGACATCTCTGGACGCATCCGACGGACCTTTTGCTTAACTGGAGGGCAGTCTTCCTTGGTTGGCAAGTGATGGACCACAATATCGGTATCCAACCCGGGCATGTCTTCGTAGGACCAGGCAAAGATCTCCATATAATCATGCAACATCTGATTCAACCGTTGCTTCACGCTGAGCTCTAGGTTGGCACCAATCTTTACTTCTTTCCTGTCTGCCTCAGTACCCAAGTTTATTATTTCCACTGGCTCTTCATGGGGTTGAATTGCCCTCTCTTCCTGAAGCAACAGTCTTGCAAGCTCGCCAGGCACTTCGCAATCATCTTCACCTTCGTCTTCGGCTAAGTTGATCGGATTTTCGAAGTCATAACTGGAAGTAGCAGAGTCGTTACCAGTAAGATCCAGAGTGGATTGAAACCTGTATGAGTGAGTGTGTGTGTAAATACAACTGTTTTGAAATATATGTAAAGGAAAGAAAGACAGAAAAGGAGCACAAGATTTGCAATGCGAGAAAACGTCCAAGATTTTCATTCATGATATATGAAATGACAATTTATATGCCCTCACAAATGAGACCACGGTGCCTCGGGTAAGACACCGGGCCATAGAGTTTATTTATTGTTTATTACAAATAGCAAAATAAAGAAATTCATTACTTAGTAACAAGAGAAACAAATAGATTATCCTTTGCACTCCAATTATTAAGTCTACTGCTGGTTGCCGGGTAGATCCAGCTATCAAACTCAGCTTCATCCACTTCGTCCTCGTCCCCAATAGCATTCACTCCATGAGCAGGCAGGGGAGCTGTCACTACATTAGGCTTCTCAGATGCCTTAAATTGTACTTCCTTGGCGTCAATAAGATCCTGCAGCTTGCTCCTTAATGCCCAGCAGTCATCAGTGGAATGCCCCGGGCTATCTGAATGGTAAGCACAACGAGCATTCGGGTTGTACTTAGGAGATGCAGTATTTGGGAACTTCGGCGCCTCTCTGACAGTCACTAAGTTGGTTGAGAGCAACTGTGGCAAGATTTGGGATAGGGTCATGCTTAACTGGGTGAATTCTCTCCGGGGTCTTTCAGCCCTTTGAGGATTGGTCGGCCGAGGAGCGGCAGCAGGCTTAGCAATCATTACCGCACTGACAGATTGGCGGCGCTCAGGTCTCTCTGATCTCTTGGAACCATACACGGCACTAGCCTCCTTCTTGAAGGGTTTCTTCTCAGCACTAGACGATGCACCCTTCGGGATCTTACCAGACTTTAACCCAGCCTCAATTCTTTCTCCAGTCAGAATCAAATCAGTGAACCCTGCAGACGAATTCCTGATGAGATGGTTGAAAAATGGCCCAGATAGGGTCCCCAAGAACATGTCTACCAACTCCCGATCAGTCAATGGAGGCTGCACCCTGCCAGCCAGGTCTCTCCACTTCTGAGCGTACTCCTTAAAACCTTCACTTGAACCTAACGACATACCCTGGAGTTGGGTACGTGTAGGGGCAAGGTCGGCATTATATTGATACTGCTTATAGAAAGCAGTAGCCAACTCCTCCCAGTTACGAACCTTGGTCCCATCCAGCTGATAGAACCATTCGAGATGAGTCCCTGAAAGACTCTCCTGGAAGAAGTGGATCCACAAATTCTTATCCGCAGAGTACGGTTGGATCTTTCGAACATAGGACCTGAGATGTAGCTTGGGACAAGACGCCCCGTCATACTTAGCAAAAGATGGTGCTTTGAACTTATGAGGAATAATCACACCAGTAGACAAACCCAGATCTCCGAAATCCAGCCCAGGTACCTGTTGTATTTCCATAGCATTCAGCCTATCCTCCAGCTGCTTGTAACGGTCTTCTGCCAGAGGGTACTGCTCTTCATCAAAATCAGTCTCGTTGTCGGAGACTACCGGAGTAGGAACCCTTGCCTCTTGAGGAGTACTCTTGCCAATAGAAGAACCAGCCTCTTCCTGCTGCAGAGTATTGCCAAACCTTCGGCCCGAGTTGAACAGAACAGTCCTTCTCTTCTTCTTCTTCTCCTTCTTCAGGAGCATAGCCTTCAGCTCTTCTTGGCCTTGAGCCAAACCCTTGATTAGTTCCTGAAACTGCGCATTCTGCGCCTGAAGAGCCTTGATGGATGTCTCCGTTGATGAAGAGTCAGGATTCATGATGCTGAAATAAACAGCGAAGAACGGTAAGCAACCTGAAAAGGAGAAAACCTGCTATGCACATGATGAATGGAATGCGTATGATTTATGTTTTCAAAGACAATCGGGAATCAACTTTGTAAACAAAAGGAACACACTTCATTAGATTCAACTTTGAAACTGAAATTATTCAACAGGTTGCCCTTAGGCGTTACATGAAAGGAAATACTGAAAAGGAAAATCAAATTGTGAAAGATCATCCAGAGCTCCTTATTGATCCCATGGTCTCCTCTTCTCAGTACGGATGTAGGCATTCATAGCTCGCTCATTCTCCAACTGCTTTGTCAGCTTCTGGATCTTTGATTCCTGCTCGTTGAACTTTTCCCGGTAAGAATCCCGCTCTTCTCGCAGTTGCGACCAAGATCTCTTCAATGTCTCATAATCAGTAGGTATCTGAGGAGGAAGGACAGTTGGAGGAACCCCATCTTTATCAGGACACTCAAGAATGATAGGTCTGACGGCTTCATATGGCATACCTAATTTCTGAGCACGGATGCGAACCCATTTGTAGTAGGCTTCCATAGGTAAAGAAGTCTTTGGCCCTAACTCCTGTGGGTCAGCTTTATGAACCATGTCCCAAGCCTTGATGAACCTACGACGTAGCTCGTCACTATCCACCTGAAATTCAAAACTGATGTGAGGCACCAACATCTCATGGGGACCTTCTCTTCTTGCTCTTCCAAACTGACGGAGCGCTAGACATGGATTGTAAGAGATTCCTCCTTGGGTACCAATCAGAGGAACATTAGGGTATTCCCCGCATCGATCAATAACAACTATCTCATCCAAACCTCTGCAAGTCCAAATGATGTCTTTGTCGGTGAGAGACATTAACCTATGAGCCCAACCTCTTCCTTCTTGATTCTTTAGTACGAATTTGGGGAGGTGCGAAATAAACCACCTCACCAACAAAGGGATGCAACACCATAGGGTTCCTCGTCTTCGGGTAGTACGAGCATGAAGTTATTGCAAGATGTCACCCAGGAGAGTGGGCACAGGATTCTGAGACATAAAGATCCTTATGGCAGTGACATTGATGAAGTTGTCAGGATTAGGAAACAGGACTAACCCATAGATTAGGAGAGCCAAGATGTCTTCATATGCCCTAAAGTCTAGGTCACTCCAGAAACTGTTAGCTTTACCAATCAGAAACTTGGCCAAGAAACCCTTAACTCCGCTTCTAGTCACCCAGTTGTCCGTTACCTCTTGATGGGTCAAAGGAAGAGCTGCAGCAACATCCTCAAGCCTGAGGGTCTTTTCCCAACCAATAAAGGGAGTCTGATCCAAGATAGGGATACCAAGCAAATCAGAGAACTCTTCCAGGGTAGGGACCAACTGGAAGTCTTGAAAGGTGAAGCACTGGTACAGAGGGTCATAGAACTGGGTCAGAACACTCATCAACTGTTGATCCCGCTTTGCAGTGACTAAACTGAGAAGAGAACCATGCCTCTGAATGAAGGAGGTGGTATTTGGAATTCTGCTAACCAACTCATCAAGCAACTCAGGTGAACGAACAAAGTTGAACCGGATAGTGTTCCTTCGCACAGGAATCATGATGTCCTACAAAACAGAGCAAAGGTGAAACCTTCTTGTCTTTGAAATGGTCAGTCCTTATGCAGGATGCATGCAATGCTCATGATGTTATGATGCTATGATAAAGCACACCACAAATAGATACAAAGGCAAACATGGTAAGGCACACAAGTCACACAAGGCAAGCCCCTAAAGTTTAGGTCAGCATGAGGTCTAAGTACTACCCTCTTTCAGTTCGTTCATTCATACCTGTCCTATCAAAGTAACTGGGTTCTTAGAGGGTCCCAATATCATTGACTACCCTCAATCGGTCATAACTCCAGCATCGCAATCTTTTCTTGCGGCCAGAACCATCACGAGAGTTTAGCCTCAATGGGCGTAGCATACTGCTACTGTTCTAAAGGCCAAGTTGTGTCAATTAAGGTTCTAAGGTTGTTGGTGCTTAATGACTCCTTAGAATACCCATATTCTCCTCGTTGCGACACAAGGGATATCGGTACAGACCAAGGTGCCACACCAACGTAGCCACTGCTTCACCCGTGTCGGTCTACGCCGGACAGGTCCCTCACAGCTTATGCTACCTAAACAGGGTATCCCCAGATCCGGGTTAGGATCTATGTAACTCCCAAGCAACCCACAATTTAAAGCACACAAGAAAAACAATTGAAAACACAGTTATGAACTAGCCCTAAGGTACACCTCACTTTAAGTTTGGTCCCCAGCAGAGTCGCCAGTTCTGTGATCGGTGGATCTGGAACTGACTGTTTAACGCTGGTTCGCGAAATGTCGCGGAAGCAAGAGTCGCCACCGTCTTTTATTTTCTCCAAATGGAAAGGACAAAAGCACAGAAAAATTCCTTAAAGAGATTGCTCTCGGTTCGGGAGGTAGGTTATAGAAAGGGAAGGTATTAGCACCCTTTCTATCCATGGTTATCCATGGGCTCTTAGATACTTGCTCATTTGTGTTTTCAAAAATGGTTTGTTTGCTTTTCAACTGTGGGTTTAAAAAAGTTTCTTTGAAAATTCCAGTTCGACTCTTGTATCGGTCCTCAAGAGTGTTTGAAAATTTGCTTTCGAAAGCTTTTGAAAATGTGTTGGTGTGAAAAGTATTTTTTGATTTGTTTTGAAATTAGAGCAAGTATCTAGAGTCGTCTACCTACCCTAAGGAATTCGTCTGTGTAAATGTCCTTTAAAGTAGTGCCATCCCACCATTGAGAGGTAGGTAGCACCACCGTTGGAGGTGTTCGGGTCAATTCGAGTTCGGGACATGGTGATCACCAGAGCAATGGGAAGACACCTTAGAAGCTACCCTCATGCCAGGTTCCCGGATCATGAGGACTTACTAAGACATCCTCTACTCGACGATCACCTTTCGAGGCAAGGCAACAGTGAGGCGTACCCTAGGGGTGGTGTGTGCGATTTGTGTGTCGTTTTCATTTATTTTTGTCTCTTGTCATGTTATTGGTGATCTAGCGTTCGTTTTTACTTTTGTCCATACATTCTTTCATGCCTTTGATTAACAGTTAAAAAGTGGCGAGAAAAGTAAATTCTAAGCTATTACAAATGGCGCGGGTCCACATCGCCAAAATTAAACCAGGACCCGATTTGACAGAAAAATAAAGAATTAAAGAAAATAAAAGAATTAAAAAGTACGAGCAATTATTTACACGGCCTTGGGAGAGATACATAAATATTTTAACGAAATAAAATAAATATGCGAATTAAAGAAATTAAGACCGAGGGCGTTGGACCCTTTTCGCAGAATTAAATTAAATGGTGACATTAATTAATTAAAAAAAAAGAAAAGGAATTGTTTTTGGTGTTTTTTAGTTTAATGGGAAAAAGAATTAATTAAAACGAAACCTAATTCTAATTGCTTTTAATTTATTAAGAAAAGAAGATTAAAACCTAATATTAACCCTAATTAATTTACATGCAAATTTAATTATAAAAATAAATATTTAATTATTTAATTATTTATGAAAGAAAAATAAAAAGGATAAAAAATCATTAATTAAACCCTATTTCTACATTTTTTAGATTTTTATTATGAAAATATTAAATTAAACCCTAATTTAAAACTAATTAATTTACATGCAAATTTATTTACAAGAAATATTAAAATAAAAAATATTTATTATTTTTTTCTTTTCTGATTTTTTTATGTTTTTTTGGTTTTTTATAAAAAATAATTAATTAAAAAGAACAATAATTAAAAGAAAGAAAGAAAAGAAAACAAAAAAAGAAAGAATGTGAAAATGCAAACCTAGGGGGTTCAGACCCAAATGGGAGGTTTTTTTTTATGGTGATTCAGGCCCATTTAGAGGCCTTGTTGACCTTTCCATGACGCGTGTACACGCGTTGACTAGGGTTTATGGTGTTCTCCAAATCTACGCCTTTGGATTGCTGAAGCTGGACGCGTGGATGGTTGGATTATGAAAGTGTATCATGGACCACAACATTATACCTGCATGCGAATATTAATTGGAAAAAAATATATGGAAAGGGTGGGGACCTGGGATCGAACCCAGGTCCTGAATGTTACCAGCCTTATACCTTGCCAATTGTTCCAGATGCGCGCTTTGTATATTAAAGAACAAACAAATATAATAAAATAAATATGCGTTAGTGCTGATTCTTCGCGCGAAAATTTAAACAGGCCAACCACCGTACTCCACATCATCATCTTCTTCCTTATTGTTTTATTTTCCTGAAAAAACATAAAACATTGGCAACGGTTTTCATGTGTTCTTTTAGGCCATCTATGGAAAAATAGCGAATAGCCCTATGATGCTCATAAATTGAGCGCGAGGGTAGCTTCTTCTTCGTCCAGACATGCTCGATTCAATGGTGTAAGTCACGTGTCCTAATTTTACCCTATTACAAAACCCCTAATTTGAAGCTTGCAAAACCCTAATATTCTCCCATGGCAGATCCTCACACGATGCACAAAAACACAATCAAACCATTGGGTTAGCATTAGAATCAAATAAAGAACATGAATCAAGCATTAAAAATCACAAAGAATGCATGAATTGAGATGCACGACTATGAATTTTTTTCTGTACAGGTGAGATGGTTCTCACGTTTCTGGGCACGAAAGCTTATGGTTTTTGATGTAGAATCTTCCTATGAAGCTTCAGCAAGCTAATGAAACAAAAATCGTGCCTTGAATCGCCCTAGAATTGGGTTTTCAGTTTTGAGTTTCTTTGCAAAAATTTCAAGTTTGTGAATTGGTTTCTAGCGCAGCTCTATGGTCAATGGCATTAGGTTTTGATTCTATACTTATGTAAGAATGAATTAGGTCAACAATTCTGATCAAAATCTCTTGCATTCATGGTTTTTGAAATTTGATTTTCAAAGATCTTTTTCAATCTTTTTCATGTGCTTTTGCTCTCAAATCACATCCAATTGCATTGGTTCTTTCCTTATTTAGCTAGGCACGAAATCTTGATGATATAATGTGCACAAAAAGATTGAAAAACTAGGTTAAGCATTTTTCATGTATTTATTTTAATTTAAATGAATTATTATTAATAAAAATCCAAATAAATAAATAAAAAATGAATAAAAACTTCCCTTTGGGCCAAGTGGTCGTGCACATGCTTTGGATGATGAATTGTGGAAGAAAAATGGGCCCATTAGCAATTTTAGGTCATTTGAATCAATGTTGACTTTTCAAAATATCCAAAAATTTCCCAACTTCCACAAGGCATAACTTGCTCATTTTTTAAGCTTTTCTCATGTTCTTGGACATTTTGGAAAGGTTTTGGAGTCCTCTAACCAATGCCTTTGGTCCCATGTCATTTTGATTTACCAATCTCAAGTTATGTCCTTTGACTTAAAGTCCCTTTTTGTTGACTTTTGAAAATGACCTATAATGTTGAAATTGATAACTTTTTATGAGAGCATTTCTTGGACTTGAAGTATGAAGATGAGTTGTAGGAAATGTCTTTCTCTTCAAAATGAGATTTGGATGGAATTTTTCTGATAATCCATGTGAAAGTTATGCTCTGGTCAATTTACAGTTGACTTTTTCAGCTGTCCAAATAAGGAAACTTTTGCATCTTGATGATTTTTGAGCCAAGCTTTGAGAATCATGATCAAGCATTGATCAAATGATGTTTGTGGCTTCAAAATGATATGTTGACCAAAAATTTGAACTTTTGACTGTCAAATGACCATTTTGCCCCTGCAGTTGACTGTAGTGCAATTAGGGTTTTGACTGTGCAATTTTGTGCTGAAAGTCTTGAAACTTTGTATGAGGATGATTGACTCTATTTGTAGGCATGTGAGACTTGATTGGACCTTTGGAAACTTCATTTCCCTAATCAGAACAAAAACCCTAATTTGACTGTTTAGGAGGCCCTTACACTGTGCAACCCTTGGGGAATTTTGAAGCTTGACTTGGCAATTTCTTGAAGAATATGGGAGGGCAAATTTTGGGGTGCAACAGACTCTTCCATCCAAGTCTCTCCACTTCTGGGCATAGTCCTTAAAGCCTTCACTTTCAGCCATGGACATACTCTGGAGTTGAGTACGAGTAGGAGCAAGGTCGGCGTTGTATTGGTACTTCTTATAAAAAGCAGCAGCCAGATCTTCCCAATTTCATACATTGGCTCTCTCCAGTTGGTAAAACCATTCTAGCTGAGTCTTGACAGACTATCTTAAAAGAATTGAACCCACAAATTTCTATCAACGGTGTGGTGCTGGATCTTTCTGACATAAGAGCGGAGATGGAGTTTTGGGCAGGACACCCCATCATACTTTGCAAAAATTGGGGCCTTGAACTTCTGCGGGATGACCACTCCCGACACCAATCCCAATTCTTCGAAATCCAACCCAGGTATCCTCTGGGCTTCCATAGCACTCAAATGATCTTCCAACTGCTTGTATCTATCCTCAGTGGGAGGATATTGCTCATCATTATAGTCGGTATCATTGTCATAAATTTCAAGACTGGGGTCCTTCTCCCTTGTCTCTTATTCTTGATTATCCTCTTCTTTGGATGAAGAGGTCAGATCGACTTGTTGCTTCAACGGCCCTCTAAACCTTCTGCTCATATTTAGAATACCGACAACCTTCTTTTTTTTTCTTTTTCTCTTTCAGGATGAGGGCTTTCAGATCCTCCTGCCCTTTTGCCAGATTTATGAACATCTGCTGGAACTGGGCGTTTTGTGCCTGAAGATCCTTGATGCTTTGTTCGGAAGACATTTCTGCTGAAATAAACAGTGAAGAAGATGAGAAACCTGTAATGGTACCTTTACATGCAATGCTATGAATGGGATGCGTATGCAATTATTTCAAAGACTTTGGGAAATTTAAATTTGCGAACCAAAATGAAGCAAAGATTTTATTAGTAGAATTCAAAGTTCAATCGCCTTTTTAGGCGTTACAATTAAAAAAAATTCTAAAAACTAGAAAAAAAAATTACCATGGATGCTCCCTCTTCATGCCGAGATAGAAATTAAGTCCTTTTTCCTCATGGAGCTGCTTTGTGAGCTTTAAAACCTTCCCCTCCTGAACATAGAAATGATCCCTGTAAGTATCCCGCACTTTCTTCAACTGAATCCAAGACCTCTATAATTCTCCAAGGTCAGTGGTCATATCAGGATAGAGAACCGTGTAAGGAATACCCCCTTCAGTAGTGGGTTCCACAATCACTGGTAAAACGGCCATATAGGGCATCATAAGTTTCTGGGCGCGAGGTCGTACCCATTGGAGATAAGGTTCCAAAGGAATGGAAGCCTTTGGCCCCAAAGCCTTGGCGCCAGATCTGTTACCATGATCCAAGCTCGTATGAACCTCTGGCGATACCCTTGAACATCATCCTCATAGTTAAATACAATGACCTCGATAAGTAACTCATGGGGACCATCCCTTCGAGCGTAACCAAATTGTCACAGAGCTAAACAAGGATTGTCGGTTATGCCCCTCTGATGCCAAGTAATGGGACATTAGGGTACTCCCTACATCGGTTAATAATAGCAGTGTTTTTCATAGCTCAGGAACACCAGAGAATATCCGTGTGAGCGAGTGACATTATCCTTTGTGACCAACCCAAACCTTCTTAATTATTTAGTACAGACTTAGGGAGGTGAGAAATAAACCACCTCGATAGCAATGGCATGCAGCACATAAGAACCCCTCTTCTCATCATGGTACGAGTATGGAGAGCGTGCAAAATATCTCCAAGCAAGGTAGGAACGGTTTGCGAGAGAGGAAGATTCTTGATAGCATTCACATCTATGAATAAGTCTGGATTAGGGAATAGTACTAACCCATAGATTAGAAGGGCCAAGACCTCCTCAAAAGCCTGAAAATCCATATCATCCCAAAACAGCTGGGCCTTGTCTATCAGGAACTTGGCTAGAAAACCCTTGACTCCTCTTCTTGTTTCCCAATTGGATACCACGTTGACCCGTGTCAGATGCAAGGCTGAGGCAATGACTTCTGGCTTAGGAACTTCTTCCCGACCTATGAAAGGCATCTGTTCAAGAATGGGTATATCCAATAACTGAGAGAACTTTTCCATGGTAGGCACCAACTGATAGTCTAGAAAGGTGAAGTAGTGGTGCTCGTGGTCAAAGAACTGAAAGAGTACACTCATCATCTTTTCATCAAAGTTTGAAGTAACCAGGTTGAGAAGTCGACCATGTCTCTTAGTGAACGCAGAAGTTTCAGAGACCTTTGATACTAACTCCTTGAGTTGGGAAGGTATTTTCATAAAGCTGATTCGATTAGTGTTTCTACGAGCGGAAACCATGATCTGCAAAACAAAACAAAGATAAATTTTGTTGGTCCTTGAAATGGTTAGTGCAATAAGAATGGATTCTATGTTATGATGCATGATGTCATGTTCAAACAAGATAAATCACATATAAGCAAAACACACAATAGACCTTAGGTTCAAAGGCTTGCATGAGGTTAAAGGTAAGTACCCTCTTGAAGTTTAGTTGGTTTCAAACCTGTCTTAGAAAAGTAATCGGGTTCTAAAGATTCTCAATATCACTGATCATCCTTTATCGAGCATTGTTTCAGCTCAACCAATCTTTTCTTTCGGTCGAAATATCCCGAAAGTCTGATCTCAATGAGTGTAGCATCGAGTATCAACCAATCCTCAACTTTATATCGAGGCCGACTATCTCACTACTTTCTAATGGCCAAGTTTGTTCAACTAAGGTTCTAAGGTCCGTTAGTGCTTCACAACACCACGCGGTGGCCCCGTATTCTCCTCGTTTCCATACGAAGGATACTGGTACCAACCAAAGTGTCACACCAACACAACCACCACTTAAACCATATCGGTCTATGCCGTACAATCTCCACGATCTATTGCTGTTTACCTAAAAAGTGTCCCTATATTCGGGTGTAGGATCTTTAATAATACCCAAACAAAACCCTTGAATTTAAATCAGGCAAGGCAAAACAAGAAAGCAATTTTAAAATGACCTAGATCCTAAGGTAACCCCTCTTTATGTTCCCCAACAGAGTCGCCAGTTCTGTGATATGGTGGCATAACCGACTGTTATACTGGTTTGCATTTTGTATTCGCAAATGTTGCGCTAAGTAAGAGTCGCCACCGACTTTTATTTCATACAACAAAGGAAAAGGAAAAAGAACAGAAAAAACTTTTTTCGAGATGTTTCTGAGTACGAGGGATAGATTATATAAAGGGAAGGTGTTAGCACCCTTTCTATCCGTGGTTTTCCACGGGCTCTTAGGTACTTGCTCATTTTTAAATTACTTGTGTGTGCTTGTTTTGAAAAGGTTTTACTTCGTGATGACTCTTGTATCAGTCCTCAAGAGTGTGACGAAGCTTGTTCTGAAAATTATTTTGAAAAGTGTTTGTGTACAAGGTTTTGTTTGAGCAAGTACCTAGGAACTAATCTACCTACTCGAAGAAAGTCTATTCGTTTTCCTTTAGACGGCGCTATCCCATTATTAAGGAATTGATAGCACCATCGTTGGATTTTAAAGGGACGTTTGAAGGGACGAAATGGTCTCTGAAGGCAACAAGTAGAGATACCTTAGCATTTAGAAGGGACTATCGTCATAACATAAATTCGTAGGCAACTCGAGGGACAAGTAGGGACTATGATCTTTATGACGACTTTGAATCGTGGGTCATTGCTAAGGTATCCCTATATTCGAGGGATACGACCATTATTTTCGAGGCAACCGAGTGGAGTAAACCCTAGGAGTGAACATGTGCAACAATGTGTTTTTTTTCCAGTTAATTATATTTGCATAATTAGGGTTTTCTACTGTTTTAATTTCAGTTTGTCTTTCCATACAATCCTATACATACATCTAGGAAGTTTATAACTTGCGGGAATTAAAATGCGAGAAATTAAAGTCCTAACTATTACATGGCTTTTGGAAGATACATAATTATTTTGAGTGAAAATAAAATGCGGAATTTAAAAGAAAACCTAATTACTATTACAAACTCGACGTAGTTACAAATAATAATAAAAAGAAAATTAAAAACACACGGTAAATTAAATGCGAGAAAAGATTAGCCGACCTAGAAATCTAAATTGCGAAAATATTTATTTTAAGGAAAAATTAGGTTAAGTATAAAATTAAACCCTAAATCTAATTATTTTAATTATAATAATAAAAAAAACGTTAATTACCCTAATTCAATTAAACTAATTAATTAACAAAATATTTTTTATGAAAAAGATTTTTGATGTTTTTTGGTGATTTTTGATTAAATAAAAAAATGATTTTTGGTGTTATTTAAGAAAAAAACATAATTAATAAACAAAAGAAAAATAATTAAAAAAAAGAGAAGGAATTGGGCCTGTTGCTGGAAGAGAGGAGGGGGTGTGCTGCCAAATTGCTGGTTGGGCCCAAAGTTGGCCCAAACTAACGCCTGATCCAATAGAACTAGCTTCTGAAGGTTCACGGTGGACTAGCGTATACTGTGCATTGGATCTGTGATGGAGATTAATCAAAGGGACGAGATCTGAGAGTGTGTGGTGGCCTTCAGAATATGATGCGCATTGGATTTGGAAATATTATTTTAGAAAAATGCAAAAGTTCTGGACCTGGGATCGAACCCAGGTCCTCCTTCTCACATGCCTTCTTCCCTTGCCATCTGCGCTAGTTGGTTAGTCATGTATTCAATTAAATAAAATAAATATAATGCAAACATAGTGCTTGGCCTAAGAAAATGCACGAATTTCAAATGGACCAGTGGGACGCTGCCACGCCTTCATCTTCTTCCCAGAAGTGTCGTTTTTGATTTTAGGCTTTTACCTACGGATGGATTCGTCACTATAAGCTATAGTGACGATTCTTGTGCGTGGCTACAAACCTGCAATAATTGAAAACGTAACACAAGCTAGATAAACATAAACCAGAGGTTTAGGATGGTCAAGAATCATGCCCTGGATTCAATGGTGCCCATGATTTGATCTAATTTCGCCTATACAGGGAAACCCCAAAATGAAGCATGGAAACCCTAACAATGGCTATCTTCTTTCCCTGCACTCAAAACTTAATTAAAGTATTCAGAAAGCATCAATTACTCATGGCAAACCAAAATACATGATTAAATTACATGAACAAAGCCTATATGCATGTAATCGAAATAAAAAAGTGTCAAAGCGTGATGTGTATGGAGTGTGGTTCTTGATGCTTCAGAGCCTGGCAAGGATTGGAAAAGCTTCCAGCGACGTCCAAGAATGGATTGCAACCCTTAAACCTCCTTGAGAGTGTCTGTGATCCAGATTTCCAATTGAGATTTCTTGATCAAAAATACAAGTTGCTCTGGCCGTTTTCCACGATTTTTCTGCCTCCTTGTGCCTTACATTTGTTTTGTATATATACTAGACTGTATTAGGTTAACACAAAACATGCATATCTTTTCCAATTATCAAGATTTGATTTGATTCCATCTTTGCATTATTTCTTTCTATATCAAGCCAAATCATACCATTTTCATCCCAATCACCCTTGGCACGATTTGATTTGGTTTGACAACATATTTGCATTATAATTCCATTCAAAATCAGATCAAAAACAAATCTTCCATATTTTATATCATTTATTTGATTTAATTTGACTTTTAAATGATAAAAATCAAAATAAATTAAATAAATAAAAGTCAATAATATGTGGTAGAGTGTTTGGGTCGTGGACATTGTTAGAGGCATAATGCAAGCATAAAAAGTTAGGCCCATTTGGCAAAAAATGCAATTTTGGGCATTTTTGACTTTTGGCAATTTTCCAAAAATGGTCAACTTTAGCAATGCATAACTCTTCCAATTTTGACCCTAAAGAGGTGTTCTTGGAATTTTTAGAAAGCTTAGGATGTCCCCTAAACAACCATTTTGGTCTAATCTCAATTGGGTCTTTCATGTTCATGTAAGATGCTTTGACCTAAAATGTGTTTTTGTTGACTTTTCAAAAGGACCTATAATGTTGAAATTCATATCTTGTTATGGGTGCATTTCTTGAACTTGAGGGCTGAAGATGAGTTGTAGAAAACTGGATTCCCTTTAAAATGAGCCTTGGATGAGAAATTTTTGATAAAGTATGAGAAAGTAATGCTTGGTCAAAGTTTGGTTGACTTTTCCTGAGAAACCCTAAATTAGCAACTTTCGAGTTTTGATGAATTGAGGAACATTTCCCGAGGAATCATGATCAACCCTTGATCAAATGATGAATATCACTTCAAAATGTTGATGTTTGACCAAAAATCTTGAAGTTTGACTATATGTGGGCCACAGTTGACTTCTGACCTAATACAGTCGATTCTGAAGCATCTGAGCAGTTGACTGAGCAAACTTCTTGTGTAAGTCTTGAAATTTGAAATGGAGGGTATTAAGAATATATTAGGACCATGGAGAGCATATTAGGTCTTTGGAGTTCAACCATCTTGATGAAAATGGAAACCCTAATTGGAGGTACATTTTTTTAAGAGGGAGTTTGTCTGGTCAACTCTTGAGCATCCTTGAGCAAGTTGAGTATCTCAATGAACATATATTGAGTAAAGTGAGAGGGAAAATTTTGGGGTACAAAAATGTCATTTTTATTTATCTCACTTGAGCTTTTTCTTTTCTCTTCAAAGACACATTATAATCAACATGAACCATAAAAACCTTTAAAATACTTGGACTATTTGGTTACTATCCTTGGCATTATGGAGTATTGGACTTCTTGGACTTAGGAATAGAAACCTTGGCATATATTGGAGACCTTGTGACCTTATTTGATATTTTGTCTGGATTTCTTGAGGTTTACCTTAAGACATTATGTTGTTTGTTTTGTGTGCAGGTTATTGTGATTACATACTTTATGTGTAATCTGGAATTCACCCGTATACAGCCGTTACTCTGCCCAATTTTTGTGAAGACTTAATACACTTGAAGTTTGGTTCTCAAAAGAGGTCTAGTATCTTTGCTTGCTTGGTGTCAATTGAAAGAATGAGAATTCTATCTTGACTCATAATGTCAAGTATTAGCTTCTTGTTGGTTAGATGGTTATTATCCCTAGCTTTTACCTTATGCTTTAGGATAGTCCCATCTTCTTTAATTTCAAAATCTTCTCCCTCATTTTGAAAAAATATTCTTGTTTTTTTTTAAAACTTGAACCACTTTCATAATAAATTTGGACTTAGGTCCATGCATTTTGAAAACATCTTTCACAAATAAACCTCAATCAACATTAATAATACCTTGACATTTTTTGTGAGAAGACTAAAAATCAATCAATCTCATTCAAACCATTTTGCCATCTTGACTTTCATCTTAAACTTTTCTCAAAAGATTCGACTCTTGTCAATCCTTGTAGTGATGCAAACAACTATACTTCTAAGATATGTAGTGAAGTGAGATATTTTCCACTTGGGTGTTGAGTGAGGCATTGTTGATTTTAAAATCCAAGCCATATCCTCCACTTTGATATGATGCAAATTCTCCTTTCTCATGATCGTGGGTAGTAAGTATGTTTTCCACACGGACAATGATGACGATGTCTTATCTCCTAAAATTAACCAACACACTTGTGTTTTAAAAAATCTTTAAAAGAGGAACTACGTGTACCCTGATCCCCTATTGCACGAAAAGGTGGTACGTAGGCACCAAAGGTTCGCAACTGCGGCGGGTGCAAAAACCATAAAAATATATTTCTTTTCTCACCTCCACCATCCATTTTTATACAACATTTTATAGCCAAAATATACAAATTTTACAAAGAGGTTCCCGCGGAGTACCGTAGATGTTTAGGGTGCTAATACCTTCCCTTTGCATAACCAACCCCCTTACCTTGAATCTTTCACCCTCTTTTTGGGTTACTCTCTCTTTTCCCATTCCTTTGGAAACAATAAAGCGCGGTGGCGATTTTTATTTTGATCTGTGTAAGTCTAGTCAATCCAATGGCTTAGTCTTAAACATTTCTACCACTACAAGGTGGCTCTAGCGACTTCACTAGGGATCACCTTATGAAAGGGACTTTGTGGGGATTTGTCACTGTCCATAGTAGTAAGTGTGGTAGTACTGCCAGAAAATGTTTGCTTGGTCGTACGTTACCCTTTACTAGAATTCATGTTCAATGCCCTAAGGGATTCTGATGGAGACCTGCCCCTGGCTATTCAGGACTTTATGAGAGATTTCTTGGAATCTTGACTTCACTGCCACTGATGAGTTGGACAATAACCTGTCCTGCCCCTTGATTATGGGAGATTTTTCATTGGAAGTGTGTTCCCATTTGAAGTGATTCTGTTTCTTGAGAGAAATTCCATTCATTGGATATTCACCGCGCGATTTTCTCAGTTTTCGACCAATTGGCCATATGCAAACAGCGGTATGCAAACAATGCAAAGTTTATGTTTGCCTTGAAATTTTTTAAAATGCATTTTTAGAAAATAAAAGAATTTTGTAAGAATATGAATTCAACTCAAAATTTACAGTAAGCCTTACAAAAATCAGGATACCTTTTATAACAATATGCTTTCGAACTAAACTATGCTTCAATAAGGACTTTTAAAGGGTTGTGTTGTACTTCAAATTTTCCCTCTCATGTTTTCCAAGATTTTTCTTATATGGGTGGTCACAAGCATTTGATTAAAGAAAAAAAATAATTTTTTTGAAGATAAACAAGGAGTCTTCGATTGGAATCTTAACAAGGTATTTTGATTGGCATGAACAAGGTGTCTTTCGATTGATATTTTGACAGGTTTCAATTGAGCTCCTAACCTCCTCCAAGCTTGCCTCAAATTTACAAGCTTCGATTGAAGCCTTGGTCTTTTTCTTGTTTGCTACATACCAGCTTCAACTGGGCACATGTTTCCTTTGAAACAGCCTCGTTCGATCCAAAGGGGAAGGGCCTCTTGTTAGTGCTCCTTTGATTGCACCATTGGCTTTGCATGCTGACTTGATTCACAAATGCAATGGCTACCTGCATGCAAGCTGGATTCCTGCTTCGATTGAGCATTTAATGTCTTTGGAACAAGCTTGATTCCTGATTTGACTAGGCAAATTATCCCTTTGTACGTGCCTTCAGCGCACAAAGCAAGAACTTCTTCAAACTGGCCTTCGATTCACAAAGCTCCCACTGGGCAAAAGGCCCCTCAGCATGTCACCAATGCACGTATGCCTCTTCATGCTTGCCTTGGTTTCACAAGGCAAAGACACATCAACATGCATTCAACTCACAAGGAAAAATTCCTCTCTCACTGGTCTTCGATTCACAAGGCAAAGACCCCTCTTCAGCTTGCCTTCAACATGCAAGGCCAAGACTCCTTCAGGTTTGCCTTCGATCCACCAGGAAAAAAGTTTCCTTCGACCCACAAGGTAATGGCTACCTTTGTGCCAACTTTTCATAGGCAATGACCTCCTTTATGCCTGCCTTGACTTACTTCATGCTAGCATCCACAAGGCATAGACTGCCTTTGTGTTAGCTTCGACTGGGCGCTGGCCCCCCTTTGAAACAATTGTACACACTTCAAAACGCATGATAGCCCATTTGAAGGACACACCAAAGGCCCATACGAAGGGTACACAAAAGGACCATCTAAAGACCCATTCTAAGGAAGTAATACTAGAGCCAGTCAAAGGGTACACAAGAGGTACATTTGAAGAAGCATGCATGAGGCTCATTCGAAGGCTACACAAGAGGTCCAGTCGAAAGAGGCAACTTGAGGCCAGTCAAATAGGAACACTATAGGGAATTCGAAGGAGCCAAAATGACCAGGTTCATTTAAATTCAAAAAGAGACAAGTTTCCTTGACTTTTGCAACGTTACAAAACATCATTCATGGCTTTGAAAACACTTGTTTATGGCTGTTTAAATCTTTGTTCTCTTGTCCCCTTTGTTCCCTCTATATAAAGAAAATACTAGCAAGCTCCAATGGAGGATGGACACAACCGGAGAGAGAGAGAGAGAGAGAGAGAGAGAGAGTCATACAAAATTGCAAATACATTCTTGGAGTTCTCCTGAAGCTGTTCCAATCATCACCAGCCCCTAAGCAAGTGTGCACCCAGAAGTGCCAAATCGAAGGTACCCACACCTGAAGACACATATTCATCCATCAACCATTGGTAAGAATTGGTAAAAAGATCAAAATTTACATTTGCATGACACATCAACACTTATAGTTTCATTCGATTTGTTATTCAAGACTAAAGACATGGGTTCGACCACAAGTCTGCATTTGTTTTTCCCCTAACACTTGTTGCATATCCAGCATAAATAAGGCCAATGCACACAAAATCGAAGGACCTGGGCTGGGCCCCAGGTCATGCTTTTCGTTTTGCTAAAATATCTTTGCAGATACAGTGTCCTTGCAAGCGATCCATCAGGCAGTTTTGACAATGTCCTTTAGGTCGAAGGCTATATCCCTCGCTGGATCGAAGGGTAACACCTTTCTTTAGATCGAAGAGCAACTATTTTCATTAGATTGAAGGACAACCAACCTCTCGTAGATCGAAAGGAAGCATTTCCTTCCATTGAAACATGCCATTCTCCCCTGGATCAAAAAACACCATCATTCTTCCCTGAATTGAAAGACCATGATTCTCCCTGGATCGAAGGAGCCCCCCCCCCCCCCTTTATATATTTTTTATATTATTTCTTTATTGATTTTATCATTTGAATTAACTTTAAATCAAAAAATCATAAAAAACATCAGGCTAGTATTTTTCTAATTAAATTAATTTTGTAAATAAATAAATTAATTATTTTAACCTTTTCTTGAAATTAAAATTAAATAGACTTAGGCTTTATTTTCTTTTATACATAAAAAAAAAACAAAAAGATTTCCTTTTACCTTAGAATTTTTAGATGTTCTTCTTAATTCGTTTGCACGTTTATTTACTTTTGCATTTTGTCATCTTATTGTAACTGCTTCCCAGTTTGTAATAGTAACTAGGATTTTACTTTTCACATTTCTATAATGTACCTCTCACAAAGCCATGTAATAACGTCGATTTTATTTTTGCACTTTAAATTCCTGTATATATATTAGCTGTTAGTAATTAGGCTTGTATGGAAAGACTAATAATCAAATGCTAGCAACTTAACACAAAGACAAAAATAACTGAACATAACACACTTGCACATATACACCTCTAGGGTACCTCACTTTGGTTTCCTTCAGAAATAAAACAGTAATGAGGCAGGAACGCTTTAGCAAAGACCCTTAAATCAAAAGATTATAGTCCCTCGTTGACCCTACAGTTGCCTTTCAGTAAATGATCTAGTCCCTAAACAAAATTGCTAAAGCGTCTCCACAAGTTGCCTTCGCGACTGCAACATCCCTTCGATGTCCCTTATACATCCAACGACAAGGCGACCTACTCACTAATAGTAGGATAGCATTGTCTAAAGGATATGAGGAAAAGAATGAACTTTTCGAGTATAAAAGTATATAACTGTTAGAAGTTTGCTCAAAATACATTTTGTACTTACACAAATACTACTTTTCAAAAACAATTTTCAAAACATTTGATTTGTTAACACTCTTGAGGACTGATACAAGAGTTAAATGCAAAGAAAATCGCCGCACTAAGGCATTTCAAAACATTTTTCAAATACATAAAACACAAAGGTATTTCAAAATGAGTAATCCTCTAAGAGCTCGTAGATAACTATGGATGGAAACAGTGCTAACACCTCCCCTTTCCATAATCTACCCCCTTACTCAGAATAATATCGAAAAGGTCATTTTCTGTTCTTTTCACCCTTTCCTTAATTTGGATAAGAGAAAAGTCAGTGGCAACTCTTGCTTATCGCAACATTTGCAAACACAAACGCAAAACCAGTATTAAACAGTCGGTTCTGCCACCGTATCACAAAACTGGAGACTCTGCTGGGGATAAATAAAAAGTGGGGGTTACCTTAGAGTTAGTTCATTATTAAACTGCCTTTTTGTGCTTTGTATGCTTTATCCTTGTAGGGTTGTTTGGGTTGTTACTATAGATCCTACACCCAGATCTGGGGCACCTTTTAGGTAAGTAGCAAGAGATAGTGGAAACTGTGCGGGGTATACCGACACGGTCAAAGTGATAGCTATGTTAGTGTGACACTTTGGTTGGTACCGGTATCCTTTATGTTGAATTGAGGAGAATACGGGGCCGCAACATGGTGTCGTGAAGCATTAACGAACCTTAGAACCTTAGTTGAACAAACTTGGCCATTAGGAAGTAGTGAGATAGCCAGCCTCGGTGTAAAGTTAGGGATTGGTTGATACTCGATGCTACACTCATTAAGATTTGAATCCCGAGTTTTGTTTGGGGGAAAGTCAGTTGCCAATCGGAATGAAACTTGTGGGAAAAATCAGTAATATTGAGATCCCTTAGAACTCGGCTACTATTACTAAGACAGGTTGAGCCAACTAAACTTCAAGAGGGTACTTACCTATAAACCCCATGCAAGCCTAAACCTAAGGCTGCTTGTGTGACTTGTTTGCTTTCAACTTGAACTACTAGCAGGGTTTTATTATCTAACAACATGATTTCCTTGCAGGATTTGTTTACAGCCATTATCCAATAAATTGGTTTTCCTAAAAGACATACTTGTCTTCACCACCCTACATGTTGCTTGATGCATAACATACACATCGTAACATCATACCATAGCATTTACTTAACCATTTCAAGGATCTCAAGGGCCTGTGGTGCAGGTTATGATGAACCAGATATCTAGCAAGGGAATTTATTTTTCCTTTAGCCAATACCGTCAAAAAGGACCATAACACAACAACTTGAGTTAGGGGCTATGGCCCACGTGATATGGTGAGCTTGACTCTCGTAGAAGGACCTTCAACGATACGAAGTTCTTAAATCAAAGCTGCAAAATTCAACTTCTGACATTTTCTTGTTTAACCCGCGAGACCCTTGAAAAGATTTGCATATCATACATGTCATTGCATAATAGGTATTCTCTAGACAGGTTTCTTATCTTTTCGTTGTTTATTTCAGCAAAAAGAAATGGCTCTTGAACAAACAGTTAAGGAGCTTCAGGCACAAAATGCTCAATTCCAAGAAATGTTCCTGAATCTGGATAAGGGAAAAGAAGATATGAAGGCTCTTGTTCTCAAAGACCATAAGAAAAAGGCAAAGAAACCAGTTCGTGTTTTGAGTGTGGGAAGAAGAAGACCAGTCAAAAGAGCTCTAGGTATTTCATCTCCATTAAATGAGGGGGAAAATCATGAAGAAGATGACAACCCGGGGACTGATGAAGATGAAACTGATTATTCTGAGGAGCAATATCCTCCTGCCAATGATAAATACAAATAGCTAGAGGATCGTCTCAATTCTATGGAGATTCAGTAAATACCCGGCTTGGACTTTGAAGAATTAGGGCTGGTTTTAGGCGTGATCATCCCACCAAAATTCAAGATTCCCACATTTTCCAAATATGACGGGGTTTCTTGTCATAAACTTAACTTGAGGTCATATGTTAGAAAGATCCAGCCTCACACTACTGACCAAAAGCTATGGGTCCATTTCATCCAAGAAAGTTTGGTCGGCACTCAACTGGAATGGTTCTATCAGTTAGAAGGAACTGACATCCATACCTGGGAATACTTGGATGCTGCTTTCTACAAGCAGTACTAATACAATGCTGACTTGGAACCAACTCGAGTGCAATTGCAGAATATGTCCATGGGATCGAGAGAAGGGTTCAAAGATTATGCCCAGAAATGGAGAGACCTTGCGGGAAGAGTCCAGCCTCCTTTGTCTGATAGGGAGCTGGTGGACATGTTCTTGGGCACTTTGCCAGGTCCATTCTTCAACCATCTGATTGGAAGTTCTTCGGATGGGTTCACCGAGCTGATACTAACAGGTGAAAGAGTAGAAGCCAATATCAAGAATGGGAAAATTCTGATGGCTGCATCTTCTAATGCTGAGAAGAAGCCATTTGGTGGCAAGAAGGAGGCCAATGATGTGTATGGCCAGAAGGGTTGTTATAAGATAGACTACAACCAATTAGTGGGAGGAGTGTTAATATCTAATCTTACGCCCATGAAATGATATCAACAGGGGAATCAGCATAAGGAGGCCGCACCTAAAAGATAATTCACCAAGATCAACATGTCACTAGCGCAAGCGTTACAACACATGTTGAAGGCAGGGATGATTACGTTGAAGGCTCCTCTACAGAATCCCAACACTTCTGCTCCCAGTTACCACCCCAACAAAAGGTGTGCATATCATTCTGATAGTCCTGGATATGATACGAATGGCTGTTGGGCTCTGAAGAACAAAATTCAGGATATGATTAACGCCGAGGAGATTGAATTCGACCCTCCAGAGACTCACAAAGTGATCACTGCTCCTAGGCCAAATTGTTGAGAGAATCTAATTCATTTGTGATTTTTTAGTTGTGTTTTTCTTTGCTTATTCAAACAATTACTGTAATGTCAAACTTTGGTTTTCCCATTAATGCATTGCATATGTTGGTCTTAAATTATTCCATTTTCATTATATTTAAACTGCTTTCTTACTTCCTCTTCGTGATATTCAACTCTCGATCAAATGCTCTAAGCCTTTAGAGGGAGGATGATGAAAATGATACCATAATCTCTACAATATGCTTTTGAACAGACCTTGCTGATAATGTACAACCGTTGTTTCAAATCCTAAACAGTGGAGTTATAAGGAAGATAATCCCTAGTCAACCCCTTTGAGCCAAAAAAGTATGAGTTTTTATTTTCACACGAATTAAAACCCTTAATCATAACCTGGGGCAGGGTAGCTTTCTCAGTTAATTCAGAAGTGCATTCAGTTGCAAGCTCATCCTTAATACACGACAAATAGTGTAGAAGATACCTTCCAAAAGATGGTGATAGTTCCACATAATCATTAAAGCCGACAGTCATTATCTCTGAAAAGAAAAGCCCGCTAAGTCAAAACTTATGAAGGAGACTTAAGAAAAAAAAGCCGGGGCATCCCACTGACTGTAATCACAAAGGAAACAATTCAGGCAAAAGTAGGGATAACAAAATCAAAAAAAGAGGTCGCTACAAATCCTCAACAAAAAAAAGGTTACAAAAATGACTGCCTTCTCAAAATAAACATTCAATTTATGAACCATCACCAAGTATCATAGCGAAGATTCCAGACTCAATTGGAATCTAAAACGCATAATTAAGTGAGCATAGGACTAAAGAACATCACGAAGAACGGGTTGGGTACAAATCAATTTTAAGCTTTTATCCTTTGTTTCTTAAACCGTGAACCTGACCACATTATAACCCTTAAAAGTCCTAGCTGAAGCATGGTTTTTTTTTTTGAAAACTTACTGTTACAAAAGGTATCCTGACTCCTGTAGTATTCACTATTAAATCCTGAGTTGATATCACACTTTTACAAAATTTGTTTATCTTACTAAAAAAATGAATTTTCAAACTTCAAGACAGACATAAGCTTTGCATTCTTAAAATACCATTGTTTGCATATGACTATTTGTTCAACAACAGAGAAATTCACACGACGAATATGAAATGAACGAAGATCCTCTCAATGGACAGAATCACCTCAGATGGAAAGACATTCCAATAACATGCCTTTCATAATCAAGGGGAATATTATGGTGTCCAGCTGATATGGGGAAGTCAAATCAAGGTTCAAGGAATCACTCAAAAATGCCAAATAACCAGGAGCAAATCTCCATCTGAATCACTTGGCCCATTGGACATGAATTCCAGCAACGAATAATGTACGATCAAGCAAACACCTTCTGGCAAGTGTGACAACACTTACTACTATGGACAATGACAATTCTCCGTACCCGTTGAACATGGACATATTTGGAAAATACTATGCATGAACAAACACCCACTAGGTTGACTGGCCTAGGAAAAAATAAGGGCATCCCGGTGAACCAAAAGGGTTCGAGCAAAATTAGGGATATACATTAAAAAAATATGTACACCCGGCAAGTCGAAAACCCGAAAAAGGCGGCTTGGGAAAAAAGGTATCCTGGTGGGATGAAAACCCGAAAGAGCAGTCCAGGAAAAATTTAGGGATTAAAGCGTACGACTATATCCTATCATCTTGTCATTTATCTATCAGTAGAATACTCCCTGATCAACGTCTACTCAAAACCCCAAGAGGCGGGACAACATTCAAACCATCTACAAAATCTCCGCATATATCTTCTCCAGCAGGTACAGAGGCAGGGGCATCCTACTAAAAGTCTCTGCCATATCCTCAGCTTACAACCAAGTGATGTCAAGCGTTCTTGTATCCACGGCAGAGCAAGAATATCCAATCATTGCTCTGACATCTTAAAGGATTCCCTAGCCTGTTTCACAAGTATGTTATTTTCCCCAACGAATTTCTTCCCAGCAAAATGAAAAATCCTAGTGGAAACATTCTAAAGCAGATTCTCTCCTAGAAATAGTGCAGATACGATCCAGAGACAAATGTCATTCTGAAACTTATTCCAGACTCTCATCTAGAAACAGTTCAGGTACGATCCAGATACGGATGTCATCATGACACCTACTCCAAATTCTCTCCTAGAAACAATGCAGATACGATCCAGAGATGAATGTCATTCTGACACTTATTCCAGACTATCATCCAGAAACGGTTCAGTTACGATCCAGAGACAGATGTCATTCTGACACTTATTCTATATTCTTCTAGAAACGGTTCAGATACGACCCAAATACGGGTGTCATTCTGATACTTATTCAATACATCTCCAATTACCGCTCTAACAAAGATCCTCCAGTGAAGTCGCCAAGCTTCTCAGGATTCCCCAATAGGATTTCAACAAAATCCCCCAATAAGTTTATGGAGTTCACCTTCCACAACAAATTTTTATAAATCTCAAGTAGTTTATAAAGCCTTATCCCCAGTAGAGTTTACTTCTCTAGCTACGGGAGTTCATCCCCCAGCGGAGTTTATTTCTCCAAATTGGTGAAATCTTCCAACAGGACTCTTCCCCTCGGCAAAATCATTCTCAAACAGAAGTCGAAGATCCTCGACAGAGAAAGGGAATCACCAACAAAACTATCTCCATTCATTATCCCTAGCGGAAATTGAAGAATCACTTTCTTCACTCACCAACAGCAGTCCGGGATTCAGCTTCCCGCTACTCTTCAGCAGCTGTTAGTGATTTATTTTCCCAGACAAAGATATTGTGCAACAGCATTACATGTTCATACATCTTGGCATGTGCATACAAATACATATATCATTATCTCATTTATCTTGGGAGAAGCATGCAATTCATACATCATGACATCGCATGAAACTGATTTTACCTTTTCAGGTTAAATTAGCAAACAAACAAATACTATCAACTTTTACAGTAGGTCAAAGATTAATGCCCAAAACCAAATAGGGAAACTATTTGCACGACCAAATGGTATGAATTACCGAACCAAGATGGGTTTACCAACAAATACAACAGGCCATGGATTAATGCCTGAAACTAGACGGGGAAACTATCTATGTGACCAGCAAAACAAGTTCCGGATTAACACCTGTAACATGCCAGGAAAACCATATGTGGACGACCTACTGTGGATTAATACCTGTAACAAGCAAGGAGAACTATCTACATGATGAGATTGAAGATTAATACCTGTAACTAGCCAGGAAAGCTATCTTTCTTTCTCAGGTCATAGATTAATACCTGTAACTAGCCAGGACAACTATCTCAACGACCGACGATTTTCAAGTTCCAGATTACCACCTGTAACAAGCCAGGAAAACCATCTGTAGACGACCAACTATAGGATTAATACCTGTAACAAGCTAGGAAAACTATCTACATAAGGAGATTGAAGATTAACACCTAAAACCAGACGGGAAAACTATCTTTATATCTTGGGTCAGAGATTAATACCTGAAACCAGCCAGGACAACTATCTTAACGACCTACAATTTTCAAATTCAAGAATAATACCTGAAGCCAGACAAAACAACTATCTATGAACGACTGATTATAGATTAACACCTGAAACCAGACAGGAGAGCTATCTACATGACCATATGAAGCAATCTTACACGGGTTTCTTCTCATACAGTCTAACACGAGCTCATCTTGAAACAAGCCTACACATGCCCTTTCTACATTTCTAGATAACGGCTAATTCCATTATCTCCAGCAAGTCATTGGAAATGTGGACTTCAACCAGAGTACAGAAAACTGTCATCTCTCTAGAGATAACTCTTCAGCAGAGCCTTGGACAACTGAAGTTCCTAGAGGAATCCTCCTCATACAGCAGGAACAGGAACCCCCAAAGGTACCATCTGTGAAATCAACATCTACTTTGGATGGCATCTTTAAGACCATCTCTGACAACTCTCTGTCATCTCCTCCAAATAGCATCTTTAAGCCCATTATCTATATCATCAATCATAAGTGTTATTTCATGCAAGTGAAAATTTCTGGGCTCTCTAGTGTTCAATCATCTTCCACCTTCATATCACGAAAGGCAGACAATCCAATCTATATCTTCAAGTTTAAGAAGATTGAACAGGGGCAGCTGTTGTACCCCAAAATTTGACCTCTCATGTTTTCCAATATTTTTTCTTTTATGGGTGGTCACAAGCATTTGATTAAAGAAAAAAATAAATTTTTTGAAGATAAACAAGGAGTCTTTGATTGGCATCTTAACAACGTCTTTCGATTGGCATGAACAAGGCGTCTTTCAATTGATATTTTGACAGGTTTCGATTGAGGGCCTAACCCCCTCCAAGATTGCCTCAAATTTCCAAGCTTAGATTGAATCCTTGGTTGTTGTACCCTAAAATTTGCCCTCTCACTTATCAAGAATTTTCTTACAAGATGTCCTTTGGATCAAGACTGCATTTGGGTTGATCAGGTCAAGATACCTCCTCAAATACTGATGACTGAAAATTAGGGTTTGAGATTGCACAAGGATTTTTTAACTTCCAATTCCCCATATTACTTTCATGGATCATTATGGACCCCCAAGATTACTCATGTCAAGTTTCAAGCCTTGGATCAAACTTTTGATCAGTCAATTGAACAGTTGACCTAAAAACCAATTGTATTGGGGAAAAAGTCAACCATGGCCAATTTACATTCAAACTTCATAATTTTTTATCCATACCAACATTTTAAACTCATATGTAGAATTTGATCAAGTTTGGACCACAATTCCTCAAGAAATTTGATCAAATCATCAAAAGGGCAAAATGGTAAAAAATAGGGTTTTGACTGGGAAAGGGAAATTTCTGGTTTTTGACCTAGAAAATGATCAATTGGTTTAAAGCATGATCTCAAGAGTCAAATTTCATCATTTTTACCTAATGACATGATGCAAAACATTGCAAGTCCATTGGATTGACAGATAAATTTTGTAGTCAACTGTATACTGAAAAGTCAAACTTTGACCTTTTGGTCAAATTCAAGTGCCAAAGATTATAATTCATCAAAACATGTCAAAATATGAAACTTGTTCATCAAGAAATCAAGAATTCAAGATTTTTATTTTGAAAGGATGAAATTTCCTAACTTAGAAATTTTTCTAAGTATAGAAAATTTCTTATTTTTTCACAACTTTGGGCCAAATTTTCACCATGATGCAAAATGATTCAAGAGAAACTTCCAACATGAAAGTTGTAGATCTCCATGAAACCTACAACGTTTCTTCACACAACTTCTCCTAAAAATGCATGGATCTCAAGTTATAATTTTTTGAATACATGCTCATAAACTAAAAATAACTTAGTGAAATTTTGCCCTAGTTAGGCAGATTTTTGACCTAACTTCATGGAAATGTTTCACATGGTTCTAAGGGGAATCTTCAAAAGAAATTCAAAGATGAGTTGTATAGTACATTGCAAGCTTTCCAAAATATCCAATAACTCCTTGAGATCATTCTTGAGTAGGGAGAATCGAAGAGATGAAGTTGGTGTTTTATCACTTGAATTTTAGGTCATTTTCATGATGAACACAAATGCAAATCAATGTTAGGCTGCATAATCTTTGCCTTGCAGGCCTCAAAATTGTTTGTCACTCCATAATTAATGGATTACACAAACTTTTGAGCTATAATCCAAGTGATTTAAGCTTTATCCAATTCACATTGCCATTTTGGGAAGAAAGCTAACAATACCATTCTTGTAAAGCAAGCTTTTTGCATAAAGTCCACTCTTGAGCCTCTAACTTGTTCCCTCTGATCACACTTCATCTACAAAGTCAGAAGCAAGTGTGTTTAAAGCTTAACCACTCTATCTTAGCAAGTACACAAGCATTGAAACTTGTTTTCTAAAAAAAATCACATGTTTGGCTTAAGGATGCAAATTCAAATTCTGAGTTGTTACAAGACTAAAAACCTCTTGCTTATAAATATACACAGTATTTGCAAGTTGACACATGAGCAAAAAGCCCCTGACACTCACTTAAACTCCCTCTAGCCAGAAATTTCCCCAAAACACCATTATTGTGCAAGTTCTGACTTTACACACCAAACTCACATTTCCTTCGTGCGTTTCTTGGCCTTTTGATTTCTAAATATTCCTTGCATCAAGAGTAACTCATCCTTGTACCTGTTTCATTTTTGTAACACCATTTTCCCTATCTTTCTTAACCAAAAATAGAGCATCACAGTTGGACTTCTCCAGGCCATTCCAACCATCCTAGCTCAAGCCAGCCATTGCATTAGCTTCCTAGAGGTCCAAGGAAGCTAACTTGATCATCAACACTGACTGGAACAAGTTCATTTGCATTTCACGATTTCCAGTTTTGAGGTATTTTTCTTGAATTTCTATCTCATTACTTAGGCATTGTTAGGCTTGCATTTGTGAAGATAAAATGTAGATCTCATTGCCATGAAGCTGTACATATCCATAATTTGCATTTATATGGCCCGAGCTTAAAGAATTTTAGAGTTGAAGTTTCTGAAAATTTTAGGGTTTAAATTAGGGCCAGAGAAATTCTCATTTATATTTGACTTTCAGCCTTAGTTATTTACATGGTTAGATTCGTGAGGAAGAATGCAACAACTTTCATTTTTGTCACTTTCCATTTTTGTTGAGAAATGAAGAAGTTACAGGTACACTGACTGGAGGTTGAAGATGAAGTCATCAGGACTTGATTTGCCTTATATATTTATGGTTTTGTCTATATAAACGGATGTATAGCCACCCCAGTGGTAAAACACGCGTCTGTTCACCCTTTGGTCCTGGGTTCAAGCCCTAGTGTGACCATTTTGCTTTTTTTTCTTCATATTTTTTACATTCTTGATTTTTGCTTGCAGGCGCTGAGCCCTTTTGGTCTGGCATTCTTTTTTTTTTTTTGCTAGCATACCCCCTGTTTACTTGTGACACCCCTTGGCCCATTTTATTATTTATTTTTTTTTCTTTTAAATATATTTTCTAAAATACCAAAAAATCATAAAAATACAAAAAAGTAGTAGAGTTATATTTTAACTTAGTTTATTTATTATTTTACAAAAATATATTTTATTTTGACCACACTTTATTTATTTTCACTAATTATCTTGTAAACTTAATTAAAACTAAAATATTATTTATTTTATACTAATTAAAAAATATTTTTTAATACCAAAAAGACCAAAAGAATATTTTAGAACACTATAATTTATTTTTTCAAAAAGACAAAATATAAAAAGATACTTTTCTTATAAACTTCATTTCTTTTAATCAATTAAGTAGAATTAGGGTTTTATTCAAGAGTCTTTTTCTTAATGAATTTAAACTTGACTAATTATTATCTTTATTTAATTAGGTTAAATTCAAAACCCTTTTCCTTAAGAAACCAAACAAAAAATCTTTTTCTTTGCATTTACAATTCTTGCATATTTAATTCATCTTGTATATTATTTATTCCAATTATTGTACAAATTCAATTTGGTTGTAATAGATTAATTAAGTTTATATTATTGCAATCCCTGTTCATAAGTTGTATATCCCCCTCCCACAAATGTTGTATTAGCATAGTAACTTTAAATTTCGCAATTTATCGCTTTTTACATAATATACCAGTAATTAGGGTTTGTATGGAAATAATAAAATCAATCAAATAGAAAACCCTAATCCAAGACAAAAACAAGCATGAAAATTATACACTTGCACACAAGCACCCCTAGGGTAAAATCCACTTGGTTGCCTTACAAAATGACCATATTATGCATGTAAGGTATCTTAGCAAAAACAAGCAAATACAAGATCATAGTCCCTCGATGACGCTATCTAAAGTTGCCTTAAAAATGATCTTAGTACCTCAAAAAAGAATGCTAATATACCTTGTAATATTGCTAATCATGGTTATACGATGACCCATGCCCATCCCGTTTACATCCAAAGATAGGTTTGCTTACCAAATCAATGGTAAGACAACAATGTCAAAGGAAAAGGAAATGAACAAGAAAGACAGTTGAGTAGGTAGATTTCTCCTAATTACTTGCTCCATTTCAAAACAAACATCCTTTATATTTTTTAAAACAAATACCTACACATTCAAAAACATCTTACAAAACTTGAAAACATTTTCAAAAAGATCAACATCTTTGTATACATTCTTACGAACGAGAATCATTACAAAGATTGCCTAAACAATGGTGTGATACATTGAGATAACTGACTTGAGGTTTTGCGATTGATTGCAAATGTTGCGGTTAGCAAGAGTCTCCATCGAATTTTCTTTTATCCAAAAGGAAAGGTGAAAAAGCACAGGAAAGACCTTTGAGATTGTTTCTTGAGTTCGGGGGGTAAATTATGAAAAGGGAAGGTATTAGCACCATTTTCATCCATGGTTTTCTATGGGCTCTTAGTTACTTGCTAGATCACTTGCTTTTGTTTGAAATTATGCTTTTGTGTGGTTCTGAAAGTATTTTGTAAAAGAGGCCATTGTTTAGGCAATCTTTGTAATGGTTCTTGTTCGTAAGAATGTATACAAAGATGTTTGATCTTTTTTGAAAATATTTTAAATTTTGTAAGATGTTTGTAAATGTGTGTGTTTGTTTTAAAAATTGCAAGGATATTTGTTTTGAAATGGAGCAAGTAACTAAAAGTAATCTACCTACTCAAATGTCTTTCTTGTTCATTTTCTTTTCCTTTGATATTGTTGTCTTACCATTGATTTGGTAAGCAACCCTATCTTTGGATGTAAACGGGACAAGCATGGGTCATCGTATAACCATGATTAGCAATATTGCAAGGTATCTTAGAATTTTTGAGGGACTAAGATCATTTTTGTAAGGCAACCTTGAATAGAGTCATCGAGGGACTATGATCTTGTATTTGTTTATTTTGCTAAGATACCTTACATGCGTAATATGGACATTTTTGTATAAGGCAACCAAGTGGAGTAACCCTAGGGGTGCTTGTGTGCAAATGTGCCATTTTCATACTTGAATTTGTCTTGGATTAGGGTTTTCTATTTGGTTGATTTTATCTTGCCATACAAACCCTAATTACTAGCATGTTATATAAAGCGATAAATTGCGAAATTTAAATGTCCTACGCTATTACAATATTTGTGGGAGGGGGAATACAATTTATGAATGGGGATTTGCAATAATATAAACCTAATTAAGCTATTACAACCAAATTGAATATCTACAAATATTGGAATAAATAATATACAAGATAAATTAAATATGCAAAGATGTATAAGTGCAAATAAGATTTTGTTTGGTTTTTTTATGTGAAAAAGTTTTAACCTAAACCTAATAGATAAATCAATATTAAACTCAAATTTATTAGGAAAGAAAATTATTTTTAGAAAAGATTTTGATTAAACCCTAGTTCTATTTTATCAAAAGGAAATAAATTTCTTTAAGAAGGTAAGTATTTTTATATTTTTATCTTGAAAATAAAATATGGCATCATGAGATATTTTTGGTCTTTTTATGTTAAAAATAATATGCTTAATGAGTGTGAAGAAAGATAAATAAATATTAAACTAATTTACAAAGTTATTTAATAAAATAGATAATATATATAACTAAATAAAATATTTTTATTGGGAAAAATGAAATAAAATAAGTCAAAATAAAATATATCATTTTTATATTTTTTGTGATTTTTAATATTAAGAAAATATTTTTTTAAGAAGATAAAATGAAAACAAAAAATAAATAAATGAATGATATGGGCCAGGGGTGCTGCAAGCAATCAAGAGGCAGGAGGTTAGAAAAAAAAACAAGGCCCAAAGCACTGAAGCCCAACGCGCAGCAGCCTAGCAAAAAATGGAAAAATGAGAAAAATTGCAAAAGGCAGCGCCAATGCTCGAACCCATGACCTATGGAATTTTTGCGCGCTGCCTTACCACTGTGAAGGCTATAGATCCGTTCATATAAACAAAGGCATAAATATATATTAGAAAACGCCCCATGAAAGCAACTTCATCTTCAACCTTGAGCCATGGTCGGTCCACCTGTATCTCTCTCATTTCTCCATGAAAATGGAAAGTCCAAACATGAAAATTACAGTGTTTATTCTCACGAGTTCAACCATATATCTTATGTAAACCAAAAGTCAAATATAAAAGTTAATTTTGCTTGCCCTAATTTGAAACCTAATTTTTACAGAAAATTCAAATCCAAAATTCCCTATACACAATGAATATAAATGAAATCTATGAACATGGTTGGTTTTAGTGCAAGGATATCTACATTTTGTTTTCACAAATCAAGACCAAAGGATACTTGTAGGAAGAGATAGAAGTTTGAGTTTTTACCTCTTTCGGTTGAGATCATGAATGGAGTTTGAGCAAGTTTTGAGAAGTCCTGAGGATCTGTTTAGCTTTCCTGAACCTCCCTGAGTGTATTCCAATCCTTACTTTACCTTGAAAGTTCCTGAATCTCCCTAGTCAAGTCAACCTGCAAGCTTGATATGTAAAAATGGCAGATGGAGGATGAGGAGTTACAGTAAGGGGACAAGGGTCTGGAACACTTAGATATGATGTATATTAAGTGTTTAGGTGGTTAAAACTCAAAACACACGAGTGGTTTCTGAGATTGCTATGTAAAGTGCAAAACTGGAAGTTATGGCAGATTTTTAGTGATAGAGTTTTTGGGAGAGTTTCTGAGCTTTATCATCCATGTCCTTGGTTTCAATGCACTTGTGTATAAGTATGGAAAATGTTATACATCAAGCTTCCTCAAGATTTCTGAGTTATAACCTTTTGGCTGTATAACTTGCTTTTGAAGAAAAGTGAGGGGACAAGTCTCTATGTGTTTGTACAAGCCTGATCTGAGTTGGTAGAGGTTCTAGACACATTGCTTTTGTTTTACATGGTTTGTGTGTGTAGAAAGAACAAGTGCAAAGCTCAAGGAGTTGACAATTGCAAAAGTTGTGCTTTATCAAAATGGAAATGGCAACTTTGTGCCACAAATGGAATTGTAGCTTGGACAAAGGCTCTAATGCTTGGATTAAAGCTCTATCAGCTGTGTAAACATATTATAGAGTGAGAAACAAGTTCGAGGCCTTCAAAGCAAATATTATGCAGCCTAGGCTTGAATTTGAATTTTGGTTCATCATGAAATGACTTGAAATCAAAGTGAGAAATTGCCAACTTCATCGCTTCGATTATCCCTACTCAAGAATGATCTCAAGGAGTTCTTGGACATTTTGGAAAGCTTAAAATGTGCTCTACAACTCATATTTAAATTTCTTTCAAATATTCCCCTTGTAACTATGTGAGAAATTGGCATGAAGTTAGGTCAAAAACATGCTAACTAGGGCAAAATTTCACTAAGTTATTTTGGTTCATGAGCATGTATTCCCAAAATTATATCTTGAGATCTAAGCATCTTTAGGAGAAATTGTGTGAAGAAAAGTTTTAAATTTCATGGAGACCTACAACTTTCATGTTGGGAACTTCCTTTGAATCATGGATAAAATTTGGCTTAAAGTTTAGAAAAAACAAGAAATTTTCTATACTTAGAAAATTTCCTAAGTTAAAAATTTCAACTTTTCAAAACCAAAACTTAAACCCTTGCTTTCTTGATGAACAAGTTTCATATTTTGACATGCTTTGATGAATTGTGATCCTTGGCACTTGAACTTGACCAAAAAGTCAAAGTTTGACTTTTTAGTATACAGTTGACTTTTGATCAGTTGACTGAAAAAATCATCTGTCAATCCAATGGATTTGTAATAATTTGAACCATGTCATTAGGTCAAGATGATGCAATTGAACTCTTGAAATCATGCTACAAACCAATTGATCATTTTCTAGGTCAAAAATCAGAAATTGCCCATTCTCAGTCAAAACCCTAATTTTGACCATTTTGCCCTTTTGATGATTTGATCCAATTTCTTGAGGAATTATGGTCCAAACTTGATCAATGATACATATGAGCCTAAGATGTTGATGTGGATCAAAAACTATGAAGTTTGACTGTAAATTGACCATGGTTGAATTTTCCCCCAATACAACTGATTTTTAGGTCAACTGTTCAATTGCTGATCAAAAGTGTGATCCAAGCCTTGAAACTTGACATGAATAATCTTGGGGGTCCATAGTTGTCCTTGTAAGTCATATGAAGCATTGACAGTCCAAAAATCCTTGTTCAAACTCAAACCCTAATTTTGGTCATCAGTGCATGAAGAGGTGTCTTGAGCTGGTCAACCCCTAATGCAGTCTTGAGTCCAAGAGATCTTGTTAGGAAATCCTTGATAAGTGAAATGGAAAATTTTGGGGTACAACAGCTGCCCCTGTTCAATCTTCTTAAACCTGAAGAGTTAGACTGGCGATTTTTGCCATTCGTGACTCGAAGGTGGAAGATGATTGGACACTAGAGTGCCTAGAAATTTGCACTCGCTGATGTGAAGGTTGAGGGAATGGGCTTAAATATGTCATTTAGAGAGGTGATAGAAAGTTGTGGGAGATGGGCTTGTAGATGCCATCCATAAGTGATTGCTGAATTGTAATTTGTAAGCTAAAAGAATGAGTATCAGAATGACGTTCGTGTCTGGGGCATATCTATACTGTATCTGGAAGTTGAGTCTGAATGAGTATCAGAACGGCATCCGTGTCTGGAGCATATCTGAACTGTATCTGAGAGTTGAATTTGAATGAGCATCAGGATGGCATCCGTATCTGGAGCATATCTGAATTGTATCTGAGAGTTGAATCTGAATGAGTATCAGAATGGCATCCGTGTTTGGAGCGTATCTGAACTGTATCTGAGAGTTGAATCTTGAATGAGTATCAGAATGGAATCCGTGTCCGGAGCATATCTGAACTGTATCAAAAGTTTGAAATCTGTATGAGTATCAGAATGGAATCCGTGTCTGGAGCGTATCGGAACTATATCGAAAGTTGAAATCTGTATGAGTATCAGAATGGCATACGTATCGTGGAGCGTATCTAAACTGTATCAAAAGTTGAAATATGTATGAGTATCAGAATGGAATCCGTATCATGGAGCTTATCTGAACTGTATCAAAAGTTGAAATCTGTATGAGTATCAGAATGGCATCCGTGTCCGGAGCGTATCTGAACTGTATCTCTAGATTGAACATTGTTAATGGTAGCTGTTAATCTTTTCCTGAAAAGGAAAAACGTTAGCTAAGATGCCAAGTCATGATACATGAAATGTATGCATAATGGGATTATGTTGTGCTTATCAATGTTTATGATATATGAATGTGATGTATGCGTATGTGAGCTAATTTGCTGTATTTCTGTTGGATTGGGGAAAATAAATCCCTGACTGTTGCTGAGTATAAGTCTTCATGTTGTGAAGTCTAAGTGTTGATGAATTTCCGTTTTGGGAAATAAAATTTGTTGTAGGGGTAATATCATGTACTGTTTGCAAATTATTATTGGGAATCCTGAGAAATTGACGACTTCTACTGGGGATCAATAATTTGAAATTTTGTTCCACTGGGGATTTAAACGACGTACTATAGGGGATTACTTATGGAATAGCCTAGAGAAATTTCTCTATCCTTTCAACCTATCAGTAATTGTCTTTCCTATTTTGTTTTATTTGTAAACAGTTATTATGTTCAAATGCATATGTTCAACAATGAATCATTGGACGTTTTTGTAGACAAAACACAAGCGTAAAGAAAAACAGATAGTTTTTTCGCACTTTCAAAGAGATATCTTTGTATTGACTTTGAGTAAGTATTTTTTTGTACAAGGAGACAAACATTCTAGTAAGAGAATGCTGTCGTAAAAAATGAAAATTTTGATACAAAGAAAAGATAGCTATGTGTACAAAAATCCCATGGGGTTTCCATTCTGCTATAGCCTTCGTTTCTCCAAGCGTCTTGTCTATTTGTTGCCTCGTCCGAAGATGATTGAATTGATCAGAACCTCTGAGTTTGTTAGTTGAAGCCAAAAGTTGTCTGTAAGGTGATCCAACGGGACGTAGTCATACGCTTTAATTCCCTATATTTTGCCTGGACCGCCCTTTCGAGTTTTCAGTCCACTGGGAAACCCTTTTTTGCCCAAGTCGCCCTTTCGGGTTTTCAACTTGCCGGCTGTACAATTTTTTTTGTTTTATCCCTAATTTTTTTCCCGAACCTTTTTGGTTCGTTGGGATGCCCTTGTTTTTCCTAGGTGTGTCAACCTAGCGGGTCTCTTATGAGTAGTATCTTTTGACTATGTCCGTGTTAGTAGGGTGTGGCAGGTCGTCGCCATCCATGGTGGTCAAGATCATTGCCCCACCGTAGAATATGTTTTTGATTACAAATGGTCCTTCATAGGTAGGGGTCCATTTTCCCCTGGGATCACCTTGTGGCAAGATGATGCATTTGATCACTAGATCCCCAAATTGATACACTTGGCGTCTGACTTTCTTGTTGAAAGCCTTGATCATCCATTTTTGATACATTTGACTGTGGCAAATAGCAGCAGGTCTCTTCTCATCAATCAAATTCAGTTGATCAAGTCGAGTCTGGATCCAATCGTCTTCGTTTAACCCTGAATCCTTCATAATCCTCAGAGAGGGGGTCTGGACCTCGATAGGCAAGACAACCTCCATGCCGTAAACCAGAGAATAGGGCATTTCCCTGGTTGATTTGCGGGCCGTGGTACGATATCTGTGGAGAGCGAATGGTAACATCTCATGCCAGTCTTCGTATGTGACTGCCATTTTCTATATGATCTTTTTAATGTTTTTATTTGCAGCTTCTACAACACCATTCATCTTCGGCCGATAGGGAGAAGAATTGTGATGTTGAATCTTGAATTTCTCGCACAATACGGTGATCATAGTGTTGTTGAGATCTGTACAATTATCAGTGATGATCCTTTCGGGGATACCGTACCGACAAATGAGATTTTTCTTGATGAAACGGGAAACAACGTTCTTGGCGACGGAAGCGAAGGAAGCTGCCTCCACCCATTTTGTGAAATAGTCAATGGACACTAGGATGAAGTGGTGTCCATTGGAGGTTGTCGGCTTGATTTCCCCAATCATATCAATTCCCCACATAGAAAAAGGCCAAGGAGCTGTCAAGACGTTTAGAGGAACCGAAGGTACATGTACTTTGTCAGCATAAATATGGCATTTATGGAAGTTTTGAGAGTGTTGATAGCAATATGATTTCATGGTAGACCAGTAATAGCCTGCCGGTAGGATTTTCTTTGCCACCGTATGCCCATTGGAATGGGTGCCAAAAGTGCCTTCGTGTAATTTAGTCATGATCCTTTCAGCTTCAACCTTATCTACGCACCCAAGTAACACAGAGTCATGCTTGCGTTTGTACAGGATGCCATTACTAAGGAAGAACTTAGCATGAAATCTCCTTAAGAACTTCTTATCATTGATTGAAGCTCCTTCTGGATATTCTTGAGCCTCGATATACCTCTTGACTTCGTGAAACCAAGGCTGGTCCACTACTTCTTCAGTATTAATCTCGTGACAGCGTGCTGGTTCATCCATTCGTTCGATGGTGATCTGGGAAGCCTCGTTATCCCAATTAAGTTTAAACATAGATGACATTGTGGCTAGTGCGTCTGCTAGCTGATTTTCTTCTCGCGGGAAATGCTCGAAGGTAATCTTCTCAAAGTGTGGTAGCAATGTCAAAGCATGTTCTTTATAAGGGATAAGGTTAGGGTGTTTGGTGTCCCATTCTCCTTTGATCTGACTGATAACCAAAGCTAAATCTCCAAATACATCTAAGGATTTGATTCCCAAGTCTATGGCAGTTCTGAGACCGAAGATGCACGCTTTATATTCTGCCATGTTATTTGTATAATTGAATCAGAGATGGCAGTAAAGGGAGTATGACACCCTTCCGGAGATATGAGTACAACACCGATACCATTTCCAAGTGCATTGGATGCTCCATCAAAGAACAGGGTCCATCGGGATCCTTGTTCAGGTCCGTCATATGGCCTGACTTTTTCACAGTTGTCTAATGTCATGATGTCTTCATCCGGGAATTTGAACTTCATGGACTGGTAGTCTTCTACAGCTTGGTGAGCAAGGTGATCGGCTAATATACTGCCCTTTATTGCTTTTTGGGTAGTATATTGTATGTCATATTCTGTCAGGATCATCTGCCATCTCGCTATTCTCCCAAAAAGAGCAGGCTTCTCGAAAATGTATTTTATCGGATCCATTTTAGATATCAACAAGGTAGTATGAGTCAGCATATACTGTCTTAGCCAGCAAGCAGCCCATGCCAGAGCGCAACAAGTTTTCTCGAGCAGTGAATATCTGGTTTCATAGTCGGTAAACTTTTTGCTCAGGTAATAAATAGCGTTCTCTTTTTTGCCAGACTCGTCGTGCTGCCCCAATACACACCCCATTGAGTTTTCTAAAACAGTCAGATACATGATCAATGGTCTTCCCTCGACTGGTGACATCAATACAGGAGGCTCTTGCAAGTATTCTTTGATTTTGTCAAAAGAAAATTGGCACTCAACATTCCATTTGACTACTTGATATTTCTTCAATAACTTGAAGATTGGCTCACAAGTAGCTGTTAAGTGAGAAATGAATCTGGCAATATAGTTCAAACGTCCCAAGAATCCTCTGACTTCCTTCTCAGTACGAGGAGAAGGCATCTCTTGTATTGCTTTAACTTTTGCAGGATCGACCTCGA
Organism: Vicia faba; assembly: GCA_948472305.1. Taxonomy (NCBI): domain Eukaryota; kingdom Viridiplantae; phylum Streptophyta; class Magnoliopsida; order Fabales; family Fabaceae; genus Vicia; species Vicia faba. Next base: position 1,496,370,119 of record OX451735.1, on the reverse strand, counting down.
TACCCTTGTTGCTGACGATAAAGCCTAGGAGTTTACCAGACCGTACCCCGAATGTGCATTTGTTAGGATTCAACCTCAGCTTGTACTTCTTCAGTCTCTCGAATAGTTTTTGTAAGTGATTAAGATGCTCTTCCTCTGTTTGAGATCTGGTTATCATATCGTCCATGTAGACCTCTATTTCGTGATGTATCATGTCGTGAAATAAAGCCACCATGGCACGCTGATAAGTTGCCCCAGCGTTCTTCAGTTTGAATGGCATCACCTTTTAACAGAATATGCCCCACTGTGTGACAAAGGTTGTTTTCTCCATGTCCTCAGACGCCATTTTGATTTGGTTGTAACCTGAGAATCTGTCCATGAAGGAAAACACTTTGTGTTGTGCCGTATTGTCAACTAGGATATCTATGTGAGAGAGTGGAACGTCATCCTTAGGGCTTGCCCTATTTAAATCTCTATAGTCCACACACATTCGCACTTTGCCGTCCTTTTTGGGCAGGAGAACAACATTGGCAACCCATTGGGGGTAAGAGGTGACAACCAAGAATCCAGCGTTAAATTGCTTCATGACCACTACTTTAATCTTTTCTGACAAATCCGGCCTCATTCGATGCACCTTTTTCTTTACTGGCGGACAATCTTCTCTTGTAGGCAAACGATGTACCAAAATATCTTCATCAAGTCCTGGAATGTCTTCATATGACCAGGAAAATACTTCGACATAATCATGCAACAGCTGAATCAGACGCTTCTCGATACTGGGTTCCAGATTGACACCCACTTTGACCTCTTTTTTATCTTCTTCGGTACCTAGGTTGATCGTATCCACGAGTTCCTCGTGAGGCTGAATGGTTCTCTCTTCTTGTTGTAGCAATCTGGCAAGTTCCTCTTGTACTTCACAATCTTCCTCACCTTCGTCTTCGGCTTGGTAGATCGGATTTTCAGATTCACAAAAGGCCATAGCAATATCATTACCCATGGGATCCAGAATGGATGTATACCTGCATTGTGAGTGTGGGTGTGAGTAAGGGTATAGCTATCTTTGAAAGAAAGTAAAAATGTTGAAGAAAAACAATGAGCACAAAAGTTTGAATGCAAAAACGTCCATGATTCATTGATGTCATATGAAAAATGAGATAATAACCCTTACAAATGGACCATTGTGTCTCGAGTAAGACACAAGGTTTTAAGAGTGCGGATTGTTTTGAATATTACAGATCCAACAAAATGTAAAGATAAATTACCGAGGGATGAAAGTGATTGGGATGAAGTCTTTGGCCTCCCAATTTCTGAGTCCTCCATTGACAGACGGGAAGATCCAATCCTCCAGGTTGCAACCATCTTCACCATCTTCTACCATGTTGAGCTCACGGTTGCTGATCTTCAAGGGTGGCCCTCCAGCACGAGCACGATGTACAACCTTTTGAGCACTTGAAGTGAAACCTAGGCCAAACTTGTAATATTTATATGAGATATCTGGGAGTTGTCCCCAGATAGTGTAACCACCTTCTTCCACCACTGCTTTGGTATCCTTCAGAGATGACATCTGGAGTGGAGGCCTTGTAATCTTGGGAGCAACTTTAGTCACTGACACCTCTTGGGGGACCTCTTCAAAGTGTTGAAACGGAGTTTCAATGAATTCGCCATCCAATTCCACGTATCTGAAGGAATTGAGATGGCTGATCATGTATTCTTCCTCTCCATGTACGGTGATAATCTTCCCTTGAACCGGATACTTCGGCATCTGGTGTAGTGTAGAGGTAACAGTACCAGCATTATGGATCCATGGCCGGCCTAGCAAGCAGGAATATGAAGGGCGGATGTTCATCACATAAAAAGTTGAATTGAAGGTTTGGGTTCCAACCTTTATGGGAATGTCCACCTCCCTATGTACCATCCTCTTCGAGCCGTCAAAATCCCTTACCACTATGTTGCTCGGCTTCAAAGTCAACCCCTCACAGTCAAGTCTGTCAAGAGCTTTTTAGGGTAATACATTCAGGGATGAGCAAGTATCCATCAAAACATGTGCCATAGTGGTGCCCCTATATTCCACTGAGACATGCAACACCTTATTATGCTTTCTTCCCCTCAGCGTCAGATCAACATCTGAAAAACCTAAACCATTGTTCGCAGTTAGGCTGGCCACACAGTCTTGAAATTGATCAGCAGATGTCTCTTGCGGTACATGGGTTGTTTTTAAGAATTTCACCAAGGCTTTTGCATGCGCCTCGAAACACAGTAGTAATGCCAGCATGAAGATTTTAGAGGGAGTTTTCCCCAATTGTTCAACTACATCGTAGTCGCTTCTTTTTATAATTTTTAAGATCTCCTCCATTTCCTTCTTGGAGGCCTCAGGGATAGTCAATGACTGAGCCTTCGTCTGGACAGGCTCCACCATAACTCCTTTTCCTCGAGCCTCGGCTAACTCGGCAGCAAGAGTGTCAGTAAGAATGATTACAGGGGTTGTAACAGCTTTGTCAATTGGAGTACTTACAGAGATGATTATGGGTGTAGGAGCAACCTTTGGAGCAGCTATAGGGATAATTACGGGTCCAGAAACTGCTTTTGGGGGAGAAATTTCTGCTGAAAAGATCCTACCACTTCGGGTAATTTACGTTGGAGTCTTCTTTCTCGGAATTTATCTCTTCTGCGGCCGTCCAGTCTTGCTTAATACCATGGTAATAGACATCCCCTCCATAATTCTATGGTATGGTTTTGTCTAATGTATATGGGACTGGCCCAGGCATTGTGATTATTAGAGGAGTTTCTTTCAGAACTGATGTAATTCTAACGGGTCTTTTGGTGGAGACCCTGGAAGAATTGGCGGAAATGGTAATCATAGAAACTTCTTCAACAGGAATAGGTGAAATAAGAGTCTTTTTAAACAAAATCTCTTTGTTATCTATCAAGCACTGAATGCCTGCCTTCAACAAAAGACAGCCAAATGGTGAGGATAAGCAGAGATGGGAAACTTCATTACAACCCGAGAACATACCAGCTTTCAATAACTTTATCTTAATAGTCGGAAGTGGGGTCATGAGCTCATCAACTGAGGTAACAAACAAATCTTCTTCAATGGCATTGGTATTGTGGCCATGTCTGGGCATAGGAGCAGAAATGAAATTTGGCTTCTCGGGCGCATCAAACTAAATTTCTTTTGCTTCGATGAGGTTTTGTATTTTGTTCTTCAAGGTCCAACAGTTATTAGTATCATGACCAGGACTTTCAGAGTGATATGTGCAACGGGCATTGGGATAATAATGAGGGGATGTTGTGTTGGGGTTTTTCAGAGCTTCTTTCAAGGTCACAAAGTTGGATCTTAGTAGATGAGGTAATACTTGAGACAGAGTCATGTTGATTCTGGTAAACTGCCTGACTGGCCTTTCTACCCTTGGTTAATTATTCCTTTGTTGATCAGATGTAGGCTTTGGGATCATAACGGCCCCCACCATTGGTCGACGTTTGGCCCTATCTTGGTTTCTTTGCGGATACACTACGACCACCTCTTTCTTTCTGATAAATGGCTTCCTTACAGCTGTAGAAGAATATGTATCTTTCTGAATCTTTCCATTCTTTATACCGGCTAATATCCTCTCTCCGGTCAATATTAGTTCAGTGAAGCCAGCAGATGAACTTTAGATTAAATGATTGAAGAATGGACAAGACAAGGTGCCTAAGAACATGTCTACCCATTCTCTCTTAGATAGAGGGGGTTGAACTCTTCTAGCCAAATCTCTCCATTTTTGCGCATAGTCCTTGAAACCTTCATTAGAGACCATGGCCATACTTTGGAGTTGAGTACGGGTAGGCGCCAAATCAGAATTGTATTGGTATTGCTTGTAGAAAGCTGCAGCAAGATCTTTCCAATTGTGAACATTGGCTCTTTCTAACTGGTAGAACCAGTCAAGCTGTGTTCCAAACAGACTGTCTTGGAAAAAGTGCACCCATAAGTCTTTATTAGCGATATGGGGTTGGATTTTTCTCACATATGATTGGAGATGCATTTTAGGGCATGAAATTCCGTCATATTTAGCGAATACAGGTGCTTTGAATTTCAGAGGAATCACAATCCCCAACACCAAACCCAATTCCTTAAAGTCCAAGCCTGGTACCTTTTGGATTTCCATCGTGCTCAACCGTTCTTCAAGATGTTTATACTTGTCATCAGCTGGAGGGTATTGTTCCTCAGAGTAGTCCTCTTCTTCTGATTCTGATGGGACAATTGTTTCCTTGCCTTTCCCATCTTGGTTGTCTCTTTCACCGGATGTCGTTGCAAAGTCTAAGGTCCTTCTTGTTTGCCCATGAAATCTTCTTCCCATGTTTAAGACTCTGGTTACCTTCTTTGTCTTCTTTTTCCTCTCCTCGGCTAGCAAAGTCTTCAACTCTTCTTGTCCCTTGGATAGGGTCAAGAGCAACTGTTGAAATTGTGTATTCTGAGCTTGGAGGTCTTTCACTGTTTGCTCGAGATCCATCTTACTGAAAAAAAACAGTAGAGAGATGAGGAGACTTATTGCAAAAGACTTGTTTATGTTATGATGAATGGTATGTGCATATGCAATGTTTTCAATGATTTCAAAGATTCAAATTGGTTTTAGACAAAAAATAAACACACTTTATATTAATAAGATAAAGTGTGAGTACATCTATTCCCCTTGGGAAAAATAATACAAAACTCTAAGATAGAAAAGTAGTGTGCATCCTCTTTGGTGCAATGTAGGCATTCAGAGTCTGCTCCTCGTGAAGTAGCCTAGTGAGTTCTAAAACCTTCTTCTCGCTTGCGTAGAATTGGGCTTCGAAATTATCTCGCTCTCCTTTGAGTTTTATCCAATCCCTTTGGAGGTCTTCAAGAGATGTGGGCATGTCAGGATGTAGGATAGTGTATGGAACATTTCCCTCCTTAACTGGCTCAATGATTACCGGGAGAATGGAGGGGTAAGGCATCATAAAACTATGAGCGCGAGTTCTTACCCATTTGAGGTAAGGCTAAAGAGGGATGGAATTTTTGTGCCCCAAAGTATTGCTATCCACCTTGTTTAGCATCCTCCAAGCTCGGATAAATCTCTGGCGAAGACCTTGATCGTTGTTGTCGTAGTCGAATACCAAACCTTGAATCAACATCTCGTGCGAGCCATCCCTTTCGGCATAACCAAACTGCCTTAAGGATAAGCATGGGTTATAGGTGATTCCTCCCTTAATTGCAAGTAAAGGGACATTAGGAAATTCTCCATAACGGTCGACAATGATAACATTCTCTTTGGATCGGGAGCACCAATGAATGTCTGAATGTTTGAGCATCATCAACCTTTGTGACCACCTTGAAGCTTGCTCATTCTTTAAGATGGATTGGGGAAGATGAGAAATAAACCATCTTGCCAAGAGAGGAGTGCAACACATAAGGACACCTCTTTTCCTTATTGTGCGAGTGTGAAAAGAGTGTAGGATATCCCCTAGCAATGTAGGCACTGGGTTGCGTGATATGAAGATTTTGACGGCATTGATATCTATGAGTTGGTTAGGATTTGGAAAAAAAACCATCCCATAGATGAGGAGAGCCGCAATTTCGTCAAAGGCTTGCAAGTCTAAGGAATTCCAACAGCTTTGGGCTTTCTCAAACAGGAACTTTGCTAGAAAGCCTTTGACACCACTCCTTGTTTCCCAATGGGTTATGACATCAGATGAGTGCAAGTGTAGAGCTTGAGCAATCTCTTCTGGCTTTGGATCTCTTTCCGTACCATTGAAAGGTAGTTGATTGAGAATGGTAATCCTCAAGAGTTGAGAGAATTCTTCCAAAGTAGGCACAAGTTGATAGTCGGGAAATGTGAAGCAATGGTGCAAAGGATCAAAGAACTGAAAGAGCACCTTCATCATATCCACATCTATGTTGGAGGTGACCAAGTTGAGTAGCCGACCATGTCTCTAGGTGAATGGAGAGTTCTCAGGAATATTTGAAGCTAGCTCCTTAAGTTGTGGAGGAATTCTTACAATGTTGACTTGAATAGTTTTCCTGCGAAGTGAGTCCATATCCTACAAAACACGAACAAAGATGAATCCAAAAATCCTTGAAATGGTTAGTGGATGCATATGATGTCCATGATGTCCATGATGTTATGTACAAGTATGCCTATACAAAAAAAAGCAAACAAATCCTAGGTTTAGGCTTGCATGGAGTTTTATAGGTAAGTACCCTCTTGAAGTTTAGTTGGTTTAAACCTTTCCTAGTAATAGTAACCGGGTTCTAAGGAGCTCAATATCACTGTATTGTTTCCTTGGTCATTGTTTCAGCTCGAGCCTCTTTAATGGCGACCGAAATATCCCAAGAAACCAAACCTCAATGAGTGTAGTATCGAGTATCTACCAACTTCAGACTGCACCAAAGCCGGTCATCTCACTACATCCTAAAGGCCAAGTTGGTCAAGTAAAGGTTCTAGAAGTTCATTAGTGCTTCATGATATCACTCAGCGGCCCCGTATTCTCTTTGATTAACTCAAAGGCTACCGATACCCACAAATATATCGCACTAATGTAGCTATTGCTTAGACCATGTCGGTATACCCCACACAGTTTCCACAACGTATTGCTACTTACCTATAATGTGTCCCAAATCCGGGTAGAAGATTCAAACCCAAACAAAGAACCATAATGTAAATCATACAAGTCAAACAATGCAAGCAAGTAAATATGATCTAAACCCTATGGTAACCCCACTTATACTCCATATCCACAACAGAGTCGCCAGTTCTGTGATACGGTAGGAGAACTGACTTGAGGTTTTGCATTTGATCACAAATGTTGCGGTTAGCAAGAGTCACCACCAAATTTTCTTTTATCCAAAAGGAAAGGTGAAAAAGCACAGGAAAGACCTTTGCGATTGTTTCTTGAGTTCGGGGGGTAAATTATGAAAAGGGAAGGTATTAGCACCCTTTTCATCCATGGTTTTCCACGGGCTCTTAGTTACATGCTAGATCACTTGCTTTTGTTTGAAATTGTGATTTTGTATGGTTTTGAAAGTATTTTGTAAAAGAGGTCATTGTTTAGGCAATCTTTGTAATGATTCTTGTTTGTAAGAATGTATACAAAGATGTTTGATCTTTTTTGAAAATGTTTTCAATTTTGTAAGATGTTTGGAAATGTGTGTGTTTGTTTTGAAAATTTCAAGGATATTTGTTTTGAAATGGAGCAAGTAACTAAAAGTAATCTACCTACTCAAATGTCTTTCTTGTTCATTTTAGTTTCCTTTGATATTGTTGTCTTACCATTGATTTTGTAAGCAACCCTATCTCTGGATGTAAACGGGACGGGCATGGGTCATCGTATAGCCATGATTAGCAATATTGAAAGGTATCTTAGCATTTTTGAGGGACTAAGATCATTTTTGTAAGGCAACTTTGAATAGCGTCATCGAGGGACTATGATCTTGTATTTGTTTGTTTTGCTAAGATACCTTACATGCGTAATATGGCCATTTTTGTATAAGGCAACCAAGTGGAGTAACCCTATGGGTGCTTGTGTGAAAATGTGCCATTTTTATACTTGATTTTGTCTTAGATTAGGGTTTTCTATTTGGTTGATTTTATCTTTCCATACAAACCCTAATTACTAGCATGTTATATAAAAGCGATAAATTGCAAAATTTTAATGTCCTACGCTATTACAACATTTGTGGGAGGGGGGAATACAATTTATGAATGGGGATTTGCAATAATATAAACCTAATTAAGTTATTACAACCAAATTGAATATGTACAAATATTGGAATAAATAATATACAAGATAAATTAAATATGCAAAGGTGTATAAATGCAAAGAAGGTTTTGTTTGGTTTTTTTTTATGTGAAAAAGTTTTAACCTAAACCTAATAGATAAATCAAGATTAAACTAAAATTAATTAGGAAAGGAAATTATTTTTAGAAAATATTTTGATTAAACCCTAGTTCTATTTTATCAAAAGGAAAAAAATTTCTTTAAGAAAAGGTAAGTATTTTTATATTTTTATCTTGAAAATAAAATATGGCATCATGAGATAGTTTTGGTCTTTTTATGTTAAAAATAATATGCTTAATGAGTGTGAAGAAAGATAAATAAATATTAAACTAATTTTAAATTAATTTACAAAGTTATTTAATAAAATAGATAATATATATAACTAAAGAAAATATTTTTTATTGGGAAAAATGAAATAAAATAAGTCAAAATAAAATCTATCATTTTTATATTTTTTGTGATTTCTAATATTAAGAAAATATTTTTTTAAGAAGATAAAATATAAACAAAAAATAAATAAATAAATGATATGGGCCAGGGGGTGCTGCAAGCAATCAAGAGGCAGGAGGTTGAAAAAAAAAACAAGGCCCAAAGCACTAAAGCCCAACGCGCTGCAAGCTAGCAAAAATGGAAAAATGAGAAAAATTTCAAAAGGCAGCGCCAAGGCTCGAACCCATGACCTATGACATTTTTGCGCGCTGCCTTACCACTGGAGTGGCTGTACATCCGTTCATATAAACAAAGGCATAAATATATATTAGAAAACTCCCCCTGAAGGAAAATTCATCTTCAACCTTGAGCCATGGCCGGACCACCTGTATCTCTCTCATTTCTCCATGAAAATGGAAAGTCCAAACATGAAAATTACAGTGTTTCTTCTCACGAGTTCAACCATATATCTTATGTAAACTAAAATTCGAAGATCAAAGTTAAATTTTCTTACCCTAATTTGAAACCTAATTTTTACAGAAAATTCAAATCCAAAATTCTCTATACACAATGAATATAAATGAAATCTATGAACATGGCTGGTTTTAGTGCAAGGATATCTACATTTTGTTTTCACAAATCAAGACCAAAGGATGCTTGTATGAAGAGATAGAAGTTTGAGTTATTACCTATTTCAGTTGAGATTGTGAATGGAGTTTGAGCAAGTTTTGAGAAGGCCCGAGGATCTGTTTAGCTTGCCTGGGCCTCCCTGAGTGTATTCCAAACCTTACTTTGCCTTGAAAGTTCCTTAATCTCCCTAGTCAAGTCAACCTACAAGCTTGATATGTAAAAATGGCAGATGTAGGAGGAGGAGTTACAGTGAGGGGACAAGGGTCTGGAACACTTATATATAATGTATATTAAGTGTTTAGGTGGTTAAAACTCAAAACACACGAGTGGTTTTTGAGATTGCTATGTAAAGTGCAAAACTGCAAGTTATGGCAGATTCTTAGTGATAGAGTGTTTGGGAGAGTTTATGAGCTTTAGCATCCATGTCTTTGGTTGCAACGCACTTGTGTATAAGTATGAAAAAGGTTAGACATCAAGCTTCCTCAAGATTTCTGAGTTATAGCCTTTTGGCTCTATAACTTGCTTTTGAAGAAAAGTGAGGGGACAAGCCTCTATGTGTTTGTACAAGCCTGATCTGAGTCGGTAGAGGTTCTAGACACATTGCTCTTAGTTTATAGGGTTTGTGTATGCAGAAAGAACAAGTGCAAAGCTCAAGGATTTGACAATTGCAAAAGTTGTGCTTTATCAAAATGGAAATGGCAACTTTGTGCCATAAATGTTATTGTAGCTTGGACAAAGGCTCTAATGCTTGGATTAAAGCTCTATCAGCTATGTAAACATTTAATTATGAAGTGAGAAACAATTTTGAGGCCTGCAAAGCAAATATTATGCAGCCTAGGCTTGAATTTGAATTTTGGTTCATCATGAAATGGCTTGAAATCAAAGTGAGAAATTGCCAACTTCATCTCTTCGATTCTCCCTACTCAAGAATGATCTCAAGGAGTTATTGGACATTTTGGAAAGCTTACAATGTGCTCTACAACTCATATTTGAATTTCTTTCAAAGATTTCCCTTGTAACTATGTGATAAATTGGCATGAAGTTAGGTCAAAAACTTGCTAACTAGGGCAAAATTTCACTAAGTTATTTTGGTTCATGAGCATGTATTCACAAAATTATATCTTGATATCCAAGCATCTTTAGGAGAAATTGTGTGAAGCAAAGTTGAAAATTTCATGGAGATCTACAACTTTCATGTTGGGAATTTCCTTTGTATCATCTTGTATCATGGTGAAAATTTGGCTTAAAGTTGAGAAAAAACAAGAAATTTTCTATACTTAGAAAATTTCCTAAGTTAAAAATTTCAACTTTTCAAAACCAAAACTTAAATCCTTGATTTCATGATGAACAAGTTTCACATTTTGACATGCTTTGATGAATTGTGATCCTTGGCACTTGAACTTGACCAAAAAGTCAAAGTTTGACTTTTCAGTATACAGTTGACTTTTGATCAGTTGACTGAAAAAAATTATCTATCAATCCAATGGATTTTAATATTTTGAACCATGTCATTAGGTTAAGATGATTCAATTGAACTCTTGAAATCATGCTTTAAACTGAATGATTATTCGCTAGGTCAAAAATCAGAAATTGCCCATTCTCAGTCAAAACCCTAATTTTGACCATTTTGCCCTTTTGATGATTTGATCCAATTTCTTGAGGAATTATGGTACAAACTTGATCAAATGATACATATGAGCCTAAGATGTTGACGTGGATAAAAAATTATGAAGTTTGACTGTAAATTGGCCATGGTTGACTTTTCCCCCAATACAGTTGATTTTTAGGTCAACTATTCAATTGATTGATCAAAAGTGTGATCCAAGCCTTGAAACTTGACATGAATAATCTCGGGGGGCCCATAGTTGTCCTTTTAAGTCATATGAAGCATTGATAGTCCAAAAATCATTGTTCAAACTCAAACCCTAATTTTGGTCATCAGTGCATGAGGAGGTGTCTTGAGCTGGTCAAACCCTAATGCAATCTTGAGTCCAAGAGATATTGTGAGGAAATCTTTGATAAGTGAGAGGGAAAATTTTGGGGTACAAAAAATGGCCTATTTTACAAAATACTTTCAAAAACCACACAAAGCACAATTTCAAACAAAAGCAAGTGATCTAGCAAGTAACTAAGAGCCAATGGAAAACCATGGATGAAAAGGGTGCTAATACCTTCCCTTTTCATAATCTACCCCCCGAACTCAAGAAACAATCTCAAAGGTATTTACTGTGCTTTTTCACCTTTCCTTTTGGATAGAAAAAATTCGGTGGCGACTCTTGCTAACCACAATATTTGCGATCAAACGCAAAACCCTCAAGTCAGTTCTCCCACCGCATCAAATAACTGACGACTCTGCTGGGGATTTCTTATGGTGGGATTACCTTAGGGATTAGATCACATTTATTTACTTACATTGTTTGACTTGTATGCTTTACATTAAGGTTCTTTGTTTGGGTTTGAATCCTCTACCCAGGTTTGGGCTTGCGTTGAAACAATGACCAAGGAAACAAACCAGTGATATTGAGCTCCTTAGAACCCGGTTACTATTACTAGGACAGGTTTGAGCCAACTAAACTTCAAGAGGGTACTTACCTATAAAACTCCATGCAAGCCTAAACCTAAGGATTTGTTTGTTTTATTTGTATATTCATACTTATAAATAACATCATGAACATCATACACATCCACTAACCATTTCAAGGATTTTGGGATTCATCTTTGTTCTTGTTTTGTAGGATATGGATTCACTTCGCAGGAAAACTATTCAAGTAAACCTTGTAAGGATCCCTCCACAAATTAAGGAGCTAGCTTCAAGGATTCCTAAAAAATCTCCATTTACCGAGAGACATGGTCGCCTACTCAACTTGGTCACCTCCAACACAAATGAGGACATGATGAAGGTGCTCTTTCAGTTCTTTGATCCTTTACACCATTGCTTCACATTTCCCGACAATCAACTTGTGCCTAATTTGGAAGAATTCTCCCAACTCTTGAGGATTCCCATTCTCAATCAACTACCTTTCAACGGTACAGAAAGAGACCCAAAGCCAGAAGAGATTGCTTAAGCTCTACACTTGCACTCATCTGATATCACAACTCATTTGGAAACAAGGAGTGGTGTCAAAGGTTTCTTAGAAAAATTCCTGTTTGAGAAAGTCCAAAGTTGTTGGAATTCCTTGGACTTTCAAGCCTTTGAGGAAATTGTGGCTCTCCTCATCTATGGGATGGTTTTGTTTCCAAATACTGACCAACTCATAGATATCAACACCGTCAAAATCTTCATATCCCGCAACCCGGTGCCTACATTGATAGGAGATATCCTACACTCTTTTCACACTCGCACAATGAGGAAAATAGGTGTCCTTATGTGTTGCACTCCTCTCTTGGAAAGATGGTTTGTTTCTCATCTTCCCTAATCTGTATTAAAGAATGATCAAGGTTCAAGGTGGTCACAAAGGTTGATGACGCTCAAACATTCAGACATTCATTGGTGCTCTCGATCCAAAGAGAATGTTATCATTGTCGACCGTTGTGGAGAATTCCCTAATGTACCTTTACTTGGAATTAGGGGAGGAATCACCTATAACCCATGTTTATCCTTAAGACAGTTTGGTTACGCCCGGAGGGATGGCCCGCACGAGATGCTGATTCAAGGTTTGGTATTTGACTACGACAACGACGATCAAGGTCTTCGCCAGAGATTTATCAGAGCTTGGAGAATGTTATATAAGGTGGATAGCAAGACTTTGGGGCACAAAAATTTCATCCCTCTTGAGCCTTACCTCAAATGGGTACGAACTCGTGCTCAGAGTCTTATGATGCCTTACCCCTCCATCCTTCCGGTAACCATTGAGCCTTTCATGGAGGGAGATGTTCCATACACTATCCTACATCCTGACATGCCCACAGCTCTTGAAGACCTACAAAGGGATTGGATACAACTCAAAGGGGAGAGAGATACATTCAAAGCCCAATTCTACGCAAGCGAGAAGAAGGTTTTGGAACTCACTAGGCTACTTCATGAGGAGCAGAATCTGAATGCCTACATTGCACCAAAGAGGATGCGTACTACCTTTTTATCTTAGAGTTTTTGTATTATTTTGTCCAAGAGACACTGATGTACTCAATCTTTAACTTATTATTATAACATGTGTTTCCTTTTTGTCTAAAACGAATTTGAATCTTTGAAATCCTTGAAATCATTACATGTGCATATACCATTCTTCATAACATAAGCAGGTCTTTTGCAACAAATCTCCTCATATCTCTACTGTTTATTTCAGTAAGATGGATCTCGAGCAAACAGTGAAAGACCTCCATGCTCAGAATACACAGTTTCAATAGTTTCTATTGACCCTAGCCAAAGGACAAGAAGAATTGAAGACGTTGCTAGCTGAAGAGAGGAAAAAGAAAACAAAGAAGGTAACCAGATTCTTAAACATGGGAAGAAGATTTCATGGGCAGACAAGAAGGACTTTGGACTTTGCAACAACATCCGGTGAAAGAGACAACCAAGATGGTAAAGGTAAGGAAACAATTGTCCCGTCAGAATCAGAGGAGGAAGAGGAAGAAGAGGACTACTCTGAAGAACAATACCCTCCAGCTGATGACAAGTATAAACATCTCGAAGAGCGTTTAAGCGCGATGGAAATCCAAAAGGTGCCTGGTTTGGACTTTGAGGAATTGGGTTTGGTGTCGGGGATTGTGATTCCTCTGAAATTTAAAGCACCTATGTTCGCCAAATATGACGGAGTTTCATGCCCTAAAATGAATCTCCAGTCATATGTGAGGAAAATTCAACCCCACACCGCTGATAAAGACCTATGGGTACATTTCTTCCAATACAGTCTGTCTGGAACTCAACTTGACTGGTTTTACCAACTAGAAAGAGCCAACGTTCATAATTGGGAAGATCTTGCTGCAGCCTTCTACAAACAATACCAATACAATGCCGATCTTTCTCCTACCCGTACTCAACTCCAAAGTATGGCCATGGTTTCCAATGAAGGTTTCAAGGACTACGCACAAAAATGGAGAGACTTGGCTGGAAGAGTTCAACCCCCTCTATCTGAGAGAGAATTGGTAGACATGTTCTTGGGCACCTTGTCTGGTCCCTTCTTCAATCATTTAATCGGAAGTTCATCTGCAGGCTTTACTGAACTAATATTAACCGGAGAGAGGATAGAAGTCGGTATAAAGAATGGAAAGATTCAGAAAGACACATCTTCTTCTACAACTGTAAGGAAGCCCTTCATCAGAAAGAAAGAGGTGGCTGCCGTATATCCGCAAAGAAACCAAGATAGGGCCGAACGCAGACCAATGGTGGGGGCTGTTATGATTCCTAAGCCTACGTCTGATCAACAAAGAAATAATCAACCAAGGATGGAAAGGTCAGTCAGGCAGTTCACCAGAATAAACATGACCCCATCTCAAGTATTACCGCATCTACTAAGATCCAACTTGGTGACCTTGAAAGAAGCTCCGAAAAACCCCAATACAACATCTCCTCATTATCATCCCAATGCCCGTTGCGCATATCACTCTGAATGTCCTGGTCACGATACTAATAACTGTTGGGCTCTAAAGAACAAAATATAAGACCTCATTGAAGCAAAAGAAATTGAGTTCGATGCGTCTGAAAAGCCAAATGTCATTTTTGCCCCTATGCCCAAACATGGCCATAATACCAATGCCATTGAAGAAGTATTGTTTGTTACTTCAATTGATGAACTCATGACCCCACTTCTGACTATTAAAATGAATTTTTTGAAGGCCGGTGTGTTCCTGGACTGTGATGAAGTTTTCCATTTCTGTTTATCCTCACCAACCAGTTGTCCTTTGTTGAAAGCAGGCGTTCAGTGCCAAATAGATAACAAAGAAATTTTATTCGAGAAGACTTCTGTTCCACCTAATCCTTTTGAAGATGTTTCAATCATTACCATTTCTGCCAATTCTTCCAGGGTCTCCACCAAAAGACCCATTAGAATTACATCAGTTCTGAAAGCAACTCCTTTAATAATCACAATTCCGGGACCAGTCCCATACTCGTCAGACAAAACCATACCATGGAATTATGGAGGGGATGTCTACTATCATGGTATCAAGCAGGATTGGCCAGCCTCCAAAGATTCAATCTCTAAGAAAGTCAACTCCAACATCAGTAACATTGCAGGAATTAGCAAAATCACCCGAAGTGGTAGGATCTTTTCTCCAGAAATTTCTCCCCCAAAAGAAGTTTCTGGACCTGTAATCATCCTTGTGGCTGCTCCAAAGGTTACTCCCACACCCATAATCATCTCTGCAAATACTCCAATTGACAAAGTCGTTACAACCCCTGTAATCATTCCGATTGACACTCCTGCTTCCGATTTAACTGAGACTCGAGGAAAAGGTGTTATGATTGAGCCTGTCCGAACAAAGGCTCAGTCATTGACCATCCCTGAGACCTCCAAGAAAGAAATGGAGGAGATCCTAAAAATTATAAAGAGAAGCGATTACGATGTAGTTGAACAACTGGGGAAAACTCCCTCTAAAATCTCCATGCTAGCATTGCTGCTCTGTTTCGAGGCACATGCAAAAGCCTTGGTGAAATTCTTAAAAACCGCCCATGTACCTCAAGAGACATCTTCCGATCAGTTTTCAGACTGCGTAGCCAGTCTAACTGCGGACAATGGTTTAGGTTTTTCAGATGTTGATCTGACGCCGTGGGGAAGGAAGCATAATGAGGCATTGCATGTCTCAGTGGAATGTAGGGGCATAACTCTGGCTCATGTTTTGGTGGACACTGGCTCATCTCTGAATGTACTACCCAAAAAAGCTCTTGATAGACTTGACTGTGAGGGGTTGACTTTGAAGCCAAGCAACATAGTAGTAAGGGCTTTTGACGGCTCGAAAAGGATGGTGCACGGGGAAGTCGATATCCCCATAAAGGTTGGAACCCAAACTTTCAATTCAAATTTTTATGTAATGGACATCCGTCCTTCATACTCCTGCCTGCTAGGCCGACCATGGATCCACAATGCTGGCGCTGTCACATCTACGTTACACCAAATGCTGAAGTATCCAGTTCAAGGGAAAATTATCACCGTTCATGGAGAGGAAGAATACATGATCATCCATTTCAATTCCTTTAGATATGAGGAATTAGATTGTGAATTCATTGAAACTCCATTTCAACACTTTGAAGAGGTCCCCCAAAATATGGCATTGACCAAGGCTGTGTCTCAGGTTCCCAAGATTACAAGGCCTCCACTCCGGATGTCATCTCTGAAAGATGCCAAAGCAGTGGTAGAAGAAGGCGGGTGCACTATCTGGGGATAACTCCCAGATATCCCATATAAGTCTGACAAGTTTAGCCTAGGTTTCACTTCAAATTCTCAAAAGGTTGTACGTCGTGCTCGTGCTGGAGGACCACCCTTGAAGATCAGCAACCGTGAAGTCAACGGAGTAGAAGATGGTGAAGATGGTTGCAACCTGGAGGAGTGGATCTTCTCGACTGTCAATGGAGGGCTCAGCAATTGGGAGGCTAGAGACTTTGTCCCGATCACTTTTATCCCACAGTAATTTGTCTTTACATTTTGTTGGATCTGTAATATTGAAACAATTCGCACTCTTAAAACCTTGTGTCTTACCCGAGGCACAACGGTCCATTTGTAAGGGTTATTATCTCATTTTCATATGACATAAATGAATCATGGACATTTTCGCATACAAACTTTTGTGCTCATTGTTTTTCTTTTACATTTTATTTCAAAGATAGCTATAGCCTTACACACACACACACACACTCACAATGCAGGTATACATCCATTCGGGATCCCATGGGTAACGATACTGCTATGGCCTTTTGTGACTCTGAGAATCTAATTTATCAAGCCGAAGAAGAAGGTGAGGAAGATTGTGAAGTACCAGGGGAACTTTCCAGACTGCTAAAACAAGAAGAAAGAACCATTCAACCTCACGAGGAACCCGTGGATACAATCAATCTAGGTACCGAAGAAGACAAAAAAGAGGTCAAGGTGGGTGCCAATCTAGAACTCAGTGTCAAGGAGCATCTGATTCAGTTGTTACACGATTATGTTAAAGTCTTTGCCTGGTCATATGAAGAAATGTCGGGACTTGATGCAGACATTGTGGTACATCGTTTGCCTACAAGAGAAGATTGTCTGCCAGTAAAGCAAAAGGTTCGTCGAATGAGGCATGATATGTCAGAAAAGATTAAAGCAGAAGTCATGAAACAATTCAACACTGGATTCTTGGCTGTCACCTCTTACCCGCAATGGGTTGCCAATGTTGTTCCCGTACCCAAAAAGGACGACAAGGTGCGAATGTGTATGGACTACAGAGATTTGAATAGGGCAAGCCCTAAGGATGATTTTCCACTCCCACACATTGATATTCTAGTTGACAATACAACACAACACAAAGTGTTTTTCTTCATGGACAATTTCTCAGGTTACAACCAAATCAAAATGGCGCCTGAGGACATGGAAAAAACAACCTTTGTCACGCAGTGGGGAACTTTCTGCTATAAGGTGATGCCATTCGGACTAAAGAACACTGGGGCAACCTATCAGCGTGCCATGGTAGCTCTAATTCACGACATGATACATCACAAAATAGAGGTCTACATGGATGATATGATAGCCAAATCTCAAACAAAGGAAGAGCATCTTAATCACTTACAAAAACTGTTCGAGAGACTGAAGAAGTACAAGCTGAGGTTGAATCCTAACAAATGCACATTCGGGGTACAGTCTGGTAAACTCCTAGGCTTTATCGTCAGTAACAAAGATATTGAAGTAGATCCTGACAAGGTAAAAGCAATACAAGAGATGCATGCTCCTCGTACTGAGAAGGAAGTCAGAGGGTTCTTGGGACGTTTGAACTACATTGCCATATTCATCTCTCACCTAACAACTACTTGCGAACCAATCTTCAAATTGTTGAAGAAAGATCAGGTAGTCAAATGGAATGACGAGTGCCAAGTTGCTTTTGAGAAAATCAAAGAATACTTACAAGATCCTTCTGTGTTGATTCCACCAGTCGAGGGAAGACCTTTGATCATGTATCTGACCGTTTTAGAAAACTCAATGGGGTGTGTATTGGGGCAGCATGACGAGTCTGGCCGAAAAGAGAATGCTATTTACTACCTGAGCAAAAAGTTTACCGACTGTGAAACTAGATATTCACTGCTCGAGAAATCTTACGGTGCTCTGGCATGGGTTGCTCGCCGGCTAAGACAGTATATGCTGACTCATACAACTTTGTTGATATCTAAAATGGATCCGACAAAATACATCTTCGAGAATCCTGCTCTTTCTGGGAGAATAGTGAGATGGAATATGATCCTAACAGAGTACGACATACAATATACTACCCATAAAGCAATAAAGGGTAGTGTATTAGCCAATCACCTTGCTCACCAAGCTGTAGAAGACTACCGGTCCATGAAATTCGAATTTCCGGATGAAGACATCATGACATTAGACAACTGTGAGGAACTCAGGCCATATGACGGACCTGAACCAGGATCCCGATGGACCCTTTTCTTTGATGGAGCATCCAATGCACTGGGCAATGGTATTGGTGTTGTGCTCATATCTTCGGAAGGGTGTCATACTCCCTTTACTGCCAGGCTTTGCATCAATTGTACAAACAACATGGTGGATTACGAAGCGTGCATCTTTGGTCTCAAAGTTGCCGTAGACTTGGGGATCAAATCCTTGGATGTATTCGGAGACTCAGCTTTGGTTATCAGCCAGACCAAAGGGGAATGAGATACCAAATACCCAAACCTTATCCCTTACAAAGAACATGTTTTGACATTGCTACCACATTTTGAGAAGATTACCTTCGAGCATTTCCCGCGAGAAGAAAATCAGCTAGCAGATGCTCTAGCCACAATGTCATCTATGTTTAAACTTAATTGGGATAACGAGGCTCCCCAGATCACCATTGAATGAATGGAGGAACCAACGCACTATCACGAGATTAATACTGAAGAAGTAGTGGACCAGCCTTGGTTTCACGAAGTCGAGAGGTACCTCGAGACTCAAGAATATCCAGAAGGAGCTTTGGTTAATGATAAGAAGTTCTTAATGAGATTCTCTGCTAAGTTCTTCCTTAGTAACGACATCCTGTATAAACGCAATCATGACTCTATGTTACTTCGGTGCGTAGATAAGGTTGAAGCTGAAAGGGTCATGGCTGAATTACATGAAGGCACTTTTGGCACCCACTCCAGTGGGCATACGATGGCAAAGAAAATCCTACGAGAATGTTATTATTGGTCTACCATGGAAGCAGATTTCTATCAACACTCTCGAACCTGCCATAAATTCCAGATCTATGTTGACAAGATGCACTTACCTCCGGTTCCTCTGAATGTCTTGACGGCTCCTTGTCACTTTTCTATATGGGGAATTGATATGATTGGGGAAATCAAGCCGACAACCTCCAATGAACACCGCTTCATCCTAGTGGCCATTGACTATTTTATAAAATGGGTAGAGGCAGCTTCCTTCGCTTTCGTCACCAAGAATGTTGTTTCCCGCTTCATCAAGCAAAATCTCATTTGCTGGTACGGTATCTCGGAAAGGATCATCACTGAAAATGGTACAAATCTCAACAACACTATGATCACCGCCTTGTGCGAACAATTCAAGATCCAGCATCATAACTCTTCCCCTTACCGGCCAAAGATGAATGGTGTTGTCGAAGCTGCAAATGAGAACATTAAAAAGATCATACAGAAAATGACAATCACATACAAAGACTGGCATGAGATGTTACCATTCGATCTCCACGGATATCGTACCACAGCTCAGAAATCAACCGAGGCAACACCCTATTCTTTGGTATACGACATGGAAGCCGTCTTTCCTGTTGAGGTTCATATTCCCTTTCTAAGAATTATGAAGGATACAAGGCTGAATGGAGAAGATTGGATTCAGACTCGACTTGATCAACTGAACATGATTGACGAGAAGAGACTTATTGCCGTATGTCATGGTCAAATGTATCAAAAACGGATGATCAAGGCTTTCAACAAAAAGGTCAGACGCCAAGTGTATCAGGTTGGAGATCTGGTGATCGAACGCATCATACTGCCACAAGGTGATCCTAGGGGCAAGTGGACTCCTATCTATGAAGGACCATTTGTAATCAAAAACCTTTTCTCTAGTGGGGCAATGATCTTGACCACCATGGATGGTGATGACCTGCTACATCCTACGAACGTGGACATAATCAAAAGATACTACGCATAAGAGACCCGCTAGGTTGACATACCTAGGCAAAACAAGGGAATCCCGGTGAACCAAAAGGGTTCGGGCAAAAATTAGGGATAAAACAAAAAAAGTTGTACACCCGGCAAGTTGAAAACCCGAAAGGGCGACTTGGGAAAAAAAGGGTTTCCCGGTGGACTGAAAACCCGAAAGGGCGGTCCAGGCAAAAGTTAGGGAATTAAAGCGTATGACTATGTCCCGTTGGATCACTTTACGGACAACCTTTGGCTTCCACTGACAAAGTCAGAGTTTATGATCAATTCAATTATCTTCGGACAAGGCAACAAATAGACAAGATGCTCAGAGACACGAAGGCTATAGCAGAATGAAAACCCCATGGGATTTTTACACATAACTATCTTTTCTTTGTATCAAAGCTTTCATTTTTTTACGACGGCATTCTCTTACTAGAATGTTTGTCTCCTTGTACAAAAAAATCTTACTCAAAGTCAATACAAAGATATCTCTTTGAAAGTGCAAAAACTATCTGTTTTTTTCTTTACGCTTGTATTTTGTTTGCAAAAAACGTCCAATGATTCATTGTTGAACATATGCATTTGAACATAATTACTGTTTACAAATAAACAAAATGAAAAAAGGCAATTACTGATGGGTTGAATGGATAGGGAAATACCTCTAGGCTATTCCATAAGAAATCCCCGTAGTACGTCGTTTAAATCCCCAACAGAACAAAGTTTCAAATTGTCGATCTCCAGTAGAAGTCGTCAAATTTCTCAGGATTCCCCAATAGGATTTTACAAGCAGTATACGACATTTCCCTTACAACAAGGTTTATTTCTCTAAACATAAATTCATCAATGCTTAGACTTCACAACATGAAGACTTATACTCCATATCCTCAGTAGTAGTCAGGGATTTATTTTCCCCAGTCCAACAGCAGGGCAGCAAACTAGCTCATATACGCATGTATTGCATCCATATATCATAAACATTGATAACACAAATCCATTATACTATGCATTTCATACAACATAAACATTATGTTTTAGCTAACATTTTACCCTTTTCAGGATAAGGTTAACAACTATCATTAACAAATATTCAAAATATTTGGATACAGTTCAGACACGCCCCAGACACGGACGCCATTCTGATACTCATTCATATTCAATCTTCAGATACAGTACAAATACGCCCCACACACGGATGTCATTCTGATACTTATTCAGACTCAATCTTTTCAGATACAGTTCAGATACGCTCCAGACACAGATGCCATTCTGATACTTATTCAGACTTAAACTTTTCAGATACAGTTCAGATACGCTCCAGACACGGATGCCATTCTGATACTCATTCAAAATCAACTTTCAGATACAGTACAGATACGCTCCATACACGGATGACATCCCAATACTCATTCAGATACAGTACAGATACACTCCAGACACGGATGCCATCCCAATACTCATTCAAATTCAGACTTCAGATACAATACAGATACGCTCCAGACACGGATGCCATTCTGATTCAACTTTCAGGTACCGTACATATACGCTCCAGACACGGATGCCATTCTGATACTCAATCAAATCCTCTTCCAGATACAGTTCAGATACGCTCCATATACGGATGCCATCCTGATACTCATTCAGATTCAACCTTTTGATACAGTTCACATACGCTCTAGATACGGATGCCATCCTGATACTCATTCAGATTCAACTCTCAGATACATTTCAGATACACTCCAGACAAGGATTCCGTTTTAATACTCATTTAGATTCAACTTTCAGATACAGTTCAGATACGCTCCAAACACGGACACCATTCTGATACTCATTCTTTCAACTTACAAATTACAACACAAACAATCACCTTTGGATGGCATCTTTAAGCCCATCTCCTACAAATTTCTATCACATCTCCAAATGGCATATTTAAGCCCATTCCCTCTACCATCACATCGCCGAGTGTAAATTTCTAGGCACTCTAGTGTCCAATCGTCTTCCACCTTCGAGTCACGAATGGAAAAATCCGCCAATCTAACTCTTAAGGCTTAAGAAGATTGAATAGGGGCAGCTGTTGTACCCCAAAATTTTCCCTCTCACTTATCAAGAATTTTCTCACAAGATCTCCTTTGGATCAAGACTGCATTTGGGTTGATCAGCTCAAGATACCTCCTTAAGCACTGATGACTGAAAATTAGGGTGTGAGATTGCACAAGGATATTTGAACTTCCAATGCCCCATATGACTTTAATAGATCATTATGGACCCCCAAGATTACTCATGTCAAGTTTCAAGCCTTGGATCACACTTTTGATCAGTCAATTGAACAATTGACCTAAAAATCAGCTGTATTGGGGAAAAAGTCAACCATGGCCAATTTACAGTTAAACTTCATAATTTTTGATCCAAACCAACATTTTAAACTCATATGTAGCATTTTATCAAGTTTGGACCACAACTCCTCAATAAATTTGATCAAATCATCAAAAGGGCAAAATGGTCAAAATTAGGGTTTTGACTGGGAAAGGGCAATTTCTGGTTTTTGACCTAGCAAATGATCAATTGGTTTACGAAATTATCTCAAGAGTATAATTGAATCATTTTGACCTAATGACATGATGCAAAACATTGCAAGTCCATTGGATTGACAAATGAATTTTGCAGTCAACTGATCAAAAGTCAATTGTATACTGAAAAGTCAAACTTTGACTTTTTGGTCAAATTCAAGTGCGAAAGATTATAATTCATCAAAAAATGCCAAAATTGAAACTTGTTCATCAAGAAATCAAGAATTCAATATTTTTATTTTGAAAGGATGAAATTTCTTAACTTAGAAATTTTTTTAAGTATAGAAAATTTCTTATTTTTTCACAACTTTGGGCCAAAATTTCACCATGATGCAAAATGATTCAAGAGAAACTTCCAACATGAAAGTTGTATATCTCCATGAAATATACAACTTTGTTTCAGACAACTTCTCCTAAAAATGCTTGGATCTCAAGTTATAATTTTGTGAATACATGCTCATAAACTAAAAATAACTTAGTGAAATTTTGCCCTAGTTAGGCAGATTTTTGACCTAATTTCATGGCAATTTTTCACATGGTTCCAAGGGGAATATTAAAAATCAATTAAAATATGAGTTGTAGAGCACATTTCAAGATTTCCAAAATGTCCAAGAACTTCTTGAGATAATTCTTGAGTAGGGAGAATCAAAGAGATGAAGTTGGTGTTTTGTCACTTGAATTTTAGGTCATTTTCATGATGAACACAAATGCAAATCAATGTTAGGCTGCGTAATATTTGCCTTGCAGGCCTCAAAATTGTTTGTCACTCCATAATTAATGTATTACACAAACTTTGAGCTATAATCCAAGTGATTTAAGCTTTATCCAATTCACATTGCTATTCTGGGAAGAAAGTTAACAATACCATTCTTATAAAGCAAGCTTTTTGCATAAAGTCCATTTCTGAGCCTCTAACTTGTTTCCTATGATCACACTTCATCTACAAAGTCAGAATCAAGTGTGTTTAAAGCTTAACCACTCTATCTTAGCAAGTACACAAGCATTGAAACTTGTTTTCTCAAAAAAATCACATGTTTGGCTTAAGGATGCAAATTCAAATTCTGAGTTATTACAAGCCTCAAAACCTCTTGCTTATAAATATACACACTATTTGCAAGTTGACAGAAGAGCAAGAAGCCCCTGAAACTCACTCAAACTCCCTCTAGCCATAAATTGCCCCAAAACACCATTGTTGTGCAAGTTCTGACTTTACATACCAAACTCACAATTCCTTCGTGCGTTTCTTGGCCTTTTGATTTCTAAAGCTTCCTTGCATCAAGAGTAACTCATCCTTGTACCTGTTTCATTTCTGTAACAACATTTTCCCTATCTTCCATAACTAAAAATAGAGCATCACAGTTGGACTTCTCCAGTCCATTCCAGCCATCCTCAGCTCAAGCCAGCCATTGCATTAGCTTCCTAGAGGTCCAAGGAAGCTAACCTGATCATCAGCACTGACTGAAACAAGCTCATTTGCATTTCACGATTTCCAGTTTTGAGGTATTTTTTTTAAACTTATATCTCATTACTTAGGAATTGTTAGGCTTGCATTTGTGAAGATAAAATGTAGACCTCATTGCCACGGAGTTGTACATATCCATAGTTTGCATTTATATGGCCTGAGCTTAGAGAATTTTTAGAGTTGAAGTTTCTGAAAATTTTAGGGTTTAAATTAGGGAAAGATAAATTATCATTCATCTTTGACTTTCATCCTTAGTTATTTACATGGTTAGATTCGTGAGGAAGAATGCAACAACTTTCATTTTGTCACTTTCGATTTTTGTTGAGAAATGAAGAAGTTACAGGTACACCAGTTGGAGGTTGAAGATGAAGTCATCAGGACTTGATTTTCCTTATATATTTATGGTTTTGTCTATATAAACGGATGTATAGCCACCCTAGTGGTAAAGCGCGCGCCTGTTCACCCTTTGGTCCTGGGTTCAAGCACCAATGTGACCATTTTTCTTTTTTTTCTTTCATATTTTTGACACTCTTGATTTTTGCTTGCAGGCGCTGGGCCCTTTGGACCTGGCATTTTTTTTTGTTTTTGCTAGCATACCCCCTGTTTACTTGTGACACCCCTTGGCCCATTTTATTTATTTATTTATTTATTTTTTCTTTTAAATATATTTTCTAAAATACCAAAAAATCATAAAAATACAAAAAAAATAGTAGAGTTATATTTTAACTTAGTTTATTTATTTTTTTACAAAAATATATTTTATTTTTACCACACTTTATTTATTTTCACTAATTATCTTGTAAATTTAATTAAAACTAAAAAATTATTTATTTTATACTAATTAAAATATATTTTTTAATACCAAAAAGACTAAAAGAATATTTTAGAACACTATAATTTATTTTTTCAAAAAGACAAAATATAAAAAGATACTTTTCTTATAAACTTCATTTCTTTTAATCAATTAAGTAAAATTAGGGTTTTATTCAAGAATCTTTTTCTTAATGAATTTAAACTTGACTAATTATTTTCTTTATTTAATTAGGTTAAAATCAAAACCCTTTTCCTTAAGAAACCAAACAAAAAAATCTTTTTCTTTGCATTTACAATTCTTGCATATTTAATTCATCTTGTATATTATTTATTCCAATTCTTGTACAAATTCAATTTGGTTGTAATAGATTAATTAGGTTTATATTATTGCAATCCCCATTCATAAGTTGTATATCCCCCTCCCACAAATGTTGTAATAGCGTAGTAACTTTAAATTTCGCAATTTATCGCTTTTTACATAATATACGAGTAATTAGGGTTTGTATGGAAAGAATAAAATCAATCAAATAGAAAACCCTAATCCAAGACAAAAACAAGCATGAAAATGATACACTTGCACACAAGCACCCCTTGGGTAAAATCCACTTGGTTGCCTTATAAAATGGCCATATTACACATGTAAGGTATCTTAGCAAAAACAAGCAAATACAAGATCATAGTCCCTCGATGACGCTATCTAAAGTTGCCTTACAAATGATCTTAGTCCCTCAAAGAAGAATGTTAAGATACCTTGCAATATTGCTAATCATGGTTATACGATGACCCATGCCCATCCCGTTTACATCCAAAGATAGGTTTGCTTACCAAATCAATGGTAAGAGAACAATGTCAAAGGAAAAAAATGAACAAGAAAGACATTTGAGTAGGTAGATTGCTCCTAATTACTTGCTCCATTTCAAAACAAACATCCTTGCTATTTTTCAAAACAAACACCTATAAATTCCAAAACATCTTACAAAACTTGAAAACATTTTCAAAAAGATCAACATCTTTGTATACATTCTT
Source organism: Vicia faba (assembly GCA_948472305.1). Classification (NCBI taxonomy): domain Eukaryota; kingdom Viridiplantae; phylum Streptophyta; class Magnoliopsida; order Fabales; family Fabaceae; genus Vicia; species Vicia faba. The sequence continues at coordinate 1,496,344,174 of OX451735.1, read as the reverse complement.
ACGAACGAGAATCATTACAAAGATATCCTAAACAATGGCCTCTTTTACAAAATACTTTCAAAAACCACACAAAGCACAATTTCAAACAAAATCAAGTGATCTAGAAAGTAACTAAGAGCCCATGGAAAACCATGGATGAAAAGGGTTCTAATACCTTCCCTTTTCATAATCTACCCCCCGAACTCAAGAAACAATCTCAAAGGTCTTTTCTGTGCTTTTTCACATTTCCTTTTGGATAAAATAAAAGTCGGTGGCGACTCTTGCTAACCGCAACATTTGTGATCAAACGCAAAACCCTCAAGTCAGTTCTCCCACCGCATCACATTGGTCTTTTGCTTGTTTTCTGCATACCAACTTCAACTGGGCATGTGTTTCCTTTGAAACAGCCTCCTTCAATCCAAAGTGGAAGGGCCTCTTGTTAGTGCTACTTCGATTGCACCATTGGCTTTGCATGTTGTCTTGATTCACAAATGCAATGGCTACCTGCATGCAAGCTGGATTCCTGCTTCGATTGGGAATTTTATGTCTTTGGAACAAGCTTGATTCCTGCTTAGACTAGGAAAATTATCCCTCTGTACGTGCCTTCACCGCACAAAGCAAGAACTTCTTCAAACTGGCCTTCGATTCACAAAGCTCCCACTGGGAAAAAGGTCCCCCAGTGTGTCACTAGCGCACGTATGCCTCTTCATGCTTGCCTTGGTTTCAAAAAGCAAAGACCCATCAACATGCCTTTAACTCACAAGGCAAAAGGCCCCTCTCACTGGTCTTCATTTCACAAGGCAAAGACCCCTCTTCAGCTTGCCTTCAGCACACAAGGCCAAGACTCCTTCAGGTTTGCCTTCGATCCACCAGGCAAAAAATTTTCCTTTGACCCACAAGGTACTGGCTACCTTTGTGCCAACTTCGCCTAGGAAATGGCCTCCTTTACGCTTGCCTTTACTTGCTTCATGCTAGCATCCACAAGGCATATGCTGTCTTTGTGCCAGCTTCGACTGGGCACTGTCCCCCCTTTGAAACAATTGTACACACTTCAACATGCATGATAGCCCATTTGAAGGACACACCAAAGGCCCATTTAAAGGGAACACAAAAGGACCATCTAAAGACCCATTTGAAGGAAGTAATACTAGAGCCAATCGAAGGGTACACAAGAGGTACATTCGAAGAATCGTGTAAAAGGCTCATTCGAAGACTACACAAGAGGTCCAGTCGAAAGAGGCAACTTGAGGCCAGTCAAAGAACAACACTAGAGGGCATTCGAAGGAGCCAAAATGTCCAGGTTCATTCAAATTCAAAAAGAGACAATTTCCATGACTTTTGCAACGTTACAAAACATCATTCATGGCTTTGAAAACACTTGTTTATAGCTGTTTAAATATTTGTTCTCTTGTCCCCTTCGTTCCCTCTATATAAAGAAAATACTAACAAGCTCCAAAGGAGGCTGGACACAATCGGAGAGAGAGAGAGAGAGTCATATAAAATTGCAAATACATTCTTGGATTTCTCCTGAAGTTTTTCCAATCATCGCCAGCCCCTAAGCAAGTGCGCACCCAGAAGTGCCAAATAGAAGGTACCCAGACCTGAAGCCACATATTCATCCATCAACCATTGGTAAGAATTGGTAAAAAGATCAAACTCTACATTTGCATGACATATCAACACTTATAGTTTCATTCAATTTGTTATTCAAGACTAAAGACCTGGGTTCGACCCCAGGTCTGCATTTGTTTTTCCCCTAACACTTGTTACAGATCCAGTATAAATAAGGCCAGTGTGCACAAAATCGAAGGACCTGGGATGGGCCCTAGGTCATGCTTTTCGTTTTTCTAACATATCTTTGCAGATACAGTGCCCTCGCAAGCGACCCACCAGGCAGTTTTAACAATGTCCTCTGGGTCGAAAGCTATATCCCTCACTGGATCGAAGGGTAGAACCTTTCTTTAGATCGAAGAGCAGCTATTTTCACTGGATTGAAGGATATCCAACCTCTCCTAGATCGAAAGGAAGTATTTCCTTCCATCGAAATAGGTCATTCCCCCTTGATAGAAAAACACCATCATTCTTCCCTAAATCGAAAGACCATGATTCTCGCTGGATCGAAGGAGCCCCCCCCCCCCCCCCCCTTTATATTTTATTTTTGTTTTTTTTGTTATTTATTTATTGATTTTATCATTTGAACTAACTTTAAATAAAAAATTCACAAAAAAACATTAGGCTAGTGTTTTCCTAATTAAATTAATTTTGTAAATAAATAAATAAATAATTTTAACCTTTTCTTGAAATTAAAATTAAATAGACTTAGGCTTTATTTTCTTTTATAAATTAAAAAAAAACAAAAAGATTTCCTTTTACCTTAGGATTTTTAGACGTTCTTCTTAATTCGTTTGCGCGTTTATTTACTTTTGCATTTTGTCATCTTATTGTAACTGCTTCTCGGTTTGTAATAGTAACTAGGATTTTACTTTTCGCATTTCTATAATGTACCTCTCACAAAGCCATGTGTGATACGGTGGGAGAACTGACTAGGGTTTTACGTTTGTTTTCGCAAATGTTTCGGTTGAGCAAGAGTCGCCGCCGACTTTTTATTTTATCCTAAGGAAAGGTTTAAAAAGCACAGCAAAAAACCTTTGAGATTTTTTCTTGGGTTCGGGGAGTAGATTATAGAAAGAGAAGGTATTAACACCCTTTTTATCCATGGTTATCCATGGGCTCTTAGGTACTTGCTTAGATCAACTTGCCTTGGTTTTCAATTGTTTGAAATGGTGCTTGGTGTGTGGTTTTTGAAAATGTTTTGAAAAGATGCCTTGTATAGGCTACCCTTGTAACAATTCTTTACTTGAATGTTTTACAAAAGGTGTTTTGTCTTTAGAAAAGATATTTCAAGGTTTTTTTTTTGAAAGTTGGTTTTGAAAGTGTTTGTGAAGTGGGTTTTGAGATTAGGCAAGTGTTTTCTTTGCAAATTGGCAAGTACTTAAGAGTTTTATCTACCCTAAAGTTCTCAAAGATTTATGTTTTAAACCTTTTGACAATTTTGTTCCACCATTGCATTTGGTGGACAATCTTGTCTTAGGAGGTGAGAGGGACGGGCGCGGGTCATCGTTTAGACCATAATTGCAATAGTGTTAAATGTCTTTGGGCAATTTTTCTTTAAAAGGGACTTGATCATTCATTTAGGCAACATTTTGAGGGACTATGATCATTTGATTGTTTGTTTTACCCAAAGAAATTCAACATACAATATGGCCCAATTTATTTGAAGGTAACAAAGTGGAATACCCTAGGGGTGCAAGTGTGGAATGTGTTGTCCATTTTCATGATTATTCATCTTGAGGTTAGGTCCAACTATTTTGTTCGTTTTATTCGCATACAAACCCTAATTCTAACATGGTAGGTTTAGAAAGCTTTAAAGTGCGAAATTTAAATTCCTACACTATTACAACACAATAATATGGGGAAGGGGGTACAATGTTTCAAATGGGGTATATTTAGACAAGAAATTGAATCTAAGCTATTACATCATTTGCTTTGAATATTTACAATATGATTAAAAGCATAAATAAAATAGAAATAAAACAAATATGCAAGAATGCAAAAAGAATTTTTATATGTATGAAAAAAAGTATTATTTATGTAAAATAAAAAGAAAATAAAAGGGTATTATTTTTGGGGTATTTTCATATTTAGGGTAAAAACCTTAATTTTTAATCAAAAAGGGATATTAATCAATTAATTCATATAATAATTATTATTTACATACAAAAATAAAATAAAATATAGTATATTTGTAAAAAAGGTATTTTTTAGTATTAAATATTAAAAAATAAAATATGTACATTTTTTGGTATTTTTATCCTAAGCACATTAATATATACCTATATATTCATATTATTTACAAAATATGTGTTATATATATTAATTAATAATATTTAATATTTAAATAAAAAAAGTATTTTTTCTATAAAATATTTTCAGGAAGTAAAAATAAGATAAAAGTGTATAAAAAATATATTTGTGCCATTTTTGTATTTTTAAAACAAAAGGTATATATTTATTCATTTATGTACAAACTAAAGAAATAATCAAATAAATACTTAATAAATTCAAAAAATGATGAGAAAAATATTTTTATATTTTTAATATGCTGAGAAAAAATAAATGAGTCAGTTAAAAAAAGAAAAAGTCAAAAAACATTAAAAATGAAGCAAATGGGCTCAGGGGTGTAAAACCAAAAAGGGTGGTGTGAAAAGGAAAGTCAACATAGGCCCAGCCCATGAAGACCTTTCTTCAACCTCTATACAACAACATTCAAAAAACGCGCGCCCTGTTCTTCATCTTCTAACTCCTGATTCCTGGCTTTTCAATGAAAACTCATAACAAAAAATGTTCAGCATGAAGAGACGAATCCAACCATATGCAAAACTTGATCTAACTCTCTAAGATGAGGGAGAATTTCTTCTCCCCCAAATCCTAACCTAGATTTTCTGCCATTTTCAAACCTCAAATTCTCACAGCTCAAGCAAAAGAAATGAAAAGTAAAAACATGTACATGTTCAGTGGCATGAGTAGAACATTGTTTATTCACAAACTTAGAGCTAATGATGCTTGATAAGAGAGATAGAAGTTCACCAAGATACCTGTTCAGCTGAAGTTCTATCTGGCAATGAGGGAGCTTTTAGTGCAAGGTGATGATTGGAAAAGCTTCCTTGAGGTCCAGGGATGCTATTCCAATGTTTACTTTGTCTTGAAAGCTTCTGAATCGTGCTAGAGCACTTCACCTGCAAAACAAGAAACTGAAAATGGTGGAAATGGTTAGAGGGATTACAGGTCGTGTTTCAAGTCATGGTTAGCTTGCATAGGTGCTAGGGAATGTATGTGAACTGGTTTGGGCAAGAGAGCTTGAGGGAAATGGAAGATGGCACTCAAACTGCAGGCCTTGCCCTGTTTTTGCAGTTTGAAGATGATTCTGAGATTGGGAGTGTTTGAGAGGTGCTAGGGTCGTGCAAAAGCTTGGTTGGGATGTTTTGAATGTGTCTACAATATTTTCTTCTGTGTTCTAATGCTGAGATGAAAGATGTCCTATGTTATGGTACTTTTCTTCACTCTTAAGCAAGCAAAGCCAACTTGGTGTTTTAGGCAAGTAGGGGACCTCTAATGAGCTGCATAATCTCTCCTTGATCAGAGTGATTTGCCCATAATCTTGTGCCAATTGGATTTGGTTTGTACTTGTGGATTTGCATCATGACATAAAGTGAAACTTTTGCAAAAATGGATATAATGCTTTTTCCAATTTGGGATTAATCCATCATACAATTCTTTAGCTCATGAAACAAGGTCTTATCACAATGAAAATGCATTAAATTATTGAGTGTTGGATGGTTTTATGACATGTAATCAAGGGGCATGCTGGTTTGAGAAGTTTGCACAAGTTATGAACATGAAAAATAGCCAATTCAAAAGTGAGTTTTTGCCAAATTGTGAAATTCGATTCTCTCAAGTCATGAGGTTGTTTGATGAGTTCTTGGAAATTTTGGAAATCTTGGAATGTTTACTACAATCCATCTTTGAAATGAAAATTGAAATTCCAAGTGGAAGTGTATGTAAAATGGCCTTGAAGTGGGGTAGAAAACCTTGTCAAAATAGGTCAAAAATTCACTAAGTTAAGAATGGTTTAATGCCCTTATTCAATAATTTATAACTTGAGATACAAGCCTCAAATTGGAAAAATTTGTGAATCAAAGTTGTAGATTATGCAACAAGCTACAACTTTCATGTTTTGACTTTTGTTTGAATCCAAATGGATCTTGGTGAAAAAGTGGGGCAAAGTTGGGAAAAAATTAGGGTTTTTTATAACTTAGAAAAATTCTAAGTTATGAAAAATTCTAATTTCTAACCCTAATTTGCATTTTGTGATTTCTTGGTGAACAAGTTTCATGATTTGGCATGTTTTGATTAAAAATGAATCTTGACTCTTGATTTTGACCAAAAAGTCAAAGTTTGACTTTTCAGTATACAGTCAAAATTGATCAATTGACTGGGAAATTCAACTGTCAATCTTGTGTACTTGGGATCTTTTGAGTTTGTTGAGCATGTCAAGATAATTCCATGGGGTCCTTGAGTCCATGTATGAGCTTGGTTTGCCATTGGCTAGGTCAAACAGTCAAAAATTGCCTTTGTACAGTCAAAACCCTAAAAATGACCATTTTGCCCTTTTGGTGATCTGATCAAATTTCTTATGGAATTGTGATCCAAATTTGATCAAATGGTCCATATGAGTTCATAATGTTGATGTGGGTTAATTTTCATGAGGTTTGACTGTCAATTGGCCACAGTTGACTTTTTCCCCAGTACAATTGATTTCTAGGTCAACTGTCCAATTGACTGGGCAAAACTTGGAATCAAAGCTTGAAACTTGGTATGGATAAACTTGGGAGTCCAATATGAAGCATGAAAGTCATTTTAAACACTTTAGGTCAAAACATCTTTGTGCAAACATAAACCCTAATTTGGGTCCACAGTGCAAGGAGAAGTCTTGAGCAGATGAAACCCTAACTGGATCTTGGGCTTCAAAGATTATGTGATGAGAAATCATTGAGAAATGGGAGGGCAAATTTTGGGGTACAACAGTTTCCCCTGTTCAATCTTCTTGAATCCTAAGATTTAGATTGGCAAGTTTGCCTTTCGTTACTCGAGGGTAAAAGGAGATTTGACACTAGAGTGCCCGGAAATTTGCACTCGTCAAAGCAATGAATGCGGGAATGGGCTTAGAGATTCCATTTGGAGATGGGCCTAGAGATTCCATCTTGAGAGGGTAACAGAGATCCTGTCGGGGATGGGCTTAGAGATGCCATCTGGAAGGGAATATCAGGAAGGTGTCCAAGCTTTGGACCGTCTTCGAGCTGGGGGTCTGAATGAGCAATAGATAGACATCCGTTGTTGGGAAGAATCCATAGACTGTTTTCAAAGGTTGCATCTGGACAAGTGATAGATTAACATCCGTTGTTGGGAAGAATCCATGAACTGTTTTCAGAAGTCTGGAGAAGAAACTGAACAAGCGATAGGTTAACATCCGTTACTTGGAGAACCCGTAAACTGTTTTCAGAAGTCTTGAAGTTTGAATAAGAAATAGAGCAGCATCCGTTGTTGGGAAGCGTCCGTAAACTGTTTTCAAAAGTTTCATCTGAACAAGTCGATAGATTAGCATCCGTTGTTGGGAAGAATCCATGAACTGTTTTCAGAAGTCTAGAGAAGAAACTGAACAAGCGATAGGTTAACATCCGTTACTTGGAGAACCCATAAACTATTTTCAGAAGTCTTGAGGTTGAATAAGCAATAGAGCAGCGTCCGTTGTTGGGAAGCGTCCGTAAACTGTTTTCAAAGGTTGATAAGAGTCTGAACAAGTGATAGATTAACATCCGTTGTTGGGAAGAATCCATGAACTGTTTTCAGAAATCTTGGATTTGAATAAGAACCGGTGTAGGGTTGCTTGATGATGAATCTGTGTAAAACTGCATCTGAAACTGTTAAGGATAGCTTTTTATTCTTATCCTGAAAAGGACAAAATGTCAGCTGAACGCAAAATTATGTTGCGTGAAATGTATGATGCAATATATGTTATATCAATGTTTATGATATGAATGTAATGAATGCGCATGTAAGCTGATGAACTGTCTTGCTGGGGATAGATGAATCCTGGATGGCTGAAGATAAAAGCATCGTGACTGCTGCCGGGAAGAATAAATCTTTGGCTGTGACTGGGGAATAAGGGGCTTGGGTTGCATACCAAACCTCTGGGGAATTCCTGATGACTTCTACTGGGGAGTACCAACCTAGTAGACTTCTGCTGGGGATGCAAGACTGAGAATCTTCAGTTTGGCGGGAAGCATCTCTGGCGACCTTACTGGGGACTCAAGGTTTTGTTCTCCTAAAACTCTGTGGGGAAAAGGTTCATTAGTCTGGCTCCGCTGGGGATTGATAATTTGAAGCTTTAGCTCGGCTGGGGGCACTGAAACTTAAACTCTGAGGGGAATTGAATTCCGGAGGATTCTCTGGCTGGGGATTTGTAAAGATAAGTTACTGCTGGGGAATTTTGATGAACTCCGCTAGGGATAGGAAGAATTCTGGAGAGTGTGGTCTTCTGTGGTTGTTAGCTAAGGATAACCCAATTATAAGTCCCTGGGAGGAATAACTTTGAATAAAACTCGGGAGAGACATTCGTTCTCTGCGGGGAATACGCTTCCAGAATCTACTGGGGATGAGCTTCAAGACTTGCTAGGGATATGGATTCCAAATCTCCCTGGGGTTTCCTTTGGAGGTTATCAAGATATCCAACTGTACCTTCGACCTATCGGTAATCCTCTTTCCAGACTCATAAGAAAATGATTATGTTTCAAATGCATATGCCTATTTAACAAAACATTGGACGTTTCTCAAAATAAAACAAATAGTGCAAGAGAAAAGAAAAGGAAATGACACAAATTTCTGGGAAAAGTATTTGTATTGATTTTATTTGAGTATATTTGTACAAAGGAGACAATCATCCTAGTAAGAGGATTTTGCCGTAAATATTTGAAAAATTTATACAAAATAAAGATGGCTATGTGAAATAATTTCATGGGATTCCATTCTGCTACAGCCTTCACAACTCTGAATATCTGTCCATTCAATGCTTCGTTCGCCGATGACTGGATTGATCAGAAACCCGGAACTGGTTGATGAAGAGATTGTTTTTGAAGTGATCCGACGAGACATAGTCATACGCTTTAATTCCCTAACTTTTGCCTGAATCGCCCTTTCGGGTTTTCGATCCACCGGGAACCCCTTTTTGCCCAAGCCGCCCTTTCGGGTTTTCAACTTGCCGGGTGTACAGATTTTTTTGTTTTTATCCCTAATTTTTGCCTGAATCGCCCTTTCGGGTTTTCGATCCACCGAGATGCCCATTTTTAACCAAGCCTCCCTTTCGGGTTTTCGACTTGTCGGGTTATTTTATGCGTAGTATATTTTGACTATGTCTGCGTTCGCAGGGTGCGGCAAATCGTCGCCGTCCATGGTGGTCAGAATCATTGCACCACCAGAAAATATGCTCTTGATCACAAATGGTCCTTCATATGTAGGAGTCCATTTGCCCCTGGGATCACTTTGCGGTAAGATAATCCGCTTGATTACGAGATCTCCGACTCGATACACTTGACGTCTGACTTTTTTATTGAAGGCCTTTATCATCCGTTTTTGATACGTTTGACCATGGCATATAGCAGCAAGTCGCTTTTCGTCGATCAGATTGAGTTGATCAAGTCGGGTATGCATCCAATCATCTTCATTCAAACCTGCATCCTTCATAATCCTTAGAGAAGGGATCTGGACTTCCATAGGCAAAACAGCTTCCATGCCATAAACCAAGGAAAATGGGGTTGCCCCGGTTGAAGTACGTACCGTCGTACGGTAGCCATGCAGAGCAAACGGTAACATCTCATGCCAGTCTTTATAAGTGACTGTCATTTTCTGAATGATTTTCTTAATGTTTTTGTTCGCAGCTTCAACAACACCGTTCATATTCGGCCGATAGGGAGATGAATTGTGATGATAAATCTTGAACTGTTCGCACAATGCAGTGATCATTGTGTTATTCAGATTTGTACCGTTGTCTGTGATGATCCTGTCTGGAACACCATATCGACATATGAGATTTTGCTTGATAAAGCGGGCAACCACATTTTTGGTGACAGAGGCGAAGGAAGCTGCTTCGACCCATTTAGTGAAGTAGTCAATGGCAACCAGGATGAAGCGATGTCCGTTGGAAGCCGTGGGATTGATCTCTCCAATCATATCAATGCCCCACATTGCAAAGGGCCACGGAGCAGTCAGGACGTTGAGGGGAACCGGAGGAATATGAACTTTGTCAGCATAGACTTGACATTTGTGGCAAGTACGGGAATATTGGTGGCAGTCAGCTTCCATGGTAGACCAGTAATAGCCTGCCCTCAGGATCTTCTTAGCCATTGTATGCCCGCTCAAGTGAGTGCCAAATGTGCCGCTGTGTATGTCAGTCATAATTAACTCCGCTTCAGCTTTGTCTACACATTGGAGTAATACACAATCATGGCTTCGTTTGTAAAGGATGTTGTTGCTCAGGAAGAACTTAGCAGCGAATTTCCTTAAGAACTTCTTGTCATTCACGGAAGCTCCTTCAGGATAATCTCGGGTCTCGAGATACCTTTTAATTTCATGGAACCAGGGTTGTTCCACTACCTCCTCGGTATTAATCTCGTGACAGTGCGCAGGTTCATCCATTTGCTCGATGGTGATTTGGGGAGCCTCGTTATCCCAGTTGAGTTTAAACATGGAGGACATTGTGTCCAGAGCATCTGCTAGCTGATTCTCTTCTCGCGGGAAATGCTCGAAGGTAATTTTATCGAAATGCGGCAACAATGTCAGGACATGTTCTTTGTATGGGATAAGATTAGGATGTTTGGTATCTCAGTCTCCTTTGACTTGACTGATAACCAAAGCCGAGTCCCCAAATACGATCAAAGATTTGATCCCCAAGTCTATAGCAGCCTTGAGACCAAAGATGCAAGCTTCATACTCGGCCATGTTGTTTGTGCAGCTGAAGCAAAGTCGGGCCGTGAAAGGTGTGTGACAACCTTCTGGAGAAATGAGTACTGCGCCAATACCGCTTCCAAGTGCATTTGAAGCACCATCAAAGTACAGGGTCCATCGGGAGCCCTTTTCGGGTCCGTCATACGGTCCGTCACCTTCAACGTTGTCCAAATTCATGATGTCCTTGTCTGGGAAGTCAAATCTCATGGGTTGATAGTCTTTGATAGCCTGATGAGCCAGATGGTCAGCTAGTACACTCCCTTTTATAGCTTTTTGGGTGGTGTACTGGATGTCATATTCGGTTAAGATCATTTGCCATCTAGCTATCCTTCCAGATAAAGCGGGCTTCTCGAAGATATATTTGATAGGGTCCATTTTGGATATCAACAAGGTAGTATGAGTCAGCATATACTGTCTTAGTCGGCGAGCAGCCCATACCAAAGCGCAGCAAGTTTTCTCGAGCAGTGAGTAGCGAGTCTCACAGTCGGTAAACTTTTTGCTAAGGTAATAAATAGCATGCTCTTTTCGACCAGACTCGTCATGCTGGCCCAAAACACACCCCATTGAGTTATCCAAGACGGTTAAGTACATGATCAATGGTCTTCCTTCGACGGGTGGCATCAGAATAGGAGGTTCTAGAAAATACTCCTTGATTCTATCAAAAGCAGCCTGGCAATCGTCGTTTCATTCTACTACCTGATCCTTTTTCAAGAGTTTGAAAATTGGCTCACAGGTAGAAGTCAGATGTGAGATGAATCTGGCAATATAGTTTAAGCGCCCTAAGAATCCTCTAACCTCCTTTTCAGTATGGGGAGCAGGCATCTCTTGTATTGCTTTTACTTTTTCCGGATCAACTTCAATGCCTTTGTTGCTTACAATGAATCCCAGGAGTTTACCAGACCTAACTCCGAAAGTGCATTTACTTGGATTCAGCCTGAGCTTGTATTCTTTTAACCTGGCAAACAACTTCTCTAGATGTTCAAGGTGCTCTTCCTCTGTTTGTGACCGAGCTATCATATCGTCTACGTAAACTTCAATCTCATGATGTATCATATCATGAAATAAAGCTACCATGGCGCGTTGATAAGTTGCCCCTGCGTTCTTCAGCCCGAACGACATAACCTTGTAACAGAAAGTGCCCCATTGTGTGACAAAAGTTGTTTTCTCCATATCCTCGGGAGCCATTTTGATTTGATTGTAGCCCGAGAATCCTTCCATGAAGGAAAACACTTTATGCTGAGCTGTATTGTCGATCAAGATGTCAATATGAGGTAGCGGGAAATCATCTTTAGGGCTGGCCCTATTCAAATCCCGGTAGTCCACACACATCCTGACTTTGCCATCTTTCTTCGGTACTGGCACGATGTTAGCGACCCATTGAGGATAGGACGTAACAGCCAGAAAGCCAGCATCGAATTGTTTCATTACTTCCGCTTTAATCTTTTCGGACATGTCAGGCCTCATTCGGCGAACTTTTTGCTTGATTGGTGGACAGTCCTCTCTTGTGGGGAGACGGTGAACCACGATGTCTGTGTCTAGACCCGACATGTCTTCATAGGACCAAGCGAAGATTTCAACATACTCATTCAACAACTGCACCAAGCGATCCTTGACTTTTGGTTCCAGATTGGCACCCACTTGCACCTCCTTCCGATCCTCCTCGGTTCCCAAGTTAACAGTTTCCAATGGCTCTTCATGCGGTAAGATGGCCCTTTCCTCTTGTTGCAGAAGTCTGGCTAGTTCCCCAGGTACTTCACAACCTTCGTCATCTTCATACTCGGCTAGATTGACTAGATCTTCAGAGTTATCGAAAGATACAACAGAATAGTCGCCCATGGAATCCGGAGTGGATGGGTACCTGCATTGGTGAGTGTGGGTGTGTGTAAGGGATATCCATCCTTAAAAAAAATGCAAAAGGAAAGAGAATGAACATAAGCAGTTTATCAAATGAAAAACGTCCAATGAATCATTAAACATGGCATATGGATATGAAAAATAATCAAAACCATTACAAGCGGACCTACATGCCCCGGGCAAGGCAGGAGGTGAAAAGATAGTGTAAGGATTGTTTGAAAGTAAATATTACAGACCAAATAAGAAATGTTTAACAGATAAATTACTGATGAATAAAAGTGATGGGAACAAAGTCCTTAGCCTCCCAATTGCTCAATCCTCCTTTGACAGTTGGATAAATCCACTCTTCAATGTTGCTTTCTTTATCCTCATCCTCCAAAGCGTTGATTCCGTAGGGAGAAATTTTGACTGGCGCTCTTTCAATCTTCGCACGGCGCATAGCTTTCTGGCCAGCGGTTGTGAACCCTAATCCAAACTTGTCAGTCTTATGCGGAATGTCAGGTAACTGCCCCATGCTGAATTCTTCCCTTCTTTTATTGCGGCCCTTGCATCCTCCAGAGATGCCATCCTGGCCATCTGTCTTGGTGTCTCAGCTGCCAACTTTGCTACTGCTATTTCAGGAAGGACTTCTTCGAAATGTTGAAACGGTGTCTCAATGAACTCTCCTTCAACCTCCACATACCGGAAAGAATTTAAGTGGCTAATCATGTACTCTTCTTCACCATGGACAGTGATGATCTTTCCCTTGACAGGATACTTCAACATCTGATGTAAGGAGGAGGTGGCTGCCCCAGCATGGTGTATCCAAGGCCTACCCAGCAAGCAAGAGTATGATGGACGGATGTCCATCACATAGAAAGTGGATTTAAACACCTCGGCGCCTATCTTGATGGGAATTTCAACCTCTCCATGGACCATTCTCTTTGAACCATCGAAAGCTCTGACAACAATATCACTCGGCTTCAATTCCAACCCTTCACAATCTAGTCGGTCCAAGGCCTTCTTAGGCAAAACATTCAGCGACGAACCGGTATCAACCAAAACATGTGCAAGAGTGGTTCCGCGACACTCGATTGAAATATGCAAAGCATCATTGTGGTTTCTGCCTTTAGGGGTTAGGTCGGCATCAGAAAAACCTAATCCATTGTCCGCAGTCAGGCTAGCCACGTAATTTTGAAATTGATCCGCAGAGGTTTCCTGGGGCAGATGAGCTGCCTTCAGGAATTTTATCAGGGCTTTAGCGTGCGCTTCTGAGCAAAGTAGTAGTGCCAGCATGGAGATCTTGGAGGGGGTTTTCCCCAACTGTTCCACCACATCGTAATCACTTCTCTTGATTATCCTCAAAATCTCGTCCATTTCCTTCTTGGAGGTTTCTGGGATAACCAAGGGTTGAGCCCTCGTCCTGACGGGCTCATCTTGGATTCCCTTACCTTTGTCAGCAGCGGTAGGAGAGATAGTACTAGGAACAACAACGTCTTCAATCAGAGGAGTTCTAGCAGAGAGTTTTATTGGTGCAGGGATGACCTTGTTAGCTGATGAGGGTCCAAAGACTGCCCTTGGAGGGGCAATCTCTGGAGAAAATATTCTCCCGCTCCTGGTGATTTTGCTGGTGCCCGCAATGTTACTAATGCTGGCTTCTTCATCATCCGAACTTTCTTCAATTACCTCAATTTGCTTGATACCATGGTAGTAGATGTCACCGCCATAGTTCCAAGGTATCGACTTCTCAGAAACATAGGGAACAGGCCCTGGCATTGTTATCTTCAAAGGAACAGATTTTGCAGCTGGTGTAATCTTAACAGGCTTTTTGACGGCCTTGGAAAGATTGGCGTGAATGGTTATGATTGAGACATCTTCAGTATGAACTGGAACAGCGGAAACTTTTTTGAACAAAATTTGTCGACTATCCATAAGGCCTTGGATGCCTTTCTTCAATAGCGGACAATCAAACGGCAGAGAGTAGCAACAATAGCAGTCTTCCTTACATCCCAGAAAGATCCCGGCCCTCAATAGATTCAATTTAATGGTTAACAGTGGAGTAGTCAGATTACTGACATCAACAACATACAAATCTTCTTCAATGGAATTGACATTTCGGCCGTGCTTCGGCATAGGTGCGGATATCACATTAGGCTTCTCTGGAGCGTCAAACTCTACCTCCTTAGCCTCTATCAGGTCTTGGATTTTATGCTTGAGTGCCCAACAATCATTGGTGTCGTGTCCAACACTGTCTGAGTGGTAGGCGCATTTAGCATTAGCATGATAATGCGGAGAGGACGTATTCACATTCTTTGGTGCCTCTTTGATGGTGGCAAGATTCAACTTCAATAGACGGGGAAGCACTTGCGCTGGAGTCATATTAATACGGGTGAACTGTCGTTGTGGCCGTTCCATCCGTTGTTGATTTGGTCTGGACTGGTTATAGCGAGGCTGCTCACATGGGGTGTTTTGAATCATTACGGCCCCCACAGTTGGCCGACGCTCCATCTTCCCTGCTCTTCTCTGGGAATATACCATAGCTGTCTCCTTCTTAAAAGGCTTCTTCTCAACACTCGCAGCAACACCCTTCTGAATCTTTCCTGACTTGATGCCAGCTTCTATTCTTTCGCCTGTTAAGATAAAATCGGTAAACCCCGCGGAAGAGTTACCAATTAGATGATTGAAAAATGGCCCAGATAGGGTCCCGAGAAACATATCAACGAGCTCACGATCGGTTAAAGGAGGCTGCACCCTGCCAGCCAAATCCCTCCATTTTTGTGCATATTCTTTGAATCCCTCACTTGTTCCTAGTGACATACCCTGAAGCTGGGTACGAGTAGGAGCAAGATCAGAATTATATTGGTATTGTTTGTAAAAAGCGGTGGCCAAATCTTCCCAATTTCTGACACTGGTTCCTTCTAGCTAATAGAACCACTCCAACTGAGCTCCCGACAGGCTGTCTTGAAAGAAATGAATCCAGAGGTTTTTATCTTCCGTATAGGGTTGAATCTTTCTCACGTAGGACCTGAGATGCATTTTGGGGCAGGACAGCCCATCATACCTCACAAACACTGGCACTTTGAATTTTGGGGGAATCACAATCCCGGCAACCAAACCCAAGTCTTCAAAATCCAAACCCGGTACTCTTTGTAGTTCCATGGCAGCCAACCTGTCTTCCAAACCCTTGTATTTATCATCAGCTGGAGGATATTGCTGGTCAGAATAATCTTCATCCTCTTCAACCTCTTCTTCCTCTGCATCAGACTCGGAAGGCACCGCAACTCCATCTCTTTTACTAGTCCCTTCATCAGAAGTAGGAGGAAATTCAAGCACTCTCCGAGCTTCTCTGTCAAATCTTCTCCCCAAAGTAGCCACCCCAATCCTCTTTTTCTTCTTCTTCACTGGGTCCTTATTCCCCAATTGAGTCTTGATATCCTCCTGACTTTTAACCAAAGTCATCAGGAGTTGCTGGAACTGTGCATTCTGAGCTTGTAGGTCTTTGACTGTTTGCTCGAGATCCATCCTACTGAAATAAACAGCAGACAGATAAGGAAACCTGGAGTGAGATCTGCTTATGCACATGATGAATGGTATGCTGATGTATGCAATGCATTCAAGGATTTAGAACATTCAAAATTGTTTCAGACAAAGAAGAACGCACGTCATATTAATAAGAAGAAATTTGTTAGTACATAAATGCCCCATGGGCCAAATATTACAAAATTAACTTCTTAAGGCAGGAAGACATTGCGCATCCTCTTTGGTGCGATGTAGGTGTTGAGGGCCTCTTGCTCGTGGAGTCGGCGGGTAAGCTCTAGAACCTTCTTTTCACTGGTGTAGTAGCTAGCTTTAAAAGTGTTCCGTTCCTCCTTGAGCTGAATCCAACTTTTATGCATTTCCTCCCACGATGTAGGCATGTCTGGATGTAGGATGGTGTAGGGAACCTCTCCTTCATTGACGGGCTCTTTAATCACTGGGAGTACATGCGGATAAGGCATCATTAGACTTTGGGCTCGGGCTCGTACCCACTTGATATAGGGCTCAAGAGGGATGGAGTTCTTGTGTCCCAGAGTCTTGCTATCAACCTTGTTGAGTTTTCCCCAAGCTCTGATGAATCTTTGGCGAAGTCCTTGCGCATCGTTGTCGAAGTCAAAAACTAGGTCGGGAATCAACATGTCATGAGGGCCATCCCTCCGTGCATATCCAAATTGCCTCAAAGCTAGGCAAGGGTTGTAGGTGATGCCTCCCCTGATTCCAAGTAAAGGAACATTAGGAAACTCTCCGCAACGATCGACGATGATGACATTTTCTCTGGACCGAGAACACCAATGCACATCGGAGTGAGTAAGAGTCATCAACCGTTGGGACCACCTTGAGCCTTGGTCATTCTTCAAGACAGATTGTGGAAGGTGCGAAATAAACCACCTTGCAAGGATAGGAGTACAGCACATGAGAACACCCCTCTTTCTCATTGTTCGTGTGTAAAATGAGTGAAGGATGTCCACAAGCAATGTTGGTATTGGATTTCTGGACAAAAAGATTTTGACGGCGTTGACATCTACCAATTGGTCAGGATTTGGGAACAAGACCAACCCATAGATAAGGAGTGCCACAATCTCTTCAAAGGCTTGTAGGTCCAATGAGTTCCAACATTCTTGTGCCTTCTCAAACAAGAACTTTGCTAAGAATCCCTTGACGCCGCTTCTGGTTTCCCAATGCCCCTTGATGTCGGATGGTTGTAGATGTAATGCTCGAGCAACATCTTCCGGCTTTGGTTCCTTTTCCGTACCTTTGAAGGGTAGTTGATTAAGGATAGGGATTCTTAGGAGTTGAGAGAACTCCTCCAAAGTGGGTACCAACTGATAATCAGGGAAAGTGAAGCAGTGGTGAAGAGGGTCAAAGAACTGGAATAGCACTTTCATCATGTCTTCTTCAATGTTGGTGTTGACTAGGCTGAGCAGTCTACCATGTCTTTCACTGAAGGATGAATTTTCCGGAATTCTTGAGGTGAGCTCCTTTAGTTGAGGAGAGATTCTCACAAGGTTGACTTGAATGGTATTTCTGCGAGGAATTTCCATGACCTACAAAACAGGAACAAAGATGAAGATCCAAACCCTTGAGATGGTTAGTGAATGCATATGATGCTTTATGATGTTTATGATGTATGCACAAAACATATGTACAAGCAAATCACACCAAGCCCTAGTTTCAGGCTTGCATGGGGTTTCATAGGTAAGTACCCTCTTGAGTGTAGTTGGCTTAAAAACCTGTCCTATAAATAGTAACCGGGTTCTAAGGAGCTCAATATCACTGGATTGTTTTCATTGTTCATCGTTTTGGTTTAGCCACTTAACTAGCGACCAAAATATTCCAAGAAAACAACCCTCAATGAGTGTAGTATCGAGTATCTACCAACTTCAAACTGCACCAAAGCCGGTCATCTCACTACCCCTAATAAAAGGCCAAGATGGTCAAGTAAGGTTCTAGGTCATTAGTGCTTAGTGACATCACTCAGCGGCCCCGTACTCTCCTTGATTGAACTCAAGGGTTACCGGTACTCACAAATATGTCGCACTAATATAGCTATTGCTTAGACCGTGTCGGTATAACCCGCACAGTTTCCACAACGTATTGCTATCTATGAATGTTTCCCAAAATCCGGGTGGAGGATTGCAAACCCAAACAATAGAGCCAAGATATAAAGCAAACAATTCAAACAATTAGTCATGCAAGAGGGTGATCTAAGCCCTAAGGTTACTCCACTTTTAAATTTCTCCCCAGCAGAGTCGTCAGTTCTGTGATACGGTGGGAGAACTGACTAGGGTTTTACGTTTGTTTTCGCAAATGTTTCGGTTGAGCAAGAGTCGCCGCCGACTTTTTATTTTATCCTAAGGAAAGGTTTAAAAAGCACAGCAAAAAACCTTTGAGATTTTTTCTTGGGTTCGGGGAGTAGATTATAGAAAGAGAAGGTATTAACACCCTTTTTATCCATGGTTATCCATGGGCTCATAGGTACTTGCTTAGATCAACTTGCCTTGGTTTTCAATTGTTTGAAATGGTGCTTGGTGTGTGGTTTTTGAAAATGTTTTGAAAAGATGCCTTGTATAGGCTACCCTTGTAACAATTCTTTACTTGAATGTTTTACAAAAGGTGTTTTGTCTTTAGAAAAGATATTTCAAGGTTTTTTTTTTGAAAGTTGGTTTTGAAAGTGTTTGTGAAGTGGGTTTTGAGATTAGGCAAGTGTTTTCTTTGCAAATTGGCAAGTACTTAAGAGTTTTATCTACCCTAAAGTTCTCAAAGATTTTTGTTATGTTTTAAACCTTTTGACAATTTTGTTCCACCATTGCATTTGGTAGACAATCTTGTCTTAGGAGGTGAGAGGGACGGGCGCGGGTCATCGTTTAGACCATAATTGCAATAGTGTTAAATGTCTTTGGGAAATTTTTCTTTAAAAGGGACTTGATCATTCATTTAGGCAACATTTTGAGGGACTATGATCATTTGATTGTTTGTTTTACCCAAAGAAATTCAACATACAATATGGCCCAATTTATTTGAAGGCAACAAAGTGGAATACCCTAGGGGTGCAAGTGTGGAATGTGTTGTCCATTTTCATGATTATTCATCTTGAGGTTAGGTCCAACTATTTTGTTCGTTTTATTCGCATACAAACCCTAATTCTAACATGGTAGGTTTAGAAAGCTTTAAAGTGCGAAATTTAAATTCCTACACTATTACAACACAATAATATGGGGAAGGGGGTACAATGTTTCAAATGGGGTATATTTAGACAAGAAATTGAATCTAAGCTATTACATCATTTGCTTTGAATATTTACAATATGATTAAAAGCATAAATAAAATAGAAATAAAACAAATATGCAAGAATGCAAAAAGAATTTTTATATGTATGAAAAAAAGTATTATTTATGTAAAATAAAAAGAAAATAAAAGGGTATTATTTTTGGGGTATTTTCATATTTAGGGTAAAAACCTTAATTTTTAATCAAAAAGGGATATTAATCAATTAATTCATATAATAATTATTATTTACATACAAAAATAAAATAAAATATAGTATATTTGTAAAAAAGGTATTTTTTAGTATTAAATATTAAAAAATAAAATATGTACATTTTTTGGTATTTTTATCCTAAGCACATTAATATATACCTATATATTCATATTATTTACAAAATATGTGTTATATATATTAATTAATAATATTTAATATTTAAATAAAAAAAGTATTTTTTCTATAAAATATTTTCAGGAAGTAAAAATAAGATAAAAGTGTATAAAAAATATATTTGTGCCATTTTTGTATTTTTAAAACAAAAGGTATATATTTATTCATTTATGTACAAACTAAAGAAATAATCAAATAAATACTTAATAAATTCAAAAAATGATGAGAAAAATATTTTTATATTTTTAATATGCTGAGAAAAAATAAATGAGTCAGTTAAAAAAAGAAAAAGTCAAAAAACATTAAAAATGAAGCAAATGGGCTCAGGGGTGTAAAACCAAAAAGGGTTGTGTGAAAAGGAAAGTCAACATAGGCCCAGCCCATGAAGACCTTTCTTCAACCTCTGTACAACAACATTCAAAAAACGCGCGCCCTGTTCTTCATCTTCTAACTCCTGATTCCTGGATTTTCAATGAAAACTCATAACATAAAAAATGTTCAGCATGAAGAGACGAATCCAACCATATGCAGAACTTGATCTAACTCTCTAAGATGAGGGAGAATTTCTTCTCCCCCAAATCCTAACCTAGATTTTCTGCCAATTTCAAACCTCAAATTCTCACAACTCAAGCAAAAGAAATGAAAAGTAAAAACATGTACATGTTCAGTGGCATGAGTAGAACATTGTTTATTCACAAACTTAGAGCTAATGATGCTTGATAAGAGAGATAGAAGTTCACCAAGATACCTGTTCAGCTGAAGTTCTATCTGGCAATGAGGGAGCTTTTAGTGCAAGGTGATGATTGGAAAAGCTTCCTTGAGGTCCAGGGATGCTATTCCAATGTTTACTTTGTCTTGAAAGCTTCTGAATCGTGCTAGAGAACTTCACCTGCAAAACAAGAAACTGAAAATGGTGGAAGTGGTTAGAGGGATTACAGGTCGTGTTTCAAGTCATGGTTAGCTTGCATAGGTGCTAGGGAATGTATGTGAACTGGTTTGGGCAAGAGAGCTTGAGGGAAATGGAAGATGGCACTCAAACTGCAGGCCTTGCCCTGTTTTTGCAGTTTGAAGATGATTCTGAGATTGGGAGTGTTTGAGAGGTGCTAGGGTCGTGCAAAAGCTTGGTTGGGATGTTTTGAATGTGTCTACAATATTTTCTTCTGTGTTCTAATGCTGAGATGAAAGATGTCCTATGTTATGGTACTTTTCTTCACTCTTAAGCAAGCAAAGCCAACTTGGTGTTTTAGGCAAGTAGGGGACCTCTAATGAGCTGCATAATCTCTCCTTGATCAGAGTGATTTGCCCATAATCTTGTGCCAATTGGATTTGGTTTGTACTTGTGGATTTGCATCATGACATAAAGTGAAACTTTTGCAAAAATGGATATAATGCTTTTTCCAATTTGGGATTAATCCATCATACAATGCTTTAGCTCATGAAACAAGGTCTTAGCACAATGAACATGCATTAAATTATTGAGTGTTGTATGGTTTTAGGACCTGTAATCAAGGGGCATGCTGGTTTGAGAAGTTTGCACAAGTTATGAACATGAAAAATAGCCAATTCAAAAGTGAGTTTTTGCCAAATTGTGAAATTCGATTCTCTCAAGTCATGAGGTTGTTTGATGAGTTCTTGGACATTTTGGAAAGCTTGGAATGTGTACTACAATCCATATTTGAAATGAAAATTGAAATTACAAGTGGAAATGTATGTAAAATGGCCTTGAAGTGGGGTAGAAAACCTTGTCAAAATAGGTCAAAAATTCACTAAGTTAAGAATGGTTTAATGCCCTTATTCAAAAATTTATAACTTGAGATACAAGCCTCAAATGGGAAAACTATGTGAATCAAAGTTGTAGATTATGAAACAAGCTACAACTTTCATGTTTTGACTTTTGTTTTAATCCAAATGGATCTTGGTGAAAAAGTGGGGCAAAGTTGGGAAAAAATTAGGGTTTTTTATAACTTAGAAAAATTCTAAGTTATGAAAAATTCTAATTTCTAACCCTAATTTGCATTTTGTGATTTCTTGGTGAACAAGTTTCATGATTTGGCATGTTTTGATGAAAAATGAATCTTGACTCTTGATTTTGACCAAAAATTCAAAGTTTGACTTTTCAGTATACAGTCAAAATTGATCAATTGACTGGGAAATTCAACTGTCAATCTTGTGTACTTGGGATCTTTTGAGTTTGTTGAGCATGTCAAGATAATTCCATGGGGTCCTTGAGTCCATGTATGAGCTTGGTTTGCCATTGACTAGGTCAAACCGTCAAAAATTGCCTTTGTACAGTCAAAACCCTAAAAATGACCATTTTGCCCTTTTGGTGATCTGATCAAATTTCTTATGGAATTGTGATCCAAATTTGATCAAATGGTCCATATGAGTTCATAATGTTGATGTGGGTCAATTTTCATGAGGTTTGACTGTCAATTGGCCACAGTTGACTTTTTCCCCAATACAGCTGATTTCTAGGTCAACTGTCCAATTGACTGGGCAAAACTTGGAATCAAAGCTTGAAACTTGGTATGGATAAACTTGGGAGTCCAATATGAAGCATGAAAGTCATTTTAAACACTTTAGGTTAAAACATCTTTGTGCAAACATAAACCCTAATTTGGGTCCATAGTGCAAGGAGAAGTCTTGAGCAGATGAAACCCTAACTGAATCTTGGGCTTCAAAGATTATGTGATGAGAAATCATTGAGAAATGGGAGGGCAAATTTTGGGGTACAACACCATGTAATAGCATAGATTTAATTTCTGCACTTTAAATTTCTGTATATATATTAATTGTTAGTAATTAGGCTTGTATGGAAAGACTAATAATCAAATGCTAGCAAACTTAACAAAAAGACAAAAATAACTGAACATAACACACTTGCACATATACACCTCTAGGGTACCCCACTTTTGTTTCCTTCAGAAATAAAACAGTCATGAGGCAGGAACGCTTTAGCAAAGACCCATAAATTAAAAGATCATAGTCCCTCGATGACCCTACAATTGCCTTTCGGTAAATGATCTAGTCCCTAAGCAATATTGTTAAAGCTTCTTCACAAGTTGCCTTCGTGACTATAACTTCCCTTCGATGTCCCTTATACATCCAACGACAAGGATACCTACTCACTAATAGTAGGATAACACTGTCTAAAGGATAAGAGGAAAAGAACGACCTTTTTCGAGTATAAAAGTAGATAACTGTTAGAAGTTTGATCAAAAAATATTTTGTACTTACACAAATACTACTTTTCAAAAACAATTTTCAAAACATTTTCTTTGTTAACACTATTGAGGACTGATAGAAGAGTTAAACGCAAAGCAAATCTCCGCACTAAGTCATTTCAAAACATTTTTCAAACACACAAAGCACAAAGGTATTTCAAAATGAGCAAACCTCTAAGAGCCCGTAGATAACTACGGATGGAAAGGGTGCTAACACCTTCCCTTTCCATAATCTACCCCGCTAACTCAGAATAATATCGAAAAGGTCTTTTTTGTTCTTTTCACCCTTTCCTTAATTTGGATAAAAGAAAAGTCGGTGGTGGCTCTTGCTTACCGTAAAATTTGTGAACACAAACGCAAAACCAATATTAAAGTCGGTTCTGCCACCGTATCACAGGTTGTAATGTGGCTATGTTCACGGTTTAAGAAACAAAGGATAAGGCTCAAAGTTTATTTGTACCCAACCCATTCTCCATGATGTTCTCCAGTCCTATACTTAGTTAATTGCGCGTTTGGATTCTAATTGAATATAGAATGATATTTTTGTGATGGTTAGGATACTGGAAGTTTATTTGACAAGGTAGTCATTTATTCAACATTTTTCTATTGTTGACGATTTTTAACGACCTCTTTTTTTTATTTATTGTCCCTAAAATTTTTTTGCCTGACTGTTTTTATATTTTGAGACTACAGTCAACAGGATGCCCCAATTTTTCTTAAGTCTCCTTCGTAGGTTTTGACTCAGTGGGATTTTTTCTTTTGAGAGATATCAACTACCTATTTTATGGGGAAACCATCACCGTCTTTTTATTCATGAAGTGACAGTTTGTGACTGAATGCGCATTCAAATTAACTGAGAAACTACACTGCCCCATGTTATGATTAAAGGTTTCAGTTTGAAAAAGAAAAATCCTACTTCTTTGGCTCAAAGGGGTTGATTAGGGATTATCTTCCTTATAACTCCACTCTTTAGGGTTTGAAACAACACATGTACATCGTCAGCAAGGTCTGTCTAAGAGCATATTGTATGAGATTATGGTATTATTTTCGTCATCCTTCCTCTAAAGGCTTACAACTTTTTAACAAGAGTTGAATATCACAAAAGGGAGTAAAAAGTGTAGTTTAAATATAGTGAAAACGAATGGATTAATTCAAGACAAACATATGAAATGCATTAATGAAACAAAGTTTGAAATAATAGATAAGTGTCCGAACAAACAAAAGAAATTACAATTGAAAATTAAAAATGAACTAGACACTCTCAATGATTTGGCATGGGAGCAGTGATCACGTTGGGAGTCTCAGGAGGGTCAAACTCAATCTCCTTAGCATCAATCATATCTTGAATTTTGTTCTTCAGAGCCCAGTAGCCATTCGTATCATGTCCACGATAATCAGAATGATATACACACCTTTCATTGGGATGGTAACTAGGAGCAGAAGTATTGGTATTTCTAAGAGGAGCCTTTAACGTAATCAGCTCTGCCTTTAACATGTGTTGTAACGCTTGAGCGAGTGACATGTTGATTTTGGTGATTTCTCTTTTAGGTGCGACCTCCTTATGTTGATTCCCCTGTTGATGTTGTTGTACTGATGCAGGATTAGAGATTAGGACTTCCCCCACAAATTGGTCGCGGTTACTCTTGTTACAACCCTTTTGGCTGTACACAACATTGGACTCTTTCTTCCCATTGTATGGCTTCTTTTCAATACTTAAAGATGCAGCCATCTGGATTTTTCCGCTTCTAATTCAGCCTTTCACTCGTTCCCCAGTTAGAATCAGCTCGGTGAATCCAACTGAAGAGATCCCGATTAGGTTATTGAAGAAAGATCCTATCAAAGTTCCCATACAGATATTAACCATCTCCCTGTCAGATAAAGGAGGTTGAACCCTTTCGGCTAGGTCTCTCCACTTTTAAGGGTATTATTTGAAACCCTCGTTGGAACCCATGGTCAACCCTTGTAATTGCACCCTAGTTGGAGCCAAATTAGCGTTATATTGATATTGACAGTAAAAGGCGGTAGCCAAATCCTCCCAAGTATGAATGTTGGAACCCTCCAACTGGTAAAACCATTCTAACAGAGTCTCGGACAGTCTCTCTTGAAAGAAGTGTACCCAGAGCTTCTTGTCAGTGGTATGCGGTTGTATTTTGCGAACGTAGGACCTCAAATTAAGCTTTTTGGACGAAACACCGTCGTACTTAGCAAAGATTGGTATTTGGAATTTGTGGGGAATAACTACCCCATGCACCAAACTCAAGTCTTCAATGTCCAAGCTAGGCACAACTTGGATCTCCACAACTTTCAGTCTATCTTTTAGTTGCTTATATTTGTCGTTGGCTGGGGGATATTGCACATCAACATAATCCTCGTCTTCAGAGATTTGATTGTTTCCACCCCTAGCGCGGGTGCTCCTAGCATCTTCATCTTGATTTTCATTCTCTTCGGAGGAATCTTCTCCAACTTAGGCTTGTTTGGTGGACCCTTTAAACCTCTTCCCCGTGTTTAGGATGCCAACTCGTTTCTTTGCCCTCTTCTTGCTCCCTTTGGTGAAGAGTGCTTTCAGATCTTCCTGCCCCTTGGCTAAGTTCAGGAGCACTTCTTGCAAATGGGCGTTCTTAGCTTGAAGATCTTTAACTGTTTTCTCTAGAGCCATTTTCTTACTGAAATAAACAGCTAGAAAATGAGAAGTCTGTCTTGAGAATACTTGTTATGCAATGACATGCATGATATGTAAAATGCAATGTTTTCAAGGATCTCACAGGGTAAACATAAGAAAATGTCAGAAGCTGAACTTTGATTACAGATTTGAAGAACTTCATATCTTTTAATGCCCTCCTATGAGAATCAAGCTCACAATGACAAGTGGGTCATAGCCCTTGACTCAAGTTACCGTGCTTTGGTTTTTTACAGCATTTGGCTAGAGGAAAATAAATCCTCTTTCCCCTTGATAGACGTCTGGTTCGGTATAACTCTACATCATAAGACCTTGAGACCCTTGAAATGGTTATTGAGAATGCTATGGTATGATGTCATGATGTTGATGTACTAGTAATCATATAGAAGAAAAGCAAACAAATACTTAGGTTTAGGCTTACATGGGGTTTGTAGGTAACTACCCTCTTGAAGTTTAGTTGATTCAACTTGTCCTAGAAAGTAACCGGGTTCTAGGGAATCTTAATATCATTGATCTTTCTTCATTGGGCATTGTCTCAGCATAATCAATCTTTTCTTGCGGTCGAAATATCCCAAAAGTCCGATCTCAATGAGCGTAGTATCGAGTATCCACCAATATTCAGCTTTGCACCAAAGTCGACTATCTCACTACTTCCTAATGGCTAATTTGTTCAATTAAAGGTTCTACGATCAGTTAGTGCTTCATGACACCTCTCAACGGCCCCGTACTCTCCTCGATTTAACACAAGGGATATCGGTACCAACAAATGTGTCACACTAACATAGCCATTGCTTCAACCATATCGGTCTATACCGTACAGTTTCCATAATATTGCTACTTACCTAGTGATGTAAAGGTGATCTAGTATCTAAGGTAACCCCACTTTGGCTTTCATTTAATGTTGAAGCCATGGCTTTCATTTATTGGTCAGGTAGAGGATCAATAAAAACCCGAACAAGGACCCATAAATGTAAAGAAAAAAAATCAAACAATGAAAGCATTTAAAGGTGATCTAGTATCTAAGGTAACCCCACTTTTAATTTTTGTCCCCAGCAGAGTCGCCAATTCTGTAATACGGTGGGAGAACTGACTTGGGTGTTTTGAGTTTTATCGCAATTGTTGCGGTAGGCAAGAGTCGCCACCGACTTTTCTTTTATCCAATAAAGGAAAGGGTGAAAAGAACAAGAAAGACCTTTTGAGAATTTTCTTGAGTTCAGGGGGTAGGTTATGAAAAGGGAAGGTGTTAGCACCCTTTTCATCTGTAGTTATCTACGGGCTCTTAGTTGCTAGCTCACTTTAAAATGCTTTATTTGAAATGTGTTTGTGTTTGTTTGAAATTATTTTTGAAAAGTGCATTCGTTTAAGCGAACTTTGTAATGATTCTTGTCTCTATAAGAATGCATACAAAGTGTTTACTTTTATAAATATTTCATGAAAAAAGTGTTAGTGTATTTGAAATATGTTTTGAAATGTTGTTAGCAAGCAACTACGAGCATTCTACCTATTCAAAAAGTCTTTGTTCATTTTCTCCTCCTTTAGATATTGCTATCTTACCATTGATTGATAAGAATTCCTATCATTGGATGTGAAGGGACATGCATGGGTCATCGTATAGTCATAGAAGGAAACATTGTAGAATACCTTAGCAATTTTTCGTAAGGTTCTAAGATCGTTTATCGAAAGCAACATCGAAGGGTCATCAAGGGACTACGATCTTATATTTAAGGGTCTTTGCTAAAGTATTTCACATTCGTGGGACATGACTATTTTTCTCAAGGAAACAATTGTGGATTACCCTAGAGGTGCGCGTGTGAGTGTATTGATTTCATGCATTTTTATCTTGATTTAGAATTGTCTATTGTTGATTTTAAGTCTTGTCATACACACCCTAATTACTAGCAATTATATTGAAAGTAGTAAATTGGGGAAATGTAAATTCTATGCTATTACTTCTTTTATTTGGGGGGTGGGGATACAAGTTTATGAATGGGGGATAAAAGCAATAAATTTCTAATTATACTATTACAACCATATTGAATATTGAATTACAATAAAAATATAAAGAAATATAAAGATAATGTAAAAAAGAAAAAAAATGGTTTAAGAAATTTTTTATGTATTGACACATGAGCTTATGCATTCATATGAGAATTTTATGTATTGATGCATGCGTTGGCTCATATCTATTTTGTATTGGCTCATATATTATCTTTTCCCCTGGAAATCAAAATCAACTCAGTATGAGTGGACACATAGGGTTTTGTATTGACTCATACTGCTTTGTGTCGACACATGCAAGCTTTGTATCGACTCATACTTATTTCTAGCTTCTGGAAGTCAAAAAAACTCCGTATGAGTCGACACATAAGGTTTTTATATCGACTCATACTGCTTTGTGTCAACACATACACGTTTTGTGTCGACTCATAACATGTTTTGTACACTATATGTGTCGACTCATAGTGTTTCGTATCGACTCATACTGCTATTTTTTAGCTCCTAACATTACTCTGCTGTATATATGGGTCAGTTCTCAACACATGATCAGTGAAAATGAAAATCAAGCATATGGTTAGCTTTAAGGCAATGATATCTACATTTTATCTTCAAGAATAAAACATTAATGATGCTTTTTATGATGAGTTCAAAGTCAAGAAAACTTACCTTGAAACTGAAATTTGTGCTTTGAGCTTGAGTTGGAGAAGTCAAGTTGGAAATGGTTGTTTTTGAGTTTGGCAAATAGTGATGTTACATAAGTTGTTCTTGAGTTTGGAAAACTTCTATATGATGTATATGGAGTGTTTGGATGGTTTGTTTGGACAAAACTTGTAAGGTGTGAGAGGTTCAAAGGTTTTGGATTTCGAAGCTCAAAGATTGAGTCTTTTATGGACAATTCTGTTTTTTAGAGTATGAGAAGGGTTTGAGGATTTTTCAATACATAAGAATATATATACTTTTCTCTGACCCCTTTCTTTTTCAAATGCTCCCTATATTTATAGGCAAGAGGTTTGGGAACAAGAGCTGATTAGGTTTGCAAGACAGCATGTTATGGTTTGGTTGGGATGCAAATATCAAACTATGTCAAGTATTCCATGGTCCCAAGATGAAGTACCAAAGTTGCTGGTATAGAGGGGATACCTTCCATGATTTATGGTGGAGTATAATCAGAAGCAAACAAGGTATGGGATCAAGACAAATTTTGTGCCAACAAGCTTGCTTTTCAAGAATAGCAACGGTGACTTTATGCCATAAATGGAAAGATCTTTTGGACAATGGCTAAAACACTTGGGTAATAGCTCAAAACTAGGTGTAAAAGCATTAAATTATGATGATATTGGAAATTTAGAAGGCTTGCAACACAAGATTATGCAGCATAGCATGTAGATTGGATCATGTGTTCTTCACCAAAAAGACTTGTAATTCAAGGATGGATGCCCAACTTCATGCCCTTGATTCTCCTAGCTCAAGTATGATAAATTCATGATCTTGGATGTTTTGGAAAGCTTGAAACATCCTCTATAACTTTCATGTTGGTCATTTTGACAAAATCATCTTGGAACTATGTGAAAAATGCCAAGAAGTTGGGATAAAATCCTGACAAAAATCTGTTGAAAATTTCTCTAAGTGTTAGATGAAAATGTCATGACTTTATGGGCTTATATCTTCAAATATAAGCATTTTTTGGACATCAACCCTCTAGTACAAAGTTGTATAATTCATCAAGATCTACAACTTACTTTTTGAAAGTTTCCTTTGAATCATTCTGCATCATGGTGAAAAATTGGTATGAAGTTATGAAACAAACATGTATAAAACACTTAGAAAAAATTCTAAGTCTTGGAAAGTTTGACATTTCAAATTGACATTTGAATTTCTTGACTTCTTGATGATCAATCTTGATGTTCTTGAATGTCTTGATTAATTTGATCTTTGAGACTTAATGATGACCAAAAAGTCAAAGTTTGACTTTTGGTGTATTAGTTGACTTTTCATCAGTACAGCTGATTTTTTGTCATATGGTCAATTGACTGAGCAGAATTTGTGATACAAGACTTGAAACTTGACATGAGCGTTCTTGAAGCTCCATAATGATCTGTGAAATTCATTTGGAGTATTATAAGCCCAATTGTCCTTGTGCAAACTGAAACCCTAATTTGAGGTATTGGTGTTGAGGAGATGGCTTGACCTAGTCAATACTTGTGCAAGCTTGAGCTTTTAAAGATCTTTGTGAGAAATGTCTTGAGAAAATAGAGGGTAAATTTTGGGCACAACAACCCTGTTTTTATACCTACTGGGGAATGTATCTTTGTTGCAGATGAATTTTGTGAAGATAGTCCCCTAGGGGTGGTTGTTCTGTGGGGATTTGTGGATGGCTTTTAATATTGTCTCACCTCTTAGAGCCCTTAGTAACTGTATTTTCATTTTTAATGCATGCATTTGTTAACGGTAATCATATTCAAATGCATATATTCATTTAAAATAATCACTAGACATTTTTGCAAACAAAACAGAAAATAAAAACAAATAGTATTGAACTTTAAGAGAGAAGTTTTGTATTAATTTGAGAAAGTCTGCCTATAACAGGCGTCTTTGTACAAGGAGACAAACATTCTAATAAGAGAATGTCGTCGTAAAAAATGAGAAATATACAAAGTGGTACCCAAAGAAAAACAGTTATGTGAAATAATCCCATTGGGTTTCAGTTCTGCTACTGCCTTTATATCTTTAAGCGTCTCATCACTTTGTTGTTTAGAAGAAGTTGACTGGATTGATCTGTACCGTTCGAACTTGACACTTGACAACGAAGTATGGCTATAAATGATCCAAAAGGACATAGTCTTACGCTTTTAAATCCCTAATTTTTGCCTGGGCCGTCCTTTTGGGTTTTCAGTCCACCGGGATACCCTTTTTTGCCCAAGCCGCCTTTTCAGGTTTTCGACTTGTCGGGTGTATAGATTTTTTCATAAGTATATCCTTAATTTTGCCCAAACCCTTTTGGTTCGCTGGGATGCCCTTATTTCGGCCTAGGCCAGTCAATCTAGAAGGTCTCTTGTCATGCGTAGTATCTTTTAACTATGTCTGCATTTACATGGTGCGGAAGGTCGTCACCGTCTATAGTGGTTAAGATCATAGCTTCTCTAGAAAATATACTCTTGATCATAAATGGTCCTTCGTATGTAGGAGTCCACTTGCCCCTGGGGTCACCTTGTGGCAGGATGATGCGCTTGCTTACTAGGTCACCAACCTGATATACCTGACGTCTGACCTTCTTATTAAAAGATTTGATCATACGATTCTGGTACATCTGACCATGACAAATATCCGCGAGCCTCTTCTCGTCAATCTGGTTCAATTGGTCCAGTCGAGTCTGAGTCCATTCGTCTTCATTTAAACCTGCATCCTTTATGATTCTTAGGGAAGGGATCTAGACTTTGACGGGTAAAACAACTTTCATACCGTAGACGAGAGAAAACAGGGTTGCTCCTGTTGACGTGCACACCGAGGTACGGTAACCATGAAGAGAAAATGGTAAAATCTTGTTCCAGTATTTATATGTTATTATCACCTTCTGTATAATCTTCTTTATATTTTTATTGGTGACCTCCACAGTTTCATTCATCTTTGGCCGATAAGGAGAAGGGTTATAATGTTGGATCTTAAATTGCATACAGAGCTCGGTGATCATAGTATTATTGAGGTTGGTACCATTATCTGTGATAATTATTTCTGGGATACCATACCGATAGATAAGATTATGCATGATGAACCGTGCCACAACGTTCTTGGTAACAGAAGTGAATGAGGCTACCTCTACCCACTTCGTGAAGTAATCAATGGCAACAAGGATGAAGCGATACCCATTGGAAGCAGTAGGTCTAATATCTACAATCATATCAATGCCCCACATTGCAAACATCCAAGCAACAATTAATACATTTAAAGGCACCAGAGGCACATGTACTTTGTCGGTGTAGATTTGGCATTTGTGACAAGTTCGGGAGTGATGATGACAATATATTTCCACAGTGGACCAATAGTAACCTGCCCGCAGAATCTTCTTAGCCATCGCGTGTCCACTAGAATGGGTGCCAAAGATACCTTCGTGCATATCCTCCATAATATTCTATGCTTCTCTCTTGTCCACACACCGCAGTAAAGTGGAATCATGGTTGCGCTTGTAGAGAATTTTGTTACTCAGGAAGAACTTGGCAGATAATCTTCTTAGGAACTTCTTGTCATTTATGGATTCCCCTTCAGGGTATTCTTGGGCTCCAAGATACCTTTTCACCTCGTGGAACCAAGGCTTTTCCTCTACTCCCTCAATATCAATTTCATAATAGTATGTCGGTTTGTCTATTATTTTAATAGTGATCTGAGGGGCTTCATTATCCCATATGACCTTAAACATGGATGACATGGTAGCTAGCATGTTCGCTAACTTATTTTCTTCTCGTGGAACATTCTCAAAAGTAATTTCTTTAAAATATGGGATTAATGTTAATATATGCTCTCGGTAAGGGATGAGATTAGGATGCTTCGTGTCCCATTCTCCTTTAACTTGGCTGATCACCAAGGCAGAATCTCCGTATACTTATAAGAACTTGATCCTCATCTCAATAGCAGCCTTGATACCCATACTGCACGCTTCATACTCGGCCATAGTGTTGGTACAATTAAAACATAGTCTGGCAGTAAAGGGTGTATGGCAACCTTGGGGGGAGATAATCACAGCACCAATGCCATTGCCAAGCGCATTGGAAGATCTGTCAAAGACCATAGTCCATCAGGATCCTTTTTCAGGTCCATCATTCGATCCAGGTTCTTCATAATTAGTTACTAACATAATGTTCTCATCCGGGAACTCAAAATTCATTGATTGGTAGTCGTCTACAGCCTGATGAGCCAAATGATCAGATAGTACACTTCCTTTGATTGCTTTTTGGGTAGTGTACTGAATGTCATATTCGATCAGGACCATTTTCCATCATGCTATTCTTCCAGAGAGAGCGAGCTTCTCAAATATGTATTTGATAGGATCCATTTTAGATATTAATAAGGTAGTGTGAGTCAACATATATCATCTTAGTCGGCGAGCAGCCCATGCCAAAGCGCAGCAAGTTTTCTCGAGCAGTGAGTATCTTGTTTCACAGTCAGTAAACTTTTTGCTAAGGTAGTATATTGCATGCTCTTTTTGACCAGACTCATCATGTTATCCCAACATAGACCCCATTGAATTTTCTAACACTATTAAGTACATGATTAAAGTTCTTCCTTCAATCGGAGGCCTCAAAATTGGAGGTTCTTAAAGATATTCCTTGATTCTGTCAAAGGCTATCTGGCAATCATCGTTCCATTTCACTACTTGATCTTTCTTCAGCAATTTGAATATTGGTTCACAAGTAGCGGTTAGATGGGAAATAAATCTGGCAATATAGTTTAGACATCCCAGGAAACCTCTAACTTCCTTCTCAATGCGGGGAGTCGGCATCTCTTGAATAATTTAAACCTTTGCAGGATCTACTTCAATACCTTTTCCACTGACAACGAAACCTAGGAGCTTACCAGATCTTACTCCAAAGGTGCACTTGTTAGGGTTTAGTCTCAACTTGTACTTCTTCAGTCTTTCAAACAATTTCTGCAAGTGATCAAGGTACTCTTCTTCCGTCTGAGACCTGGCTATCATATCATCAACATAGACCTCTGTCTCGTGATGGATCATGTCATAGAATAAAGCTACCATAGCACGCTGATAGGTTACCCCAATGTTCTTAAACCCAAATGGCATAACCTTATGGCAGAAAGTGCCCCACTGTGTGACGAAAGTTGTTTTCTTCATGTCTTCAGGTTCCATTTTTATCTGATTATAACAAGAGAAATCGTTCATGAAGGACAATATCTTATGATGTGAGGTGTTGTCAACCAGAACATCAATATGGGGAAGCAGAAAGTCATCTTTGGGGCTCGCCCTATTCAAATCCATGTAATCCACATACATACGTACTTTACCGTCCTTCTTAGGTACTGGTACCATGTTCACAACCCATTGTGGATAAGAAGTAACAACTAAGAATCCGATATTGAAATGTTTCATAACTTCAGCCTTGATCTTTTCTGACATCTCAATACGCATACGTCGAACCTTTTGCTTCACTGGAGGGCAATCTTCTTTTGTCAGCAGACGATGAACCACAATATCAGTATCAAGCCCCGACATGTCTTCGTATGACCAGGAAAAGATCTCAACATAGTCACGTAATATCTAGATTAACCGTTCTTTGACGCCATTCTCCAAGTTGGCACCTATCTTGACTTCCTTTTTATTCTCCTCAGTGCCCAAGTTTACTGCCTCAACCGGCTCTTCATGAGGCTATATTTCTCTTTCCTCTATCGTAATAGTCTAGCAAGTTCTCTCGGTACTTCATAATCTCCCTCATCTTCGTCCTCGACTTGGTAGATTGGATTTTCAAAGTCATAACCGGCAATAGCAGAACTGTTAAAATGGGATCCAGGGTGGATATGGATCTGTGATTTGATATGTGGGTGTGTGTAAGAGCGCATAGCTATTTTGACAAAATAAAGTAAAAAGAAAGACAGAGAGTGTAAAATTTGAATGCAAAACATCCAATGATTTATTAATGACATATGAAACTAAAGTGTGATAACCCTCACAAATAGACCATTGTGCCTCGGGTAAGACACAAGGATTTAGAGTTTAAGTTGTTCAAAAATTACATATCCTCAAAAACAGAAAAACAATTACTCCTGGATAAAAGAGATAAGCACAAAGTCTCTAGCCGTCCAATTATTGAGTCCACTGTTGATAGTAGGGAAGATCCAATTGTCCAAGTCGCAGTCACTGTCAGTATCCTCCACAACATTTACTCCATGGTTATTGATGCGTAGTGGTGGTCCTTTGGCGCGACCACAACGAACAACTTTTTGAGCCCCTGAAGAGAAACCCAAACCAAATTTGTCAGACTTATAGGGGATGTCAGGGAATTGGCCCCAAATAGTACACCCACCTTCTTCAATCATAACTTTGGCGTCCTTTAAAGAAGCCATCTTCAGTGGGGGCCTTGTAATCTTTGGAACAACAATGGCAGTTTTGGTAACATCGATTGTCTGAGGAACCTCATCAAAATTATGATAGGGGGTTTCAATGTACTCGCCGTCCATCTCGATATATCTGAAAGAATTCAAGTGGCTTACCATATACTCTTCTTCACCATAGACTGTAACAATATTTCCATTAACCGGATATTTTAACATCTGGTGCAAATTGGAAGTGACAGCGCCAGCCCCGTGAATCCAAGGGAGTCCAAGAAAGCAGGAGTAAGACGGACGAGTGTCCATCACATAGAAATTGGAGTCAAAATTTTGGGAACCAACTTTAATTGGAATGTCCACCTCCCCGTGTACCATTCTTTTGGAACCATCAAAAGCCCTCACCACAATGTTACTGGGCTTCAATGTAAGTCCTTCATAATTCAATCTGTCTAAGGCACCCTTGGATAGAACATTCAGAGACGATCACGTATCAACTAATACTTGAGCCAAAGTAGCGCCCCTGCATTCAATAAAGACATGAAGGGCATAATTATGTTTTCTTCCCTTAGGAGTCAAATTAACATCAGAGAAACCTAGTCCATTATCGACAGTCAGGATGGAAACACAATTCTTGAATTGGTCGGAAAAAGTTTCTTGTGGCACATGAGCGGACTTCAGAAACTTTACAAAAGCCTTAGCATGGGCCTCAGAGCACAACAACAAAGCTAGCATTGAAATCTTCGAGGGGGTCTGCCCCAATTGCTCCACAACATTGTAATCGCTTTTCTGTATGATCTTCAAAATTTCCTCCATTTCCTGTTTGGAGGCCTCAGGGATGGCTTCTTTAGGTGCCTCCGTCTGGGAAGGCTCACTTAGTACATCTTTGCCCTGAGCCTCGGTTGGCTTAGCAGCGGGAATAACAACATGAGTAGCAACAGTCTTAGGAGATATTTCAGGAGAGAAAATCCTTCTGCTTCTGGTAACCTTACTGGTCCCAACGATATTGTCAATGTTAGGACCAATATATTCAGTAATTTCATTATTGATAGCCAATAGGTCTTGCTTGACGCCATGGTAATAGACGCCAGCTCCATAATTCCAAGGAACAACCTTCTCGGAGGAATATGGTATTGGTCCTGGAGAGGTAATAATTAAAGGACCAACTTTAGGAGTGATGGTAATCCTTTCAGGACCTTTAGAGGAGATCCTTGCAGGATTATTAGAGATGGTAATAATTGATACATCTTCACACAAACTTTTTGTAGAGGGAACCTTCATAAAGAGGATCTCTCTATCGTCTATCAAATGCTGAATACCTATCTTCAACAATAAATAACCATTGGGCAGAGAGCACAAACGTGGAAACCTTCACCACATCCCGGAAATAAACCATCTCATAAGAGATTCTTCTTAACAACTGGAAGAGGAGTAGCTAATTCACCCACAGTAGAAATAAATATAACATCATCAACAACATTGATACCCTTATCATGCTTGGGCATCGATGTAGTTATTACATTGGGGGTCTCAGGAGGGTCAAATTCAATTTCCTTTGCATCAATAAGGTCTTGAACTTTATTCTTTGGAGCCCAACAATCATTCGTATCATGCCCCGGACTGTTGGAGTGGTAAGCACATCGTGCATTTAGTTTGTAACAGGGAGAAGAAGTGTTTGGGTTTTGGGGAGGATCCTTCAGAGTGACCAAGTCATCCTTCACCAAATGCTGCAATGCCTGATACAAAGGCATGTTAGTTCTGGTGAATCATCTTCTAGGCATATCCTGCCTGTGCTGATTATTTTATCGTTGAGCTGGAGCAGGGTTGGAGATCATTACAGCTCCTATCATTGGACGGCGTTCAACTTTACCATGATTTATTTGACTATAGGCAGCATTGACCTCCCTCTTTCTACGGAACGGCTTCTTCATAGTACTTGAAGATGAAGCCCCTTAGATTTTTCCACTCTTGATACTAGCTTCCACTTGTTCTCCTGTCAATATCAGCTCGATGAATCCGACTGAAGAGCTTCCAATCAAATGGTTGAAAAGTGGGTTTGTCAAAGTTCCCAAGAACATATCTACCAACTCCCTATCAGACAGGGGAGGTTGGACTCTACCTGCAAGATCCCTCCATTTTTGGGCTTAATCTTTGAAACCCTCACTAGAACCCATAGACATGCTTTAGAGCTGCGTACAGATTGGAGCGAGGTTAGCATTGTATTGATACTGCTTGTAAAAAGCAGCAGCCAAATATTCCCATTGTGGATGTTGGTTCCTTCCAACTGATAGAACCACTCTAACTACTTCCCCGATAAACTCTCCTGAAAGAAATGAATTCATAACTTCCTATCAGCTGTATGGGGCTAGATTTTTCTAACATAGGACCTCGGGTGAAGCTTGGAACATGAAACACCGTTGTATTTTGCAAAAGCGGGAATTTTGAATTTTTGTGGGATGACCACTTCCGAGACTAACCCTCGCTCTTCAAAGTCCAAACCAGGTTCCTTCCCATAAGCCCTACCATGCAGGCTTTCATCTTGAAGTAACCCTACGACCCAAGTTCCTTCCCATAAGCCCTATTATCCAGGCTTTCATCTTGAAGTAAACCTACTATCCATGTTCCTTCCCATAAGCCCTACTATCCAGGCTTTCATCTTGAAGTAACCCTACTATCCAGGCTTTCGTCTTGAGGTAACCCTACTATCCAGGTTCCTTCCCATAAGACCTATCATCCAGGCTTTCATCTTGAAGTAACCCTACTATCCAGGTTCCTTCCAATAAGCACTACTATTCAGGATTTCATCTTGAAGTAACCATACTATCCAGGTTCCTTCCCATAAGCCATACTATCTAGGCTTTCATCTCGAAGTAACCCTACTATCCAGGTTCCTTCTCTCTTATCTCCAGACAACAGTTTACAACACTGTAAGACCTGGATCAGGAAAGAAACAGTTGATTTCACATTTCCCCAGTAAGTCGCTGTGCAGCCTGGACCCTGACCAGATATGCAGTTTACTTCCACTTCCTCAATCAGGAGTTAATTCCCCAGTAGAGTAATGGACAGCTGAAGCTCCTATACTCTATTTCCCAGGACATAAATCAACATTCCCCGATGAAGTCCTCCTCAATGGCAGGTATAGGAATTCTCGCAAAGGAATCTCTTATGCAACCGATATCTTTTCTGGATGGCATCTTTAAGCAGATCTCCGATGATTCTTTTTCGACTTCCAAATGGCATCTGTAAGCCCATTCCCGATATCACCAATCAGTATTACTTCATGCGAGTGCAAATTTATGGGCACTTTAGTGTTCAATCATCTTATACCTTCAGATCACGAAAGGAAGAACAACCAATCTACATCCTCAGGTTTAAGAAGATTGAACAGGGGCAGTTGTTGTACCCCAAAATTTTCCTTCTCATTTTACTCAAAACATACTCCTAGAGGTCCTCAACTTGCCCAAGGATGCCTAAGGATTGACCAGACAAATCTTCCTCCTAAGATAATAAGCCTCAAACTAGGGTTTCCATTTTCATCAAGATGTTTGAGTTCCAAGGGGTCCCAAATGATTTCCATTACCCTAATATGTTCTCAAGATCATCCATATCAAGTTTCATGCCTTGCACAAGAAGTTTGCTCAGTCAACTGCCCAGATGCCTAGAAATCAATTGTATTAGGTCAAAAGTCAACTGTGACCCACATACAGTCAAACTTCAAATTTTTTGGTCAACATCAACATTTTGAAGTAATATCCATCATTTTATCAAGGGTTGATCAATATTCCTCAAGGAATGCCCCAAATTCATCAAAACTCAAAAGTTGCTAAATTAGGGTTTCTATAGGAAAAGTCAACCAAACTTTGACCAGGCATAAATTTCTCATACTTTAATAGAAATTTCTCATCCAAGGCTCAATTTGAAGAGAATTAAATTCCCTACAACTCATCTTCAGCCCTCAAGTTCAAACAATGACTCATGAAAAGATATGAATTCAAACATTACAGGTCATTTCAAAAAGTCAACAAAAACACATTTTGGGTCAAAAGTTCTTACATGAACACAAAAGATCCAATTGAGGTGAAACCAAAAGGGTTGTTTATAGGACATCTTAAGATTTCTAAAAAGTCCAATAACACCCTCATGGGGTTAAAATTGAGAAAGGTGTGCATTTCTAAAGTTGACCAATTTTCAGAAAAGTGCATGAAGCCAATATTGACCAGACTTGAATTTTTTCCAAATGGGCCCATCTTTTCATGATTGAAACTTGTTCATACCATGGCCCACGACCTTTGAGTTCACTCTTATATTATTTTATTATTTATATTATTTATTTTGATATTTTATTCAATAGAATGCAAAATTAAATAAAATAAATAAAAGGAATAATGTAAGATTTGATTTCAAATCTTCTTCTCATCAAATAATGGGCAAGATGTGCTGGCATATCAAGACAAACTCGTGGAGAAAGAGTAAGATTTGATTTGGTCCAAATATGCAAGAAATCATATTATTAAAAGAAATTATTTTCTCAATGAAAGCAAAGATTTCTTCCAAATTTGTTAACCTAAATATGATTCACTATATATGCATGGCTATTCAGAAGCACAAGACGACGGATACGCAGCCGTAACTGCTCATACCAAAGTTGCAAAAATAATAAAAAATTGTGAAATTCCAAAGTGAAACTCCCGGCCTCTCTTAGTCCAACCTAAGCCTTCAATCCACGCCTATAGATTCCCAAGAGTCCATCCCTGTCCAGAGTCAGGCTTGCAGCACCCTCAAACTCCCGGATCCAAGAGTCACTGGATTGGTAAATTTCTCAAGATGTTGGCATTAGCATATGTTCCTAATGTTGTTTTAAGATGTTTGGAATCATTAGTTGCAAGCATGCACACAGAAACAATGAGACGCCAGTGCTAGGGCACGAAGGTTTTGTTTTTTCGTATCTGTATTTGCAGGCATCTTTAGGACAAATGGAGGCCACCATCGTGATCGCAACCCTTAAAATAGGGGGATAGGATACCTTTTGAATTTTTATTTCATGTATTTTGCGGGTTTCAATTTGAATACCACCGGAGAAGATGACCGGCCTCCGGCGTCGGTGGGGGAAAGATCGGTTAACTCATTGCGTGGCAAAAAGGCAATGTTTCATTGGCTGGCCTCAACTGGTCCCCTCTCTCTCTCTCTGTGATTGATTGGCTTGTTTGAATTACAAGGGTCCCACTTGCTGGCGCGTGCTTGACAACTCAGCATTAACGTTGTTTTCATATTATATAATTTTGTTTTATTTATATGTACGAATGAACAATCAGCGCAGATGGCAAAGACATGGACGTGTGAAACCAAAGATCTGGGTTTGACCCCAGGCGTGCATATTTTGCTATTTTCTTAATGTTCTATGCATGATTCAGTGAACCTCATATTCAGATGTCAACCATGCGCCTCCAAATCCAGCCATTGGATCTTGGTGGGTCCAGATCTGATGCTCCTAGAGCGCTTCCTCAGGATGGACATCCCAGGTGTGGCAATGCTGGATCAGGCAGGCATTGAGCCAAGCGATTTGGGCCTTGGTAGGATTTCAATTCTTTACCCCCTATTTACTAACAGCATCAGGTTCAATTTCTATCTTTTTTTCTTCTTTTGTTTTATTTATTTGGTTAATTATTTTTTTTCAAAAAAAAACAACAAAAATCATTTTTTATTAAAAATATAGAATTAGGTTTATTTAAATTAATTTTATTAAAAATAAAATGGTTTAATTAGATTAACTTTATTGTTTTTTATTTAAAATTAATTATAGAATTAGGTTTAATTTGCAATTAAATTATTTTCTCAATAAAAAAAATACACAAAAATATTTTTTTAATTAATTAGATTTTTTAGGCTTCTAATTTATTCTCGAATTTAATTCGTCGCGCATGCCTTTACTTTCTTTTAATTCAAATTATTGTAACTGTTTCAAGTTTGTAATAGATTAATTAGGATTTTAATTTCCGCATCTTTATTTTCAGTCAAATATTTGTGTATCTACCCAAAGGCCTTGTAATAGTTAGGACTTTAATTTCTCGCACTCTTTAATTTCCGCAACTATTAAACTGCTAGATGTATGGATATTAGGATTGTATGCGAAAGATAAATCAACGATTAAAAGGTAGATAAACCTAATTGTGCAAAGATGATTAACTGAAAAAAAAAAGCACACTTGCACATGCTCACTCCTAGGATTTTCCCCACTCTGGTTGCCTTTGGTAAATGGTCATAAAGCATAGGGAATTTTAATGGTCGTCTTCTAGTCCCAAAAGATCAAAAATGACCCATTCAGATGTTTCCTCAGAAAGATCTTTAGAACTTTAGGATAATCACTAAGGTTTCCTAACCATTGCTTTTGTGACCGTACTTGTCACTTCGAATGTCCCTTAAAACTCCAATGATAGGGATACCTACTCCTTATTAGTAGGATAGCGATGTATAAAGGAAACGAGAACGAATAATCTTGTTTCGAGTAGGTAGAAAATCTTAAGTACTTGCTCAAATAAACTCTTTTAAATAAACACTTTCAAAACAGTTTTCAAAAAACCACTTCGCCACGCTCTTGAGGACAGATACAAGAGTTATCACGAAGTTAAACAAAACTTTTTGCAAAACACACACAAGCAATTTAAAAAATGAGCAAGTACCTAAGAGCCCGTGGAAAACCACTGATAGAAAATGTGCTAAC
Source organism: Vicia faba (assembly GCA_948472305.1). Classification (NCBI taxonomy): domain Eukaryota; kingdom Viridiplantae; phylum Streptophyta; class Magnoliopsida; order Fabales; family Fabaceae; genus Vicia; species Vicia faba. The sequence continues at coordinate 1,496,302,892 of OX451735.1, read as the reverse complement.
ACCTTCCCTTTCTATAATCTACCCCCCGTACTCAAACTCTCGAAAAAAGGTTTTTTATGTTCTTTTTCCTTTCCTTTGTTGGATGAAATAAAAGTCACTGGCGACTCTTGCTTACCGCGACATTTGCGAATACAAAATGCAAAAACAGTATTACACAGTCGGTTCTGCCACCGTATCGCAGAACTGGGGACTCTACTGGGGATCATAATAAGTGGGGTATTCCTTAGGATCTAGGTCATTTTTAAAAATTCATTTCTTGTTTTTCCTTTCCTGCTTTATATTCAAGGGTTTTGTTGGGGTTATGTAGATCCTACACCCGGATTTGGGGACACCTTTTAGGTAAGTAGAAATAAACTGTGAGGGAACTGTGCGGGGTATACCAACACGGTTGAAGCAGTAGCTACGTTGATGTGATACTTTGGTTGGTACTGGTAACCCTTGAGTCAACCAAGGAGAGTACGGGGCCGCCGCGTGGTGTCATAAAGCATCAACTGACCTTAGAACCTTTAATTGCACAACTTGGCCAGTAGGACGTAGCGAGATTGCCAACTTTGGTGTATTCCCAAGGTCGACAGATACTCAATGCTACACTCATTGAGGTTTGACTCTTGAGTTTTGTTTGGTTTTGAGTCAATCGCCTATTGAACGAAGCTTGGGGGAAAGATCGGTGATATTGAGATCCCTTAGAACCCAATTACTATTTATAGGACAGGTTAAACCAATCCAGCTTCAAGAGGGTATGACCTTAAAACCCATGCAGGCCTTAAACCTAAGGATTAGGTTTGACTTGTTTGTTGCTTGCTATACATGTGATTTTTTAGCATAATCATGACATCATAAGCATGGCATATCATACTAACCATTTCGAGGATTTTCTAGGGCTCATCTTTTCTTTGTTTTGTAGGACATGGCATCCTCCCGCAGGAACACTATCTAGATTAACCTTGTGAAAGTGCCTCTCCAACTAAAGGATTTGGCATTAAGGATCCCTGAAAGCTCTCCCTTTACTGAAAAACATGGTAGGCTGCTTAACTTGGTCACTTCAAAACCTCATGAAGAATTGCTAGAAGTGTTATTTCAGTTCTTTGATCCTTTGCACCACTGCTTCACCTTCCCGGATTACCAGCTAGTGCCCACTATGGAGGAATTTTCTCAGTTGTTGGGGGTACCTATTCTTGATCAATTACCATTCAACGGTATGGGAGAACATTCAAAGCCTGAAGAGATTTCTTGAGCTCTGTCCTTACAACGGTCTAATGTAGTGACAAATTGGGAAACTAGGGGAAGTGTCCAAGGAATTCCGATTAAATTTCTATTTGAGAAGGCTTACTATTTTTTGGATACCCTGGATTTACAATCTTTTGAAGATGTTTTGGCACTCCTCATCTATGGGATGGTACTATTACCTAATGCGGACCAACTCGTAGATGTGAATACGATTAAGGTCTTTTTGTCTCATAATCCGGTGCCTACATTACTTAGGGATATTCTACACTCTCTGCATGCTCGCACTCTAAAGAGAAGGGGGACCCTCCTGTATTGCACTCCTCTATTGAATAGGTGGTTTATTTCGCACCTACCCAGGTCTATTTTGAAGAATAAGCAGGGTACGAAATGGTCTCATAGGCTGATGTCCCTTGCATATTCAGACATTCATTGGTGTTCACGGTCCTCGGAAGATGTTACCATCATCGATCGTTATGGTGAATTCCCTAATGTACCTCTCTTAGGAATTAGGGGAGGAATCACTTATAACCCTTATTTGGCACTGCGGCAGTTTGGTTATGCGAGAAGGGATGGTCCTCATGATACGCTTATCCAAGGAATCACCTTTAACTATGAGAATGATGCTCAGGGTTACCGCTAAAGGTTTATGAGAGCTTGGGGCATGGTACATAAAATTGATAGCAAGACACTGGGGTACAAGAATTACATCCCTCTTGAGCCTTATCTCATATGGGTACGAGCCCGCGCCCAAAGTCTTATGATGCCTTACCCTGATGTCCTACCAATGATTGTGGAACCAGTTTCTGAAGGAGACACTACTTCTCTTGTTCATCATCTTAACATGCCAACTGATCATGAGGATTTACAGAAATCCTGGGTTCAACTTAAAGAGGAGTGGGATACGTTTGAAGCTCAATTCTATTCCAGCAAGAAGAAGGTCCTGGAACTCACTAGGCTACTCCATGAAGAGAGGAACATAAACACCTATATTGAACCAAAGAGGATGCGCTGCTGGGAGACCTAGTTTTCTTTTAGCTTTAAGTTTTTTTGTTGGATTGTAAGCCTAAAGGGCATTCTTTGTAACAATCCGAACTTATTAATACAATTAACGTGTTTTCTTTTGGTTAAACAAATTTGAGCCTTTAAAAGTCCTTGAAATCATTGCATACGCATAACATCCATGACATTTCATAAACATGTACTATTACAGGTTTCTCATCTTCTTCGCTATTTATTTCAGCAATAATGTCTTCTGAACAAAGCATCAAAGATATCTAGGCACAAAATGCCCAATCTCAACAAATGTTCATAACTTTGGGAAAAGGGCAGGAAGATCTGAAGGCCCTTATCCTGAAGGAAAAGAAGAAGAAGAAGAAGAAGAAGAAGAAGACCTCTGGTGTTCTGAATCTGGGCAGAAGGTTCAGGGGGCCATTAAAGAAACCAGTTGATCTGACCTCCTCATCCAAAGAAGGGGAGAATCAAGAGAGAGAGACAAGGGAGAAGGACCCTAGCCCTGAAGTTTCCGATAATGACACAAACTACAATGATGAGCAGTACCCTCCCACCAAGGATATATATAAACAGTTAGAGGATCGGCTGAGCGCTATGGAGATCCAGAGAATACCCGGGCTGGATTTTGAAGAGTTTGGATTGGTGTCGGGGGTAGTCATCCCACAAAAGTTTAAATCTCTGGTTTTTACAAAGTATGATGGGGTATCTTGTCCCAGGCTTCATCTTCGTTCCTATGTGAGGAAGATTCAGCCTCACACTACTGATAGGAACTTGTGGGTTCACTTCTTTCAAGACAGTCTGTCAAGGATTCTACTTGAATGGTTCTATCAACTGGAGGGAACCAATGTCCGTAACTGGGAGGATTTGGCTGCTGCTTTTTACAAGCAATATCAATACAACACTGACCTTGCCCCTACTCGTACTCAACTCTAGAGTATGTCCATGGGTGTAGGTGAAGACTTTAAGGACTGTGCGCAAAAGTGGAGAGATTTGGCTGGGAGAGTCCAACCCCCTTTGTCTGATAGGGAGTTGGTTGACATGTTTCTTGGGACGCTGTCTGGTCCATTCTTCAATCATTTGATTGGTAGCTCCTCAGTTGGTTTCACCGAGTTGATATTAATGTGAGAGAGGGTAGAAGCTGGGATCCGGAGTGGCAAGATCCAGAAAGACACCTCTTCGAGCTCAGTGAAGAAGCCATTTGCATGTAAGAAGGAAGTCAGTGTTATTTATAGCCTAAGAGGTCAGAACAGAGCTGAACGCCCTACATTGGTAAGTGTTTTGGTGATATCTAGGCCTGCGGCTACCCCATAACGCAACAATCAGCAAAGGTTAGAAAGACCGCAAAGGCGTTTTACTCGAATTAACATGACATTGAATGAGGTTCTACCCCATCTGCTAAGATCCAACTTGGCAACCTTGAAAGAGGCTCCCAAGAATCCTAACACCACATATCCTCGGTACAATGCAAACGCTCGATGTGCATACCATTCTGAGAGTCCTGGCCACGATACAAATGACTGCTGGGCTCTGAGAAATAAAGTACAAGATCTAATGGAAGCCAAGGAGATTGAGTTTGATGCTTCAGAGAAGCCTAATGTCATAACTTCTCCCATGCCTAAGCACAACCGTGGAGTTAATACCATTGATACTGATTTGTTCGTTACCTCTATTTATGAAGTTTCTACTCCTCTTATGACTGTTAAGAACAATTTGTTGTTGGCCGGTTTATTTCGGAGTTGTGGTGAAGGTTGCCACATGTGTTCATTTCTGCCCACTGGTTGCTATTTGCTGAAAGCAGGTGTTCAATGCCTGATGGACATTGGAGAAATTTTGTTCGAAAAGACTTTGATTCCAACTGTTCCGTGTGAAGATATTGCCATTATAACCATTTTCCACCAATCCTTTCAAGGTCTCCTCTAAAATACCTGTTAGGATTACACCTGCTCCAAAAATCGCCCCGCTGATAATCACTTTTCCTGGTCCCATACCGTACTCCTCGAGCAAAGCTGTCCCTTGGAATTATGGCGCCGATGTTTACTATCATGGCGTTAAACAAGATTTGAAGACTGAAGAAGCTGATCCCGATGTCAGTAACATTGTCAGGACCAGCAAGATTACTAAAAGTGGAAGGGTTTTATCTCTTGAGATCTCCCCGAAGATTGTCACTAAGCCTGTTGTTATTTCATTTGCTGTTCCTACCGGTACTTCCGTCACTACTCCCGTTCTTACTCCAATTGTTAATCATGTCGTTGAGTCATCTGGGACTCAGGCAAAGAAGCCATAGGTGAGCCTGCCCGGACGGAGGCACCTAGAAAAGTTGTTGTGGAATCCTCAAAGCAAGAGATAGAGGAAATCTTAAAAATAATCAAGAAGAGCGGCTACAATATGGTCAAGTAGCTAGGGCAGACCCCTTCGAAAATATCAATGTTATCTCTGTTGTTATGTTCTGAGGCCCATGCAAATGCTTTGATTGAATTACTCAAGACTGTGCATGTGCCGCAAGAAACCTCAGTCGATCAATTCAAAGACTGTGTAGCCATCCTGACTGTTGACAATGGGCTGGGTTTTTTAGATCCCGACTTGACACAAAAAGGGAGGAAGCATAATGATGCTCTGCATGTCTTGATCGAATGCAGAGGAACTACTATGGCTCATGTGCTGGTAGACACTGAATCTTCACTGAATGTCCTGCCTAAGAAGGCTCTCAATCGAATAGATTGTGAAGGCTTGACCCTAAAACCCAGTAACATTGTGGTGAGGGCTTTTTACGGGTCGAAGAGAATGGTGCATGGGGAGGTGGACATCCCTGTCAAATTGGGCTCTCAGACCTTTGAGTCCACCTTCTACGTGATGGACATCAGACCATCGTACTCTTGTTTGTTGGGTCGTCCTTGGATCCATGAAGCTGGGGCTGTTACTTCTACACTGCACCAGATGCTGAAATATCCGGTGAAGGGGAAAATCGTCACTGTGCACGGTGAAGAGGAGTACATGGTGAGCCACCTGAACTCCTTCAGGTATGTGGATATGGATGGGGAATTCATAGAGACTCCTTGTCAAAACTTTAAAGAGGTTCCCCAGATTTTAGCGTCAACCGAGACTACTACCAGCACCAAACCTCCTCTGAAGATGGCTTCTCTCAAGGACGCCAGAGAAGCAGTTAAAGAATGTGGGTGTACCAATTGGGGACAACTCCCTGATTTTACTCACAAAATTGACAAATTTGGTTTGGGCTTTACTTCAGGAGCTCAAAGGGTTTTTCGACGCGCTCGGGCTAGAGGACCTCCCTTACGCATCAGCAATCGTGGGGTCAATGCTATTGAAGAAGTAAGGAAGATTCTGATATTGACAGTTGGATCTACTCGACTACCAACGGTGGACCGAGTAATTAGACGGCCAGATATTTTATACCAGTTTCTTTTATTCCGCAGTAAATGTCTTACTTGTTTTCCGAGATTGTAATAAACAATTTAAACTTTATGGCCTTGTGTCTTACCCGAGGCACAATGGTTCTATCTGTGAGGTTTATTATATGTCATTTCATATATCATCAATAAAACATTGGACGTTCCTTGCATACAAATTTTGCGCTCTCTGTTTTTCTTTTCTGCTTTTACTTTATCAATACAGCTACGCTCTTACACACACTCACATATCAAACTGCAGATCCGCATCCACTCTGGATCCCATTGATAACAGTTCTGCTATTGCCAGTCATGACTTCGAAAATCCGATCAACCAAGCCGAGGACGAAGGTGATGACGATTGTGAGGTACCCGGAGAACTTGCTAGACTGTTAAAGTAGGAAGAGAGGGATATACAGCCTCATGAAGAGCCAGTTGAGACGATAAACTTGGGTAAGGAAGAAGACTGAAAAGAAATCAAGATCGGCGCATATCTGGAGATTAAGATTAAAGAGCGGTTGATATAGATGTTGCACGACTATGTTGAGATCTTCGTTTGGTCATATGAAGACATGCCTGGTGTAGACACTGATATTATGGTACATCGGCTGCCAACTAAAGAAGAGTGTCCTCCGGTTAAGTAGAAGGTCCGCCGTATGCACCCTGAAATGTCAGAGAAGATTAAAGTTGAGGTCATGAAGCAGCTCAACACAGGGTTCTTAGCTGTCACCTCCTATCCATAGTGGGTTGCTAACGTCGTTTCGGTGCCAAAGAAGGACGGTAAGGTACGGATGTGTGTGAACTACAGAGACCTGAACAGGGCAAGCCCCAGGGATGACTTCCCGCTTCCCCACATTGATGTTTTGGTTGACAACACCGCACAACACAAAATATTCTCCTTCATTGATGGTTTCTCTGGCTACAACCAGATCAACATGGCTCCTGAAGAGATGGACAAGACAACCTTCATCACACAGTGGGGCACCTTCTGTTACAAGGTGATGCCTTTTGGGTTGAAGAATGCCAGGGCAAATTATCAGCGAGCCATGGTCGCTTTGTTCAATGATATGATTCACCATGAGATCAAGGTTTATGTTGATGACATGATAGCCAGATCCCAAACCGAGGAAGATCACCTCGACCATCTACAAAAGTTGTTTGACAGTTTGAAGACATACAAGTCGAGGCTAAATCCGAACAAGTGCACTTTCGGGGTAAGATCTGGTAAGCTTCTAGGGTTCATCATCAGTGACAAAGGTATTCAGGTAGACCCCGTAAAGGTAAAGGCCATACAAGAGATGTCGGCTCCCCGTACTAAGAAGGAAGTTAGAGGCTTCTTGGGACGCCTGAACTATATCGCCAGGTTCATTTCACATCTGACTGCTACTTGTGAGCCCATCTTCAAGATTCTGAAGAAAGATCAAGTAGTAAAATGGAATGATGAATGCCAGATTGATTTCGAAAGGATCAAAGAATACCTTTACAAAGAGCTTGCCAAAGAATACCTCTGATATTGTTCTTAACACTGCTAGACAATTCAATGGGGTGTGTGCTGGAGCAGCATGACGAGTTTGGTCGAAAAGAGCTTGCCATATACTACCTTTAAAAAACATTTACCGACTGTGAGACAAGATACTCACTGCTCGAGAAAACTTATTGTGCTTTGGCATGGGCTGCTCGCCGATTGAGACAGGATATGCTGACCCACACTACTCTGTTGATATCTAAGATGGATCCAATAAAGTACATATTCAAGAAGCCCGCTTTCTCCGGAAGAATAGCAAGATGGAAAATGATCTTAACCGAATATGATATCCAATATACAACCCATAAAGCTATCAAGGGAAGTGTATTAGTGGATCATTTGGCTCATCAGGCCGTGGATGACTACCAGTCCATGAATTTTGAGTTCCCGGACGAGAATATTATACTAGTGACTGACTACGAAGAACCTGGACTAGATGAAGGACCTAAAGAAGTATCCCGATGGACCATGGTTTTTGACGAAGCTTCGAACGCACTCGGTAATGGAATTGGTGCTATAATCATATCTCCTGAGGGTTGTCATACTCCTTTCAGTTCCCGACTATGTTTCAACTACACTAACAACATGGAGGAGTATGAAGCCTGCATCATGGGTCTCAAAGCCGCTATCGACCTCAGGATCAAGTTCTTAAATGTCTTTGGGGATTCAGCCTTGGTGATAAGTCAGATCAAAGGCAAATGGGATATGAAGCATCTGAACCTCATCCCATATAAAGAGCACGTGCTGACATTTCTCCCACACTTTGAGGAGGTAACCTTTGAACATTTCCCACGAGAGGAGAATCAGTTAGAAGACATGCTAGCTACCATGTCTTCTATGTTTAAAGTCAGGTGGGACAACGAAGCTCCCCGAATCACCATTGAGAGGTTGGATGATCCAGTGCACTACTGTGAGTTTGATACTGAAGAGGTAGAAGATAAACCTTTGTTTCACGAAGTGAAAAGGTATCTCGAGACTCAAGAGTATCCCGAAGGGGCATCTGTCAACGATAAGAAGTTTCTGAGAAGGTTCGCTACAAAATTCTTCCTCAGCAATGGAATCCTCTACAAGAGCAACCATGGCTCTACCTTACTGTGGTGTGTAGATAAGAGCGAAGAAGAGAGGATTATGACAGATTTACATGAAGGTACCTTCGGAACCCATTCTAGTGGACATACCACGGCCAAGAAGATCCTACGAGTAGGATACTACTGGTCCACTATGGAAGCAGATTGTTATCAGCACTCTCGAACTTGTCATAAGTGCCAAATCTATGCTGATAAGGTGCATGTGCCTCTGATTCCTTTGAATGTCTTGACGACTCCTTGGCCCTTTGCAATGTGGGGCATTGATATGATCAGAGAAATCAGACCTACCGCTTCCAATGGGAATTGCTTCATCCTGGTGGCCATTGATTACTTCACGATGTGGGTTAAGGCTTCCTCTTTTGCTGCTGTGACCAAGAACATTGTGGCGCGGTTTATCAAGCATAACTTGATCTGTCGGTATGATGTGTAAGAGAGAATTATCACTGACAATGGTACGAATCTCAATAACATGATGATCACAGAGCTTTGTAAGCAATTAAAGATACAACATCATAAATCTTTTCCCTACCGATCGAAGATGAATTGAGTTGTTGAAGCGGCTAACAAGAACATCAAGAAGATCATACAGAAGATGACGGTGACATACAAATACTGGCATGAGATGTTACCATTTGCTCTTCATGGGTACTGTACCTCATCACGGACGTCGACAGGGGCAACACCCTATTCTTTGGTATATGGCATGCAGGCAGTCCTACCCATTGAGGTCCAGATCCGTTCTTTAAGGATTATGAAAGATGCGGGATTAAACAAAGACGACTGGATCCAGACCTGACTTGATCAACTGAATCTGATCGATGAGAAAATACTTACTTCTGTCTGTCATGCTCAAACATATCAAAAACGGATGATCAAGGCTTTCAACAAAAAGGTCAGACACCAAGAGTATCAAGTCGGGTATCTAGTGATCAAGCGCATCATAATGCCGCAAGGTGATCCTAGGGGCAAATGGACTTCTACATACGAAGGGCCATTTATGATTAAAAACATTTTCTCGGGTGGAGCCATGATTCTAACCACCATGGACGGTGACGACCTTCCTCACTCATTCAACGCGGACATAGTGAAAAGATACTACGCATGATAAAAGACCCGCTAGGTTGACTGGCCTAGGAAAAAATAAGGGCTTCCCGACTAACCTAAAGGGTTCGGGCCAAAATAAGGGATGAAAATGAAAAATCTATACACCCGGCAAGTCGAAAACCTGAAAAGGTGGCTTGGGCAAAAAGGGGTATCCCGGTGGACTGAAAACCTGAAAGAGTAGTCCAGGAAACAGTTAGGGATGTAAAGCGTATCACTATGTCCCACTATATCACCTTGCGATCAGACCTCAGTATCAAATGTCAAGCTCTAACGACACCAATCAATATAATCAGTTCTGGACAAGTAGCAAAGTGATGAGACACTCGAAGACATAGTGGCAATAGCAGACTTGGAACCCAATGGGATTGTTGTACATAGCTGTTTTCTTTTTCGCACAATATTATATAGCTTCTATTTTTACGGCGGCGTTCTCTTACTAGAGCGTCAACTTCTTTGTACAAAAACGCCTATTATAGGCCAACTTCGAAAATCAACACAAATCATTTTTACAAAAACTGTGTGTTTTTTTCTTCTTTTTTTTCTGTTTTGTTTTGCAAGAGCGTCCAATGGTTTATTATTGACATATGTATTTGAATATGATTGCTATTCACAAATATTCACATAAGAAGCAAAACAAAAACTAAGAAAAATGTCAAACCCGACAGTTACTCTGTCCAGCAAGTACCAAGGCATAGAGAGCCTTGAAACAAAGTCATCAGTACATACGACCTCGCGACATCTGTACTCCCCACAGAGTAAAGGTAATCAAAGCGTTGATGCCAGCTTCCCCAAAATAGGAGGTAATTTCCCCATCCGGTTCCCTTCAGAGAAACTGACAACTATATTCCCCCAGCCAAATTTCATAATCACAAGCGGGTCATAAAATTTGTCTCCCAAGCAGAGTTTATTTCCCTGAATGCAGAAACTCAATCCCTGACAGAGTTTATCCCTCCAGTTACGGAAGTTAACTTTCCAACAGGAATTATTCCCCCGTAGAGTTATTCTCAAACAAAGTCTCTCCCTGGCAGAATATTCAAAACCAGAAAGGAGTAAATCCCCAGCATGGTCATCTCCGTTCACTATCCCCAGCAGAAGCAGAAGAACCATGGTTTTCTACAACAATTAGGAGTGTTATTTTCAATACTCTCCAGCAGCAGTCAGGGATTTATTTTCTCAAACTCGGATATGTCACAATAGCATCTCATGCTCATACATCATGACATGTGCATACATATCACATATAACATAATCTAACTTTTTTGTGTTCGCAAATGTTGCGGTTTAGCAAGAGTCGCCACCGACTTTTCTTTTATCCAAAAGGAAAGGTGAAAAAGCACAGGAAAGACCTTTAGAGATGTTTTCTTGAGTTCGAGGGGTAGATTATGAAAAGGGAAGGTATTAACACCCTTTTCATCCATGGTTTTCCATGGGCTCTTAGTTTCTTGCTAGATCACTTGCTTTTTTGTTTGAACGTACTTGTGGTGTGGGTTTTGAAAGTATTTTGAAAATATGACTTTGTAATGATTCTCGTATCTATAAGAATGCGTACAAAGTGTTATTTTTGGAAATAGTTCAAAGAGGTGTTTGTGGAATGTGTTTTTTGAAAGTGATTTTGAAAAGGATTTTCTTTGTAATGATTCTCGTCTCTATAAGAACGCATACAAAGTGTTTTCTTTTGAAAATGTTTCAAAGTGAGAGTGTCGGTGTATATAATGTTTTTTTTGTGAGCAAGCGAGCAACTAGGAGCGAATCTACCTACTCAAAAAGGTCTTTAGATGTTCTTTTCCTCCTTCTTTAGATGTTGCTATCTTACCATTGATTTAGTAAGAAGCCCCATCGTTGGATGTGAAGGGACGGGGGTTGGGCCATTTTGTATAGTCATAGAAAGAAATGTTGCAAGGTATCTTAGCATTTTCTTTTAGGGACTAAAATCATTTGTAAGGCAACTTTGAATTGCGTCATCGAGGGACTATGATCTTGTATTTCGATTGGTTTTGCTAAGACACCCCACATACATAACATGACCATTTTTAGGCAACAAGTGGAGTTAACCTTAAGGGTGCTAGTGTGCAAGTGTATTTGATTGCATGCGTAATTTTGTCTTTAATGAGGGTTTTATAAACATTGGTTTTAGTCTTGCCATACACACCCTAATTACTAACAATATATGAAAGCAATTAAAGTGCGGAAAATAAAGATTCTACACCATTACAATCATTAGGGGGATGGGGTGTACATATTTACAAATAGGGATTGCAAATAAAATTAAATCCTAAGTTACTATTACAACCATATTGAATGAATAAGAATGTACAAGAAAAATGTGAAATGAACTTGTTTTAGAAAAGGGATAAGTTTTTTTGTTTAAGAAAATATTTTTGATCTTTTTGTTTTAAGAAATAAAAATATAATATGTGAATATGAAATATTTTTGGTGTTTTTTGGTTAATGATAAAATAAAAGTGATGGTAAAAAAAAATAACAAGGAGAAGAAAGACAGAATCAACGCAAATGCTGAAAAGGAGAGGTCAGAAGCTCTGACTTTGGCATGCTGCACAAACAGAAACAAACATTAACAGAAACAGGGAAAGTCAGAAGTTCTGGATCTGCTGGGAGCAAAGAAGTTTTCATAAATTTGGATGCTACTTACAGAACTTCATCTCCCTCTCCATGCTAGTCAGAACATCTGCAACTTAGTCATTTCTTAACAGAACAGAGGTTACGTATATAATAATCATGACAAGTTTCATAATGTTTCAGAAGCAAGAAATATCAGCAATATAGATCAGAAGCAAACATGAATTTGCTAATCCTAATTCTGAGTCCTAATTTCTTCATGAAGCTCTGAATTGGAATTCCCTCTACTTAGGCAGGCAGCTGCATGAAATCTCAGAATATGTATATCATCAGAGTCAGAATATATACATTGTATTTTAAACATGCAAATTCTGAAAATGCCTAGGTAATATGATGAGAGTCAGCAGAAACTTACCTTGCAGCATGAAAAGATTCTGGGAACTGGAGGTTGGTCCTGGACTCTGTTGATGTTCTGAGCAGCTCCTTCACGTGCTCAGCAGGCTGGAAGTTTTCAACTTCTGGAATAGCCAAGGAATAATGTTCTGACTTCTTTGAGATGGAGGTGGATAAAGCGTGTATTGCAGTATGAACACAGAAGTTAGGATAACTTCTAATATGTGAATCAGCAACTGCATGGATGCCTTTAGTCAAGAAGCACTTGAGAAAAAATGGAGTATGAACGCAAGGAATCAAAAGTTAACAGGTTTTGTATGTTGTGTTTACAGTTTTTAGGACTCTTGGAATTTTGGCAGGGGTTCAAGGCTTTCCTTTCTCAAAATTTCTATCCCTTTTCAATGGCCAATGGAGTTCAATTTATAGGCGAAGGTTTTTGTAGCTTGGAGAGGTCAAGTGGCACCAACGTCATACGCTAGACGCTGACTTACTCTTGAAATAAGCTTAAACAAGCATGGTTCAAGGTATAAAGTAGGATGGTTAGCAGGTTCAACAACGCCTAAGCTGGATTTGTCAGCATGAATTAAGGAAAAGCAAAAGCAGCGCATGGGCTTAGCACACTTTTGCACAAAAGCTTGCTTTCCCAAGACAGTAGGGGTACACGTGGGGGAAGTCCTTTGGATAAAAACTCAAAAGTGGTTGTGAGCATTAAATGAGAATTAAATGGTGATGATATTTATCAAACCAGAAATTATGCCATGTGAAATTCTGCATCATTGCTTAGTTCTAGATCAGAAGTTCTGCCTCAGCGTAGCATCCAACCTCTGATCTTTGTATCTTCTGGCTCCAGCATGTTCTGAAGGAACTCCCAGGCTTTCCAGGAAGTTTGTAACACGCTTTGTAAACCTTCTTTGAACTGCTCTTGCAAGCTCTGACTGAACCTTCATGAAAACTTGCCCAGAAGTTCTGACCAAACTTTGTCTTGAAAGTGTCCAGAATTTGCTGAGTGTTTCAGTTTCAAGGACGTGTCTTTGAGAAGTTAACTTAAAATCCCAGCATTTCTAGGAGAAGTTTCGTCCTGCAATATTTTAGATCTTGTTGAGATATAAAACTCTTGTGTCAGAAGTTGATCCAGAATCATCTTGCATCATGGTGAGAATCTGGCCAGAAGTTCTGAGCTTGTCATAATTTCTTAAACACTTAGAAGAAATTCAAAGTATTTAGAATTTTGACTTCTCCAAAGTAGTTTTGACTTTTGAATTTCTTGATGAAACAAACTTCGTATTTCAACATGTCTTGATGAAAAATGATTCTTGAAATTTTATTTTGATCCAAAAGTCAAAGTTTGACTTCTCAGTGTACAAATGACCATTTTGCTCTTGTGAGTGATTTTCTTGGAAAATTTGTAGTTCGAGGCTTGGGATTGGATGGAAGCAAACTTGAGGATCCAAGGTGATTCTTTGAGAAATTAGAGGGAAAATTTTGGGGTGCAACACCTACTTTCCAGGTTCCTTCCCATAAGCCCTACTATCCAGGCTTTCATCTTGAAGTAACCATACTATCCAGGTTCCTTCCCATAAGCCCTACTACCCAGGATTTCATCTCTTAAAGTAACCCTACTATCCAGGTTCCTTCCTGTAAGCCATACTATCCAGGCTTTCATCTTGAAGTAACCCTACTATCCAAGTTCCTTTCTATAAGCCCTACTATCCAGGATTTCATCTCTTGAAGTAACCCTACTATCCAGGTTCCTTCCCAAAATCCCTACTATCCAGGCTTTCATCTTGAGGTAACCCTACTATCCAGGTTCCTTACCATAAGCCCTACTATCCAGGCTTTCATATTGAGGTAACCATACTATCCAAGTTACATCCCATAAGCCCTACTATCCAGGCTTTCATCTTGAAGTAACTGTACTATCCAGGTTCCTTCCCATGAGCCCTACTATCCAGGCTTTCATCTTGAGGTAACCCTACTATCCAGGTTCCTTCCCATAAGCCCTATTATCCAGACTTTCATCTTGAAGTAACCCTACTATCCAAGTTCCTTCCCATAAGCCTTACTATACAGGCTTTCTTCTTGAGGTAACCCTACTTTCTAGGTTCCTTCCCATAAGCCTTACCATCCAGGCTTTCATCTTGAAGTAACCCTATGACCCAGGTTCCTTCCCAAAAGCCCTACTATCCATAATTTCATCTTGAAGTAACCCTACTATCCAGGTTCCTTCCCATAAGCCCTACTATCCAGACTTTCATCTTGAAGTAACCCTACTATCCAGGCTTTCATCTTGAGGTAACCCTACTATCCAGGTTGCTTCCCATAAGCCCTACCATCCAGGTTTTCATATTGAAGTAACCCTACTATTCAGGTTCCTTCCCATAAGCCCTACTATCTAGGCTTTCATCTTGAAGTAACCCTATTATCCATATTCCTTCCCATAAGCCCTACTATCCAGGCTTTCATCTCGAAGTAACCCTACTATCCAGGTTCCTTCTCTCTTATCTCCAGACAACAATTTACAACATTGTAAGACCTGGATCAAGCTAGAAACCGTCGATTTCACATTTCCCCAGTAAGTCATTATGCAGCCTGGACCCTGAACAGATATGCAGTTTACTTCCACTTCCTCAATCAAGAGTTAATTCCCCAGTAGAGTAATGGACAGCTGAAGCTCCTATACTCTATTTCCCAGGACATAAATCAACATTCCCCGACGAAGTCCTCCTCGACGGCAGGTACATGAATTCTTGCAAAGGAATCTCTTATGCAACCGATGTCTTTTCTGGATGGCATCTTTAAGCCCATATCCAATGATTCTCTGTTGACTTCTAAATGGAATCTTTAATCCCATTCCCGATATCACCAATCAGTATTACTTCATGCAAGTGCAAATTTTTGGGCACTCTAGTGTTCAATCATATTCTACCTTCAGATCATGAAAGGCAAAGCAACCAATCTACATCCTCGGGTTTAAGAAGATTGAACAGGGGCAACTATTGTACCCCAAAATTTTCCCTCTCATTTTACTCAAAACATACTCCTAGAGGACCTTAACTTGCCCAAGGATGCCTAAGGATTGACCAGACAAATCTTCCTCCTAAGACAAATAAGCCTCAAACTAGGGTTTCCATTTTCATCAAGATGTTTGAGTTCCAAGGGGTACCAAATGATTTAAATTACCCTAATATGTTCTCAAGATCATCCATATCAAGTTTCATGCCTTGCACAAGAAGTTTGCTTAGTCAACTGCTCAGATGCCTGGAAATCAACTATACTAGGTCA
Source organism: Vicia faba (assembly GCA_948472305.1). Classification (NCBI taxonomy): domain Eukaryota; kingdom Viridiplantae; phylum Streptophyta; class Magnoliopsida; order Fabales; family Fabaceae; genus Vicia; species Vicia faba. Next base: position 1,496,287,281 of record OX451735.1, on the reverse strand, counting down.
AAAGTCAACTGTGACCGACATACAGTCAAACTTCAAGATTTTTGGTCAACATCAACATTTTGATGTAATATCCATCATTTTATCAATGGTTGATCATGATTCCTCAAGGAATTCCCCAAATTCATCAAAACTCAAATGTTGCTAAATTATGGTTTCTATAGGAAAAGTCAACCAAACTTTGACCAGGTGTAACTTTCTCATAATTTATCATAAATTTCTCATCTAAGGCTCATATTTAAGAGAATTCAATTCCTTACAACTAATATTCATCCCTAAAGTTCAAAAAATGCACTCATGAAAATATATGAATTCAAACATTACAGGTCATTTCAAAAAGTCAACAAAAACACCTTTTGGGTCAATGCTTCTTACATAAACATGGAATATCCAATTGAAGTGAAACTAAAAGGGTTGTTTAGAGGACATCTTAAGATTTCTAAAAAGTCAGAGAACACACTCATGGGGTTAAAATTGAGAAAGATATGCATTGCTAAAGTTGACCAATTTTTAGAAAAGTGCATGAAGCCAATAATGACCAGACATGAATTTTTTCCAAATGGGCCAATCTTTTCATGATTGAAACTTGTACATACCATGGACCACGACCTTTGGGTTCACTCTTATATTACTTTATTTTTTATATTATTTAGTTTGATATTTTATTCAATAGAATGCAAAATTAAATAAAATAAATAAAAGGAATAATGTAAGATTTGATTTCAAATCTTCTTCTCATCAAATAATAGGCAAGATGTGCTGGCATATCAAGGCAAACTCGTGGAGAAAGAGAAAGATTTGATTTGGTCCAAATATGCAAGAAATCCTATTATTAAAAGAAATTATTTTCTCAATGAAAGCAAAGATTTCTTCCAATTTTGTTAACCTAAATATGATTCACTATAAATGCATGGCTATTCAGAAGCACAAGAGACTGATAAGCAGCCGTAAGTGCTCATACCAAAGTTGCAAAAATAATCAAAAATTGTGAAATTCCAAAGTGCAACTCCTGGCCTCTCTCACTCCAACCTAAGCCTTCAATCCACGCCTAGAGATCCCCAGGAGTCCATCCCTGTCCATAGTCAGGCTTGCAGCACCCTCAAACGCCCGAATCAAGAGTCACCGGATTGGTAAATTTCTCAAGTTTCAAACTCTTATTTCATGGCACGTAAATGAGATATTGGCATTATCATATGTTCCTAATGTTGTTTTAAGATGTTTGGAATCATTAGTCGCAAGCATGCACGCAGAAACAATGAGACGCCATTGCTAGGGCACGAAGGTTTTGTTTTTTCGTATCTGTATTTGTAGGCATCTTTAGGACAAATGGAGGCCACCATCATGATCGCAACCATTAAAATATGGGGATAAGATACCTTTTGCATTTTTATTTCATGTATTTTGCAGGTTCGAATTTGAATACCACCAGAGAAGATGACCGGCTTCCGGCGCCGGTGGGGGCAAGACTTGTTGACTCACTGCATGGAAAAAAGGCAATGTTTCATTGGCTGGCCTCAACTAGTCCCCTCTCTCTCTGTGTTTGATTGGCTTGTTTTAATTACAAGGGTCCCACTTGCTGGCGCATGCTTGACAACTCAGCATTAGCGTTGTTTTCATATTATATAATTTTGTTTTATTTATATGTACGAATGAACAATCAGCGCAGATGGCGAGGACATGGACGTGTGAAACCAAAGACCTGGGTTCGACCCCAGGTGTGCACATTTTGCTATTTTCTTAACATTCTATGCAGGATTCAGTGCGTCTCATATTCAGATGTCAACCATGCGCCTCAAAATCCAGCCATTGGATCTTGGTGGGTCCAAATTTGACGCTCCTAAAGCGCTTCCTCAGGATGGACATCCCAGGTGTGGCAACGCTGGATCAGGTAGGCATTGAGCCAAGCGATTTGGGCCTTGGCAAGATTTCAATTCTTTACCCCGTGTTTACTAACAGCATCAGGCCCAATTTCTCTCTTTTTTTATTAATTTGGTTAATTATTTTTTCACAAAATAAACAACAAAAATCATTTCTTTATTAAAAATATAAAATCACAAAAATATAGAATTAGGTTTATTTAAATTAATTTTATTGAAAATAAAATAGTTTAATTAGATTAACTTGATTGTTTTTTTTTATTTAAAATTAATTATAGAATTAAGTTTAATTTGCAATTAAATTATTTTCTCAATAAAAGAACACAAAAATATTTTTTAATTAATTAGATTTTTTAGGCTTCTAATTTATTCTCGTATTTAATTCGTCGCGCGCGCCTTTACTTTCTTTTAATTCAAATTATTGTAATTGTTTCAAGTTTGTAATAAATTAATTAGGATTTTAATTTCTGCATCTTTATTTCCAGTCAAATATTTGTGTATCTTCTCAAAGGCGTGTAATAGTTAGGGCTTTAATTTCTCGCACTCTTTAATTTCCGCAACTATTAAACTTCTAGATGTATGGATATTAGGATTGTATGCGAAAGATAAATCAACATTAAAAGGTAGATAACCCTAATTGTGCAAAGATAATTAAATGAAAAAAATCACACTTGCACATGCTCACTCCTAGGGTTTTTCCCACTCTGGTTGCCTTCGGTAAACGGTCATAAAGAATAGGGAATTTTAGTGGTCGTCCTCTAGTTCCAAAAGATCAAAAATGACTCATTCGAATATTGCCTCAGGAATATCTTTAGGACTTTAGGATAATTACTAAGGTTACCTAACCATTTCTTTTGTGACCGTACTTGTCCCTTCAAATGTCCCTTAAAACTCCAACGATAGGGATACCTACTCCTTAATAGTAGGATAGCGCTGTCTAAAGGAAATGAGAATGAACAATCTTTTTTCGAGTAGGTAGAAAATCTTAAGTACTTTCTCAAATAAAATCTTTTACACAAACACTTTCAAAACAGTTTTCAAAAAACCACTTCGTCACGCTCTTGAGGACAGATACAAGAGTTATCACGAAGTTCAACAAAACTTTTTGCAAAACACACACAAGCAATTTCAAAAATGATCAAGTACTTAAGATCCCGTGTAAAACCACAGATAGAAAGGGTGCTAACACCATCCCTTTCTATAATCTACCCCCCGTACTCAAAAACTCTCGAAAAAAGGTTTTTTTTGTTCTTTTTCCTTTCCTTTGTTGGATGAAATAAAAGTCAGCGATGACTCTTGCTTACCGGAACATTTGTGAATACAAAATGCAAAACCAATATTACACAGTCGGTTCTGCCATCGTATCATAATTGGGTTGTTATCTTCTTCTTTCGTCTTCTTATTATCCTCTTCCTAATTATCCCCTTCATTTGATGGGGTTGCGAATTCAAGATCTTGCTTGGCTGGTCCTCTAAATCTTCTCCATGTATTAAGGATGCCAATTGGTTTCTTTGCCTTCTTTGTCTTCTATTTAACAATGAGAGCTTTCAGATCTTCTTGTCCTTTAGCCAGAGCCAGGAAAATCTGCTGGAATTGAGCATTATGTGCTTGAAGATCCTTAACAGTTTGTTCAAGAGCCATTTCTTTTTGCTGAAATAAACAGGGAAAAGATGAGAAACCTGTCTTGAAATACCTGCTTATGTAATGATATGCATGACATGCTTATGCGATGTTTTCAAGGACCTCTTAGGATTTAAACTCTTTTAATCAAAACAATAGCATATATTTTTATTAGTAAGTTCAAATGAAATAAAAGTTTACAAAGAAATAAAATTAAAACTTTCTAAAACTTCTAGGTTTCCCATAAACGCTTCCTTTTTGTGTTGATATAGGCATTAAGGCTCTGCTCCTCATGAAGTTGCTTCGTCAGTTCTAACACTTTCTTCTCACTGGAATAGAATTGAGCCTCAAAGGTGTATCGTTCTTCCTTGAGCTGGATCCAAGACCTTTGCAGTTCTTCAAAGTTTGTTAGCATGTCAGGATGAAGAATAATGCGAGACTCGTCCCCTTGAGCAATAGGCTCTAAGATCACTGGTAAGATGGAGGGATATGGCATCACAAGACTTTGAGCACGAGCTCGCACCCATTTGAGGTAAGGTTCCAAAGGGATGGAATTCTTGTGCCCTAAAGTCTTACCATCAGTCTTCTTAACCATACCCCAAGCAAGTATGAACCTCTGACGATAACCTTGCAGATCATTATCGTAGTCGAACATAATACCCTGGATGAGCATATAATGAGGACCTTCTCTTAGTGCGCAACCAAACTGGCGTAAGGCTAAAGAAGGGTTATAAGTGATGCCTCCTCTAATTCCAAGGAGTGGCACATTAGGAAATTCTCCACAGTGATCAATAATAGAGATGTCTTCTTGAGAGCGAGAACACTAATAGATATCAGAGTGAGAGAGATATTAACCTTTGAGACCATCTTAAGCCTATATCATTCTTCATTACCGATCAAGGAAAGTGAGAAATAAACCACCTATGGAGCAAGGGTATACAACACATAAGAGTTCCTCGCTTCTTCATAGTACGAGTATGGAGGGAATGCAGAATATCCCCGAGCAATGTGGGCACTGGATTATGAGTAAGGAAAATATTGATGGCGCTCACATCTATAAGTTGGTCCGAATTAGGGAACAATACCAACCCATAGAACAGAAGGGCCAAGGTATCCTCAAAAGCATGGAAACTCATGGCGTCTAGGAATACATGAGCTTTATCTATCAGAAACCTTGTGAGAAAACCTTTAACCCCACTTCTCTTTTCCCACTTGGATTCAATGTCAGATGGCTTCAAGTGCAAGGCTGTGGCAACATATTCAGACTTTGGATCTTGTTCTAAACCTGTGAAGGGTATCTTCTCCAGTATAGGCACTCCGATTAGTTTAGAGAATTGTTCCAACATGGGCACCAATTGATAATTAGGGAATGTGAAGCAATGGTGTTTAGGATCAAAGAACTGGAATATGATGCTCATCACACCCTCGTCAAAACCGGTATAACCAAAATGAGAAAGGGACCATGTCTTCTGTTGAATTATGAACTTTCAGGAACCTTTAAGACCAATTCCCTAAGCTTGGAAGGAATTCCTACAAAGTTGATATGGATGGTATTTCTGCGAGCGGAATCCATGACCTACAAAACAGAGAAGAGATAAATCTCCAGGTCCTTGAAATGGTTAGTGCAAATGATATGTTATGATTTTCATGATATCATGTTTATGCTCAAAACAAATATAGTAAACACAAACAAGTCACACAAAGACCTTAGATTTAAAGGCTTGCATGAGGTCTATAGGTAAGTATCCTTTCGAAGTTTCAGTTGGCCCAACCTGTCCTAGCAATAGTAATCGGGTTCTAAGGATCTCATATCATTGACCTTTCTCTCAGGCATTGTTTCATCTCAAGCATATGAGTTGCAGACGAAATATCCCAAAAGTCTAATCTCAATGAGTGTAGGGTCGAGTATCAACCAACTTCAGTCTACACCAAAATCGGCCATCTCACTACTTTCTAATGGCTAAGATGAGTCAATTTAAGGTTCTAAAGGTTATTTAGCGCTTAATGACACTATGTGGAAGCCTAATATTATCCTTGACTGACTTAAGGAACATTAATATAAGCCAAAGTATCACGCTAACATAGCTATCATATCATCCATATCGGTCTACATCGTACAACCTCCATGATTCATTACTACTTACCTAAAAAGGTGCCCCAGATCCGGGTGTAGGATCCTTAACAATAACCAAAACATAAGCCCAAAAAATAAAGCACACAAATCAAACAAGATAAGCCATTTTAAAATATGTTCTAGCTCTAAGGTAACCCCACTTTAAGTTCGTGTCCCCAACAGAGTCGCTAGTTCTGTAATACGGTGGGAGAACTAACTTTACTGGTTTTGTATTTTATCATAATGTTGCGGTTAGCAAGATTCACCACCGACTTTTCTTTTATCCAACAAAGGAAAGGGTAAAAAGTACAGGAAAGACCTCTCGAGAGAATTTTCTCAGTAAGGGGGGTAGGTTTTGGAAAGGGAAGGTGTTAGCACCCTTTCCATCTGTAGTTATCTATAGGCTCTTAGTTGCTAGCTCATTTTGAAAATTCTTTTATTGTGTAAGTATGTTTGAAGATATTTTAAAAAGACGCCTTAGTGTGGCGAGCTTTATAATGTTTCTCGTTTCGGAGAGAACGTATACAAAGTGTTTTCATGTCTTTGAAAATGTTTAGAAAAAGGTTTGGGTATGTGTATAAAAATTGTTTTGTTTGAGCGAGCAACTAGGAGCTATCTACCTACTCGAAAGGTTTGTTCTTTTCCTCTTTCCTTTAGGAAGTGCTATCCTACTATTATTCAATAGGTATCCCTGTCGTTGGATGTGTTTGAGGGACAAGCGAGGGTCATTATACAGTCATAAAGGCAACTTGTAGGATGCTTTAGCAATTTATTGTAAGGGACTAGATCATTTACCGAAAGGCAACATCGAAGGTTCATCGAGGGACTATGATATTTTTAAATGAGGGTCTTTTCTAAAGCGTCCCACATTCGAGGGACATGACTGTTTTATTCTGAAAGCAACAAGTGGAAGAACCTTAGAGGGGCGCATGTGCCAGTGTATTGTGTTTCAGTTATTTTATCTTCGGATATTAAGTTTGCTAGCGTTTGCTTTTAATCTTATCATAAAAGCCTATTATGCATACATCTAACAGTTAATATCAGTGCAAAAATAAAGTGCGGAATTTAAAAGCTACGCTATTACATGGCTTCGGGGAGGGGGAATTACAAATCCAAAAAGGGGAAATAAAAAAGGTAAAATCCTAAATTTACAGCTATTACATCCTTTTGCAATTACATCAATATAAAAATGAGAAATTTAAAATGAGTGCGCGAATATGGAAAGCGAAATAAAAACCCTAAAACTCCTAAACAATTAGAATATTTTTGTTGTTTTTATTTTTTTTAAGAAAGACTTAAATTAAATTAAATAAAAAATGATTATTAATTGAAATTAAATCTAATAACAAATAAATAAAATTAATTCTAATATTTTTGGTTTTTTTTAAAGAAAAAAAAAGATGAATTAAACCTAGTTCTAATTGGTTTTAATTTAATCAAAATAATTAAATTAACTAATTTACAAAAAAAAAATTTAATTGGAAAGAACCTAAGTCTATTTTTGTGATTTTTCTGATTTTATCATAAAATGAAATTGGTTTTAAAAAAATATATATAAAAAATTAAATAAATAAATCATAAAATAAGGAAAAAGGGAAAATGTAAGGCTTCTGATAGACAAAGAAAATGGGGGTTGCGTGTTTGGGATTTGTCAAGGCCCAGATACAACAAGTCCACTCCTGCATGCTTCAATGTTGTTGACTCCTAGAGGGTCTATCATGGACACTCCAATCTGGGGTGCTAGATCTGCTATTGGACGGATCCAAAGATGATGAGGTGATAGCACATGGTGTGCGTGTTTGGCCCTAGAGTACTGGATCTGCAAACAGAAAATAGAAAAATAACATTTAAAGGCAGGGTTCGAACCCCTACCCTTGCCCATAGCGAACACCTTTACGCATGCTGCATCTACCACTGGGCCATTCAATTCAATCGTTAGTATAATAGATCAATAATAATATAAAAAAAACATGCATGGAGTCCCAGTCAGCAAAATGCGCGCGTTGTAATATTCAAACGAGCCAATCAAATTGTAAGATTCTGCCACGCAGACTCCCACCGGAGTCAATAAAATTCAAAGACGTCGGAGCAAATCTTCAGTCATCTTCTTCGATGGTTCAAAATTGGATCTGCAGAAATAAGTGAAATCAAGGCTCCAAACTCAGGCTAACCCCCTAATTCGCATGCTACGAATTCAACCATGGTACTAGCTTGACCTGAAACGTCCTGTATCACCAAGCTTGATGCTTGACCATTTTGAAACCCTAAAAATGGCAACCTGCATTCTAAGCCTCTAACCTCTCATGTAATATGTTAGAATGATTCAACATGATAATATGAACATGAATATATGCTTTAGATTCATTTAAATCGTGTGTATTAAGAGATTCGAATATGAAAATTTTACCAAAAGGAGGTGATTCGATTGGCCGGTTTTGGCTGCTTCAAGCGTGGATAAGGGTTGATATGGCCTTCTGTGAGCCTCAGGAGCACGATGCAAGGCTTGGTTTAAGTAGAGGAAGGCTGGAGGATGGAGTTTGGAATTTTACAACTTTGTGATTTTTTTGGAGATTTTTGAGAGAGTTGTTTTAGGAAGTGTCGGCGTGTCTTTGCTTGCACTTTTTCTCTATATTTATAGAGGGATTTGAGGATTAACAAACATGGCAAGAATCATTACATTTAACCATGGTTTTGAATACAAAATCACAAATTGAAAATATGCCATTTTTGATGATTTTCTTGCCATTTTTTAAATACAGTAAACCTGACCCTTTCTTGCACGAATTCTAGGCCCAATACTGATTCAAAACATCAGTCCATGTGTCCAAATCATTTATCTATTATTTTATGCAATTTATTTTGTGTTTATTTGAATAAAAACAAAAAATAAATATGAATAAAATATAGAAAAATGCAAAGCAAGGTAAGAGTGAATTTATAAGTCCTTGGAATGGTCATGGACATGTTTGAAGTTCAAAAAGTAGGCCCATTAGTCTAAAGATGCAATTTTGCTCAATGTGTACTTTTTGAAATTTCTCAAAATTCCCCAACTTGTGAAATTCATATCTTGATCCATTTTTATCCTTTGATGAAGATCTTGGAGTTTTTGGAAACTCCAAGATGTCCCTTACAATATCTCTTTTTATCATTTATGCATTAGGAGAATTTATCTTGATGTAACTTGCCTTGACAAAAATGCATTTTTGTTGACTTTGAAAAAGGACATGTAATGTATTGGCTCATATCTTTCCAATGATGCATTTTTTGAACTTGAGGACAAAAGAAAAGTTGTAGAGCATTGAATTTTATTCACAATGATATTTGGTTGCGGCAAAATGGATGAAGCATGTGAAAGTTATGCCTGGTCAAAGTTCAGTTGACTTTCTCTAGGAAACCTTAATTTAGTAATTTTTTATTCTTGATGATTTGATAGCATTCCTTGAGGAATCATGATCAAAACTTGATCAAATGATGAATATCACTTCAAAATTTTGATTTTGACCAAAAATCTTGAAGTTTGACTGCATATTGACCATAATTGACTTTTTACCCAATATAGTTAATTTTCAGTCATCTAAGCAATTGACTGAGAAATCTTGTGATGCAAGGCATGAAACTTGGCATGGATATTATTGAGGTCATATTAGGTACCATATAAATCACTTGAGGCCTTTGAAACCAAAACTTCTTATGAAAAGTGAAACCCTAGTTGGAAATCCAATGATTAGGAGGAGAATTTGTCTGGTCAATTCTTGGTCAACCTTGAGCATTTGAGGACCCCTAAGAGTATGTTTTGAATAAAATAAAGAGGGAAAATTTTGGGGTACAACACATATCATTCACAAAATAGAGTGTTCCTAACTCGATGTTACATATCAGAGTAAGACACCTCTAATGAAACAAACTGAACAAAACACTTTGAAGCTATGATCGACACTTCTACGAACTACTCTTAGTCACCTGCGCATTACCCACAAGGAGGCAACATTCAAACAGAAAGGGTGAGTGTTGTACCCCAAAATTTTCCCTCTCATTTATCAATAATTTTTCTCACAAGATCTCTCTTGGGTCAAGACTGCACAAGGTTGATCAACTCAAGACACCTCCTTAAGCACTGATGGCTGAAATTAGGGTTTGAGATTACACAAGGATAGTTGAACTTTTAATGTCTCATATGACTTTCATGGATCATTATGTACCCACAAGATTACTCATGTCAAGTTTCAAGTCATGGTTCACATTCTTACTCAGTCAATTGAGCAGTTGACCTAAAAATCAACGGTATTGGGGAAAAAGTCAACTGTGGCCAATTTACAGTCAAACTTCATAGTTTTTGATCCATATCAACATTATAAACCAATATGTATCATTTGATCAAGTTTGGACCATAATTCCTCAAGAAATTTGATCAGATCATCAAAAGGGCAAAATGGTCAAAATTAGGGTTTTGACTAAGAAAGGGCAATTTTTGATTTTTGACCTAGAAAATGGTTAATTGGTTTGAGGCATGATACAAAGAGTTAAATTTCATCCTTTTTACCTAATGGCATGACTCAAAACATTGCTCAAGATCAATTGATTGATAGTTGATTTGCAGTCAACTAATCAAAAGTCAACTGTATACTGAAAAATCAAACTTTGACTTTTTGGTCAAAATCAAGTGTCAAAGATCACAATTCATCAAAACATGTCAAAATATGAAACTTTTTAATCAAGAAATCAAAAATTCAAGATTTTATTTTGAAAAGTCAAAGTTTCCAAACTTAGAAATTTTTCTAAGTGTTGAAAACTTCATATTTTTTCACAACTTTGAACCAATTTTTCACCATGATGCAAGATGATTCAAAATAAACTTTCAATATGAAAGTTGTAGATCTCCATGATATATAAAACATTGCTTCACACAAATTCTCCTAGATTTTCTTGGATCTCAAGTTATTAATCCATGAAGTCATGGTCATGAAACTAAACACTTAGTGAAAATTTTGCCCTAGTTTAGGCAGGATTTTAACTTAACTTCATGGAAATTTTTCACATGGTTCCAAGGGGAATTTTCAAAAGTGATTCAAAGAGGGGTTGTAGAGCACATTACAGGCTTTCCAAAATGTCTAAGAACTCCTTGAGATCATTCTTGAGCAAGGAGAATCGAAGAGACGAAGTTAGGGTTTCAAGCTGAAATTATAGGTCATTTTGTGATGAACAAAAATTCAAATCTCAAGCCTATGCTGCACAATCTTGCTTTGCAAGCCTTTAAACCTCAAGATCTCTCCATGATCAGAAGATTACACTTGCTTTTGAGCTATTATCCAAGTGTTTGAAGCTTTGTCCAAGTTAGTTTTCCATTTATTGAACAAATTTACCATTGCTATTTTGATAAAGCATTTCTTTTGCAAATGTAAACTCTCCTTGAGCTCCTAACTTGTTGCCTCTGTCCACAGTCAAGATAAATGATCAGAAGAAAACATGTTTAAAGTGCCTAACCACTCTACATGCTTGTACTTTCTACCTTGAAACTACATTTCTCACTTTTCTTCAAAATCAAGCAACTTAGCCATAACCCTATAACTCAGAAATCCCTTGGGCAAAACATCTCAAACCTTTTGATTATAGATACACAAGTCATTTGCAAGAAAACACACGCATGCACAAGCCCTAAAACACACAAGAACTCATAACTGAATCAAAACTCCATTGTTGCACAGTTTCTGACCTTGGACTTGTAACTCATATTTCCCTCGTGCGTTCTTTGGCCTTTTAGTTCCTAAAGCTTCCTTACATCAAATCTAACTCATCCATGTCCCTGTTACACGACTGTAACTCCATTTCCATCATCCTCCACAGCCAAAAATAGAGCACTGCACATTGACTTCTCCAAGCCATTTTAGCCACTCTCAGCTCAAGCTAACCATTGCATTAGCTTCCTGGGAACTTGAGGAAGCTAAACTGATCATTGCAGCACCTTGAATCAAGCTCATTTGCATTTCACGATTTCCAGTTCTGAGGTATTTTTCTTGAACTTCTATCTCATTACTTAGGCATTGTTAGGCTTGCATTTGTGAAGATAAAATGTAGACATCATTGCCCTGAAGCTGTACATGTCCATAGATTTCATTTATATTGATTGAGCAAGGAGAATTTTAGGATTGAACCTCTGAAAATAATTAGGTCAGGATTTGGTACTTTTAAAAATTCTCATTCATCTTTGATTTATAGTTCATGATATTTATATGGTTGGATTCGTATGGAAAATGGAGCAACTTTCATGTTTGCATCTTCCATTTTTGTTGAGAAATGAATGAGATACAAGTGGTCTGGCTAGAGGTTTAAGATGAAGTTCAATATTCAGGACTTGTTTTGTATTATATATTTATCATTTCAGTTATATAAACGGATATACAGCCACCCAAGTGGTAAGGCAGCGTGCGTTATTGGTAGAGGTCATGGGTTCGAATCTCAATGCTGCCTTTTGTTATTGTTTTTCACATTTTTATACATTTTTTATCTTTTTGCAGCACCTGGGCCAACAACTTTGGGCCTTTGTTTCTTTTTTAACCTTCTAACTCCTTTAACCATTTTCAAACCCCCTCTGACTTTTCTTTATATTTTATTTTCATTTTTTTTATTTTCTTTATTATAATTACAATGATTATTATTTTTATTAATAAAAATCCAAAAATATTTATATTTTTATTATTTATATTTATGTAGTTTATTTTCTTCATAAAAACTAAAAGAACAAAAAACATTTCCTTTAATAAATTAATTTACTTTTTTTAATACTTAGATAATTGGTCTTAATTATTATATTATACTATTTTTCTTGTAAATTAAAACCAATTTAGAATTTAGGACTTTTATTAAAAATTATTTTTATTTACTAATTTAATTAAATTCACAAAAAACCCTAAAAACTTGTTTTCTTTAAATTAATTTATTTTATTAACTTAATCTTAATCTTAATTTTCTTTATAGTTAATTATTTTATATTAGTTAACTAGGTCAAAAAACCTTTTTTCATGAAAACCAAACAAAATCACATTTATTTTTACATTTGCATTCTTGTATTTTTTATTTATTCATTTTTTTGTACAATATTCAATATGGTTGTAATAATTATTTAGATTTAATTTTCTTACAATTTCCCATTTGTAATTTGTACACCCCCTCCCCTAATGATGTAATAGCGTAGTAATTTTAATTTCCGCAATTTAATGCTTTATATACAAATGCTAGTAATTAGGATTTTGTATGGAAAGATTAAAACTAACAAGTAGTAAACCCTAATTAAGACAAATAAAGCATGTAAATCAATACATTTGCACACATACACCCTTAGGGTAAACCCACTTTTTTGCCTTACAAAAATGGCCATATTATGCATGTGAGGTGTCTTAGCAAAAACAAAATCAAAATACAAGATCATAGTCCCTCGATGACGCTATCAAAGTTGCCTTTCAAAAATGATCTTAGTCCTTAAAGAATATGCTAAGATATCTTACAACATTGCTAATCATGGCTATATGATGACCCATGTCCGTCCCTTTTACATCCAAAGATAGGGTTACTTACCAAATCAATGGTACGATAACAATGTCAAAGGAAAGAGGAAATAAACATGAAAGACTTTTGAGTAGGTAGATTATTCCTAGTTGCTTGCTCAATTTCAAAACCAAAACATCCTTTCTATTTTAAAAACAAACACCAACACTTTCAAAAACAACTTTCAAACTTGAAAACATTTTCAAAAGATCAACACTTTTTATACATTCTTACGAACGAGAATCATTACAAAGTTTTCCTAAACGATGACACCTTTTCAAAATACTTTCAAAAAAACCACAGAAAGTACATTTTCAAACAAAAGCAAGTGATCTAGCAAGTAACTAAGAGCCCATGGAAAACCATGGATGAAAAGGGTGTTAATACCTTCCCTTTTCATAATCTACCCCCCGAACTCAAGAAAACATATCAAAGGTATTTCCTGTTCTTTTCAGGCTTTCCTTTTGGATAAAATAAAAGTTGGTGGCGACTCTTGCTAACCGTAACATTTGCGATAAAACACAAAACAACCAAGTCAGTTCTCCCACCGCGTTACAGAACTGCCGACTCTGCTGGGGACATTTTTAAAGTGGGGTTACCTTAGGGTTAGATCATATTTACTTTCTTTAATTGTTTAACTTGTATGATTTTCATTTTGGTTCTTTGTTTGGGTTTGAATCCTCTGCCCGGATTTGGGATACCTTATAGCTAAGTAGAAATACGTTGTGGAAACTGTGCGAGGTATACCAACATGGTCTAAGCAATAGCTATGTTAGTGTGACAAATTTGTGGGTACCGATAGCCCTTGAGTAGTCAAGGAGAATACAGGGCAGCTGAGTGATGTCATGAAGCACTAAATAACTTCTAGAACCTTTACTTGACCAACTTGGCCATTAGGACATAGTGAGATGACCGGCTTTGGTGCAGTCCTAAGTTGGTAGATACTCGACACTGCACTCATTGAGGTATGTTTTTTGGGATATTTCGGTCTCCATTAAAGAGGCTCGCGCTGAAACAATGCCCAAGGAAACAAACCAGTGATATTGAGCTCCTTAGAACCCAGTTACTATTGCTATGCCAGGTTTGAGCCAACTAAACTTCAAGAGGGTACTTACCTATGAGACTCCATGCAAGCCTAAACCTAAGGACTTGTTTGTTTTGTTTGTATATATTTACTTGTACATAACATCATAAACATCATAACATCATACTCATACTCACAAACCATTTCAAGGATTTTTGGATTTATCTTTGTTCTGTTTTGTAGGACATGGATTCTAGTCGCAGGAAAACCATTCAAGTCAATCTTGTAAGGATCCCTCCTCAACTTAAAGAGTTAGCATTAAGGGTTCCCGAAAATTCTCCATTTACCCAAATACATGGCCGCCTCCTAAACTTGGTTACCTCCAACACTGATGAAGACATGATGAAGGTGCTCTTCCAGTTCTTTGATCCTCTACACCATTGCTTCACATTTCTCGATTATCAACTTTGCTAACTTTGGAAGAATTCTCCCAACTCTTGAGGATTCCCGTTCTCAATCAACTACCTTTCAACGGTACAGAAAGAGATCCAAAGCCAGAAGAGATTGCTCAATCCCTACACTTGCAACCATCTGATGTCACAACTAATTTGGAAACAAGGAGTGTTGTCAAAGGTTTCTTAGCCAAGTTCTTGTTCGAGAAAGCTCAAAACTGTTGGAACTCCTTAGACCATCAAGCTTTTAAGGAAATTGTGGCTCTCCTCATCTATGGGATGATTTTGTTTCCAAACCCTGACCAACTCATAGATGTAAACACCGTTAAAATCTTCATGTCTCGTAACCCGGTGCCTACTTTGTTAGGAGACATCCTACATTCTTTTCACACTCGCACTATGGGGAAAATAGGTATTCTTATGTGTTGTAATCCTCTTTTGGAAAGATTGTTTATTTTGCATCTTCCCCAATATGTATTGAAGAACGAGCAAGGTTCAAGGTGGTCACATAGGTTGATGACGCTCAAACATTCAGACATTCATTGGTGTTCCCGATCTATAGAGAATGTTACTATCGTCGGTCGTTGTGTAGAATTCCCTAATGTCCCCTTACTTGGAATTAGATGGGGTATCACCTATAACCCCTGCTTAGCCTTAAGACAATTTGGTTACGCCCGAAGGGATGGTCCACATGAGATACTTATTTAAGGTTTGGTATTTGACTACGAGAATGACGACCAAGGTTACCGCTAGAGGTTTATCCGAGCTTGGAGGATGTTGAACAAGGTAGATAGCAAGACATTGGGGAATAAGAATTCCATCCCTCTCGAGCCTTACCTCAAGTGGGTACGAGCCCGTGCTCAAAGTCTTATGATGCCTTACCCCTCCATTCTCCCGGTTATCATAGAGCCTGTTGTGGAAGGAGATATTCCATACACTATCCTGCATCCTGACATGCACACCTCTCTTGAAGACTTGCAAAGGGATTGGATACAGCTTAAGGGGGAGAGATACACTTTCGAGGCCCATTTCTACGCCAGCGAGAAGAAGGTTCTGGAACTCACCAAGCATGATGTACTCCTTTCTATCTTAGAGTTTTTGTCTTTCTTTGTAAGCCCAAAGAGGCATGATGTACTCAAACTTTGATTTATTAATATAATGTGTGTTCCTTTTTGTCTAAAGCAAATTTAAATCTCTAATTTCCTTGAAATCATTGCATATGCATCTCCATTCATCATCACATAAACATGTTTCTTACCACAGGTTTCCTTATCTTTCTAATGTTTATTTCAGTAAGATGGATCTTGAGCAGACAATAAAAGACCTCCAGGGGAAAAATTCTATGTTTCAAGAAATGTTCTTGACTCTAGACAAAGGACAAGAGGATTTGAAAACTTTGCTGATA
The DNA here is from genome assembly GCA_948472305.1 of Vicia faba. Lineage (NCBI taxonomy): Eukaryota > Viridiplantae > Streptophyta > Magnoliopsida > Fabales > Fabaceae > Vicia > Vicia faba. Next base: position 1,496,271,254 of record OX451735.1, on the reverse strand, counting down.
GAAGAAAATAAGAAGAAAGCAAAGAAAGCAACCAGTGTACTGAATCTAGGAAAAAGGTTCCCAGGGCCAGCCAGACGGACCCTAGACTTTGTAACATCATCTAGTGAAAAGGATAATCAAGAAGGGAAAGGCAAGGAAGTGAATGCCCAATCAGAATCTGAAGAGGAAGAAGAAGAGGATTACTCTGAAGAACAGTATCCTCCGGCCGACGAAAAATACAAACATCTGGAAGAGCATCTAAGTGCAATGGAGATTCAGAAAGTTCCTGGGCTGGACTTTGAAGAGTGGGGTTTGGTTTCTGGAATTTTTATTCCACCAAAGTTCAAGGCACCAGTGTTTTCTAAGTACGACGGGGTTTCGTGTCCCAAGATGCACCTCTGATCTTATGTATGGAAGATACAGCCTCATACTGCCGACAAAGATTTGTGGGTCCACTTCTTTCAGGATAGTCTATCCGGGATTCAGCTAGATTGGTTCTATCAACTGAAAAGGGCCAATATCCATGATTGGGAAGACCTTGCCGCTGCTTTTTATAAACAATATCAATACAACATAGACCTTTCTCCCACCCGTACTCAACTCCAGAGTATGGCTATGGTTTCAAGCGAAGGTTTCAAAGACTACGCTCAGAAATGGAGGGACTTAGCAGGAAGAGTCCAACCTCCCCTGTCTGATAGAGAACTAGTAGACATGTTTTTTGGTACCCTGTTCGGTCCTTTCTTCAATCATCTAATTGGAAGCTCCTCAGCAGGCTTCATTGAATTAATCTTGACCGGGGAAATAGTAGAAGATGGGATTAAGAGTGGGAAGATCCAAAAGGACGCATCCTTCAGTGTCGTGAGTAAACCATTTATTAGGAAGAAAGAGGTTGGTGTTGTGTACCCTCAAAGGAATCAAGATAGAACTGAACGCCATCCAATGGTAGGGGCTGTCATGATCCCTAAGCTTGCACTCACTAAACAAAGGAGCAACCAGCCTAGAACAGAAAGACTGGTAAGACAATTTACCCGGATAAATATGATGTTGTCTCAAGTCCTGCACATTTATTGAGGTCTAATCTGGTAACTTTGAAGGAAGCCCCGAAGAATCCCAACATCGCCTCTCCTCATTACCATCCTAATGCTTGTTGTGCTTACCATTCAGAAAGTCCAGGCCATGATACCAACAACTGCTGGGCTTTGAAAAACAAGGTGCAAGACCTTCTCGAAGCAAAATAAATTGAATTTGATGCTCCTGAGATCCCAATTGTTATCACCGCTTCAATGCCCAAGCATGGCCATGATGTAAACGTTGTTGACGATGATATGTTTGTTACTGCTATTGATGAAATTGTTACTCCTCTCCTAACTGTCAAGAGGAACCTGTTGAAAGCCGATTTATTCCCGGGTTGTAGCGAAGGTTGTCACCTCTGTTTATCCCTACCAACTAGTTATCATTTATTGAGAGCAGGTGTCCAACGCCTAATGGATGACAAAGAGATTTTGTTTGAAAAGAGTCCCGTTCCAACCATTTCTTACAAAGATGTTTCAATAGTAACCATTTCCGCCAATCCTTCCAGGGGCTCCACCAAAAGACCTGTTAGGATTACATCAGTTCCCAAGGTGACTCCACTGATAATTACTATTCCTGGACCAATCCCATACTCATCAGATAAAACTGTCCCCTGGAATTATGGGGGTGACGTCTACTATTACAACGTCAAGCAGGATTGGTTGGCTGATGAAGACTTGATTTTTGAGAAGGCTGACCCCGACATCGGCAACATTGTGGGAACCAACAAAGTAACCCGAAGTGGAAGAGTATTATCCCCAGAGATTGCTCCTCCTAAAACTGTTACCAGACCTGTGATCATCCCTGCTTTTGTTCCAGTTGGCACTACTACTAAAATCCTCGTGGTTACTCCTGCTAATACCCATACCGTTGAGTCGACCGAGACTCGGGGAAAAGGAATTTTGGTTAAGCCTGTCCGGATGAAGGCACAATCAGTATCTATCCTGGAAGTTTCCAAAAAGGAGATGGAAGAAATTATGAAAATTATAAATAGAAGCGAATACAACGTAGTCGAACAACTAGGGAAGACTCCGTCAAAATTTTCTATGCTAGCTTTACTGTTGTGCTCCGAGGCTCATGCGAAGGCCTTGGTGAAATTTCTTAAAATTGCCCATGTGCCACAAGAAACCTCTGCTGATCAGTTCCAAGACTGTGTGGCCAGTTTGACCGCTGACAATGGTTTAGGCTTTTCTGATGCTGACCTGACACCTAGAGGGAGGAAACACAATAAGTCGTTGCATGTCTCTGTCGAATATAGGGGCACAACTTTGGCCCGTGTCCTAGTTGATACTGGTTCATCTTTGAATGTGCTGCCTAAGAAGGCTCTCGATAGACTAGACTGTGAAGGTCTGACCTTAAAACCCAGTAACATAGTGGTAAGGGCCTTCGACGGATCAAAGAGAATGGTGCATGGGGAGGTGGACATCCCCATAAAAGTTGGAACCCAAACCTTTGATTCAACTTTCTATGTGATGGACATTCACCCTTCCTATTCCTATTTATTAGGCCGACCTTGGATTCATGATGCTGGTACCGTCACCTCTATATTACATCAGATGCTGAAATACCCAACCAATGGGAAAATCATTATTTTCCATGGAGAAGAGGAATATATGGTCAGTCACTTGAACTCCTTCAGATACTTGGAATTAGATGGTGAATTCATTGAAACTCCGTTTCAGCATTTCGAGGAAGTCCCACAAACAGTGGCAGCTACCAAGACTGTTTCCCAAGTCCCAAAGATTACAAGACCTCCGCTAAAGATGTCTTCACTAAAAGATGCCAAGGCAGTGATCGAAGAAGGTGGGTGTACTATTTGGGGCCAACTCACGGATATCCCTTACCAATCTAACAAATTGGTTTGGGTTTCACTTCAGGAGCCCAGAAAGTTGTGCGTCGTGCTCGTACCGGGGGACCACCTTTGAAGATCAGCAACCATGGAGTCAATGCAGTGGAAGATGATGATGACAGCTATGACCTGGAGGAATGGATTTTCCCAAATATCAACGGAGGACTCAGCAACTGGGAAGCTAAATATTTTGTCCCAATTACTTTTATCAAACAGTAATTGTCTTTAAATTTTTGTCGGACCTATAATAATTAAACAATTCAAACTTTTAAAACCTTGTGTCTTACCCGAGGCACAACGGTCCATTTGTAAGGGTTATTACTTCATTTTCATATGTCATCAATGAATCATGGACGTTTTTTCATACAAACTTTACGCTCTTTGTTTTTCTTTTTCTATATTTTTGTTTTTCAAAGATAGTTATACTCTTACACACACTCACATTCAAAATGCAGATTTACATCCACTCAGGATCCCATGGGTAACGATTATGCTATGGCCTATTGTGACTCTGAGAATATAATCTACCAAGCTGAAGACGAAGGTGAGGAAGATTGTGATGTGCCATGGGAACTAGCCAGGTTACTATAACAAGAAGAAAGGACCATACAACCCCATGAAGAACCAGTGGACACAATTAACTTAGGTACCAAAGAGGACAAGAAAGAAGTCAAGGTGGGTGCCAATCTAGAACCTAGTGTCAAGAAGCGTTTAAATCAATTTCTACATGACTATGTTGAGGTCTTTTCCTGGTCGTATGAAGATATGCCAGGACTTGACGCTGATATCGTGGTCCATCGTCTACCGACAAAAGAAGACTGCCCTCTGGTAAAACAGAAAGTCCGTCGCATGCGGCCAGACATGTCAGAGAAGATAAAAAATGAAGTCATGAAACAATTCAACGCCGGATTCTTACCATCACCTCCTATCCACAATGGGTCTCCAATGTTGTTCCCGTGCCTAAAAGGACGACAAGGTACGAATGTGTGTGGATTACCGAGATTTGAATAGGGCAAGCCTTAAGGATGATTTCCTACTTCCCCATATCGATATTCTGGTTGAAAATACCGCACAACATAAAGTGTTCTCATTCATGGATGGTTTCTCAGGCTACAATCAAATCAAAATGGCACCTGAGGACATGGAGAAAACAACCTTCGTCACACAGTGGGGCACTTTCTGTTACAAGGTTATGCCATTCGGGCTGAAGAACGCTGGGGCAACTTATCAATGCACCATGGTAGATTTATTTCACGACATGATCCATCACGAAATAGAGGTCTATTTGGATGACATGATAGCCAGATCCCAAACTGAAGAGGAACATCTTGACCATTTACAGAAACTGTTTGAGAGGCTGAAGAAATACAAGCTAAGGTTGAACCCGAATAAATGCACATTTGAGGTGAGGTCCGGTAAACTCCTAGGCTTCATTGTCAGCGGTAAAGGTATCGAAGTGGACCCTTCCAAGGTGAAGCAATACAAGAAATTCCCGTTCCTCGCACCGAGAAGGAAGTCAGAGGATTCTTAGGACGACTTAACTACATCTCCAGATTCATTTCTCACCTAACAGCTACTTGTGAACCAATCTTCAAATTACTGAAGAAAGATCAAGTAGTCAAGTGGAATGATGAATGCCAAGCTGCCTTTGACAAGATAAAGGAGTACCTACAAGAGCCTCCTGTTTTGATGCCGCCAGTCGAGGGAAGACCTTTGATCATGTATCTAACTATTTTGGAAAATTCAATGGGGTGGGTGTTGGGGCAGCAGGACGAGTCTGGCCGAAAAGAGCATGTTATTTACTACCTGAGCAAAAATTTTACCAACTGTGGAACAAGATATTCACTGCTCGAGAAAACTTCTTTCGCTTTGGAATGGGATGCTCGCCGGCTAAGACAGTATATGCTGACCCATACCACCTTATTGATATCCAAGATGGATCCAATTAAATACATATTTGAGAAGTATGCCCTTTCTGGGAGAATAGCAAGATGGCAGATGATCCTAACGGAATACGATATTCAGTACACTACCCAAAAATCAATAAAGGGCAGTGTGCTACCCGATCACCTTTTTCATCAAGGTGTGGATGACTATCAGTCCATGAAATTCGAATTCCCAGATGAAGACATCATGATGGTAAACAACAGTGAAGAACACAGACTATGTGATGGACCTGAACAAGGATCCTGATGGACCTTGGTTTTTAACGGAGCCTCAAATGCACTCGGCAATGGCATAGGTGCTGTAATCATATCCCCTGAAGGATGTCATACTCCCTTCAATGCAAGACTTTGCTTCAACTGTACCAATAAAATGGCAGAATACGAAGCGTGTATTTTTTGTCTCAAAGCTGCCATAGATTTGGGAATCAAGTCCTTAAGTGTATTCAGAGATTCAGCTTTAGTCATCAGTCAAATCAAAGGAGAATGGAACACGAACCACCCTAACCTCATTCCCTACAAAGAACATGTGTTAGCATTAATCCCATATTTCGAGGAAATTACCTTTGAGCATTTTCCACGAGAGGAAAATCAACTAACGGACGCGCTAGCCACTATGTCTTCCATGTTTAAACTCAAGTGGGGTAACGAGGCTCCCCAGATCACCATTGAACGGATGGATGAACCAGCTTACTGTCACGAGATTAATATTGAAGAAGTAGTGGACTAGCCTTGGTTCCATGAAGTTAAGAGGTATCTCGAGGCCCAAGAATATCCGAAGGAGCTTCCGTCAATGATAAGAAGTTCTTGAGAAGGTTCTCTGCTAAATTCTTCCTCAGTAATGGCATTCTATACAAGCGCAACCACGACCTTGTTTTGCTTCGTTGCATGGACAAGGATGAGGCAGCAAAGATCATGGCTGATCTACATAAAGGCACTTTTGACACACATTTTAATGGGCATACGATGGCTAAAACGATCCTACGGACAGAGTATTACTGGTCTACTATGGAGGCAGATTGCTATCAGCATTCACGAACCTGCCACAAGTGTCAGATCTACGCTGATAGAGTACACGTGCCTCCAGTTCCTTTAAATGTCCTGACTGCTCCTTGGCCATTCACGATGTGGGGAATCGATATGATTGGAGAAATCAAACCTACCGCTTCTAATGGGCACCACTTCATCTTAGTGGCCATTGACTATTTCACGAAGTGGGATGAGGCAGCTTCTTTCGCTTCCGTTACAAAGAATGTTGTGGCCCGATTCATCAAACGGAATCTCATATGTCGGTACGGTATCATAGAGAGAATCATCACAGACAATGGTATGAATCTCAACAATACTATGATCACCGCACTATGTGCACAATTCAAGATCCAGCACCATAATTCTTCTCCTTACCGGCCAAAGATGAATGGTGATGTCGAAGCTGCAAATAAAAACATCAAAAAGATCATACAAAAAATGACAGTAACCTACAAGGACTGGTGTGATATGGTGGCCAGAACCGGGACAGTTTCCTTTTTTAGGAATTTGTTGGTTTGCGTTTTGCGTTTGTGTTTGCAAAATGCTGCGGTAAGCAAGAGTCGTCACTGACTTTTATTTTATCCAACAAGGAAAGGAAAAAAGTACAGAAAAATTCCTTTTTCGAGATATTTCTGAGTACGGGGGGTAGATTATAGAAAGGGAAGGTATTAGCACCCTTTCTATCTGTAGTTATCTACGGGCTCTTAGGTACTTGCTAACCATTTTCAAAATTGTTTTCTTTGTGCTTGTGTGATTTGAAAAGTTTTTGTTTTGACTTCGATTTAACTCTTGTTTCTGTCTTTAAGAGTGTCATGAAGTGTTTTTGAAAACTTTGTTTGTAAAAGAGTGTAAGTGTGAAAAAGTTTGTTTGGTTTGAGCAAGTACTTAAGAGCTAATCTACCTACTCGAAAAAAGAATCGTTCTGTATTCATTTCCTTTAGACAGCGCTATCCCACTATTAGTTAGTAGGTAGCACCATCGTTGGAGTTTTGAGGGTCAATTTGAAAGGGACGTACGGTCACTAAAGCAACGTTAGGAAGTCTTAGTAATAACCCTAATGTCTTAGATCAATTATTCGAGGCAACAATTCCGAGGCAACCATTCCGAGGTAACTTTTCCGAATCGGGGCTTTGATCTTTGTTAAGACAAAAGGACGACCACTAAAGCATCCTATACTCAATGACCATTTACCAAAGGCAACCAAGTGGGAGTGTACCCTAGGAGTGTGCATGTGCGAGTGATTCCGTTTTAGATTATTATCTTTGCCCATTTTAGGGTTACCTAACTATTTTAAATTTTTAGATACATTCTTGTCATGCATCCTAATATCATACATCTAACAGTTAAATATTTGCGGAATTTAAAGTGCGGAAATTAAACTACGCTATTACAAGGCTTCAGGTATTTACATAGCCAAAAACAAACCCTTTGAATATAAAGCGATAAATGAAAGTAAAGACATAATTAACTATTACAACTTGTAGGCAGTTACAATAATAGGGTAAAAATAATAAAATAAAGTGCACGATGAAAATTAGAACGAGAGCGAACTAGGGTTTTGACCCTTCTAACCTAATCAAAAGAAAAATGGTTTTTTGTTGTTTTTAATATTTTTTAAAGAAAAGAATTTAGGTTCTAAAAATAAATATACAAATTGATTAGTAATTAAATTAATTAATGAAAATAATTACATGGCCTATTTTGGTGTTTTTGGTTATTTTTAAGAAAAGAAAATATAATTAAGTTAGAACTAAAAACCTATTTGTTCTAATTAATTTTAATTATATATAAAAGGAATTAAAGTTATCTAAAATTACAACCTAATTAAATTAATTAATTTTTTGATAAACAATAAAATCTAAAACTAATTTGTGAAAAGCATTATTTTTGTGATTTTTTGATAAAAGAAAATAATTAATGGTGTTAGTAAATAAATAAATTAAATTAATTAAATAAAACAAAAATGTAAAAGAAAATAGAAAGAGAGAATGGGCCTGAAAAGTAATTTAAGGGGTGCAAACAGTAGCTACTGGGCCCAAAATATGGAAGTCCACGTTGACTTCCCAGATTCTCTATGATGCTTTGACCATGGCCTACTGTACTCCCTCATAGATGGCCTTTGGATCTGGCCATCTGGCCACTTGGCAGACTGGATCTTGAGGTCACATGATGGACCTTGGCTTCATGCGCGCGCGCTGGATTATCTGTAAGAAAATAATATGAAGAAAGTGGGGGACCTGGGATTCGAACCCAGGTCCTGAAGCGTTTTGCCTTCGCCCTGTAACCAACTGCGCTACTTGCTTTTTTTGTTAAATAATACAAAACAATTATTATATTATAAACAAGCGTAATATGAAAAAAACTCGCGCAAAAATTTGAACAAGCCAATGGTTATTTGCCAGCTGGTCATCTTCCTCCTTGGATCTGTTGGTAAAATTTCCAAACTTTTACCTACGGACGTTTGCTCGTAGCTACAGCCCGCCTTCTCTTAAAATCCACCATGAGCAAGATAAATGACTTCTAATTCCATGGTTGGATTCGTATGGACCTGCTGAATATCATGATGACCTTTTTATGGGCCAATTTTACCTGCACATAAAACTCCTAATTCGAAGCTACAAACCCTAGCAATGGTGAAATCCAATATAGGCCATGTAAATGCAATTCAACAATACAGAAAGCTTGCATATGTCTTAAGGATCAAGAATATACCATTAATTCATGCTATCAATGCCTAAATCATGGAAACCAATTTAAAAAATACATGGATGTCGTGGATGACTTACAACGCGATATGGGGCCTGGAAATGCTTGCTTTTGATTGATTTTGCTTGCTAGGGATCCCAGGAAGAGATTGGAATGGTTCAAGGGTCTTGAATTGGCATGTAACTAAGAATTCGTGTTTGCACTTTTTCTTGTTTTTCCCAAGTTTTGTTCTTGATCAAACGCCTCCTTCTCTAGCTTCTTTTGGTCTGCATACGTTCTATATGTATTGATGAGTGAATTAGGATTGAAAACCTGGCCTCAATCTTCCTCCATCAATGTCCTTGATCTTAATTTGATTCACCTTAAAATCTTTCCAAAATAGGCCTAATCCAATCTTTTTGTGCACACCATGCCTTTACACGAATTTGATTTGATGCTAGCTGGACATTAAGACCTGAAACAAGCACAAGATCTTTGAATTTCAATGTTTTGGATTTTATATGATTTGTTTTAATTTAAAATGATTTAATTCAAATAAAAATAAAAATAAATAATATAAATAAGATAATTACAAGTGGAAAAGGCTAGGGCTCGTGGACCATGTTTCCAACTTAAAACAAGTGAAAAATATTGGGCCCATTTGGCAAAATTTGAAGTTTTGGGCATAGTTGACTTTTGGCAATTTTGCAAAAAAGGTCAACTTCACCAATGCATAAATTCCTCAATTTTGACTCTTTGGAGGTGTTCTTGGACTTTTTAGAAATCTAGATATGTCCTCTAAGCATTCCTTTTAGTCTCATCTCAATTTGATTTTCCATGCTCATGTATGAAGCTTTGACAAAAAAGGTGTTTTTGTTAACTTTTCAAAATGACCCATAATGTCCAAATTCATAACTTCTTATGAGTGCATATTTTAAACTTGGGAGATGAAGATGGATTGTAGAGCATGGAATCCTCTTCAAAATGAGCTTTGGATTGGTCATTTATCATAAAGTATGAGAAAGTTATGCTTGGTCAAAGTTGAGTTGACTTTTCCTACAAACCCTAATTTAGCAACTTTTGGTTCTTGATGAATTAGGAGAAATCCTTGATGAATCATGATAAACCCTTGATCAAATGATGAAATATACTTCAAAATGAGGATGTTGACCAATAATCTTGAATTTTGACTATATGTAGGCCACAATTGACTTTTGCCCTAGCACAGTCGATTTTCAGGCCTTTGAGCAATTGATTGAGCAAATTTTCTTTGTAGGGCTTGAAACTTTACATGGATGATCTTGAGAACATATTAGGACAATTTTGAGCATTTGGGATCCCTTGGACTCAAGTAACTTGATGCAATATGAAACCCTAATTTGAGGTAGACTGCCCTAGGAGAGAGCTTGTCTGGTCAACCCTTGGACTTCCTTGAGCAACTTGGGAATCTTTCTTGAAATGTTTTTGAGAAATATGGGAGGGAAAATTTTGGGGTACAACAACTGGCATGAGATGCTACCATTCGCTCTCCACGGTTACCGTACCACGCAGCGCACATCAACAGGGGAAACTCCTTTCTCCTTGGTATACAACATGGAAGCTGTTATACCCATCGAAGTACAAATACCTTCTTTGAGAATCATAAAAGATGCAGGGATGAATGAAGATGATTGGATCCAAACTCGGCTTGACCAGTTGAACCTAATTGATGAGAAGAGGCTCACGGTTGTCTGTCATGGCCAGATGTACCAAAAACGTATGATCAAGGCTTTCAATAAAAAGGTCAGACGCCAGGTATATCAGGTCGGTGACATGGCAATCAAGCGTATCATATTACCACAAGGTGATCTCAGGGGAAAATGGACTCCTACGTACGAGGGACCATTTGTGATCAAAAGCATATTCTCTGGTGGAGCAATCATCTTAACCACTATAGATGGCAACAACCTTCCGCACCCTGTGAACACGGACATAGTCAAAAGATAATACATGTAAGAGACCCGCTAGGTTGACACACCTAGGAAAAACAAGGGCATCCCGACGAACCACAAAGGTTCAGGCAAAAATTAGGGATAAAATACAAAAAAAATTATACACCCGGCAAGTTGAAAACCCGAAAGGGCGGCTTGGGAAAAAAGGGTATCTCGGTGGGCTGAAAACCCGAAAGGGCGGTCCAGGAAAAAGTTAGGGAATTAAAGCGTATGATTATGTCCCATTGGATCACCTTACAGACAACCTCTAGCATCGACTGACAAACTCGACGATTCTGATCAATCCAATCAGCTTCTGACAAGGCAACAAGTGGAAACGACGCTCAGAGACACGAAGGCTATAGCAGAATGGGAACCCCGTGGGATTATTTCACATAGCTATCTTTTCTTTGTACAATTTTCATTTTCTACGACAACAATCTCTTACTAGGATGTTCGTCTCATTGTACAAAAATACTTATTCAAGTAAATACAATGATATCCATTTGAAAGTGCAAAACTATTTGTTTTTTCTTTTTCCGTGTTTTGTTTACGAAAACGGCCAATGATTTATTTTTGAACATGACTACTATTTAAAATGAGAAAGAAGGGGAACAGAAAATAGAAAGACAATCACTAATGGCTTTAAGAAATAGGATAATATCTTTAGACTATTCCATAAAATCCCCCACAGTATGCAGCTTAATGATATCAAGCTCTCTCACATCCCCGATGGAACAAAACTTCCAATTACAGCTCCTAAGATTCCACCAGTGAAAGTCGTCCAGTTTCTCAGGATTCCCCAGCAGGATTTCACGAGGTCCACAAGTAATGCATGACATTTTCCTTTCACAACGACTTTTATTTCTCTAGCAAAGGGAAGATCATCAACACTTCACCTTCAAAATACGAAGACTTACACTCCTCATAACCAGCAATTCTCAGGGATTTATTTGCCCTGACTCCAGTAACACTGCGACATAACAATTAATGTGTCCATACATTACATCCATATGTCATAGCATTGACAACACAAATACATGTGACACAATCTCATTTATTTTGAGAACATCATTGTACACTGCATTTCATACATCATGACATTGCATACAACTGACCTTTCATCTTTTTCAGGAAAGATCAATCAACAGGAAATTATCGTCAAATTTTCAAACAAGTCAATTACAGATCAATTCCCAACAAAGGATTGGTCAACCATGTACATAATAGACATTTCTTTCATACCCCTTCCAGTTCAGTTTAAACCTCTCAACGGTTTATTCTGATTCTTTCCCGCAGATGCTTTCTCTAGTTCAGATAAATCGCACAAAGATTTACTCTGATTCTTTTCAATTAAAGAATATTCAAGATCTCTTTTGGTTCAGTTTAAACCCCTCAATGGTTTATCCTGATACTTTCCAAAGGAACACTGCCAGTTCCGTTTAAACCTCTCAACGGTTTATTCTGATTCTTTCCCGCAGATGCTTTCTCTGGTTCAAATAAATCGCACAAATATTTACTATGATTCTTTCCAGTTAAATAATATTCAAGATCTCTTTTGGTTTAGTTTAAACCCCTCAATGGTTTATCCTGATACTTTCCAAAGGAACACTGTCGGTTCAGTTTAAGCCTCTCAACGGTTTATTATGATTCTTTCCTGCAGACGCTTTCTCTGGTTCAGATAAATCACTCAAAGATTTACTATGATTCTTTCCAGTTAAAGAATATTCAAGATCTCTTTTGGTTCAGTTTTAAACCCCTCAACGGTTTATCCTGATACTTTCCAAAGGAACACTTCGGGTTCAGTTAAATCTCTCAACAATTTATTCTGATTCTGTCTCGCAGACGCTTTCTCTAGTTCAGATAAATCACTCAAAGATTTACTCTGATTCTTTCCAGTTAAAGAATATTCAAGATCTCTTTTGGTTCAGTTTTAAACCCCTTAACGGTTTATCCTGATACTTTCGAAAGGAACACTTCAGGTTCAGTTAAATCTCTCAACGGTTTATTCTGATTCTTTCCCGCAGACACTTTCTCTAGTTCAGATAAATCTAACAAAGATTTACTTTGATTCTTTCCATTTAAAGAATAATCCAAGACCTCTTTTGGTTCAGTTTAAACCCCTCAACAGTTGATCTTGATATTTTCCAAAGTAACATTTATGGTTCAGATAAATCGCTCCAAGTTTTATTCTGATTCTTTTCCAGTTGAATTCAAGTTCAGGATTAGTCCATTCTCTATCAACACTCACCATTGGATAGCATCTACAAGCCCATCTCTGGCAAATCTCCATCATTCCTCTAAATGGCATCTATAAGCCCATTCACAATTCATCTTCGAGTGTAAATTTCTGGGCTCTCTAGTGTCCAATCATCTTCCACCTTCAAGTCACGAATGGTCGATCCGCCAATCTAACTCTTCAGGTTTAATAAGATTGAACAGGGGCAGCTGTTGTACCCCAAAATTTTCTCTCTCATTTATCAATTATTTTCTCACAAGATCTCTCTTGGGTCAAGACTGCACAAGGTTGATCAGCTCAAGACACCTCCTAAAGCACTGATGACTGAAATTATGGTTTGAGATTGCACAAGGATAATTGAACTTTAAATGTCTCATATGACTTTCATGGATCATTATGGACCCCCAAGATTACTCATGCCAAGTTTCAAGTCATGGGTCACATTCTTGCTCAGTCAATTGAGCAGTTGACCTAAAAATCAGCTGTATTGGGGAAAAATTCAATTCTGGCAAATTTGCAGTCAAACTTCATAATGTTTTATCCATATCAACATTATACACTCATGTGTATCATTTGATCAAGTTTGGACCATAATTCCTCAAGAAATTTGATCAGATCGTCAAAAGGGCAAAATGGTCAAAATTAGGGGTTTGACTGAGAAAGGGCAATTTCTGGTTTTTGACCTAACAAATGGTTAATTGGTTTGAGGCATGATCTAAAGAGTTCAATTTCATCATTTTTACCTAATGGAATAAATCAAAACATTGCTCAAGATCAATTGATTGATAGTTGATTTTCAGTCAACTAATCAAAAGTCAACTGTACACTGAAAAGTCAAACTTTGACTTTTTGGTCAAAATCAAGTGTAGAAGATCAAAATTCATCAAAACATGTCAAAATATGAAACTTGTTAATCAAGAAATCAAAAAGTCAATATTTCATTTTGAAAAGTAAAAGTTTCCAAACTTAGAAATTTTTCTGTGTTGAAAACTTCATATTTTTTCACAACTTTGAGCCAATTTTTCACCATGATGCAAGATGATTCAAAAGAAACTTTGAACATGAAAGTTGTAGATCTCCATGAGATCTAAAACATTTATTTACACAAATTTTCCTAGATTTTCTTGGATCTCAAGTTATTAATCCATGAAGTCATGGTCATGAAACTAAACACTTAGTGAAAATTTTGCCCTAGTTTAGGTAGGATTTTGACCTAACTTCATGGCAATTTTTCACATGGTTCCAAGGGGAATTTTCAAAATTGGTTCAAATAGGGGTTGTAGAGCACATTACAAGCTTTCCAAAATGTCCAATAACTCTTTGAGATCATTCTTGAGAAGGAGAATCTAAGAGAGGAAGTTAGGGTTTCAAGCTGAAATTATAGGTCATTTTGTGATGAATAAAAATTCAAATCTCAAGCCTATGTTGCACAATCTTGCTTTGCAGGACTATAAACCTCAAGATCTCACCATGATCATAAGATTACACTTGCTTTTGAGCTATTATCTAAGTGTTTGAATCTTTCTCCAAGTTGGTTTTCCATTTATGGAACAAAGTTACCATTGTTATTTTGATAAAGCATTGCTTTTACAAATGTCAACTCTCCTTGAGCTCCTAACTTGTTGCCTCTGTCCATACTCAAGATAAATGATCAGAAGCATACATGTTTAAAGTACCTAACCACTCTACATGCTTGTACTTTCTACCTTGAAACTACATTTCTCACTTTTCTTCAAAATCAAGCAACTTAGCCATAACCCTATAACTAAGATATCCCTTGGGCAAACCATCTCTAACCTTTTGCTTATAGATACACAAGTCATTTGCAAGAAAAAACACGCATGCACAAGCCCTAAAACACACAAGAACTCAGAACTGAATCAAAACTCCATTGTTGCACAATTTCTGACCTTGGACTTGTAACTCATATTTCCATCGTGCGTTATTTTGCCTTTTAGTTCCTAAAGCTTCCTTATATCAAATCTAACTCATCCTTGTCCCTGTTACACGACTGTAAATCCATTTACATTATCCTCCATAGCCAAAAACAGAGCACTACACATTGACTTCTCCAAGTCATTTCAGCCACTCTTAGCTCAAGCTAACCATTGCATTAGCTTCCTAGGAACTTGAGGAAGCTATCCTGATCATTGCAGAACCTTGAATCAAGCTCATTTGCATTTCACAATTTCCAGTTCTGAGGTATTTTTCTTGAACTTCTATCTCATTACTTAGGCATTATTAGGCTTACATTTGTGAATATAAAATGTAGACATCATTACCCTGAAGCTGTACATGTCCATATATTTTATTTATATTGATTGAGCTAGGAGAATTTTAGGATTGAACCTCTGAAAATAATTAGGTCAGAATTTGGTACTTTCAAAAATTCTCATTCATCTTTGATTTATAGCTCATGATATTTATATGGTTGGATTCGTATGGAAAAATGGACAACTTTCATGTTTGCATCTTCCATTTTTGTTGAGAAATGAATGAGATACAGGTGGTCTGACTGGAGGTTGAAGATGAAGTTTAATATTCATGGCTTGTTTTGTATTATATATTTATCATTTCGGTTATATTAACGGATGTACAACCACCCCAGTGGTAAGGCAACGCGCGTTATTGGTAGAGGTCATGGGTTCGAATCTCAGCGCTGCCTTTTGTTATTTTTTTCCCACTTTTTAACACTTTTTTTTTGTCTTTTTGCAGCGCCTGGGCCAACAGCTTTGGGTCTTTGTTTCTTTTTTAACCTTCTAACCCCTTTAACCATTTCCACCCCCCCTGACTTTTCTTTACATTTTATTTTTATTTTTTTATTTTCTTTATTATAATTATTATTATTATTATTTTTATTAATAAAAATCCAAAAATATTTATATTTATATTATTTATATTTATTTAGTTTATTTTCTTTATAAAAACTAAAAGAACAAAAAATGTTTCCTTTAATAAATTAATTTACTTTTTTTAATACTTAGATAATTAATCTTAATTATTATATTATATTATATTATATTTCTTGTAAATTAAAACCAATTTAGAATTTAGGACTTTTATTTAATTATTTTTATTTATTGATTTAATTAAATTCAGAAAAAAACCCTAAAAACTTGTTTTCTTTAAATTAATTTCTTTTATTAACTTAATCTTAATTTTCTTTTTAGTTAATTATTTTATATTAGTTAACTAGGTCAAAAAAAACATTTTTTCATGAAAACCAAACAAAATCACATTTCTTTTTACATTTGCATTCTTGTATTTTTTATTTATTCATTTTTTGTACAATATTCAATATGGTTGTAATAATTATTTAGATTTAATTTTCTTGCAATTCTCCATTTGTAATTTATACACTCACTCCCCTAATGATGTAATAGCATAGTAATTTTAATTTCCGCAATTTAATACTTTATATACAAATGCTAGTAATTAGGGTTTTGTATGGAAAGATTAAAACCAACAAGTAGTAAACCCTAATCAAGACAAATCAAGCATGTAAATCAATACATTTGCACACATACACCCTTAGGGTAAACCCACTTTGCTGCCTTACAAAAATGGCCATATTATGCATGTGAGATGTCTTAGCAAAAACAAAATCAAAATACAAGATCATAGTCCCTCGATGATGCTATCAAAGTTGCCTTTCGAAAATGATCTTAGTCCCTAAAGAATATGCTAAGATATCTTACAATATTTCTAATCATGGCTATACGATGACCCATGCCCGTCCCTTTTACATCCAAAGATAGGGTTACTTACCAAATCATTGGTAAGATAACAATGTCAAAGGAAAGAGGAAATAAACATGAAAGACTTTTGAGTAGGTAGATTATTCCTAGTTGCTTGCTCAATTTCAAAACCAAAACATCCTTGCTATTTTCAAAACAAACACCAACACTTTCAAAAATAACTTTCAAACTTGAAAACATTTTTAAAAGATCAACACTTTGTATACATTCTTACGAACGAGAATCATTACAAAGTTTGCCTAAACGATGCCACCTTTTCAAAATACTTTCAAAAAAACCACACAAAGCACATTTTCAAACAAAAGCAAGTGATCTAGCAAGTAACTAAGAGCCCATGGAAAACCATGGATGAAAAGGGTGTTAATACCTCCCCTTTTTATAATATACCCCCCGAACATAAGAAAACATCTCAAAGGTCTTTCCTGATCTTTTCAGCCTTTCCTTTTGGATAAAAGAAAAGCTGGTGGCGACTGTTGCTAACCGCAACATTTGCGATAAAACGCAAAACAACCAAGTCAGTTCTCCCACCGCGTTATAGTGAGTAATCACAATTCATTATAAAAGATACAAGGAAAACATTAGTAGTTATAACAACATCATCACATAACAACACATACTATTTATCAACACGTCATGCTCACAGATACATCATAATATCACTTGTACATCTTTCATCATCATAATCATATAATCACACAATTCACAATTTTCATCATATCATAACTCATCAATACAATTTTTGAAATGTCACATAAGATGGTAATGCAACACAACTGATTCAAATGCATGTGGTACCAATATATTTATGAACACCTGGTTTATTACCCTCCAAAGATCTCCACCATAAGATCAATTCCCTCTTGGAACAAGAGTACATTTTAAATGCACTCAATCCACACAATAGGATTGAGGCTCGTCACCAACGGACCATCATCTAAAAATAGTGGACCACCATCCAAAATATGCTATGAATGCATGATACACAAACGTCACATAAAGGTCGATTGTGTTCTAGTCAAGTGCATCATCATTCACATTACCATCATCACATAGTATGTATACATATTAAACATGCTCTTCACTCAACATGATCACAAACAACATCAATTACAAATATCAACATCATAGCAATTCACAACAGCTTGGTAGTAACATCAAGTTCATCATTAAAACAAATAGAATATCATAGCCTAGAAACATGTAACGATTCAACTTTATCAACATATAGGTACATGAATAATACATCAAATACTCCTATAATTCTATCATAATATAGCTCTACGTTTTAGCTTCCTAACACTTCAAACGAAGCATCAAACTGAGTCCTAAAACTCAAGTTACGACACTTTGAACATTGCTACCAAGGATGCTCACTTGAGGCACGCCTAATGATGCTAGAGGTGCTTAGCTCGCCTGGTGCTCGCCCAACGATGGTGGGGCGAAAGACCTTCCCCCATGCATTTTCCAGGAGCACCTATTTTCTACCATGTCCCTCGCTTCTTGCCTCGCCCAACAATTCTTGGGCGCTCTCCTCATTCGACGATGGTCACGATCCTATAACTTCTCAGTGCGATTTTTGCACTTTTCCAGCCACATTTCAATTCGATTATTGTACTAAATTCAGTCCAAATTGCAAAATGATCATCATATATCACATGTTAACATCAAAATACATCTTCACATCATATCTGTCATAAATCGAAATATACAGACATCATAAATCAACAATTTCATCATGTATTTCATCACAATAATCACATGGGAGAAAACCCTACCACTACCCTGACCTTCTATCATTCATATCAAATCAGATTAAACCCCTTACCTTAATTCTTAGCAATTTGATCACCTTCAAACTCTGTGGAAAATCCCTCTCTAAGCACTACCCTTCATTTTCCTCTAATTCTCTTTATTTCACGATCGATGCAAAGTGTCTCACTCTTCCCTATTATTTCTTCTTATTTTATGCCTTAGACCTTTTCTATGACCTTCCCATCATACCCTCACTAATCTCTCTTACTTTTACCATATTTCCCTTAGCACTCCTACATCCAATTATCTTATTTATTTTATTATTAAACTATATGTAATTAATATTTAAATAATTCTAATTCTCCCGACAACCCAAACAACACAACATATCATCACACATCATATAATATTCATAAATAATCAATTAAATATTTAATTATAAATCTGAGGTGTTACAACTCTCCCCCACTTAAAGAATTTTCTTCCTCGAAAATTACTTAAGGAAAACAGATTCGGGTACGACTCTCTCATCTGATCCTCACGCTCCTAAGTCAAATTTCCACCAGATGGTCTGTGAGTACAACTTCAATACCAGGTGTTTTACATGATGTCAAAACTGGGAAAGGTGGCACGTCGATAAACTAGATGGTATCTTTATATCTTGTGGCACTCCTCTGCATTATAGTTCTTAGTAATCATCAAAAAGTACTTAGAAATTGACCCAACAAATTTAAAAATAGTTTTTGCATGTGTGATAAGGTGGCAGAACCGACTGTTAATACTGGTTTGCATTTTTTATTCGCAAATGTCGCGGTAAGTAAGAGTTACCACCGACTTTTCTTTTATCCAACAAAGAAAGGGTGAAAAGAACAGAAAAAGACCTTTTTCGAGATTTTCTGATTAAGGGGGGTAGATTATGGAAAGGGAAGGTGTTAGCATCCTTTCCATCTGTTGTTTTCCACGGGCTCTTAGGTACTTGCTCATTTTTGAAAACTGTTTGTGTTTGTGTGTTTTGAAAGATTTTGTTTGCTTTATGGTAACTCTTGTATCAGTCCTCAAGAGTGTGATAAAGCATTTTTTGAAAGAAGTCTTTGAAAGTGTGTAAGTGTAAAAGTAAATTGGTTTTGAGCAAGTACTTAAGAACTATCTACCTACTCGAAAAAGGAAGTTCTTTTCCTCCTTTCCTTTAGATAGTGCTATCCTACTATTAGTGAGTAGGTAGCCCTATCTTAGGATGTTTGAGGGACTATCGAAAGTGATATTATGGTCATTGGAGGCAACATGTAAGGATACCTTAGCATTTTGAAGGGACTGTCATCATATAGGCAACATCGAGGGACAAGATAATTTCTCGCAGGCAACTCTAGGGACATTAAAGAACTATGATCTTTATGATGACTTTATATTGAAGGTCTTTGCAAAGATATCCCTACGTTCGAAGGACATGACCATAGTTTTCCGAGGCAACCAAGTAAGGAATACCCTAAGGGTGTAAGTGTGCAATAGTGTGTTTTTCAGTCATATTTATCTTGCAATTAGTGACCTAACGATTATTTGATTTAATCTTGTCATGCAGGCATATAAGAAGATAGAAAGCGAGAAATAAAAATTCCTACGCTATTACAGGGCTTTGGTGTAGATACATAAATAATGGACGAAAAGTAAAGTGCATAAATAAAAACCCTAAGTTAGCTATTACAAACCGAACGCAGTTACATAAATGATAAAAAATAATCGTATAAAAAAAGTAATGACGCGCAAAAATTAAGACGGGAAAAAGTTCTAAACCCTAGAAAATCTAAATGCTCATTAAATATATTTTCTGTATTTTATGGGAAAAAAAATTAGAAGTTCAACCTAATCTCTAATTAATTTTAAATTAAAGAAAAAGGTTAAAATTTAATTAAATTAATTTGCAAAAATTAATTTTATTAAGAAAAACTCTAAATCCTATTTTTTTTATGATTTTTTATTTTTATGATTTTATTGAAAAAATGAATGAATAGAAAATATAAACTAATTAACAAAAATTAAATAAAATAAAGGAAAGAAGATAGGCCTGAGGGGGTGTGAAACCCAGTTGAGGGGTAATGCTGTTGAATTTCTAGGGCCCAAATCTTGTTGGCCCAGACCCTTGCGCCTGATTAAATGTTGTTGTGTTGGAGAGGTCTATCATGGGGAAGCGTTTTTGGATGCTGGATCTGGACGATGAGTGATCCAATGGTGATGATGATAAAGTGCATTATGCACACGTGGGGATGTAACATACTGGATCTGCATGTAACAATTCAGAAAAATAATATGTAGGAGGCAAGGGTCTAACCCTTGACCTCCCACACATACAATGCCTTAAACCCTTCACTCTTGCCATCTGTGCTACTTGATCATTCATGCATATAATCAAAACAAAAACATATAATATAAAACAAATGCAGTGGTTGACTCATCAAAACACGCGCGCACTTGTGGTCCCACTGAAATTTAAATAAACCAATCAAAATGTATGAAACTGCCACGCATGGTCCTTGCCTAGGTTAGAGAAGTCAATGATGCTGGAGCTGTGCTTCGGTCGTCTTCTCAGGCCAAACAAAACTTGGATCTGTAAAAATGCGCAGAATCAAAGCCCCAAATTCAGGTTACCCCCCCCCCTATTTCGCATGCTAAGAATTCAATGGTGATGGCCATTTAGCCTGAGGAGGCCTATATCACCGTGTTCGTCCCTTGGCCATTTCCAAGCCCTAACCATGGCAACCTGCATTCTAAGCTTCTAGCTTTTCATGTAGCACGTTAGAACGATTTAAAACAATCATATGAACATAAATGTATGCTTTGGATTCATTTAAATCGCGTGTGTTAAGAGATTTAAATACAAAAAAAATTACCAAAAGGTTGTGATTTGGTTGGTCGGTTTCAGGCTGCTTCAGGCGTGGATGAAGGTTGATATGGCTTCCTGGGACCTTCAGGAGGAAGATTGTCTCCTTTGTTTTGATTAACAAAGGTTGGGACTAGTGCTTTTGATTTTCACAATTTCTTGAACTTTTACAAATTCTCCAGGGTTCTCTTTATGGTTTCTACGCGTGTACATTAGGTTTGGACTTGTTATGCTTATGTAGTGAATCAAATTAGGGTTGCAATTATGGAAAGAATCCAATGCTTTCATCACATAATATTTGTTTTGGGAATAATATGTAATCTTTCCAAATTTGGCCAAATCTTGAACAAATGATTTCCACGTGTTTCCTTTGATTTTCCAGGATGTTTTACTCTTCATTTGATGAGAAGAAGATTCTCAAATCATATCTTACATATTTTCCTTTATTTATTTATTGAATTTTGATTTTTAATGAATAAAAAACAAAATAAATAATAAAAATAATGGAATAATATATGAGTGAGCTCAAGGGTCATGGGTCATGTTAAGAACAAGTTTTAATCATGAAAACATGGGCCTATTTGGAAACAATTCAAGGTTGGTCAATATTGGCTTTGTGCACTTTTCCAAAAATTGGTCAACTTTAGAAATGCATATCTTTCTCAATTTTAACCCTAAGAGAGTGTTCTTGGACTTTTTAGAGATCTTAGGATGTCCTCTAAACAACCCTTTTGGTTTCAACTCAATTGGATCTTCCATGTTCATGTAAGGAGCTTTGACCCAAAAGGTGTTTGTGTTGACTTTTTGAAAGGACCTATAATGTATGAGCTTGTATCTTTTGATTGGGGCTTTTCTTGAACTTGAGGGCTGAAGATAAGTTGTAGGGAATTGGATTCTCTTAAAAGTGGCGCTTTGTGGAAAGATTTCTAATAAAGTATGAGAAAGTTATTCTTGATCAAAGTTTGGTTGACTTTTCCTATAGAAACCCTGATTTGCCATTTTTGACTTTTGATGAGTTAGGAGCATTTCTTGAGAAATCATGATCAACCCTTGATCAAATGATGGTATTACCTTAAAATGTTGATGTTGACCAAAAATCTTGAAGTTTGACTATATTTGGGCCACAATTGACTTTTGACCTAGTATAGTTGATTTCCAGGCATTTGGGCAGTTGACTAAGCAAACTTGTTGTTTAAGGCATGAAATTTGGCATGGATGATCTTGAGGGCATATTAGGACCATGGAGAAAACTTGGGATCCTTGGACTCACACATCTTGCTTAAAATTGAAACCCTAGTTAGAGGCTTGTTGTCTTAGGAGGAGAATTTGTTTGATTAATTCTTGGTCAACCTTGGACAATTGAGGACCTCTAGGAGTATGTTTTGTGTGAAAGTGGGAGGGAAAATTTTGGGGTATAACAGCTGCCCCTGTTCAATCTTCTTAAACCTAAGGATGTAGATTGGCTGGTCTGCCTTTCGTGATCTGAAGGTGGAAGATGATTGAACACTAGAGTGCCCAGAAATTTGCACTCGTCCGAAATGATACTTGACTGTGTAGATAATATTGGGAATGGGCTTATAGATTCCATTTGGAGAAGATAACAGAATATCATAGGAGATGGGCTTAAAGATTCCATCCAGAGAATGTGATGGAGAGTCGTTGGAGATGGACTTAGAGATGCCATCTAGAACAATGTTGGTTTCATGAGATATTGCTTTATGGGAATTCCTATGCCTGTTGTTAAGGAGGACTCCCCTGAGGAATGTTTGTCTTTGTTTTGGGAAATAGAGTTTAGGAGCTTTAGTTATCCATTAATCTACTGGGGAGTCATCTCTTGATTGAAGAGATGGGAGTGAACTGTTATCTGGTCAGGATCCAGGCTTCATAGTGACTTGTTGAGGATAATAAGGCTGACTGCTAGCTGGTCGTGTTCCAGGCTTCAAAGAGACTTACTGGGGAAATGAGATTAAACTATTATCAAGTTGGAATCCAGCCTTCAGTGATTTGAAGAAATTAAGCTATTATCTAGTCGGATCCAGGCTTCAACTTGAACTTGAGGTATACTACTATCTGGCCGAGTCCAGGCTTCATAGTAATTGACATAGTAAACTCCTATCTGGTCGAATTCCAGGCTTCACAGCATCTTATATTGTTATCTTGTCGGATTCCAGGCTTCGCAGTGTCTTGAATTGTTGATTGACTATTATCTGGTCGGGTTCCGGGCTTCATAGTTTCTTTAACTGGAATAGAAATCAGAGAAATATTAGTGTCAATTTAACTGAACCAGAGAAAGGTCTTTAATTAACCTTGACTGGAATGGAAATCAGAAAAATCTTAGTATCGATTTAACTGAACTAGACGAAAGTCTTAGAATAGCTTCAACTGGAATAGAAATCAGAGAGATCTTAGTGTCGATCTAACTGAACCAGAGAAGGTCTTGGATTAACTTTGACTGGAATGGAAATCATAAGAATCTTAGTATCGATTCAACTGAACCAGACAAAATTCTTGGAATATCTTCAAATGGAATAGAAATCAAAGAGATCTTAGTGTCGATCTGACTGAACCAGAGAAGGTCTTGGATTAACTTTGACTGGAATGGAAATCAGAAGAATCTTAGTATCGATTCTACTGAACCATACAAGGTCTTGGACTAACTTTGACTGGAATGGAAATCAGAAGAATCTTAGTATCGATTCGACTGAACCAGACAAAAGTCTTAGAATATCTTCAGTTGTAATAGAAATTAGAGAGATCTTAGTGTCGATCTGTCTGAACCAGAGAAGGTCTTTTGAGAATGTCGTTCTGAGGAGGATGCTGAAATAGCCTTTCGTTAGACGTAGCTTTTTAGAAGACTACCAGGTCACATAAGTAGCCAACCGTTATTGATTTGATCTTTCCTGAAAATGGTAAAGAGTTAGTCGTATGCAATGACATGGTGTATGAAATTCATTGTGATGATGTTCTCAAAATAAATAATATTATGATGTATGCGATATGCATGCGCATGCCATGATGTATGAATATGGGACGCTATTGCAACATTTCTTAGTTTGGGAAAATAATTCCCTGACTGCTACTGAAGAGTATTGGGACGCTGAATCCTTCGTTTCCACTGAGGATGATGAATGGATATGATTTACTGAGGGTTTCCTCTTTCTGTTTGAGGGTATTCTGCCGGGTGTCTTTAACTTCCGCTTGAGAATGACTCTGGGGAGGAAGATGATCTGTTGGGATATTTTATCGATGTAGAGAAATAAACTCTGTTGGGGAATGAGCTTCCGCAGTTTGAGAAATAAAATCTGCTTGGGAGGAGGTTTTATAAACTGTTTAAGATTATAAATCTTGGCTGGGGAAGGCAGATCTTTGCTCTCAAAAGGCATTTTGCTGGAGGAGACAATTCCTGCTTGAGGAAGGAGAGGTTAAAACTTGATTGTTTCTACTCTGTGGGGAACATAGATGTTGCGGGGTCGTATGTAATGGTAACTTCGTCTCAACCTGTCTCTGCCCCTGTACCTATTGGAAGGAGAAACTATCGGGGACTGCAAATTGTTTTTTAGACTTTGTCCCGTTTCTTAAAGTCATTAGTAACTGTCTTTCTGTTTCTTATGCAAGTATTTGCAAACAACAATCATATTCAAATGCATATGTCAAAAATAATCATTAGACGTTTTTGCAAAACAAAACAGATAAATAAAACAAATAGTTTTGTACTTTCAAGGAATGATTTGTATTGTTTTTTCGAAGTTCTCCTATAACAGGAATTTTGTACAAAGAGATTGACGTTCTAGTAGGAGAACACCGTCATAAGAAATGAAAATTACACAAACCAGTGTACAAAGAGAAAACAACTATGTGTAATAATCTCATTGAGTTTCAATTCTGCTATTGCACCTATGTCCTTGAGCATCTCATCACTTTGCTACTTGTTCGAAGCTGACTGGATTGATCGATATTATTTGAGCTTGATAGTTGATACTGAGGTATGGTTGCAAGGTGATCCAATGGGACATAGTTATACACTTCAAATCCCTAACTTTTTCCTGGACCGCCTTTTCGGGTTTTCAGTCCATCGGGATACCTTTTTTTGCCCAAGCCGCCTTTTCAGGTTTTCGACTTACCGAGTATATAGATTTTTTTGTATTTATCCCTAATTTTTGCCCGAACCCTTTTGGTTCACCGGGATGCCCTTATTTTTCCTAGGCCAGTCAACCTAGCGGGTCTTTATTTACGCGTAGTATCTTTTCACTATGTCCTCATTAACAGGGTGAGGAAGGTCGTCACCATTCATGGTGGTCAAAATCATGGCTCCACCGGAAAATATGCTTTTGATCACAAATGGACCTTTGTACGTGGGAGTCCATTTTCCCCTGGGATCACCTTGTGGTAGTATGATGCGCTTGATTACTAGATCACCCACTTGATATACTTGACGTCTGACCTTTTTGTTGAAAGCCTT
The DNA here is from genome assembly GCA_948472305.1 of Vicia faba. Lineage (NCBI taxonomy): Eukaryota > Viridiplantae > Streptophyta > Magnoliopsida > Fabales > Fabaceae > Vicia > Vicia faba. The sequence goes on along the minus strand of OX451735.1, from coordinate 1,496,245,648 downwards.
GATCATCCGTTTTGATAGATTTGATCATGACAAACAGCAGTAAGCCTTTTCTCATAAATCAGATTCAGTTGATCAAGTCGAGTCTGGATCCAATCATCTTTGTTGAAGCCTGCATCCTTCATGATCCTCAAAGAAGGAATTTGGACCTTAATAGGTAGGACAACCTCCATACCATACACCATAGAATAAGGTGTTATCCCTATTGACGTACGTGCTGAGGTGCGGTAACCACGAAGAGCAAATGGTAACATCTCATGCAAGTTTTTGTATGTCACTGTCATCTTCTGCATGATTTTCTTAATGTTCTTATTAGTAGCCTCCATAGCACCATTCATCTTCGGCCGGTAAGGGGAAGAATTATGATGCTGGATCTTGAATTGTTTACAGTGTTCGGTGATCATTGTATTGTTGAGATTTGTACCATTGTATGTGATGATTCTTTCTGGCACACCATACCGACAAATTAGGTTTTTCTTGATAAACCACGCCACGACATTCTTGGTAACAGTAGCAAAAGAGGCAGCCTCAACCCACTTCGTGAAGTAATCAATGGCCACTAGGATGAAGCGATTCCTATTGGAAGAGGTAGGTCTAATCTCTCCGATCATGTCAATTCCCCACATTGCAAAGGGCCAGGGAGCCGTCAAGACATTCAAGGGAACTAAAGGTACGTGTACTTTATCAGCGTAGATCTGACATTTGTAACAAGTTCGGGAATGCTGATAACAGTCTACTTCCATAGTGGACCAATAGTATCCTCCCCGTAGTATCTTTTTAGCCATGGTATGTCCACTAGAATGGGTGCCAAAGGTACCTTCGTGTAGATCTTCCATAATCCTCTCTTCTTCGCTCTTGTCTATGCACCAAAGTAAAGTAGAGTCATGGTTGCTCTTTTAGAGGATTCCATTAATGAGGAAGAACTTTGCGGAGAACCTTCTCAAAAACTTCTTATCATTGACAGACGCCCCCTCAGGATATTCTTGAGCCTCGAGATACCTTTTTACTTCATGGAACCAAGTTTTGTCTGCTACTTCTTCAGTGTCAATCTCATAGCAGTACGTTGGTTCATCCAACCTCTCAATAGTGATCTGAGGAGCCTCGTTGTCCCATATGATATTGAATATGGATGACATAGTAGCTAGCGCGTCCGCTAACTGGTTCTCTTCTCGTGGGAAATGTTCAAATGAGACCTCTTCAAATTGTGGAAGCAACTTCAGCACATGTTCTTTGTAAGAGATGAGATTCGGGTGCTTCGTGTCCCACTCTCCTTTGATCTGACTTATTATCAAGGCTGAATCCCTGAAAATGCTCAAGAACTTGATCCTTAGGTCAATAGTAGCTTTGAGACCCATAATGCATGCTTCATACTCCGCCATATTGTTGGTACAATTAAAACATAATCTGGCGGTGAAAGGATTATAACAGCCCTCAGGAGATATGATTACATCTCTGATGCCATTGCCGAGCGCGTTAGAGGCTCCGTCAAAACCATAGTCCATCGAGATCCTTCCTCAGGTCCCTTATCCGGTCCAGGTTCTTCACATTAAGTCACTAGCATAATATTCTAATCTGGGAATTCAAATTTCATGGACTTCTAGTCATCCACAGCCTGATGAGCCAAATGATCAGCCAGTACACTTCCCTTCATTGCTTTCAGGGTCGTGTATTGGATATTGTATTCGGTCAAGATCATTTGCCATATTGCTATCCTTCCGGAGAGAGCGGGCTTCTCGAAGATATACTTGATCAGATCCATCTTAGTTATCAACAAAGTGGTGTGGGTCAACATATACTGTCTCAGTCGACGAGTAGCCCATGCCAAAGCGTAACATGTTTTCTCGAGCAGTGAGTATCTTGTTTCATATTCGGTAAACTTTTTGCTAAGGTAGTATATTGCGTGCTCTTTTTGACCGGACTCGTCATGATGCCCCAACACACACCACATTGAATTATCTAGCACTGTTAAGTACATTATCAAAGGTCTTCCTTCAATCGGCGGCATCAGAATTGAAGGCTCTTGAAGGTATTCTTTGATTCTCTCGAAGTCAATTTGGCATTCGTCATTCCACTTTACCACTTGATCTTTCTTCAGGAGTCTGAAGATTGGCTCACAAGTAGCAGTTAAATGGGAAATGAATCTTGCAATGTAATTTAGGCGTCCCAAGAAGCCTCTAACCTCCTTCTCAGTGCGCGGAGCCGAAATCTCTAGTATATCCTTCACCTTTGCAGGGTCTACCTGAATTCCCTTGTCACTAATAATGAAACCCAAAAGTTTACCAGGCCTTACCCCGAAGGTGCACTTGTTCGAATTTAACCTCAGCTTGTACGTCTTCAACCTATCAAATAGTTTTTGCAGATGATCGAGGTGTTCTTCCTCAGTTTGAGACCTGGCTATCATGTCATCCATATATACCTCTATCTCATGTTGAATCATGTCATGAAACAAAGCTACCATAGCTCGCTGATAGGTTGCCCCAACATTCTTCAATCCAAATGGCATCACTTTGTAATAGAAAGTTCCCCATTGTGTGACAAAGGTTATCTTCTCCATGTCTTCGGGTGCCATCTTGATCTGATTGTAACCAAAAAACCGTCCATGAAGGAAAAGATCTTTTGTTGCACGGTGTTGTCAACCAGAACGTCAATGTGGGGAAGCAAAAAGTCATCATTGGGGCTTGCCCTATTCAAATCTTTGTAGTCCACACAGATCTGCACCTTGCCGTCTTTTTTAGGCACCGGGACCATGTTAGAAACCTACTGTGGATAAGAGGTGACAGCTAGGAACCCAGCGTTGAACTATTTCATAACCTCTACTTTAATCTTCTCTGACATTTCAGGGCGCATACGGCGGACCTTCTGCTTTACCCGAGGCAAAGATCTCGACATAATCATGCAACATTTGTATCAACCGTTGTTCGACATTAAGCTCCAGATTTGCACCTATCTTGACTTATTTCCTGTCCTCTTTTGTGCCCAAGTTTATTGTCTCAACTTGCTATTCATGAGATTGTATTGCACTTTCTTCCTGCTGTAACAGCCTAGCAAGTTCTCCGAATACCTCACAATCTTCCTCACCTTCGTCCTCGGCTTGATTGATCGGATTTTCAAAGTCATAACCGGCAATAGGATAATTGTTATCAATGGGATCCTTAATGGATATGGATCTACAGTTTGATACGCGAGTGTGTGTAAGAGTATAGCTATATAGACAAAGTAAAAAGCAGAAAAGAAAAACAGAGAGCACAAAATTTGTATGCATAAGCGTCTAATGCTTTATTAATGCCATATGAAATTGAAACATGATAACCCTCACAAATAAACCATTGTGCCCCGGGTAAGACACATGGCCATAAAGTTTATATTGTTTATTACATATCCAAAAACAAGAAAGACAATTACTTATGAACAAAAGTAATTGGTACAAAGTCATTTGTTGTCCAGTTACTGGGTCCACCGTTGGTAGTATGGAAGATCCAGCTATACATGTCATAGTCACCATCACCGTCTTCTAGAGCGTTGACCCTATGATTGTTGATACGTAGAGGAGGTCTTCCAGCACGAGCACGACGAACAGCCCTTTGAGCCCCTGAAGATAAATCCAAACCAAACTTATCATATTTGTACAGATATCAGGGAGTTGGCCCTAGATGGTACACCCACCTTCTTCAATAACTGCTTTGGCGTCTTTGAGAGAAGCCATCCTCAAGGGAGGTCTTGTGATCTTTGGCAGATTGGTGACAGTTTCAATTGCAGCCATAGTCTGAGGCACCTCTTCGAAGTTTTGACACAGAGTCTCGATGAACTCGCCATCCATTTCTACATACCTGAAGGAATTCAAGTGACTTACCATATATTCCTCTTCACCATGTACTGTGACAATCTTTCCTTTTACCGGGTACTTCATAGTCTGATGCAGAGTAGATGCGACAGCCCTCGCCCCATGGATCCAAGGGCGACCCAACAAACAAGAATAAGATGGGCTGATATCCATCACGTAGAAGGTGGAGTCAAAGGTTTGAGAACCATTTTTGATGGGGATGTCCACCTCCACGTGCAACATTCTCTTCGAAATCCCTCACTACAATGTTACCGGGCTTCAGGGTCAAACCTTCACATTCTAACTTGTCCAGAGCTTTCTTGGGAAGCACGTTCAATGATGAACTAGTGTCTACTAGAACATGGGCCAAATTAGCACCCCTGCATTCGACGGAAACATTTAGCGCATCATTGTGTTTTCTCCCTCTGGGTGTTAGGTCAGCATCAGAAAAACCCAAACTGTTATCAGCTGTCAAACTGGCCACACAATCTTCAAATTGGTCAATGGATGTTTCTTGTGGCACATGGGCAGTTTTAAGGAATTTCACCAAAGCCTTCGCATGAGCTTCGGAGCATAATAGCAGGGCTAACATTGAAATTTTAGAAGGGGTCTGCCCCAACTGTTCGACCAAATTGTAGTCGCTTTTCTTTATGATCTTTAGAATTTCTTCCATTTCCTTCCTGGAAGCCTCTGGGATAGATTCTGAATATGCCTTTTTCTGGACAGGCTCAATCAATATGTCTTTGCCCCGAGTCTCGGCCGACTCGGTGATGGGGGTGGCAACTGGGGTAATCACAGGAATTGCAGTAGTAGTATCACCAGGAACAAAAGTAGGAATGATCACAGGACTAGTAACAGCTTTTGGACGATAAATCTCAGGGGAGAACACTCTTCCACTTCTTGTTATTTTGCTGGTTCCAACAATGTTGCCAATGTCAGGATCAACATTTTTAGAAACCTGGTCTTCAACAACCAGCTGATCTTGTTTGACGCCATGGTAGTAGACGTCATCCCCATAGTTCCAGGGAACAGGTTTGTCCGAGGAGTATGGGATTGGCCTTGGCATAGTGATAATCAGTGGAGCCAACTTCGGAGCAAATGTAATCCTGACGGGTCTTTTGGTGGAGACCTTGGGAGGATTAGCGGAAGTGGTTATGATTGAAACATCCTTGCAAGAAATAGTTGGGACAAGAGTCTTCTCAAACAAAATCTCTCTATCATCCATCAGGCGCTGAACACCTTCCTTTAACAAATGACAACCAGTCGGTAGAGATAAAAATAAGTGGCAACCTTCGCCATAGCCCGGAAATAAACCGGCTTTCAACAAGTTCCACTTAATGGTCATGAGGGGAGTAACAAGTTCCTCAACAAAAGTAACAAACATGTCATCTTCAATAGAATTAACACCACGATCGTGCTTGGGCATAAGAGCAGTGATAACAGTGGGAATCTCAGGGGCGTCAAATTCAATTTCCTTCGCCTCGAGAAGGTCTTGCACCTTGTTTTTCAAAGCCCGACAGTCGTTTGTATCATGACCTGGACTTTCCGAATGGTAAGCACAATGAGCATTAAGATTTTAGCGGGGAGAGGCAGTGTTGGGATTCTTCGGAGCTTCCCGCAAAGTTACCATATTAGACTTCAATAGATGAGGGAAAACTTGAGATAAATTCATATTTATTCGGGTAAACTTCCTTACGGGTCTTTCCGCTCTGGGCTGATTTTTTCTTTGTTGAATAGGTGCAGATTTAGAGATCATAACAGCCCCTAACACTGGACGACATTCAGTTTTGTCCTGATTCCTTTGGCTATAGGTAGCGCTAACTTCCTTTTTTCAGAAAATGGCTTCCTTACTGTACTGGAGGATGCATCCTTTTGAATCTTACCACTCCTAATTCCACCTTCCACTCTTTCTCCCGTCAAGATCAATTCAGTGAAGCCATCCGAGGAGCTTCCAATCAGATGATTGAAGAACGGACCAGATAGGGTACCTAGAAACATATTCACTAGCTCCCTATCAGACAGGGGAGGCTGGAATCTTCCTGCTAAGTCCCTCCACTTCTGAGCATAGTCTTTAAAGCCCTCGCTCGAAACCATAGACATACTTTGGAGTTGCATACGGGTGGGAGCAAGGTCTGCATTATACTGATACTGCTTGTAGAAAGCAGCAGCCAGGTCTTCCCAATTACGAATGTTGCTCCTTTCCAGCTGGTAGAACCACTCTAATTAAGTTCCGGATAAACTGTCTTGAAAGAAGTGGACCCATAAGTCCTTGTCAGCAGTGTGAGGCTAGATCTTCCTCACATAAGGCCAGAGGTGCATCTTGGGATATAAAACCCCATCATATTTGGCGAACACCGGCACCTTGAACTTTTGCGGGATGACAACCCCGAAAACCAAACCCATCTCTTCAAAATCCAGCCCAGGCACTTTCTAGATTTCCATTGCACTCAAATGTTCTTCCAATTGTTTGTATTTTTCGTCGGCCGGAGGGTACTGCTCTTCATTGAAGTCAGTCTCATTATCAGACTCCCCTAGACTGGGGTCTTCCTCTCTTGTCTCCCCTTCTTGATTTTCTCCTTATTTTGATGAAGATGTCAGCTTAACCACTTGCCTTAGCGGTCCTTTGAACCTCCTTACCAAGTTCACCACACCAACTGTCTTCCTTGGCTTCTTAGTCTTGTCTTGGACAATCAGGGCTTTCAGTTCCTCTTGCCCCTTGGCCTGTGCCATGATCATCTGTTAAAAATGAGCATTTTGAGTCTGTAAATCCTTCATTGTTTGTTCGAGAGCCAATGCTGAAATAAACAGCGGAGAAGATGAGAAACCTGCTATGAAACATGCTTATGCAATGATATGTATGGTATATGTATGCAATGTTTTCAAGGATTTCTAAGACTCAAATTTTCTTAAACATAAAGAGAACAAACGTTAATTGCATTAAGAAGTTTTATTGATCACAATAATGCCTCTTGAGTTCACAAGGGAACAATGCAAAAATAAAACTCTCCAAGCAAAAGAAGACTCAGGCTTCCCACGGGCGCATCATCTTTGGTGAAATGTAAGCATTTATACTCTTTTCTTCGTGAAGTAACCGGGTGAGCTCTAAAACCTTCTTCTCGCTAACGTAGAATTAGGTTTTGAAAGTATCTTGTTCTTCTTTGAGTTGGATCCAGGACTTCCGTAGCTCCTCAAGATCAGTTGGCATGTCAGGATGAAGAAAAATATAAGGAGTGTCTCCCTCAGCAATTGGCTCCATAATCACAGGTAAGATGGCGGGGTAAGGCATCATAAGACATTGGGCACGCGCTCACGCCCATTTGAGGTAAGGCTCAAAAGGGATGGAATTCTTGTGCCCCAGTGTCTTTCTATCAACTCTTTTTATGATGCCCCAAGCTCGAATGAACATCTTACGATAACCCTGAACATCATTCTCATAGTCAAATGTGATTCCTCGGACGAGTGTGTCGTGAGGACCATCCCTTCTAGCATAACCAAACTGTTGCAACACCAAACAAGGATAATAAGTGATTCCTCCCCTAATGCCTAAGAGAGGGACATTAGGGAATTCCCCACAGCGATCAATGATAGCGATACTTTCTAAGGACCGGGAACACCAATGAATATTTGAATGTGTAAGGGACATCAACCTATGAGACCATCTCATACCCTGCTCATTTCTCAAAATAGACCGAGGTAGGTGAGAAATAAACCACCTAGCCAATAGATGAGTGCAACACATAAGGGTTCCTCTTCTCTTTAGAGTGCGAGTATGTAGAGAGTGTAGAATATCCCCAAGTAAAGTAGGTACCGAATTATGCGACAGAAAAACCTTAACTGCATTCACATCTACGAGGTGGTCTATGTTAGGGAATAGTATCATCCCATAGATGATAAGGGACGACACTTCTTCAAAAGCTTGTAAATCCAGGTTATCCCAAAAATAATGAGCTTTCTCAAATAGAAACTTAAGTGGAAATCCTTGGACACCTCTTATGGTTTCCCAATTTGCCATTACATCAGACCGTTGTAAAGACAGAGCTTGAGCGATCTCTTCAGGCTTTGGGTCTCTTTCCATACCGTTGAATGGTAGCTGATTAAGGATAGGTACCCCCAATAACTGAGAAAATTCCTCCATAGTAGGCACTAACTGGTAATCCGGAAAAGTGAAGCAGTGATGTAACGGGTTGAAGAACGGAAAGAGCACCTTAACATTTCTTCGTCAGGGTTTGAAGTGACCAAGTTGAGAAGTCGACCATGTTTTTTAGTGAAGGGGGAACTTTCAGGAATCCTTGACGCTAAGTCCTTGAGTTGAGGATGTACTTTCACAAGGTTGATTTGGATGGTGTTCCTGCGAGCGGGTGTCATGTCCTACAAAACAAGACCAAGATAAGCCTTAGAAAATCCTTGAAATGGTTAGTATGATATGCCATGTTATGATGTCGTGATTATGCTAAGAAATCACAGATATAGCAAGCACAAGAAAATCACACCAAGACCTTAGGTTTAAGGCTTGCATGGGCTTTAAGGTAATACCCTCTTGAAGTTTGGATTGGTTCAACTTGTCTTATAAATAGTAACCGGGTTCTAAGGGATCTCAATATCACTGATCTTTCCCACAAGTTTCGTTCGATAGGCAATTGACTTGTAACCAAACAAAACTCGAGAGTCAAACCTCAATGAGTGTAGCATCGAGTATCTACCGACTTTGGGAATACACCAAAGACGGCCATCTCACTATGTCCTAATGTCCAAGTTATTCAATTAAGGTTCTAAGGTCAGTTGACGCTTCATGACACAACACAACGACCCTGTATTCTCCTTGATTAACTCAAGGGCTACCGGTAGAAACCAAATTTTCGCATCAACGTAGCCATCACTTCAACCGTGTCGGTATACCCAGCACAGTTTCCACGATCTATTGCTACTTACCTAAAAGGGTTTCCCCAGATCCGGGTGTAGGATTTATAGCAACCCAAACAATACCCTTAAAAGTAAACCAATCAAATAGACAAAGAAAACAATTTTAAAATGATCTAGACCCTAAGGTAAACCTCACTTTATTTAGTTTCCCCAGCTGAGTCGCCAGTTCTGTGATACGGTGGCAGAATCGACTATTAATACTGGTTTGCATTTTTTGTTCGCAAATATTGCGGTAAGAAAGAGTCTCCACCGACTTTTCTTTTATCCAACAAAGGAAAGAGTGAAAAGAATAGGAAAAAAAACCTTTTTCGAGATTCTTTGAGTAAGGGGGTTGATTATGGAAAGAGAAGGTGTTAGCACCCTTTTTATCCGTGGTTTTCCACGGGCTCTTAGGTACTTGCTCATTTTTTAAAAATGTTTGTGTTTGTGTGTTTTGATAGATTTTGTTTGATTTATGGTAACTCTTGTATCAGTCCTCAAGAGTGTGATAAAGCATTTTTTGAAAGTAGTTTTTGAAAGTGTGTAAGTGTAAAAAGAAATTGGTTATGAGCAAGCACTTAAGAACTATCTACCTACTCGAAAAAGGACGTTATTTTACCCCTTTACTTTAGATAGAGCTATCTTTTTTACCCCAAAATTTTCCCTCTCATTTATCAAGAATTTGCTCCAAGATCTCCTTTGGCTCAAGACTGCACTAGGGTTGATCAGCTCAAGACACCTCCTTAAGCACTGATGACCAAAATTAGGATTTGAGATTGCACAAGGATATTTGAACTACCAATTCCCCATATGACTTTCATAGATCATTATGGACCCTCAATATTACTCATGTTAAGTTTCAAGCCTTGGATCACACTTTTGCTCAGTCAATTGAGCAGTTGACCTAAAAATCAACTGTATTGGGGAAAAGTCAACTATGGCCAATTTATAGTCAAACTTCATAATTTTTTATCTACATCAACATTTTAAACTCATATGTATCATTTGATCAAGTTTGGACCACAATTCCTCAAGAAAATTGATCAAATCTTCAAAAGGGCAAAATGGTCAAAATTAGGGTTTTGATTGGGAAAGGGCAATTTCTGATTTTTTACCTAGAAAATTACAATTGGTTTAAGGCTTGATCTCAAGATTCCAATTGCATCATTTTTATATAATGACATGGCTTAAAACATTGCTCAAGTCCAATGGATTGATAGATGAATTTTTAGTCAATTGATAAAAAGTCAATTGTATACTGAAAAGTCAAACTTTGACTTTTTGGTCAAAATCAAATGTCAAAGATCACAATTCATAAAATAATGTCAAAATATGAAACTTATTCATCAAGAAATCAAAAATTCAAGATTTCATTTTGAAAAGTTAAAATTTCTAAACTTAGAAATTTTTCGAAGTGTTGGAAATTTCTTATTTTTTTCACAACTTTGAGCAAAATTTTCACCATGATGCAAGATGATTCAAAAGAAACTTTCAGCATGAAAGTTGTAGATCTCCATGAAATCTACAAGATTTCTTTACACAACTCCTTCCAAAAGTGCTTGGATCCCAAGTTATAATTTTAAGAACACATGGTCTTGAAACAAAACACTTAGTGAAATTTTTGCCCTAATTTGGTCAGGATTTTGACCCAACTTCATGGCACTTTTTCATATAGTTCCAAGAGTAATTTTCAAAAGTTATTCAAATAGGGGTTGTAGAGCACATTACAAGCTTTCCAAAATGTCCAAGAACTCTTTGAGATCATTTTTTGAGTAGGGAGAATCGAAGAGATGAAGTTAGGGTTTTCACACTTGAATTACAAGTCATTTTGTGATGAACAAGATTCAAAATTCAAACTCATTCTGCATAACCTCTACTTTGTAGACCTAAAACTTGTTACGCACTCCATAATTAATTGCTTGCACAGCTGTTAGAGGTCTCATTTCAAGCATTCAATGCAAGGCCATGCTTTATATCCATTTTGGGAAGAAAGTGCACAATGTCATTTTGATAAAGTAACTTTTTGCATAAAACTTGTTCTTGAGCCTTGCACTTGTTCTCTTCTGATCATACAAGTCCCATAACTTAAGAGAAGTTTATCTAGACACTTACAATCACTCAGCCCATGCTTGTACTTCCTCTTGAAACTTTTTTCCCACTTTTCTTAAAAATCAAGTAACATAGAAATTAGCTTGTGACTTGTACTTCTGACTTTCCAAAGCACTCAAGACCTTTTTCTTATACATACACAAGTTATTTGCCACAGATCCCAGGCATGCTTAAGCCTTGAAAACACCAAGAACACATAATCACCAAAAACACCTCAAAACTTGCCATTTCTGAGTTTTGAATCCAATCTCCAAATTTGTTCATGCGCTTCTTGGCCTTTTACTTTCAAAAGCTTCTAAATAACATACACAAACAATTCCAACACCTGCAACATCACTAACACCTCCATCATCATCCACCATTTTCAAAAACAACACCTTGCACCTTGACTTCTCTATAACTCCTCAGACACTTTCAGCTCCAGCCAAGCATCACATTAGCTTCCTGGGAACTTGAGGAAGCTAATCCAATCATTGGAACTCACTAAAAGCTACTCAAACTCCAAACACGATACCCTCTTGCAAGGTAAGTTTTCTGACTTTTGAACTCTTCATACAGGCATCATTAATGGTTTATTTGTGAATGGAAAATGTAGATATCATTGCCCTAAAGCTAACCATGTCCATAGTTTTCATTTATATTGCTTGAGCTTAGAGAATTTTAAGATTGAAGTTTCTGAAATTTTTAGGGTTCAGATTAGGGCCATTAAAATTCATGTTTGTCTTTGATCTATAATTTTATTGCTTTGCATTTCTGAAAACGTGAGGAAATTTGCTACAAGTTTCCTGTTTACATTTTTCATTTTTGTTGAGAATTGAATGAGATACAGAGGTTCAGACTGGGCGTGAGGTTGAAGATGAAGTTGGCCTCGGGAACGTGTTTACCATATATATTTATGGTTTGATATTAATAAACGGATGTATAGCCACCCCAGTGTAGAAGCGTGCGCATGTGACTATAGGGACCTGGGTTCGATCCCCAATGGTACCCTTTTGGATTTTTTTTCATATTTTTCACATATTCTGACTATTTTGGCAGCGCTGGGCCTCATTCCTTTGGGCCTTATGTTTTTTTCACTTCTGACCCCCTTGCTGGCTATTCACACCCTGGCCCATTTTATTTTCTTTTTTTATTTTTATTTTTATTTATTTGTTTTCTTAAATATTTCATCTAATACTAAAAAATCAGAAAAAATATAAAAACATTAGATTCATATTTTGATATAGTTTATTTAGTTTTTACACCCAAAAAAATTATTTTATTTAATCATATTTTATTTATTTTACTAATTGGTTTGTAAAGTTAATTAAAAACTAGGGTATTAGTTAATTTCCTTTACAGAATTAAAATATATCATTTTAAAACAAAACAAAAAAAGACCAAAAATATTTTATAATACTATAAATTATTTTTAAGACAAAAATACCAAAAAATATTCTTCTTATAAACTTAATTTCTTTCTTTAATCAATTAATATTTAGATTAGGTTTTTTTATTTAAACTCTTTTCCTAGTAAATTTAGGTTTACTTGTTACTATTTTAATTAATTATTTTCTTCTAGTTAATTAAGTTAAAACAAAACCCCCTTTCCCTAAAAAATCCAAACAAAATGTCCATTTTCTTTATATTTACATTCTTGTATATTTATTCATTTTTGTACATTATTTATCCAAATTCAATATGGTTGTAATAGATAATTAGGCTTTATTTTCTTGCAATCCCCATTTGTAATTTGTACACCCCCCCCCCCCCCCCCACCCACAAGTATTGTAATAGCGTAGTAATTTTAAATTCCGCAATTTATCGCTTTATATACAAATGCTAGTAATTAGGGTTTGTATGGAAAGACTAAAACCAATCAATTAGAAAACCATAATCAAAGACAAAACCAAGCATGAAAAATAATACACTTGCACACAAGCACCCTTAGGGTAAAATCCACTTGGTTGCCTTAAAAGTTGGCCATATTATGCATGTGAGGTATCTTAGCAAAAACAAGCAAAATATAAGATCATAGTCCCTCGATGACGCTATCTATGTTGCCTTTTAAATTATCTTAGTCCCTAAAAGAGAATGCTAAGATACCTTGAAACATTGCTAATCATGGTTATACGATGACCCACGCCCGTCCCATTTACATCCAAAGATAGGGTTACTTACCATATCAATGGTAAGATAATAATGTCAAAGGAAAAAGGAAATACACATGAAAGACTTTTGAGTGGGTAGAATGCCCCTAGTTACTTGCTCAACTTCAAAACAAAACATCCTTGATATTTTTAAAACAAACACCTACACTTTCAAAACATCTTACGAACTTGAAAACATTTTCAAAAGATCAAACACTTTGTAAACATTCTTACGAACGAGAATCATTACAAAGTTTTCCTAAACAATGGCCTCTTTACAAAATACTTTCAAAAACCACAAAGCACATTTTTCAATCAAAAAGCAAGTGATCTAGCAAGTAACTAAGAGCCCATGGAAAACCATGGATGAAAAGGGTGCTAATACCTTCCCTTTTCATAATCTACCCCCCGAACTCAAGAAACTATCTCAAAGGTCTTTCCGGTGCTTTTTCACCTTTCCTTTTGGATAAAAGAAAATTCGGTGGCGACTCTTGCTAACCGCAACATTTGCGATAAAACGCAAAACACCCAACTTAGTTCTCCCACCGTATCACACTATCATACTATTGGTGAGTAGGTAGCCCTATCATAAGATGTTTGAGGGACTATCGAAAGGGACGTTATGGTCATTAGAGGCAACATGTAAGGATACCTTAGCATTTTGAAGGGACTGTCATCATATAGGCAACATCGAGGGACAAGATCATTTCTCATAGGAAACTCGAGGGACGTTAAGGTACTATGATCTTTATGATGACTTTAGATTGAGGGTCTTTGCCATGATATCCCTACCTTCGAGGGACATGACCATAGTTTTCCGAGGCAACCAAGTGAGAAATATCCTAAGGGTGCAAGTGTGCAACAATGTGTTTTTTCAGTCATATTTATCTTGCAATTAGTGACCTAACTATTATTTGATTTAATCTTGTCATACAGGCATATAAGAAGATATAAAGCGAGAAATAAAAATTCCTACGCTATTACAGGGCTTTGGTGTAGATACATAAATAACAGACTAAATGTAAAGTGTGGAAATAAAAATCCTAATTTAGCTATTACAAACTGGGCGCAGTTACATAAATGATAAAAAATAATCGTATAAAAAAAGTAATGACGTGCAAAAATTAAGACGGGAAAAAGTTCTAAACCCTAAAAAATCTAATTGCTCATTAAATATTTTTTTTGTATTTTATGGAAAAAAATTAGAAGTTTAACCTAATCTCTAACTAATTTTAAATTAAAGAAAAAGGTTAAAATTTAATTAAATTAATTTTCAAAAATTAATTTTATTAAGAAAAACTCTAAATCCTATTTTTTATGATTTTTGATTTTTATGATTTTATTGAAAAAATGAATGAATAGAAAATATAAACTAATTAACAAGAATTAAATAAAATAAAGGAAAGAAGATGGGCCTGAGGGGGGTGTGAAACCAAATTAAGGGGGGATGTTGTTGAATTTTTAGGGCCCAAATCTTGTTGGCCCAGACCCCTGCGCCTGATTCAATGTTGTTGTGTTAGAGAGGTTTATCATGGGGAAGCGTTTCTGGGCGCTGGATCTGGAGGATGAGTGATCCAATGGTGATGATGATAGAGCGCGTGATGCACGCCTGGGGATATAACATACTGGATCTGCATGTAACAATTCAAAAAAATAATATGCAGGAGGCAAGGGTCGAACCCCTGACCTCCCACACATACAATGCCTTAAACCCTTCACTCTTGCCATCTGCGCTGCTTGAGCATTCATGCATATAATTAAAACAAAAATATATAATATAAAACAAAGGCAGTGGCTGACTCATCAAAACACACGCGCACTTGTGGTCCCACTGAAATTTAAATAAACCAATCAAAACGTATGAAACTGCCACGCATGGACCTCGCTTGAGTCAGAGAAGTCAACGACGTCGGAGCTACGCTTCGGTCGTCTTCTTTGGCCAAACAAACTTGGATCTACAAAAATACGCAGAATCAAAGCCCCAAATTCAGGCTACCCCCCTATTTCGCATGCTACGATTTCAATGGTGATTGCCATTTGGCCTGAGGAGGCATGTATCACCTTGTTCGTCCCTTGGCCGTTTCCAAGCCCTAACCATGGCAACATGCATTCTAAGATTCTAGCTTTTCATGTAGAACGTTAGAACGATTCAAAACAATCATATGAACATAAATATATGCTTTAGTTTCATTTAAATCGCGTGTGTTAAGAGATTTTAATACAAAAATTTACCAAAAGGTTGTGATTTGGTTGGCCGGTTTCAGGCTGCTTCAGGCGTGGATTAAGGTTGATATGGCTTCCTGGGACCTTCAGGAGGAAGATTGGCTCCTTCGTTTTGATCAACAAAGGTTGTAACTAAGCTTTTGATTTTCACGATTTCTTGAACTTTTTCAAATTCTCTAGGGTTCTCTATGTGGTTGTTGCGCGTGTACATTAGGTTTGGACTTGTTATGCTTATGTAGTGAATCAAATTAGGGTTGCAATTGTGGAAAGAATCCAATGCTTTCACCACATAATATTTTTTTTGGGAATAATATGTAATCTTTCCAAATTTGGCCAAATCTTGCACAAATGATTTCCACGCGTTTCCTTTGATTTTCCAGCATGTTTTACTCTTCATCTGATGAGAAAAACATTCTCAAATCATATCTTACATATTTTCCTTTATTTATTTATTTAATTTTGACTTTTAATGAATAAAAAATCAAAATAAATAATAAAAATAATTGAATAATATATGAGTGAGCTCAAGGGTCATGGGTCAAGTTAAGAACAAGTTTTAATCATGAAAACATGGGCCTATTTGGAAACAATTCATGTTTGGTCAATATTGGCTTTGTGCACTTTTCTAAAAATTGGTCAACTTTAGCAATGCATATCTTTCTCAATTTTAACCCTAAGAGAGTGTTCTTGGACTTTTAAGAGATATTAGGATGTCCTCTAAACAACCCTTTTGGTTTCAACTCAATTGGATCTTCCATGTTCATGTAAGGAGCTTTGACCCAAAAGGTGTTTGTGTTAACTTTTTGAAAGGACCTATAATGTATGAGCTTGTATATTTTGATTGGGGTATTTCTTGAACTTGAGGGCTAAAGAGAAGTTGAATGGAATTGTAATTTCTTCAAAATGAGCCTTTCTGGAAAAATTTCTGATAAAGTATGAGAAAGTTATGCTTGGTCAAAGTTTGGTTGACTTTTCCTATAAAAACCCTAATTTGCCATTTTTTACTTTTGATGAGTTAGGAGCATTTCTTGAGGAATCATGATCAACCCTTGATCATATGATGGATATTACCTCAAAATGTTGATGTTGACCAAAAATCTTGAAGTTTGACTGTATTTGGGCCATAGTTGACTTTTGACCAAGTATAGTTGATTTCCAAGCATTTAGGCAGTTGACTAAGTAAACTTGTTGTTCAAGGCATGAAATTTGGAATGGATGATATTGAGGAAATATTAGGACCATGGAGAATATTTGGGATAATTGGGACTCACACATCTTGCTTAAAATTGAAAACCTAGTTAGAGGCTTGTTCTCTTAGGAGGAGAATTTTTCTGATCAATTCTTGGTCAACCTTGGACAATTGAGAATCTCTAGGAGATGTTTTGTGTGAAAATGGGAGGGAAAATTTTGGGGTACAACAACATTTTTTTGCATTGCATGTGTCGACACATTCGATTTTCAGGTCGGCACATGTAACTCAGTTTTAAGCATGTACGCTTCTATAAGTAATAGGTCGATGCATATAACCTTCAGGTTGACACATACTGAAAGATTTCTGAAAATAAAGAAATTCTTATTTTATGTGCCGACACATCCATATTTTAGGTTGACACATTTACTCACGTTTAAAAGCCTGTAGCTTCTGACTTTCTCAGATCGACGCATAGAGTCCTTCAGGTCGACACATGCATTCTTTTTATAACGTATGTGTCGACACATACAAATTTGAGGTCGACACATAAAATTTGTTTTGGTCATATTTTCAATTTCTTTTATTCTGAATTTGTCCTTTTTTCCATAAACGTATCCAAACTATAAATACCCGTTCACGCATCATTCGAAACTCTATGATACCATAAAATTAGCTTACATTTCTACTTCTTCCCCAACCTTCCAATCTATGCATACACACCAATATTACATTGTGATATTTTTCCGTCGGGGTGCCATCTAGACAAAGAATTGTGAATTTCCAATTGGTTTGAGTTGAGATTTTTAGGGGTCTTCATCTAGGAAAAAACATTGGTTTTCTCCTCCAAAATCATTTTTTGAATTGGGGTTTTCGTGCAAGATCTTGCAAGAAGGAATCGTCCATGTGAAAAATCCCTTGGAGTGCTTGAAATCTTTTTAAGAAAGTAGCAAGAATTGGATGACAGAATCAATGATCTTGTGTTGATAGTGTGCAATTGGATTTACTCGAGTGAAAGATCCCTTGTAGTGTTTGAAATATTTGCAAGGAACCTTGGAGTGTTTGAAATCTTTTCAAGGAAGTAGCTTAAGCGGCGAATAGGTTTCATTTGTCGGTTGATTTGATCTTGCTTAAGATAAAAGGTTGGAAGAAGGAGCATCAACACTAAATTGGAGAATTTGGTATTGTTGTTCTTACTATTCATTTTGTAATAAATAATTTTGCATATAAGAATTATCCCAATTCCATTGGAATTAAGCGCAGACGTACCCACATGCGAGGACAACAATGGGGAACTGTGTAGATAAAATCTTTGTGTGTTTTTACTTTTCCGCTTTTACTTACTTTCTATTTCATCAATCGTTTTAACAAATAGCATTGTGCTAGTAATTGAATTGTAAGAATTTTCATCTCAAAATCTATTTTTGAATTAGTTGTGGATATAGCTTATAATCACTTTTGATTAAAAGTGGTTTTGTATATCAACACCATTCAAGGAAAAATTCTAAAAATTCACTTGCACGCCAAGTGTTTGATAAAACGATCAAGTTAGTTCTTTGATTATTTAGCCATGGAAATAGAATTTCAAAGTGATTGTGTTAAAACAATAAATAAGTGGATTGTTGAATTGAGTTTGTGTTAATCGATTATTCAATTTTGTTTCATAGATTTAGCATTAACAATTTGTATATCCAAGTTTCCAATAAGTTATATTTTAGACGACTTATCCAGTGATTTGCTTCCATGTTAAAAGGTTTGGAAAACAATTTAAATTCTAGATTTGTGTCTAGAATTATTTTTGCGCCTCTATTCACACCCCCTCTAGATACGCGTTGTCTTCTAACAAGTGGCATCAAGAGCCTGGTTCATTCCGACTTTAAACACTACTTAGAAAATGGATTACGAACCTAAAGGGGCTCATAAGATAGCTCCAATTTTCATAGGAGAAAATTATACTTATTGGAAAACTTGTATGCAAATTCATATCAAATCATATGACAAAGGTGTGTGGGAAGCCGTTCAAAATGGTCCAACATCGGTGACATATGATGTTGATGGAATTACTATGCCTAAGCTAGAAAACCTATGGGATTAAAATGATAATAAAAAGTGGTCTTGCGATTAGAAATCTAAGAACATCATTATATCCACACTTGGTGTTGATGAGTTATATCGCATTTCTCATTGTCAAACCGCTAAGGCTATGTGGGACACTCTACAAGTTTCTCATGAGGGAAGTAATGAGGTCAAACAAGCTATGAGTAATACACTCACTCAAGAGTTTGAACTTTTTCACATGAAAAATGGTGAAACCATTGCGGAAATGCAAAAGAGATTTTGTCATCTTATTAATCGTTTGAACTTACTAGGTAATCCTATTTCTAATGCTATTGCTACTAATAAAGTTTTGAGATGTCTTACTAGGAACTGGCAACCTAAGGTCACCGTGATCAAGGAAGCTAACAATGTTGAGACACTTGATCTTACCGCACTTTTTGGTAAGCTTGAAGAACATGAGCAAGAACTCAATTGCTTGGATAAATATGAAAAAAAGATTGAGAAGAAAAATAAAAATAAGGAAAGTCACAAGGAGGAAGTTGTGAACTCTAAAGCATTTAAGGCTTCTAGCTCTAAATCCTCAAAAGAAGAGCAAAGTAATAATAGTGACTCTAGTGATGATGAGATTTCTGACGATGAAGAGATCGGACTATTCACGAGAAAATATAATTGGTATATTAAGAAAAATGGGGTTAAACATTCCAACAATAATCTCATAAAGTTTAGAAGGTAGTCCTACTCCCTTAAAGAAGATAACAACAAAAAGGACAAAGTAAAAGTTATTTGCTATGAATGTTGCAAGCCCGTTCACTACAAACCAGATTGTTCATCTCTTGCCAAAAAGAAAAGAAAAGGCCAAAGAAACAAGTCTAGGCAAGCTTATGTTGCTTAAGAGAGTGAAAATGAATCCTCAAGCAATGAAAGCTCAAGTGAAAGTGATGAAGAGGCAAATTATTGTTTCATGGAAAATTATCGACAAGGCAAGAAAAAAGATGTAAGTCTTAAATACTCTAACATTCCCACTTTGTCTTATAATGAATTAAAAAGGGAATTTGAAAAACTACAAATAGAATTTTTGAATTCTAACAAATAATTTCCCTCCCAAGAGAAAGTATTAACCTTTTTAGAGGCCAAGGTTGATGAAACCAATGATAAGTTAGAAGAATTTAAAGAACTTATTGTAGATATTTCAAATAATGAAAAAGAGGATGAGCCATCTTACAAGTATGGTTGTGACACATGTCAAATTTGGAAACAAGATGTGAGTACTCTTGCTACCAAATTAGATAGTCGACATCATCCCATTGAGAACATGTCTATTAGGTCCTTGAAGGTTTAAAAGCCTCATAAAAATTTCTCTTTGATTAAGAAAGAATCAAATAGAATTATTGATTCTCATCATAGGATATTTTATCACTATTGTTGCAAAAAGGGTCACACTATTGAAAAATGCAAGTTTAGTACTTTTTTGATTTCTAATGGTAATTTTCAAAGGTTGTCCAAATGCAATAATTATTTAACTCACTCTCAAAGACCCAATGAGAATTGGGTACTGTTGTACCCCAAAATTTACCCTCCCATCTTCTTCAAAAGAATATTCTCATGAGGTCCTCATTTGCTCAAGATAGCTCAAGGATTTATCAGATAAATGTTTCTCCTAAGCAAAGGGTCTAAAACTAGGGTTTTAAGTTTATCAAGGAAGATTGGGTCCCAAAGGTCTCAGGTGATTTCCATGGTTCTCTATATGTCTTCAATGATACTCATATCAAGTTTCAAGTCTTGCATCACAAGTTTGCTGAGTCAATTGCTCAGATGATTGAAAATCAACTGTATTGGGTAAAAAGTCAATTGTGGTCAACATACAGTCAAACTTCAAGATTTTTGGTCAACATCAACATTTTGATGTGATATTCATCATTTTATCAAGGTTTGATCATGATTATTCAAGAGAAGCCCTCAAATCATCAAAAGTCCAAAGTTTCCAAATTAGGGTTTCCTTAGAAGAAGTCAACTAAACTTTGACTAAGTATAACTTTCACATGCTTCATCAACTTTTCCCCAACCAAATCCCATTTTGAAGGAAATTCAATTATCTACAACTTTGTATTTGTATGCTAAAATCCAAAAAGTGCTTCATTTGAGAGATATGAGCCCATACATTATAGGTCATTTTAAAAGTCAACAAAAAAAACACTTTTTGTCAAGGCAACTTACATCAAGATAAAATCTCCAAATGAAAAAATGATCAAAAGAGAAATTGAAGAATACATCTTGATATTTTCAAAAAGCCACAGATCATCTTCAAAATATGTAAATGAGAGAGTTATAACCATTGAAAATTGGGAAATTTTGGTAAAATGCATGAAAAGCAAAGTGAGCAAACTTGAAATTCTAGACTAATGGGCCTAACTTTTGATGTTCAAACAAGTTCACAATGTCTTAGAAGACCTCTAAATCCATTCATATATTTTTTATGATTTTTATTTCTTTTATTTGAATTTTTATTCATTTAAATGCAAGTAAATCGAATAAAATATAGAATCATTGGGCCAAGGCGCATGGCTTTTAATTTCAATCACATGGAGGCCCAAGAACACATGACAAACATGCCAAAACCGTGAAAACATGTTAGGAACAAGAATCTTCAAGTTTGGAATGTTTTTTAACAAATTTGAAAAGATTTCAATGTGTTTTTTTGCAATTAATTGTGACATGATGGTACAAGATTCTTGTATTGTTCTTGTTCCATTTCATTCCTCTATAAGTACATGCAATACTCAAGTGCAAAGGACACAAAACCTGCTCCCAAAAAACACTCCAAAATTTCCAAAATTCTCAAAACTAGGGCAAGCTGTAAACTCTAGTTGCAGCCACGATCAAAATAAACCAGTCTTTCCATTCACTGCCAGGAGAATTATAGGGTAAGTTTGGATCATTTGTAATGATCCAAAGAGCATGAAATGAGAATACATGTTATGCCATTTTTCTTAATTTCTTGCAAACTCATTTTTCTGTTTTCATTTTGTTTTATTGCATACTACCACCACTAATGATCTTCTGAGGTACAACAATATAGGATATATTTTTACTATTATTTTCTAATCTTTGCAGGTTTATCATATAATGATCGAATCCCATTTTTCAAACACCAAGCGCACATGGTTCAGATGGCAAAGGATGGAGATTGTAAATAGAAGGGTGTGGGTTCAAACGCCAGCGCCTGCACCTTTATTTTCTTATTTTTAATACTTTTTAACCCTTTCTGTATTTTTCTTTTTCATTTTGTCTAATTAATTTAATTTTTATTTTTAATCATTTTATTTAATTAATAAAATCACAAAAAAAATAAATCAAAACTAGACTTTTATTAGGTTAATTTAATTTCTAGACAATATTTTTTTTAATTAATTAATTAGACATGGGTTTCTTTTATAATTAATTAAATATTTAATTTAGGTTTAAAGTCTATTTATTTTATAATTCAAGTCAAACCAAAAATGCACAAAAAATTTAATTCTAATCTTTTAGATGTTAATATTTTTTTAAATAATTTTGCAAATATTTTGTATTTACTTTTGCTATTTATTTTATTAGAAACAAATGTATAGGTCGCATACGTTTTCTTGTAATAGCTTAGCATTTAAATTCCCGCAAACTTGTAAATATTGTAAATCTCCCAAAGCCATGTAATAGTCGTAAGTCTTTACTTTCCTGCATTTTATTTTCTTGCGCATATATTTTGTATGCCTTGTATGTATATATAATTGTTAGCTAAATAGGATTGTATGGAAAGATAATAACCAAACGCTAGAAAACCTAATCAAGAAAAATTAACTGAAAAAAAATCACTCTTCACACACGCACCTCTAGGGTGACTCCACTTGTTGCCTTCGGAAAACAGTCAAATCACTCAAACGTAGGGATACCATTAGCAAAGACCCTCTGTTAAAAATCATCATAAAGATCATATTCCCTCGATGACCCTTTGATGATGCCTTCGGTAAATGATCTTGTCCCTCTATGTTTCCTACACATGATGATAGTCCCTTCAAATTGCTAAAGGTATCCATGTATGTTGCCTTTATGATTGTACGATGACCCGCGCATGTCCCTCAAAACATCCAACGATAGGACTTCCTATTAACCAATGGTAGGATAGTATTATCTAAAGGAAGAAGAAAAGAACAAAATACTTTTGAGTAGGTAGATAGTTATTAATCACTTGCTCGCAAACATTTCAAAACATTTTTCACATAATACACTTCTCTTCAGAAATATTTTCAAAACAGGAACTTTGTATGCATTCTCAATGACACGGGAATCATTATAAAGTTTGTCGCACTTAGGAATTTTTTAAAATATTTTCAAAACTTACACATTCACAATGCATTTTGAAAAGTGAGCTAGCGATTAAGAGCCCGTAGATAACTACGGATGAAAAGGGTGCTAACATCTTCCCTTTTCATAACCTACCCCCCGAACTCATAAAAAATTCTCAAAGGTCTTTCCTGTTCTTTTCACCCTTTCCTTCATTGGATAAAAGAAAAGTTGGTGGCGACTCTTGCTATCCGCAACATTTGCGATAAAACACAAAACCAAAAGTCAGTTCTACCACCGTATTAAAGGTAACTACCCCCCATGTTTGATTTTTGTAGAATGAATGTCTTGATTCTATGACGGTAAAATGGATTCTCGATAGTGGATGTTCAAGATATATGACGGGATACATATCACGCTTCTCCGACTTTATGGTGAAGAAGAAAGGATTTGTGTCCTATGGTGATAACAACAAAGGTCTAATACTTGGTAAAGGTACTATAGGTAATCCCTCAACTATTATTATCTCAAATGTTATATTAGTTTAAGGCCTTAGACATAATCTTATTAGTATTAGTCAATTATGTGATAATGGGTGTAAAGTGTCTTTTGCCAAAGATTGTTGCATAATTGAACATGGTGAAAAGAAGGATTGTATGTTTAAGGGTTAGAAACCTTTATATGCTTGACTTAAGATAGATTTCCTTGAATAATGCTCAATGTCTTGTTACCTTGAGTAAATACTCTTCTTGGTTATGACATAGACGTTTAGCTCATGTCAACTTTGATCTACTTAATAAAATAGTTTTAAAATACTTAGTAATTGGTCTACCAAAAATAAAATTTTCTAAAGACCATATATGTGATGCATGTCAAAAGGGAAATAAAACAAGGGCCTCTTTTAAATCTAAGAAAGTTGTTTCTACATCAAGGCCACTCGAGCTCTTTCACATGGATTTGTTTGGTCCTTCGCAGACTAAAAACATAGGTGGGAATTACTATGGTTTAGTAATTGTAGATGATTACTCTAGATTTTGTTGGACAATTTTCTTACGTAGCAAGGATGAAACATTCATAGTTTTCACGCATTTTTCCAACATAGCTCAAAATAAAATGAACTCTAAAATAGTTGTTATTCGAAGCGATCATGGAGGTGAATTTGAAAACCACCTCTTTGAAGAATATTGTGATAAATTTGGAAATGAACATAACTTTACAGATCCTATAACTCCACAACAAATGGTGTTATCGAGAGGAAAATCGCATTTTAGAGGAGTTGGCAAGAACAATGCTCGATGATTATGGTCTACCAAAGTGCCGATGTTATTAGTACGACATGTTATGTCTTGGATAGGATAATTATTCGTTCAATTCTTGATAAAACTCCTTATGAACTTTTAAAAGGTAGAAAACCAAATTTATCTCATCTTCATGTCTTTGGATGTAAATGTTTTGTTTTAAATAATGGAAAAGACAATCTTGGAAAATTTGACGCAAAAGCTGATGAAGGTATTTTTCTTGGATACTCTCAATCTAGTAAATCATATAGAGTTTATAACAAGAGATTACTTATTATTGAAGAGTCCGTTCATGTTAATTTTGATGAGACTGCCCCAAATAGTGTTGGGAAAGGTAGTTCTTTTCATGGTGTAGGTACATCTACAGAAGACATACTCAAAGACACCGGTGAAGGAGTTGATCAACCTAAAGTGGTAGAAATTGAGGAGGATGGAGATAGCATCCAAGAAAATAAAGATGATGAAGGTCAAGAATAAAATGATGGTATTCCTTTGTAGTGGAGAACATCCAAAGATCATCCACTTGACAACATTATAGATGATATCAAAAAGGGGGTAACAACTCACTCTAAAATAAGTAGTCTTTGTTGTCATCATACTTATGTATCACAAGTTGAACCTAAAAACACTAATGATGCCTTACTTAATGAGCATTGGATTATTGCCATGCAAGAAGAATTAAACCAATTTGAAAGAAATGACGTTTGGGATCTTGTCCCTCGTCCTTCAAATCATCAAATCATAGCACCCGATAGGTATTTAGAAATAAGCTTGACAGACATGGTGTGATAACAAGAAATAAGGCTCGTCTTGTGGCTTAAGGGTATAACCAAGAGGAGGGCATTGAATATGAAGAAAATTATGCTCTGGTGGCCCGACTTGAGGCTATACACCTTTTATTAGCTTATGCTTATTCTAAGAACTTAAAATCATTTCAAATGGACGTAAAACGTGTGTTCCTTAAGGGATACATAAATGAAGAGGTGTATGTTTCTCAACCTCACGTTTTGAAAATGATGAGTTTCCTAATCATGTTTTCAAGCTTAAATGTGCATTGTACAGTCTTAAACAAGTCCCTAGGGCATGGTATGATAGACTTAGTAAATTTTTGCTTGAACAAGGATACTCTAGAGGGAAAGTTGACACTACTCTCTTTATTAAACGTCAAGGAAAGCATATTTTATTATTTCAAATTTATGTTGATTATATCATTTTTGGATCTACTAATATGCATCTTGTCAAGGAGTTCTTTAAGCTTATGTAGGGAGTCATATTCTATGACCATAGTCAATATAATAATGGTTAAACTATGAATCATATTCTCTGATCAAAGTAAATTTAATGGTTCAACTATGAATCATATTATACAATCTTAGTAAATGTAATGGTTCAACAATGAATCATATTCTCCAATCAAAGTAAATGTAATGGTTCAACTATGAATTATATTATCCAATAAAAGTAAATATAATGGTTAAACTATGAATCATATTCTACGATCAAATTCAATGGCAAGATTCAACTATGAATCAAATTCTATGATCATAATCAATGTAACAATGGTTCAACTATGAATCATATTCTATGACCATATTCAATGTAACAATGGTTCAACTATGAGTCATACTCTACGGCCAAAGTCAATGCAACAATGGTTCAACTATGAATCATATTCTATGACCATAGTTAATACAATTATGGTTCAACTATGAATCATATTCTACAATCATAGTCAATGTAATGGTTCAACTATAAATCATATTCTCTGATAAAAGTAAATGTAATGGTTCAATAATGAATCATATTCTATGATAAAATTCAATTAAATGGTTCAACTATGAACCAAAATCTACGATCAAAGTCAATGCAACATTGGTTCAACTTTGAATCATATTCTACAATAAAAAACAATGCAATAATGGTTCAACTATGAATCATATTCTACGATCTAAGTCAATGGAATGGTTCAACTATGAATCAAAATCTATTATTAAAGTAAATGCAATAATAGGACAACTATGAATCATATTTTACGATCAAAGTCAATGGAAAGGTTTAACTATGAATTAAATTCTATGATCATAGTCAATACAACAATTGTTCAACTATGAATCATATTCAATTACCATAATCAATGTAACAATGATTCAACTATGAATCATATACTACAATCATAGTCAATGCAACAATGGTTGAACTATGAATCATATTCTATGACCATAGTCAATGCAATAATGGTTCAACTATGAATCATATTCTACGATCATAGTTAATGTAATGGTTCAACTATGAATCATAGTCTCCGATCAAAGTAAGTGTAATGGTTCAACTGTGAATCATATTCTATGATCAAAGTCAATGGAATTGTTCAACTACTAATCCAAATCTACGATCAAAATCTATGCAAAAATTGTTTAACTATGAATCATATTCTACGGTCAAAATCAATGCAACAATGGTTCAACTATAAATCATATTCTACGATCAAAGTCAATGCAAAAATGGCTCAACTATGAGTCATATACTACGATCAAAGTCAATAGAATGGTTCAACTATGAATCATATTCTATGATCAAAGTCAATGGAAAGGCTTAACTATGAATCAAATTCTACGATCATAGTCAATACAACAATGGTTCCACTATGAATCATATTCTATTACCATAGTCAATTTAACAATGATTCAACTATTAATCATATTCTACAATGATAGTAAATGCAACAATGGTTCAACTATGAATCATATTCTATGACCATAGTCAATGCAACAATTTTTCAACTATGAATCATATTCTACGATCATAGTTAATTCAATGGTTCAACTATGAATCATATTCTCCGATCAAAGTAAATGTAATGGTTCAAATATGAATCATATTCTATGATCAAAGTCAATGGAATCGTTCAACCATGAATCCAAATCTATGATGAAAGTCTATGCAACAATGGTTCAACTATGAATCATATTCTACGGTCAAAGTCAATGCAATAATGGTTCAACTATGAATCATATTCTACGATCAAAGTCAATGCAACAATGGTTCATCTATGAGTCATATACTATGATCAAAGTTAATAGAATGGTTCAACTATGAATCAAATTCCATGATCATAGTCAAAGCAACAATGGTTTAACTATGAATCATATTCTACGATCAAAGTCAATGCAACAATGGTTCAACTATGATTCATATTATACGATCAAAATCAATTCAATAAATGTTCAACTATGAATCATATTCTACTGTCATAGTCAATGTAATGGTTTAACTATGAATAATATTCTTCGATAAAAATTAATGTAATGGTTCAACTATGAATCATATTTTACGATCAAAGTCAATGGAATGGTTCAACTATGAATCAAATTCGACAATCATAGTCAATGAAATAATGGCTCAACTATAAATCATATTATATGACCATAGTCAATGCAATAAGGGTTAAACTATTAATATTAATCTATGATAAAAGTCAATGCAACAATGACTCAAATATGAAGCATATGTTATGACCATAGTCAATGTAACAACGGTTCAACTATGAATCATATTCTACGATCATAGTCAATGTAATGGTTCAACTATGAATCATATTCTTGGATCAAAGTAAATATAACGGTTCAACTATGAATTATATTCCATGATTAAGTTCAATCTAATGGTTTAGCTATGAATCAAAATCTACTATCAAATTCAACGCAACAATGGTTCAACTATGAATCAAATTCTACGAACATAGTTAATGCAACAATTGTTCAACTATAAATCATATTCTATGATCAAAGTCAATGCAACAATGGTTCAACTATGAGTCATATTATACTATCAAAGTCAATTCAATAATGGTTCAAATATGAATCAATTATATGATCAAAGTCAATGCAAAAATGGTTCAACTATGACTCATATTCTACGATTAAAGTCAATGCAACAATGGTTCAACTATAAGACATATTCTATTATCATAGTCAATGCAACAATGTGAAGAACTATGACATATATTCTACAATCAAATTCAATGCAACAATGATTCAACTATGAATCTAATTCTCCGATCAAAGTCAAGCAACAATGGTTCAACTATGAATCATATTCTATGACCATAGTCAATGCAACAATGGTTCAACTATGAATAATATTCTATGATCATAGTTAATGTAATGGTTCAACTTTGAATCAAACTCTCCTTTCAAAGTTAATGTAATGGTTTAACTATGAATCATATTCTACGATCAAAGACAATGGAATGGTACAACTATGAATCCAAATCTACGATCAAAGTCTATAAAATAATGGTTCAACTATGAATCATATTCTACGATCAAAGTTAATGAAATAATGGTTCAACTATGAGTCATATAGTATGATCAAAGTCAATAGAATGGTTCAACTATGAATCAAATTCTACGATCATATTCAATGTAGCAATGGTTCAACTATGAATCATTTTCTACGATCAAAGTCAATTCCACAATGGTTCAACTGTGATTCATATTCTACGATCAAAGTCAATTCAATGATGGTTACCCAATGAATCATATTCTACTATCATAGTCAATGTAATGGTTCAACTATGAATCATATTCTCCGATCAAAGTAAATGTAATGGTTCAACTTTGAATCATATTCTACGATCAAAGTCAATGGAATAGTTCAACTATGAATTAAATTCTATGATCATAGTCAATGAAATAATGGCTCAACTATGAATCATATTCTATAAACATAGTCAATGAAATAAGGTTTCAACTATGAATCTTATTCTATGATCAAATTCAATACAACAATGACTCAAGTATGAATCGTATGCTATGACCGTAGTCAATGCAACATTGTTTCAACTATGAATCATATTCTACGATCATAGTCAATATAGTGGTTAAACTATGAATCATATTCTCCAATAAAAGTAAATGTAATGGTTCAACTATGAATCATATTCCATTATCAAAGTCAATGGAATGGTTTAACTATGAACCAAAATCTACGATCAAAGTCAATGCAACAATAGTTTAACTATGAATTAAATTCTAGATCATAGTTAATGTAACAATGGTCCAACTATGAATCATATTCTATGATCAAAGTCAATGCAATAATGTTTCAACTATGATTCATATTCTACGATCAAGGTAAATTCTATAATGGTTTAGCTATGAATCATATTCTATGATCAAAGTCAATGCAACAATGGTTCAACTATTACTCATATTCTACGATCAAAGTCAACGCAACAATGGTTCAACTATGAATCATATTCTACGATCAAAGTTAATGCAACAATGGTTCAACTATGAGTCATATTTTATGACCATAGTCAATGCAATAATATGAAGAACTATGACACATATTCTATGACCAAATTCAGTGCAACAATGGTTTAACTATGAATCATAATCTCTTATCAAAGTCAATCAAATGATTCAATTATGACTCATATTCTACGATCAAATTCAATGCAAAAATGGTTCAACTATGAATCATATTCTACAATCAAAGTCAATGCAATGGTTCAACTATGAATCAAATTCTACGATCATAGTCAATACAACGATGACTCAACTATGAATCATATTATACTATCAAATTCAATGCAATAAGTGTTTAACTATGAGTCATATTTTACGATCAAAGTCAATGCAATAATGATTCAACTATTAGTCATATTCTATGATCAATCTAAATGGAATGGTTCAACTATGAGTAATATTTTACAACCATAGTCAATGAAACAATGGGTAAACTATGATTCATATTATATGATCAAAGTCAATACAACAATGGTTCAACTATGAATTATATTCTATGACCATAGTCAATGAAATAATGGTTTAACTATTAATCATATTTTATAACCACAATCAATGCAACAATGGTTCAACTATGATTCATATTCTACGATCAAAGTTAATTCAACAATTATTCAACTATGAATCATATTATATAATCAAAGTAAATGCAATAATGGTTCAATTATGAATCATATTCTATGATCATAGTCAATGGAATGGTTCACCAAATCATATTCTACTATAATGTCAAATACTATTATAATAGAACCAAAAACCCTAAAACCTAAACCATAAACCATAAACCCTAATAATTATTGTAAATGATGTTTAATGGGCCACTTATTAGTATATTAAAAGGGCCCATTATTTAATTCCTACAGCCGGGAATATGAAACGCACGTGCATATGGATCAAAAAGGCTTGAAGAGGAAGGGCAACTAACACGGAGTTTATTCATTGTATTTAGAGATAAGTGAAAAGGAACACACAATACAAATGTTACTTCTTCATTCCTGAAGAACCTTAAAATGTCAAGTGATAACCCTCATACACCAATTGGAAGGTTTTCCTTTATATGTGTATACTATGTTTTCATTTATATGGTATCATCTCATTCTCATCTCCATGATTATCTTTATATTTGTTTTGTATTTTCTTTTGTGTAGGGAAATTGATAATTTAGAATGAGTTACTTCTATGAAACGTATGAGGATGGAAACAGTTGTTGGGTCATGTGTCGCTGATGGTGGAATAACTCATGAAAAATGTTGTGTCTCATCATCCGTTTGTGGTGTGAAAAACGAAAGGGTCAAAGATGTTAAGAGAAAATCGGTTGTTTCACGTGAAGCCCCACTTGTTAGGTAATCCGTAGCACTTAAGGGTTACATACATGTATCAAAAGATGGTGAATCGCAGAAAAACCCAAGGGATTTAAAGAAACACAAAGGGATGTCGGCTAATGGTTCGTCTCACAAAACTATCTCCTCAGATAGTGAGGTATATGATTATATTATATTATTTATAAACTTAGTTTAATTTCAGTTGTTAAGAAAATTATTTGGCATCTTAAGGTTTATACTAGGCCATGGATATGGGTCAAACAAAAATATAATGGTGAAGTTGTTAATGCAGTCCTGATGAAGAATCAAAGGATGAAGATATGGGTAGGGGACCAAAGTACTTTGTCTAGAAGAGGAAGATAAAATCCGAGAAGACAACCCTTAAAAATGTGTTTGTAAGTTCAAACGTTTCATTAATGATATCAAACAAGTCAATGTTTGACATCTGCTGCTAATTTATATTTCCTTTTTGTTGATGTGTAGAAAATCCACAATAAAGTTATAAGAAAGTGTTTGGCATCCGGTCATAGAAGCATTCATTTTTGTTGACTCTGATAATGGAGAAAGGTAAGACTGTAAACTCCATATTGCTGAAACAACAACGTACTATTCAGTAATTTGAACTTACGCAGTTGTATAACAATATATTTATAATTGATGTTGTCTTTTATGTTAAGATTTTCTTATAATCGATATATGACATATTTAAATATATAACTCAAAAGGTTTTATTGGTTTCAATATATAAAACTGTATTGATTTCCATGTATAGTAAACTTTAGATTTTGTTGTTTAAGATTAGTTTGTGTTCAAGTTGTACCATTGTGTGTTATTATGCCTGAACCAAATATAAATGACGTTTACGTTATGATATTTTGTTTTCAGTTTTGATGAAGACAATTATAAGGACCTATCAAACTGTTCAACACACTGTACATGGAGAAAGGAAGTTTTTGATCCAAAGTTCATTAAGAGAAATGTACTTGTAAGTCAAATGTGATACCATTTAGCTATAAATAACTTTTTCTTTTGTAATATGGAGTTTCTATAAAAATATGAAAGTTGTTGTTAATGGAAAGTTATATTTATCTACAGAAATTTCCTCAACATGTCATTAACACCTTCTCTTTGATTCATATAACGAGGATAAAGTTGAAGGATGGTGATAATGGTGATAGGTACAACTGTGTGGTTCACACCTTAAATAGGAAACACACTGTAGAAAAATTTCTCGTGTATGGTTGGTTTGACTTTGCAAAGAAAAAAGGTCTTCAAAAAGGAGACATTCTTGGATTCAACATTAAGCTTCCTGAGGTTGCATGTGTGAAAGTGACCGTTGTGAAGCGGTGAATGTAGTTTTGAGGTTGTTGGCAGTTGAATGCATAAAGGCTGAAGTGCGTGGATTTAGGTGGCAGACAAGAAGATTGATGCCATTTTTGAGGGGATTGTGTTAAGTGGTTGTTTAATTATGTTAATTAAAAAATATGTATTAATTTGTGTTAGTACTATGATAATGTCCTGATGTATAACAGTTTGACTTATTATTAATGGCTTTTGTCTATATGAAGTAGTTATCGTAGATTATGCAGGCAAGTGGTATAGATTATCTAATAAGATTACTTTCTTTGGTTTTGAAGGAAATTGGTATAGTTTATGCAATGATTGGTCTGTTTATAATTGTTGGTGGAATTTTTAGTCTGTAGATGTGAAAAAGGCTTGTGCTCAGGCCAATTAGAGCTTCATTGTTAAGCTCAAATAGTTTGACTTCTGTTTGTAGCATTCTGGTTGTGGTTTCTTCCTCCCCTTTTAATTTTTTTGAAGTCTTATTTATAGTGAAGTGATGCTGATAAATCATTGAAAATTTGGTAGGGAAAGATTGTAATATTGTTAAAGAAGTGTGTTAGAATTGGAGGGAGTTTGGAATGTTCTGTGTGATTCAAGTGAAGATGAATTCATGGCCATAAAACTCAACTTGATTGTAAGGTTAAGATGAAATTCAAGATGTAGTTGTTGTAAAAGCTAGATATCGATATTCCATTCTTTGAAGGACTAGAGAAAAATCCTTTGTGTGTAATTGCATCTGAGAGGAAAATACCTCTCAAGCACAAGGATCTGGGGTCAGTTGCAATACCATTCACCATAAAAGACAAAACTTTCAAGAGGGTTCTGACTCTAGTCTGAGCTTAATGCCATTGTCGATTTTCAAGAAGCTCGGTATTGAGAAGATAAGCAGGAGTGGGACAAAATTGAAATTTGCTAATCACACAATCAAGCAGTCATATGGGATAGTTGGAGATGTATTAGTGGAAATTGAGAATTTTGTTTTCCCAGTTGATTTTCAGATCATGGACATACCTGAAGATGAAGAGACTCCTATCATTCTTGGTCGACCATTTATGCTGACTAGTCAATGCAATTTTGATATCGAGACAGGTAATCTGACACTGAAATCATTTGATGAGGGGATAAACTTAAAGGTGTTGGAAATCAAGAAGCAAGGTGCCGACAGAAAGAATAAATCTTCAGTCGGAATGATCAAAGTAGAAGGAGAAAGCAATAGTTCAAAATCACTCCCAGAAGAAGTCTCAGGAAAAATCTCTCAGGTAGCATCAATAAAAATTCCTAAGCTCAGTACAAAAGGAAAAAATAGAAAGAAGAAGGAATACCAAGCTGAGAAGATGGAATTGGCTGGAAGAATAAAGTGGTCAATGCTTTTGATCTGAATGAGTTATGGGTTATGGAAAAGAGAAGCAACAAGGTGTGGAAGAGGAAGTAGCCCCGATAAGGGAAAGAACTGTTGAGCAATGCAACGTTAAACGAAGTGCTTCGTGGGAGGAAACCCACACATTTAAATAAATTAGTTTCTTTTTGTAATTATTTTGTTTTGTCTGCATGTAATAAAAAGGGAGCCTTACTGGTGAAAGCTAGGAGGCAGCAACTAGTGTTGTATTTCCCTTTGTGAGTCACCTTCCTTGATCTTGTTCTAAAACATTGGAGCCAATGTTTAGTTCAAGTTTGGGGGATTTTATTGCTTTTCTTTTTACTACTCTTTTTTTTTTTCCGATCTGTTTGTTTGTTTTATGCTAAGTGTTGTGTAAATCCACGAGTTGAAGTCCTTCCCAAATTTTGCCAAAAATTTTTGTTTTGTTCAAGAACTTGTTTCTCAGAGAGTTCGGGAATAGTATATAGAGACAAAGGGATGGTTGTTGGGAGGTAGAAAGTTAGAAATAATATGATAGTGATACGAGTCTAACGTGTATATTTGTACCATAGTGCTTGAATCCTGAGAAGTACTCCTGAAGTAGTTTATCCTCACAGTATGGCATAACATTGATTCACATGCATGCATGATTGATGGAGAAATTAATAAATTTGGCACCAAATGATGAAAAGACGGTAAAAGGCAATTGGATCTCTAAGTTGGGTAGCCCTCATCCGGTTATTCATCCCAAAGGGGGTTGATCCCCAAACATCATCCAAAAGGACGATATATAACTGTAAAGTTTGAAAAATTCATTGGTAATTAAAAGTACCCAATGCTGCTATTTGGTGCCTAAGCAAAAATTATTGATTACTCTTGTGCATGTGATGATCATCATAATTCTCATTGCCTTAGTTTGACTGTCCGAATGAAAAAGGATGAAAATAGGAAAGAGACTTAAGTACAAAGCATAGTTAGAGAGGTATCTGAAGAGGAAGCTCTAGATTTAAAGATTCTTAAACAAACTCTTCGCATAATGTGAACATCATACAAACTGCTTTTTGATCAATTTGAACGGATGTCTCATGTATGAGTACCGGGTTGTTGTGATTTTCGTGAGTTCTTGTAATAGTCGCTTGAGGTCAAGCAACTATTTAAGTTTGTGGGAGTTTGATCAGTGGTTTTTTCACCTTTATTTACAGTTGATTTTAGTTATAGTTTCTTTATTTCGTCAAGTGTTTTAGTTCATTCTTCTATGTTTTATGTGTTGGTAGTGTATTTGGTTGTTTTCAGGATAAGAGGAATAAAACTAGGAAAATCAGTGTGAAAAGTGAAAATTGATAGTTTTGGAGGAAGTCTCAAAAACCAAGCTACAGGGTACCTGACATGACCACCCGTGTCACCTGACACGGATCGGGTCAGGAGAGGATGCTCAACAGGCAGTTTCAGAGGTAGAGGTAGAGGCTGACACGGTGCCCATTTCAGAAGGTCTAGGCGAGAG
Source organism: Vicia faba (assembly GCA_948472305.1). Taxonomy (NCBI): domain Eukaryota; kingdom Viridiplantae; phylum Streptophyta; class Magnoliopsida; order Fabales; family Fabaceae; genus Vicia; species Vicia faba. Next base: position 1,496,210,773 of record OX451735.1, on the reverse strand, counting down.
GATTTGTTGGTGCAATGGACAGAGAATGAAAGGGTGCACGTGTCAGGTGACACGACCCGTGTCGGCCAGGACGCTGATTTTGAGTGTTTTTATGATTTTTCATGATTTGGGACACATAGGGGCGTTTTGGGCATTTCTGACCGAGACAAATGGATTATTCAGTATTTAAGCACGTTTGAAAGAGGAATGAAAGGACTTTATTAGCAGCAAAGAATAGTTCACACGACTGAAGATTGGGGAGATCAAGGTTCTTGGAGAGTGGAAGATTCTCATGAGCGGAAGCAATTGAAGATCAAAGCTACCCAATTACTTGTAATGTCTAATATTTATCTTGTGAATATTTTGAATAATATGACTAGCTAAACCCCCCAATGTTAGGGGGTGTCCTTGATTTGACTCTGTAAACAACTTTGATACCTAAATTTCTTTTATACAATAATCTTCTCTATTCGATTTAATTGTACAATGTTTTTATGCCTTCCTGATCAAATAAATTAGGATTGATTTACAGATAGCAACCAGCTGGACCGCGGTTGTTAAGGTTTTTGTATAATTAGGATATAGTATATATCACCTGGGACTAGGGATACCCTATATTTACCATATTTAACCCTTGATAAAATAAAGGCTTGACTCCATCAAATATCTCTAAGGACTTAGGATTTAGGATGGATGGTTAAAGGTTTTCCCACTAAGAACTTAGGTGAATATAATCTAAAGGGCTGGTAATTGAAGGATATGAAATTGTTGAAGAGATCAGGGTTCAAGGTTGTTACAGGTCAAATTATACAACATACCCTAGCATGCTTCTCATATATGTGAAAAACCCTAATTTATATTCTGCATATTTTTATTTCTGCTAAGTGACAATTCCATAACCAAAGCCCCAGTTAAAGTTTTTGTTTAATTGAACATGAATTGAACTCGATAATTACATGAAGTCCTTGAAATCGACATTGGGGAATTTCCCATTATTACTACAAGGCAAAAATATTACACTTACTATTTTTCCTATCAAGTTTTTAGCGTCGTTGTTGGGGATTGTCGAGTTATTGAGTGTAATTTAAGTTCAATTAAAATTTTGTTGCTCTGTAACTAAAATTTCTTTTCTGTAATTTTTATATTTTTTATTATTACTGATTTTTTTTCTAACCTTTTCATGCGAGGACAACCCTCAGCTTAACTTCCTTTGATATACAGACTTAGGTTCAGAATCAGAACCCAAAACTATGGGTGAAAATCCACCACCACCGGATAGACTTCTTGGGGAATATGGAGGCGAAAATGCTCCAATAGGTCATTTGACTATCGTAAATCAACCTGTCAATGTTGAAAATTTTCAATTGCATCCTTCAACCATCGGCCAACTCGAGAACAAATCTTTCACCAGAAAGATCAATGAAGATGCCAATAAGCATTTGTAGAGATTCCTCACCATGAGTATTACTTTAAAGATTGAGGGGAACTCTGAAGAGGCCAAGAAGTTAAGGATGTTCCCGTTCATACTGTCTGAATATTTTGAAGAGTGGTTTTACTCATTACCTGCTGGAAGTATCACCACTTGGGAACAGATGGAGAAGACTTTTCTTGATGAGTACTTTCCTGCTTATGTTTATATTCATAAAAGATATGATATTTTGAATTTTAAGGAGAATGAAGGAGAGTCTCTAGGTGATGCTTATAAGAGGTTCAAGAGGTTATTAGTATCTTGTCCCACTCACAACATGGGTCAAACAGAGCAAATGCAAATATTTGTAAATGGCCTTCAAATGAAGACAAAGCAGCTTATTGATACAGCAGATGGTGGCTCATCCAACTTTACAATAGCCATTAGTGTGAAGAAGATTATTGAAGCTATTGCTACAAATGAGCATCTGGAGCTATATGACAGAGTTGTAAGCAAAATAAATGGAGTGATTGATTTGAAGTTGGAAATTAGTAAGCAGCTGAAAATTGAAGAAGCAATTGTTACAGAAGTAGAGAAAAAGCTGAAAGCAATGAACATGGATACTCAAGAGGTAGCTCAGGTTCAACAAGTACACAACGTAGCTTGTGAAAATTATAGTGGACCGTACCTTATTGTGCAATGTCTTACAACTCCAAAAAAATGATTAAGGGGATAAAATTCTTGAGGCAAAATAACCCATATTCTAACACCTATAATCCTGGGTGGAAGAATCATCCTAACTTCTCCTAGAAAGATCAGCAGCAACAAACTCCTCAGAAGGAAGAGTGGGAGGTCTCTATTGAAAAGATGGTTGCCTACACCTCTCTATTTCAAGAAGAGACAATGAGTAATCACATAAATACCACAGCTTCAATAAAAGATTTAGAAGTTCAAATGGGACGGATTGCACAATAGGTAGCGCTACGAGGACAACAAAATCAGAAAAATCATGAGAATGTGAATGCTGCCACAACAAGGAATGAGAAAGTTGCTGAAGAGAAGAAAGATAAGGTATAATTTTATAATAGTATTATAGAAGTAGAGTTAGAAGTGAGAGAGAATAGGAAAAAACAAGAAGAAGTGGTATCACCTGTGAAGCCAGTTGAAGAGAAGACTAAACCAGTGATCAAGTTACCGTATCCATCTCGAGTGGCAAAGAAGGACACAAAAGAGAAAGAGTTTGATAAATTTATCCAGTTGTTCAAAAAGATAGAGATTAATATTCCATTCTTTGAAGAACTCGAGAAAATTCCTTTGTATCAGAAATTCATGAAGGAGGCATTATCAAAGAAGAGATCAACAGGAGAGGGATCAGTACCCTGTGATGAGAAATTGTGTGTAATTGCACCCGAGAGGAAAATACCTGTCAAGCAGAAGGATATGGAGTCAGCTGCAATACCATGCACCATAAAAGACAGAACTTTCAAGAGGGTTCTGGCTCTAGTGTGAGTTTAATGCCATTATCAATTTTCAAGAAGCTCAGTATTGAAAAGATAAGTGGGAGTGGGACAAAATTGAAATTTGTTGATCACACCATCAAACAGTCATATGGGATAGCTGAAGATGTATTAGTGGAAATTGAAAATTTTGTTTTCCCAGTTTATTTTCAGATTATGGACATACCTGAAGATGAAGAGAATCCTATCATTCTTGGTCGACCATTTATGCTGACTAGTCGATGCAATTTTGATATCGATACACGTAATATAACACAGAAATCATTTGATGAGGAGATAACCTTGAAGGTGTTGGAAATCAAGAAGCAAGGTGGAGGTGGAAAGAATAAATGTTCAGTTGGAATGATCAAAGTAGAAGGAGAAAGCAACAGTTCAAAATCACTTCCAGAAGAAGTCTCGGGAAAAATATCTCCGGTGGCATCAATAAAAATTCTTAAGCTCAGTAAAGAAGGAAAGAAGATAAATAAGAAGGAATATTGAGCTGAGAAGATGGAAGTTGGAAGTGGCTGGAAGAATAAAGTGTTCAATGCTTCTAACCTGAATGAGTTCCGGGTTGCGAAAAAGACAAGCAATAATGTGTAGAAGAGGAAGTACCCCCCATAAGGGGAAGAACCGTCGAGTCATACATTGTTAAACGAAGCGCTTCGTGGGAGGAAGCCCACGCTTTTAAATGACTTAGTTTCTTTTTGTATTTGTTTCATTTTGTCTGCACATAATAAAAAGGGAGCCTTATTAGTGAAAGCTAGGAGGCAGCAACTGGTGTTGCATTTCCCTCTGTGAGTCACCTTCCTCGAGCTTGTTTTGAAACATTAGGGCCAATGTTTAATTCAAGTTTAGGGGGGGCGGGGTTATTTATTTTATTTTTACTAATTTTTTATTCAATTTGTTTGTTGGTTTTATGTTAGGTGTTGTGTAAATTCACGAATTGAAGTCCTTCCCAAAATTTGCCAAATTTTTTGTTTTGTTAAAGAGCTTGTTTCTCATAGACTTTGGGAATAGTATATAGAGACAAAGGGATGTTTGTTGGGAGGTAGGAAGTTTGAAATAATATGACAGTGATACAAGTCTAACATGTAGATTTGTACTATAGTGCTTGAATCTTGAGAAGTACTCTTGAAGTAGTTTATCGTCACATTCTGGCATAACATAGATTCACATGCATGTATGATTGATGAAAAAATAAATAAATTTGGCACCAAATGATAAAAAGGCAGTAAAAGGCAACCGAATTGCTAAGTTGGGTAGCCCTCATTCGGTTATTCAGTCCAAAGGGGGTTGATCCCCAAACTCGTCCAAAAGGACAACATATAACTACAAAGTTTGGAAATTTTATCGATATTTAAAAGTAGACAATGTTTCTATTTGGTGCCTAAGCAAAAATTCTTGATTAGTCTTATGTATGTGATGATTATCATAATTCTCATTGCCTTAATTTGATTGTTCGAATGCAAAAGGTGGAAAATCGGAAAGAGGCTTAAGTACAAAGCATAGTTAGAGAGGTATCCGGAGAGGAAGCTCTAGATTTAAAGATTCTTAAACACTCTCTTTGTGTCATGTGAACATCATACAAACTGTTTTTTGATCAATTTGAACGGATGTCTCACGTATGAGTACTAGACTGCTGTAATTTTCATGAGTTCTTATAATTGTCGCTTGAGGTCAACCAATAGTTAAATTTAGGGGAGTTTGATCAGTGGTTTTTACACTTTTATTTACTGTTGATTTTAGTTATAGTTTCTTTATTTTGTCAATTGTTTTAGTTTATACTTATATGTTTTATGCGTTGGTTGTGTATTTTGTTGGTTTCAGTCTTAGAGGAATAAAACTAGGAAAATCAGTGCAAAAAGTGCAAAATTCAGAGTTTTGAAGGAAGTCTCAAAAACCAAGCTACAGGGTACCTGACACGGCTACTCGTGTCGCCTAACACAGACGGTGTCAAAAAGGATGCTCAGTAAGCAGTTTGGGAGGCAGAGGTAGAGGCTGACACTGGTTCCCGTGTCATCTGACATAGCCCATGTCAGAAGGTCTGGGTGAGAGGATTTGTTGGTGAAATGGAAATAGAATTACGCGGGTGCCCATTTCAGGTTATACGGCATGTGTCATCCAGGATGCTGATTTTGAGTGTTTTTATGATTTTTCATTATTTGGGACCCAGAGGGGCATTTTAGGCATTTCCAACCGAGACAAATGGATTGTTCACTATTTAACCATGTTTGAAAGAGGAATGAAAGGAATTTTTTGGTAGCGATGAATAGTTTACACAATTGAAAATTGGGGAGATCAAGGTTCTTGGAGAGTGGAAGATTCTCATGAGCCGAAGCAATTGAAGATTGAAGAAATCCAATTACTTGTAATGTCTAATCTTTATATTGTGATTATTTAGAATAATATGAGTAGATAAACCCCTCAATTCTTAAGGGGTGTCTCTTATTTGACTCTATGAATCGTTTTGATACATGAATTTCTTTTATACAATGGTATTCTCTATTCGATTTTATTGTACAATGTTTTTATGCCTTCTTGATCGAACAAATTAGGATTGATTTATGGTTAAAAACCAGTTGGACCATAGTTGTTAAGGTTTTTGTATAATTAGGCTATAGTAGATACCACCTAGGACTAGGGATACCCTATAGTTACCAGATTTAATCCTTGATAAAATAAAGGCTTGATTCCATCAGATATCTCTAAGGACTTAGGATTTAAGATGGATGGTTAATGGTTTTCCCACTAAGGACTTAAGGGAAGATAATCTAAAGGGATGGTAATCGAAGGATATGAAATTGTTGAAGTGATCAGGATTCAAGGTTGTTACAAGTCAAAGTATACACCATACCCTAGCATGCTCCTCATATATGTGAAAATCCCTAATTTACATTCTGCTTATTTTTTTCTGCTAAGTGACAATTCCTAAACCAAAACCCCAGTTAAAGTTTTTTTTAATTAAATGTGAATTGAACTCGATAATTGCATGCAGTCCTTGAGATCGACATTCGGGGAATTTCCCATTATTACTGCAAGGCAAAAATAGTACACTTACTATTTTCCCATCAACTTCCAACCTAACTCCCACCAAACGCGACCATATTTTCTCCTTTCATGTTCTCCATATTCACACCATCTACAACATTACACAAAACAATAATGGTGACTCTGCGTGAAATTCTTCGAAGACCATGAAAGATCCATTTCATGATTGTGCATGTCAAAGGAGAGGTAAGTTTCATCATTTTTCGTTCGTTTTTTTTTTTCATTAAGAAAATACCCGACAATGTTTCTTTTTTAAAATCAAAGTTTGTTTGTTTGAGAAAATTTGTTTTGTTTTGTTTGTTGTTTTTGTTTATGAATGGAGATAAAAAATCGTTGCTTAGGTTTGTGAGTTTGAAGCTTAGGTTGATTAGGTTTTATACATATCTATATTTGTTTGTTCGTTGATTAGGTTGGTGTGTTCGTCTAGTAGGTTTTATACAGACCTATCAATGTTTGTTTGTGAATGAGGTCCACATTTCGTTTATGTTGTTTAGGTTTTTGTTAAATGCGTTTATATTGAGTTCCTTTATTTATTTCGGTTAAAAATTTATGAATCTTTGTATGCATGTGTTTATAATTTCTTCTGTTTTTGGAATCAAATTCTCTACATGTGGTTTTTCCGCCCGTTCTTGCAGTTTACTCACGACATTATCTTTCTTGTCCTTTAAAAAAACAACTGCTCTACAATAATGTGTTCTATTTTGATCTGTATGACTATGTTCACAATTTTGTGTTTGTTTGTTTTAATTTGTTTTGTTGAATGTTATGTGTCCCCTTAAAAGACTATGCTTTGTTCTTAAAAATTGTTTGTTTATTTCTCCTACATTGTTAGTTCTACAGTGACATTGAACAAAAATTCTACGATGAATTCAAAGGGGAGTTTGGAAAAAGTTGGGCTCTATATGATAACCAATGGTTGGATGATCTTGAGAGATCATTATAAATTCCAAGGTCATCATCTATTTTCTTTAGATACTTGGGAAAAAATCATTTCCACACCATTCCCATAATGGAACCAATTGCTCCCTCCTCATTTTCTACGTGGCATACAAAACTCTAGCTCTTCGAAAAGTTGTGGCCTTCAAAGTTACAATGACAGAAGATCCTCAAGCCATTCCCCATTTGGTTGGTTTCTCAATATACTTAGTATTCTTGTTATTGTTAAAAAAAAATTGTGAACCCGACTTATATAATTTTGGATTTTGGTTCAATTATGTTGTAGACATTACCGTATTCCATGGAAGAGTACTTGGGAAATACTGTCATGTATGAAATAAAGTTGGTTGGTCAAAATTATGAATCAACATTTGTGAGTTGGATGATAACACTTATCCATATGTAATGAGGCTATCATCTGGTTGGAGGGAGTTCGCAGCTATTAACCAAATCGGAGTTGGAGAACTAATACAATTTAACATGTGTAATCTTTATAACAACCACTCTGTTTGGGTGAAGAAGTTGGAATGATGATGATGGGTGCAGCATATCAAATGATGATGCCATAGGTGATGGAGTGTTTTTTTTGTGAATGTAGCTTTTTTATGTTCGATTTTCATGTCGTAGTCATTTAGAGAACACGACAATTGGTTACTTAGAATACAAGTAAGCCTTTTTTTAATTTACATTACGATAATATATATATAGCTCTTAACTTTATCTTTTTGTTGCTTTTGTGTGTTTTCTGAATTGATGCAAATATATTGCAGGATTTTGATCCTTATAGCTATTATAAGGATAAGAAAATATATTGCATCATGTTTTTTATCTTTCATGGAGATATTGATGTATTATATAATTCATGTTAAGCATATGCTACCAAAGAATTATAAATATTTGATTACACTAAATTTTGATAAGTTATGAGGTTGCTGCTACATATCAGCTGCAGCCATGGGCGTGAGTGCATAATCGGGCTGGCAATGGCGTCTCTCTGATTTGTTTCATGATAGTAGCATTTTTTTAATGATCTATGGCAGGTTAATTCTTGATAGAATTGCGACTAAAGAACAATTATTTAAGAGAGGTATTTTGGCGGATAGTAGTGATTTGTCTTGTGTGTTGTTTTTGTTAAATATCACATTTAATAAATATTTTTAGTAAAAAAATAGTTTGTATTGTTTTAGATACATTTGAAAAATGATATAATTTTTATCCAACTAATATATTTATTTAAGTTTTTAAAAAACTCATTAAAAGGGAGAAAGTGAGAATTGGTAGAAAGACTCATTTAATTGAGTGGTCAATTAATATTTAAAACATAATGTATATTAAATAGATAAATGATAACTAAAAGATGTCATTATACTTAAAGACCAACATTTAAAGATGTCACTTAGATATTAGACAACTAAAAAACTAAATGGCCAACATTATATATTTCACTAAGAAGACTTTGTTAGTAACATAAAATCAACAACAATTTACTTCAAGAACTATTCCTTCCACTATGTCTCACCAACCTGACGTACAACATATTTGAAACAGAGTGGTAGTGGAACGATAACGTGTCCCGACCTTAATATGTTTCTCTTTCGCATATTGATACCACCCATAGCCAATGTACATCTCAGACCTATCTGGCGAAAGAGATTTCATGATCTCACAGTCATAATAGTCCATGGTGTCAATATCCATCAGATTGTAATCCATTTAGTCTGAAAAAAGACATCTCCTGTTAACACTAACTGGAAATTGCTGCATAATATGAGTTATTGTCAGAAAAGGCATGCATGAATCCAATTAATGTAAAAACGATAAAACATAATATTATATTCATTTTTTATAATTTGTGAAATATATTACCAAAACTTGATTACTGCCCTTCAATGATTTTATGATTTTTCCTCCCAAAATACGTCAGGTTCCAATCCTCCTATAAACTGATTCACCATTTCACCTGGAACATTGTCCTGAGGTACAACATTCTCGGGCAACAGTTAATCCACTTCACCTGTTACATTCACATTCACCTGTTCATTCACCTATTTAACTGGAACATAAACCTGGTTTACATTGATCTCTGGGAACAATGCATCCACTGGAACATAATTTGGAGGTTGGTTCACCTCTGGGACATGCTCTCCAAGCATCTCCTACATTTCATCAGTATCAAGATTAAAAAATCTGCAAAACATAATACATGCAACACATAGTATAAATAAATGAAATAAAGATATTTAAATATAAAGGAATATTACATGTTAGAGGTAGATGAAGACATTGTGAGACTGCTTCAAATTGATAACAAAGGAACATATAATTTTACAAGTATTGTGATATCAAGATTGCAACGAAACACTTTGATATATGTGAACCATATAAATAATCCTATGGAAAGATATGATATTGCTTGTGAAAATGGATCTAACAATATGGTTGATTTGATGTTAACGAGGGAATCAAAGTGAATTTTGAGCACATGACTATGTAATGTTTCATTTAAAACGTGTCAGGCTTTCAATATACATGTTGCAAAGTTAACTGTTGACATCAAGGAATTGGATTATGCAACTATTCTAATTATTTTGTTGGGCAGCGAAATATATATTAATGGGGCCATATTGTGCATAGAAAGATAAATGTAAAATTGGTTAAAATTGGTAATAAATGTGAACCAACATTTTTTACAACTTTTATTGTGACCAAAATTTTCTTTTTTCAAGTACATTGAGCACATAAAATCTAAAATGTATTGGTATTCTAACCGTGCTTTTTTAGGCATAATCATCATTACCTACATGTATATGTGTGATATGGTGGGAGAACTGACTTGGTGTTTTGCGTTTGAACACAAATGTTGCGGATAACAAGAGTCACCACTGGCTTTTCTTTTATCCAATAAAGGAAAGGGTGAAAAGAACAGGAAACACCTTTTGAGAATTTTCTTGAGTTCGGGGGGTAGGTTATAAAAAGGGAAGGTGTTAGCACCCTTTTCATCCGTAGTTATCTACGGGATCTTAATTGCTAGCTCACTTTGAAATGCTTTGTGTTTGTGTAAGTTTGAAAATATTTTGAAAATGCCTTTGTTCGGCAAACTTTGTAATGATTCTCGTATCATTGAGAATGTATAAAAAGTGTTGGTTTTGAAAATATTTGTTGTTTGGAAAGTATTTGAAAGATGTTTTGAAAGTGTGAGGTGTGAATATTGTTTTGATTTATAAGCAAGAAATTACGAGCAATCTACCGGCTCAAAAGGGTTTTTGCTCTTTTCCTTCCCTTTAGATAGTGCTACTTTACCATTGGTTGGTAGGGAGCTATATCATTGGATGTGAGAGACAGGCGCGGGTCATCATAGAATCATAGAAGATAACGTGTGGGACGCTTTAGCAATTGTTGTAAGAGACTACGATCGTTTATCGAAGGCAACATCGAAGGATCATCGAGAGACTACGATCTTATAATCGAGGGTCTTCGCTAAGGCGTCCCATATTCGAGGGACATAATTGTTTTTCCGAGGCAACAAGTGAGGTTACATTAGAGGTGCACATGTGAAAAGTGATTGATTCAAGTTAATTTGTCTTGATTAGGGTTATCCAGTGGTTGATTTTAAATCTTGCCATACACGCCTAATTACTATACAGTAATAAATAAATGTAGTAAAGTGCGAAAAATAAAGTTCTACGCTATCACAAAGTTTCGGGAATGAGGTACAAATTTATGAATGAGGATGAAGTAAAAGCCTAATTAAACTATTATAAATTGTAAACAGTTACAATAATCGGTAAAAAAAATGTAAAAACAGTAAATTACACAAAAAAGAAAAGGGAAATTGTCTTGTGATTTTATCAAATAAAGAAATTAAATCAAATAACACCTAGGAACGAAGATTCAAGAATTAAAATTCTAAATAATGTTTTTGGTATTTTAAAGTGTATTCATGAGTGAAGAAATTAAAGGTCCTAATAATACATCTAAAAGAAATTAAATATATTTGAAAAGAAAATAATGACCTATTCTATTTTATTTTTTTTTAATTTTTGTTTATCATGAAGAAAATAAAACAATTAGAAGAAATCAACTAAATACTATTAAAAATAGAATAAAATGACCAACTAACAAAATTTATTATTCACAAAATTCTTAAACAAGTTTTTAAAACTAATAAAAATAATAAATTATTTAGTTAAGAAAAAATTGAATTTAAAATCTAAACTAAGCTAAGAAAATCATGAAAAATAATAATAATAAAAAGGTGCAAACATAAAATACTGTGGGTGAATGGTGAATTTCGCTCATGGGCTGGAAGTTGGAGAAAGGCCCAAAACAATTTTTGTTTACTAATTTAAAACAAAAGAGATGGGAGTGTGAGACAGGATTTCGGACTGGGCTGACAGCTTAACCCCACTAGCAATAAAATAGAATAATAAAAATAGATTAAAATAAGAAAATGGAACAATGAAAACGCTCTCAGGGGGTCTCGAACCCAGGACCTCAAGCATGCAGAACTGACTCGCTAACCATTACACCAAGCTATCCATTCAATATATTTAGCTAACCAAAAACTATAAAAGTCAAAACTTGCGAAATGGGTTGAGCTAGGCCCAAACCCGAATCCATCTAAGAGGGAAATGAAGGGTTTTGAGAACCCTAATTGGAAAAGAAGCACTGCTTCTGTTCTTTATCTCTTTGCCTTCACGTGACAATCACTCACGATATCTCTTCCCTCAAAATTCAATCTTGCTCTCTCACTCTCTTAAACAACAACAAAACTCGTTTTCTCTCTATCTCAAACAATTTCTTCCATCATGAAATCACAGTTCTGAAAAAAACTCGTGCTTTCATGGAAACTCACTCGGTTCGCAATATGCTTCTATTCGTCTCTCTCATCGAAAATAAATCCTCTCTCCCTTGGTCTGTTTCGTTTTTCAGTTTTGTTTATCTCATAGCTTACAATTGGTTTAATTTTCGTCCACAAGATAATTAGTTCACACAATAACCACAACATTACAATCAAACACAAAGGTAATCGAGATTACCTGTCGGAGTCTATCCTGCGGAGCTTCTGAAAAAGGTGAGTGCAATAAATTTGCGCTTCTATCTTTCTCTTATTCTCTGGGATCTGAGTGCGTTTTTAGATTTGTTGAGGTGGTTATGAAATGTTGTTACTGATTTCATAGGGAGTGTGTCATGATGGATGAACGAAGGTGATACGAGTTGGTAATGTGAGGTTGTTTGGAATGTTAGAAATGTACATGACTGAGTTTTATAGAGAGGTAGAGTGGAAGCAGTGATGTGAGGATGAGAGTTTTAAGGTTGTGATGTTGGAGATCGGTTATGAAGCAGAGAGAAACTGAGAGGAAGCTTGAAGGTGAAGGATGAAGGTTTGAAGAGGAGGATAGTTTGACAGAGTTTCAGGGAGAATGTGTTTTTTTTTTGGATTATTATGGTTATGAAATTGTGTTGAAATATGCAAGTGAATGGAGGTTCAAGCTAAATTTCTGTAAAACTTTTGCTACATATTGGTTTGAAGTTGGAGAAAGATTGATAAGTTTATGCAGATTTTTCTTTGTGTCTTTCCTTCTTCTTTTGAAGAGTGAGTGAAGGTTGAATATAAGATCAGTAAGATGATTTTTAGAGGGGAAAAGTTGGTGAAGTTTAAACAATTTAGGCTAATGTATTTTGTACTTTCTTAACGTAGTTATGTTTTGCTGAATTTGTGCAATTGTTGGACAAGTTTGATGCAGATTTGCAGGCTGAGCAATGAGTTTTGTGAACTGTTGTATGGTGCAGGGCAGCAGCAGTTTTGGACTGATGCAGGGGCAGATTAGCAGCTAGTGCAGGGCTGTTTTGTAGCAGTTTTGGACAGGACTTGGCATGGTTTACAGATTAAAATATAGTTAGCAAAAGTTTGGGACCTTAGGCATTTTAGAGCTTAGGTTTTGAATAGTTTTCATGATGTTAGTGAATAATGGTGATTTGTAATGATGATGGATATTTGAATGAAGTTGATGATGTATCATATCCATAATTTTGAATTAAGCAATTTCTTTTGCCTTTGGATATCATGAATGAATGAGATTTGAATGAAACTTATGAAGATGAAATTGAATGAAATGGTGTCTTTGCTCGAAAACCTTGAATGGATTTGAAAAATTTTCATCTTCTTGATTCGTAATCCTTTTGAATTCAATAACGAAATTCCATATATTCACGGTAAACTCTCTTTTGATTTTGTATTCATGAAGATTCTTTCCATTTTTATTTTGGTTCTTTGCAAGCAAGCCTTGCACTTAAAAAGATGATGCTTACCAAAAAATAACTCTTGACCCATAGTTAAATTAATGAACCAAACCTTGATGGTATGTGATTTAATCTCAACTTATACTCATGCGCCATCTTCCTCCATAAGAACTTGTGAACTAAACCATTATGCATGTCGTATCATGATGTACATGACTTTATTTAATGAGATATATCAAAGTGAATTCATATCTCTCTTCTCCATAAATGGAAGCTCAATGCTTATTCTTCAATCGATAAGAAAACCTCTCGTCTTGATGAAATGTTGAATGAAAAATCCTGACCAATTCTACATAAATGTGGCTTGATTCACAATCCCCAAAGAAATCCTCAGATGAATGCTTAAACTGGAGAAAGTTGATCAAGGTATTCATGAAACTAAACCCCTTTTCAATACACATTAGTTGAGTCATATTGTCAGGTTTCCATACAATAATCCACATAATCTTAATATGGAGGGAAATTGATGCAGGGAAATTTTCATGCTAAGGAGAAACCCACAAACCCTAATTCACTCTGTATCAAACACAAAAGATTGAAACCCTGATCTACGGAGAAGTAAACTTTGATCCATGAATTTGGAGTAGAATAGCCTTGTTGATTGATGAAGAAGAAATCCATGATAACCATTTGAGACCTTTTAAAACCAATCTTGCTTGAGAAATACCAAACCCTAGTTGTGGACCCAATTATTAGGAGGAGAATTTGTCTGACCAATTCTTGAGCCGCCTTGAGCATTTGAGAACCCTAGGAGAATATCTTGAACAAAAAATGGGAGGGGAAATTTTGGGGTACAACAACATGCTTCTTCATAATCCTTATAAATTAAGCATGCACTCTTTCAAAAACTTACAACTCCACAACTCTGTGACTTTTGAATTGTCATACTACACCAATTAATCAAACACAAGCAATCAAAATGGAACAAACTTCTCCATCTTCCATGGGAAACACACGCACACCATACAAAGACTTCAAGGATTGCAACCCCTAATAGGAGAAGTAAAAGGAATAGAAAGAACTCAACTCATTCCATTCAAATCATGGAACAGTTCTTGGAGACTAATAAAAAAGAACTTCAAATAAGAGATTATTGTCATATCATCAAGGTAGTAACTCCTTTTTTTAATCCTTTGCTAACCATTACTAATATGATTTCTTATATGGTTTTGGTAGTCACCAAACTAATATCCCATGGTTTAGTGAAAACGACGACTCAAAAGAATATGACTCCACAACTTCAACCCCTAAAGTGGAGCGGAAAAATTTGGTTAAAAAAGGTCAGCAACCGAGAGGAAATTAATCAAGTCCAAATTTACCTTCTCTTTGGGCACAACATCGGCCCCGCCCAAATTCAAACTTACAAAAGAGGCGACTGGAATGCTGCATGAAAAACAATACAACAAGATCAAGAGGAATCTGTTATGTAAGCCTGAAGAATATGATGACCGTGGTTTTTACCTTAACAATTAACCAAGATGCCTGAATGGATATAATAGAACCAAAAGTTCTTCTGAAATTCCTGATGTAAGTATTGACTTTTTTTTAAATCAAACTGTGATACGGTGGAAGAACCGACTATTTATACTGGTTTTGCGTTTGTGCTTGCAAATGTTGCGGTAAGCAAGAGTCGCCACCGGCTTTTCTTTTATCCAACAAAGGAAAGGGTGAAAAGAATAGAAAAAGACCTTTCGAGAATTTTTTGAGTAAGGGGGTAGATTATGGAAAGGGAAGGTGTTAGCACCTTTTCCATCCGTAGTTATCTACGGGCTCTTAGATGCTTAGCTCATTTGAAATGCTTTGTGCTTTGTGTATTTTGAAAAGTATTTTTGAAATGCCAATAGTAAGGCGATTTGCTATATGATAACTCTTGTATCAATCCTCAAGAGTAATGATAAAGACTTTTTGAAAATGTTTTTGAAGGTTTTTTTGTGTAAGTGTAAATTTGTTTTGAGCATAGCATCTAGGAACTATCTACTTTTACTCGAAAGGGTCATCATTTTCCTCTTTTCCTCTAGACAGTGCTATCCTACTATTAGTGAGTAGGTAGCCCTAGTCGTTGGATGTTTGAGGGACATTCGAAGGGATGTTTATAGTCACAAAGTTAACTGGGCAAGAAACCTTAGTAACTACCTGTTGTACCCCAAAATTTACCCTCTCATGTTTCTCCAAGATTTCTTCTTGCATAGGTGGTTACAAACCTTTGCCTAAAGAAAAGGAATTTTTTCAATTGATGGTTAAGTATCCTTCGATTGGCATCTGCAAAAGAGCCTTCGGTTGACATATGCAAAAGGTCCTTCGATTGGCATATGCAAAAGGTCCTTCGATTGGCATATGCAAAAGGTCCTTCGATTGGCATCTGCAAAAGATCCTTCGATTGGTATAGGGCCTTTCGATGGCCATTTTCAACAAGGCAGCTTCGACGAGCATCTTTAATAAGGTTGTTTTTTGTTAGAGTGTACAAAGGGCATTTCTACAGGCATGTTAACCAAGTGATGTTTCGATTGGCATATCAACAGGGCGATATTCTGATTGTCCAAGTTATAGAAAATGAGATCAACAAGGGCAAGAACTGAGAGGGTTCCATAAGCTCTGGTGATGGGCATTGGAATTCATGCAGATTGGAGAGGATAACTCTGAGCCTTTCTGCAGACTATGGTAGAAGCTCTGATGATGAGAATATGTGCAATTCAAATCAAGATGCAGAGCCATCGAAGGGAGCAAGGCTTAAGATTCAATCAAAGGAGCCATGATAATGAAGTTGGTTCAATTCGAATTCAGAGCATTCGAAAGAAAACAAATGTTCTTGTGATACGGTGTCAGAACCAGACTGTTTTGAGAAAATGCTGGTTTGCGTTTTGCGTTTGTGTTTGCAAAATATCTCGGTAAGCAAGAGTCGCCACCGACTTTTATTTTATCCAACTGGAAAGGACAAAAGCACAGAAAAATTCCTTTTTCGATATTTTGAGTACGGGGGGTAGATTATAGAAAGGGAAGGTATTAGCACCCTTTCTATCCGTGGTTTTTTGCGGGCTCTTAGGTACTTGCTCATCATTTTAAAAATTGCTTCCGTGTATGCGTGTTTTGAAAAGTTTTTGTTTTACTTCGTTTTAACCCTTGTATCAGTCCTCAAGAGTGTTACGAAGTGTTTTTTGAAAACTTTGTTTGAAAAGAGCGTAAGTGTGGAAAAGTTTATTTTGAGAAAGTACCTACTAGCATCTACCTACTCGAAAAAAGAATGTTTATGTTCTTGTTTCCTTTGGACAGTACTATCCTACTATTAGTGAGTAGGTAGCACCGTCGTTGGAGTTGTAAGGGTCAATTCGAAAGGGACGTACGATCACTAAAGAAATGTTAGGACGTCTTAGTAATAACCCTAGTGTCTTAAGATCATATTCGAGGCAACATTTCCGAGCGGGACATTTGATCTTTGTCTAGACAAAAGAGCGACCACTAAAACACCCTATACTTAATGACCATTTACCGAAGGCAACCGAAGTGATAGTATACCCTAGGAGTGCGCATCTGCGAGTGATTTGATTTCAGTTATTATCTTTGCACATTTAGGGTTTGCTAACCATTTTAAAATTAACATACAATCTTGTCATACAATCCTATTATCATGCATCTAACAGTAAATATTTTCAAAAATTAAAATGCGAGAAATAAAACTACACTATTACAAGGCTTCAGGGAGGGGGATTAATTACATAGCCAAAAACCCATAAAAACGATAAATAAACGAAAAATCCTAATTAAACTATTACATACTGTGATCGGTGGAAATAGAACTGACTGTTTTTAGCTGGTTTCGCGAAATGTCGCGGTAAGCAAGAGTCGCCACCGTCTTTTATGTTCTCCAACATGGAAAGGACAAAAGCACAACAAAATTCCTTATTTGAGAATGTTTCTCGGTTCGGAAGGTAGATTTATAGAAAGGGAAGGTATTAGCACCCTTTCTATCCGTGGTTATCCACGGGCTCTTAGGTACTTGCTCTTATGTTTTCAAAAATTGTTTGCTTTTCAAATGTGTGTGGGTTTTGAAAAAAGTTCGTTTGAAAACTTCTAAGTAACTCTTGTATCAGTCCTCAAGAGTGTATGAAGTGTTTTGTTTGAAAGCTTTTTGAAAGTGTGGGGTGCGAAAAGTTG
This sequence comes from Vicia faba, assembly GCA_948472305.1. Taxonomy (NCBI): domain Eukaryota; kingdom Viridiplantae; phylum Streptophyta; class Magnoliopsida; order Fabales; family Fabaceae; genus Vicia; species Vicia faba. Next base: position 1,496,193,451 of record OX451735.1, on the reverse strand, counting down.
TTTTTGTTTGTTTTGAAAAGAGCAAGTACCCAGGAGAATCTACCTACTCTAAGGAATTAAGCTGTGTAAGAGTCCTTTAGATAGTGCTATCCCGCCATTGAGAGGTAGGTAGCACCATCGTTGGAGGTGTCCGGGTCAATTCGATTATTAGGGACATGTGTGGTCACTTAAGCAATGGTAGGGCACCTTAGAAGTAACCCTAATGTCCTAGATCCTTTTATCCGAGGCAACCGTTTCGAGGCAACTGGATCTTTAGACAAAGGGCGACCTCTAAGACACCCTATACTTGATGACCACCTCGAGGCAACCAGTGAAGCGTACCCTAGGAGTGGCATGTGCTTTGTGTGTTGTTTTTCAGTTAATTGTCTTTGTACATGTTATTTGTGAGCTACGGATTAATTTTATTTACATACATTCTTGCAGGCATTTTTTAACAGTTAGGGGTGCGGAAAATAAATTGCAGAAATGTAAATTCTAACTATTACAAGGCGCGGGTCTATACATCGCCAAAAAACAAAAACCCGTTTTTGAAAAGTAAATGCAGAAAATTAAAGAAAGCAATAAAATCCTAATTACTATTACATCCTCTGTACAGATACATAAATATAATCAGAATAAATAAATACACGCGAATGGAAATTTAATCGGGAACGTCCTAAGGGTGTTGACCCTTTTTTGAATAAGAATTGAATTTTTGTCCCCTTTTTGCAATTAATGAAATTATGCCTAATTATTAATTTATTTATTTATTTACAAGAAAAAGTATTTTTTGTGTTTTTATGTTTTTAATGAAAATAAAAATAAAAATAAGAAATTTAAAGTTAAAAGAAAAAAAACTAAGTCTAATTCATTTTTATTTATTGGAAAAGGAAATTAAAATTACCTAATTAAACTAAATCAATTTATTAGTGTTTTATTTACAAAAATAACATGAAATTAATAATAATAATAATAATATTAGTTCTTTTTTTTTTATTTTTTATGGGAAAAGTTAATTATGTTAATTTTAGTGGTAATAATAATAATTAAAAAAAACAATTAATAACTAAATTAGAAAATATAAAACAAAAAGAAAAAAGAGTGAACCAAGGGGGGTGTTGGACCCTTAAGGAGGTGAATCTGGAAATTTAGGCCCATTAACCAGCCAAGCCACGTTGACTTTCTTGCTTGCCTATGCACAAGGTTGACCAGGAGCATGGTGTGCGTCATCTTTAGGCCACTGGATGGACGCTTGAGGACACTTGACGTCTGGATGAGGAAGGTGTATGATGAACCTTCTTTTGGAACCTACACACAAGCATGTAAAGAAAAAAATGTATAGAAATTTTGGGGGACCTGGGAAGAACTTACAGCGCGGTGTGATGGATCTTAGGACGTGGCAAGGGTTGCTTTAGCTTCAGAGTATGGCAAAGAAGAGAGTCACGTTCTCCTTTTGGCCTGAAAATGCTTGCAACACTCCTTTTGATCTCACACTTTTTTTTTGACACTTTTTGGATTTTTCTCTCGCCGTTTGTGTAATGTTCTAGTTCGTGTCCTCTATTGTGAAGGCTTGCATATCTGTATATGAATGAGTATCAATCAAAATAAAGGACCTTTAAGCCTTGCAATTATGTTTTGATTTTGCCATGAACACCATTAAACCACTTGCCATATTTGCTTCAAATTTGAATTTCTATGCCCATAATAGGATGTACACGAATTTGGAAGGTGCTTCATGGTGTATCAAAGCTATTCAACACAAAATATATCCCTTAATTAATTTTCTTGATATTTATTTGAATTTTAAAGATTTAAAATGAATTAAATCAAATAAAATTAAATAAAAAATGGAAAAATTAATTTTTAATCTTGAAATAAATTGTGGGACACGTGGGAAGCATGGCCAAGCTGAACCAAGTGGAAAAAGTGGGCCCTTTTTGTCAAAAATGAAGTTTCAAGGATAATTGACTTTGGCCATTTCACAAAAATTTCCCAACTTCTCCAATGCATATCTTGCTCAATTTTGAAGCTATGAACATGTTCTTGGACATTTTGGAAAGGTCTTGAAGTCCTCTAACCAATGTCTTTGGTCCCATGTCATTTTGATTTTCCAATCTCAAGTTATGGTCTTTTACTTAAAGTGCCTTTTTGTTGACTTTTGAAAATGACCTATAATGTTGAAATTGATAACTTTTTGTGAGAGCATTTCTTGGACTTGTAATGTGAAGATGAGTTGTAGGAAATGTCTTCCCCTTCAAGATGAGCATTGGATTGGATTTTTCTGATGAACCATGAAAAAGTTATGCCTTGGTCAAGTTACCGTTGACTTTTCAACTGTCCAAAAATAGAAACTTTTGCATCTTGATGATTTTTGAGCCATGTTTGTGAAATCATGGTCAAGACTTGACCAAATGATTATTGTGGCTTCAAAATAAGATGTTGACCAAAAATTTTGACTTTTGACTGCCAAATGACCATTTTGCCCCTACAGTTGATTGTGCAGCAAATGAGGCTTTTGACTGTGCAACTTGACCTTGTGAGCCTTGAAACTTGACATGTAGGTGCTTGACAATGTATATGAGCATATGGGACTTGATTGAGCCCTTGAAAACCTCAACTCCTTGCAAGAACCAAAACCCTAATTTGACTGGGTTAGGAGGATGCTTGATTGTGTAGCCCTTGAGTAGACTTTGAACCATTTAAGATTGACCCTGACAAATCTTGAAGAATATGGGAGGAAAATTTTTGGGGTACAACACATACCATGAGCAGTTACATTAATATTGCAAAAATAAATAAACGAGCGTGATGAATCGAGAGCGAGAAAAAATTAGGGTTTTGACCCCGTCTAAACCTAATTAAAAGAAAAATCATTTTTTGTTGTTTTTTTGATTATTTTGAGAAAAATAAGATTTTAATTAAATAAATACAAACCTAATTACTAATTAAATTAATTTGAGAAAAGTAATTACTTTGACCTATTTTTGCATTTTTGGTTATTTTAAGAAAAGAAAATAAAAATTAAATCAAATAAAACCTAATTTTCTAATTTGTTTTAAATTATTTACAAAAAGGTTAAAATTACCCTAAAATTAAATTCAACTAATTATTAAATTAAATTTGATAAAAATAAAACCTAAATCTAATTTGATGAAAATTGATTTTGAGTTTTTTTGTAAAAAATAATTAATTTTGTGTTAGAAAATAATTAATCTAAATAAATAAATAAAAGAAAAATATAAAAGAAAAGAGTGAAATGGGTCTGGTAGCCAGCAAACAGGGGGTGTCCATAGCAGTTTTTGGGCCCAATAAGCCTTGGTCCACGTTGACCATTCACGATCCTGTGCATTGCTTGACTAGGGTGCATCATGGACCTCCAAAGGATAGGCATTGGATCTGGCATTCTGGTGATTGAACATGGATGGCATATGGTGGACGCCCTGGAAGCTGGTACACCTGATTATGTAAAATAAAATTGTATTGAATAAATATGGGGGTCCTGGGATTCGAACCCAGGCCCTTTGGCTTTTTCCAACGCCTCCTGACCAACTGTGCTAGCGTGCTTTGTTGTACATGGAATAACAAACAAACATTATATTGGAAAAAGGCAAAATAATATATTAGAACGCGTGAAGTTTGAATGAGCCAGTCAGGCCACGCCACGCCATCATCTTCTACCTCTTTCCGTTGCTAAAAGTTTGGAGACTTTTACCTACGGGAAAAAGGGCGTAGGTACAGCCCTGTGATTCTCCAAAACTCACTGCAAGCATGGTAAATGAAAACTAATGGTATAGGTCAGTTTGTCTTAGCCTCGTGAACACCATGGTACCTCTCTTTTGGGCCAATTTTACCAGTATGAGAAAACCCTAAAACGAGCAAGGAAAACCTAGCAATGGTGGATCTCGGTATGTGCATCAAAAACTCAATTGAGTATAGCCAGAATATTGCAAATACATTAACAAACACATATATGTTATTGAAACATGCTAATGCTGCATAAATTGCAAGAATGGATCTTGAGTTTGAAGGGCAAATCGTGGGTCTGTAGTTTGAGTTTCTGGCCGTATGGAGGCTTGCAAATGATCGTATCTGCTTCAGAGAAGGTCCAGGATACGAATGGTGATCTTGGAATAGCCTAAATTTCCTTCTAACTGCAAGAATGATTTCACACTTTTTAATGACTTTCTTGAATCTGGTTATGCTCTCTCACGCCTCCAACCCTTCTGCTTTTGCTTTGGATTTGTTCAATAAATATCATTGATTCACTCTTGCATCAAATCTTTCCAAAACAAGCAAATTCCAATCTTTTTCTGTCCAAACAAGCCTTGCACGATTTGATCTCATTGTCATCTATTCATGGACTTGAAATATGCACAAAATCTCAAGGTTTAAATGATTTTTGATATTTTCATTATTTATTATTGATTTTATTTGATTTAAATGAAATAAAATCAAGATAAATGATAAAAATAAAAGAATGACAAGTGGCAGGGCTCATGGGTCGTGGACCATGCTACAAGTTCAGTGCAAGCTTAAAAAGTTAGGCCCATTTAGCAAAAAATGCAATTTTAGGCATATTTGACTTTTGGCAATTTTGCAAAAATGGTCAACTTTGACAAGGCATATCTCTTTTAATTTTGACTCTATGAGGGTGTTCTTGGACTTTTTAGAAAGCTTAAGATGTCCTCTAAGCAACCCTTTTGGTCTCATCTCATTGAGTCTTCTATGTTCATGTATGAAGCTTTGACAAAAAGGTGTTTTTGTTGACTTTTCAAAATGACCTATAATGTCCAAATTTATATCTTCTTGTGAGTGCATATTTTGAACTTGGGAGCTGAAGATGGATTGTAGGGAATTGCATCCTCTTCAAAGTTGGCTTTTTATGGGTCATTCTTGATAAAGTATGAGAAAGTTATGCTTGGTCAAAGTTGAGTTGACTTTTCCTACAAAACCCTAATTTAGCAACTTTTGGGTTTTGATGAATTATGAGCAATCCTTGAGGAATCATGATCAACCCTTGATAAAATGATGAATAGTACTTCAAAATGAGGATGTTGACCAAAAATCTTGAAGTTTGACTGTATGTGGGCCATAGTTGACTTTTGCCCTAGCACAGTCGATTTTAAGGCCTTTGAGCAATTGACTGAGCAAACTTCCTCTGCAAGGCTTGAAACTTGGCATGGATGATCTTGAGAACATATTAGGAAATGGTGAGAATTTGAGACCCTTTTGACTCAAGTATCTTGATGCAACATGAAACCCTAATTTGAGGTAGACTGCCTTATGAGAGAGTTAGTCTGGTCAACCCTTGGACTTCCTTGAGCAATTTGAGGACCTCACTTGAAATGTATTGAGAAATATGGGAGGGAAAATTTTGGGGTACAACAGCTGCCCCTGTTCAATCTTCTTAAACCTGAGGATGTAGATTGGCTTGTCTGCCTTTCGTGATCCGAAGGTTGAAGATGATTGAACACTAGAGTGCCCAGAAATTTGCACTTGCATGAAGTGGTATTTGTCTGGTGATGTCGGGAATGGTCTTATAGATGCCATTTGGAGATTGATGACAGAAGATGGGCTTAAAGATGACATCCGAAGGAGTGTCGGTCCCCTAAGAGATTCCTTAGCGAGAGCCCGTATACCATTTGTTGAGGAAGATTTCGCTGGGGAATGTTGTTCTTTGTCTTGAGAAAAGTTGAATTTTAGGATCTTCGGTCGTCCGTTATTCTACTGGGGAATCTTCTCTTGGTTGAAGAGATGAAAATGAACTATTATCTGGTCGTGATCCAAGCTTCATAGTGATAAGATCGACTGATATCTGGTCGTGCTCCAGGCTTTACAGTGACTTACTGGGGAGATGAGATTAAACTTGCTATCCGGTCGTTCTCCAGGCTTCGTAATTTCTCAATTCTTATCTGGTCGTATTCCAAGCTTCATAAGGAATTAAGTTGTTATCCGGTCGCATCCGGGCTTCAACTTGAATTTAAGGCACACTAATATTTGGTCGATTCCGGGCTTCTTAGTAATTGTCTAAGTAAAATGCTATTTGGTCGAAACCTAAGCTTCGCAGTGTCTTATACTGTTATCTGGTCGATTCCAGGCTTCAGTCCTTTGCTGCTATTTGGTCGTAATCCAGGCTTCACAACTTTTAACTTCTTATTTGGCCGTATTCTGGGCTTCAGAAGAAATCAAGTGGTTATCCAGTCGCATCCGGGCTTCCATTTGATTTTAAGGCCTAATATCCGATAGATTTCCGGGCTTCATAGTAATTGGCCAGGTAAACTGCTATTTGGTCAAAATCCAACCTTCAGTGTCCCTTACTGTTATCTGGTTGTAGTCCCAGGCTTCAGTGTCTTTTACTGCTATCTGGTTGTAATCCAGGCTTCACGATGTCTTATACCATTATATGGTCGAATCCAGGCTTTATGGTGTTCTGTACTGCTATCTGGTTGATTTCCAGGCTTCACAATACCTTGTTAATCTGTTTTCTGGTCGATCTCTAGGCTTCACCGCTTGTGTTTATGATATACCACTATCTGGTCGATTCCAGGCTTCATGGTGTTTTGCACTATTATCTGGTCGTAATCCAGGCTTCACATTAACTTGCTGGGGATTAAACTATTATCCGGTCGAATCCGGGCTTCATAGCTTAAATTTAATATAAACCACTATCTGGTCGATTCCAGGCTTCATGGTATTTGGTACTGTTATCCGGTCGTTCTCCGGGCTTCACAATATGATGGAGAAATCAAGGTATTATCTGGTCGAATTCGGGCTTCATAGCTTGAATTGGAATAGAAATCTTAGCATCGGTTTGACTGAACCAGAGAAACTTGTGATAATTTTGACTGCATCTTTCCCTGAAAGGTAAAGAGTTAGTCGTATGTAATATCATGATGTATGAAATGTATTGAGCAATGATGTTCTCAAAATAAATGAGATTGTGTTGTCTGATGCGTATGCGCATGCCATGATGTATGGATATGCAATGTTTTTATAATATTCTCTAGATGTGGAAAATAAATCCCAGACTGCTGCTGGAGAACACAAGGGGTTGAGTTCTTCGTTCTCGCTGGAGGTAACGACCGAAGATGATTTGAGAATAAATTGGCGGGAGAATAACTCGGCTGGAGAATAAACTGGCGAGAAAAGACTATGTGGGGACAAGAGATACTCTTCCCGAAGATCTGCTGATTTAGAGAAAAAACCTCGGTTGGGGATGAATTACCGTTGCTGGCGATAATGAACCCGGTTGGGGATTGAGTTTCTGCTTGTGGAAGAAATAAACTCCATTGGGGATAATCTTCTGTTGCTGGTGGTAGATAAACTCTGCTTGGGGAGAAATACCATCACTATCTTTGGAAGCATCTTACTCGGCGGGGAGTGTATGTATCTTTAGTTATATTCTCCAGCTGGGTCTATCCTCGTACCTGGTGAATAGAGCAACTGTAAGGTTTGGACATTTCTTGTTTGCCCCTGCTCCCGGAATTATGAGTAATCGTCTTTTGTTTCGTATGTAAATATTTATGAGCAACAATTATTTTCAAATGCATATATCAAAAATGAATCATTGGACATTCTTGCAAAACAAAACAGGAAAAGAAAAACAATTTTGAAATTTATTGTAAAATGAATTGTATTGATTTTAAAGTTGGCCTGTAATATGCGTTTTTGAACAAGAGGCTGACGTCCTAGTAAGAGAACACCGCCGAAAGATAGAAATTATACAATTTTTGAAAAACCAAGAAAAACAGCTATGCGAACAATCCCACTGGGTTCCAACTCTACTATTGCCTTTATATCTTCGAGTGTCTCATCACTTTGCTACTTGGTTGAAGGCAGATCAAATTGATTGGCGCCGTCTGAGCTTGATAGTCGATACCAAAGCCTGTTTGCAAGATGATCCAATGAGACATAGTGTTATGCTTTAATCCCTAATTTTTGCCTGGACCTCCCTTTCGGGTTTTCAGTCCACCGGGATACCTCTTTTTGCCCAAGCCGCCTTTTCAGGTTTTCGACTTGCCGGGTGTATAGTTTTTATTTTCATCCCTTACTTTTTCCCGAACCCTTTTGGTTCGTCGGGAAGCCCTTATTTTTTCCTAGGCCAGTCGACCTAGCGGGTCTTTGATTATGCATAGTATTTTTTCACTATGTTTGCATTGATGGGGTGAGGAAGGTCGTCACCATCCATGGTGGTTAGAATCATAGCTCCTCCTGAGAAAATGTTCTTAACCACAAGCGGCCCTTCGTACGTAGGGGTCCATTTGCCCCTGGGATCACCTTGCGGTAGTATGATGCATTTGATCACCACATCCCCGACTTGATATTCTTGTCGTCTAACTTTCTTGTTAAATGCCTTGATCATTCGCTTTTGATACGTCTGACCATGACAAATAGCAGTAAGTCTCTTTTCATCGATTAAGTTCAGTTGATCAAGTCGGGTCTGGATCCAATCATCCTCGCTCAAACCTGCATCCTTCATAATCCGAAGAGAGGTTATCTGGACTTCAACGGGTAAGACTGCCTCCATGCCATACACCAAAGAGTAGGGTGTTGCCCCTGTTGAAGTCCGCACTGAGGTATGGTACCCATGAAGAGTGAATGGTAACATCTCATGCCAGTCTTTATATGTCGTCGTCATCTTCTACACAATCTTCTTTATATTCTTATTAGCCGCTTCAACAGCCTCATTCATCTCTGGTCGGTAGGGAGAAGAGTTGTGATGTTGTATCTTGAACTGTTTGTAGAGCTCGGTGATCATTGTATTGTTGAGATTTGTACCATTGTCCGTAATGATCCTCTCTGGTACACCATATCGACAAATTAGATTATGTCAGATGAACCGTGCCACGACGTTCTTGGTTATTGTAGCAAAAGAAGCTGCTTCAACCCACTTCATGAAATAATCAATAGCTACCAGAATGAAACGATGCCCGTTAGATGCAGTAGGTCTGATCTCGCCGATCATATCTATGCCCCGCATTGCAAAGGGCCAAGGTGTTGTCAAAACATTCAGAGGAACTGGAGGTACATGTACCTTATCAGCGTAGACTTAGCACTTATGACAAGTCCGAGAATGCTGATAACAATCGGATTCCATAGTGGACCAATAATATCCTACCCGTAGGATCTTTTTTGCCATGGTATGTCCACTGGAGTGAGTTCCAAAAGTACCTTCATGTAACTCTGCCATAATCCTTTCTGCCTCGTTCTTGTCCACACATCGCAGTAAGGTTGAATCATGGTTACGCTTGTAGAGGATACCATTACTGATGAAGAAATTTGCAGCGAAACTCCTCAGAAACTTCTTATCATTAACAGATGCACCCTCGGGGTACTCTTGAGCCTTAAGATACCTATTTACCTCGTAAAACCAGGGTTTATCTGCTACCTCTTCAGTCTTGATGTCACAGTAATGTGCAGGTTCATCCAACCTCTCAATGGTAATCTGAGGAGTTTTATTGTCCCACTTGACCTTGAACATAGAAGACATGGTAGCTAGCGCATCCGCTAACTGATTCTCCTCTCTGGGGAAATGTTTGAAGGTTATCTCCTCGAAGTGAGGGAGTAATGTCAATACATACTCCTTGTAAGGAATAAGATTTAGGTGTTTCGTATCCCACTCGCCTTTGATCTGACTGATCACTAGAGCAGAATCTCCGAATACACTCAAGAACTTGATCCTCAAGGTCAATAGCAGCGCGAAGACCCAGGATGCATGCCTCATACTCTGCCATATTGTTGGTGCAGTTAAAACATAATCAGGCGGTGAACGGAGTATGACAACCTTCAGGAGATATGATCACGGTGCCAATGCCATTACCCAACGCGTTTGAGGCTCCATCAAAATACATGGACCATCGGGATCCCTCATCGGGTCCTTCATCTGGTCCAGGTTCTTCATAATCGGTCACCAACATGATGTTCTCATCCGGGAACTCGAAATTCATGGATTGGTAATCATCCACGGCCTGATGCGCCCAATGATCCGCCAACACACTCCCCTTGATTGCTTTTTGGGTCGTGTATTGGAGGTCATACTCTGTCAATATCATCTTCCATCTTGCTATTCTTCCGGACAGGGCAGGCTTTTCGAAGATATACTTGATTGGGTCCATCTTCTATATCAGTAGGGTAGTGTGAGTCAGCATATACTGTCTCAGCCGGCGAGCAACCCATGCCAAAGCGAAGCAAGTTTTCTCAAGCAGTGAGTATCGGGTCTCACAGTCGGTAAACTTTTTGCTAAGGTAGTAAATAGCGTGCTCTTTTCGGCCAGACTTGTCATGCTGCCCCAGCACACACCCCATTGAATTATCCAGTATTGTCAAGTATAAAATCAAAGGTCTTCCTTCAACTTGAGGCATCATAATAGGTGGCTCTTGGAGGTATTCCTTGATCCTTTCGAAAGCGGTCTAACATTCATCATTCCATTTTACTACTTGATCTTTCTTCAGTAGCTTGAAGATCGGCTCACAAGTAGCAATCAGATGTGAAATGAATCTTGCAATGTAATTTAGACGTCCCAAAAAGCCTCTAACTTCCTTTTCTGTTCGGGGAGCTGGCATCTCCTGTATAGCCTTCGCCTTTTTCGGATCCACTTGAATACCTTTATCACTAACGACGAAGCCCATCAGCTTACCAGACCTTACCCCGAAGGTGCACTTGTTCGGGTTTAACCTTAGCTTGTACATCTTCAACCTGTCGAACAGTTTCTGGAGATGGTCAAGGTGTTCTTCTTCAGTCTGGGACCTTGCAATCATGTCATCAACGTAAACCTCAATCTCATGGTGGATCATGTCCTAGAAGAAAGCGACAATGGCGCGCTGATAAGTTGCCCCAGCATTCTTCAACCCGAAAGGCATTACCTTGTAACAGAAAGTGCCCCATTGTGTAACAAAAGTTGTCTTCTCCATGTCCTCGGGAGCCATTTTAATCTGATTGTAACCAGAAAAACCATCCATAAAGGAGAAGATCTTATGCTACGCGGTGTTGTCGACCAGAAAATCAATGTGAGGAAGTGGGAAATCATCCTTGGGGCTCGCCCTGTTTAGATCTCTATAGTCCACACACATTCGTACCTTACCATCCTTCTTCGGCACCGGAACAACGTTGGTAACCCACTGTGGATAAGAAGTAACAGCTAGAAATTCGGCGTCAAACTGTTTCATGACCTCAACTTTGATTTTCTCAGACATCTCGGGGCGCATACGGCGAACCTTCTGCTTTACCGAAGGACAGTCTTCTTTAGTTGGCAGGCGGTGTACCACAATGTCAGTGTCTAAACCAGGCATATCTTCATAAGACCAAGCGAAGATCTCAACATAGTCACGTAGCATCTGTATCAACCGCTGCTTGACACTAGGTTCCAGATTTGCACCTATCTTGACCTCTTTCTTGTCTTCCTCTGTACCCAAATTCATTGATTCCACTGGCTCTTCATAAGGCTGTATGGCCCTCTCTTCCTGTAGTAACAGTCTAGCAAGTTCCCATGGCACCTCACAATCATCCTTACCTTCGTCCTCGACTTGGTTGATCGGATTTTCGAAGTCATAACTGGCAGTAGCAGAGTCGTTATCAATGGGATCCAGAGTGGATGTGGATCTGCATTATGATATGTGAGCGTGTGTAAGACAATAGTTGTTTTGATAAAGTGCGAGATAGAAAAGAAAAACAAGGAGCGCAAAATTTGTAATGCAAGAAAACGTCCAATGCTTTATTGATGATATATGAAAATGACAAATAATAAGCCCTCACAAACAAAGCTAAAGTGCCTCGGGCAAGGCATCGGGCCGTAAAGTTTCAAACTGTCTGTTACAAATCTCAAAACAAAAGTCAATTACTGTGTAATAAAAGAAACGGGTACGGAGTCTTTTGCCGTCCAGTTGTTCAATCCACCATCAGTTGCCGGGTAGATCCAGTTGTCGATATCTGAATCTTCTTCACCATATTCAATTGCATTCACTCCCTGATTACTGATATGCAGAGGAGGTCTTCCAATCCGCGCGTGCTGAATTGCCTTTTGAGCCTCTATAGTAAAGCCCAAACCAAACTTGTCAGTTTTATGTGTGAAATTAGGGAGCTGGCCCCATTTTGCACACCCACCTTTTTCAATTACAGCCATGGCATCCTTAAGGGAAGTCATCTTCATCAGAGATTCGTCAATAGCAGCTTCAGTCGACGCCAGAGTCTGGGGGACCTCTTCAAAGTTATGATAAGGGGTTTCGATGAATTCCCCATCCATCTCCACATAGAAAAAGGAATTAAGATGACTCACCATGTACTCCTCTTCACCTCGTACCGTGACGATCTTCCCCTTTACCGGATATTTCAACATCTGATGGAGCGTAGAAGTCACTGCCCCAACCTTATGAATCCAAGGGTGACCCAACAAGCAAGAATATGATGGTCTGATGTCCATCACATAGAACGTAGATGAAAAAGTCTGAGAGCCAACTTTAACTGGGACGTCCACTTCCCCATGCACCATCCTTTTTGACCCGTCGAAAGCCCTGACCACAATATTACTCGGTTTCAGAATCAAACCTTCACAGTCCAGACGGTCTAATGCTTTCTTTGGTAAAACATTCAATGAGGACCCAGTATCCACCAGTACGTGGGACAAAGTAGTGCCCCTACACTTGATCGAGACGTGTAGAGCATCATTGTGATTTCTTCCTTTAGCAGTCAGATCTGAGAAACCCAATCTGTTGTCGGCAGTCAAACTAGCTACACAATCTTTGAATTGATCAGCAGAAGTTTCCTGCGATACATGCCCAGTTTTGAGGAAAGAAATTAAAGCCTTTGCATGGGCTTCAGAACATAATAACAAGGACAACATGGAAATTTTTGACGGGGTCTGCCCCAGCTACTCGACTACATTGTAGTTGCTCTTCTTGATAATCTTCAGAATTTCCTCTATCTCATGTTTAGAGGTTTCTACAATGATCTTCTTAGGTGCCTCCATCCGGGAAGGCTCACCTGTGATTTCTTTGCCCCGAGTGCCAGATGGCTCGATGACAGGGGTGATAACTGGGATAAGAACTGGGACAGTAGCTGATGTACTAGCAGATGGAATGACAACAGTTTTATGGACAGTCGGCAGGGAAATCTCGGGAGAAAAGAGTCTTCCACTTCTGGTGACCTTGCTAGTCCCAGCAATATTGCTGATATCAGCATCAACTTCTTCAACCTTTAAGTCTTGCTTAACTCCATGGTAATACACATCGGCCCCATAGTGCTAAGGGACAGCCTTATCCGAAGTGTATGGGATAGGACCAGGGATAGTGATAATTAATGGAGCGATTCTTGGAACAGATGTAATCCTAACAGGCTTTCTCGAGGAAGCCTTGGAAGGATTGGAGGAAATGGTTATGATGGCAACATCTTGAATTGGAACCAACAAAATCATAGTCTTCTCGAGCAGGATCTCTTTGTTATCCATCAGGCGCTGAACACCTAATTTCAATAAATGGCAACCAGTAGGCAGGATTGAACATAGGTTGCAATGTTCTCCACATACCAGAAATAAACCGGACAACAATATATTCTTCTTAACTGTCATAAAAGGAGTAGAAATGTCTTACACAGAGGTCACAAATAAATCATCATCCACAGCATTCACTCCATGACCGTGTTTGGGCATAGGAGCAGTTATGACGTTGGGTTTCTCTGGAGCTTCAAACTCAATCTCTTTAGCTTCAATCAAGTCTTGCACTTTATTCTTCAAGGCCCAATAGTTGTTTGTATCATGACCTGGGCTATCAGAGTGATAGGCGCAGCGGGTGTTCGGGTTATATAGCGGAGATGTGGTGCTGGGATTCTTCGGGGCTTCCCTCAGAGTTACTAGGTTGGTTTTCAACAATTGTGGTAGAATTTGAGACAAGGTCATATTAAGCCGAGTGTACTGCCTTTGCAGTCTCTCCATTCTTTGCCGATTGTTGCGTTGTGGGGCAACGGTGGGTCTTGATTTCACTACCGCATTTACTGCTTGACGGCATTCAGGTCTGCTCTGGCTCCTCGAGCCGTAAACTGCACTAGCTTCTTTCTTACCCGTGAAAGGTTTCTTTTCTGCACTTGATGAAGTATGTTTCTGTATCTTACCACTTCGGATACCAGCTTCTACTCTCTCCCCAGTCGAGATCAACTTAGTAAACCCAGATGACGAACTGCTGATCAGATGATTGAAAAATGGACCAGACAACGTCCCTAGAAACATGTCAACCAACTCCCTGTCAGGAAAAAGGGGTTGGACTCTTCCAGCCAAATCTATCCACTTCTGAGCATAGTCCTTAAAACCTTCACTTGCACCCATAGACATACCCTGAAGCTGAGTACGAGTGGGAGCAAGGTCGGTGTTATACTAATACTGCTTGTAGAAAGCAACAACAAGGTCCTCCCAGTTTCGGACATTAGCTCCTTCCAATTGATAAAACCATTCAAGCTGAGTCCCTGACAGCCAATCTTGAAAGAAATGCACCCACAAATTTCTATCAACAGTGTAAGGTTGGATTTTTCTGACGTACGAGCGGAGATGGAGTTTTGGACATGATACTCCATCGTACTTGGCGAAAACCGCAGCTTTAAACTTATGAGGGATCACCACCCCAGATGCCAGTCCCAAATCTTCGAAATCCAAACCAGGGATCTTTTGAATCTCCATGGCGCTCAGCCGGTCTTCAAGTTGTTTGTACCTATCCTCAGCAGGAGGATATTGTTCCTCATCATAATTTGTATCATTATCAGAAACTGCAGGACTGGGGCCCTTTTCTTCTTCTTCTTCTTCTTCTCCTTCTCTTTCTCTTTCAGGATGAGAGCTTTCAAATCCTCTTGCCCTTTAGCCAAGCTTAAGAACAACTCTTGAAATTGGGCATTTTGTGCCTGGACATCTTTGATAGCTTGATCGGAATACATTTCTGCTGAAATAACCAGCGAAGAAGATGAGAAACCTGTAATGGTACCTGTAATGATGTGCGTGATAATGGGACGTGTATGTAATAATTTCAAAGACTTTGGGAGATTTAAATTTGTAAAACAAAAATAAAAAACACTTTATTAGATTAACTTGTAAAAATGTTTAACAATGCCTTTGAGGCGTTACAAAAGAAATAAATGGAAAACAAATCTAAACTAAAGAAAGCAAAATCAGAAATCCCATGGATGCTTCCCCTTCGTGCTGACGTAGTCATTGATTGTCCTTTCATTCTCAAGTTGCCTGGTGAGCTTCAGGATCTTCCTTTCTTGCTCATGATACTTCTCCCGGTAGGTATCACAAAGTTTCGGGAATGAGGTACAAATTTATGAATGAGGATGAAGTAAAAGCCTAATTAAACTATTATAAATTGTAAACAGTTACAATAATCGGAAAAAAAATGTAAAAATAGTAAATGACACAAAAAAGAAAAGCGAAATTGTCTTGTGATTTTATCAAATAAAGAAATTAAATCAAATAACACCTAGGAACGAAGATTCAAGAATTAAAATTCTAAATAATGTTTTTGGTATTTTAAAGTGTATTCTTGAGTGAAGAAATTAAAGGTCCTAATAATACATCTAAAAGAAATTAAATATATTTGAAAATAAAATAAAGACCTATTCTATTATTTTTTTTGAATTTTTGTTTATCATGAAGAAAATAAAACAATTAGAAGAAATCAACTAAATACTATTAAAAATAGAATAAAATGACCAACTAACAAAATTTATTATTCACAAAATTCTTAAACAAATTTTTAAAACTAATAAAAATAATAAATTATTTAGTTAAGAAAAAATTGAATTTAAAATCTAAACTAAGCTAAGAAAATCATGAAAAATAATAATAATAGAAAGGTGCAAACATAAAATACTGTGGGTGAATGGTGAATTTCGCTCATGGGCTGGAAGTTGGAGAAAGGTCCAAAACAATTTTTGTTTACTAATTTAAAATAAAAGAGATGGGAGTATGAGACAGGAATTCAGACTGGGCTGACAGCTTAACCCCACTAGAAATAAAACAGAATAATAAAAATAGATTAAAATAAAAAAATGGAACAATGAAAACGGTCTCAGGGGGTCTCGAACCTAAGACCTCAAGCATGCAGAACTGACTCGCTAACCATTACACCAAGCTATCCATTCAATATATTTAGCTAACCAAAAACTATAAAAGTCGGAACTTGCGAAATGGGTTAGGCTAGGCCCAAACCCGAATCCATCTAAGAGAGAAATGAAGGGTTTTGAGAACCCTAATTGGACAAGAAGCACCGCTTATGTTATTTATCTCTTTGCCTTCACGTGACAATCACTCACGATATCTCTTCCCTCAAAATTCAATCTTGCTCTCTCACTCTCTTAAACAACAACAAAACTCGTTTTCTCTCTATCTCAAACAATTTCTTCCATCATGAAATCACAGTTCTGGAAAAAAACTCGTGCTTCCATGGAAACTCACTCGGTTCGTGATATGCTTATATCCGTCTCTCTCATCGAAAATCAATCCTCTCACCATTGGTCTGTTTCATTTTTTAGTTTTGTTTATCTCATAGCTTACAATTGGTTTAATTTTTGTCCACAAGATAATTAGTTCACACAATAACCACATCATTACAATCAAACCCAAAGGTAATCGAGATTACCCGTCGGAGTCTATCCTGCGGAGCTTCCGAAAAAGGTGAGTGCAATAAATTCGCGCTTCTATCTTTCTCTTATTCTCTGGGATCTGAGTGCGTTTTTAGATTTGTTGAGGTGGTTATGCAATGTTGTTACTGATTTCAGAGGGAGTGTGTCGTGATGGATGAACGAAGGTGATACGAGTTGGTAATGTGAGGTTGTTTGGAATGTTAGAAATGTACATGGCTGAGTTTTATAGAGAGGTAAAGTGGAAGCAGTGATGTGAGGATGAGAGTTTTAAGGTTGTGATGTTGGAGATCGGTTATGAAGCAGAGAGAAACTGAGAGGAAGCTTGAAGGTGAAGGATGAAGGTTTGAAGAGGAGGATAGTTTGACAGAGTTTTAGGGAGAATATGTTTTTTTTTGGATTATTATGGTTTTGAAATTGTGTTGAAATATGCAAGTGAATGGAGGTTCAAGCTAAATTTCTGCAAAACTTTTGCTACAGATTGGTTTGAAGTTGGAGAAAGATTGATAAGTTTATGCAGATTTTTCTTTGTGTCTTTCCTTCTTCTTTTGAAGAGTGAGTGAAGGTTGAATATAAGATCAGTAAGATGATTTTTAGAGGGGAAAAGTTGGTGAAGTTTAAACAATTTAGGCTAATGTATTTTGTACTTTCTTAACGTAGTTATGTTTTGCTGAATTTATGCAATTGTTGGACAAGTTTGATGCAGATTTGCAGGCTGAGCAAACAGTTTTGTGAACTGTTGTATGGTGCAGGGCAGCAGCAATTTTGGACTGATGCAGGGGAAGATTAGCAGCTAGTTATTGGCTCCTAAATTCGACACCCTTGTTTTTATTAATGTCAGCCATTAAAGCTGAAGGATGTTTTTGACCAGCTGGGTCTGTCGAAATCCCCATCAGAAGATGGCAATGTAATTAGAGGATTTCTTCCAAGGGAGAATTTGGTTGCCTTCGACGTCAAAGGTGTGTCTCGTCGAAGATGCCTCTCGACGAAGGTGTTCGATTACTCAGAATGGGACGGTTTGAAATTCAAGCGTTTGGAGGGAAAACGGTTCCCAGCGGTTACCAAGTGCAACGTGCAAAGATCTGGAGCGTCGAACACTGAGAACGTGCCAAGTGGAGTCATCTCGAAGCAGTGTAACTGCCCGACGGTTACTTGGGATGTTTTAGTATAAATAGTAGTAGTTCACGCAGTTTTTCGCGTGTGTTCACAATTATATACAAAGTCACTCATATAGATTCGAGTACCCAGCGTGTGTGAAAGAATTGTTGAGAATGTATGTGTGAAACACCACTTTTATTAATCAAAGTCATTTATTTTCCAGAAACTTTACTTGCTTTCCCCTTTACTTTTCCTGTCGAAGCCTTTATTTCAAGCCTTCCTTTTTTTTTATCAAGTTCTCTTCTTCATGCAATTTACATAACGCTTCTTTATTTCCTTGTCATTTAACCATTATCGAACTTAATCAAAACCCATAAATCAACCATGTCTTAGGATCAATCTGATCGATCCTGCGAGTCACCAAATAAGTAACCATTTGGAAGATCAGCGGTTGTTTACCAATTCCCACGGTAAACAAATTGGCACACCTGGTGGGACCTGTGTGTTGATTTTTGAAGTTTAACCTTTTTAAGCATAATCTCATCTTTTTCGAGAAGTATTGCATGTTATTGAGAAGTGGTAGAATATACACTAACAATACCAATACTGCCAGAAGAAGAGAAGCGATGGCGAATCCGCCAAACAATAACGAAATCCCACAAACGAATGCGGGATCAATGGTTATCCCAACCGTAAGTGAAGCGATAACCGCTGGTTCAACACCAGTTGTAACGGTCAGAACAACGGGGCCATTACCTCCGTTCACAGGCCCCAGAGTGCCTTTGGGAACTCCCCCACCAAGGGGAAATTTAGGCACAAGGCCTTATGTTCCCCCAGGATTCATGACAGGCGGTCATAATCGAGAACCACTCTATGGCATGCCAACTTCTGACTTGGCTAGCCTAACGAACGCAGCGTCCACTTTTTCAGACCCTTTAGTGAGTGCCTCTTCGCCACTCCAAGGTTCTGGAGTAGGTATGGCGAACAGAAATAGGACCCAACTCTTAGGAGGAACGTCCCAAGTAGCACATGGCCTTACAAATGCCTCGACAGCAGTCTTGAGGTAACAAATGGACGAAAGCAACCATGATATGGTTCAAATGTTGGCACAAACTTTAAGTACGATGCTGAATCCTCTGATACAAAATACCACCCAATTGAATCAGCAGATGACAGCGCAAATGACGCGTTTGGCTGATTTCTTTGGAGTACCCCAACCTATTCGACAGCCCCAAAGGGCGCCAATAAGGGGAAACTAAGGTATACTCTTAGAGGAAGAAACCACTATCAACCAAGGCCAGCAGCCTGTCGAAGAAAACCTTAGGGCACGATTAGAGCAGCCTGTCAAAGAACCTAGGGTAATAATCCCAGAGGTAAGGTTAGTTAACAGAAACCAAAATGCTGACGAAGTGGTTCAGCATATCCAATACCAAAACATGGGTTTGGAAAATAATCTGGCAGGCATGATCGAAAGAATCATGACTCAAAATGGGATGAATATGGGCTTTCGTAGGCCCAGCTTCACATCCCCACTGTCAGAATACGTGTTACAAATAGACTTACCTCCTAGATGTAAAGTCCCTAAATTCACTAAATTCTCTGGGGACACGACAGAATCTACTGTCGAACATGTGGCGAGATACTTGATCGAAGCAGGAGATATTTCAAACAACGAAAACCTGAGGATTAAGTACTTCCCAAGTTCTTTAACAAAGAACGCTTTTACTTGGTTTACAACTCTCCCCCCAATTCGATCCATCATTGGACTCAGTTGGAGAGATTGTTCCATGAACAATTCTACATGGGACAAACCAAGATAAGCCTGAAAGAATTGGCCAGTGTAAAGAGACGTTTCACTGAACCTATAGACGAATATCTAAATAGGTTTAGGTTGCTCAAAGCAAGATGTTTTACACAAGTGCCAGAACATGAATTAGTCGAAATAGCCGCAGGCGGCTTAGATTATTCCATTAGGAAGAAGTTAGACACTCAATACCTGAGAGACATGGCCCAACTGGCCGATAGAGTTCGACAGGTCGAACGCCTTAAAGCTGAAAAAGCAAAGGCAACGAAAACTCATAAAAGAGAGCGGATAGCATATGTTGAGATGGATGATGAAGATCCAGAAACCTTCGACGAAACTATAGCCGTCGAAGAAGGCGAGGTCGATTTAGAGGAACTAAAAAAAGGGCCACCATACTCTTGCAAACTGTTAGTCCCCTCAAGTGGAAAAAATCCCAATGGTCCAGAAAGGACCAACGATAGGTTCCCCAAAAAGACTTATAGTTTTGATATTACAAAATGTGATGAAATCTTTGACTTGCTGGTAAAAGATGGCCAAATGATAGTACCCCCAGGGGTAAAAGTGCCTCCTCTTGATCAAAGAAAGAAGAGAGGCTTTTGTAAATATCATAATTTTCTGGGCCATAAAACGTCTCAATGTTTTCTTTTCAGGAATCTTGTGCAAGACGCTATCGAAGAAGGGAGGTTGAAGTTTGCTGACAAGACCCCCATGACTGTGGACTCTAACCCATTGCAGGTTGAAGCCCATTATGCTGAACCTTCAGAGGTGAACGTGATCGAGGCATCCAGAAGCCAGTCGAAGAGGCCAGGAATCACAATGGTCGAAGTCTCAAAGGACCATGTCAACATGCCAATCTTTGGCAGTTTTTCTGGGAATCTATCCAGAAAGACAATTGAAGCGGTTCAGAAAGCGGTCGAAAGCCCAAAGCTGGAGACAGTGGGAGCCCAAAAATCTGGAACAAAACCCAGTTCTCACTTGGCCGCAGTTCAAGGCCAGACGGAGGACTTGGAGATTCAAATGAAGCAGTTGACTCTTGCCAACAAAGATACCATGAATGTCAACATGGTCGAAGTCTCTGAACCAAAAGCATCAGAGGAGGCCATGAGGCAAGAACAAGCTAACAAGACTGCTTTCCCTCGGGAAAATGAAAATTTGGCAGATTTCCTGCAAAGATGCCAGAAAAAGAAGTCAGAAGTGATGCTGTGTCCCAGATGCAGTTCGATCTTCGACAAAAAAGCTGCTGAACATATTCAAGGTGTAAGAGCAGCAAATAAAAGAAGGGAAAGTGTTGATCTTCGACATGATCCCAGAAGAGCCTCCCAAAGAGGTTCAAACCAAGAAAAGAGGCCACTGACTTTCAGGCCTCCAACTAATGTGCCAGTAGATACATGGTACAAAACATCTGGTCGAAAGAGGCCAAGCAAGGAAAGATGGCACTCCTTCGATGTGCCAAGAGGTTCATCTCTAACACATAAGAAAGAGCCTCAGGTTGCTGCCCCTAAAGTGACACAGGTGTCAAGCAACTACAAAGGGAAAAATCCCATGTCTCGATCTCAATGGAGGAGGTACCAGAGGCGACGAAAAGCTGAGAGGGAGGCTGCTAATGAACCAAAGGCAGAAACCAGTTCAAATGTTCCTCAAAGAAAGCAAAGGAAACCTCTGGAAAGAGAACCAGTAACCAACAGGCTAGTTTGGCCTAACCAAGGTGAAGTTGATGACAAAGATGGTTCTGAGTTTGATGACACTTTGGACATCATGGTGAATATAGTCTCAGTGCTGCCCAGAGAGTTCAATCGACAGGTGGAGGTCGAAACAAGTGATTGGGAAGTGGAGCAAGAAATGGCCAAACATAGGCCAGTGTGCTATTTCGTCATGGATAATGGCACTACTGAGGAGCAGAATGGGTTCTTCGAACCACCTACAGAGGCGATGAAGAATCACCTCAAGCCTTTATTTATAAGGGCTAAACTCGAAGAAACCACAGTAAATAAAATCTTGGTGGATTGTGGGGCAACCATCAACATTATTCCTCACTTTATGCTAAGAAAAATAGGCAAAAGTGATGAGAATATCAAGCCTCACAACATGGTCCTGTCGAATTATGAAGGCGGCATAGGGACCACAATGGGTGTGATCCAACTGGATATCAAGGTGGGATCTATCCTTCGACCAACTATGTTTATGGTCATATCGGTCAAACCTAACTATAATCTTTTGTTGGGCTGTGAATGGATTCATGGTGTTGGAGTTGTACCATCATCAATGCACCAGAGGTTGCTGCTATGGCGTCCTGATGGGATGGTCGAAAACATAGAAGCGGACCAAAGCTATTACCTGGGCAAAGTGAATCACCTAGGGCTGGCAGACTTCGACAAGAACTTGGCTCACATTGGGCCATGCCCAACACCTGACTTCGACTTGGCGCCAGCGCCAAATACTTTTTGTTCCCTATACCTGCACCCTGAGCATGGTTTTCAATGGGACAGAGAAGACTTGTCCCACATAGACTTCAGTGGGTTAACTGACATCCAACCAACTGGTTGGGGAAGTGAATTCAGTGATAATGACTGAGTCACAATCATTGAAGCGAATTTCGGCTTATGTAGCCGAAACAAAGATGATAGCGGCTCTCGAAGCCGAAGTAAAGTACATGGCCACATAGGCCAATGATCAACAGTTATCTTCTGCAGGTCCTGGAAAGGACTTCGATCCAGAACCTCCATATATCATGCCAGAAGGGATGCAGGAACAGAGGCTCGACGCCATCTATGACGATGAGCCTTTGGGCTTCGAAAAGGACCCCTTGGCGAACAACATTAAAATGTTAGCGCAAGATCCTTTAGAAGAAATCAACCTGGGCGAAGGGTCAGAGAAAAAGCCAACTTACATCAGCGCAAAAATTGACCCAGAACTTAGGTTGGAAGTAATCCAATCGTTGAAGGAGTTCAAGGACTGTTTTGCATGGGATTACGACGAAATGCCTGGTCTCGACAGAGGATTGGTAGAACTTCAGTTGCCAATCAAACCTGGGAAGAAGCCAATCAAGCAAAGTCCAAGACGCTTCGCCCCAGAAATATTATCGAAGATCAAAACGGAAGTCGAAAGGCTGCTGAAGTGCAAATTCATACGCGTCACGAGGTATGTCGAATGGATTGCCAACATTGTGCCAGTAATTAAGAAAAATGGTACTTTGAGGGTGTGCATAGATTTCAGAGATTTGAATGCTGCTACACCCAAAGATGAATATCCTATGCCTGTGGCGGAAATGCTAGTCGATTCTGCCGCTGGCTATGAGTACCTGAGTATGCTCGATGGTTATTCAGGATATAATCAAATATTCATTGCTGAAGAAGATGTGTCGAAAATAGCTTTTCGATGCCCTGGGGCTTTAGGCACTTACGAATGGGTAGTGATGCCTTTTGGCCTAAAGAACGCTGGGGCAACATACCAGCGAGCAATGAATTCTATCTTCCATGATTTTATTAACACTTTTATGCAAGTATATATTGATGACATTGTTATAAAATCTGTTTCCAGGAAGAACCATATTGACCACCTTCGACAGTCATTCAAAAGAATGAGAGAACATGGTCTCAAGATGAACCCTTTGAAGTGTGCATTTTGTGTGAAAGCTAGAGATTTCTTGGGCTTCGTTGTTCACAAGAAAGGAATCGAAATCAATCAGAACAAGACGAAGGCAATTCTGGAAGCGAAAGCGCCATCGAATAAAAAGGAACTGCAATCTCTGTTAGGCAAGATAAATTTCTTAAGGAGATTCATATCTAACCTAAGTGGGAAAGCTCAAGCCTTTTCACCCTTACTTCGACTGAACAAAGAGGGATTCGAATGGGGGCAGGAGCAACAAGAAGCCTTCGACAAAATCAAAGGGTACCTCACAAAGCCACCTATTTTGGTGCCTCCTTGTAGCAATAGGAGTATGAGATTGTACATAGCTGCATCCGACAAAACTTTGGGAAGCATGTTAGCCCAAGAAGATGAAAATGGAGTCGAAAGACCCATTTACTATCTTAGTAGAGTTTTGAACGATGCAGAAACTAGATATAGCGAAGTTGAAAAATTGTGTCTATGTCTGTATTTCTCTTGTACAAAACTCAAGCAATATATAAAACCAGTTGATGTGTATGTTTCGTCTCATTTTGATGTTTTCAAGTACATGTTGTCGAAACCCATCTTGCACAGTCGAATTGGCAAGTGGGAACTAGCATTAACTGAATACTCCTTGACCTTTATGCCTCTTAAGGCAGTAAAAGGACAAGTGGTTGCAGACTTTATAGTCGACCACTCAATTCAAGTTGAGAGTATTAATTATGTGGAGATAGAACCTTGGAAATTCTACTTCGATGGTTCCAGCCATAAAGATGGAACAGGAGTAGGAGTCTTGATTATTTCTCCAGAAAAAATTCCAACAACATTCAAGTACAAGATATCAGGTTCTTGTTCGAACAATGAGGCTGAGTATGAAGCTCTAATTACTGGCCTTGAGATATTGTTGGAATTGGGGGCAACTCGAGTCGAAATAATGGGAGACTCAGAGTTAGTCATTAAGCAAGTCACAAAAGAATATAAATGCATAAGAGAAAATCTCATTATGTACTTTGTGATAGCAAATCGTTTATTGAAAAAATTTGAAATGGTCAATATTCGACACATACCCAGATTGGAAAATAAAATAGCCAACGATTTGGCACAAATTGCATCTGGGTACAAAATTTCAAAAACGAGATTAAAAAGAGCAATCGAAGTTCGAGAAAAGATAAAAGCAACTTGTTTGTCCCCAACAGACTTGGAATCGACAAGACTAGGGTATGCTGATCAAAGTAACTTCGAAATTTCGTTCATAGACAATTTGTCAGAGCAGGATTGGAGGAAACCCATTGTGGATTATCTTCAAAATCCAGCAGCTTCGACAGAACGAAAAACAAAGTATAGGGCGTTGAGTTACGTACTCATGGGTAATGAGTTATTTAAAAAGACGCCTGAAGGGGTATTGCTAAAATGCTTAAGTGAAACTGAAGCATACATAGCCCTTTCGACTACGCACGCTGGAGCATGTGGGGCTCACCAAGTAGGCCATAAGATGAAATGGTTGTTGTTTCGACAAGGACTATACTGGCCCACCATGTTGAAAGATTGTGTCGAGTTCGCCAAGGGTTGTCAAGAATGTCAAGTCCATATAGGCATCCAACATGTACCAGCAAGTGAACTTCACTCGATAGTGAAACCTTGGCCTTTTAGAGGATGGGCGTTGGACCTTATTGGAGAGATTCGACCAGCATCATCAAAGAGCCAGAAGTATATATTGGTAGGCATTGATTATTTTACTAAGTGGATCGAAGCTATTCCTTTAGTCAATGTAGACCAAGAAAATGTCATTGAATTTATTCAAAAGAACATTATCTTTAGATATGGAATCCCTGAGACTATAACTACTGATCAAGGATCAGTTTTCACCGGTCGAAAGATGCAGGAATTCGCTCAGGAAACAGGCTTTAAACTCCTAACATCAACGCCTTATTATGCACAGGCAAACGGTCAAGTCGAAGCAGCGAACAAAGTAGTGATTCACTTGATAAAGAAGCATGTTGGGAAGAAGCCAAAAAATTGGCATAAGACGTTAGACCAGATTTTGTGGGCCTGTCGAACGTCCCCAAAAGAAGCCATAGGTACAACACCATATAGGCTGACTTTTGGTCATGACGCAGTGTTGCCAGCAGAAATTTGTCTTCAATCTGCAAGGGTTCAGAGACACCATGATATTCCCTCTGAAGTTTATTGGGATATGATGTTAGACGAACTAGTAGATTTAGACGAAGAAAGATTGCGCGCTCTTGACCTACTAAGGCTTCAGAAGAAAAGAGTAGAAGACTCTTACAATAAAAAGGTGAAACCTAAGGCATTCTCGCCTGGAGAATTAGTTTGGAAGGTGATTCTTCCCATGGATCAAAGGGATCGAAGCATGGGGAAATGGTCACCCAAATGGGAAGGACCATTCAGAATTATCCAAACTTTTTCTTGTGGAGCTTATGAAGTCGAAGAGTTAGGTGAAGATAAAAGGCTCTTGAGAGTAAATGGTAAATATTTGAAAAAGTATAAACCTATACTCCAAGAGATAAAAATAAATAACAAGTAACGACTAGATTAACCATAAATAAGCCAAAATGGAAAATTTTATAAATTAGCCAAAATGGCAATATTGTCAAATACACATTACAATACATGGTTAAAGGGCTGAGTCAATCAGAAGGGGATGGAATCCTTGAGTCGAAGGTATTTAGCTTGCTGCAACTCCAATCTTTTGTTGCACAAGGCATTCGCCTGGGCAAGCTTGGCAATTTGATCGTCGAAGGCTTGAGCTTTCTCAGCAAATTCTAGGCCTTGTGTGATTTCAGCTTGACTTTCGGTGTCTGGAACAGTCGAGAGAAGTTCCTCCTTGCGCTTAGTATTGGCATTCATCTTGTCCTCTAGTTCTTTGATTTGCGCCTTTATGGAAGCATTCTCTCGATCTATGGCATCAACCTCTTCTTGTTTAGACGCCTTTTGCTTCGACAACTCCGCAATTCGAGAAGTCGTCTCTGCTACAACAGTCCATGCAGAAGAGCTTTTGCCATATAACGCTTCAAGCTGGCTATTAAAGCCCCTTTGTCGCCGATAGTCTGATGAGACTTGATCAATAATGGAGTGTAACTCCATGATAAAGATTGAAACCTCCGGAGGCACAGCTAGCAAGTCTACGGCATTCAAAACAGCCCCCAAATACGATGGAGCAGTAGGGCCCCCCTCCAAAGCTTTCATCAAATCTTTCTTGAAGAACTGAGCCTTAACCTTCGTCAAAGCCTCATCGAGAGGAGAAGTTTCAGTGGACTTCCCCGACTGAGTAGAAGCCTCCTGACTAATATCAGACGAACTTCCCTTGCTCTCGATAATGGCATTCAGATAGCCAACAGGATCAGTTTGCTTCAAGAGTTCTAAGTCTTCTTTCGACCTATGCTTTGTTGAGGTGATAACCTTTGCAGCAACGTTGTCTTGGGGTTGAGGCTGTTGAGTAGCATTTGCCTCGACTTGACTCTCTTCGACTTGAACTTCGGAAGTACCAGCGTCACCTTGATCCCCTTCGCCAGCGTCAACGTGATCCCCTTCATCACAATGTTCCTCCGACAGATCAACCACTTGAATCTCTCTTGGTTGTTGCTCTTCTGGTTGTGGATCTTCTGTTTGTTGTTCTTCTGTCTCAGCATTGGCTTCATTTGTTTCAGCATTGGCTTCATCATTCGCCAAGTCTTTCTCTTGTGGCCTGCTGAGTTCAGCAGAGTCCAATGTTTCAGAAGTCCTTGGCGCTGAGCTTTCAGTGGTTTCCTGGAAAAAGAAGAAGAAGCATCTTCTAGGTTAGAAAGAGACATAATCGAACGTGGGTATCGACACCTGGGTTAAAAAAGGGTCAAAGAGATTACCTGCAGAGGAACTTCAGCCCCAGGGCTGGAATTGTCGCTTTCGACAGGTTTATTGAGAAGAACATTTAGTTCCTCCTCCGTTGGCTCTTCAATAATTACTGGAGGTGGCCTGGGCTTTCTCCCAGCAACCTTTATTCTGATTGTTCGAGTCTCAGGAGAAGGAACGTCCTTCTTCAGCTTTCGCCTTTTAAGAGGAGCAGGGGGAGAATCGTCTTCTTCGTCACTCCCAGATTCGACCGTCAGTGCTGGTCGTTTCTTGGGTGAAGGTGTCTAAAAACTAATTGGAGTTCGATTTAGAAGCTACATCGAAAGTCAGAATGTTAAAGCCAGAAGAAAGTAATTAAAGTCTGGTTACTGGTGCAGAAGGCTTTCTCGAAGGACCTTCCCCTTGGTGGCTTGTTGTAGTCTTCGCCGGCGCTATAGTTTTCGCCGGAGGTGGAGGTTTTGTTAAGGGGCCTCCTCCCTGTTGGCCTTCTGCAGCTTTCTTGGCTGCAGGCTTTCGAACAACTGTAAGATGAAAAAATAATTAACAGGCTACTAGTCGAAAGGGAAAGACAAAATAATTTGGAAGAATAAACTTAATTTCTTTATTTTGTCCAAGACAAGAACAAAAGACTTCTGAAGTTCGTCCACGAAGTCCTTCTCGTCGAAGAACTCTTCAGCGTAGTAACTTTTCCACCACTCCTCGAAGGATGGTGAGCAGAGAAAGTTAAGCTGATAGTCGAACAACGAAAGAACAGTTCGACCAGCATACCTGCCGATATGCTTAGTGGTTGCGTCTTCAGTGTAGTCGTTGCAAAAGTATAACATAGACTTCTCCCTGGGAAAAATAGGAGAAGGAAGTGTTTGAATGATACCAAACTGGCGAGACACCAAGTTTGGTTGATACGCAATCAGGCTCAAGTGAGTCTTGGAGCTCTTGAATCGCAGGGGAATTATTCTTGGTGTGAGAAATGCTTCCCACACTGTTGTATGTTCTTCGACCTGAGGGCCACTTGACGATTTAGGATGGGGCCTCGTGAACCACTCTGGACCCACCTTTCGTCGAGCAAAGGGAGCCATAGTCGAAACAAACTCTTTCCTTTTTGCAAACATCAAGACGAAGTTTGTAAAAGTTTGTTGAAGCTCCAGCCCATCTTCTGTTGGGGTCAGCAGAGCCAATCTGGTGCCTTCGATGCACCTATTTGCTATCTCCGGAGCCTGCTCATTTATTTGAGTCTTCTGAGGTAAGAAAGACTCGAAGGTGGCATTGAGCCACAGCTGAAGTAGCCAAAAAGGTCCAGCAAGCAGCAGACTGGTTCTGTTCTCGATGATCTTCAAAAGAGTCGCTCCACTGCTAATCGACTCGTACAGATTCGCCAAAATCAATTCTGCCAAAC
This sequence comes from Vicia faba, assembly GCA_948472305.1. Lineage (NCBI taxonomy): Eukaryota > Viridiplantae > Streptophyta > Magnoliopsida > Fabales > Fabaceae > Vicia > Vicia faba. The sequence continues at coordinate 1,496,165,111 of OX451735.1, read as the reverse complement.
AGATATTTTGGCCATGGTGGAGTTGGGTGGCGAGAGTGACCATATTCTTAGTCACCTGTAAAGACTTGGTGCAAAACACAAAGCGTGACAGCCATAAGGCTAGAAACGTGATATGCTCTACATCCGACACAGCGGCCGTCGACTTATCATGGTAATGGTTGATATATGTGGTGTAGGTTGGTTTTGTGGCAGAGAATCCAATCTGATCCTCCGACATTTCCTCTGGGTCGAAATAGTCCCCAGTGGGTCGAAGGCCAGTGATGGCAGCCACATCGAACAGTGTGGGCGTCAGCATTCTGCAGGGAAGGTGGAAGGTGAAATGAGTGTAATCCCAGAAGAGTAAGGAAGCTATCAACATTTCTGGGGAATAGTTAAGACTCGTCTTCGACAACATGACCAGGTCGAATATCCCCAGGTCTTTCCAGATCGAAGCCTGGCTTTTCTCCATTTTTTCCAGCCAAGCACTATAGTCAGGAGTGAGGCTAGGGCTAGACCTGAAAGCCCTAACACCTCTATTGAAGAAACGAAGGTCGATTTTCTCCTTAGCAGGATCTTCATTATCCTCTGCATCTTTCTTAGAACATCCAACCGGTTTGAGTTTTTCAAGCACTGGAAAGTAGCTTTTGATCTTCATGGCTTCAGCGATGCTTGGGTATAGCGGGCCAGACATGGCGAAGATTTGGTTGGAGTATCCAACCGGAATCATGAGTTGGCGTGAATAAGCGTCACGTTCAGCAATGTCTAAGGGCTCAGGAACCCTTCGTTGGCCTGTAGGAGTGACTACAGGAGCAGTGGAGAAAATCTTGGGTTTAGCATTTCCGGAGGGGATGTTAGAACCAGGAGCGGTGGAAGAACCGGACGCCATTGTTGATGATAAGGTTGAAGATGAAGTGAAGAACAAAGTTGTTTGCAAAGTTTGCAGAGAGTTTGTGTTCAAGGAAGTTTGAAGGCAAGGTAGCGTGAAAAAGTCCCACAATGGGTACTTGGCGCTATTTATAGTAGTTGGGGAAATCCCCAAATTCGAGGACATTTAATGCCATTTAATGTTGCAGAAGGTAGTGGGACACGTGGTGTCCCCCTGTTGATATAGCCGTTCTGCAGAAATGAAAGGGTGCAGCGTGCGCCCTCGTTTTTGGGAATTGTCATGATGACGATTTGTGAAAAGACGTTTGGCACGCTGCACGCCGTACTGAGGTGACGTCTTAGGTACGGATGAAATGATGGCTTTTTTCCTTGGGATTGTCAGTGGTTGGTAGAAGACAAAAAAGTGCACAATTTAATTTGTGACTAAGAATGAAAAGACAGGTGTCGAATGGAATTTCAAAGAATACCTTTTTCTTTTCAGAGTCGAAATAAGGCATTCTTGGGGGGCAATTTGTTGGCTCCTAAATTCGACACCCTTGTTTTTATTAATGTCAGCCATTAAAGCTGAAGGATGTTTTCGACCAGCTGGGTCTGTCGAAATTCCCATCAGAAGATGGCAATGTACTTAGAGGATTTCTTCCAAGGGAGAATTTGGTTGCCTTCGACGTCGAAGGTGTGGCTCGTCGAAGATGCCTCTCGACGAAGGTGTTCGATTACTCAGAATGGGACGGTTTGAAATTCAAGCGTTTGGAGGGAAAACGGTTCCCAGCGGTTACCAAGTGCAACGTGCAAAGATCTGGAGCGTCGAACGCTGAGAACGTGCCAAGTGGAGTCATCTCGAAGTAGTGTAACTGCCCGACGGTTACTTGGGATGTTTTAGTATAAATAGTAGTAGTTCACGCAGTTTTTCGCGTGTGTTCACAATTATATACAAAGTCACTCATATAGATTCGAGTACCCAGCGTATGAGAAAGAATTGTTGAGAATGTATGTGTGAAACACCACTTTTATTAATCAAAGTCATTTATTTTCCAGAAACTTTACTTGCTTTCCCCTTTACTTTTCCCGTCGAAGCCTTTATTTCAAGCCTTCCTTTTTTTTTATCAAGTTCTCTTCTTCATGCAATTTACATAACGCTTCTTTATTTCCTTGTCATTTAACCATTATCGAACTTAATCAAAACCCCAAAATCAACCATGTCTTAGGATCAATCTGATCGATCCTGCGAGTCACCAAATAAGTAACCATTTGGAAGATCAGCGGTTGTTTACTAATTCCCACGGTAAACACTAGTGTAGGGCTGTTTTGTAGCAGTTTTGGACAGGTCTTGGCATGGTTTATAGATTAAAATATAGTTAGCATATGTTTGGGACCTTAGGGATTTTAGAGCTTAGGTTTTGATCAGTTTTCATGATGTAAGTGAATAATGGTGATTTGTAATGATGATGGATATTTGAATGAAGTTGATGATGTATCATATCCATAATTTTGAATTAACCAATTTCTTTTGCCTTTGGATATCATGAATGAATGAGATTTGAATGAAACTTGTGAAGATGAAATTGAATTAAATGGTGTCTTTGCTCGAAAACCTTGAATGGATTTGAAAAATTTTCATCTTCTTGATTCGTAATCCTTTTGAATTCAATAACGAAATTCCATATATTCACGGTAAACTCTCTTTTGATTTTGTATTCATGAAGATTCTTTCCATTTTTATTTTGGTTCTTTGCAAGCAAGCCTTGCACATAAAAATATAATGCTTACCAAAAAATAACTCTTGACCCATAGTTAAGTTAATGAACCAAACCTTGATGGTATGTGATTTAATCTCAACTTATACTCATGCGCCATCTTCCTCCATAAGAACTTTTGAACTAAACCATTATGCATGTCGTATCATGATGTACATGACTGTATTTAATGAGATATATCAAAGTGAATTCATATCTCTCTTCTCCATAAATGGAAGCTCAATGCTTATTCTTCAATCGATAAGAAAACCTCTCGTCTTGATGAAATGTTGAATGAAAAATCCTGACCAATTCTACATAAATGTGGCTTGATTCACAATCCCCAAAGAAATCCTCAGATGAATGCTTAAACTGGAGAAAGTTGATCAAGGTATTCATGAAACTAAACCCCTTTTCGATACACATTAGTTGAGTCATATTGTCAAGTTTCCATACTGTGATCGGTGGATCTGGAACTGACTGTTTAAAGCTGGTTCGCGAAATGTCGCGGAAGCAAGAGTCGCCACCGTCTTTTATTTTCTCCAAATGGAAAGGACAAAAGCACAGAAAAATTCCTTAAAGAGATTGCTCTCGGTTCGGGAGGTAGATTATAGAAAGGGAAGGTATTAGCACCCTTTCTATCCATGGTTATCCATGGGCTCTTAGATACTTGCTCATTTGTGTTTTCAAAAATGGTTTGTTTGCTTTTCAATTGTGGGTTTTAAAAAAGTTTCTTTGAAAATTCCAGTTCGACTCTTGTATCGGTCCTCAAGAGTGTTTAAAAAATTGCTTTCGAAAGCTTTTTGAAAAGGTGTCGGTGTGAAAAGTATTTTTGATTTTTGTTTTGAAATTAGAGCAAGTATCTAGAGTCGTCTACCTACCCTAAGGAATTCGTCTGTGTAAATGTCCTTTAAAGTAATGCCATCCCACCATTGAGAGGTAGGTAGCATCACCATTGGAGGTGTTCGGGTCAATTCGAAGGTTCGGGACATGGTGATCACCAGAGCAATAGGAAGACACCTTAGAAGCTACCCTCATGCCAGGTTCCCGGATCATGAGGACTTACTAAGACATCCTCTACTCGACGATCACCTTTCGAAGGCAAGGCAACAGTGAGGCGTACCCTAGGGGTGGTGTGTGCGATTTGTGTGTCGTTTTCGTTTGCATTTATCTTGTCATGTTATCGGTGTTCTACGCTTGTTTTTATTTTGTCCATACATTCTTTCATGCCATTATTTAACAGTTAAAATATTTGCGGAAAAGTAAAGATCTACAGCTATTACAAAAGGCGCGGGTCCACATCGCCAAAATTAAACCAGGACCCGATTTGACAGAAAAATAAAGAAATTAAAAGAATTAAAGGTGCGAGAAGTAATTTACAAGGCTTCGGGAGAGATACATGAATATTTAAATGGAATAAAATAATATGCGAATTAAGAATTAAATCAAAACGAGGGCGTTGGACCCTTTTGCGAAATTAAATTACATGGAATTGATTAATTAAAATTAAAAGAAAGAAAGAACTTTTATTTTTGGTGTTTTTTAGTATTTTAGGATTTAATACAAAAAGGAAAAATTAATTGAAATTAACACTAACCCTAATTCTAATGGCTTTTAATTTATAAAAAAATATTGAAGTTTCTAACCTAAAATTAATCCTAATTTTTACATGCAATTTAATTATAAAAATAAATATTTAATTATTTAATTATTTATGAAAGAAAAATAATTAGGATAGAAAATTATTAATTAAACCCTAATTCTATGTTTTTTTGGATTTTTGTTAAAAGTATTAAAATTAAAACCTAATTTACACTAAATTTAATTATATACATTTATTTATGAAAATACTAAAAAAATAAAATTTATTATATTTTTTCTCTTTTCTGACTTTTATGTATTTTTTATGTTTTTTGTGAAAATAATAGAGTTAATTAACAAAACAATAATAAAAGGAAATATATAATAAAAATAATAAAAAAGGTGAAAAAATATGCAAACCTAGGGGGTTCAGACCCCAAATGGGAGGTATGGCCTTTAGCAATCTGGCCCATTTGAATTCCTGGCCTTGTGGACTTTTTTACTCACGTGCAGAACGTTGACTAGAGCATACCATAATCTCCAAATCCTGGCCCTTGGATGGATGACATTGGACGCGTGGATGGCTGGATATAGGGACGTATGATGATCCACAATGTTATGCCTGCACATGAATATCTTTTGGAAAAAATTATATGGAAAGGGTGGGGGACCTGGGGCTCGAACCCAGGTCCTGAAGGTCATTCGTTCACTTCCTTGCCAGCTGCGCCACTGAACCAATTTGTTAATTAAATAAACCACAAACATTATAAAGTGAAACAAAATCCAACGCGTATTTCCGCGCGAATTTTCAAATTCACCAATCCGCTTATGCCACGATATCATCGTCCTCTTTGTTCCTGAAACACAAACAGAATAAGCCACGGTTTTTTATATGTTCTCTTAGGTATGTTTTGAGAAAATAGCGAATAGGTCCCCTTGGCATATAAATTCAGCGCGAGCATGCCATTATTTTCGTCCAAGCGAGCTGGTTTTGTTCATGGTACTGAGGACTCCCAATTTTACAGCATGTAAAAACGCCTAAATCGAAAGCTTGGTAACCCTAGAAAATAACAATGGTGGAATCGTGTGTGGTGCATAAAAACATAATTAAACTATCAGGTTAGCTTCAGAATTGAATATTGAACATGAATCAAGCATCAAAGATTAGTAAAAGTGCATGAATCGAGATGCAAGATTATGAGATTTTCTCTGTACAGTTCATATTCGTTTTACCAATTCTTGGCGTTGTGATGGATGATTTTGATTGGAATCGTTTCTTTGAAGCTTCAGGAAGCCGATGGGATGAAAATCTTGGCTTGAAACCACCTGCAAATTAGCTTTCAGTATTGAGTTTTTAAACCAAATTTTCAAGTTTTCAATGGAGTTTCTAGCGCAGCTTTATGGTTAGGATGATTAGGTTTGTGATCAGGCTCATATACTGAGTGAATTAGGTTAAGAATATTGATCCAAATCTCTTGCAATGATGGTTTTGAAAATTTGATTTTCAAGATCTTTAACCAAATATTTTCCATGTGTTTTTTGTTCTCAATCATGCCAATCAATCCAAATCTTTCCATATTGGTACATGCACGAAATCTTGAGAGTAAAACATGCACAAAAAGATTGAAAAAACTTAGGTTAGCATTTTTCATGTATTTATTTTAATTTAAATGAATTATTATTAATAAAAATCCAAATAAATAAATAAAAAATGAATAAAAACTTCCCTTTGGGCCAAGTTGTCGTGCACATGTCATGGATGATGAATTATGGAAGAAAAATGGGCCCATTAGCAATTTTAGGCCATTTGAATCAATGTTGACTTTTCAAAATATCCAAAACTTTCCCAACTTCTACAAGGCATAACTTGCTCAATTTTAAAGCTTTTCTCATGTTCTTGGACATTTTGGAAAGGTCTTTGAGTCCTCTAACCAATGTCTTTGGTCCCATGTCATTTTGATTTACCAATCTCAAGTTATGGCCTTTGACTTAAAGTCCCTTTTTATTGACTTTTGAAAATGACCTATAATGTTGAAATTGATAACTTTTTGTGAGAGCATTTCTTGGACTTGAAGTATGAAGATGAGTTGTAGGAAATGTCTTTCTCTTCAAAATGAGCTTTGGATGGAATTTTTCTGATAATCCATGTGAAAGTTATGCCCTGGTCAACTTCAGTTGACTTTTTCAGCTGTCCAAATAAGGAAACTTTTGCATCTTGATGATTTCTGAGCCAAATTTTGAGAATCATGATCAAGCATTGATCAAATGATGTTTGTGGCTTCAAAATGAGATGTTGACCAAAAATTTGAACTTTTGACTGTCAAATGACCATTTTGCCCCTACAGTTGACTGTAGTGCAATTAGGGTTTTTGAATGTGCAATTTTGTGCTGAATGTCTTAAAACTTGATATGAGGATGCTTGACCATATTTGTAGGCATGTGAGACTTGATTGGACCTTTGGAAACTTCATTTTCTTGATCAGAACACAAACCCTAATTTTGACTGTATAGGCTCTTGCACTGTGCAACCCTTGGGGAATCTTGAAGCATGACTAGGCAGTTTCTTGAAGAATATGGGAGGGAAAATTTTGGGGTACAACAGTTGCCCCTGTTCAATCTTCTTAGACCTGAGGATGCAGATTGGCTGACGTGCCTTTCGTAATCCGAGGGTAGAAGATGATTGAACACTAGAGTGCCCAGAAATTTGCGCTCACATAGTAGCAGTGCGATGATGGAATGGGCTTATAGATGCCATTTAGAGGTTGCTGGATAGGATGATGGGCTTATAGATGCCATCTGGATGTTGATCGCGTAAGAGATTCCTTAGCGAGAACCTGCATACCTGCAAAAGAAAAATGAGTACCTGACACGTTGCAGGAGCTGGTTTTCAGATGCTTGGTATAGATGTGTCCTGACTGGTTACGGGAGCTGGGTCTGGAGCTTCAAAAGATGATGAATGAACCAGGGATGGTTACTACCTTAGCACGAACGGTAAGAGAACCTTGGGTGACTTTAACTTCAACAACGCTAGTCGAGAAAATCTTGGTGGGAATTACCATCTTCGCAGGATCGGGAAGAGAACCATAGGCAATTATAATCTGAAAGGAATTATCACCTCACTCACCGTCGGAGAGGGAACCATAGGAAATTATAATCTGAAAGGAATTATCACCTCACTCACCGTCGGAGAGGGAACCATAGGAAATTATAATCTGAAAAGGAAATTATAATCTGAAAAGGAATTATCACCTCACTCACTGTCGGAGAGGGAACCATAGGAAATTATAATCTGAAAGGAATTATCACCTCACTCACCGTCGGAGAGGGAACCATAGGAAATTATAACCTAAAAAGGAAATATCACCTCACTCACCGTCGGAGAGGGAACCATAGGAAATTATAATCTGAAAAGGAATTATCACCTCACTCACCGTCGGAGAGGGAACCCTAGGAAATTATAACCTAAAAAGGAATTACCACCTCACGCACCATCGGAGAGGGAACCATAGGAAATTATAACCTAAAAAGGAATTACCACCTCACGCACCATCGGAGAGGGAACCATAGGAAATTATAACCTAAAAAGGAATTATCACCTCACTCACCGTCGGAGAGGGAACCATAGGAAATTATAACCTAAAAAGGAATTATCACCTCACTCACCGTCGGAGAGGGAACCATAGGAAATTATAACCTAAAAAGGAATTATCACCTCACTCACCGTCGGAGAGGGAACCATAGGAAATTATAACCTAAAAAGGAATTATCACCTCACTCACCGTCGGAGAGGGAACCATAGGAAATTATAACCTAAAAAGGAATTACCACCTCACGCACCATTGGAGAGGGAACCATAGGAAATTATAATCTGAAAAGGAAATATCACCTCACTCACCGTCGGAGAGGGAACCATAGGAAATTATAACCTAAAAAGGAATTATCACCTCACTCACCGTCGGAGAGGGAACCATAGGAAATTATAACCTAAAAAGGAATTATCACCTCACTCACCGTCGGAGAGGGAACCATAGGAAATTATAACCTAAAAAGGGATTACCACCTCACGCACCATCGGAGAGAGAACCATAGGACATTATAATCTCAAAGAAAAACCCAAAATGGAAATCTCATGCACCGTCGGAGAGAGAACCAATAGGAAAATATAATCTCAAAGAAAAACCTAAAATGGAAATCTCATGCACCGTCGGAGAGGGAACCAATAGGACATTATAATCTCAAAGAAAAACCTAAAATGGAAATCTCATGCACCGTCGGAGAGAGAACCAATAGGACATTATAATCTCAAAGAAAAACCTAAAATGGAAATCTCATGCACCGTCGGAGAGAGAACCAATAGGAAAATATAATCTCAAAGAAAAACCTAAAATGGAAATCTCATGCACCGTCGGAGAGAGAACCAATAGGACATTATAATCTCAAAGAAAAACCTAAAATGGAAATCTCATGCACCGTCGGAGAGAGAACCAATAGGAAATTATAATCTCAAAGAAAAACTTGATAACTTCTACTGAGTCTTCATCAGAAAAATCTGTTGGGAGCCGATTTAGCTGGACTAGAGAAGGCCTTGGACTGGATAAGAAATCTTTTGAGTCGATTAACTGAACCGGTCTAGGTCTTGAAATATGATGGAGAATTTAACTGCATCTTTCCTGAAAGGTAAAGGTCAGTCATATGCAATGCATGATATGGATCAAGCAATGATGTTCTCAACATAAATGAGATTTGTATGATATGATGCGTCTATGCATGCTATAATGATGTATGTGATGTTTTATGTATGTTTTTGTCTAGGAAAGTAAATCCTTGACGGGTGCCGGGAAGTCACTCCTGGGCTGATGTTGAAGAATAAGCTCTTGCTTCCGTTGGGGATGATAATTGCAAGAATACCAGTAGGAGAAGATGACTCCGTTGAGGAATAAACTTGGCGAATGAAAGATTCTGCGGGGAGAAAAATACTTTAGCGACCATGCTGGGGAGAAATACTCTGTGGGGAGAGAGATACTCTGCTGAATTGTTGATAATAACTTGCTGAGGATATCTTTGTTGCGTTGGAAGTGTTAATAGACTTCGCTGGGGGGTAAGAGAACTTTATTGACAACGACCTTTCCGCGGCTTTTGGCTGAGGATAACCCAGTTATATCCTGTTAAGGAAATAACTCTTTAAATAAAGCCGGGCGATGCATTCGTGCTCTGCGAGGGGATAAGCTTCCAGAATCTACTGGGGATAAGCTTACCGCTTGGGGAGATGGATTCCAACCTTCCTGGGGAACTAGATTGGACTTTCCTGGGGAAGTTTTGATATGCTGGGGAAGTGATTCCTTTGAATGTTGATATGCCGCCGGGGAACAATCTTTAGGCCAAGACCGCCGGGGATGCCTGTTAAGGATATACATGCTGCTGGGGAATGTTGATATCTGCTGGAGGATATCCAACTTCCTTGAGATTTGATAGCTTGGAGAGAGTGTACTGACTGCTGACTTACTCTCTGGGGAATTGAGATATGCCGGTTATGTTCTTTAGCTGAACCTACCTCGGTACCTTGGAGGACCGAACAATTAGATTGCTTAGACCACTCTTTATTGCCCCTGTTTCTGAGGTATGAGAGGAAGACCTGTGAGGTGCTGATAGTTGTTGATGGACAAACCTTCTTCTGGTAGGCATATGATAAGATGACAGGACATAGTCGTACGCTTTGATCCCTAACTTTTGCCTGGACAGCCCTTTCGGGTTTTCAGTCCACCGGGATACCCATTTTTGCCCCAAGCCGCCTTTTCAGATTTTCGACTTGCCGGGTGTACATATTTTTTCATTTTCATCCCTTATTTTGCCCGAACCCTTTTGGTTCGCCGGGAAGCCCTTATTTTTGCCTAGGTGTGTCAACCTAGTGGGTCTTTGATTTTGCGCAGTATTTTTCTCGACTATGTCCGTGCTTTTCAGAATGTAGGGAGTTGCCCCTGTTAGAAGTGTTTTGTCATGCCACCAGAAGATTTTTGACCAGGCAAGATTCATTGTTGAAATGCCCCGAGTGACTCAGGCGGAGATTTGCCCCAGGCTATTTGGCCTCTGAGAGATTCTCCGAATCTTGATTGGACTGCCCCAGATAATGGACCATGGTCATGTCTGCCCCTTGATTGGAAGTACTTTTGTTCACAAGGTATTCATCGTGCGGATTTCCCTGCTGTTCAAACAAAAGGTCATATGCAAACAAAGTTATGTTAAAAATGCAAAGCTTATGTCTGTCTTGAAGATTTTGAAAATGCATTCTTTTTCATAAAACAAGTGAATGTTTGTAAAACGTGATGTCAACTCCGTATTTACCGTAGGCCTTAAGGAGTCAGGATACCTTTTGTAACAATATGCTTTCGAACTAACCCATGCTTCAGCTAGGACTTTTTAAGGGTTATAATGTGGCATGGTTCACGGTTTAAGAAACAAAGGATAAAGGCTCAAATTTTATTTGTACCCACCCGCTCTTCGTGATGTTCTCCAAACCTAAACTCAGTTGATCGTGCGTTAGACCTTGTTTGAGTCTTTGCTCTGATGTTCCGGTGATGATTCGGATATTGAACGTTTATTTTGCATAGGCAGTCATTCCTTTTTTGTTGAGGGTTTGTAAGACCTCTTTCTTGTCTGATTTTTTTGTTATCCCTTTCTTTTTTTTGCCTGAGCTGTCTCCTTTTTGGAATTACAGTCAGCGGGATGCCCCAGTTTTGTAAGTCTCCTTCATGGGTTTTGACTTAATGGGTTTTTTTATTTTGAAAGATAATGACTGCCTTTCTTTATTGATCATTCGGAACCATCACTGTCTTTCTTTGTTTTGCAAGGATCTTTTTGGTGCCATTCGTTATGCACTTGGATCAACTGAGAGACTGCCCTGCCCCAGGTTATGATTAAGGGTTTTAAATTTCGAAAAGAAAAACTCCTACTTCTTTGGCTCAGAGGGGTTGACGAGGGATTATCATCCTTATAACTCCGGTGTTTAGGAATTGAAACAATGCATGTACCTCATCAGCGGGGTCTGTTCAAAAGCATACTGTAAGTTGTGGTATCATTTTCGTCATCCTCCCTCAAGAGGCTTAGAATTATTAATCGAGAGTTGACATCAGAAAAAATATGAAGATAATTTGCGTATAGTGAATACGAATATATTGCTTCAAAACAGACATATGCGATGCATTAATGAAATAACAATGTTTAACAATGAGTAAATGTTTGAACAAAAGAAAATTGCAATTTGAACATTCGAATGAACAAAAACTCTTCTCATCTCAGGGCTTGTTACTTCAAATGGTGCCTCCTGTAGGGATGGTAGAAGCACTCAGCCTGGCCATCTTGGGTAAATTCCACAGCTCCTTCCTCAATCAGGTCCTGGATTTTATTCTTCAAAGTCCAACAATCCTCTGTAGCATGCCCCGGGCTGTCAGAATGATAAGCGCAGTGAGCGTTGGGGTTATACCTTGAAGGTGTCCTGTTGGGATTCTTAGGAGGATCCTTTAGAGTTACCAAGTTCAACCTCAGCAGTTGTTGTAAGGCTCGAGGCAGCGACACGTTGAGCTTGGTGAATTGCCTTTTGGGCTTGTCTGGTTGAAGCTGGTGAGGTTGATACTGAATTGGTGGTACTGAAGCCACATGAGGAGCTTTCTCCTTGCCTCTTTGTCTCAAAGATGGTCGAACGATGATTGGCTTTTTACCCTTAGACGTTTGCCCCAGTTGGTTACCCTGAAGCAGTTGGTTGATGAGAACCCCGAGTTCTTCTTGTCTTTGAGCTAACCCTTGAATGGCAGTCACCTGCCCCAGCATCTGGACCCTCAATGCATCCACCTCAGCTTGTAGGTGTTTCAGCCTTTCATCCTCAACACTGTTCCTGACAAAGGTCTCCATGAGAAGTGTCCTTAGCTCCTCCTGCCCCTTGGATAGATTCAGGAGGATTTCCCCGAACCGAGTCTCTTGAGCAAGAAAGTCCTGGTTATCTTGTGGGCAAGCCATAGCTGAAATAAACAGCGAGAAAGGTAAGTGACCTGCAACAAGGATACCTGTTATGCAATGATATGTATGATATGCATGCAATGTTTTCAAGGACCTCGCGGGGTAAACAAGAAAATTGTTAGCATTTGAAACCGGTAGCTTGATTGAAGGCACTGCATATTGTTGAGAGTCCTTCTTCAAGGGTCAAAGGCTCACCATATCCAGTGGGTCATAGCCCCTGACTTTAATCATCATGTCTGGTTTTGATTTCCAAATAACCTTGGTTAGGGGAACCTTCTTTAAGAGTCAGAGCTCACCATATCAAGTGGGTCATAGCCTCTGACAACTTTGGCTAGAGGAAAATAAATCCTCTTTGCCCCTTGCTAGATGTTTGATTCATCATGACCTGATCACAAGCCCTTGAGATCCATGAAATGGGTTAGGATGTATGCAATGGTATGATGTCATGATGCATGGGATGATATGAATAAACCCTGTTATGAGCCCTTATTAAGGACTACAAACTAAAACCTGCAAGAAGCTTAGGATACCCTGTTATGAGTCCCAATTAAGGACTATAAACAAAACCTGCAAGAAATTTAGTACACCCTGTTATGAGTCCCAATTGAGGACCATACACAAAACCTGTAAGAAACTTAGGTACCCTGTTATGAGTCCCTATTAAGGACTATAAACAAACCCTGCAAGAAACTCAAGTGTCAGACAACAAGCATGCAAATAGCCAAGTACGAAGGCACACAAGTCACGCAAGAGAAGCCCTTAAAGTTTAGGCCAGCATGAGGTCTAGGTACTACCCTCTTTCAGTTTGTTGGTTCATACCTGTCCTAATCAAAAGTAATCGGGTTCTTAGAGGATCCCAATATCATTGACTACCCTCAATCGGTCATAACTCCAGCATCGCAATCTTTTCTTGCAGCCAGAACCATCACGAGAGTTTAGCCTCAATGGGCATAGCATACTGCTACAATTCTAAAGGCCAAGTTGTGTCAATTAAGGTTCTAAGGTTGTTGGTGCTTAATGACTCCTTAGAAGACCCATATTCTCCTCGTTGCGACACAAGGGATATCGGTACAGACCAAGGTGCCACACCAACGTAGCCACTGCTTCACCTGTGTCGGTCTACGCCGGACAGGTCCCTCACAGCTTATGCTACCTAAACAGGGTATCCCCAGATCCGGGTTAGGATCTATGTAACTCCCATGCAACCCACAAATTTAAAGCAGACAAGTCAATACAATTGAAAACACAGTTATGAACTAACCCTAAGGTACACCTCACTTTAAGTTTGGTCCCCAGCAGAGTCGCCAGTTCTGTGATCGGTGGATCTGGAACTGACTGTTTAAAGCTGGTTCGCGAAATGTCGCGGAAGCAAGAGTCGCCACCGTCTTTTATTTTCTCCAAATGGAAAGGACAAAAGCACAGAAAAATTCCTTAAAGAGATTGCTCTCGGTTCGGGAGGTAGATTATAGAAAGGGAAGGTATTAGCACCCTTTCTATCCATGGTTATCCATGGGCTCTTAGATACTTGCTCATTTGTGTTTTCAAAAATGGTTTGTTTGCTTTTCAATTGTGGGTTTTAAAAAAGTTTCTTTGAAAATTCCAGTTCGACTCTTGTATCAGTCCTCAAGAGTGTTTGAAAAATTGCTTTCGAAAGCTTTTTGAAAAGGTGTCGGTGTGAAAAGTATTTTTGATTTTTGTTTTGAAATTAGAGCAAGTATCTAGAGTCGTCTACCTACCCTAAGGAATTCGTCTGTGTAAATGTCCTTTAAAGTAATGCCATCCCACCATTGAGAGGTAGGTAGCATCACCATTGGAGGTGTTCGGGTTAATTCGAAGGTTCGGGACATGGTGATCACCAGAGCAATAGGAAGACACCTTAGAAGCTACCCTCATGCCAGGTTCCCGGATCATGAGGACTTACTAAGACATCCTCTACTCGACGATCACCTTTCCAAGGCAAGGCAACAGTGAGGCGTACCCTAGGGGTGGTGTGTGCGATTTGTGTGTCGTTTTCGTTTGCATTTATCTTGTCATGTTATCGGTGTTCTACGCTTGTTTTTATTTTGTCCATACATTCTTTCATGCCATTATTTAACAGTTAAAATATTTGCGGAAAAGTAAAGATCTACAGCTATTACAAAAGGCGCGGGTCCACATCGCCAAAATTAAACCAGGACCCGATTTGACAGAAAAATAAATAAATTAAAAGAATTAAAGGTGCGAGAAGTAATTTACAAGGCTTCGGGAGAGATACATGAATATTTAAACGGAATAAAATATATGCGAATTAAGAATTAAATCGAAACGAGGGCGTTGGACCCTTTTGCGAAATTAAATTACATGGAATTGATTAATTAAAATTAAAAGAAAGAAAGAACTTTTATTTTTGGTGTTTTTTAGTATTTTAGGATTTAATACAAAAAGGAAAAATTAATTGAAATTAACACTAACCCTAATTCTAATGGCTTTTAATTTATAAAAAAATATTGAAGTTTTTAACCTAAAATTAATCCTAATTTTTACATGCAATTTAATTATAAAAATAAATATTTAATTATTTAATTATTTATGAAAGAAAAATAATTAGGATAGAAAATTATTAATTAAACCCTAATTCTATGTTTTTTTGGATTTTTGTTAAAAGTATTAAAATTAAAACCTAATTTACACTAAATTTAATTATATACATTTATTTATGAAAATACTAAAAAAATAAAATTTATTATATTTTTGCTCTTTTCTGACTTTTATGTATTTTTTATGTTTTTTGTGAAAATAATAGAGTTAATTAACAAAACAATAATAAAAGGAAATATATAATAAAAATAATAAAAAAGGTGAAAAAATATGCAAACCTAGGGGGTTCAGACCCCAAATGGGAGGTATGGCCTTTAGCAATCTGGCCCATTTGAATTCCTGGCCTTGTGGACTTTTTTACTCACGTGCAGAACGTTGACTAGAGCATACCATAATCTCCAAATCCTGGCCCTTGGATGGATGACATTGGATGCGTGGATGGCTGGATATAGGGACGTATGATGATCCACAATGTTATGCCTGCACATGAATATCTTTTGGAAAAAATTATATGGAAAGGGTGGGGACCTGGGGCTCGAACCCAGGTCCTGAAGGTCATTCGTTCACTTCCTTGCCAGCTGCGCCACTGAACCAATTTGTTAATTAAATAAACCACAAACATTATAAAGTGAAACAAAAGCCAACGCGTATTTCCGCGCGAATTTTCAAATTCACCAATCCGCTTATGCCACGATATCATCGTCCTCTTTGTTCCTGAAACACAAACAGAATAAGCCACGGTTTTTTATATGTTCTCTTAGGTATGTTTTGAGAAAATAGCGAATAGGTCCCCTTGGCATATAAATTCAGCGCGAGCATGCCATTATTTTCGTCCAAGCGAGCTGGTTTTGTTCATGGTACTGAGGACTCCCAATTTTACAGCATGTAAAAACGCCTAAATCGAAAGCTTGGTAACCCTAGAAAATAACAATGGTGGAATCGTGTGTGGTGCATAAAAACATAATTAAACTATCAGGTTAGCTTCAGAATTGAATATTGAACATGAATCAAGCATCAAAGATTAGTAAAAGTGCATGAATCGAGATGCAAGATTATGAGATTTTCTCTGTACAGTTCATATTCGTTTTACCAATTCTTGGCGTTGTGATGGATGATTTTGATTGGAATCGTTTCTTTGAAGCTTCAGGAAGCCAATGGGATGAAAATCTTGGCTTGAAACCACCTGCAAATTAGCTTTCAGTATTGAGTTTTTAAACCAAATTTTCAAGTTTTCAATGGAGTTTCTAGCGCAGCTTTATGGTTAGGATGATTAGGTTTGTGATCAGGCTCATATACTGAGTGAATTAGGTTAAGAATATTGATCCAAATCTCTTGCAATGATGGTTTTGAAAATTTGATTTTCAAGATCTTTAACCAAATATTTTCCATGTGTTTTTTGTTCTCAATCATGCCAATCAATCCAAATCTTTCCATATTGGTACATGCACGAAATCTTGAGAGTAAAACATGCACAAAAAGATTGAAAAAACTTAGGTTAGCATTTTTCATGTATTTATTTTAATTTAAATGAATTATTATTAATAAAAATCCAAATAAATAAATAAAAAATGAATAAAAACTTCCCTTTGGGCCAAGTGGTCGTGCACATGTCATGGATGATGAATTATGGAAGAAAAATGGGCCCATTAGCAATTTTAGGCCATTTGAATCAATGTTGACTTTTCAAAATATCCAAAAATTTCCCAACTTCTACAAGGCATAACTTGCTCAATTTTAAAGCTTTTATCATGTTCTTGGACATTTTGGAAAGGTCTTTGAGTCCTATAACCAATGTCTTTGGTCCCATGTCAATTTGATTTACCAATCTCAAGTTATGGCCTTTGACTTAAAGTCCCTTTTTATTGACTTTTGAAAATGACCTATAATGTTGAAATTGATAACTTTTTGTGAGAGCATTTCTTGGACTTGAAGTATGAGGATGAGTTGTAGGAAATGTCTTTATCTTCAAAATGAGCTTTGGATGGAATTTTTCTGATAATCCATGTGAAAGTTATGCCCTGGTCAACTTCAGTTGACTTTTTCAACTGTCCAAATAAGGAAACTTTTGCATCTTGATGATTTCTTAGCCAAATTTTGAGAATCATGATCAAGCATTGATCAAATGATGTTTGTGGCTTCAAAATGAGATGTTGACCAAAAATTTGAACTTTTGACTGTCAAATGACCATTTTGCCCCTACAGTTGACTGTAGTGCAATTAGGGTTTTTGACTGTGCAATTTTGTGCTGAATGTCTTGAAACTTGATATGAGGATGCTTGACCATATTTGTAGGCATGTGAGACTTGATTGGACCTTTGGAAACTTCATTTTCTTGATCAGAACACAAACCCTAATTTTGACTGTATAGGCTCTTGCACTGTGCAACCCTTGGGGAATCTTGAAGCATGACTTGGCAGTTTCTTGAAGAATATGGGAGGGCAAATTTTGGGGTACAACAGTTGCCCCTGTTCAATCTTCTTAGACCTGAGGATGCAGATTGGCTGACGTGCCTTTCGTAATCCGAGGGTAGAAGATGATTGAACACTAGAGTGCCCAGAAATTTGCGCTCACATAGTAGCAGTGCGATGATGGAATGGGCTAATAGATGCCATTTAGAGGTTGCTGGATAGGATGATGGGCTTATAGATTCCATCTGGATGTTGATCGCGTAAGAGATTCCTTAGCGAGAACCTGCATACCTGCAAAAGAAAAATGAGTACCTGACACGTTGCAGGAGATGGTTTTCAGATGCTTGGTATAGATGTGTCCTGACTGGTTACAGGAGCTGGGTCTGGAGCTTCAAAAGATGATGAATGAACCAGGGATGGTTACTACCTTAGCACGAACGGTAAGAGAACCTTGGGTGACTTTAACTTCAACAACGCTAGTCGAGAAAATCTTGGTGGGAATTACCATCTTCGCAGGATCGGGAAGAGAACCATAGGCAATTATAATCTGAAAGGAATTATCACCTCACTCACCGTCGGAGAGGGAACCATAGGAAATTATAATCTGAAAGGAATTATGGAAAGGGAAGGTGTTAGCACCTTTTCCATCTGTAGTTATCTATGGGCTCTTAGATGCTTAGCTCATTTGAAATTCTTTGTGCTTTGTGTGTTTTGAAAAGTATTTTTGAAATGCCAATATTAAGGCGATTTGCTTTATGATAACTCTTGTATCAATCCTCAAGAGTAATGATAAAGAGTTTTTGAAAATGTTTTTGAAAGTTGTTTTGTGTAAGTGTAAATTTGTTTTGAGCATAGCATCTAGGAACTATCTACTTTTACTCGAAAGGGTCGTCATTTTCCTCTTTTCCTCTAGACAGTGCTATCCTACTATTAGTGAGTAGGTAGCCCTAGTCGTTGGATGTTTGAGGGACATTCGAAGGGATGTTTATAGTTACAAAGTTAACTAGGCAAGAAACCTTAGTAACTACCTGTTGTACCCCAAAATTTACCCTCTCATTTTTCTCCAAGATTTCTTCTTGCATAGGTGGTTACAAACCTTTGCCTAAAGAAAAGGAATTTTTTCAAACGATGGTTAAGTATCCTTCGATTGGCATCTGCAAAAGATCCTTCAGTTGGCATATGCAAAAGGTCATTCAATTGGCATATGCAAAAGGTCCTTCGATTGGCATATGCAAAAGGTCCTTCGATTGGCATCTGCAAAAGATCCTTCGATTGGTATAGGGCCTTTCGATGGGCATTTTCAACAAGGCAGCTTCGACGGGCATCTTAAATAAGGTTGTTTTTTGTTAGATTGTACAAAGGGCCTTTCTACAGGCATGTTAACCAAGTGATGTTTCGATTGGCATATCAACAGGGCGATATTCTGATTGTCCAAGTTAGAGAAAATGAGATCAACAAGGGCAAGAACTGAGAGGGTTCCAGAAGCTCTGGTGATGGGCATTGGAATTCATGCAGATTGGAGAGGATAACTATGAGCCTTTCTGCAGACTATGGTATAAGCTTTGATGCTGAGAATATGTGTAATTCGAATCAAGATGTAGAGCCATCGGAGGGAGCAAGGCTTAAGATTCAATCGAATGAGTCATGATAACGAAGTTGGTGCAATTCGAATTCAGAGCATTCGAAAGAAAACAAATGTTCTTGTGATACGGTGGCAGAACCGGACTGTTTTGAGAAAATGCTGGTTTGCGTTTTGCGTTTGTGTTTGCAAAATGTCGCGGTAAGCAAGAGTCCCCAACGACTTTTATTTTATCCAACTGGAAAGGACAAAAGCATAGAAAAATTCCTTTTTCGATATTTTGAGTACGGGGGGTAGATTATAGAAAGGGAAGGTATTAGCACCCTTTCTATCTGTGGTTTTCCACGGGCTCTTAGGTACTTGCTCATCATTTTAAAAATTGCTTCCGTGTATGCGTGTTTTGAAAAGTTTTTGTTTTACTTCGTTTTAACCCTTGTATTAGTCCTCAAGAGTGTTACGAAGTGTTTTTTGAAAACTTTGTTTGAAAAGAGCGTAAGTGTGGAAAAGTTTATTTTGAGAAAGTACCTACTAGCATCTACCTACTCGAAAAAAGAATGTTTATGTTCTTGTTTCCTTTAGACAGTACTATCCTACTATTAGTGAGTAGGTAGCACCGTCGTTGGAGTTGTAAGGGTCAATTCGAAAGGGACGTACGGTCACTAAAGCAATGTTAGGACGTCTTAGTAATAACCTTAGTGTATTAAGATCATATTCGAGGCAACATTTCTGAGGCAACATTTCCGAGCGAGACATTTGATCTTTGTTTAGACAAAAGAGCGACCACTAAAACACCCTATACTTAATGACCGTTTACCGAAGGCAACCGAAGTGAGAGCATACCCTAGGAGTGCGCATGTGCGAGTGATTTGATTTGAGTTATTATCTTTGCACATTTAGGGTTTGCTAACCATTTTAAAATTAACATACAATCTTGTCATATAATGCTATTATCATGCATCTAACAGTAAATATTTTCAAAAATTAAAATGCGAGAAATAAAACTACACTATTACAAGGCTTCGGGGAGGCGGATTAATTACATAGCCAAAAACCCGTAAAAACGATTAATAAACGAAAAATCCTAATTAAACTATTACATACCATGAGCAGTTACATTAATATTGCAAAAATAAATAAACGCGCGCGATGAATCGAGAGCTAGAAAAAATTAGGGTTTTGACCGCGTCTAAACCTAATTAAAAGAAAAATCATTTTATGTTGTTTTTTTTTTTATTTTGAGAAAAATAAGGTTTTAATTAAATAAATACAAACCTAATTACTAATTAATTTAATTTGAGAAAAGTAATTAATTTGACCTATTTTTGCATTTTTGGTTATTTTAAGAAAATAAAATAAAAATTAAATCAAATAAAACCTAATTTTCTAATTTGTTTTAAATTATTTACAAAAAGGTTAAAATTACCCTAAAATTAAATTCAACTAATTATTAAATTAAATTTGATAAAAATAAAACCTAAATCTAATTTGATGAAAATTGATTTTATGAGTTTTTTTGTAAAAAATAATTAATTTTGTGTTAGAAAATAATTAATCAAAATAAATAAATAAAATAAAAATATAAAAGAAAAGAGTGAAATGGGCCTGGTAGCCAGCAAACAGGGGGTGTCCATAGCAGTTTTTGGGCCCAATAAGCCTTGGTCCACGTTGACCATTCATGATCCTGTGCATTGCTTGACTAGGGTGCATCATGGAGCTCCAAAGGATAGGCGTTGGATCTGGCATTCTGGAGATCTGGTGATTGAACATGGATGGCATATGGTGGACGCCCTGGAAGCTGGTACACCTGATTATGTAAAATAAAATTGTATTGAATAAATATGGGGGTCCTAGGATTCGAACCCAGGCCCTTTGGCTTTTTCCAACGCCTCCTGACCAACTGTGCTAGCGTGCTTTGTTGTACATGGAATAACAAACAAACATTATATTGGAAAAAGGCAAAATAATATATTAGAACGCGCGAAGTTTGAATGAGCCTGTCAGGCCACGCCACGCCATCATCTTTTACCTCTTTCCGTTGCTAAAAGTTTGGAGACTTTTACCTACGGGTAAAAGGGCGTAAGTACAGCCCTGTGATTCTCCAAAACTCACTGCAAGCATGGTAAATGAAAACTAATGCTATAGGTCAGTTCGTCTTGGCCTTGTGAACACCATGGTACCTCTCTTTTTGGCCAATTTTACCTGTATGAGAAAACCCTAAAACGAGCAAGGAAAACCTAGCAATGGTGGATCTCGGTATGTGCATCAAAAACTCAATTGAGTATAGCCAGAATATTGCAAATACATTAACAAACACATATATGTCATTGAAACATGCTAATGCTGCATAAATTGCAAGAATGGATCTTGAGTTTGAAGGGCAAATCATGGGTTTGTAGTTTTAGTTTTTGGCCGTATGGAGGCTTGCAAATGATCGTATCTGCTTCAGAGAAGGTCCAGGATACGAATGGTGATCTTGGAATGGCCTGAATTTCCTTCTAACTGCAAGAATGATTTCACACTTTTTAATGACTTTCTTGAATCTGGTTATGCTTTCTCACGCCTCCAACCCTTCTGCTTTTGCTTTGGATTTGTTCAATATATATCATAGAATCAATTTGGGTGAAAACTTGCATCAAATCTTGGCCATTTATGAAGATTTGATCATTGATTCACTCTTGCATCAAATCTTTCCAAAACAAGCAAATTCCAATCTTTTTCTGACCAAACAAGCCTTGCACGATTTGATCTCATTGCCAACTATTCATGGACCTGAAATATGCACAAAATCTCAAGGTTTAAATAATTTTTGATATTTTCATTATTTATTATTGATTTTATTTGATTTAAATGAAATAAAATCAAGATAAATGATAAAAATAAAAGAATGACAAGTGGCAGGGCTCATGGGTCGTGGACCATGCTACAAGTTCAGTGCAAGCATAAAAAGTTAGGCCCATTTAGCAAAAAATGCAATTTTAGGCATATTTGACTTTTGGCAATTTTGCAAAAATGGTCAACTTTGACAAGGCATATCTCTTTCAATTTTGACTCTATGAGGGTGTTCTTGGACTTTTTAGAAAGCTTAAGATGTCCTCTAAGCAAACCTTTTGGTCTCATCTCAATTGAGTCTTCCATGTTCATGTATGAAGCTTTGACAAAAAAGGTGTTTTTGTTGACTTTTCAAAATGACCTATAATGTCCAAATTTATATCTTCTTGTGAGTGCATATTTTGAACTTGGGAGCTGAAGATGGATTGTAGGGCATTGCATCCTCTTCAAAATTAGCTTTGTATGGGTCATTCTTGTTAAAGTATGAGAAAGTTATGCTTGGTCAAAGTTAAGTTGACTTTTCTACAAAACCCTAATTTAGCAACTTTTGGGTTTTGATGAATTGTGAGCAATCCTTGAGGAATCATGATCAACCCTTGATCAAATGATGAATAGTACTTAAAAATGAGTATGTTGACCAAAAATCTTGAAGTTTGACTGTATGTGGGCCACAGTTGACTTTTGCCCTAGCACAGTCGATTTTCAGGCCTTTGAGCAATTGACTGAGCAAACTTCCTCTGCAAGGCTTGAAACTTGGAATGGATGATCTTGAGAACATATTAGGAAAATGGTGAGAATTTGAGACCCTTTGGACTCAAGTATCTTGATGCAACATGAAACCCTAATTTGAGGTAGACTGCCTTAGGAGAGAGTTTGTCTGGTCAACCCTTGGACTTCCTTGAGCAATTTGAGGACCTCACTTGAAATGTATTGAGAAATATGGGAGGGAAAATTTTGGGGTACAACAGTTCTGATAAGGGAAATTCTGGGAAATTCGAATCAGGACTTAGAGCCATCAAAGGAGTGTAGAACAACACTTCGATTAGGCAATAAGATAACGCTTTGATTGGACCAAGTTCAAAGCCATAAAAGAGAGAAAAACTTGAGATTTAATCGAAGGAACCATGATGAAAGCCTTAAGCCAAATTCGAACAAAACACCTATCCTAACTTGTCCAGGTTCACCCAAAGTTCAAAATGGCATGTTTTCCTTGCAAATATGGCAATAATTCAATGTTGATCGTGGACTCAATTCCTGAGTTAAAGGCCAGATTCTTGCCTTGTTTCTTCACAACTCCACAAGAGCTAATTCGACCAGGGTGATTCTCTTCAAATCAAGAAATCAAAGCAGAGGGTAGCTTAATCAAAGGAGTTATGACATCGAAGCTGGTGCAATTCGAATTAGAGTTCAGAGCTTTCGAAGGAAACAATGCTCTGATGAGGAAAGCTCTGAGTAATTCGAATTGGAGCTTAGAGCCTTCGAAGAGAGCAAACTTGAAGGGAGATGGATCTGCATGGGCAGGTCAACATTTGATTTTCATCATATTAGAGGCCCAAACAACTCATACCAGGCTGGCACTAACGCATGAAAATAGATTGGCACTTGATCGAATCAAATATAACAAGTTTTTATAAAGAAACCAAATCAGATCTCTTCATCATAATGGACCAAGATTTGATACATAAATGTTGACCTAAAATCTCTTGTCTATATAAACCTCATAATCTCATAGAAAAAGGACACACATATATTGCTTCACAAACATACGCAACTACCTCCACAAACCCTAGCAAAATTCCAAATTTTCTCAAAAGAGAGGTGCAACCTGTATCGTACGATCCAGCCATCCTTAATCTATTCCAGGTGTTCCATTATCACCGTGAGGTTCCCAGAAACTTGTTTCAACCATTACTCATGCCAAATCGTGCCCAGAATCTCTTCCTCAAGTTTCACCGGTCTAGTATTCTTTCGTGAATTAAAAATTAATAATTCATGCATTGTTGACATGTTTGATGTGTTGTTTTATGTCCAGGACATCCATTATAACATGTTAGACGTTTCGCATGAGAGATTTGATGCTTGAATCACAGGAGGCCATTGTTAGGGCATCACAAACTGAAACCTTCGAACCTTACAATACAGGGACTTTTAGACCAAATGGATACCACCATTGAACTCACATCATATGATTTGGGGGGGGGGGGGGGGGGGTAGGCTTAATCTCTTGCTTTGATTTGTGTTATTTTGCAGGTTCCAATTTTAATATCACCGGAGAAGAAAGATTTGACCACCGTGAGCGGTGGTCAGACTAACCGGTGCATGTGTGGCACGATCCTTTCTTTCAATTGGTCCATTTAAACTCTAGGGTCCCACTCAGCGTGCGCGTCTTATTTGTTGATACATTTGACCTAATTTCACATATATATTATTGTTTGTGTTCATATAAACGAATGACAAAATGGCTTGGTGGTAAGGAAGAATGCGTGTGAAGTGAAAGACCTGGGTTCGATTCCCAGGTCTGGAGTTTTGTTTTTCTAACAGGTTTCATATGGATCTAGCGCTTCAAGCTCCAGCATGCACACCATGTGTCCTCACACCATCACCATCAGATCTTCATTGTTCCAGATCTAGCGCTCCTAGGTGCAGCCCCATCATAGACCTTCCAGATGCAGCAGCATGGGATCTCACGCAGTGGTAGGCCAACTGACTTGGGCCTTGAAAATTTAGTCAGCACCCCCCAATTTGGGTTTCTCACCTCAGGCCCATCTCTTTTTTTAATTCTCTTTATTTTCTTTTTTAATTAGTTTATATTTTTTTAACTCATTCATTTTTAAAATCATAAAATCATAAAATCATAAAAATAGGACTTAGGTTTTTTTATTAAAATTATTTCTTTCAAATTAATTTAATTAAATTTTAACTTGTTTTATTTAATTTAAAATTAATTAGATGTTAGGTTAAATCTCAAGTTTTTTTCATAAAATACCAAAAATATTTTTAATAAGAAATTAGATTCTTAGAGTTTCAAACTTATTCCCGTCTCAATTTTTGCGCATTATTATTTTCGTACTATTATTCTTTTTTATGTAACTGTTCCCGGATTGTAATAGCCTTAATTAGGGTTTTTAATTTTTGTACTTTACATTTTCAGTCATATATAACTGTAATTTCCCCAAGGCCATGTGATAGCTTAGGAGTTTTTATTTCCTACAATTTACTTTCTGCACTATATTATATGATTATATATAAACTGCTAGTAAATTAGGTATGTATGGCAAGAACTAATAAATTAACCTTAGATCACTAACATCAAGATAAAAATACCTGAAAAAAGACATTATTGAACACTTGCACCCTAGGGTATTTCCCACTTTAGTTGCCTTCGGAAATGGTTATGTCCCTCGAACGTAGGGATACTCTTAGCAAAGACCCTCAGTTTAAAATTCATCATAAAGATCATAGTCCCTTAATGTCCCTCGAGTTTCCTACGAGAAATGATCTTGTCCCTAGATGTTGCCTACATGATGACAGTCCCTTCGAATTGTTAAGGTATCTTTATATATTTCCTTCAATGACCATAAACGTCCCCTTCGATAGTCCCTTAACATCCAATGATAGGGCTACCTACTCACTAATGGTAGGATAGAACTATCTAAAGGAAAAGGAGGAAAAGAACGCCTTTTTCGAGTAGGTAGATAGTTGTTAAGTACTTGCTCAAATCTGATTCCTTTTTACACTTACACACTTTCAAAATTCTTTTCAAAAATGCTTTATCACACTCTTGAGGACTAATACAAGAGTTATCATAAAGCGAACAAAACCTTTCAAAACACACAAACACGAAAACAATTTTAAAAAATGAGCAAGTACCTAAGAGCCCGTGGAAAACCACGGATGGAAAGGGTGATAACACCTTCCCTTTCCATAATCTACCCCCTTATTCAGAAAAATCTCGAAAAAGGTCTTTTTCTGTTCTTTTCACCCTTTCCGTTGTTGGATAAAAGAAAAGTCGGTGGCGACTCTTGCTTACCATGACATTTGCAAATATAAAATGCAAACCAGTATAACAGTTGGTTATGCCATCGTATCACAGAACTGGCGACTCTGCTGGGGATATGAAAAGTGGGGTTACCTTAGAGTTAGTTTATTTTAAAATTATTTTAATTTCTTGCTTTGTATGCTTTATCCTTGGAGGGTTTGTTTGGGTTGTTACTATAGATCCTACACTCGGATCTGGGGCACCTTTTAGGTAAGTAGCAATAGACCGTGGAGGTTGTGCAGGGTGTACCGACACGGTTGAAGTGATAGCTACGTTGATGTGACACTTTGGTTGGTACCGGTATCCCTTGAGTAGTAAAGGAGAATACGGGGCCGCTGCATGGTGTCGTGAAGCATCAACTGACCTTAGAATCTTTAATTGAATGACTTGACCATTAGGAAGTAGTGAGATAGCTGTTTTGGTGTAGTCCTAAGTCGGTTGATACTCGATACTACACTCATTGAGATTTGACTCCCGAATTTTGTTTGGTGGCAAGTCAGTTGTCGATCGAAACGAAACTTGTGGGAAAAATCAGTGATATTAAGATTCCCTAGAACCCGGTTACTATTGATAGGACAGGTTGAACCCACTAAACTTCAAGAGGGTACTTACCTATGGAACTCATGCAAGCATGAACCTAAGTCTATTTGTATGACTTGCTTGCTTTCACTATCTAATGACTTGAACTCTTTGCAGGGTTTTATTTATAATCTGATGATATGAGTCATTGTCCAATAACCTGGATTTCTAGCAAGACATACTTGTCTTTATCATCCTACATTTTTTCTCGACGCATAACATACACATCATAACATCATACCATAGAATTTACTTAACCATTTCAAGGATCTCGAGGGCCTGTGATGCAGGTTATGATGAACCAGACGTCTAGCAAGGGGATTTATTTTCCTCTAGCCAATGCCATCAAAAGATCAAAACACGATAACATGAGTCAGGGGCTATGACCCACTTTATATGGTGAGCTTGACTCTTGTAGAATGACCTTCAACAATATGAAGTGCTTCAATCAAAGATGTAAAGTTCAACGCCTAACATTTTTCTTATTTACCCCGCGAGATCCTTGAAAACATTTGCATATCATACATGTCATTTCATAACATGTAGTCTCCATTACAAGTCTCTCATGTTCTCGCTGTTTATTTCAGTAATGGCTCTCAAACAAGACAATAGAGATCTCCAAACTCAAGAGGCTCAGTTCATGGAAATGTTCCTAAACCTATACAAGGGGAAGGAAGAATTGAAAGCACTCCTCGCTAGGAATCTGACCAAGAAACATCCTGACAACAACAAGGATGACCAGGTTGAACAACTGCAAGCTGAGATGGAAAGGATGAGAACCCAGATGATCAGTCAAATGGCTCTTTTCCAAAGCCTAGCCCGGGGACAAGATGAGCTAAGAATCCTCGTCAGCAAACTTCATCAAGACGGTCGTAACCATATGAAACAAACGGTCGAGGATAAGGATCAAGTCATTAATCATCCCCTAATGAGACAAGGAGTTGTTTTGGTGGAGAGTGGACCTTTCCAATTTGCTACTACATCACGAGCCCAACCACAACCTCGCCAACAACCACAGGGTAATCGGTGTAAGTGGGATTCATTCACTAGGAAATATACCAAACTAAATATACCAATGTCACAAGTCTTGTAACACATGTTGAAATTAAATTTGGTCACGTTGAGTGATCCTCCTACAAATCCCAATACTGCCTCTCCAATGTACAATCCAAATGCAAGGTGTGCATATCACTCCAACAGTCCAGGACATGATACTGATAGTTGTCGGATATTAAAATACAAAATTCAATACCTGATCGATGAGGGAGCATTATAATTCACACAAGATAGTCAAATGGAATTCTTCTGTTATCCCTCCAAGGCACACCATCTGAAGTGACAAGATCATACAAAGAGGATTTTGTTCATTAGAATTTTCAATTTGTAATTTTCTTTTGATTGTTCGAACATTTATTCATATCAAACCTTGTTATTTCATCAATGCATTGCACATGTTTGTCTTGAATTAATTTGTTTGCACTATGCTTGAACTGCTTTCTTACTTCCCTTTTGTGATATTCAACTCTCAATTAAAAGTCGTACGCTGTTAGAGGGAGGATGACGAAAACGATACCACAATATCTACAACATGCTTTTGAACATACCCCACTGACGATGTACAGGCGTTATTTCAAATCCTAAATGGTGGAGTTATAAGGAAGATATTCCCTAGTCAACACCTTTGAGCCTAAGAAGTAAGAGTTTTTTTCGTTTCATACAAATTAAAACCTTTAATCATAATCCAGGGTAGGGTAGCTTTCTCAGGTAATTCAGAAGGTGAATTCAGTCGCAAGCTCATCCTTCATACACGACAAATAGTGTAGAAGAGGCCTTCCAAAAGATGGTGATGGTTCTGCATAAACATCAAGACAGGCAGTCGTTATCTCTCAAAATAAAATCTCGTTAAGTCAAAAACCTATGAAGGGGACTTAAGAAAAGCTGGGGCATCCCGCTGACTGTAAACACAAAAGAAACAGTTCAAGAAAAAGTAGGGATAACAAAATAATAAAAAAAAAGAGGTCCTACAAATCCTCAACAAAAGAAAAGGTTACAAAAATGACTGCCTTCTCAATCAAACGTTCAATTTCTGAACCGTCACCAAGTATCATAGCAAAGATTCCAGACTCAATTGAGATCTAAACGCACAATTAACTGAGCATAGGACTGAAGAACATCACGAAGAGTAGGTTGGGTACAAATAAAATTTGAGCCTTTATCCTTTATTTCTTAAACCGTAAACCAGGCCACGTTACAATCCTTAAAAGTCCTAGCTGAAGCATGGGTTAGTTCGAGAGCATACTGTTACAAAGGTATCCTGACTCCTGTAAGGTTTGCTATAAATCATGAGTTGATATCACATTCTTACAAATTTTGTTTTACTACAAAAAACGCATTTTCAAAAAAAAATTCAAGACAGACATAAGCTTTGCATTCTTTAAATGACATTGTTTGCATATGGTTAATTGTTCAAATAGCAGAGAAGTTCACACAACGAATATTCAATGAACGAAGATCCCCTCAATGGACAGAATCACTTCAGACGGAAAAAACATTCCCAATAACAAGCCTTTCATAATCAAGGGGCATGACATGGTGTCTAATTAATTTGGGGAAGTCAAGCCAATATGCAAAGAATCTCTCAAAAATTCCAAATATCCAGGGGAAGAACTCCATCTGAATCACTTGGGGCATTGGACATGAATTCCAGCAACGAATCATGTACGATCAAACAAACACCTTCTGACAGTGTCACAACACTTACTACTAAGGACAGTGACAATTCTCCGCACCTGATGAACGTAGACATAGTCGGAAAATACTATGCATGAACAAAGACCCGCTAGGCTGGCTGGCCTAGGCAAAAATAAAGGGCATCCCGGCGAACCAAAAGGGTTCAGGAAAAAATTAGGGATATACATATGAAAAAAATTGTACACCCGGCAAGTCGAGAACCTGAAAAGGCAGCTTGGGCAAAAAAGGGTATCCCGATGGACTGAAAATATGAAAAGACGGTCCAGGAAAAAGTTAGGGATTAAAGCGTACCACTACGTCCCGTCATCTCGTCACTTGTCTAATCAGTAGAAGGTTTATTACCCTGATTTGCATTCAACAAGGACTCCAAGAGTTGGGATAACAGTCAAACCATCTACAAAATCCCCGATTGATATTTTCTGTAATAGGTATCGAGACAAGGGCATTCTACTACAAGGTCACATCCATATTCTTAACATGCAGCCGAATGGTGTCAGGTGTTCTCATACCCCGGCAGAGCAAGAATTTCCAACTATTGCTCCGACATCTAAGAAATATTCCCCAGTGAAGTCACCAAGCTTCTCAGGATTCCCCAACGAATTTCTTCTCAAGACAACAAAACAGGAATCCCCAACAAAAACATTCTAAATAAAGCAGATTTTCATCTAGAAACAGTTCAGGTACGATCCGGAGACGGATGTCATCCTGACACTTACTCAAGATTCTGATCTAGAAACGGTTCAGGTAGGATCCAAATACGGATGTTATCCTGACACTTATTCCAGATTCTCATCTAGAAACGGTCCAGGTACGATCCAGAAACGGATATCATCCTGAAACTTACTTCAAATTCTCTCCTAGAAACAATGCAGATATGATCCAGAGACGGATGTCATTCTGACACTTATTCCAGACTATCATCTAGAAACGGTTCAGGTATGATCCAGAAAAGGATGTCATCCTAACACCTACTCCAGATTCTCTCCTAGAAATAGTGCAGATACGATCCAAATATGGATATCATCCTGATACTTATTCAGATCATCTTTTAGAAATGGTTCAGGTACGATCTAGAGACGAATATCATCTTGATACTTATTCCAGGCTATTTTCTAGCAACAGTTCAATTCACGGAGTTTACCTTCCCCAACAGAGTTTATTTCTCTAACAATAGAAGTTTATCTCCCAACATTTTAACTTCAACATATTTGAAGACCTACATTCTTCATCCCCAGCAACAATCAGAGATTTATTTTCCCTGGTTCAACAATACTGCAATAGAACAGCTGATACGTTCATACATTGCATTCATACATCATTCTACAAATGTCATAGCATCTACAGTACAAATGCATACATCCCAATCTCATTTATTTTTTAGAACACCATTACACAATGCATTTCATACATCATGACATTGCATACAGCTAATGCTTTACCGTTTTCAGGAAAGATCAAATCAACAAACACGGTTGACTACTTACGTGACCCAGTAGTATTCTTAAAAGCTACGTCTGATGAAGGCTATTTCAGCATTTTCCTCAGAAAGATGTTCTCAAAAGACCTTTTCTGGTTCAGTTAGATCGATACTAAGATCTCTCTGATTTCTATTCCATTTGAAGATAATCCAAGACTTTTGTCTGGTTTAGTTAAATCGATACTAAGATTTTTTTGATTTCCATTCCAGCCAAAGTTAATTCAAGACCTTCTCTGGTTCATATAGATCGATACTAAGATCTCTCTGATTTCTATTCCAGTTGAAGATAATCCAAGACTTTTCTCTGATTCGGTTAAATCGATACTAAGATTTTCCTTATTTCTATTCCAGTTGAAGACAACCCAAGACATTCCTCTGGTTCAGTTAAATCGATACTAAGATTTTCCTGATTTCTATTCCAGTTGAAGATACTGCAAAGCCTGGAGTCCGACCAGATAGTAGTTAATTTCATGTTCCCCTAGTAAGTCGTTGTGAAACCTGGAATACGACCAGATAGCAGGCAGCCTTATTATCCTCAGCAAGTCACTATGAAGCCTGGATCCTGACCAGATAGTCGTTCATTTCTGTCTCTTCAATCAAGAGATACTCCTCAGTAGAGTGAGGGACAATTGAAGCTCCTAAACTCTATTTACCAAGACAAAGACCAACATTCCTCAGCGGAATCCTCCTTAACAACAGGAATAGGGATCCCCGTAAAGGAATATCTCATGAAGTCAACTTTGTTTTAGATGCCATCTTTAAGCCCATCTCTGACGATCTTCCGTCATCTTTTCCAAATGGAATTTATAAGCCCATTCCTAATACTATCTACACATTCAAGTATCATCTCAGATGAGTGCAAATTTTTGGCACTCTAGTGTTCAATCCTCTTCCACCTTCAGATCACGAAAGGCAGACAAGCCAATCTACATCCTCAGGTTTAAGAAGATTGAACAGGGGCAGCTGTTGTACCCAAAAATTTACCATCTCATCTTTTTCCAAGATTTCTTCTTGCATAGGTGGTTACAAACCTTTGCCTAAAGAAAAGGAAATTTTTCAAATGATGGTTAAGTATCCTTCGATTGGCATCTGCAAAAGATCCTTTGATTGGCATATGCAAAAGGTCCTTCAATTGGCATATGAAAAAGGTCCTTCGATTGGCATATGCAAAAGGTCCTTCGATTGCCATCTGCAAAAGATCCTTCAATTGGTATAGGGCCTTTCTATGGGCATTTTCAACAAGGCAGCTTCGACGGGCATCTTAAATAAGGTTGTTTTTCGTTAGAGCGTACAAAGGGCTTTTCGACAGGCATGTTAACCAAGTGATGTTTCGATTGGCATATCAATAGGGAGATATTCTAATTGTCCAAGTTAGAGAAAATGAGATCAAAAAGGGCAAGAACTGAGAGGGTTCTAGAAGCTCTGATGATGGGCATTCGAATTCATGCAGATTGGAGAGGATAACTCTGAGTCTTTCTGCAGACTATGATAGAAGCTCTGATGCTGAGAATATGTGCAATTCGATCCAGATGAAGAGCCATCGAAGGGAGCAAGGCTTAATATTTAATAGAAGGAGCCATGATAATGAAGTTGCTGCAATTTGAATTCAGAGCATTCGAAAGAAAACAAATGTTCTGATGAGGGAAGTTCTGGGCAATTCGAATCAGGACTTAGAGCCATCAAAGGAGTGTAGAACAACACTTCGATTAAGAAATAAGATAACGCTTCAATTGGACCAAGTTCAAATCCATCAAAGAGAGCTAAACTTGAGACTTAACCGAAGGAACCATGATGAAAGCCTTAAGCCAAATTCGAACAAAACACCTATCCTAACCTGTCCAGGTTCACCCAAAGTTCAAAATGGCATGTTTTCCTTACAAATATGGCAAGAATTCAATGTTGATCGTGGATTTAATTCCTGAGTTAAAGGCCAGATTCTTGCCTTGTTTGTTCACAACTCCATAAGAGTTGATTCGACCAGGGTGATTCTCTTCAAATCAAGCAATCGATGCAGAGGATGGCTTAATCAAAGGAGATATGACATCGAAGTTGGTGCAATTCGAATTAGAGTTTAGAGTTTTCGAAGGAAACAATGCTCTGATGAGGAAAGCTCTGAGTAATTCAAATTGGAGCTTAGAGCCTTCGAAGAGATCAAACTAGAAGGGAGATGGATCTACATGGGCATGTCAGCTTTCATTTTCATCATATTGGAGGCCCAAGCAACTCATAACAGGTTGGCAGTAACGCATGAAAATAGATTGGCACTTGATTGAATCAAATATAGCAAGTTTTTTATGAAGAAATCAAATCAAATCTCTTTATCATAATGGACCAAGATTTGATACACAAATGTTGACCTAAAATATCTTGTCTATATAAACCTCATAATATCAGAGAAAAAGGACACACATATATTGCTTCGCAAACATACGCAGCTGCCTCCACAAACCCTAACAAAATTCCAATTTTTCTCAAAAGAGAGGTGCAACCTGTATCACACGATCCAGCCATCCTTAATCCATTCCAGGTGTTCCATTATCACCGTGAGGTTCCCAGGAACTTGTTTCAACCATTACTCAAGCCAAATCATGCCCAGAATCTCTTCCTCAAGTGTCACCAGTCTGGTATGCTTTCGTGAATTCAAAATTAATAATTCATGCATTGTTGACATGTTTTATGTGTTGTTTTATGTCCAGGACATCCATTAGAACGGGTTAGACGTTTTGCATGAGAGCTTTGATGCTTGAATCACGGGATGCCATTGTTAGGGCATCACAAACTGAAACCTTCGAACCTTACAATACAGGGACTTTTAGGCCAAATGGATACCACCATTAAACTTGCAACATATGATTTAGGGGGGGTAGGCTTAATCTCTTGCTTTGATTCGTGTTATTTTGCAGGTTCCAATTTTAATATCATCAGAGAAGAAAGATTTGACCACTGTGAGGGGTGGTCGGACTCATCGATGCATTCATGGAACTGTCCTTTCTTTCAAGTGGTCCATTTAAACTTCAGGGTCCTACTCAGCGCGCGTGTCTTATTTGTTGATATATTTTACCTAATTTCACATATATATTTTTGTTTGTGTTCATATAAACGAATGACAAAATGGCTTGGTGGTAAGGAAGAACGCGTGTGAAGTGAAAGACCTGGGTTCGATTCCCAATTCTGGAGTTTTGTTTTTCTAACAGGTTTCATATGGATCCAACGTCCACACCATGTATCCTCACACCATCACCATCAGATCTTCACTGTTCCATATCCAACGCTCCTGGGTGCAGCCCCATCATAGACCTTTCAGATGCAGTAGCATGGGATCTCACGCTGTGGTGGGCCAACTAATTTGGGCCTTGAAAATTCAATCAGCACCCCCCAATTTGGGTTTCTCACCTCAGGCCCATCTCTTTTTTTAATTCTCTTTATTTTATTTTTTAATTAGTTTATATTTTTTTAACTTATTCATTTTAAAAATCATAAAATCAGAAAAGCATAAAAATAGGAATAAGGTTTTTTTATTAAAATTATTTCTTGCAAATTAATTTAATTAAGTTTTAACTTGTTTTCTTTAATTTAAAATTAATTAGAAGTTAGGTTAAATCTCATTTTTTTTCATAAAATACCAAAAATATTTTTAATAAGCAATTAGATTCTTAGGGTCTCAAACTTATTCCCGTCTCAATTTTTGCGCATTATTATTTTCGTACTTTTTATGTAAGTGTTTCCGGATTGTAATAGCCTTAATTAGGGTTTTTAATTTCCGCACTTTACATTTTCAGTCATATATAATTGTAATTGCACCAAAGCCATGTGATAGCTTAGGAGTTTTTATTTCCTGCAATTTACTTTCCGCACTATATTATATGCCTGTATATAAACTGCTAGTAAATTAGGCGTGTATGGCAAGAACTAATAAATTAATCTTAGTTCACTAACATCAAGATAAAAATACCTGAAAAAGCACACTATTACACACTTGCACCCCTAGGGTATTTCCCACTTTGGTTGCCTTCGGAAATGGTCATGTCCCTCGAACGTAGGGATACTCTTAGCAAAGACCCTCAGTTTAAAAGTCATCATAAAGATCATAGTCCCTTAATGTCCCTCGAGTTTCATATGAGAAATGATCTTGTCCCTCGATGTTGCCTACATGATGACAGTCCCTTCAAACTGCTAAGGTATCTCTACATGTTGCCTTCAATGACCATAAATGTCCCTTTTGATAGTCCCTCAACATCCAACGATAGGGTTACCTACTCACTAATTGTAGGATAGCACTATCTAAAGGAAAGGAGGAAAAGAACACCTTTTTTTAGTAGGTAGATAGTTGTTAAGTACTTGCTCAAATTTGATTCCTTTTTACACTTACACACTTTCAAAATTCTTTTTAAAAACGCTTTATCACACTCTTGAGGACTGATACAAGAGTTATCATAAAGCAAACAAAACCTTTCAAAACACACAAACACGAAAAAAGTTTTCAAAAATGGGCAAGTACCTAAGAGCCCGTGGAAAACCACAGATGGAAAGGGTGCTAACACCATCCCTTTCCATAATCTACCCCCTTACTCGGAAAAATCTCGAAAAAGGTCTTATTCTGTTCTTTTCACCCTTTCCTTTGTTGGATAAAAGAAAAGTCGGTGGCGACTCTTGCTTACCGCGACATTTACGAATACAAAATGCAAACCAGTATAACAATCGATTCTGCCACTGTATCACACTATCCTAGGGTTTTAAGATCATTTTTACCGAGGCAACATCGAGAGGGTCGTCAAGGGACTTATGATCTTTAAACTGGAGGGTAGCCACTAAAATCTCCCACGTTTTGAGAGTTATGACTGTTTTTCCGAAGGCAACCAAAGTGGGGGTACCCTAGAGGTGCACATGTGCAATTGTATTGTTTTCAATTATTTTTGTCTTTGCATTTAGGTTTACTAACATTTTGATTATTAAGCTCTTGCCATGCAATCCCATTACCATACATCTAAATAATTAATATATGTACATGAAATATAAAGTGCAGAAATTAAATCCTACGTTATTACATGGCTTCGGGGAGGGGGGAATTTACAAGTCCAAACTGGGAAATAAAGCAGAAAAAGGTAAAGTCCTAGTTTAAAATTATTACATCCCATAAGCAAATACATTAATGATAAAATTAACAATTCTAAAATAATATGCGCGCGCGAATTGAAAGGACGTCTAAATCCTAAGAAATGAAATCTTTTTGTTGTTTTTTTGTTTAATAAAAGAGAATAAAATCTAAGTCTACTTAATTCTAATTTTAAGAAAGTGTTAAGGTAATTAAATAATTAATTAATTAATTATCAAAATTAATTTTAATAAAAAAACTAAAACCTAATTTTTTGTGGTTTTTTAATCTGATTTTATGTTGATTAAAACTAGAAGAAATAAAATAGTAAACAAAAACAAAATAAATGGACCAAGTAGTAAATGAAAAAAAAAAGAGGTGCAATTTGCAGGACGCAGGTCTGGATCGAAAGAGGCCCAAGTTTCCTTTCGATCCAATGAAGAAGATTGTCGAAAGTGTATGATGGACTGCACGTTTAGGGGTATTGGACCTGGATTGGCCATCATCTGGCAGCAGGAGAATGATGGTGTATGATGTGCTTCTTCGATCTGGGAACACTTGATCTGTAAGAAATTATTTAGAAAAAACAAAACAAAATTCCAAACTTGGGTCGAATCTGGTCTTGGATTCGACAGGTTGTGGTTGTATCATCCTAATCTGAAACCCCTGAGTCTGAATTGAAAGTTATTTTGTCTTGAAACGCCATGAATCATGAGATTCGAAGGAAGATACATATCGTGCCCTAGCAATGGCACAATCTCATCCCTGCACTTAAACTTGTATGTGACACATTAAAACAATCACAAACATCAGCAATAACATGGATACATGATTAGTATGGATTTAAATTACACATTGAATGAGTTTGAGATCAAAGGCAAGTTACCAACGGAGGGATTGTGTGAATGATTCTCTTGCGTGTGTTAGACCTGCCTAATGCTTGGAAGCGTCTCCTAGAACCTTCAGGGAGTGAGTGGAATGCTTGTTTTGGGTTGGTGAGGCCTGCAAATATTGTTTCGATTCTGACAACTTCATGAAGGTTTGGAGAATTTGGTGTGGTTTTTTGGGGCAGGTTCTTGTGTATAGGAAATGTGTGTCCTTTTTGCTTTCACTTTAGATCTGTATTTATAGGGGTGCAGTGGTGAACGAAAATGGCAAGAATCAGCCATTAACCATGGCTTTGAAGGCAGAATCGAAAGTCTTTAAAAAGTTGCCATTTTTAATGATTTTCTACCATTTTGGGTTTTGAGTGAACCTGGACAGGTTTCACATCTTGACTCTTTTGAATGCTCTCAAACCTTATTCTTCGATTGGCTCTGAGTTCCAATTAGAATGGCTCAAGGCCTCATCATTATGGCTTCTTCGATTGGGCCACTATCTGCCTTAGTTGCTTGATCTGAAAACTATCCAATCAGCCCAATCGAACAGTTATTGTTCCCTTAAATTTGACCATCTCTTCCTCTTGGCCTGTCGAAGCTTCGTTTTGTCCTTTCCTTTTAGCATAGTAGTGTACATGGTCCTTCGATTCTAACTCCCACCCTTTGCTTGTCTACAAGAAAGACCTTTATTGTGCATTAGTCCATCTTTGATTGGTGAATACAGCTTGTATGCACCAATCGAAGGGTAACCTAAGAGTATCATAACTTCTTTTCAAACATCCAACACCTGTTCATGTACATGCCAGAAGATCTGAGGTGACTTATATTTGGTTGATTCATCTCAAATTGTCCTTCAATCATTCCATGCTTGAAGATGGCATGTCCTTCGAATCATGAGCCTTCCACATGTTTTCTTTGGATAATGATGAAAACTTTTTGAATTCTAAATATCCTTCTTTTCGAAGCACCCATTCAGGCAACATGTTAATTGAAAGGTGTCTTCCTTGTAATGCTTCGAATGGCTTACATTCTAGTGAAAACGGACCCTTCAAAGCTCCTTACTAACTCTTCCAATCGAAGACTTCAAAAAAGCCTTCTCAACTTTCTTTCGTGCCATTCTTCCTTCGATCCTAGCGCTTCGTTGGGCATCATACTGCTGTCGAAGATGCTTCGACCTAAAAGCCCTTAGGCATATTTTTAGCCTTCGACCTACACTTTGTCATGCACACTTCTTTTATTTCTTTCAGCTATGCCATTATGCTGAGGCATATAGGGTGTCATAGAAATCATTTGAAGCTTTAGAACTCACACATCTTGGTGAAAAGTGAAATTAGTTGAAAGGCCATTGCTTAGGAGGAGAATTTATCTTATCAATTCTTGGTCAACCTTGAGCAATTGGGGACCTTAATGAGCATGCCCTGAATAAAATGGGAGGGAAAATTTCAGGGTACAACAACTACCCATGTTCAATCTTCTTAAACTTGAAGATTTAGATTGGCTTGTCTGCCTTTCGTGATCTGAAGGTGGAAGATGATTGAACACTAGAGTGCCCAAAAATTTGCACTCGCATGAAGTAACATTGTTGGTTGATGATATCATGAATGGGCTTACATATGCCATTTGGAGAAGATGATCGAGAGTTGTCAGAGATGGGCTTAAAGATACCATCCAAAGTAGATGCTGACTTCCTGAGAGGTCTCTTAGTGAGGATTCTTGTTCCTGTTGTCTGAGGAGGACTCTATTGGGGAATGTTGATTTATGTTGTTCTCCTACTTGAGGAAAACTCTATGGGGAATAGAGTCTAGGAGCTTTAGTTGTCCATGGCTCTACTGAGGAGTTATCTCTGGACTGGACATATGAAAGTTAGTTGTTTTTTGGTTGAAATCTAGGCTTCATAGTAACTTACTAGGGAGAATGAAATTAATTGTTATCTGGAAATGTATTATAAGGAGCGTGTGCAGGGTTGCTTCAGGATGAGTCCGTGTTAGACTCCATCTA
Organism: Vicia faba; assembly: GCA_948472305.1. Lineage (NCBI taxonomy): Eukaryota > Viridiplantae > Streptophyta > Magnoliopsida > Fabales > Fabaceae > Vicia > Vicia faba. The sequence goes on along the minus strand of OX451735.1, from coordinate 1,496,126,719 downwards.
GAGATATATGAGAAGGAGCTTGTGTAGGGCTGCTTTAGGATGAGCTAGTGTAAAGCTGCATCTGGGGATTGAGAAGGAATCCGTGTAAGATTGCTTCAGGATGAGCCCGTGTAAGGCTGCATCTATGTAAGATTGCTTTGCCTGGTCGTGTAGATAGTCACCCTGTCTTGTTTCGAGAATTGATCCATAATCAGCCGTTCACAGATAGTTGTCCTGTCTTGTTTCATGTATTAATCTGGAACTTGCTTTTGTTGGTCGTTGAGATAGTTGCCATGTCTGGTTTTAGCAATTAATCTTTGACCTAAGAGAAAGAAAGATAGTTTCCCCGTCTTGTTTCGAGAGTTAATCTTCAATCTGGTCATATAGATAGTTGTCTTGTTTGGTTCCAGGTATTAATCTATAATCAGTCGTTCACAGATAGTTGTCCTGTCTTGTTTCAAGTATTAATTCGAAACTTGTTTTTGTTGGTCGTTAAGATAGTTGCCCTGCCTGATTTTAGGAATTAATCTCTGACCTTAGATAAAGAAAGATAGTTTCCCCGTCTTGTTTTGGGAGTTAATCTTCAATCTGCTCATGTAGATAGTTGTCTTGTCTGGTTCCAGGTATTAATCTATAATCACTCGTTCACAGATAATTGTCCTGTCTTGTTTCAAGTATTAATCCAAAACTTGTTTTTGTTGGTCGTTGAGATTGTTTTCCCGTCTGGTTTCAGGCATTAATCTTTGACCTACTATGCATAAATTAGTAGTATTCGTCTGTTGATTTTTCTTGAAAAGGTAAAGAGTTAGTTGTATGTAATATCATGGTGCATGAAGTGCATTGGGTAATGATGTTCTCAAAATAAATGAGATTGTGATATATGCATTTGTGTTGCATATGCTATAATGCTTGTAAAATAATGTATGAATGCAATGTATGAACATATCAGTTGTTCTATTGCAGTGTTGCTGGACAGGGGAAAATAAATCTCTGATTGTTACTGGGGATGAAGAGTGTAAGTCTTCAAATTTTGTTGAAGTTGAAATGCTGAGAGATAGATTTCCATCGTTAGAGAAATAAACTCTATTGGGGAAGGGAAACTCTGTAAACCGCTTGGGGATTTTTATGAAACCCTTATTGGGAAACCTAAGAAGCTTGTGAACCAGGCTAATGAGTTCTTTGAGATGCCGGGTAAGTAATTAGAAATTTTTGCTCCGCCGGGGATATAAGAACGCCTGACATCATTAGTTTGTATGTTGAGGATATGGAAGTGACTTTATAGTAGGATGCCCCTGCCTTTGTACCTGCTGGAGAAAGTATCTCAGCTTCTAGAGCCCGTGGTGAATGCTGATCAGGGTGATAAGTCTTCTACTGATAGACAAGTGATGAGATGATGGGACATAGTCGTACACTTTAATCCCTGACTTTTTCCTGGACTGTCCTTTCATGTTTTCAGTCTACCGGGATACCCTTTTTTGCCCAAGCCGCCTTTTCAGGTTTTCGACTTACCAAGTGTATAGTTTTATTTATATATCCCTAATTTTTTCCCGATCTCCTTTGGTTCATCGGGATGCCCTTACTTTTGTCTAGGTCAGTCAACCTAGCGGGTCTTTTTCATGCATAGTATTTTCCGACTATGTCCATGTTCACAGGGTGTGGAAAATTGTCATTGTCCATAACAGTAAGTATTGCAACACTGCCAGAAAATGTTTGCTTGATCATTCATGACCCTTTACGGGAATGCATGTTTAATGCCCCAAGTGATTCAGATGGAGATTTGGCCCTGGCTTGAGAGAACTCTTGAATCTTGACTCGCCTTCCCCAGGTCAGCGGGACACCATGCCATGTCCCTTGATTATGAAAGGCCAGTTACTGGAAGTGTCTTTCCACATGAGGTGATTTTGTTCATTGAGAGGGTTTTCGTTCATTGAATATCCGTTGTACAAATTTTTCTGATGTTGAACAATTAGTCATATGCAAACAATGGTATTTAAAAAAATGCAAAGCTTATGTTTGTCTTGAAGTTTTGAAAATTCATTTTTTTAGTAAAACAAAAATTTTCAAGAATGTAATATCAACTCAGGATTTATAGCAAACCTTACAAGATTCAGGATACCTTTTTGTAACAATATGCTTTCAAACTAACCCATGCTTCATCTAGGATTTTTAAGGGTTGTAACATGGTCTGGTTCACGGTTTAAGAAACAAAGGATAAAGGCTAAAACTTTATTTGTACCCAACCTGTTCTTCATGATGTTCTTTAGTCCTATATTCAGTTAATTGTGCGTTTAGATCCCAATTGAGTTATAGAATCTTGCCCTGATGCTTGGTGATAATTCATCAATTGAACGTTTGTTTTGAGAAAGCAGTCATCATTTGTGATATTTTATTTTGTTGAGGACTTGTAGCGTCCTCTTTTTTTTATTTTATTATCCCTACCTTTTGCCTGAACTATTTTTTTTTTTGTGATTACAGTCAGCGAGATGCCCTAGATTTTTTAAAGTCTCCTTTATAGGTTTTGACTCAATGGGCTTTTCTTTTGAGAGATAATGACTGTTTTTTTTTATGATTATGCGAAACCATTACCATCTTTTGTTTTGGAAAGGCGTCTTCAACACCACTCATCGTGTATGAAGAGAAAGCTTATGATTGAATGCACCTTTGAACTAACTGAGAAACTACCCTGCCCTAGATTATAAATAAGGGTCTCAATTTGCATGAAAAAGAGAACCCCTACTTCTTAGGCTCAAAGGGGTTGACTAGGGATTATCTTCCTTATAACTCCACTGTTTAGGATTTGAAACAACGCCTGTTCATCGTCGGCAAAGTCTGTTCAAAAGCATACTGTAGAGATTATGGTATCTTTTTCATCATCCTCCCTCTAAAGTCTTATAGCTTTTAATCAAGAGTTGAATATCACAAAAAGGAAGTAAAAGCACAATTTTAGTATAGTGACAATGAATGAACTAATTCAAGACAAACATATGCAATGCATTGATGAAATAACAAAGTCTGACATAAATAAGTGTTCGAACAATCAAAAGAAAATTACAATTTGAGAATTCAAATGAACAAAAAGCCTTTTTGTCTGAACTTGTCACTTCAGGTGGTGTGCCTTTGAGGGATAGAAGAAGAGTTCAGTCTGACCATCTTGTTTGAACTTCAGCACTCCTTCGTCGATCAAGTCTTAAATCTTATTTCTCAATGTCCAACAACTATTAGTGTCATGTCCAGGACTGTTGGAGTGGTACGCACATCTTGCATTTGGATTGTACATTAGAGAGGCGACATTGGGATTTTGAGGAGGATCCTTCAATGTAACCAACTTGGCTTCCAACATGTGTTGCAATTCTTGAGCCAATGGCATGTTGATTTCGGTAAAGCGTCTTTTAGGTGTATTCCGCTTATGCTGATTACCCCGTTGTCGTTGTTGCATTGGTGCTGGATCAGAGATCTGTACTGCCTCCACATACTGGTTAAGATCTCCCTTATTACAATCCTTCTGGTCGTACATAGTACTTGACTCCTTATTTCCAAGGTAGGATCTCTTCTGAGTACTTGAAGATGCATCCCCCTGAATTTCACCGCTCTTGAGTTTAGTTTCAACATTTTCCCGCATGAACATGTCACCCAATTCCCCATCTGCCAAGAGAGATTGATCATTGATTAGGCCCTAAGCTCTAGCAGTTTGCGCCAGACGGTCGTATTTGTCTTGATGAGGCTTGCTAATGAGAATCCTCAACTCTTCTTGTTCCCGGGCTAAACTTTGGATAAGAGCCATCTGACTACTTATCTGGATTCTCATCTTTTCCATATCAGCTTGTAGTTGTTTCAACTGGTCATCCTTGTTGTTGTCAGGATTTTTCTTGGTCAAGTTCCCTGCAAGAAGTGCCTTCAGTTCTTCCCACCCCTTGGGTAGATTCAGGAACATTTCCTTGAATCTAGCATCTTGAGTTTAGAGATCTGTATCATTTTGTTTAAGAGCCATTTTCCTTGCTGAAATAAATAGCGAGAAAATGACAAACTTGTACTGGAAGACCTGTTATGTAATGACATACATGCAATATTTTCAAGAATCCTATGGGGTAAACATAAGAAAATGTTAGAATCCAACTGCAGCTTCGATTAAAGAACTTTGTATCGTTGAATGTCTTCGACGAGAATCAAGCTCACCATGTCGAGTGGGTCATAGCCTCTGACTCAATTTGTCGTGTTTTGGTCTTTTGATAGCATTGGTTAGAGGAACATAAATCCCCTTGCCTATTGCTAGACGTCTAGTTCATTATAACCTGCATCACAGGCCCTTGAGATCCTTGAAATTGTTAAGGAAATGTTATGGTATGATGCTATGATATGTTTGTTGTGCATCAATCAAAATTGTAGGGTGATGGAGACAAGTATGTCTTGCAGGAAATTCAAGTTATAGGATAATGACTACAAACAAGTCGTGTAAGGAGTACAAATAAAGCCCTGCAATGAGTTCATGTTGTTAGACAATGAAAGCAAACAAGTCACACAAGTAGCCTTAGGTCCAGGCTTGCATGGGGTTTGCAGGTAAGTACTCTCTTGAAGTTTTAGTTGGTTCAACTTGTCCTAGAAAGTAACCGAGTTCTAGGGAATCTCAATATCACTGATCTTTCTTCATCGGGCATTGTTTCAGTGCAAGCCTCTTTATTGGCGACCGAAATATCCTGAAAGTCCGATCTCAATGAGCGTAGTATCGAGTATCAACCAACTTTGGACTGCACCAAATCTGGCTATCTCACTACTTCTTAATGGACAAGTTGTTCAATTAAAGGTTCTAAGGTCAGTTGGTGCTTTATGACACCACACAACGACCCCGTATTCTCCTTGACTACTCAAGGGCTACCGGTATAAACAAATTTGTCACACCAACGTAGATATTGTTTCAACCGTGTCGGTATACCCCGCACAGTCCCCACGATCTATTGCTACTTACCTAAAAGGTGCCCCAGATCCGGGTGTAGGATCTTTTAGTAACAGCCCAAACAAACCCTCAAAGATAAAGCAAACAAAACACACAATGAAAGCAAGTTAAAATGAACTAATCTCTAAGGTAACCCCACTTTTTATATTTCCCCAGCAGAGTCGGCAGTTCTGTGATATGGTGGCAGAACTGACTGTTTATACTAGTTTTGTGTTTATGTTCGCAAATGTTGCGGTAAGTAAGAGTCGCCACAGACTTTTCTTTTATCCAAAAAAGGAAAGAGTGAAAAGAACAAAAAAAGACATTTCGAGAGTTTTCTGAGTAAGGGGGTAGGTTATGGAAAGGGAAGGTGTTAGCACCATTTCCATCTGTAGTTATCTACGGGCTCTTAGATGCTTAGCTCATTTGAAATGCTTTGTGCTTTGTGTGTTTTGAAAAGTATTTTTGAAATGCCAATAGTAAGGCGATTTTCTTTATGATAACTCTTGTATCAGTCCTCAAGAATGTTGATAAAGCGTTTTTTAAAATGTTTTTGAAAGTTGTTTTGTGTAAGTGTAAATTTTTTTTGAGCATAGTATCTAGGAACTATCTACTTTTACTCGAAAGCGTCGTTCTATTCCTCTTTTCCTATAGACAGTGTTATCCTACTATTTGTGAGTAGGTATCCCTAGTCGTTGAATGTTTGAGGGACATTCGAATGGACATTTATAGTTATAAAGGCAACTGGGCAAGAAAACTTAGTAACTACCCTAGGGTTTTAAGATCATTTTTACCGAGGCAATATTGAGAGGGTCATCGAGGGACTTATGATCTTTAAACCGGAGGGTAGCCACTAAAATCTCTCACGTTTCAAGAGTTATGACTATTTTTCCAAAGGCAAACAAAGTGGGGGTATCCTAGAGGTGCATGTAACACCCCATTTCTACCCAATGAGTTAAATAAAATCAGAGTTATAAAAATTTCCAACAAATAAATGGAATGCTACACTTTCAACTTAAAACTACGACATTCAATCATCTATAGTTCAGATACATAACACACGAACTTTGGATGAACCGATAACAACCTGCTTAATCTTTAAAAATAAAATAAAAAACAATTTCCATTACTACGCAGCGGATTCACAAAATTCAACTGAACATACCATAACATCTTATCCAACTCAAAATAACTTTAAGACAACAAGTATTTAATGAAAACAACTTAAAAATTCAGCAACATAATGAAAATCAACAATAAGGAAAACATACGTTCATCCCCCCGAGTGCTACGTATCAGAGCGACAACACCGACTTGAACTAACAAGGGTAACAACTAACCTTCTTGATTACCTGCACATTACCAACAGAGGGCAACATTAAAACAGAAGGGGTGAGATATCAAACCATATAATCGGATATACAATAAATAATATCTTAGTATTAGATCATACAATTCACCACTTCACGGCTTTTTATCAACATTCAACATAATTAATTCATCCACACGACAAATCAGAATGCAACATGAAATGCGACTCGTTTTTATGCACATGCATGTGGTACCAATGGAGCAGAACTCCCAACTTAAAAATATGCCAATAAATAGAGGCATGAACAAGGCATAAGCCTTCAACTTTATATTTGCCAATCCAGGCCAACTTGACGAGCATCAGCTCCAACATGATATGATATGTATGCATTAACGACATGTACGTAATAACAACAACAACAACAACAACAATTCAACTTAATTCAACATTGGCCATAAGCCTGCAACTTAATATTTTGCTCATAAATAGAGGCAATAAAATCACCTGCAAATTCATATTTTTCAACAAAAATGCCACCCAACAGATCGACCAACAATTACTACAATAAACCGCATAATTATTCGGACTATTTTGGCTAAAATCAGTTAATTAAATATCGGCCAAAAATTCTATTATTTCTACCTTATAAACCCTACAAAATTATTTATTAAAGATATGAAATCATTATTATTAAACATTTTGTATTTGTAAACCGGAACATAGTAGTTACAGTATGCCAAATGCCATTAAATATTAATTCATTTTGCGCTACAGTATGCAATTAATTCTCCTAAATACCATTTCCTCTTGCGCTACAATAGCAACATATATCCTAAATACTACTTCTCAATTATCGCTACCGCAAGCAAATTAATACTCCAAATGCTATTTTATTCCTTGCGCTACAATAGCAATTGATTCTCCTAAATACAATTTCAATTATTTGTGCTACAGTAAGTAACCAAATGCCTCTCCCACATACTACTTCTTCCATTGCTACAGTATTCAAAAGCAATTGCCCCCAAGATACTACTTCTTACATCGCTATAGTATTCAAAAACAATTGAATTCCATTGCTACTATATGCAAGCCACTATATAAATTCACTTCAGTAAGCAAGCTAATCCTAAACATTACTTCACTATGTCACTACAGGAACAAGCTATATGCTAAGCACTACTTCATCTTATACGCTACAGAATGTAAGCTATATGTTAAGCACTACTTCATCTTATATCGCTAGAGTATGCAATCATGTCCCTTTAAATGTTACTTCACAATATCACTTTCTATGCGCTACTGTATACCAGCTAAAAGCCATTAAGTGTTATTCCAATATTGTGCTACAATATGCAGATGCCTTTAAGTGTTATTCTTTTCATTGCTACAGTAGCAAGTAATACTCCAAACAAGTGCCTCCAACATACTGCATCATTATTTCTGCTACTGTATACAAGTCATTTGCTTCTATTAAATATTGCTTCTTTCTTGCGCTACAGTATGCGAACTAAGGGATTTTGCAAAGAAAATGCTAAGGCACTTAAATATATGTATTATCTAATTATATTAGATCCTAAATCATCTCTCAATTTCATCAATATACCAATTTCAAACATACTAGAAATAATTTTCATAACCCAAATTCACATACTATTAATCATACACCCTATTATAGAGTCAGAACCCCACCCTTACTTTGGATTAGGAGCAGCTCTAAGAGACTTCAACCGAAGTTTTGGGGAATTTGGCACTAGGAGCAATTTTCCTCTTTTTCTTCTTCTCTTCTCACAAACCCTATTTTTTCTCATGTTCTTTTCTTCCTGATACAATACTCTCTTCTATTCTTCTAATTCTAATATAATAGTTATATTTTATTTAATCTTAAAAAAACTCAAATTGGCCTAAAATGATATACCCCTCTATTACTACACAACAACACCAATTAAGCCCAATATCATATTTAAGCTTAATAATAAAATAACACTTTAACTTAATTCCACCAAATTAAATCTGATTAATTATTATTCCAACTTAATAAAATAATTCCGACTTCGACAATAAAAATTTGAGTTAATAAAAAAAATTCAAAAATATTTAATTAAATAAATGATTAAATACCGGGGCGTTACAACTCTCCCCCACTTAGAATATTTTCATCCTCGAAAATAAAAGTTTATCTGGTTCAAATAAATCGAGATAGGAGTCTCGCATCATGCTCTCCAACTCCCAGGTCATGCTCTCTCCAGCAGCACCTAACCAGACAACCTTCACCAATGCAATCTCTTTCCCTCTAAGAATCTTCATCTCGCGATCTGCGATTCTCACAGGCAATGTCTCCATCATGAGATTATCTTGTACTTGCACATCGTTCATCTGAATCACATGAGACGGATCGGGAATATACTTCTGGAGTTGTGACACATGAAACACATCATACAAATTCGAAAGATTAGGCGGTAAAGCCACTCTATAAGCAACATTTCCCACTCTTTCTGAAATCTGATACGGACCAATAAAACGAGGAGTGAGCTTCTTAGACTTCAGAGCTCGCCAAACACCAGTCACAGGTGTGACTCTCAAAAACACATGATCACTAGCTTGGAATTACAAATATTTCCTTCTCTTATCATGGTAACTCTTATGTCTACTTTGTGAAGCTTTCATCTTCTCTCGGATAAGCTTCACTTTCTCAGTAGTCTCTCGAACAAGTTCAGGTCCAAGTACTACACTTTCACCAGATTCATGCCAACATAATAGAGTCCTACACCTCCGACCATACAACGCCTCGAAAAGGTGCCATCCTAATACCAGAATGGTAACTGTTATTGTAAGTAAACTCAATCAACGGAAGATAAGCATCCCACGAACCTCCCTGCTCAAGAACACATGCTCTTAACAGATCCTCCAATGACTGAATAGTCCTCTCAGTCTAAACATTCGTCTGAGGATGATACACCGAACTCAACCTAAATTTAGACCCTAACGCCTCTTGCAAACTTTTCCAGAAATCAGAAGTAAACCTCGGATCCCTGTCAGACACAATACACAAAGGAACACCATGCAACTTCACAATTACACTGGTGTAAATCTCTGCCAACTTCAAAATCGGATATGTGATGTTAATAGGTATAAAGTGTGCCGACTTTGTAAGCCTATCAATAATCACCCAAATCGAATCATGTCCTCTCAGGATACTAGGTAACCCCGTTACAAAATCCATTGAAATGCTATCCCATTTCCATTCTGGAATCTCTAACGGTTGCATCAACCCTGCAGGCTTCTGATGTTCAACTTTCGACTTTTGATAAGTCAAACATGCATACACAAACTGAGCCACGTCACCCTTCATTCCAGGCCACCAAAACAAATTCTTCAAATATTGATACATCTTTGTAGCTCCTAGATGAATACTCAACTTTCTTCTATGACTCTCTTCAAGAATCACTTTCTTCATCTCCGCATCATTAGGAATACAAATCCAATTACGAAATCTCAATATACCCTGTGCATCCAACTTAAAATCATTGTTCTCAGACTGATCAATCCTAACCATTGAATCTACCAACGTCACATCTAACTTCTGAGCTTCTCTAATACTATCCAGAAATTCATTATTAATCTTTAACATTCCCAACATAACACTTCGCGGTGTCACTTCACAAACCAAACTCAAATCTCGGAATTGCTCAATCAACTCCAACTCCTTAACCATCATTATCGACACGTGCAAAGTCTTTCGACTTAAAGCATCGACCACAACATTAGCTTTTCCTGGATGATAATTCAAACTGAAATCATAATCCTTCAATAATTCTAATCACCTTTGCTGCCTCATATTCAACTCTTTATGATCAAAAAGATACTTCAAACTCTTATGGTCACTAAACACTTCAAATCTAGAACCATAAAGATAATGCCTCCAGATTTTCAACATAAAAACAACTGCAGCTATATCTAAATCATGCGTAGGATAATTCTTTTCATGAGTCCTCAATTGTCTCGACGCATAAGCAACCGCCTTATTCTGCATGAGCACACCACCTAACCCCATCAGACAAGCATCACAATACACAACAAAAGGCTCTTCTGGATTAGGCAAATTCAAAACTAGATCCGACGTTAATCTCTTCTTCAACTCGGTAAAACTTTCTTCACATCGAATATCCCATACAAAAGCTTTACCCTTACAAGTCAACTTAGTCAATGGAAGTGCCAACTTAGAAAAACCTTCGATAAACTGTCTATAGTAACCGACTAATCCCAAGAAGCTTCTAATCTCAGTAACCGACTTCGGAGCTTCCCATTGCAACACAACATCGAATTTAGAAGGATCTACGGCAATGCAACCACCATAAATGACATGACCAAGGAAACTAACCTCTTGTAACTCGAATTCACACTTTGACAACTTCGCATACAACTTCTTCTCTTTCAAAACTTGCAATACAACTCTGAGGTGCTCTTCATGTTCTTCTTCAGATTTAGAGTAAATCAGAATGTCATCAATGAATACCACCACAAACCGATCCAAATAAGTATGAAAGATACGATTCATGTACTCCATGAATACTCCTGGCGCATTGGTCACATCGAAAGGCATCACGGAATACTCGTAGTGTCCATACTGAGTTATGAACGCGGTCTTCTGAATATCATATTCTTTCACTCTAATCTGGTGATATCCTGACCTCAAATCAATCTTAGAAAACACACTTGCACCCACCAATTGATCCATCAAGTCATCAATTCTCGGAAGCGGGTACTTGTTCTTAATCATCACTTTATTCAGTTGTCTATAATCAACACAAAGTCTCATACTTCCATCTTTCTTCTTTACTAACAACACAAGTTCTCCCCATGGCGACACACTTGGTCTTACAAACTTTTTCTCAAGCAACTCTTCTAACTGCTTCTTCAATTTAGACAATTCAGATGCAGACATCTTGTACGGTGCCATAGAAACAGGTCTGGTACCAAGTACAAGATCAATCGCAAGTTTAACTTCTCTTTCTGGCGGTACACCAGGAATTTAATCCGGGAACACTTCAGGAAATTTGGGCACCACCTGCAACTCATCAATTCTAACTTGGTTCTCCATCGATAACAACGCCATCAATGAGAACATCTGCGCCTCCTCTTGCATCAGTTTCCGCAACTGTTTACCAGTCAACAAACCGGCTCCTTCCTCTTCAGAAGTAGAAAACCTCATAGACTTATCATGGCAATTGATATGAACATAGTTATACTCTAACCAGTTCATACCCAAAATCACATCCAATCCTCTTAATGGAAAACAAATCAAGTCAACAACAAAGTCTTTGCCGAAGATCGACAAAGGGAAATTCAGACACACACGAGAAGTAGTCACCGATCCCTTAGCCGGAATCTCGACGACCATTTCTCCATTCATGGAAGACAACATAAGACCCAATCTTTCAACACAATCAATGGCAATAAAACAATGAGTAGCACCGGTATCAATAATAGTAATTAAAGGCGTACTATTAATGAAACATGTACCTCTGATGAGTATGTCCTCACTAGCTGACGGAGTCCCAGCCAAAGAAAACACCTTTCCACTGGTTTGTGCCTTCTTTGGTTTCTGACACTGACTACCAATGTGTCCTTCTTCACCATAGTTGAAACAAATCATCTCTTTATGCTTGCATTCAGATACAACATGCCCAGTCTTACCACAACGGAAACACCTCTTCACCTCAGCAGCACATACATTACTCTTATGACCAGGTTTTCCATATTTGAAGCACACCACACTAGCAGGAGCATCTCCCCCACTAGTCCTTTGACTATGAGCAACTTTCTGTTTACCTTTACCAACTAGGGAATCATAAGGCTTACCACGGTTCTGTTGGTGCTTACCCCTCTTCTCATAGATAATCTTATAGTGATCATTATTATCCTCTTCATAAATCCTGCAACTATCAATCAAATCAGCAAAGACACGAATCTTCGGGTATCCAATTGCCTTCTTGATCTCTGGGTGCAACCCGTTCTCAAACTTGATTCACTTTGAAAACTCAGCATCTGCCTCACTATAGTATGGATAAAACTTAGCCAACTCGGAAAACTTTGCAGCATACTCAACAATTGATATACTCCCTTGCTTCAGCTCAAGAAACTTAATTTCCTTCTTACCATGAACGTCTTCAGGAAAATACTTCCTCAGAAATTCCCTACGGAACACAGCCCAAGTGACATTCTCACATGCAGCTTCCAATCTTTGACAAGTCTCTAACCACCAGTCATCAGCCTCGTCCGCTAGCATATGAGTACCATAACGAACCTTTTACGCTGGAGTGCAGTCTATCACATAGAAGATTCTCTCAATCTCCTTCAGACAATCCAATGCTCTGTTAGGATCATACTTACCCTTGAAGGTAGGCGGATTCTCCCTTTGGAAAGTCGCCAAACTGCAAGATCCAGCATTCTCGTCAGCATTCGGTTGATTCTGCATAGCCTGAGCCATCGCTTGCAGAGCAGTAGCAAGTGCAACATCATTCCTTCCAGCCATCTCAACTTATCTCTACAACATAAACAACAATTGGAATTCAGATTAAAAATACTCATTTGTTAGACAAAACTACAACTCGACGACTTGACCGGACGGACCGACCTGCTCTGATACCACTAATGTAACACCCCATTTCTACCCAATGAGTTAAATAAAATGAGAGTTATAAAAATTTTCAACAAATAAATGTAATGCTACACTTTCAATTTAAAACTACGACATTCAATCATCTATAGTTCAGATACATAACACACGAACTTCGGATGAACCGATAACAACCTGCTTAATCTTTAAAAATAAAAAATAAAAACATCCATTACTACGCAGCGAATTCACAAAATTCAACCGAACACACCATAACATCTTATCCAACTCAAAACAACTTTAAGACAACAAGTCTTTAATGAAAACAACTTAAAAATTCAGCAACATAATGAAAATCAACAATAAGGAAAACATGCGTTCATCCCCCCGAGTGCTACATATCAGAGCGACAACACCGACTCGAACTAACAAGGGTAAAAGCTAACCTTCTTGATTACCTGCATGTTACCAACAGAGGGCAACATTCAAACAGAAGGGGTGAGATATCGAACCATATAATCGAATATAAAATATATAATATCTTAGTATTAGATCATACAATTCACCACTTCACAGCTTTTTATCAACATTCAGCATAATTAATTCATCCACACGACAACTTAGAATGCAACATGAAATGCGACTCATTTTTATGCACATGCATGTGGTACCAATGGAGCAGAACTCCCAACTTAGAAATTTGTCAATAAATAGAGGCATCAATAAGGCATAAGCCTTCAACTTTATATTTGCCAATCCAGGCCAACTTCATGAGCATCAGCTCCAACATGATATGCTATGTATGCATTAACAACATGAACGTAATAACAGCAACAACACCAATAATTTAACTTAATTCAACATTGGCCATAAGCCTGCAATTTAATATTTTGCTCATAAATAGAGGCAATGAAATCACCTGCAAATTCACATTTTTCAACAAAAATGCTACCCAACAGATCGACAACCAATTACTACAATAAACCGCATAATTATTCAGACTATTTTGGCTGAAATCGGTTAATTAATTATCGGCCAAAAATTCTATTATTTCTACCTTATAAATCCTATAAAATTATTTATTAAAGATATTAAATAATTATTATTAAACATTTTGTATTTCTAAACCGGAACGTAGTAGTTACAGTATGCCAAATGCCATTAAATATTAATTCATTTTGCGCTACAGTATGCAGCTAATTCTCCTAAATACCATTTCCTCTTGTGCTACAGTAGCAACATATATCCTAAATACTACTTCTTAATTATCGCTACAACAAGCAAATTAATACTCCAAATTCTACTTTATTCCTTGCGCTACAGTAGCAATTAATTCTCCTAAATACCATTTCAATTATTTGCGCTACAGTAAGTAACCAAATGCCTCTCCCACATACTACTTCTTCCATCGCTACAGTATTCAAAAGCAATTACCCCCAAGATACTACTTCTTCCATCGCTACAGTATTAAAAAACAATTTCCTTTCATTGCTACTATATGCAAGCGACTTTATAAATTCACTTCAGTAAGCAGGCTAATCTTAAACACTACTTCATTATGTCGCTACAGGAACAAGCTATATGCTAAGCACTACTTCATCTTATACGCTACAGAATGCAAGCTATATGCTAAGCACTACTTCACCTTATATCGCTAGAGTATGCAATCATGTCCCTTTAAATGCTACTTCACAATATCACTTTCTATGCGCTACTGTATACCAGCTAAAAGCCATTAAGTGTTATTCCAATATTGTGCTACAATATGCAGATGCCTTTAAGTGTTATTCTTTTCATTGCTACAGTAGCAAGTAATACTCCAAACAAGTGCCTCCAACATACTGCATCATTATTTCTGCTACTGTATACAAGTCATTTGCTTATATTAAATATTGCTTCTTTCTTGCGCTACAGTATGCGAACTAAGGGATTTTGCAAAGAAAATGCTAAGGCACTTAAATATATGTATTATCTAATTATATTGGGTCCTAAATCATCTCTCAATTTCATCAATATACCAATTTCAAACATACTAGAAATAATTTTCATAACCCAAATTCACATACTATTAATCATACACCCTATTATAGAGCTAGAACCCCACCCTTACCTTGGATTAAAAGCAGCTCTAAGAGACTTCAATCGAATTTTTGTGGAATTTGGCACTAGGAGCAATTTTCCTCTTTTTCTTCTTCTCCTCTCACAAACCCTATTTTTCCTCTTGTTCTTTTCTTCCTGATACAATACTCTCTTCTATTCTTCTAATTATAATTCTAATATAATAGTTATATTTTATTTAATCTTAAAAAAACTCAAATGGGCCTAAAATGACATACCCCTCTATTACTACACAACACCACCAATTAAGTCCAATATCATATTTAAGCTTAATAATAAAATAACACTTTAACTTAATTCCACCAAATTAAATCTGATTAATTATTATTCCAACTTAATAAAATAATTCCGACTTCGACGATAAAAATTTGAGTTAATAAAAAAATATTCAAAAATATTTAATTAAATAAATAATTAAATACCGGGGCGTTACAGTGCTTATGTGCAATTGTGTTGTATTCAGTTATTTTTGTCTTTGCATTTAGGTTTGTTAACGTTTTGATTATTAAGCTCTTGTCATGCAATCCTATTACCATACATCTAAACAGTTAATATATGTACATGAAATATAAAGTGCGGAAATTAAATCCTACGTTATTACATGGCTTCGGGGAGGGGGGGATTTACAAGTCCAAACTGGGAAATAAAGCAGAAAAGGGTAAAGTCCTAGTTTAAAATTATTACATCCCATAAGCATATACATTAATGATAAAAATAACAATGCTAAAATAATAAACGCGCGTGTTTTGAAAGGACGTTTAAATCCTAAGAAATGAAATATTTTTGTTGTTTCTTTGTTTAATAAAAGATAATAAAATATAAGTCTACTTAATTTTAATTTTAAGAAAGTGTTAAGGTAATTAATTAATTAATTAACAAAAATAATTTTAATAAAAAAAACTAAAACCTAATTTTTTGTGATTTTTTATCTGACTTTATGTTGATTAAAACTAGAAGTAATAAAATAATAAACAAAAACAAAATAAATGGACCAGGTAGTAAATGAAAAAACAAAGAGGTGCAATTTGCAAGACGCAGGTCCGGATCGAAAAGAGGTCCAAGTTGCCTTTCGATCCAATGAAGAAGATTGTCGAAAGTGCATGATGGACTGCACGTTTGGGGGTATTGGATCTGGATTGGCCAGCATCTGGCAGCAGGAGAATAGTGGTGTATGATGTGCTCCTTCGATCTTGGAACACTGGATATGAGTTCCAATTCGAATGGCTCAAGGCCTCATCATTATGGCTTCTTTGATTGGGCCATTATCTGCCTTAGTTGCTTGATTTGAAAACTATCCAATCAGCCCAATCGAACAGTTCTTGTTCCCTTTAATTTGACCATCTCTTCCTCTTGGCCTGTTGAAGCTTCATTTTGTCCTTTCCTTCGAACATAAAAGTGTAGGTGATCCTTCGATTCTTACTCCCACCCTTTGCTTGTATACAAGAAACACCTTTATTGCGTATTAGTCCATCTTCGATTGGTGAATACAGCTTGTATGCACCAATCGAAGGGTAACCTAAGAGTATCAAAACTTCTCTTCAAACATCCAACACCTGTTCAGGTACATGCCAGAAGCTCTAAGGTGACTTATATTTGGCTGATTCGTCTCAAATTTTCCTTCGATCACGCCATGCTTGAAAATGACATGTCCTTCGAATCATGAGCCTTCCACATGTTTTCTTTGGATATTGATGAAAACATTTTGAATTCCAAATGTCCTTCTTTTTTAATTGCCCATTTAGGCAACATGTTAATCGAAAGGTGTCTTCCTTGTAATGCTTCGAATGGCTTACATTCCAGTGAAAACGAACGTTTCGAAGCTCCTTACTAACTCTTCCAATCGAAGACTTCATAAAAGCCTTCTCAACTTTCTTTCGCGCCATTCTTCCTTCGATCCTAGCGCTTCGTTGGGCATCATACTTCTATCGAAGTTGCTTCGACCCAAAAGCCCTTAGGCATATTTTTAGCCTTCGACCTACACTTTGTCATGCACACTTCTTTTCTTTCTTTCAGTTGTGCCATTATGCTGAGGCATAGAGGGTGTCATGGAAATCATTTGAAGCTTTATAACTTACACATCTTGGTGAAAAGTGAAATTAGTTGAAAGGTCATTGCTTAGGAGGAGAATTTATCTGATCAATTATTGGTCAACCTTGAGCAATTGGAGACCTTAATGAGCATACCCTGAATAAAATTGGAGGGTAAATTTTTGGGTACAACACAAACCTAATATGACATTATATCAAATTATTACTCATAACAGTGTCATGTTTATTTGATGGCAGTGGATGCCAATGAGTTTCAGACCCACCCCATATATGACTTTGGATTCCATTTGTGCTTACCTAACCGCATACATCTTTACGCGGGATGATGAGAACACATATGTGTGTGTCTTTTTAATTCACATGATAAAACCTAATTGTAGTTTTATTTATCACATTTAATTTGATAACGACTGATAAAGACACTGCAAAATCTATTCTTTATAGTAATGAAGTGCTGGTTAGAACTACATCAGATGTAATTAAAGATAGGAAGGCACTAAAGCCTCTGACACCTAATTGTCCTATTGATCAAGAGGTTATATTTACATGATTTGAATTTAAAAAGTTTCCTATTAATGTAAAATGTTGATCTAATACCATTTTCATTTGACAATACAGATTCTTAATCTAGTTGTGTCCATCCAAAATTATTTGATAAGCACCTTAGGAAAAACAAAGTCTATTTGGTACTTTCCTATGGAGTTTGTGGTGATTACCACTGCTGATCCAACTATTACATTTACATTCATTAAGATTTTATTATTGACTTTAACTACATTTTCTTCAAGCAATACGCTTTGGACAACCAACATTCAGCTAAACATGTGAGGAGGATTTATCAACCAAAATTCATGACTACAATAACTCAATATATGTCAAAGGTCATTTCCTGTTACTTTACATAAATAGTTGTTACATTCAAATTTGTCAATTCTATTCATACCACTGAATATTAGTTTTTTTATATATTTTTATTCCTATTAATGACGAAGGGTTGCATTGGTATCTTATGGTTGTTGATTTTATTGAACAAAAACTAATTTGGTTGGACCCTTCTCCTTCGGTCGATAGGTATCATTGGAGACGTCAAGCAATTCTAAAATTGGTATGCATGTGATATAATTTGATTCACTTTCCGAACTATTGTTTGTTTTTATTTGATTCAAAATTTCGTTTTTACTATTGTGGCAGGCATTATTTCTTGAAGAAATTCTCTTCATGATTCTTTTGGTCGACTCTGTACATTTTCACAAGCTTCGACATTCTTCAACCAAGGTGCCTCCCAAAGTAGCATCTTAATGCGTAAGTATTCTCAACCCTTACTATGTTTGCCTATTTAATTGAAATTACCCGTTAATGTGAGACTAATGCATTTAAATGAATGACCATAGAAATGACTGTGGAGTGTGGGTTACAAAATGGATGATTGAATGTACCTACAATAGTGATTATGAAACTGTATATGTAAGTTGCCTTATTATGATCATTATTTCTCAAACATTTCCCCTCTATTTAGCTTTCATATTTATTATAAATGTTTATAATTATATGTAGGTTCTCACTCCTACAAGGCTGAAACTTACAATTTACCTGATTCAATCATCAAATAATATTTTGTTGAACGAAGTTCTGTCAAAGGCTACTACTTATTGGGGTGATCAGGAGAGGAAAAGTAAGGCATTGATGAAGGATATTGTGAAGCTTTTGTGAAGTATTAGGGAATAACAATGAACTATGTTGGTTTTGTTGTAATATTTAGGATAATTTGATTATTTTTTGGATAATTTGTGCCTGAGTTTGGATATTTTTGCATTAACTTGTGTTAAGTCGATTGGTTTTGAAGATGTTTTGTTATGTTATGTAGAACGGTGTCCATGCATGGTTGTGTGTAATTGTACAATCTTTCAAGTTTTATTACGAAATTATATTTGTATGAAGCTATATCAAGTTGCTAATTATTTTGCTGCATTTTGAAGTATACAAATGATATAGTAAGCAAGAAGTTACCAGAGGAAGGCACCAGGAAGATTTTTTAAGTATTCTCAATACTTAGTGTGATCATTATAAATAGAGTATTATTAAAAAACAAATGTATTTATATTGCAGTACTTATTATAATAAGAATCATCAAACAAATATATATTGAAATTTTGAGTTTCATTTATCATTGGGTAGGACCAACCCTCGATGATGCTTAACTTGTACAAAAAGTCTATTTTTAGTTTGCATAATGGACTGACTTTGCAAAATGGATTGGTACATGTATAACAATAACTATACATAATTTTGTTTATAAATCATAATTAAGCTTGATATTGGAAAATGTTGTGTCGTGTTTTGTAGTATATTCTAAAGGATGTATTGGCTTTAAGAAATATAATTCTCTATGATGTTATTTACTAATGAATGATTTTGAGATTAATGTATGCTTATATTTTAGTTATATGCTTACCAAAATGTTTCATTATCTCATTACTTTACTATTTTATAAATCATTTGTTCACATACGATAAAATTAAAATATTGTGCATGATTTAAGTATAGATGTTAAAATAAATCATTTGGTTGATAATGTTTTTAGATTGAATATAAAGGATAATTAGAACACTGGAAATAGAAGATAAATTTTCTTTTATTGGAAAGGATTAATACAACAGAACCCTAAATACATCATCTTGAAGAACTGCAAAAAGATATTACGAATTAACCCTAAATACATCATCAATATTTTTTTTATATTTCATGTAGATCCAACATTAAGCCACATTCGGTCTCAAGGGCACCAGTTAACACTGCCATCCGCATCTTTCTGACTATCCATTTCCGAATAAATATTTCAGATAAAAGTCTTTTATAGGAAATGTAGAAAATCTTGCCTTTGTGAGAACTCAAGATTTCCTCTTTAAGATAACTAAAGATGGTATTCGGTATGTTGACTTTATTTTTAAGAATAAATACATACATAAATTGAAAGTCATCTTTAGTGATCACTTTCTGATCTTCTATTCTTGGGTGAAAGTTTCCCACCAAAATTTGATGTCGAATCTTTGCCAACAAAGCAATGAAGGAGTTATCAGGATTGTTTAAAACCTCATTCATAACATCAGAAATGAAGTCAATGTGGTAGAGCTCAACACAAGTTTCACTATCTTCACATTTCATCACCCTTGAAATAAGTTTTGGAGTGGTAGTGATAGGAAAACCAAAAAAATTAGACCAAATAGCACACTTACCCTTGCCACTTAGTTTAATGGATGCATTCATCCAGAATTCTTTAACAACAACAGGATAGATGGCTCCATCTAGAATGTTAAAGTAGTGTTCCAGGTTTTATGAAGAGAACATTTTAGTAAAATTGATTCCATGTTCTTTAAAATCGCCAGTAAATCCAATTTTCTCTGGGAGGACAGATGGCACAATTTTCCTTGTTGTGGAAAGAAGACATATTGATAGAGAATAAAAAAAGAGGATTAATGGAAACAAAAACATGAAGTGAAGATAGAAGGAGTAAACAATATGAGGAGATAAGAAATTGAGCAAAATGAAAATTTAAATAGACCAAGGGGACATGAGTGCTCATAACAGTAGTTAGTGACACTGTAAATCGAAAGGACTTCATCTGTTCCCAAGACAGAGCACATCCCAAAAATCTAAATACAAAGATTTGAATATATGTATTTATGACATTTGTTTCACGTTTGGTGCATAATTTGTCTGTACTTTGGATGATGTGATATTTTAGTATAAGATCTTATGGATTCAAGTACATAACAAACATGGCATATTATGGTTACTAGTACACACCAAACACATATAACATTTATGACGTTTGGATTTGACATACCTCTTTGTGATCTTGCTAAGTACAACTTGAAGGGGTAAGAAAACACTTAGAAGGGGGGGTTGAATAAGTGACTCTTTTCCTTTTCAATACAAAGCTCAAACAATAATGGAAGAACACAGTTATTTTTATCCTGGTTCGTTTGAACTCAAACTACTCCAGTCCACCCGCCAAGGTGATTTCGCCTTTCTCAACAAGGACTTAATCCACTATAATCAATTAATTACAAACACACAACAACTGTTGTGACTAACAATGCACAAGTAATCTTACAAGTGACTAACACCACTAATACTTAAATCTAGTCCTAGTCTGCTTGAGAAATCTGACCAAACTTGGTCTCTCAAGGAACAAATATAGGAGTTTAATCTTTACAGATAATGAAATAGAGTTTGCTTCTAATTAAGCTATATCACAACTGTGATTTTTCACTTAGAATATAATGCACAAATTGTATGAACAATGAGTTTGTGAGCTTAGGATCTTTCATGTAGTTTCTTGCTTCTATTTGAAAATTTGATTGGTTCACTTAGTTGTTGGCTTGCAATAAATGTCCTTCTATTTATAGTAGGAACAATAAGGCCGTTGCTGCCTTCAGAAAAGTTGGAGAGCATTAAATGCTTGTGTGTTTCCTTGCAATTTTCCATTTTCCAAGAAACTAGTTGTAGGTACTTGAGTGCTTTCGGCCGTCTTTGCATTAATGAGCAAACGACAGAATGTAAGAACATGTTTCCTTCGCTTTGACAAGACAAGTTGATCTTAACATTATTTCAGAATTTTGCTCCAATGTCTTTAAGTCAGAACAAGCTTCACTCATCTTCTAGGAAGTGCGTTGCTTGCTAAGAACTTTGAACAACGCTTGCTTTCAAGTTATCTTCTGAGCAAGGAACCTGCTAAAAGTTAGAAGATATATTTAACAAATAAAGTGTCTTACCAGAGTCAGCAGATGCGCTTGAAGAAAAGGTTCTTTTATCAAAGAACTTTTACATAATTTTTGCTTAGCACTTCAGAATGTTTTCATTAACTAAGACATTCAAACACATTCATCAGAGTATAAATTATCTTAAATATAATTTAGTTATCATCAAAACTCTTGAGACAGGTTAGAACTAATCTTGTTCTTTCAATCTCCCCCTTTTTGATGATGACATAAAAATTATTTTAGATAAAGAAAAGAAACGGATAAGAGATAAGAGTCTCCCCTTGAAATGAATATTTCTATATCCTGAGATTATTTTATCAGAGCAATATAAAGTCTTCTTGGATTTCTTCAGAACTTCTTCAAGAAGATGATGATCAGCTGAAATATTATTTCAGAGTTAAAGTGATACCTGCAAAAAAAATTCTTTTGCGCAGAAGGAATTCTTGCAAATTTGTTAGAATGTCTGAGACTTAGTCCCATAACTGTTAAACAGTGATTAGTTCAAAAATGCACATTTTCTCCCCCTTTTTGGCATAATCAAAAAGAGTAAAAAATAAATGAGAAATTTTTAAAAGATATCATAAAAAAGTTATAAAAAAATATCCAGAAGTACAAACAAAACATTCAAACAAAAGACAAGAGACAAAAAGGAACTAGGATCTTTTAGTAACAAGAGCCATCAGAAGATTCTTGATCTTAGAGGCAGATTCTTCTTGTTTCACCATCCAGTTCTTGATATCTTGATTTGTTTGATCTTTCTTATCCAAGCGTTCATTTATGACTTCATTCTCCTTCTTGAGCTCTTTCAGAGTGTCCATAATGAGTGAGGAAGGAGAAGAGGATGACGAAGTTTTAGTAGGAACAGGCTTAGAAGCAGCAACCGTTGAGTCAGAATTCAGGAAGGTGGAAAGCAGAGTGCCCAGATCCATTGCAAGAGTTGGTACAGGTTCAGGTCCGGCCTTAACAAAAGTTTGATTCAATAGAACAATAGCCAGAGGATTTGAATCTTCAGAGGATTCTTCAGATTCATCTTCTGATATGCCCATCTTATCAGCTGGTGTATCAGCTATCATTAACGAAGACTTCTTATTCCAAGTGTCAGCAGCTTCTGTCTTGAAAGCATGCAGAAGTTTGGAAAAGTTGTCCAGCACCTGAAAATGGCATAAGTCCTGTAACTTCCGTGATTCAGCAACCAAAGTTCTTCTTAAGGTTTCCCATAGAAGATTTGTTGCAGTTGTGTTCACGCTTCTGGAGCAATCTTCTTTCAGCGGTTGTAACCATGCTTGAACATTTGTTATAAAATTCTGAAACAAAGTATTTACATCTGGCTGAACAGGTTTAGGGACAGCCTTTTTGTAAGTTTTGTTTTTCAAGAATTGTAGAGATTGAAAGTCCATTACAGTTCTTAAAAAGCTATTGGGTTCAGGATTATTGGTAGGTTCAGGTTCAGGTTGGTTAACAAAAATAGGAGGTTCTGATATTACATGAGGTTCGGATGGTTCAGCAGTTTCAGTTTGTTCAAAAGGTTATTGTTATGGAATTTGAGGGGGTGAGAGTGTAGGTGAGATTGGTGTTGTATGTTATGGTGAAGTGGGTGGAGTGACATCAGGAGAAATTATTATTGTATAATCAGGAGTGGCAATGGGATTTTGAGGCTATGGTTGATTCATAGCAAAAATGTTTTCAGGTGGTAGGTTGAAAGGAGGCTTTATAGTGGCTAGAGGTTCATTTATCCCTGGAATTCTCCAAGATCCAGCATCATACCATCTAGTGGGTCTGGGTGGTAGAGGTATGGGAGGGGGTCTTGAAAAACGTTCAGCAGGAATGGGTTGAAAAACAGATGGTTTAGGGGGTTTTGATTGAGAGGGTTCTGATTGGCTATCAGAGTGTTCATCAGAGTCAAAGTCACTTAAATCTGATAAAACCTGATTTTTATGAGGGTTGTCAGCAAGGGGTTCAGATGGTAAGGTCAGGTCAATGTCAACATCTAAGTCTCCTAAGGTTTGGGAGGGTTCAGCAGATGCAGATACATTTACAGAATCATAAACAAAGATAGTTTCAGCATGTTTACCTGTCTTCTTTTTCTTCTTCTGAGGAGTGTCAGAAGGTCCTTCTACAGCTTTTCTCTTCACAGATTCTTGGAGAACAACATCAGGAGCAGCTTGATTTCTTCCTTGAAGCCAAGCTGGATCAATGGGTGATCCTATTTCTTTCCAGATCTCAAGATAATGCAAGATGATACGAGGATGATCCCCTGAGTTGAACATAGGAAAGTCAGCAATATGAATCCTTCTCCTCTTCACAATAGCTGACACACACAGAGTGGGTTCCACCAACAGCTTGTCAATAATTTTCCTTTTTAGCAAGTTCTTTCCAGTCATAGTCTTACCACAAATAGGTTCAAGCTCCCCCAGAAGATTTTCTTCTTTTAGGTGAGCAATCAGACCATTCTCAGTCAGAACGTCTGATATTAACCTCCCCATAGGAATCCAATTCCTCTTTGATTTGAGGTTCTTCATCTTTTCAGCTTCTCTAGTCTCCTTTACATGGTTCCAGAGATGTTCAAATAGCAAGTAGGGCAAACCAATTTTGACATTGGTTCCAAGGCAAAACAGCAAATATTGTTGATCAGCATTGATGTAATCAGGAGAACTGGTGTCTTTCCTGTGGTGAATACATCCATGAATAATCCTTGCCCAAATCTTGTATTTGTCTTTCAAATCCCTGACTTTGGAGGAACCTTGACCGTTTGTGAAAATCTCTGAATATACCCTAGACATCTCCATTCTACCACTTGGCATTCCTGTAACTCTAAGTCCTTTAAACCCCAGCAACTTTCTGATTTGATTTTCTGTAATGGATATTTCCTTTCCCATTATGAAGGAGAGAATAACCTTCGGGGTTGCAATAGCATGAATCCAGAATTCCTTCACCAGATGTGGAAAGACTGGACCAATGAGACGATCAAAGAAGCTTTCCCAACCTTGAAACTTCACAGCAGGGAACAAGTCAAAACCATTCTCTCTGAGATTCTCAAAGTCTACCATTAACTCACTCAAAACTTCCAAACTGTCTACCGGAATGAGGGTTGTCCTTTCAGGTACAATGTATTGCTCAGAGTGGGTAGAAGAAGAAGAAGCCATTGAAGTTCTTTAGAAATGAGAGTTTGAAGAAAAGGGTTTTAAGAGAAAAATACAGAAAAACGCTTAAGTTTTGAAAGAGACAGTAAAGAATGAAAAGGGTTTTTCAAAAAGTATTTATAGGCAATTTTTTTCCAGAAAATAGGTTTAGAGTTAAAATTAAAATTATTTAAGACAAATTTAAAATGAAAATAAAACGGATTTAAAAACGAATCTCATCATTACTTGCATTTAATAATTTGCTAAAAATAAGGGAAAACGTGGGATTATGGCTAATCATTAACAGTTACCTAGGACATCATCAGTAGCTTTTGCATGCTTGACCTTTCAGAAACACACCACGTGTTCATCTCCTGAAGGATGCATGTAACAGCTGTTTGTTCTAATGAATTTTTGAGCTACACTTGAACATGAAGCGTTATAACATTTCATAACTTTCTGTATAGCTTCTGTTACAACTTCTCTTCTAACTTCTGAAGAGTTGTTGATCAGAGCATTCATTTCAGAATATTCTGAAGTCAATCACAGAAAATAAATATTATTTTATTCAGGACATAATTCCATACAAATATTTTTCAGAATGAAATTACATCTATCTTCTGAAAGGGGTTTGGTAAAAATGTCAGCCCATTGATGGTTTGTTTTTACAAACATTAAGTTTAAAATTCCCTTCTGAATATAGTCCCTTTTGAAATGATATTTAATTTCAATATGTTTGGCTTTAGAATGTAATATTAGATTCTTAGAAAGACAAATAGCAGAAGTATTGTCACAGAAGATAGGAATCTTACTTTCATAAAGGTTGAAATCTTCCAGTTGACTTTTCATCCAAATCATCTGAGAGCTACATCCAGCAGCAGATATATATTCAGCTTCTGTGGTTGATAGTGCAATTGTTGCTTGCTTCTTGTTGTACCACGACATAAGATTGTCACCCAGAAACTGACAACTTCCAGAGGTGCTTTTTCTTTCAATTCTATCTCCAGCAAAGTCAACATCACAATAACCTACTAGTTTGTAATCTTGTGATCTTCTATAACACAGACCCAGATTAGTAGTACCTTTCAGATACCTAAGAATTCTCTTAACAGCTGTTAAGTGAGATTCTCTAGGATCTGATTGGAATCTAGCACACAAGCACATGCTAAATAGGATATCAGGTCTAGATGCAGTCAGATAGAGAAGGGATCCAATCATACCTCTATAGAGCTTCTGATCTACTTTCATACTTACCTCGTCTTTACCTAGAATGCAGGTTGGATGCATAGGAGTCTTGGCATCTTTGCTTTCTGACATTTGAAATTTCTTCAGAAGTTCTTTAACATACTTCGTCTGATGTATGAAATTACCTTCTGGGGTCTGGTTGATTTGAATTCCCATAAAGAATTTCAATTCTCCCATCATGCTCATTTCAAATTTTGCCTGCATGGTCTTAGCAAATTCTTTTCTAAGGGAGATATTAGAGGTTCCAAAAATTATATCATCAACATAAATTTGGAAAATTAAAATATCAGTTTTAAATGTCTTTCTGAAAAGAGTTGTGTCCACTTTCCCTCTGGTAAAATCTTTTTCTAATAGAAAATTACTCAGACGATCATACCAAGCTCTGGGAGCTTGTTTTAAACCGTACAAACACTTTTTTAATTTAAAAACATGTTATGGATGTTTTGAATCATTAAATCTAGGAGGTTGATGGACATATACTTCTTCTTCAATATAGCCATTTAGAAATGCACTTTTAACATCCATTTGATATAATGAAATGTTATTTTGTACAGCAAAAGAAATTAATAATCTTATAGATTCTAACCTGGCGACTGGGGCAAAGGTTTCATTATAATCAATTCCTTCTTGTTGACTATAACCTTGTGCAACCAGTCGTGCTTTGTTTCTGATTACTTCTCCTTGTTCGTTCAATTTGTTTCTGAAAACCCATTTGGTTCCTATAACATTGAATCCTTTGGGTCTTGGAACTAGATTCCATACATCATTTCTGGAGAATTGATTTAGTTCTTCTTGCATTTCTAAGATCCAATCATTATCTTTCAGAGCTTCATCAATGGTAGTTGGCTCAATCAGGGAGACCAAACCATACAAAGTTCTTCATTGATTCTGAGAGAGGATCTTGTTCTGATGGGATCTTCTTTTCTTCCAATGATTACGTCTTCTTTGTGAGTTGAAGATATTCTAGGAAACCTTTTTTGAGTGGGTTGGTCACAAATTCTGAGATTGTTCAGAGCATTGTCAAGAGGATGATCTGTTGAGTCTTCTTTTGCTTCTGAATCTCCTTTTGCTTCTGAACTTTCAGAGTTTGAGGGATGATCTTTTGTACCTACAGAAAAATCAATTTGCTTTGGCTGTTGCTGATCAAGCTTATCATCAAACTTGACTTTGATTGATTCTTCAACAATCAGAGTTTCTATGTTTTATACTCTATAGCCTTTTGAGCGTTCAGAGTATCCAAGTAGGAAACACTTTTGTGCTTTGGAATCAAACTTGTTCAGAGTTTCTTTGGTGTTTAGAATAAAACAAGTACATCCAAAAGGATAGAAATAAGAAATGTTGGGCTTTCTGTTTTTCCACAATTCATAGGGAGTCTTTTCAAGAATAGGTCTTATAAAGATTCTATTCTGAATGTAACACGCTGTGTTCACAGCTTCTGCCCAAAAGTGCTTAGCCATATTTGTTTCATTGATCATGGTTCTGGCCATTTCTTGTAATGTTCTATTCTTTCTTTCTATAACTTCATTTTGCTGGGGAGTTCTAGGACAAGAAAAATTATGAACAATACCATTTTCTTTAAAATACTTTTCAAAATAATGATTTTCAAATTCACCACCATGATCACTTCTGACTTTTGTGATTTTAAAATCTTTTTCATTTTGCACTTGAGTACAGAAGTCAATGAATACAGAATGTGACTCATCCT
Source organism: Vicia faba (assembly GCA_948472305.1). Classification (NCBI taxonomy): domain Eukaryota; kingdom Viridiplantae; phylum Streptophyta; class Magnoliopsida; order Fabales; family Fabaceae; genus Vicia; species Vicia faba. The sequence continues at coordinate 1,496,098,887 of OX451735.1, read as the reverse complement.
TGTGTTTTAAAAACTTTACCCATGTCCATCTACTGAAGTCATCAACGATGACCAATCCATACTTCTTGCCTCTGATGGATGCAGTTTTAACTGGCCCAAACAGATCAATATGAAGTAACTCTAATGGCTTAGAGGAAGAGACAACATTTTTATATTTAAAGGAAGGTTTTGAAAATTTTCCTTTTTGGCATGCTTCGCACAGAGCTTCTGAGTTGTACTTCAGATTGGGAAGTCCTCTGACTAAATTTAATTTATTTAGTTGAGAGATTTTTCTAAGACTGACATGTCCCAATCTTCTGTGCCATACCCATTGCTCATTGCTAACAGACAAAAGGCATTTGACGTTTTGAGATTTAAGATCTGATAAATCAATTTTGTAAATGTTATTCTTTCTCTTGCCAGAAAAGAGGATTGATCCATCTTTTTGACTTACAGCTTTATAGGAGTTTTGATTGAAGCTAATGTCATAGCCATTGTCACTTAATTGACTTATGGACAATAGATTATGAGTTAATCCTTCTACTAATAAAACATTGGAGATAGAAGGAAGGTTATTGTTTCCTATGGTTCCAGAACCAATAATCTTCCCTTTCTGATTGCCTCCAAACTTCACATCTCCTCCAACTTTAAGTTCCAGGCTTTGGAACATAGACCTTTTTCCCGTCATGTGTCGTGAGCACCCAGAGTCCAGGTACCATGACTGGTGTTTCAATTGAGCTGTTAAGGACATCTACAACAAATATTATTTTATCCTTAGGTACCCATATCTTTTTGGGTCCTTTTGGGTTAGCATAAGAGTTTCCAGAATGTGATGTATATTTTATATCATGTGAGTGTCCAAACTTGAATTGCTTATTCAGAGGTTTGTAAGTGAAGGTCATTTTAGCAACAGGTTTTGGAATGTATGTCTCCTTCCCTTTGGGAGGTTCATAGCCAATTCCTCTTCTGTTTTTCCCACTAACTCCATAGATCATTGAAGCCATTTTTCTTCTGTCTATGCCTTTAGCAAGAAAAGATTGAAAGCTATAGTCATATTCTTTCAGAATATCTTTTGAACTAGACACAGACTCTGAACTAAAATTCTTTTGAACATTTTGAATTTCCTTTTTAAGTTTAAAATTGTTTTCTAAAAGTTCATATTTTTCTGTTTCAAGTTTCCCAAGATCAGATGCAAGACTCTTCTTGAGTTTCTTGTATTTGATTTTGAGCTTACTATAGTTTTCCAGAATTTCTGATAAACTATCAGCAAGTTCTTCTCTAGAAAATTTATAAAATACCTCTCTTTGTTCTGACTCACAGTCTGAGTCATCTTCTGTGATAGCCATCAAAGCTAGGTTGGCATTTTCATCTTCAGAACCTTATTCATCTTCAGAAGAATCTGAGTCATCCCAGGTTGCCACCATTCCTTTCTTCTTACCAAATCTCTTCTTTGGTTTTTATTTTTGAAGCTTTGGACAATCACTTTTTTAGTGACCAGGTTCTTTGCATTCATAACAGATGATTTATCTTCTGTTTTACTTTTTGTATCCAGAAGATTCTGCTTTATCTTCTGACTTCTTGAAGTTTCTGAACTTCTTTTGTCTGTGCTTCTACAGATGATTGATCCTTTTGGAGATCAAAGATAGTTCGTCTCCTTCTGACGCTGATTCTTCAGAGTTTTCCTCTTCAGCCTGAAAAGCGTTAGTATCAAATTTCTTAATTGATTTAAGAGCCAGAGACTTACCTTTCTTCTGAGGCTCGTGCTCATCCAATTCAATCTCATGACTTCTAAGAGCGCTGATGAGTTCCTTCAGAGATACATTGTTCAGATCTTTTGACACTTTGAAAGCAGTGACCATTGGTGCCCATCTTCTGGGTAAGCTTCTGATGATCTTTTTCACATGATCTGCTTTGGTATATCCTTTGTTCAAAACTCTCAGACCAGCGATCAGAGTTTGAAACCTAGAGAACATTGCTTCTATAGACTCGCTCTCTTCAACTTTGAAGGCTTCATACTTCTGAACTAAAGCCAGAGCTTTAGACTCCTTAACTTGAGCGTTTCCTTCATGAGTCATTTTGAGAGACTCAAACATATCATGCGTTGTATCTCTATTAGTGATTTTTTCATATTCTACTTTAGAGATATCATTTAGAAAAATATTTCTAGCTCTATGATGATTTTTAAAATCAGTTTTTTGTTGTCTATCCATATTTTTTCTATCCACTTCGTTTCCTTCTGAATCTGTAGGATGTTTTTAACCATCCAAGACTATATCCCAAAGATCACTATCATGAACTACAAAGAAACTTTCTAGTCTATCTTTTCAGTACTCAAAATCTTCTCCATCAAACACTGGAGGTTTGTTGTAACTATTATTGTTTTGTTCAGCGGCTATTGTGTTTTCTTTTGGATCTTTTCCTGACACGGTTAAGTGTTATGCTCAGAGTCAAGCCCTGATACCAATTGAAGGGGTAAGAAAACACTTAGAAGGGGGGGTGAATAAGTGACTCTTTTCCTTTTTAATACAAAGCTCAAACAATAATGGAAGAACACAGTTATTTTTATCCTGGTTCGTTTGAACTCAAACTACTCCAGTCCATCCGCCAAGGTGATTTCGCCTTTCTCAACAAGGACTTAATGCACTATAATCAATTGATTACAAGCACACAACAACGGTTGTGACTAACAATGCACAAGTAATCTTACAAGTGACTAACACCACTAAGACTTAAATCTAGTCCTAGTCTGCTTGAGAAATCTGACCAAACTTGGTCTCTCAAGGAACAAATACAGGAGTTTAATCTTTACAGATAATGAAATAGAGTTTGTTTCTAATCAAGCTATATCACAACTGTGATTTTTCACTTAGAATATAATGCATAAATTGTATGAACAATGAGTTTGTGAGCTTAGGATCTTTCACGTAGTTTCTTGCTTCTATTTGAAAATTTGATTGGTTCACTTAGTTGTTGGCTTGCAATAAATATCCTTTTATTTATAGTAGGAACAATAAGATCGTTGCTGCCTTCAGAAAAGTTGGAGAGCATTAAATGCTTGCGTGTTTCCTTTCAATTTTCCATTTTCCAAGAAACTAGTTGTAGGTACTTGAGTGCTTTCAGCCGTCTTTGCATTAATGAGCAAACGACAGAATGTAAGAACATGTTTCCTTCGCTTTGACAAGACAAGTTGATCTTAACGTTATTTTAGAATTTTGCTCCAATGTCTTTAAGTCAGAACAAGCTTCACTCATCTTCTAGGCAGTGCGTTGCTTGCTAAGAACTTTGAACAACACTTGCTTTCAAGTCATCTTCTGAGCAAGGAACCTGCTAAAAGTTAGAAGGTATATTTAAAAAATAAAGTGTCTTACCAGAGTCAGCAGATGCGCTTGAAGAAAAAGGTTCTTTTATCAAAGAACTTATACATAATTTTTTCTTAGCACTTCAGAATGTTTTCATTAACTGAGACATTCAAACACATTCATCAGAGTATAAATTATCTTAAATATAATTTAGTTATCATCAAAACTCTTGAGATAGGTCAGAACTAATCTTGTTCTTTCACAACTGAATTTGAATTATTTCACATACTCATCCTTCACATGTTGACTTCATCTCTATCCGCCATGCTGCATATTCCATTAAGTTGTTTCAAGTTGCAATACAACTTATGTTAATATCTAACAACGAAAGACTACCTTAAGAAATAAACCAAAAATTGTTCACTGTGACAAAAAATTTGATTTTGGATATTAACAAAACTTTTCATGTATTTATCGAATCTCTTTAACAATTTGATATTGAAAATCAAAATTTGACATTGGAATACAATAGTAGTTTTCATGTACAGCTTCCACGATCGGAAGAATCATAATTCCTCAAACTTTTGGACATGTCTAATCATAAAATGGACTACATTGAACAAAATTCAATTTAACCATGGAGTTTATGTTATTGATCACAAATAAAGAGTATTATCTATGATATCGCTCTATAGAAGTTTATGTGCCAGAGCTTATATCAAACTTACATGCATGTGTATCTTATATTGAGTCCTTGCACCCCATGTAGAGAAATCATTTGGGCTTGTCAATACCATCAAATAACAGGCGTCAACTATTTTCATTTCTCTCATAAGAACCTAATACAATAACCTTCCTTACATGGGATAGAGCGAAGAGATTGCATTCATTACTTAACTGCGTGAAATATGAAGATAAATGATCAAAATAATACACAAACTAAATTTGAATAATATCGCAATCTAATTTCACATTTCAATTCAAGTGCTAACGAATCAATAACACAATATCAAAATATAAACTCATAATTCAAGTTAAACCCTAAAGATTCAATTGAACGAATCTTAATTAACTATCTCCCAATTCAATGACAATGCAAATGTAACAACATACCTGTAAATTTTAGTTGAAAAATAGACCAATATATATGTATATGATATCATTCTATACAGCTTACACGTTTATCATTACATTGGAAAAATCATAATTCCTCAAACTTTTGGACACGTCTAATGATAAAATGGACTAAATTGAACAATGTTCACTTGTAACTATATAGTTTATGTTATTGATCACAAATACATATTATTATCTACAATATCGTTCTATAAAAGTTTATGTACCAGAGCTTATATCAAACTTACACGCAGGTATATCTTATGCTGAATCCTTGCACCCCGCGTAGAGAAAGCACTTGGACTTATCAATACCATCCAATAATAGACATCAACTGTTAGCCCCCCGGTTTCCTTTCTCTCATAAGAACCTAATACAATAGACTTCCTTACATGGGATAGAGTGGAGATATTGCATCCATTACTTAACTGCAAGATAAATGATCAAAATAATTCAAAACAACACACAAACTAAATTTAAATAATATCACAATCTAATTTCACATTTCAATTCAAATGCTAACGACTCAATAACACAACATCAAAATATAAACTCATAGTTCAAGTCAAACCCTAAAGATTCAATTGAATTAATCATATTTAACTATCTTCCAATTAAACGCAGATGCAATTTTAGAATTTATGAATACAATAAAATACAATTCCTAATCCATAATTATATAATTTCTGGTTAATTCAATTCAATTTCAGAATTCATTAATTTCATAAATACAATCCCTAGTCCTCAATTACATAATTTTAGGGTATGTATTCAAATCCATTTCAAAATTTTTGAATTTCATAAGATATAAACGTAATCCCAAAATCGATTATTTATGGTAAGATTTCTAATCAACTTCAACTTAAAAGACAAATCCTTAAACCCAATTCAATAATTTATGTATAAAATATGAAATCTAATTGATTTTGGAAAAATATACATATTGAGATGGATATGAACAATGACCCGTGAAGGAGAAAACAACATGTAATCATTCCTCTGAACCATATACGATCTGATAAAAAATGCAACCAGTACGAATTACACGGACATTTACTCTGAAAGCTAAACATGAAACACAATTACGAAATTGTGTGGGAGGAAAGTGATCGAATACGAATTTGAGATTTACGAAATAGGTCAAAATTGAGAGAATGATGTAAGAGTTCAAAGAGCAGGTGAGTGGAATTTAGGGATTTAGAGTTTTGAATTGCAATTTCGAATTCTGAAATGGGGATGAAGTTGAGAGAAGGAAGAAGAAGAACAAACGACTGTGTTTAAAAAACATTAAAATCTAATAAAAATTATTTTTAATTTGTAAATTATTATTTAGTGAATAGGGACTTATATGCAATAATTGAAACTTTCTTTTAAAAATGACCTACTATAAAGTTACTCCACCGTAAAGTTGATGTGACTTACGGCTTTTTTCTATTGGATGATTAAAGTGACTTCATTAAAGAAGTCAATTGTGTGACTGCACCATAGAAACTCTCGTACAAAAATTATTAAGGGTCATGCTAACATGTGTCTTAAAGACATATGTTAAGAATACTATAATTAGAAAAATTTAAATGTAATTAAATGTAACAAAATTATATTTAAAATTTCAAAATAAATATTATTATCATTTTTCAATATAATAATGATATTTATTTTTACAATTATATTCTATAATACTCTTCCTATTACTTCTAATAAATTAATAAAACTAATTTAATAAAAATACAATGTTGGTCAAAAAATTATTATATTTTTTTAATGTGTCTACAAAAATCTTAATCTAAACTCTGTTTTTAATTTGTGTTGCTGTTGTGGTGGTTGAAAAGCATTTGGAGATGGACAAGTTTTTTCAATTCTAGGTTAGGCAAAAAATGTTGTTTTCAGCTGATTAGCTTATGTATTGTTCAATGCTTTCGTCAAGGCGGTTGAACAGAGAATCAGCCAAATTTTCAGTTTGTTTGATTCTGGTTGTACCACAGTTTGGTTGAACCAGATTATACCGAATCGAACAATAGTTGGTTTAACTGGTTTCTTTTTTGAAAAATTTCTTTTTCTTTTTAATACTTATCATCTGATTCAATTGTGGCTGAATCTATTGAACTATGACTTCGAGACAGCAGCTCATTTGCGAGTGACCTATTCTCTCTAATATTGAGCCAAGGCAAATCAAAGTTTGGTTCTAAAACAGAAGGTATCATTCTTTAATGCATACTTTTAAGGTTATTTGATGATGATGATGATGAATAATTTATTATGTTATTCAGCTTCCTAAGCATATGTAGTTAAAATGAAGACATCATGATCGAGCTATTTTAAACCCGACATTAGCGTCATTGACAAATCCCTATGAAAACAAAGTGTTTCTAGTAGTGTAATGATTAAATTGTAATATTTTAAACAATTAATATTTTTTAATTATTATGATGTGCATTAAAATGGAAGGAGTATAGTCATGATTTTTTTCCTTCTCCTGTAATAAACTTGAGAAAATAGATAACTACAAAAATTAGTTTTTCATCCTCCGTGCGTCCGCAGGGGTACTATCATTTATAACTTTAAGTAAAATTTATAATTATAATGATAGAATATGTAAGTAATAAAATGTGAAATAGTAGTAAATTATGACCAAAATGTTATTTTCATGGACAATATTGACGTCAATAACGATATGAAAGAATGAGTTTTGTAATTTGCCCCAACAAAAAGGATTTTTTGGGTATCTAATAGAAAAACCATGCCCAACAAGATAAATAAGTTCTTTCATGTCTTAGATAATTCGATAAGGCTTGCTTGGTTGTTGCTGATATATAATTGATATTATAAAATCACTAATAACTATAAATATTTAAAAATAAATATGTAGTAAATCACCAACATTATAAAATTCAATATGTCTAAGGGTCAGTTTGATGTTTAGTGGAGTTGTTTAGGTATTGGCTTGCATTTTTGGTAAAACCCAAGTGTATGTGTGAATGTCATGACTGATGTCATAACATTCTAGTTTAGTTTGTACTGATTCATTAGGTACCTTTGCAGAAAAATATTGTCATTCAGGTACTGATGTTTATAAGTGTGTATCTGAGTATTTTGCAAAATGATCACATTTTCCTAAATCAGTAGACAGGTTTCTCAGATGTCATAACAGATGTTAAGACATCCAGTTCTGAACTAACAGGTTTGCAGGTTGGTTAATTCTGAGTTTTTTCAGGAAAATAACTCAGTCTTTCCAGAACAGAATCCTACGTTTTCTGAGGGGTAACCTAGCTCAACCCTAACCTGGTTAATAAAGTCCTGTGACCTAGTCTTAAGGTCAAACGGAATTAACCCTAGGTTTTTGTGGAAACCCTAACTGAAGTTGCAGCTGCTATATATTCAACAGAGCTGCTGTTTTTCAAGTAATCCCTTTTTGATCAGAAGATCATTTGTAATCTGTATAGGTTTAATTATTGTACTCCAAGCAATTGTCATTGTGATAAGTGACTTGGAATAGGTTTTTAATTGTAAGGGTTGTGTAGCACTCAAAGCTTTGAAGCAAGAGTGTTTGAATGTTCCGTGACTAAAGCTGTGAAGCAGAGTCAAGTTAGTTGTGTGCATCTCTCAAAGCTGTGAAGCAAGAGTGATTGTGTTGCTTGATTAAAAAGCTGTGAAGCTTAATCAAGTGTTTGTTTTTGAAGAGTGTCTTCATCAATTCATTAGTCAAATTGTTTTATGTATCACTGCTGTGATTGAGGGGGAGTGAGTAGGAACTCAGGTTTAAGTTGTACTTAGATTGAAATTGCATTGGGTAGGTCTTAAGTGAAGGGGATAAACTGGTTGGTTTATTCCTGAATTAACATCTCTTATAGTAGATTTCCTCCCTGGCTTGGTAGCCCCCAGAGTAGGTGTTGTTGCACACTGAACTGGGTAAACAATTGACTGTGTTCTTTATTGCTTTTGTATTTACTGTCATATAGTAAGTCAGATACGGTGTCATAACATTGAACGTGACATTGAGTATCTGCAGCCAGAATTTCAATTGGCATCAGAGCAGACACCCTGCCTGTATTACTGGGTGAGATCTAGGGATATCACTTTCTGGCACTATGGACAAAGAAGGAGTTTTTGGAAATAGACCACCCATTCTGGATGGAACTAATTATGACTACTGGAAACCTCGTATGATTGCCTTCCTAAAATCTCTGGACAAAAAGGCTTGGAGAGCTGCTGACAAAGGATGGATCCATCCCACCATAACTGAGAAAGATGGGACAATCAGTCTGAAGCCTGAGGAAGATTGGAGTAAAGAAGAAGATGAGTTAGCCCTGGGAAATTCCAAAGCTTTAAATGCCTTGTTCAATGGAATTGATAGAAACATTTTCAGACTAGTACATCAATATGAACTGGCCAAGGAAGTTTGGGACACTCTCAAAACTACTCATGAGGGCACTTCCAAAGTAAAAATGTTAAGGCTTCAGATGTTGACTACCAAGTTTGAGAATCTAAAAATGATGGAAGATGAAACCATTCATGAGTTTCACATGAACATCTTGGAGATTGCCAATACCTCAGGAGCTCTGGGAGAAAAAATGTCAGAAGAAAAACTGGTAAGGAAGATTCTCAGATCCTTGCCTAAAAGATTTGCAATGAAGGTAACTGCCATAGAGGAAGCCCAGGACATTAGCAAGTTGAAAGTGGATGAACTTATTGGGTCTCTTCAGACTTTTGAGATGGGGATCACTGATAATGGTGAGAAGAAGAACAAAAGCATAGCACTTGTATCCAACACTGATGTTGAAAACAAGGAGGATGAAGAAGAAAATATTTCAGAAGCTATTGCCATGCTTGGAAGACAGTTCAACAAGCTCATCAAAAGAATGGATCCAAAGTCAAGGTCTAATGTTCATAACATTCCCTCTGACATTGACAGTTCCAGCAGAAGACCAAGGTCAGAAGAAAAGGGAAACCAAGGCAGAGGTATTCAATGCCATGGATGTGAAGGATATGGACATATTCGAGCTGAATGTCCTACCTTTCTTAAGAAACAAAAGAAAGGAATAACTGTTACTTGGTCTGACTATGATTCAGAAAGTAATTCTGAAAAAGAATCTTCCAAACTAGTTACTGCTCTAACTAGTGTTTGTACTTCTGAAAGTGACACTAGTGATGAAGAAGTGACATTTGAAGAACTGACTGATACCTACAAGAAATTGTGTATCAGAAGTGCTGAAGTCTGTGTGCAGAATGAGAAACAATCAAAACTCATTATAAAGCTGGAGGCTGAAAAAAGGGCAGATCTTGAAACTATAAGTCACCTAGAAGGGGAAGTTCAATTACTGAACTCACAACTGAACCAAATGACAAAATCTGTCAAGATGTTGACCAATGGATCAGGTAAATTGGAAGAGATCCTTCAAGTTGGACAAAATGTGGGAAACAAATCTGGTCTAGGATTTGTGGAAGCTAAGAAATATGGTGCAGACAAGAAGATCAGGCATGTTAAACAATTGTCAAAGCAGATGTCTCAACACAACTCTCAACATCAGAAATACATGAAGAAAAAATACCAAAGATGGAGATGTCATCATTGTGGGAGGTATGGACACATAAAGCCCTTCTGCTTCAAATTGCATGGATACCCTAATCAAAACTCAGGTGCTAAACCTAAGCCAAAAAGGGTACCACATACTCCCCATTGGAAGAAAAAGGCTACTGCCCTGATAGCCCATACTTCCCTGAGAATGTCTGCAAAGGAAGGTTGGTACTTTGACAGTGGATGTTCCAGACACATGACTGGAATCAAAAATCTCCTCAATAATGTTAAGCCTCACACCACCAGTTTTGTGACCTTTGGAGATGGTGCTAAAGGTGAAGTCAAAGGAGTTGGTAATTTGGACTGCCCTGGAGTTCCAAGTCTGAATAAAGTACTGCTGGTAAAAGGGTTGACTGCTAATCTCATTAGCATCAGTCAATTATGTGATCTAGGATTCAAGGTCAACTTCTCAAAATCTGAATGTCTAGTAATTAATGAAAAACTAGAAGTTGTAATGAGAGGAATCAGATCCAAAGATAACTGCTACTTGTGGCAGCCTGAGAACACTGATAACTCCATTATATGTCCAATTACCAAAGAAGAAAAAGAGATGAAACTGTGGCAACATAAGCTTGGTCATCTTCATCTAAGAAGAATGAAAAGAGCTACCTCTATGGAAGCAGTCAGAAGGACTTCAAAACTACAGGTTGATAATGGCTGTGATGTGGCAAATAAACTTGAAGAAGGATGTGTTGTCAGAACCATAAGTTATCTTGACAAGGATGTTGGAAATAACAAGTCTAATAAATTCTGTTTCCCTGAAGAATTGAGGCTTGAAGTCTCCTCTCCAATAACTCTCCATCAAAATGGACTGGACAAAAAGAAAATCATTCAAGAATCAACCAGAACTATGATTCATATCAAAAGAATTCCTTCCCAACTCTGTGCGGAAATAGTTGCTGCAAGGAATACATGTTCTCAAAATATCTGGTCAAAACAGATGCTCACTGAGTATAATGTCTCACAAGATGTTGTGACATTGTGGTGTGACAATCGGAATACAATCAATATTTCCTTAAACCCTATTCAGCATAACAGGAACAAGCACATTGACTGTGTAAAGAAGAAGTCATTTAAACTGGAACATGGTATCTTTAAGCTTCAGCTGACTGATTCTTCTACCAAGGCTCTTGTTGGAAATAAACTTGAAAACTTGAGGGGCAGGATGGGTATTTACCAACATGAGAAATTATAGCAATTAATTTTGCTTAAAACAAGGGTTGAAGGAGTTAATTTTATTAAGTCTATTTTTAGTGGGTTAATCATATGCTTTCCCAATTCTTTCAAAATCTTTAAGAAGTTGAAAAGACTCTCTTTTGCCTCCTACCTCTCTCGTCTTTGCAACCTGTTCCCTCCTCTCAATCAAAGATTTTTCTCAAATTGCCACTGGTACTCAAAGTCAATCAAAATGTCTCAGACATCATCTTCAACCAAAGCGACTTCATCATCCTCATCATCCTCATCATCTGACCAAGACTCTAGAGCAATCACCACATGCATAGAATCCGAAGTTCTTGAGGTCACTCCTCTCAGGGAGATGGCAACTGACCCAGCCAAAGTCAAAAAGCTAAGAACTAGACATGCAGGAAGAGCTCAAGCTGCAACCTCTGGTAATTCTTCTCATCCTTCTTCTTCTGTACCAAATAGAGAAGGATCAGTTCAAGTTCATCAAGCTATTGCTAGGCTTGTTACTAGTATACTGAGCGGAAACCAACCTGTACCGGGGATTTCTGTTCCTTTAAATCAATCAGAAAGCCCAAATGTGGACGTCTCTGAGAATGTAGATGTCACTGAGAATGTTGTGACACAAAAAGACAACATTCAGAACCCTTCAGAAAAGGCTGTTGATCCACCTATCATTGATGTGGATGAGGATTACTCAGATAATGATCTGATTGCTAATGTGAACCCTAGCATAGCTAGGAGATTGATGAAAAGAAAGAGTAATCAGAATGATGCAAAATGTGTGTCCAAAGATAAACCTGCTGCTAAGAAATCTAAGGCTGAAGGCATGGCTGAGAAAAGTATTCAGACAAAAGGGAAGAAGGCCCAGGTGCATACTGCTAGACAACCAATCTCTAAGAAGAGAAAAGAACCTGAATCTTCTGATTCTGATGAGGAATCAGAATTTGAGATTGATGCTGAAGAAACTCCTATCAGAAGGAAGCTCCCCTCCAGCAAAATTGCTAGAGTACCTGAAGTCCCAACAGACAACATCTCTTTTCATCATCCTGACAATGTAAACAGATGGAAGTATGTTTGCTTAAAGAGAATAGCTTTAGAGAGAGAACTCAACAATGATGCCTTGGAGTGCAAAGACATCATGGACCTGATCAAGAATGCTGGACTGATGAAGACAGTGATAAAATTTAACAAGTGTTATGAAAATCTGGTCAAGGAGTTTGTAGTGAACTTGTCTAATGATTATGCTGATGGAAGGTCAGCTGACTTTGAAAGTGTTTTTGTTAGAGGAAGAAGGGTCAAGTTCTCTCCATCAGAAATTAACAAGTTTCTTGGAAGAACAAATGAGGATTGTCCTGATCTGGAGGCCACTGACAATGAAGTTTGTCAAACTATCACAACCAGGCAAGTAAAGTGCTGGCCCTTGAAAGGCAAGCTGAATGCCAGCAAACTCAGCATGAAATTTGCCATCCTGCATAAAATAGGTGCAGCCAACTGGGTGCCTACAAATCATAAATCAATTATCTCCACAGGATTGGGGAGATTTATTTATGCTGTGGGAACCAAGACTGCTTTTGACTATGGCAGGTACATCTTTGAACAAACTTTAAAGCATGCTGGCAGTTATGCTGTCAAAGGACCAATCGCCTTTCCCTCCCTCCTTTGTGGAATTATCCTTGCACAATACCCTGATATCCTTGTGGCAAGAGATACATCCTGCAAAAGAGCTCCTGCCCTTGGCTTGCACTACAAACTGTTTCAGGGATCTCATGCTCCAGATATTGTCATAACATCAGCTGAGACATCGTCTGTGAAGACCCAGTCCAAGACATCTGATGTCATAGCTGTTTTAAAAGAGACTTGCAAAGAGCTGGATGCTAGGAAAAAGACCCTAGAAATCCTAATTGCCAGGTTAGAAAAGGAGGAAGCTGAAGGAAACAGAAGGGAAGAAGGTGTAGAAGCTGAAGGTCATCTCAACATTGAAGAAACTAGCTCCTCTGAGTCTGATGACAGTGCTTAAAGATTGGTTGCTGCTTGGTGGTGTTGCTGGTTGGTGCTGATATCTGGTGGAGTTTGGAAGTGTGTTCAGTTTTTTTTTCTGATGCTGCTCTTATTATTTGTTTTGGATAACTGTATAATCTTTATGAACATGTATCTTTGGCCCATTTGTGGCTAAAGAGGGGGAGAATATTTTGGTACTTACTTAATTAGTACTTGCTCAATTAGACATTCTATTTTTCTGCAGTCATTTCTTTCTGCTGCTATCTATCTCTGATTGCTTAGGGTCTTTAGCCAAAAATCTGCCAAAGGGGGAGTTTGTAGTTGTTTAGGTATTGGCTTGCATTTTTGGTAAAACCCAAGTGTATGTGTGAATGTCATGACTGATGTCATAACATTCTAGTTTAGTTTGTACTGATTCATTAGGTACCTTTGCAGAAAAATATTGTCATTCAGGTACTGATGTTTATAAGTGTGTATCTGAGCATTTTGCAAAATGATCACATTTTCCTAAATCAGTAGACAAGTTTCTCAGATGTCATAACAGATGTTAAGACATCCAGTTCTGAACTAACAGGTTTGCAGGTTGGTTAATTCTGAGTTTTTTCAGGAAAATAACTCAGTCTTTCCAGAACAGAATCCTGCGTTTTCTGAGGGGTAACCTAGCTCAACTCTAACCTGGTTAATAAAGTCATGTGACCTAGTCTTAAGGTCAAACGGAATTAACCCTAGGTTTTTGTGGAAACCCTAACTGAAGTTGCAGCTGCTATATATTCAACAGAGTTGCTGTTTTTCAAGTAATCCCTTTTTGATCAGAAGATCATTTGTAATCTGTATAGGTTTAATTATTGTACTCCAAGCAATTGTCATTGTGATAAGTGACTTGGAATAGGTTTTTAATTGTAAGGGTTGTGTAGCACTCAAAGCTTTGAAGCAAGAGTGTTTGAATGTTCCGTGACTAAAGCTGTGAAGCAGAGTCAAGTTAGTTGTGTGCATCTCTCAAAGCTGTGAAGCAAGAGTGATTGTGTTGCTTGATTAAAAAGCTGTGAAGCTTAATCAAGTGTTTGTTTTTGAAGAGTGTCTTCATCAATTCATTAGTCAAATTGTTTTATGTATCACTGTTGTGATTGAGGGGGAGTGAGTAGGAACTCAGGTTTAAGTTGTACTTAGATTGAAATTGCATTGGGTAGGTCTTAAGTGAAGGAGATAAACTGGTTGGTTTATTCCTGAATTAACATCTCTTATAGTGGATTTCCTCCCTGGCTTGGTAGCCCCCAGAGTAGGTGTTGTTGCACACTGAACTAGGTAAACAATTGACTGTGTTCTTTATTGCTTTTGTATTTACTGTCATATAGTAAGTCAGATACGGTGTCATAACATTGAACGTGACATTGAGTATCTGCAGCCAGAATTTCATTTAGGATAAGAGACACATAAGGATATGATAAGTTAATACTAAAACTTATCATATCTTGTCTCACTAGTTCAAATTATTACCCTGAATATGAGTTGAGTTAGAATCTAGCAGAATAGGATAAGAAAATAGTTTACTAATTTATTCTTATCTTTATCCTACTTTATATTCTATTATGTCTCTATCATATCCTGCGCACCGAACAAGTCCTAAATATTTATAAATATTTTGTTAATTAAAATAAAAAATGTATTGTGGTGATAGTGTCATGCGAAAATAGTGAGTTTATGTTAATTATAAATATTTATAATATTTTATTAATTAAAATAAAAAAAGGTATTATGGTGATAGCATTTTTCAAATGATTAATCTGCCGCATCAGCTTATTGTTAGCATTTTTAATGAAAGTTACGAAAAAATTACAACTTCAAGAGTAACCTATTAAAAAAGAAATGTCTGAGATGCATAGTTTATTTGATTTCAATGCCAAAAGCATGCAATTTCTTGGTGTTTCTATAAAGTAGCATGTCTAACGAATTGAGAAGATTCTATAATCTAAATCACAATTCTGGTTCATTTAGGCAATCATGCATCCATTTTTTTAGCGACAAGCTTGTAGCACCTTATTGGTCATAGATCCGAAAATGTACAAGTGATTCTGAATTTAGCGACATAGTTTATCATGGAGCAGCCCTTTCTGGTGCCATTCTCTCTCCTCTATAAAGACATCTGAGGAGTGAGATTAGACAGGGTTACAGACTTACAATTTTCATGGCAAAGGTTTATAGCTTAAAAGTAAAAGCATAATTATTTCTCAATATCTTTATTAAAATCCAAATAGGTTGATACAGTTTAATTTTGAGGACTTTTCCTCTTGTTTTCCAATAAAACGTGAAAATCATAAGATCTAAAGTAAAGTATATCATTCAAGAATTCCAAGAAATGTTTGGTTTCTCGCAATTTTCTCTGGTGTCACATACAAGAGCTTGCATGTAGGCTTGTCTTTTCTGTATACAAGAAAACAAATGTGAGAATATTTTCATACCAATGCATAAGAGTTGGTGCGGGAGATTGAGATTTCTCATTGGGGAAATGTGCAGATCACGGAGAATTATAATCTTGTTCACGGCGGTGCTTAGAGCAAAGGAGAATTCTCTGGGTCTCACCCTGTTTCTGTGATTCTGAATTATTTGTGATGTTAACTTGGCATGAAATATTAACTCATTTTCTGCTGCATGTTTGACTGTCAGACCAGACCATATGTAAGAGGTGCATCGGCCTTTAGGCGTCTTGTTGCAAAGCTGTCGCCAATAGCCCATTTTGTGTATCTTAGGGATGAAATCGGCAACATTTCCACCTTACCTATATAATGGTATATTGCTACTATATTTAAATCGGCATTTAAATGCATCACTTGTATACCAATGCATCACTTGGAATGGGCCATATATTTTCAAATGTAGAATATTTTAATTTGAATGCCAATATATAATATAAAAGTATATTCATTCTTTTGTACAATGAAATGTATATGTTGTTTGTAGATGAGTTGTGATCTTATTGACCGATTAGAACTTGAAATGGATCGATATATGACGTTTGCAAGGCTGGAATCGGTGAGGAGGAGGGGGTGTACCTACTTGTAAGGCACTTCGACGCTCAAGTAAGAAGGAATGCAAAAAAATACAAGAAAGAGATTAGGGTTTCTAGAATGAATATTCAATATCTGACCCTCACAAGCGTGAGGATTTATATAGTGCCTTCGGTGCTTGGCCATTGGTTCCTATTTTTAGGCCTAAATATCAGGTTTCTCAAAAATAGGTAACTGCCAGGAACTAGCCGTTGTGATAGACAAAGGTGCTCGTAACTAGCCGTTACAACGGGCAAAGAAGTGGCTCACAGGCAAGCGTGATTTTTGATCGTTCCTGAGTGGCTATCCTCGTGTGGCTTGGCAGGATGAGGAATAGCATGTTTGAGAGGGCAGAAGTAACTGTGCAGACCCTGGTGATTAGTCGACCAGGGATCCTCGAGTGAGGGGAAGAGGGGATAAAGTGTCCTTTATCCTTCACGTTCCATTGGGCCAAGGTTATTGGATCGTTCTACATGCAAAAGTGGATTAGGTCCTGCCTACCATTGGGCCAGTCCAGAACAGGAGCCCCCAAGTCATTGCTCCTGGGTGTAGGGGTGATGAGTTAGAGTTTGCTCGTGTGTCGAGGAGTGGATAATGTCGTTGGCGCTTGTCGTTGGAGATAAGGACACTTCAAGATGTTCCCGGGAAAAGGCATGTTCGGGAAGCCCGAACGTGGTATCGTGTGTTTAGCGCACGGGAAGCTGAATGGTCGATAAGAGTGAGAGGTTACGTGTCATGCCTGACTCGATCCATGTGTTGTCGTTAATGTGAAATGATGGAAGCCTAGGGACTAGGGTTAATGATGACCCCTACGTTGCCCTAGGTCGCGAGTGCACGAGCACGTATGCTGAGACCGTCCTATAAATAGGGTAGAATGAAGTCCATTCATACTTTTTCTTCTCTCTGTATTTTGCTATCTATTTATTTTCCATTTGTCATCGCCATCGTGAACCTCCGTTCGGTGTTGTTGCAGAGTCGTTCGACCACAACAGCAAGCTCTATGACCACGTAAGTTCTTTGCTTCTCTTCGTTTCGTGCTAGTTCTAGCTTCATTTTTGCTTAGAGATGCATGTTGGTTAGGATGAAATTATGTGGAGTGATCATTTTTCCGATGAGTGCTTGTGTCTGACAGTGGTTCTGCCACTTTCTGGTGCTATCACCGGCGAGAGGGTGAGTTTGAGTGGAGGAACATGCATTTTGGCCGTTTTGGGGCCGTAGCCGTGGCGGCGGGCTTAGCTTGTCGCAGTCGTAACTCGTGAATTTCTGGTGAACTCATGAAGTTTCCGATGAATGTATGAATTTTTTTATGAATCTTCAAACAGAATTTTGGGTTAATGTGTCGGGGAGGCTTTCGTGGTTAGGGTTTATAGGTTTTACCTGTCGAACAAGACTCATGATGTCCTCGTTTGAGCAAGGGCTTTTGGTCGAGGACATCATTCTCGTGTCTTTGCACGCCCTTTCGCCTGATTTAGAGGTGGAAGGATGGATTTAATTTGATTGTTGAATTCACTTTTGTCCTCTGCTTTTTAGGTGAAAAATGTCTACAGATTCTGAAGATGAAGTCATAGTCGAAGAGATGGAGACTTCCGGGGAAATGTCGTTGTCCTCGGACCCTGACGAGTGGGTTGGTCCCAAGCCATATGGGATTACCTCGATGTTTTCCTCCTACCCCGGTGTGATACGGTGGGAGAACTGACTTGGGATTTTGCGTTTTGTGTTCGCAAATGTTTCGGTTTAGCAAGAGTCGCCACCGACTTTTTATTTTATCCTAAGGAAAGGTCAAAAAGCACAGGAAAGACCTTTGAGATGTTTTCTTGGGTTCGGGGAGTAGATTATAGAAAGGGAAGGTATTAGCACCCTTTTTATCCATGGTTATCCATGGGCTCTTAGTTACTTGCTTAGATCACTTGCTTTGCTTTTCAATTGTTTGAAATGGTGCTCTTCAATGGTTTGAAATGGTGCTTTGTGTGTGATTTTGAAATATGTTTTGAAAAGAGGTCATCGTTGTGGCAACCTTTGTAATGATTCTTGTTTGAATGTATACAAAGGTGTTTTTGTCTTTTGAAAAGTTTCCAATGTTTGAAAGTAGGGTTTTGAAATTGTGTTGTGAAGTGTGTTTTGAAAATAGCAAGGATGTTTTGCAAGCTTTTGATCAAGTAACAAAAGCTATCTACCCTATTTTACTCAAAGATCTTTCTTATGTTTTTAACCCTTTTAACAGTGTTGTTTCACCATTGTATTTGGTGAACAACCTTGTGTTAGGATGTTAAACGGGACAGGCGCGGGTCATCGTATAGACCATGATAGCAATAGTGTCAAGTATTTTTGGCAATTTTCTTGAGGGACTTGATCATTTTGTTTAGGCAACTCAGATAGCGTCATCGAGGGACTATAATTTTTGTTTTGTTTTTGTTTTGCCAAAGTAACTTGACATGCATATCATGGCCCATTTTTTGAAGGCAACAAGTGGATTGAAACCCTAGGGGTGCAAGTGTGCATTGTGTTTGTTTTTTCATGCATTTTTGTCTTTGATTAGGTCAAACTATTTGTTGATTTGGATTTTGACATACAAACCCTAGGTCTAAGCATGACATAATTGAAAGCTTTTAAATGTGCGAGAATTTAAATGCTACACTATTACAACATGATATAGGGAGGGGGATACAAATTTGAATTGGGGGTATTTGACAAGAAATTAAATTCTAAGTTATTACAACCAAATCGAATGTATAGACAATATTTAAATGTACAATAAATGGAATAAAATACAAATAAATAAAAGTCAAATAAAATATATTATGCAAAGAAAAAGGCTTTTTTATGTATGTAAAAAGTATATTTTTTGATGTCAAGTAAAAAGTAATAAAGATAAAGTCAATTTTAATTATTTGATATTTTAAGGCAAAACATTAATTCTTAAAAAAAAACAATATTATTTATTAATTATATACAATAATATATTAATTTATACACAAAATAAAAGTATATTACAAAAAGATGTTTTTTAGTGTAAAATATTAATAAAAGTAAAAATATGATATTTTTATATTTTTGACCTAATTATTTAATAAGATAAAGTATATAAGTATATATATGTGTATTAAATATATTAAATATACAAAAATAGAAATTAATTATTTACAAAAAATGTGTATATTCTAGAAAATATTTCCAAGTGTAAATAAAAATAATAAATGAAGATGAGTATATTTTTTGTATTATTTTTTGAGTTTTTAATAAAAGGAAATAGTTTATTTACATACTTATACTAGTAAAATAAAAATAAATATCTAATAAATATGAAAAATATAGAAAATAATTTTTTGGCATTTTTTATATTTAGACAAAAAATAATAAAGTCAGAATAAAAAATAAAAATATCAAAATGACAAAAATTCAAACAAATGGACCAGGGGGGTGTAAACTGAACAAAGGGGTGTCAAAAGCAAAAGGAACCAGGCCCAGCCCAGAATCCACTTCTTCTTCTTCCTTTGAACAAACCTGCGCGCACTATGTACCAAACTGTAACTCCTGATTCTTTGATCTTTTGACAAAACTCATAACATGAATATTGTAGAGAATTAAACAACGAATTCAACCATATAAAAAACTTGGATTAACTCTCAAAGACCAGAGAGAATTTCTCTGGTCCTAATTTCTAACCTAGTTTTTTCAGAAAGTTCATGAGTGAAATTCTTTTAACACGATTAATGTAAATGAAAACTAAGCATATGTATGGCTTCAGGGGTATGAGTACAACATATTTCATTCACAAACCTAAGCCTAACCATTCCTAGATAGAGAGATAGAAGTCCATGAAATACCTGTTTCAGTTGACTTCGAGCTGGACAATGTAGCAACCTTCAATGGTGTTTGGGCTTCTTTTGAGCTTGCCTGAGGTCCAAGGAAGCTTTTCCAATGCTTGGCTTATTTTGAAACAGCTTGAATCGTGCTGTAGAACTCAACCTGCAGAGCTTTGAAACAAAAATGGCAAAGTGGGTTAGAGGTGTTACAGCTTGCAATGGGGGCCTGGGATAGTTCAAGTGAGTTGATTGGAAGGTGTTTGAACTATCTTTGGACAAAATGCACGATGGAATTTGGTTATGGCTTGCAAAATGCAGAACTTGCTCTGTTTTGTAAAAAAACAGTGATTTTGTGTACAAGGGAGTTTGAGAGGCAAAGGGGTCATGTTTCAGGATTGTTGGGAGGTATGGAACCTGTCTCCAATGTTTGTGTAAGCTTGTCTTAACAGATATGAGAGATGGCATATGATTTGCACCTTTTCTTCTTTTTCAAGCAAGAGTGTGTGTCCTCCCAATGCAGGCCTGTGCAAGCCCTATATCATTCTGCACATTATGCTCTTGGTTACTGGAATTAGTGGATTTGATCCTGCCTCAAAGATTTGGCCCCATGCCTCAAGGATTTGGTTTTGACATAAAGTGAAGGTTGAGCAAAAATGGCATTGTTGCTTTTTCCTTTTAAGGCTTAAACTAGTGTATAATGCCCTAATGACCAAGACAATACCTTAATTCAATGGATATGCATTAAATTAAGGAGTACAAATTGGTTTTGAGGCCTGTAATGGTGAACCAAGCTAGCTAGATAGAATTGCAAAATGGTATGAACATGTATTGGCCATGGACAAAAGTGAGTTTTTGCCAACTTCAAGCATTCGATTCTCTCTAACCACAAGGGTGTTTGAGGAGTTCTTAGACAATTTGGAAAGCTTGGAACATGTAATATAATCCATCTTTGCAATGCAACTTGAAACTCCAAGTGGAACTATGTGAAAAGTGGCCAAGAAGATGAGTCAAAATCCTGCCTAGATTAGGGCAAATTTTCTCTATGTTAAAAGTTTTAGGTACCCTTGTTCCAAAAATCATAACTTGAGCTACAAGCTTCTTTTGAGAAAACTTTGTGAATCAAAGTTGTATACTTTGTGATGGACTACAACTTTCATGTTTCAAGTTTTGTTTTAATCCATTTGCATCTTGATGAAAAAATGGGACAAAGTTAGGAAAAAATAAGAAAATTTTATAACTTAGAAAAATTCCAAGTTATGAAATTTTTCCATTTTAAACCCTAATTTGCATTTTTGGGTTTATTTATGAACAAGTTTCATAATTTGACATGTCTTGATGAAAAATAACTCTTGGAACTTGATTTTGACCAAAAAGTCAAAGTTTGACTTTTCAGTGTACAGTCAAATTTTGATCAGTTGACTGAAAAATTCATTTGTCAATCCTATGCACTTGAGATCTTTTGAACTTGTTGAATGGGTCAAGACAATGTAATTGAGTCCTTGAGTCCATGTGTGAGCTTGATTTGCCATTGGCTAGGTCAAACAGTCAAAAATTGCCTTTGTGTAGTCAAAACCCTAAAAATGACCATTTTGCCCTTTTGGTGATTTGATCAAATTTCTTGTGGAATTGTGATCCAAACTTGATCAAATGACATATATGAGTTTATTATGTTGAAGTGGGTCAAAAATCATGAGGTTTGACTGTCAATTGGCCACAGTTGACTTTTTCCCCAATACAGTTGATTTCTAGGTCAACTGTCCAATTGATTGGACAAAAATTTGAATCAAGGCTTGAAACTTGGTATGGACAAACTTGTGAGTCCAACATGAAGTATGAAAGTCAATTTGGGTATTGTAGGCAAAAACACCATTGTGCAAACTCAAACCCTAATTTAGGTCAACAATGCAAGGAGGTGTCTTGAGTAGAGCAAACCCTAGCTTGATCTTCAGTTCCAAGAGTCTGGTGATGAGAAAATGTTGATGAAATGGGAGGGCAAATTTTGGGGTACAACAGTTTCCCCTGTTCAATCTTCTTGAACCTGAAGAGTTAGATTGACAAGTTTGCCTTTCGTGACTCGAAGGTAAAAGAGGATTGGACACTAGAGTGCCCGTAAATTTGCACTCGTCAAAATATATCTGAGGAAATGGGCTTAGAGATGCCATTTGGAGATAATAGAATCTTGCTGGAGATGGGCTTAGAGATGCCATCCAAGAATGTTTGTTGAATTGTAATGTTGTAGGCCAGAAGAATGAGCATCAAAATGGTATCCGTGTCTGGGATGTCATTGAACTGTATCTGGAGACTGAGTTTGTATGAGCAAAAGAATGGCGTCCGTGTCTGGTGCGTATCTAAGCTGTAACTGTATTTGAACTTTGAATGAATATCAGAATGACTACCGTGTCTGGAGTGTATCTGTATTGTATCTGGGGTAACAGAGAAACATCTGTGTATGGAGCAACTGTGTTCTGGGGATGAACTATGAATGAGTAACAGAATGGCAACCGTGTCTGGAGCGTATCTGGACTGTATCTGAAGTTGAGATCTGTATGAGTAGTAGAATGACCGCCGTGTCTGGGGTGTATCCGTACTGTAACTGGGATCTGAATAAGTGACAGAATGACTTCCGTGGCAACTGCACTGAGGGAATCAAATTGCTGGTGTAAAGGCGAGAATGGCATCCGTGTTTCGAGCGTATCTGAACTTGTAGTTGATAGTTGAATCTGGATGAGAGATAGAATAGTTGCCGTGTCTGGAGCGTATCTAGTCTGTATCTGATTGCTGAAGTCTAAATGAGTAGTAGAATGACCGCCGTGTCTGGGGTGTACCCGTACTGTATTTTAACTTGAAGTTCTTGAATGAGTAATGGAATGACCGCCGTGTCTGGGTTGTATCCATACTGTATCCGAATAATTGTTAATGATAGCCTTTTAATCTTATCCTGAAAAGGGTAAAATGTTAGCTAAAACACGAAGTTATATTGCATGACATGTATGATGCAATGAATTGTAACCCATGTTTATGATATATGAATGTAATGGTTATGCATGTAAGCTGAGTAGCTGTCTTGCTGAGGAAACTGAATCCTTGATAGCTGGAGATAATGAAATCTTTGACTGCTGCCGGGGAAAATAAATCCTTGACCGAAGCTGGGGAATAAAAAATCTTTGATTACTGCAGATGAGAAATCTTTGTTGACTGCTTGGGGATTAAAGATCTTTTATTGTTTAGAATGAGAAATCTTAGGACCACTGTCGGGGATTGAAAATCCTTGGTGACTTGCGTGGATTTTAACAAGAGCTTCACCAATTTCTGCTAGGACCGAGCCTTCTTCATGACTTCCCTGGAGAATAGGGTTTACTCTGACGACCTCTACTGGGGAATTAAAACCTGAGAGACTTCTACTGGAGAAATGAGTCTGAGAATCTTCAATCTATTTGGAAATTACCCTGTGGGGAGAATGTTTACTCAGCCGGTGAAATCAGGAGTTTTGGATTGTATGCCAATCTACTGGGGAATCATCCTAGCTGTTGGGGAAATTGAGGGAATTTGATTGGTTGGAAATTGGACTTCGCTGGGGAAGAAGGTTTAGATTATTCTGGCTCCGCTGGGAATTGGGAGTTTGAACTCTGATGGGAACTTTGAAGCTTTAACTTGGCTGGGGAATCCAGTTTGAAATGTACTGGCTTCGTTGGGGGATCTTTAAGCTTAACTCCGCTGGGGACATGTACCCCGAGGTTTTAGCTTTATTGAGGATCTGAACAAAGTAATGCAGGGGATCTCTTCTTGAATGGCATAAAGATATATTCCTTCACCTCCAACCTAGCAGTAATTATCCTTTCCCAATTTCGTTTTATTTGTAAGCAGTGATTATATTCAAATGCATATGCCTATTCAACAAAACATTGGACGTTTTTCAAATAAAACATAAGTGTAAAATAGAAAAAGAAAGGCAAGCAAGTTTCTGTGCTTTGAAGTATATTCGTATTAATTTTTGTAAGTGTCTTTGTACAAAGGAGACAGACATCCTAGTAAGGGAATGTTGTCGTAAAAATTGAGAAAAATTTATACAAAAGAAAGATGGCTATGTGTAACAATTCCATGGGGTTCCCATTCTGCTATAGCCTTCACAACTCTGAGTATTTGTCCATTCGTTGCTTCGTCCGTAGATGATTGGATTGATCAGAAGCTTGGAGCTTGTTGGTGAAGAGATTGTTCTTAAAGTGATCCGACGAGACACAGTCATACGCTTTAATTCCCTAACTTTTGCCTGAACCGCCCTTTCGGGTTTTCGATCCACCGGGAAACCCTTTTTTGCCCAAGTCGCCCTTTCGGGTTTTCAACTTGCCGGGTGTACAGATTTTTTTGTTTTATCCTAATTTTTGCCTGAACCGCCCTTTCGGGTTTTCGATTCACCGGGATGCCCATTTTTACCCAAGTCTCCCTTTCAGGTTTTCAACTTGTCGGGTCATTTTATGCGTAGTATCTTTTGACTATGTCTGCGTTCGCAGGGTGCGGCAAGTCATCGCCGTCTATGGTGGTCAGAATCATTGCCCCACCAGAAAAGATGCTCTTGATTACAAATGGTCCTTCGTAAGTAGGAGTCCACTTGCCCCTGGGATCACTTTGCGGTAAGATGATCCGTTTGATTACAAGATCTCCGACTTGATATACCTGACGCCTAACCTTTTTGTTGAAAGCCTTGATCATCTGCTTTTGATACGTCTGACCATGACAAACAGCAGTAAGTCGCTTCTCGTTGATCAAGTTAAGTTGATCAAGTCGGGTCTGAATCCAATCGTCTTCACTCAAACCGGCATCCTTCATAATCCTCAAGGAAGGAATCTGAACTTCCATAGGCAGAACAGCTTCCATGCCATATACCAAAGAAAATGGAGTTGCCCCTGTTGAAGTACGTGCCGTGGTACGATATCCATGCAGAGCAAACGGTAACATCTCATGCCAGTCCTTGTAGGTGACTGTCATCTTTTGAATGATCTTCTTAATATTTTTGTTCGCGGCTTCAACAACACTATTCATCTTCGGCCGGTAGGGAGATGAATTGTGATGATAAATCTTGAACTGCTCGCATAGAGCGGTGATCATAGTATTGTTCAAATTTGTACCGTTGTCTGTGATGATCCTGTCGGGGATACCATACCGGCATATGAGGTTCCGCTTGATGAAGCGGGCAACCACATTCTTTGTAACTGAGGCATAGGAAGCTGCCTTGACCCATTTGGTGAAGTAATCAATAGCCACCAGGATGAACCGATGTCCATTGGATGCCTTGGGCTTGATATCTCCAATCATGTCAATGCCCCACATTGCGAATGGCCAAGGAGCTGTCAGAACGTTGA
Source organism: Vicia faba (assembly GCA_948472305.1). Classification (NCBI taxonomy): domain Eukaryota; kingdom Viridiplantae; phylum Streptophyta; class Magnoliopsida; order Fabales; family Fabaceae; genus Vicia; species Vicia faba. The sequence goes on along the minus strand of OX451735.1, from coordinate 1,496,073,537 downwards.
GAGGAACATGAGGAATATGTACCTTGTCGGCGTAGACTTGGCATTTGTGGCAGGTACGGGAATGTTAATGACAATCAGCTTCCATGGTAGACCAGTAGTAGCCTGCCCTTAGAATCTTCTTAGCCATTGTATGTCCACTCAAGTGGGTGCCAAATGTGCCGCTATGTATATCGGTCATGATCAACTCTGCTTCAACCTTGTCCATACAACGAAGTAGAACACAATCATGACTGCGCTTATAAAGGATGCCATTGCTTAGGAAGAACTTGGCAGCAAATCTCCTTAAGAACTTTTTGTCATTGACGGAAGCTCCTTCAGGATATTCTCTGATCTGGAGATACCTTTTGATTTCATGAAACCAGGGTTGTTCCACTACTTCTTCGGTATTAATCTCATGACAGTGCGCTGGTTCGTCCATTCGCTCGATGGTGATTTGGGGAGCCTCGTTATCCCAGTTGAGTTTAAACATGGAAGACATTGTTGCCAAAGCATCGGCTAACTGATTTTCTTCTCGCAGGAAATGCTCGAAGGTAATCTGCTCGAAGTGAGGCAACAACGTCAAGACATGTTCTTTGTATGGGATAAGACTAGGATGTTTAGTGTCCCACTCTCCTTTGACTTGACTGATAACCAAAGCCGAGTCCCTAAATACGACCAAAGATTTGATTCCCAAGTCTATAGCAGCCTTGAGACCAAAGATGCAAGCTTCATATTCAGCCATGTTGTTGGTACAGCTGAAGCAAAGTCGGGCAGTGAAGGGTGTATGACAACCATCTGGAGAAATGAGCACTGCACCGATACCGTTGCCAAGTGCATTTGAAGCACCATCAAAGTATAGGGTCCATCGGGATCCTTGTTCAGGTTCATCATACGGTCCGTTACTTTCAATGTTGTCCAATGTCATATGTCCTCGTCAGGGAAGTTGAATCTCATAGACTGATAATCTCGACGGCTTGGTGAGCTAGATGGTCAGCTAGTACACTCCCCTTTATAGCTTTTTGGGTAGTATATTGGATGTCATATTCAGTCAGGATCATTTGCCATTTAGCGATTCTTCCAGATAAAGCCGACTTCTTGAAGATATATTTAATCGGATCCATTTTGGAAATCAGCAAAGTGGTGTGAGTCAACATATACTATTTTAGCCAGCGAGCAGCCCATACCAAAGCGCATCAAGTTTTCTCGAGCAGTGAGTAGCGAGTCTCACAGTCGGTAAACTTTTTGCTAAGGTAATAAATGGCATGCTCTTTTCGGCCAGACTCGTCATGTTGGCCCAGTACACACCCCATTGAGTTATCCAAAACAGTCAAATACATGATCAATGGCCTTCCTTCGACGGGTGGCATCAGAATAGGAGGTTCTAGTAAGTACTCCTTGATATTATCAAAAGCAACTTAATAATCATCGTTCCATTCAACTACCTGATCTTTCTTCAGCAGTTTGAAAATCGGCTCGCAGGTAGATGTCAGGTGAGAGATGAACCTCGCAATATAGTTCAAGCGTCCCAAGAATCCTCTAACCTCCTTTTCAGTACAGGGGGCAGGCATTTCTTGTATAGCCTTTACTTTAGTTGGATCAACCTCAATGCCTTTGTTGCTGACAATAAATCCCAGAAGTTTACCAGACCTTACTCCAAAAGTGCACTTGCTTGGATTCAGTATGAGTTTATACTCCTTCAACCTGGAAAATAGCTTTTGCAAATGATTAAGGTGTTCTTCTTCTGTCTGTGATCGAGCTATCATGTCGTCTACGTAAACTTCGATCTCATGATGGATCATATCATGAAATAAAGCTACCATGGCGCGCTGATAGGTTGCCCCTGCGTTCTTCAGTCCAAACGGCATCACCTTGTAGCAGAAGGTACCCCATTGCGTGACAAAGGTAGTTTTCTCCATGTCCTCGGGGGCCATTTTAATCTGGTTATATCCCGAGAATCTATCCATGAAGGAAAAAACCTTGTACTGAGCTGTGTTGTCAACCAAGATGTCGATATGTGGCAACGGAAAATCATCTTTTGGGCTAGCCCTGTTCAAATCCCGATAGTCTACACACATTCTGACTTTGCCGTCCTTCTTAGGCACGAGCACAATGTTAGCAACCCATTGTGGATAGGTAGTAATAGCCAGAAAGCCAGCGTTGAATTGCTTCATTACTTCAGCCTTAATCTTTTCAGACATGTCAGGCCTCATTCGTCGGACCTTTTGTTTGATCGGTGGACAGTCTTCTCTCGTAGGGAGACGGTGAACCACGATATCTGTGTCTAACCCTGGCATGTCTTCATAAGACCAAGCGAAGATTTCAACATATTCGTTCAATAACTGCACTAAGCACTCCTTGACACTTGGTTCCAGGTTGGCACCCACTTTTACTTCCTTCCTGTCTTCCTCTGTCCCCAAGTTGATGGTTTCTAACAGCTCTTCATGAGGCAGAATGGCCCTCTATTCTTGTTGTAGAAGTCTGGCTAACTCTCCCGACACTTCACAATCTTCGTCAACTTCGTACTCATCCTGATTGACCAAATCTTCAGAGTTATCGAAGGCTAAAGCAGAATAGTCACCCATGGAATCCGGAGTGGATGGGTACCTGCATTTGTGAGCGTGAGTGTGTGTAAGGGATAACCATCCTTAAACAAACAAAATGCAAAAGGAAAGAAAATGAACACAACAGTTTATAGATGAAAAATGTCTAATGATTCATTAAAACATGGCATATGATTATGAAGAAGATCAAACCCTTACAAATGGACCTACATGCCCCGGGCAAGGCATGAGGTGAAAATAGTGTGCGAATTGTTTTAGTTATTACAGACCATAAAAATGGGAAATTGTTCAAAGGTAAAATTACTGGTTGATAAAGGTGATAGGAACAAAATCCTTTGCTTCCCAATTGCTCAAACCCCCTTCGACGGTCGGGAAGATCCAATCTTCAAAGTGGCTCTCTTCATCCTCATCTTCTACAGAATTGATTCCATGGTGTGAGATCTTGACGGGTGGCCCTCCAGCCTTGGAGCGACGCATAACCCTTTGTCCTGCAGCAGTGAACCCTAACCCAAACTTGTCGGTCTTATGGGGAAAGTCAGGCAATTGTCCCCATACTGTACTCTTCCCTTCTTTGATTACCGCCTCTGCGTCCTTGAGAGATGCCATCCTAGATATGTGCTTGGGAGAAATAGGCACCTCAACCATTGTCTTCGCAACTGCTACCTCGGGAGAAACTTCCTCAAAATGCTGGAAAGGCGTTTCAATGAACTCGTCATCCAGCTCCACATAACGGAAGGAGTTGAGATGGATTATCATGTACTCTTCCTCGCCGTGCAGCGTTATAATCTTACCCTTAATAGGATATTTCAGCATCTGGTGCAAAGAGAAGGTAACTGCCCCAGCATAATGGATCCACAGTCTTCCTAGCAAACATGAATATGAGGTCGGATATCCATCACGTAAAAGGTTGAGTTGAAGACCTCTGTGCCTACTTTGATAGGAATATCAACCTCTGCATGAACCATTCTCTTGGAACCATCAAAAGCCCTAACGATGATGTTACTAGGCTTGAGAGTCAGTCCTTCACAGTCCAAGCAGTCTAAGGCTTTCTTTGGCAGCACATTCAAGGAAGAACCAGTATCAACTAAGACATGGGCGAGAGGGGTTCCCCGGCATTCAACTGAAATATGTAACGCATCGTTGTGTTTCCTTCCTTTGGGAGTTAAGTCAGCATCGGAAAAGCCAAGGCCATTGTCAGCAGTAAGACTGGCCACACATTCCTGAAATTGGTCAGCCGAAGTATCTTGGGGAACATGTGTCGCCTTCAAGAATTTGATCAGGGCCTTAGCGTGGGCCTCAGAACAGAGCAGAAGAGCTAACATTGAAATTTTAGAAGGGGTCTGCCCTAACTGCTCTACAACGTCGTAGTCACTTTTTCTGATTATTTTCAAGATTTCATCCATTTCTTTCTGAGTGGTTTCGGGGATAACCACAACATGGGCCTTCATCCTGACAGGCACTTCCAGTATCCCCTTACCCTTGTCGGTAGTTTCAGCAGATGGTCTTACTTCAGGAGTATCCAAATCTTCAATCACTGGGCCTTGCACAGAGGGTCCAACAGGTGCAGAAGCTTTTAAGGGTCCGAAAACTGCCCGAGGGGGAGCAATCTCTAGAGAAAAGATCCGGCCACTGCGGGTTATCTTGCTTGTACCCGTAATGTTCCCTATATCAGGGTCTTCTTCAGAAATCTCTTGGACTGTTTCGATTTGTTTGATGTCGTGGTAGAAGATTTCTCCCCCATAGTTCCACGGTACCGTTTTGCTGAATTTGTATGGGACAGGTCCCGGCATGGTGATCTTTAAAGGTACACATTCAGAGTTGGGTGTAATCCTGACAGGCCTTTTGCAAGCCTTGGGAGGATTATCGGAAATGGTTATGATAGCAATATCGTTGGTTGAAGTATCACAAGTATCAGGAGTAATAGGATTGAAAGTGTCAACAGGGGTTTTCTGGCAAAGTATCTCTTGAGTATCCATCAGGCGTTGGACACCTGACTTCAACATTGGACAATCACCTCGTATATTCAAACAAAAATAATAGTCTTTAACACAACCAAGAAAGATCCCGACTCTCAACAAATTTTCCTTAATCACAAGCAAAGGCGTCAGCAGGTCAACAATATCAGTAACATGAGTGTCCTTCATAATAGCATGAATATTGTGGCCGTGCTTGGGCATCGGAGCAGATATAACATTGGGCTTCTCAGGAGCATCAAATTCTACTTCCTTAGCATCGATCAGATCCTGGATTTTGTTCTTAAGTGCCCAGCAATTATTGGTATCGTGCCCAGCACTGTCGGAATGGTAGGCACACTTGGCATTAGAGTGATAGTATGGAGAGGAGGTGTTAGGGTTCTTTGGCACTTCCTTCAAACTGGTCAGATTCAGCTTCAACAAATGGGGAAGTACCTGAGCGGGCGTCATGTTGATGCGGGTGAACTACCGTTGTGGCCTTTCCACCCGTTGTTGATTAGGTCTCGACTGATTGTTACGAGGTTGATTATCTGACGAGTTTTGAATCATCACGGCCCCTACAGTCGGTCGGTGCTCATTTCTTCCCAATCCCTTCTGAGAATACACAACAGATGCTTCCTTCTTGGCTGGGAAAGGTTTCTTAACAGCTGTGGATGCAGAAGCATCCTTTTGAATCTTTCCACTTTTAATATCGGCCTCAACCCTTTCGCCGATCAAAATCAATTCAGTAAATCCCGCAGAAGAGCTCTCAATTAGATGGTTGAAGAAGGGGCCAGACAGGGTCCCTAGGAACATATCAACTAACTCCCTATTTGATAACGGCGACTGCACCCTTCCAGCCAGATCGCGCCACTTTTGAGCGTACTCTTTAAACCCTTCATTGGAAGCCATCCCCATACTTTGTAACTGAGTACGAGTGGGCGCCAAATCAGCATTGTATTGATACTGACGGTAAAAAGCAGCTGCCAAGTCTTCCCAATTGTGAACCTCTGATCTCTCGAGCTGATAAAACCAATCTAACTGCGTGCCAGACAAGTTGTCTTGTAAAAAGTGTACCCATAGGTCTTTATCGGATGAATGGGGTTGGATTTTTCTGACATACGACCTCAAGTGCATCTTAGGGCAAGACAGACCAGCGTACTTGGCGAATGTTGGCACCTTGAATTTGGGAGGGATAACAATCCCAGCCACCAACCCTAGTTCTTCAAAATCCAAACCGGGCACCCTCTGCAACTCCATAGCTGCCAGTCTATCTTCAAGGTTCTTATATTTGTCATCCGCTGGTGGATACTGTTGCTCGGAGTAGTCTTCGTCTTCTTCCTCCTCTTCCTCTTCAACCTCAGATTCAGAAGGTACAAAAGCACCTTTCCATTTACCGGCCCCTTCGTCAGACGTTGAGGGGAACTCAAGAACCTTCCTAGCATTGCTCTCAAACCTTCTTCCAAAAGTGGCTACCCTAGGTCTCTTTTTCTTTTTCTCTTTATTCTTCTCCAACAACACTTTGAGGTCCTCTTGACCCTTTTCCAAGGTCATGAGGAGTTGCTGGAACTGTGAATTTTGTGCCTGTAGATCCTTTACCGGTTGCTCCAAATCCATCTTGCTAAAATAAACAGTAGAAAGATAAGGAAACCTGGCGTGAAGACCTGTTTCTGCATATGATGAATGGTATGCTATTCATGTAATGCATTCAAGGGTTCAAAAATTCAGATTTGTTGCAAACAAAAAGAACGCACGTTGTGATCGGTGGATCTGGAACTGACTGTTTAACGCTGGTTCGCGAAATGTCGCGGAAGCAAGAGTCGCCACCGTCTTTTATTTTCTCCAAATGGAAAGGACAAAAGCACAGAAAAATTCCTTATAGAGATTGCTCTCGGTTCGGGAGGTAGGTTATAGAAAGGGAAGGTGTTAGCACCCTTTCTATCCATGGTTATCCATGGGCTCTTAGATACTTGCTCAATGTGTTTTCAAAAATGTTTTGCGTGCTTTTCAATGTGGGTTTTAAAAAAGTTTCTTTGAAAAATTCCAGATCGACTCATACGTCAGAGTGTTTGAAAAATTCGCTTTGAAAGCTTTTGAAAATGTGTCAGTGTGAAAAGTCTTTTTGAGTTTGTTTTGAGATTAGAGCAAGTATCCTTGAGAACCTACCTACCCTAAGGAATTCGTCTGTGTAAATGTCCTTTAAAGTAGTGCCATCCCACCATTGAGAGGTAGGTAGCACCACCGTTGGAGGTGTTCGGGTCAATTCGAAGTTCGGGACATGGTGATCACCAGAGCAATGGGAAGACACCTTAGAAGCTACCCTCATGCCAGGTTCCCGGATCATGAGGACTTACTAAGACGTTTTCTACTCGACGACCACCTTTCGAGGCAAGGCAACAGTGAGGCGTACCCTAGGGGTGGTGTGTGCGAATTGTGTGTCATGTTTCAGTTATTTGTCTTGTCATGTTTGTCGTGTTCTACGCTTGATTTTATTTTAAGTCCATTCATTCTTGCATGCATATTTAACAGTTATAAATTGCGAGGAAATAAAGCTAAACTATTACAAATGGCGCGGGTCCACATCGCCAAAATTAAACCGGACCCGATTTAGCGGAAAAAATAAATAATGCGAAGAAAATAAAGTGCGAAAAGTAAATTACATGGCTTTGGGATATTTACAAAATTATAATAAGCGATAATAAAATAAATGCGCAATTAGATGATTAATGACGGGCGTTGGACCCTTTTTGCAAATAATTAATAGTTAATGAGAATTAAAAATTAAATGATTAAATGGTTAAATGCTTTTTGGTATTTTTGTATTTTTAGATTTAATAGGAAAAGAAATTAATTGAAATTAAATTAAACGGCAAACCCTAATTCTAATATTTTTTAATTATTAAGAAAGAATTAAAATATGACCTAAATTAAACCTAAAATTTATTTACAATTTAATTTATGAAAATAAAATAATAAATAAATAATATTGTTATTCTGAAAAAAAAGGAAAAATATTAAAAGGAATAATAAAAAAAAATTAATTAACCTAATTCTATTTTGTTGGATTTTTATTATGGAAAAAATATAAATTAAACCTAATTTGAAATTAATTTATTTACATGCTAATAAAATAATTATAATAAAATAAATATTATTTTTGGTCTTTTTCTGATTTTTATAATGTTTTTATATTTTATAGAAAAAATAAATTAATTAATTAAAGCAATAAAAATAAATAATATAATAATTAAAACAATAAAAATAAATAATCAAACCAGGGTGGGGTGTTGCCCCAAATAAGGAGGTTCAAATCTGAAAAAGCCTGGCCCAATAAGCCTTGATTGCGCTGACTTTCCTGGACTTCATATGGCATGTTGACCAGCCTATGGCATGTTCTTTGCATTGCAGCCTTTGATCTGATCATGTGGAACGCGTGTATGGTGAGATATTGATGGAACATGGTACGTTCCAACGTAGTGCCTGTATAGAATCATGTATTGAAAAATAATATTAGGCATGGCAAGACCTGGGACTTGAACCCAGGTCTTTGAAGTCACAAGCGTTGTCCCCTGGCCAGCTGAGCTAAGCGTATTTAATTAACATGGAATAAACAATAAATATTATAAAAAGAACGCGTCAGTGTTTATGAGAATTCGCGCGAAATTCAAAACGTCCAATGGCTGAGGGACACGCCATCTTCTTCCTCACCACCCCTGTAATACAGAACTAATGGGCAACGGTTTTCATGCGTGGTTTAAAGAGGGATTCAAGAAAATAGCGAATAGAATTCCTCGCTATATAAATCCATCGCGAGGCATGCTTCTTGTTCATGGGACCACGCTGAGTTCAACCATGGTGGTTTCAGTGGCCAATTTTACTGTATTGACAAAGCCCCAATTTTGAGAACCTGAAAACCTAGAAAACGCACATGGTGGATTCGTGTTTATGCCATAAAAATCCAATTAACTATGATGGTTAGTTCACAAACTTTATAAGAAGCATGAATATACAAATAAAAATGCAAAAAGATGTCTAAATCATGCTATGCGATTTCAATATGTTCTTGATACGGTTTGAGGTCCAGGTACCAGTTCAAGGCGTTTGAGTTGAGGCCAATGGTTGGAATATGTCCAGGAATTCACAAGGAAGCTTTTGCAAAAGGAATGGAGCTTTGAATCAGTCTCTAGGGTGGATTTCAGAATTGGTATTTTTATGAAAAATTTCAAGAATGCAAGGCTTGTTTATGCGCAGCTTTTCCGTCTTGTGCATTAGGGTTGTGATGTTGATCATATAGGGAATGATTTAGGTTGAAAAAGTTGTACAAAATCTTATGCATTGATGAATTTTGGATATTTGATTTCATGTATCTTTTACAATCTTTTTCATGGTGTTTTTGTGCCAAATCTGATCAATTATCATCAAAGCTTGCCTATTTGAGATATGCACGAATTATAGAGATTAGATCATGCATAAAAAGATTTTTTCATGTTAGGTTTATATTTTTCATGAATTAAAATCATTTAAATGAATATAAATTAATATTAATTCAAATAAATAATTAAAAAATATGAGAATACTTCCCTTTGGGCCTAGTGGTCGTGCATAGGCTTGGCATGAAGAAATTTGGAAGAAAATTGGGCCCATTTGCATTTTTAGGCCTTTTGCATCAATGTTGACTTTCAAAAATTTCCAAAAATTTCCCAACTTCCACAAGGCATAACTTGGTCAATTTTTAAGCTTTTCACATGTTCTTGGACATTTTGGAAAGGTCTTTGAGTCCTTTAACCAATGCCTTTGGTCCCATGTCATTTTGATTTACCAATCTCAAGTTATGGCCTTTGACTTAAAGTCACTTTTTGTTGACTTTTGAAAATGACCTATAATGTTGAAATTGATAACTTTTTGTGAGAGCATTTCTTGGACTTGGAACATGAATATGAATTGTAGGAAATGTCTTTCTCTTCAAAATGAGCTTTGGATGGAATTTTTCTGATAATCCATGTGAAAGTTATACCCTGGTCAATTTCAGTTGACTTTTTCAGCTGTCCAAATATAGCAATTTTTTGCATCTTGATGATTTCTGAGCCAAATCTTGAGAATCATGATCAAGCATTGATCAAATGATGTTTGTGGCTTCAAAATGATATGTTGACCAAAAATTTGAACTTTTGACTGTCAAATGACCATTTTGCCCCTACAGTTGACTGTAGTGCAATCTAGGGTTTTGACTGTGCAATTTTGAGCTGAATGCCTTGAAACTTGACATGAGGATACTTGACCATCTTTGTAGGCACATGAGACTTGATTGGGCCTTTGGAAAGTTCATTTGCTTGACCAGAACTCAAACCCTAGTTTTGACTGTATAGGAGCCAGTTGAGCTGCACAACCCTTGGGGCATTTTGTGACCTTGACTTTGACAATTCTTGATGAATATGGGAGGGCAAATTTTGGGGTACAACAGTTGCCCCTGTTCAATCTTTTTAGACCTGAGGATGCAGATTGGCTGACGTGCCTTTCGTAATCCGAGGGTAAAAGATGATTGAACACTAGAGTGCCCAGAAATTTGCGCTCACATAGTAGTGATGATGATGAGGGAATGGGCTTATAGATGTCATTTGGATGTTGCTTGGATAGGATGATGGGCTTATAGATGCCATCTGGATGCTGATTGCGTAAGAGATTCCTTAGCGAGAACCTGCATACCTACAAAACAGAAAAATGAGTACCTGACACGTCGCAGGAGCTGATTTTAGATGCTTGATATGGATATGTCCCGACTGGTTACAGGAGCTGGGTCTGGAGCTTCAAACGCTGATGAATGAACCAGGGATGGTTATTGCCTTAGCATGAATGATAAGAGAACCTTGGTTGATTTTAACTTCAACAACGCTCGTTGAGAAAAATCTTGGCGGGAATTACCATTTTTGCAATATCGGGAAGAGAACCAAAGGACATTATAATCCCAAAGGGAGTTACCTCACTCACGTTGGAGAGGGAACTATAGGAAATTATAATCTGAAAAGAGAATATCACCTCACGCTCATGCCGGAGAGGGGAACATCTGAAGAAGGGATTACTACCTCACACGCCGTTGGAGAGGAAACCATAAGAGAATATCACCTCACGCTCATGCCGGAGAGGGGAACATCTGAAGAAGGGATTACCACCTCACACGCCGTTGGAGAGGGGACCATAAGAGAATATCACCTCACGCTCATGCCGGAGAGGGAAACATCTGAAAAAGGAATTACCACCTCACACGCCGTTGGAGAGGGGACCATAAGAGAATATCACCTCACGCTCATGCCGGAGAGGGAAACATCTGAAAAAGGAATTACCACCTCACACGCCGTTGGAGAGGGGACCATAAGAGAATATCACCTCACGCTCATGCCGGAGAGGGAAACATTAAAAAGACTTCTGGAAGCAGTATCAGGATGTCGCCATATCTGGTTTACATCTGAAACTAAATCTGGAAGGGAATCTGGAAGCAGTATCAGAACGTCACCATCGCTGGGCTTACATCTGAAACTATATCGAGAAGGAATTCTGGAAGCAGTATCAGAACGTCACCATCGCTGGGCTTACATCTGAAACTATATCGAGAAGGAATTCTGGAAGCAGTATCAGAACGTCACCATCGCTGGGCTTACATCTGAAACTATATCGAGAAGGAATTCTGGAAGCAGTATCAGAACGTCACCATCGCTGGGCTTACATCTGAAACTATATCGAGAAGGAATTCTGGAAGCAGTATCAGAACGTCACCATCGCTGGGCTTACATCTGAAACTATATCGAGAAGGAATTCTGGAAGCAGTATCAGAACGTCACCATCGCTGGGCTTACATCTGAAACTATATCGAGAAGGAATTCTGGAAGCAGTATCAGAACGTCACCATCGCTGGGTTTACATCTGAAACTATATCGAGAAGGAATTCTGGAAGCAGTATCAGAACGTCACCATCGCTGGGCTTACATCTGAAACTATATCTAGAAGGAATTGCGATTAGTTGATAGTAGTCATTTTTGTATTGATCTTTTTCCTGAAAAGGTAGAACATAATTGTATGCAAAATCATGATGCATGAACTGTATGTTTTCAAGATCAATGAGATTCGTGTAATATGATGCATATGCATGCTATAATGATGTATGTGACGTTTTATGAATGTATGTTTTCGTCGTAGGAAAATAAATCCTTGACGGGTGCCGGGAAATCGCATCCTGGGCTGAGGTGGAAGAATAGCTTTTGCTTCCGCTGGGGGGTGATAGTTGCAAGTATACCGGTAGGGGAAGATAACTCCGTTGGGGAATAAACTTGGCGAATGGAGGATTCTGCGGGGAGAAAAAGATATTCTAGCGACCATGCTGGGAAGAAATACTCTGTGGGGAGGTGTTTTTGCTGATTTGTTGAGGATGACTCACTGAGGATACCTTGCTGTATGGGAAGTATGAATAGACTTCGCTGGGGATAAGAAGACTGCGTCGACGACGATCTTTCCGTGGCTTTTGGCTGAGGATAACCCAGTTATATCCTGTTAAGGAAATAACTCTTTAAATCAAGCCGGACGACGCGTTCGTATTCTGCGAGGGGTAAGCTTCCAGAATCTACTGGGGATAAGCTTACTGCTTGGGGAGATGTATTCCAACTTTCCTAGGGAAGCTGGGTTGGACTCTTCTGGGGAAGTTTTGAGCTGCGTTGGCTATGTTCTTCAACGGAGCTTACCCTGATACCTTGGGGGATAGAACGATCAGCCTGCTCAGACCAACTTTTATTGCCCCAGTTTCTATGGGGGAGGCACTTGTGGGATGCTGCTAGTTGTTGAGAGATAAACCTTCTTCTGGTAGGCAGATGGCAGGACATAGTCGTACGCTTTAATCCCTAACTTTTGCCTGGACCGCCCTTTCGGGTTTTCAGTCCACCGGGATACCCATTTTTGCCCAAGCCGCCTTTTCAGGTTTTCGACTTGCCGGGTGTACAGATTTTTTCCATTTCATCCCTTCATTTTGCCCGAACCCTTTTGGTTCGCCGGGAAGCCCTTATTTTTGCCTAGGTGTGTCAACCTAGCGGGTCTTTGATTTTTGCGTAGTATCTTTTCGACTATGTCCATGTTTTCAGAATGTAGGGAGTTGCCCCTGTCTGCTTGTGTTGCCATATTACCAGAAGGTGTCCGATCGTGCAAAATTTGTTGCTGGAATGCCCCAAGTGATTCAGGCGGAGACTTGCCCCAGGCTTTTTGGCCCTTTGAGAGATTCTCCGAATCTTGATTGGATTGCCCCAGATTGTGGATAATGATCATGCCGTGTCCCTTGATTGGAGATACTCTTGTTCATTAGACTTTCGTCATGCGAACTTCTGCTGTTCAAACAAAAAGTCATATGCAAACAATGTTATATTAAAAATGCAAAGCTTATGTCTGTCTCGAAGATTTTGAAAATGCATTCTTTTTCATAAAACAAAGGAACGTTTGTAAAACATGACGTCAACTCGGTATTTACCGTAGGCCTTCAGGAGTCAGGATACCTTTCGTACAGTATGCTTTCGAACTAACCCATGCTTCAGCTAGGACTTTTAAGGGTTATAACGTGGCCTGGTTCACGGTTTAAGAAACAAAGGATAAAGGCTCAAATTTTATTTGTACCCACCCGCTCTTCGTGATGTTCTTCAAACCTAAACTCAGTTGATCATACGTTAGACCTTGTTTGAGTCTTTGCTCTGATTTTCCGGTGATGGTTCGGATGTTTGATGATTTCTTTTGGATAGGCAGTCATTCTTTGTTTTGGTTGAGGGTTTGTGAGACCTCTTTTTGATTTTTGTTATCCCTTTCTTTTTTGCCTGAACTGTTTCCTTTTTGGAATTACAGTCAGCGGGATGCCCCAGTTTCGTAAGTCCCTTTTATAGGTTTAGACTTCTTGGGCTTTTCATTTTGATGATGACTGCCTGTTCTTTTGATTGTTCCGAACCATCACTGTCTTTGTTGTTTTGTAAGGACCTCTTTGGTGCCATTCGTTATGCACTTGGATCAACTGAGAGAACTACCCTGCCCCAGGTTATGATTAAGGGTTTTGATTTTCGAAAATAAAAACTCCTACTTCTTTGGCTCTGATGGGTTGACGAGGGATTATCATCCTTATAACTCCAGTGTTTAGGGGTTGAAACAATGCCTGTACCTCATAAGCGGGGTCTGTTCAAAAGCATATTGTAGATCGTGGTATCGTTTTCGTCATCCTCCCTCAAGAGGCTCAGAATTATTAACCGAGAGTTGACATCAGAAAAAATATGAAAAGATATTTGAACATAATGAAAATAATTGTATTAATTTCCAAAACAGACGTATGCGATGCATAGATAACATAAAAGAGTTTGCTATGACATTAATTGTTTGTATAAGCAAAGAAAAGTACAACTCAAAAATTCAAAATAAACAAAAGGCTTCAATGATTGGGCAACGGAGCATTGATTATGTTCGGAGTCTCTGGCACTTCAAACTGGATCTCCCCAGCGTCGATCATATCTTGGATCTTATTCTTGAGAGGCCAGCAGTTGTCTGTAGTATGCCCCGGGCTATCCGAATGGTATGCGCACCTATCGTTGGGATGATAGTTGGGTGCAGAAGTGTTCGGATTCCGAAGAGGAGCCCTTAAGGTGATCAGCCCTGTCTTCAACAGTTGTTGCAGTGCTTGATCCAACGACATGTTGAGTTTGGTGTACTGCCGTTTCTCTTTGCGCTGTTGCCCCTGTCCTTGTTGAGCAGGTCCGGGATTAGAGATTTGGATTGCCCCTGCCTCATGACGGCTCTTTTTACCGTGCACAGCATTGGATTCCTTCTTTCCATGATGAGGCTTCTTATCAGAAGGTATAGCCTCTTGAATTTTCCCAGACCGGATGCCAGCTTCAATTCTCTCCCCAGTCAAGATAAGATCTGTGAATCCAGCAGACGAATTTCCAATCAGGTGGTTATAAAATGGACCAGACAAGGTCCCCAAGAACATGTCCACAAGTTCCCGATCAGTCAGAGGTGGTTGTACCCTTCCAGCGAGATCCCTCCATTTCTGAGCGTACTCCTTAAAACCTTCGCTTGCGCCTAACGACATACCCTGGAGTTGAGTACGCGTGGGGGCAAGGTCGGCATTGTACTGGTACTGCTTATAGAAAGCAGTTGCCAACTCCTCCCAGTTACGAACTTTGGTCCCATCCAGTTGATAGAACCATTCGAGGTGAGTCCCTGAAAGACTTTCCTGGAAGAAGTGGATCCACAAGTTTTTGTCCACCGTATATGGCTGAATCTTCCGAACATAGGACCTTAGATGCAGCTTGGGACAAGACGCCCCGTCATACTTAGAGAAGGGTGGTACTTTGAACTTCCGGGGAATAACCACACCAGTTGACAAACCCAGATCTCCGAAATCCAGCCCAGGTACTTGTTGAACCTCCATAGCCTTCATCCTATCCTCCAACTGCTTATATCTGTCATCAGCAGGAGGGTACTGCTCTTCATCAAAATCTGTCTCGTTGTCGGAGACCTCTAGACTGGGCACCCTTTCCTCTGGATGACTGCTTTTTCCCACAGATGGGGTTGTCCTCTCAGTTTCAATTTGTGGTGCATTCCCAGATCTGCGTCTAGGGCTGAACAAGACAGTCCTCTTCTTTTTCTTGTCCTTTTTCAAGAGCAGAGCCTTCAGGTCTTGTTGCCCCTGAGTCAAATTCATGATCAGCTCTTGGAACTGGGCGTTCTGAGCCTGGAGGTCTTTGATAGTCTGCTCGGCTGATGATTCAGGATTCATGACGATCGGCTGAAATAAACAGCGGAGAAGGGTAAGCAACCTGTCAAAGGGATACCTGCAATGCAATGAGATGTATGACATGCATGTAATGTTTTCAAGGACCTCGCGGGGTAAACATAAAATTTGTTAGCATTTGGAATCGGTAGCCTGATTGTAAGAACTTCATTTTGTTGAGAGTCCTTCATCAAGGGTCAAAGGCTCACCATATCCAGTGGGTCATAGCCCCTGACAACCTTGGCTAGAGGAAAATAAATCCTCTTTGCCCCTTGCTAGATGTTTGATTTATCATAACCTGCATCACAAGCCCTTGAGATCCTTGAAATGGGTTAGGATGTATGCAATGGTATGCAATGGTATGATGTCATGCTATGCATGGGGTGAAGTAGGTAAGCCCTGCCATGAGTCCCTTATTAAGGACTATAAACAGACCCTGCAAGAAATTCAGTATACTTTGTTATGAGTCCCAATTAAGGGCTATAAACAAAACCTGCAAGAGATCTAGTAAACCCTGTTATGAGTCCCAGTTAAGGACTATAAACAAAACCTGCGAGCAATTTGGTAAACCCTGTCCTGAGTCCTAGTTAAGGACTATAAACAAGACCTGCAAGAAACTTAGTACCTTGTTATGAGTCCCAATTAAGGACTATAAACAGAACCTGCAAGTGGTGAGTACACCCTGTTATAAGTCCCAATTAAGGACTATGAGCAAAACCTGCAAGAAACCTAAGTAAAACCTGTCATGAGTCCCAATTAAGGACTATAAACAGAACCTGCAAGTGGTTAGTACACCCTGTTATAAGTCCTAATTAAGGACTATGAACAAAACCTGCGAGGCATCAAGGGTCAGATAACAAGCATGCAAGTAGTCAAGTACGAAGGCACACAAGTCACACAAGAGAAGCCCTTAGGGTTTAGGCCAGCATGAGGTCTGGGTATTACCCTCTTTCAGTTTGTTGGTTAAGACCTGTCCTATCAAAGTAACCGGGTTCTTAGAGGATCCCAATATCATTGACTACCCTCAATCGGTCATAACTCCAGCATCGCAATCTTTTCTTGCGGCCAGAACCATCACGAGAGTTTAGCCTCAATGGGCGTAGCATACTGCTACTGTTTCTATTGGCCAAGTTGGGTCATTTAAGGTTCTAAGGTCTGTTGGTGCTTAATGACTCCTTGGAAGACCCATATTCTCCCCGTTTCAACACGAGGGATATCGGTACAGACCAAGGTGCCGCACCAACGTAGCCACTGCTTCACCCATGTCGGTATACGCCGGACAGGTCTCTCACAGATTATGCTACCTAAACAGGGTATCCCCAGATCCGGGTTAGGATCTATGTAACTCCGATACAACCCACAATAGTAAAGCAAGCAAAGAAGACAATTGAAAACACAGTGATCTTAATCCTAAGGTACACCTCACTTTATAAGATACTCCCCAGCAGAGTCGCCAGTTCTGTGATCGGTGGATCTGGAACTGACTGTTTAACGCTGGTTCGCGAAATGTCGCGGAAGCAAGAGTCGCCACCGTCTTTTATTTTCTCCAAATGGAAAGGACAAAAGCACAGAAAAATTCCTTATAGAGATTGCTCTCGGTTCGGGAGGTAGGTTATAGAAAGGGAAGGTGTTAGCACCCTTTCTATCCATGGTTATCCATGGGCTCTTAGATACTTGCTCAATGTGTTTTCAAAAATGTTTTGCGTGCTTTTCAATGTGGGTTTTAAAAAAGTTTCTTTGAAAAATTCCAGATCGACTCATACGTCAGAGTGTTTGAAAAATTCGCTTTGAAAGCTTTTGAAAATGTGTCAGTGTGAAAAGTCTTTTTGAGTTTGTTTTGAGATTAGAGCAAGTATCCTTGAGAACCTACCTACCCTAAGGAATTCGTCTGTGTAAATGTCCTTTAAAGTAGTGCCATCCCACCATTGAGAGGTAGGTAGCACCACCGTTGGAGGTGTTCGGGTCAATTCGAAGTTCGGGACATGGTGATCACCAGAGCAATGGGAAGACACCTTAGAAGCTACCCTCATGCCAGGTTCCCGGATCATGAGGACTTACTAAGACGTTTTCTACTCGACGACCACCTTTCGAGGCAAGGCAACAGTGAGGCGTACCCTAGGGGTGGTGTGTGCGAATTGTGTGTCATGTTTCAGTTATTTGTCTTGTCATGTTTGTCGTGTTCTACGCTTGATTTTATTTTAAGTCCATTCATTCTTGCATGCATATTTAACAGTTATAAATTGCGAGGAAATAAAGCTAAACTATTACAAATGGCGCGGGTCCACATCGCCAAAATTAAACCGGACCCGATTTAGCGGAAAAAATAAATAATGCGAAGAAAATAAAGTGCGAAAAGTAAATTACATGGCTTTGGGATATTTACAAAATTATAATAAGCGATAATAAAATAAATGCGCAATTAGATGATTAATGACGGGCGTTGGACCCTTTTTGCAAATAATTAATAGTTAATGAGAATTAAAAATTAAATGATTAAATGGTTAAATGCTTTTTGGTATTTTTGTATTTTTAGATTTAATAGGAAAAGAAATTAATTGAAATTAAATTAAACGGCAAACCCTAATTCTAATATTTTTTAATTATTAAGAAAGAATTAAAATATGACCTAAATTAAACCTAAAATTTATTTACAATTTAATTTATGAAAATAAAATAATAAATAAATAATATTGTTATTCTGAAAAAAAAGGAAAAATATTAAAAGGAATAATAAAAAAAAATTAATTAACCTAATTCTATTTTGTTGGATTTTTATTATGGAAAAAATATAAATTAAACCTAATTTGAAATTAATTTATTTACATGCTAATAAAATAATTATAATAAAATAAATATTATTTTTGGTCTTTTTCTGATTTTTATAATGTTTTTATATTTTATAGAAAAAATAAATTAATTAATTAAAGCAATAAAAATAAATAATATAATAATTAAAACAATAAAAATAAATAATCAAACCAGGGTGGGGTGTTGCCCCAAATAAGGAGGTTCAAATCTGAAAAAGCCTGGCCCAATAAGCCTTGATTGCGCTGACTTTCCTGGACTTCATATGGCATGTTGACCAGCCTATGGCATGTTCTTTGCATTGCAGCCTTTGATCTGATCATGTGGAACGCGTGTATGGTGAGATATTGATGGAACATGGTACGTTCCAACGTAGTGCCTGTATAGAATCATGTATTGAAAAATAATATTAGGCATGGCAAGACCTGGGACTTGAACCCAGGTCTTTGAAGTCACAAGCGTTGTCCCCTGGCCAGCTGAGCTAAGCGTATTTAATTAACATGGAATAAACAATAAATATTATAAAAAGAACGCGTCAGTGTTTATGAGAATTCGCGCGAAATTCAAAACGTCCAATGGCTGAGGGACACGCCATCTTCTTCCTCACCACCCCTGTAATACAGAACTAATGGGCAACGGTTTTCATGCGTGGTTTAAAGAGGGATTCAAGAAAATAGCGAATAGAATTCCTCGCTATATAAATCCATCGCGAGGCATGCTTCTTGTTCATGGGACCACGCTGAGTTCAACCATGGTGGTTTCAGTGGCCAATTTTACTGTATTGACAAAGCCCCAATTTTGAGAACCTGAAAACCTAGAAAACGCACATGGTGGATTCGTGTTTATGCCATAAAAATCCAATTAACTATGATGGTTAGTTCACAAACTTTATAAGAAGCATGAATATACAAATAAAAATGCAAAAAGATGTCTAAATCATGCTATGCGATTTCAATATGTTCTTGATACGGTTTGAGGTCCAGGTACCAGTTCAAGGCGTTTGAGTTGAGGCCAATGGTTGGAATATGTCCAGGAATTCACAAGGAAGCTTTTGCAAAAGGAATGGAGCTTTGAATCAGTCTCTAGGGTGGATTTCAGAATTGGTATTTTTATGAAAAATTTCAAGAATGCAAGGCTTGTTTATGCGCAGCTTTTCCGTCTTGTGCATTAGGGTTGTGATGTTGATCATATAGGGAATGATTTAGGTTGAAAAAGCTGTACAAAATCTTATGCATTGATGAATTTTGGATATTTGATTTCATGTATCTTTTACAATCTTTTTCATGGTGTTTTTGTGCCAAATCTGATCAATTATCATCAAAGCTTGCCTATTTGAGATATGCACGAATTATAGAGATTAGATCATGCATAAAAAGATTTTTTCATGTTAGGTTTATATTTTTCATGAATTAAAATCATTTAAATGAATATAAATTAATATTAATTCAAATAAATAATTAAAAAATATGAGAATACTTCCCTTTGGGCCTAGTGGTCGTGCATAGGCTTGGCATGAAGAAATTTGGAAGAAAATTGGGCCCATTTGCATTTTTAGGCCTTTTGCATCAATGTTGACTTTCAAAAATTTCCAAAAATTTCCCAACTTCCACAAGGCATAACTTGGTCAATTTTTAAGCTTTTCACATGTTCTTGGACATTTTGGAAAGGTCTTTGAGTCCTTTAACCAATGCCTTTGGTCCCATGTCATTTTGATTTACCAATCTCAAGTTATGGCCTTTGACTTAAAGTCACTTTTTGTTGACTTTTGAAAATGACCTATAATGTTGAAATTGATAACTTTTTGTGAGAGCATTTCTTGGACTTGGAACATGAAGATGAATTGTAGGAAATGTCTTTCTCTTCAAAATGAGCTTTGGATGGAATTTTTCTGATAATCCATGTGAAAGTTATACCCTGGTCAATTTCAGTTGACTTTTTCAGCTGTCCAAATATAGCAATTTTTTGCATCTTGATGATTTCTGAGCCAAATCTTGAGAATCATGATCAAGCATTGATCAAATGATGTTTGTGGCTTCAAAATGATATGTTGACCAAAAATTTGAACTTTTGACTGTCAAATGACCATTTTGCCCCTACAGTTGACTGTAGTGCAATCTAGGGTTTTGACTGTGCAATTTTGAGCTGAATGCCTTGAAACTTGACATGAGGATACTTGACCATCTTTGTAGGCACATGAGACTTGATTGGGCCTTTGGAAAGTTCATTTGCTTGACCAGAACTCAAACCCTAGTTTTGACTGTATAGGAGCCAGTTGAGCTGCACAACCCTTGGGGCATTTTGTGACCTTGACTTTGACAATTCTTGATGAATATGGGAGGGCAAATTTTGGGGTACAACACACGTCATATTAAGAAGAAATTTGTTAGTACATAAGTGCCCCATGGGCGAAATATTACAAAATTCTTAATGTAAAAAGACATTGCGCATCCTCTTTGGTGCGATGTAAGTGTTGAGAGTTTCCTCCTCGTGAAGTCGGCGGGTGAGCTCCAAAACCTTCTTCTCACTGGCATAAAAGATGTCTTCAAAAGTATCATGTTCCTCCTTGAGTTGGATCCAACTCTTTTGCATTTCTTCCCATGATGTTGGCATGTCAGGATGTAGGATGGTGTATGGAACCTCTCCTTCCATAACAGGATCTTTGATCAAGGGGAGAATGTGAGGATATGGCATCATAAGATTCTGGGAGCGGGTTCGTACCCACTTGAGGTAAGGCTCAAGAGGGATGGAATTCTTGTGCCCCAGTGTCTTACTATCCACCTTGTTAGGCATCATCCAAGCTCTGATGAACCTTTGTCGAAGTCCTTGTGCATCGTTGTCGAAGTTAAAAACTAGGTCAGGAATCAGCATGTCATGAGGGCCATCCCTCCGAGCATATCCAAATTGTCTCAAAGCTAGACAGGGGTTATAGGTAATGCCTCCCCTAATGCCAAGTAATGGGACATTAGGGAATTCCCCACAATGATCAATGATGATGACATTTTCTCTGGACCGAGAACACCAATGTACATCAGAATGTGTGAGGGTCATCAATCGTTGTGACCACCTTAAACCCTGCTCATTCTTCAAAACTGTTTGTGGAAGGTGAGAAATAAACCACCTTGCCAGGAGAGGAGTACAGCACATGAGAATACCTCTTTTCCTCATTGTTCGTGTGTAAAATGAGTGTAGGATATCCCCAAGCAATATAGGTATAGGATTCCTGGATATGAAAATCTTGACAGCATTCACATCTATAAGTTGGTCAGGGTTTGGGAACAAGACCAACCCATATATAAGGAGTGCCACAATCTCTTCAAAGGCTTGTAGATCAAGAGAATTCCAGCATTCTTGTGCCTTCTCAAACAGAAACTTTACCAAGAAACCCTTGACATCACTTCTGGTTTCCCAATGCCCCTTGATGTCAGATGGTTGCAAGTGTAATGCTTGAGCAACATCTTCAGGCTTTGGTTCTTTTTCCGTACCGTTGTAGGGTAGTTGATGAAGAATGGGAATTCTCAGGATTTGAGTAAATTCCTCCAAAGTAGGCACCAACTGATAATCAGGGAATGTGAAACAGTGGTGTAGGGGGTCAAAGAACTGGAAAAGTCCTTTCACCATGTCTTCTTCAATGCTGGTGTTAACTAAGTTGAGGATTCTACCATGTCTTTCACTGAAGTGAGAATTCTCTGGAATCCTGGAAGTAAGCTCCTTGAGTTGAGGAGGGATCCTCACAAGGTTAACTTGAATTATTTTCCTGCGAAGAGATTCCATGACCTACAAAACAAGAACAAAGATGAAGATCCAAACCCTAGAAATGGTTAGTGGATGCATATGATGCTTTATGATGTTCATGAGGTATGTACAAGCACATGTACAAGCAAATCACACAAAACCCTAGTTTCAGGCTTGCATGAGGATTCATAGGTAAGTACCCTCTTGAGCTTAGTTGGCTCAAAACCTGTCCTATAAATAGTAACCAGGTTCTAAGGAGCTCAATATCATTGGATTGTTTTCTATGTTCACTGTTTTGGTTTAGCCATTTAACTAGCGACCAAAATATTCCAAGAAAACAACCCTCAATGAGTGTAGTATCGAGTATCTACCAACTTCGGACTGCACCAAAGCCAGTCATCTCACTACCCCTAATAAAAGGCCAAGATGGTCAAGTAAGGTTCTAGTTCATTAGTGCTTCATGACATCACTCAGCGGCCCCGTATTCTCTTTGATTGACTCAAAGGCTACCGGTACTCACAAATATGTCGCACTAATATAGCTATTGCTTCAACCGTGTCGGTATACCCCGCACAGTTTCCACAACGGATTGCTATTTACCTATGAATGTTTCCCAAATTCGGGTGGAGGATTTCAAGCCCAAACAAGAGGACCAAAATGTAAAGCAATCAAAGCAAACAATAATCATGCAAATGTGATCTAAGCCCTAAGGTTACTCCACTTTTAAAGTTTTCCCCAACAAAGTCGCCAGTTCTGTGATACGGTGGGAGAACTGACTTGGGATTTTGCATTTTGTGTTCGCAAATGTTTCAGTTTAGCAAGAGTCGCCACTGAATTTTTATTTTATCCTAAGGAAAGGTCAAAAAGCACAGGAAAGACCTTTGAGATGTTTTCTTGGGTTCGGGGAGTAGATTATAGAAAGGGAAGGTATTAGCACCCTTTCTATCCATGGTTATCCATGGGCTCTTAGTTACTTGCTTAGATCACTTGCTTTGCTTTTCAATTGTTTGAAATGGTGCTCTTCAATGGTTTGAAATGGTGCTTTGTGTGTGATTTTGAAAGATGTTTTGAAAAGAGGCCATCGTTGTGGCAACCTTTGTAATGATTCTTGTTTGAATGTATACAAAGGTGTTTTTGTCTTTTGAAAAGTTTCCAATGTTTGAAAGTAGGGTTTTAAAATTGTGTTGTGAAGTGTGTTTTGAAAATAGCAAGGATGTTTTGCATGCTTTTGATCAAGTAACTAAGAGCTATCTACCCTATTTTACTCAAAGATCTTTCTTATGTTTTTAACCCTTTTAACAGTGTTGTTTCACCATTGTATTTGGTGAACAACCTTGTGTTAGGATGTTAAACGGGACAGGCGCGGGTCATCGTATAGACCATGATAGCAATAGTGTCAAGTATTTTTGGCAATTTTATTGAGGGACTTGATCATTTTGTTTAGGCAACTCAGATAGCGTCATCGAGAGACTATGATTTTTGTTTTGTTTTTGTTTTGCCAAAGTAACTTGACATGCATATCATGGCGCATTTTTTGAAGGCAACAAGTGGATTGAAACCCTAGGGGTGCAAGTGTGCATTGTGTTTGTTTTTTCATGCATTTTTGTCTTTGATTAGGTCAAACTATTTGTTGATTTGGATTTTGACATACAAACCCTAGGTCTAAGCATGGCATAATTGAAAGCTTTTAAATGTGCGAGAATTTAAATGCTACACTATTACAACATGATATAGGGAGGGGGTACAAATTTGAATTGGGGGTATTTGACAAGAAATTAAATTCTAAGTTATTACAACCAAATCGAATGTATAGGCAATATTTAAATGTACAATAAATGGAATAAAATACAAATAAATAAAAGTCAAATAAAATATATTATGCAAAGAAAAATGTTTTTTTATGTATGTAAAAAGTATATTTCTTGATGTCAACTAAAAAATAATAAAGATAAAGTCAATTTTAAATTATTTGATATTTTAAGGCAAAACCCTAATTCTTAAAAAAAAAACAATATTATTTATTAATTATATACAATAATATATTAATTTATACACAAAATAAAAGTATATTACAAAAAGATGTTTTTTAGTGTAAAATATTAATAAAAGTAAAAATATGATATTTTTATATTTTTGACCTAATTATTTAATAAGATATAGTATATAAGTATATATATGTGTATTAAATATATTAAATATACAAAAATAGAAATTAATTATTTACAAAAAATGTGTATATTCTAGAAAATATTTTCAAGTGTAAATAAAAATAATAAATGAAGATAAGTATATTTTTTGTATTATTTTTTGAGTTTTTAATAAAAGGAAATAGTTTATTTACATACTTATACTAGTAAAATAAAAATAAATATCTAATAAATATGAAAAATATAGAAAATAATTTTTTGGCATTTTTTATATTTAGACAAAAAATAATAAAGTCAGAATAAAAAATAAAAATATCAAAATGACAAAAATTCAAACAAATGGGCCAGGGGGGTGTAAACTGAACAAAGGGGTGTCAAAAGCAAAAGAAACCAGGCCCAGCCCAGAATCCACTTCTTCTTCTTCCTTTGAACAAACCTGCGCGCGCTATGTACCAAACTGTAACTCCTGATTCTTTGATCTTTTGACAAAACTCATAACATGAACATTGTAGAGAATTAAACAACGAATTCAACCATATAAAAGACTTGGATTAACTCTCAAAGACCAGAGAGAATTTCTCTGGCCCTAATTTCTAACCTAGTTTTTTCAGAAAGTTCATGAGTGAAATTCTCTTAACACGATTAATGTAAATGAAAACTAAGCATATGTATGGCTTCAGGGGTATGAGTATGTGATCGGTGGATCTGGAACTGACTGTTTAACGCTGGTTCGCGAAATGTCGCGGAAGCAAGAGTCGCCACCGTCTTTTATTTTCTCCAAATGGAAAGGACAAAAGCACAGAAAAATTCCTTAAAGAGATTGCTCTCGGTTCGGGAGGTAGATTATAGAAAGGGAAGGTGTTAGCACCCTTTCTATCCATGGTTATCCATGGGCTCTTAGATACTTGCTCATTTGTGTTTTCAAAAATGTTTGTTTGCTTTTCAACTGTGGGTTTTAAAAAAGTTTCTTTGAAAATTCCAGTTCGACTCTTGTATCGGTCCTCAAGAGTGTTTGAAAAATTGCTTTCGAAAGCTTTTGAAAATGTGTTGGTGTGAAAAGTATTTTTGATTTGTTTTGAAGTTTAGAGCAAGTATCTAGAGTTGTCTACCTACCCTAAGGAATTCGTCTGTGTAGATGTCCTTTAAAGTAGTGCCATCCCACCATTGAGAGGTAGGTAGCACCACCGTTGGAGGTGTTCGGGTCAATTCGAGGTTCGGGACATGGTGATCACCAGAGCAATGGGAAGACACCTTAGAAGCTACCCTCATGCCAGGTTCCCGGATCATGAGGACTTACTAAGACATCCTATACTCGACGATCACCTTTCGAGGGGCAAGGCAACAGTGAGGCGTACCCTAGGGGTGGTGTGTGCGATTCGTGTGTCGTTTTCGTTTGCATTTATCTTGTCATGTTATTGGTGTTCTACGCTTGTTTTTATTTCGTCCATACATTCTTTCATGTTTTTGATTAACAATTAAAAGTTGCGAGGAAAAGTAAATTCCTAAGCTATTACAAAGGCGCGGGTCCACATCGCCAAAATTTTCTCGAACCCGATTTGGACAGAAAATAAAGAAAGTAAAAGTGCGAGAAATTATTTACAAGGCTTCGAGAGAGGTACATAATTATTTAAACGGAAAAGAAAATAAATATACGAATTAATAATTAAATCGAAACAAGGGCGTTGGACCCTTTTTGCAAAATATTAAAATTACATGAATTAATTAATTAAGAAAAGAAATTGTTTTTTTTTTTTGGTATTTTTATGTCTTTTAAGATTTAATAGAAAAACTTAATTGCAATTAAACGCTAACCCTAATTCTATTTTATTTTAATTTATTAAGAAAAACATTAGAATTTAACCTAAATTAAACCTAATTTTTACATGCAAATTTGATTATAAAAATAAATAAAATAAATAATATTATTATAAAAAGAAAAATTAAAGGGAATAAAAACATTAATTAAACCTATTTCTACATTTTTTAGATTTTTATTAAAAGAATTAAAATTAACCTAATTTAAGACTAAATTTAATTACATGCCAATTTATTCATGAAAATATTAAAACAAAAATATTTATTATTTAATTCTTTTTTCTGACTTTTTTATGTGTTTTATGATTTTATGAAAATATAATTAATTAAACAAACAGTAATTAAAAGAAAAATAAAAAAATTATAACAAGAATAAAAAATAGAGAAAATTAAAAGAAGTTGCAAACCAAAGGGGGTGTCAGTCCCCAATATGGAGGTCTCTTGTTAGCAATTCAGGCCCATTTGACTGTGGTCTTGTTGGACTTTTTTACTCACGTGCTGGCATGTTGACTCAAGCTTAGGGTGTTCACCAATTCTCAGCCTTTGATCTGATGCTCCAAGACGCGTGTACGCTGGATTCTGATGGTGTATCATGGACTCTAACGTAGGCGCTGCATGTGAACGTTAAATGAAAAATAACATAGAAATTATTGAAGACCTGGGGCTCGAACCCAGGTCAGGAATGTTACCAATAGCCTTGCTCACCACTAAGCCATTCCACGCGTTTTGATATATAATAAACAAGCAAATATAATAAAAGAAAACAATCCCTTAATGCCTTCAGCGCGCGAATTTTTGAACTGGCCTATCACGTCTTGCCACCACACCATCTTCTTCATCGTGTTTTATTTTTCCTGAAACAATAACAACATAAGCAACGGTTTTCACGCGTTGCTGAAAGTACCATATGAAAAAATAGCGAATAGGCCATAAGGCCTCATAAATTGATCGCGAGTGTTGGTCTCTATTCGTCCAAACGCGTTGAATCCAATGGTCTTGGTCTCAGCCTCCAATTTTGCCTTATTTCAAAAGCCCTAATTCTAAGGTTGAAGAACCCTAAATATCAACAATGGCATATTTGCATACAACACATAAAAAGGCAATTAAATATATTGGTTAGCTTCAGAATTTCATAAGGAACACGAATCAATGAATAAAATGTTATGAAAATGCCTAGATTTGAGAACACGATTATGAGTTTTTCATGAAATATTTGGAGTTCTGTATACCGATTCCTTGAGCTTTGATGAAGGTTTTTGATTGTAATCGCTTCTGGGCCACCTTGGCAAGCTAATGGAACAAGAATTATGCTTTGAATCGCCCTCAAAAGTGGTTTTCAGATTTGACTTTTTTGAGAAAAATTTCAAGTTTGGTTATGGCTTTGTTGAGCAGCTGTGTGTGTTCTTGCACTAGGGTTGTATTCAGGCTTTTGTATTGAGTCCATTAGGTCAAGAAAAATCAATCAAATCCATTGCATTCATTAATTTTGGAAATTTGATTTTCTAAGATTCTTTTCAATCTTTTTTCATGTGTTTTTGGTTCAAATCATCTCCAATCTCTCCAAATCTTTCCTTATCTGCATATACACGAAATCTTGAGGCTAAAACATGTATAAAAAGATTTGTTAGGTTAAGTTAAATATTTTTCACATATTTAATTGATTTAAGTGAATTATTATAAATAAAAATTCAAATAAATAAATAAAAAATGAGAAAATACTTCCCTTTGGGCCAAGTGGTCGTGCACATGCCATGGATGATGAATTATGGAGGAAAAATGGGCCCATTAGCCATTTTAGGTCATTTGAATCAATGTTGACTTTTCAAAATATCCAAAATTTCCCAACTTCCACAAGGCATAACTTGCTCAATTTTTAAGCTTTTCTCATGTTCTTGGACATTTTGGAAAGGTCTTTGAGTCCTATAACCAATGCCTTTGGTCCCATGTCATTTTGATTTTCCAATCTCAAGTTATGGCCTTTGACTTAAAGTCTCTTTTTGTTGACTTTTGAAAATGACCTATAATGTTGAAATTGATAACTTTTTGTGAGAGCATTTCTTGGACTTGAAGTATGAAGATGAGTTGTAGGAAATGTCTTTCTCTTCAAAATGAGATTTGGATGGAATTTTTCTGATAATCCATGTGAAAGTTATGCCCTGGTCAATTTCAGTTGACTTTTTTCAACTGTCCAAATAAGGAAACTTTTGCATCTTGATGGTTTCTGAGCCAAATTTTGGAGAATCATGATCAAGCATTGATCAAATGATGTTTGTGGCTTCAAAATGATATGTTGACCAAAAATTTGAACTTTGACTGTCAAATGACCATTTTGCCCCTACAGTTGACTGTAGTGCAATTAGGGTTTTGACTGTGCAATCTTGAGTTGAATGCCTTGAAACTTGATATGAGGATGCTTGACCATATTTGTAGGCATGTGAGACTTGAATGGACCTTTGGAAATTTCATTTTCTTGATCAGAACACAAACCCTAGTTTTGACTGTGTAGGGGATCTTTGCACTGTGCAACCCTTGGGGAACTTTGTAGCTTGTCTTGGCAAATCTTTGGAGAATTATGGGAGGGCAAATTTTGGGGTACAACAGTTGCCCCTGTTCAATCTTCTTAGACCTGAGGATGCAGATTGGCTGACGTGCCTTTCGTAATCCGAGGGTAGAAGATGATTGAATACTAGAGTGCCCAGAAATTTGCGCTCACATAGTAGCAGTGATGGGAATGGGCTTATAGATGCCATCTGGGTGTTGATTGCGTAAGAGATTCCTTATCGAGAACCTGTATACCTGCCAAAATAGAAAAATGAGTACCTGACATGTTGCAAGAGCTGGTTTTCAGATGCTTGATATAGATGTGTCCTGACTGTTTACAGGAGTTGAATCTGGAGCTTCAAACGGTGATGAATGAACCAGGGATGGTTACTACCTTAGCATGAACAGTAAGAGAACCTTGGGTGACTTTAACTTCAACAACGCTCGTTGATAAAAATCTTGGTGGGAATTACCATCTTCACAGTATCGGGAAGAGAACCATAGTCAATTATAATCTGAAAGGGAATTATCACCTCACTCACCGTCGGAGAGGGAACCATCTGAAAAGGAATTATCACCTCACTCACCGTCGGAGAGGGAACCATCTGAAAAGGAATTATCACCTCACTCACCGTCGGAGAGGGAACCATCTGAAAAGGAATTATCACCTCACTCACCGTCGGAGAGGGAACCATACGAAAAGGAATTATCACCTCACTCACCGTCGGAGAGGGAACCATAGGAAAAGGAATTATCACCTCACTCACCGTCGGAGAGGGAACCATAGGAAAAGGAATTATCACCTCACTCACCGTCGGAGAGGGAACCATAGGAAAAGGAATTATCACCTCACTCACCGTCGGAGAGGGAACCATCTGAAAAGGAATTATCACCTCACTCACCGTCGGAGAGGGAACCATCTGAAAAGGAATTATCACCTCACTCACCGTCGGAGAGGGAACCATCTGAAAAGGAATTATCACCTCACTCACCGTCGGAGAGGGAACCATCTGAAAAGGAATTATCACCTCACTCACCGTCGGAGAGGGAACCATCTGAAAAGGAATTATCACCTTACTCACCGTCGGAGAGGGAACCATAGGAAAAGGAATTATCACCTCACTCACCGTCGGAGAGGGAACCATCTGAAAAGGAAATATCACCTCACTCACCGTCGGAGAGGGAACCATAAGAAATTATAATCTGAAAGAAAAAACCTACAATGGAAATCTCATGCACCGTCGGAGAGAGGACCAATAGGAAAATATAACCTGGGATAACTTCTACCGAGTCTTTATCAGAAAAATCTGTTGGGAGTCGATTTAGCTGGACCAGAGAAGGCCTGGGACTGGATAAGAAATCTTTGGCATTGATTAACTGAACCGGTCTAGGTCTTGACATATGATTGAGAACTTCAACTGTATCTTTCCTGAAAGGTAAAGGTCAGTCATATGAAATGCATGATATGGATCAAGCAATGATGTTCTCAACATAAATGAGATTTGTATGATATAATGCGTCTATGCATGTTATAATGATGTATGTGATGTTTTATGAATGTATGTTTTCGTCTAGGAAATTAAATCCTTGACGGGTGCCGGGAAGTCAGATCCTGGGCTGATGTTGAAGAGTAGATTTTTGCTTCCGCTGGGGCTGATAACTGCAAGAATACCGGTAGGAGAAGATGACTCCGTTGCGGAATAAACTTGCCAAATGGAAGATTCTGCGGGGAGAAAAGATACTCTAGCGACCATACTGGGAAGCAATACTCTGTGGGAAGAGGGATGCCTTGCTGAGTGTTGATAATAATTTGCTGGGGATACCCTTGCTGTGTTGGAAGTGCTGATAGACTTCGCTGGGGATAAGAAAGAACTATATTGACGACGACCTTTCCGTGACTTTTGGCTGAGGATAACCCAGTTATATCCTGTTGAGGAAATAACTCTTTGAATAAAGCCGGGCGACGCGTTCGTGCTCTGCGAGGGGATAAGCTTCCATAATTTACTGGGGATAAGCTTACTGCTTGGGGATATGAATTCCAACTTTCCTGGGGAACTAGATTGGATTCTCTTGGGGAAGTTTTGAACTATGTCGGGGAAGCGATTCCTTTGAATGTTGGTCTGCCGCCGGGGAATAATCTTTAGACCAAGACTGCCGGGGATGCTTGTTAAGAATATATGTATACTGCTGGGGAATGTTGGGATCTGCTGGCGGATACCCAATTTCCTTGAGACTTGATAACTCTGCCTGGAGAAGAATGCACTGTTTTGCTGAATCACTCTCTGGGGAATTAATATGTACTGGTCATATTCTTTAGCTGAACCTACCTTGGCACCTTGGAGGATAGAACAATTGGATTATTTAGACAACTCTTTTATTGCCCCTGTTTCTAGTGTCACCTGTAATAAATCTCTTGTCTCGTATGCAAATATTTATGAGTTAGCAAATTATTGTCAATGCATATATCACAAATTGAACCTTGGACGTTCTTCGCAAAACAAAACAGAAAAAAAAGAAAAATACTTGGCACGTTTAACTGAAAATATATTTGTATTGATTTTGAATGGCCTGTGAATAGGCGTTTTGTATACAAGAGGCTGACGTCCTAGTAAGAGAACACCGTCGAACAAAAGAGTTTATACAAATTTTGTACAAAAGAAAATAAAACAGCTGTGTGAAATGAATGATCCCACTGGGTTTCAACTCTGCTATTGCCTTTATGACTCCGAGCGTCTCATCACTTGACGACCTTGGTTGAAGGTGAAGCTGACTGATCGATGCCGTCTGAACCTGATGTAGATACCGGATTCTGGATGCAAAGTGATCAATGAGACATAATATTACGCTTTATCCCTTATTTTTGCCTGGACCGCCCTTTCGGGTTTTCGGTCCACCGGGATACCCATTTTTGCCCAAGCCGCCTTTTCAGGTTTTCGACTTGCCGGGTGTACAGATTTTTTTATTTTCATCCCTTCATTTTGCCCGAACCCTTTTGGTTCGCCGGGAAGCCCTAATTTTTGCCTAGGCATGTCAGCCTAGCGGGTCTTTTTCTCATGCGTAGTATTTTTTTACTATGTCTGCATTGGCGGGGTGAGGAAGGTCGTCACCATCCATGTTGGTTAGTATCATTGCTCCTCCTGAGAACACCTGTTTAACCACAAATGGCCCTTCGTACGTAGGGGTCCATTTGCCCCTTGGATCACTCTGAGGAAGGATGATTCTCTTGATCACCAGATCCCCGACTTGATATTCCTGTGGTATGACCTTTTTGTTAAATGCCCTGATCATCCGTTTCTGATACGTCTGACCATGACAGATAGCAGCAAGTCTCTTTTCATCAATAAGGTTGAGTTGATCAAGTCGTGTCTGGATCCAATCATCCTCGTTCAGATTTGCATCCTTCATTATCCGGAGAGAGGGTATTTGCACTTCGATCGGCAAGACTGCCTCCATGCCATAAACCAGAGAGAAAGGAGTTGCCCCGGTTGACGTCCTAGCTGAGGTACGGTACCCGTGTAGAGCGAACGGTAACATTTCGTGCCAGTCTTTATAAGTCACTGTCATCTTCTGCATGATTTTCTTGATGTTCTTATTTGCTGCTTCTACAGCCCCATTCATCTTCGGTCTGTAAGGAGAAGAATTGTGGTGCTGTATCTTGAACTGTTCGCAGAGCTCAGCGATCATCTTATTATTCAGATTGGTACCGTTGTCTGTAATAATTCTCTCGGGGACACCGTACCGACAGATCAGGTTATGCCGAATGAACCGTGCCACAACAGTCTTGGTTACCGTAGCATAGGATGCTGCCT
Source organism: Vicia faba (assembly GCA_948472305.1). Lineage (NCBI taxonomy): Eukaryota > Viridiplantae > Streptophyta > Magnoliopsida > Fabales > Fabaceae > Vicia > Vicia faba. The sequence goes on along the minus strand of OX451735.1, from coordinate 1,496,041,416 downwards.
CGACCCACTTCGTGAAGTAATCGATCGCCACTAGGATGAAGCGATGTCCATTGGATGCCGTAGGTTTAATCTCGCCGATCATGTCTATGCCCCACATTGCAAACGGCCAAGGCGCAGTCAGAACATTCAGGGGAACCGGAGGAACATGCACCTTGTCTGCATAAATCTGGCACTTGTGGCATGTCCTGGAATGTTGGTAACAGTCAGCTTCCATTGTGGACCAGTAATATCCTGCCCGTAGGATCTTCTTAGCCATAGTGTGTCCACTGGAGTGTGTACCAAAGGTCCCTTCATGTAGCTCTTCCATGATTCTTTCTGCTTCAGTCTTATCCACACAACGCAGTAGGGTTGAATCATGGTTTCGCTTGTACAAGATGCCGTTGCTAAGGAAGAACTTTGCTGCGAACCTCCTCAGGAACTTCTTATCATTGATAGAGGCACCTTCAGGGTATTCCTGAGTTTCCAAGTATCTCTTCACCTCATGGTACCAAGGCTTCTCAGTCACCAATTCAGTCTCGAGATCACAACAGTATGCCGGTTCGTCCAGTTTCCAGATGATGATCCGGGGAGACTCATTATCCCATTTAACTTTGAACATAGAAGACATTGTAGCTAACGCGTCCGCTAACTGATTCTCTTCTCTTGGAAAGTGCTCAAAGGTTATCTCTGTGAAGTGGGGGATCAGGGTCAACACACATTCTCTGTAAGGAATCAAGTTTGGATGTTTCGTATCCCACTCTCCTTTGATCTGATTGATCACAAGAGCGGAATCTCCGAAGACACTTAGAAATTTGATCCTTAGGTCGATCGCAGCTTGAAGACCCATGATGCACGCCTCATACTCTGCCATGTTGTTGGTACAGTTGAAACATAGCCGGGCAGTGAGTGGAGTATGAGTACCTTGAGGTGATATGATGATGGCGCTGATACCATTACCCAGAGCATTGGATGCCCCGTCAAAATGCATAGACCATCGGGATCCTGGTTCAGGTCCTTCATCCGGTCCGGGTACTTCACAATCAGTTACTATCATGATGCTCTCGTCTGGAAACTCGAAGTTCATTGATTGATAGTCATCTACAGCCTGATGTGCCAAGTGGTCTGCCAATACACTTCCCTTGATGGCTTTCTGGGTTGTGTACTGAATGTCGTATTCCGTCAAGATCATTTGCCATCTTGCAATTCTCCCAGACAGAGCAGGCTTTTCGAATATGTACTTTATAGGATCCATCTTTGAGATCAACAAGGTAGTGTGAGTCAGCATATACTGTCTCAGCCGGCGAGCAGCCCATACCAAAGCGCAGCAAGTTTTCTCAAGCAGTGAGTATCGGGTCTCACAGTCGGTAAACTTTTTGCTAAGGTAATAAATGGCATGCTCTTTTCGGCCAGACTCGTCATGCTGCCCCAGCACACACCCCATTGAATTGTCAAGCACTGTTAGGTATAGTATCAGAGGTCTCCCTTCAACCGGTGGCATAAGGATAGGTGGTTCTTGGAGATACTCTTTGATTCTGTCAAAAGCAGCCTGACATTCATCGTTCCAACGTACCACCTGATCTTTCTTCAACAGCTTGAAGATTGGCTCACAGGTAGCGGTTAGATGTGAGATGAAGCGAGCAATGTAATTCAGGCGTCCTAAAAAGCCTCTGACTTCCTTCTCTGTCTTAGGGACTGGCATCTCTTGAATAGCTTTGACCTTAGCAGGGTCCACTTGAATTCCCTTGTCACTTACCACGAAGCCTAGCAGTTTTCCCGATCTTACCCCGAAGGTGCACTTGTTCGGGTTCAATCTCAGCTTGTACAGTTTCAACCGGTCAAACAACTTCTGCAGATGATCTAGGTGCTCTTCCTCAGTCAGGGACCTTGCGCTCATGTCGTCAACATACACTTCTATCTCATGATGGATCATATCATGAAATAAAGCAACCATGGCACGTTGGTAGGTTGCCCCAACGTTCTTTAATCCAAAAGGCATGACCTTGTAGCAGAAGGTGCCCCACTGAGTAACAAATGTAGTCTTTTCCATGTCTTCAGGTGCCATCTTGATCTGATTGTAACCTGAAAAGCCATCCATGAAAGAGAACACTTTATGCTGAGCTGTATTATCAACAAGGACATCAATGTGAGGTAGAGGGAAGTCATCCTTGGGGCTGGCCCTGTTCAGATCCCTATAGTCGACACACATTCTGACCTTACCGTCTTTCTTAGGTACCGGCACCACATTAGCAACCCACTGAGGGTAAGAAGTTACTGCAAGAAACCCGGCATCAAACTGTTTCATGACCTCAGCTTTAATCTTCTCAGACATCTCTGGACGCATCCGACGGACCTTTTGCTTAACTGGAGGGCAGTCTTCCTTAGTTGGAAAGTGATGGACCACAATATCGGTATCCAACCCGGGCATATCTTCGTAGGACCAGGAAAAGATCTCCATATAATCATGCAGCATTTGAGTCAACCGTTGCTTCACGCTGAGTTCTAGGTTGGCACCAATCTTTACCTCTTTCCTGTCTGCCTCAGTACCCAGGTTGATTGTTTCCACTGGCTCTTCATGGGGTTGAATTGCCCTCTCTTCCTGAAGTAACAGTCTTGCAAGTTCGCCAGGCACTTCGCAATCATCTTCACCTTCGTCTTCGGCTAAGTTAATCGGATTTTCGAAGTCATAATTGGCAGTAGCAGAGTTGTTATCAGTAAGATCCAGAGTGGATTGAAACCTGTATGAGTGAGTGTGTGTGTAAATACAGCTGCTTTGAAATATATGTAAAGGAAAGAAAGACAGAAAAGGAGCACAATATTTGCAAATGCGGGAAAACGTCCAAGATTTTCATTCATGATATATGACATGACAATTTATAAGCCCTCACAAATGAAACCACGGTGCCTCGGGTAAGACACCGGGCTGTAGAGTTTATTTATTGTTTATTACAAAATAACGAAACAAAGAAATTTATTACTGCGTCACAAAGGTAACAGGAGTATGATCCTTAGCAATCCAGTTGTTCAATCCGCCTTCGGTCGTCGGATAGATCCAGCTATTGAATTCAGCTTCGTCCACTTCGTTGTCTTCCCCAGCAGCATTCACTCCTGGATTTGTAATGACCACAGGAGGTCTTCCGATCTTTGCTTTCCTCATAGCTTTCTGCCCCTCTGTAGTAAAACCCAGCCCAAATTTATCAGTCTTCTGAGTAAAGTCTGGAAGCCTGCCCCAGTTGGCACTTTCACCCTTCTGAACCACAGCCCGGGCATCCTTTAGGGAAGCCATCTTCAAAGGAACACTTTCTTCTATTGCTGTTTCTGACGCTGCTGTAATTGGAAGCACCTCCTCGAAATGCTGAAAGGGGGTTTCAATAAACTCCCCATCCATCTCAATGTATCTGAAGGAGTTCAAGTGGCTCACCATATATTCTTCCTCTCCTTGCACAGTGACGATCTTCCCTCTGACGGGGTACTTCAGCTTCTGGTGCAAGGTAGAGGTCACTGCCCCAGCCTTATGTATCCAAGGTCGACCCAATAGACAAGAGTAAGATGGACAGATATCCATCACATAAAATGTAGAGTCGAACACCTGAGAGCCCACACGAATCGGAATGTCAACTTCTCCATGAACCATCCTCTTTGAACCGTCAAAGGCTCTGACGATGATATTACTGGGTTTTAATTCCAGGCCTTCACAGTCCAAACGATCTAAAGCCTTCTTCGGTAGCACATTCAAGGATGAACCAGTATCCACCAACACATGTGCCAAGGTAGTGCCCCTGCATTCGATAGAGACATGCAGAGCATCATTATGGTCTCTTCCCTTCACGGTTAAGTCAGCATCTGAGAAACCCAAGCCATTAGCTGCTGTCAGATTTGCCACGCAATCAGTGAACTGGACTGCAGACGTCTCATGTGGCACATGGGCCGTCTTGAGGAAAGAGATTAAGGCCTTAGCATGGGCCTCAGAGCACAGCAATAAAGAGAGCATGGAGATTTTTGAGGGCGTGTGCCCTAGCTGTTCCACAACATTGAAGTCACTTTTCTTTATAATTTTCAGAATCTCCTCCATCTCTTGTTGGGAGGCCTCAGCAGTTATAGGTACAGGTGCCTCCATCTGGGCAGGCTCAACTTCAATTCCTTTGCCCCGAGCATTGGATGACTCAGCAGCAGGAGGAATAATTGGATCAGCAACAGGAACAAGTACACTGGTAGGAGTTATGAGAAGCGGTCGTCGGGCAGCAGGCGGTGCAATGTCAGGCGAGAAGATCCTGCCACTGCGGGTAACCTTGGCTGGGCCAGTGATGTCACAAATGCTGGCGCCAGCGTTGAACTCTTGTTTAATCCCGTTTACATATACATCTGCCCCATAATGCCAGGGGACAGCTTTATCAGATACATAGGGCAGGGGCCCTGGAACAGTGATAATAACAGGTGCAACGGTCATGATTTGAACGGGCTTCTTCGGGAGAGCCGGGATCGGATTATTGAAGATAGTCACCACAGAAACTTCTTCCACTAGAACCAACCGAACAGCAGACTTCTTAAACAGAATCTCCTTGCTATCCATTAGGCTTTGGATGCATAACCTCAGTAAGGGACAACCAGATGGGGACACAGCACAGAACAGGCAACCCTCATTGCAACCCGGAAATAAACCGGCCTGTAGTAGGTTCTTCTTGACAATCTTCAGAGGAGTGGCTAGATCATCCACATAAACAGCATAAACGTCTTCGTCAACAACATTTACCCCATGTTGAGGCATAGGAGCAGTAACTACATTCGGCCTCTCAGGCGCTTCGAACTGTATCTCCTTCGCGTCGATAAGGTCTTGCACCTTATTCTTTAACGTCCAACAGTCATCGGTAGAATGCCCCGGGCTATCTGAATGGTAAGCACAACGAGCATTCGGGTTGTACTTAGGAGATGCAGTATTGGGGAACTTCGGAGCCTCCCTGACAGTTACCAAATTGGTGGATAGCAACTGTGGCAGGATCTGTGATAAGGTCATGCTTAAGCGGGTGAACTCTCTCCGGGGTCTTTCAGCCCTTTGAGGATTGGTCGGCCGAGGAGCGGCAGCAGGCTTAGCAATCATTACCGCACTGACAGATTGGCGGCGCTCAGGTCTCTCTGATCTCTTGGAACCATACACGGCACTAGCCTCCTTCTTGAAGGGTTTTTTCTCAGAACTAGATGATGCACCCTTCGCAATCTTTCCAGACTTCAACCCAGCTTCAATTCTCTCTCCAGTCAGAATCAAATCAGTGAACCCTGCAGACGAATTCCCAATGAGGTGGTTGAAAAATGGCCCAGATAGGGTCCCCAAGAACATGTCTACCAACTCCCGATCAGTCAACGGAGGCTGCACCCTGCCAGCCATGTCTCTCCACTTCTGAGCGTACTCTTTAAAACCTTCACTTGCACCTAACGACATACCCTGGAGTTGAGTACGTGTAGGGGCAAGGTCGGCATTATATTGATACTGCTTATAGAAAGCAGTAGCCAACTCCTCCCAGTTACGAACCTTGGTCCCATCCAGCTGATAGAACCATTCGAGATGAGTCCCTGAAAGACTCTCCTGGAAGAAGTGGATCCACAAATTCTTATCCGCAGAGTACGGTTGAATTTTCCGAACATAGGACCTTAGATGCAGCTTGGGACAAGACACCCCGTCATACTTAGAGAAGGATGGTGCTTTGAACTTGTGAGGGATAATCACACCAGTTGACAAACCCAGATCTCCAAAATCCAGCCCAGGTACCTGTTGAATTTCCATAGCTTTCAACCTATCCTCCAGTTGCTTGTATCTGTCTTCTGCAGGAGGGTACTGCTCTTCATCAAAATCAGTCTCGTTGTCGGAGACTACCGGACTAGGAACCCTTGCTTCTGCCTGAGGACTACTCTTGCCAACAGAAGAACCAGCCTCTTCCTGTTGCAGAGCATTGCCAAACCTTCGGCCCGAGTTGAACAGAACAGTTCTTCTCTTTTTCTTCTTCTCCTTCTTCAGGAGCATAGCCTTCAGCTCTTCTTGGCCTTGAGCCAAACCCTTGATTAGTTCCTGAAACTGCGCATTCTGCGCCTGAAGAGCCTTGATGGAAGTCTCAGTTGATGAAGATTCGGGGTTCATGATGCTGAAATAAACAGCGAAGAACTGTAAGCAACCTGAAAAGGGGAAAAACCTGCTATGCACATGATGTATGAAATGCGTATGATTTATGTTTTCAAAGACAATCGGGAGTCAACTTTGTAAACAAAAAGGAACACACTTCATTAGATTTAACTTTGAAACTGAAATTATTCAACAGGTCGCCCTTAGGCGTTACATGAAAGGAAATACTGAACAGGAAATAAAATTGTAAAAGCACATCTGGAGCTCCTTATTGGTCCCATGGTCTCCTCTTCTCAGTACGGATGTAGGCATTCAGAGCTCTCTCATTCTCCAACTGCTTTGTCAGCTTCTGGATCTTTGATTCCTGCTCGTTGAACTTTTCCCGATAAGAATCCCGCTCTTCTCGCAGTTGCGACCAAGATCTCTTCAATGTCTCATAATCAGTAGGTATCTGGGGAGGGAGGACAGTTGGAGGAACACCATCTTTGTTAGGACACTCAAGAATGACGGGTCTGACAGCTTCATACGGCATACCTAACTTCTGAGCACGGATGCGAACCCATTTGTAGTAGGCTTCCATAGGTAAAGAGGTCTTTGGCCCTAACTCTTGTGGGTCAGCTTTATGAACTTTGTCCCAAGCCTTGATGAACCTACGACGCAGCTCGTCACTATCCACCTGAAACTCGAAACTGATGTGAGGCACCAACATCTCATGGGGCCCTGCTCTTCTTGCTCTTCCAAACTGACGGAGTGCTAGACATGGATTGTAGGAGATCCCTCCTTGGGTACCAATCAGAGGAACATTAGGGTATTCCCCGCATCGATCAATAATAGCTATCTCATCCAAACCTCTGCAAGTCCAAATGATGTCTTTATCGGTGAGAGACATTAACCTATGAGCCCAACCTCTTCCTTCTTGATTCTTCAGTACGAACTTAGGGAGGTGCGAAATAAACCACCTCACCAACAAAGGGATACAACACCATAGGGTTCCTCGTCTTCGGGTAGTACGGGCATGAAGTTGTTGCAAGATGTCACCCAAGAGAGTAGGCACAGGATTCTGAGACATAAAGATCCTTATGGCAGTGACATTGATGAAGTTGTCAGGATTAGGAAACAGGACTAACCCATAGATTAGGAGAGCCAAGATGTCTTCATATGCCCTAAAGTCCAGGTCATTCCAGAAACTGTTAGCTTTGCCAATTAGAAACTTGTCCAGGAAACCCTTAACTCCGCTTCTAGTTACCCAGTTGTCTGTTACCTCTTGATGGGTCAAAGGAAGAGCTGCAGCCACATCCTCAAGCCTGAGGGTCTTTTCCCAACCAGTATAGGGAGTCTGATCCAAGATAGGGATACCAAGCAAATCAGAGAACTCTTCCAGGGTAGGGACCAGCTGGAAGTCTTGAAAGGTGAAGCACTGGTACAGAGGGTTATAGAACTGGGTCAGAACACTCATCAACTGTTGATCCCGCTTTGCAGTGACTAAACTGAGAAGGGAACCATGCCTCTGAATGAAGGAAGTGGTATTTGGAATTCTGCTAACCAACTCATCAAGCAACTCAGGTGAACGAACAAAGTTGAACCGGATAGTATTCCTTCGCACAGGCATCATAATGTCCTACAAAACAGAGCAAAGGTGAAACCCTCTTGTCTTTGAAATGGTCAGTCCTTATGCAGGATGCATGCAATGCTCATGATGTTATGATGTTATGATAAAGCACACCACATACAGATACAAAGGCAAACATGGTAAGGCACACAAGTCACACAAGGCAAGCCCCTAAAGTTTAGGCCAGCATGAGGTCTAGGTACTACCCTCTTTCAGTTTGTTGGTTCATACCTGTCCTAATCAAAAGTAACCGGGTTCTTAGAGGATCCCAATATCATTGACTACCCTCAATCGGTCATAACTCCAGCATCACAATCTTTTCTTGCGGCCAGAACCATCACGAGAGTTTAGCCTCAATGGGCGTAGCATACTGCTACAATTCTAAAGGCCAAGTTGTGTCAATTAAGGTTCTAAGGTTGTTGGTGCTTAATGACTCCTTAGAAGACCCATATTCTCCTCGTTGCGACACAAGGGATATCGGTACAGACCAAGGTGCCACACCAACGTAGCCACTGCTTCACCTGTGTTGGTCTACGCCGGACAGGTCCCTCACAGCTTACGCTACCTAAACAGGGTATCCCCAGATCCGGGTTAGGATCTATGTAACTCCGATGCAACCCACAATAGTAAAGCAAGCAAATCAATACAATTGAAAACACAGTTTATGAACTAGCCTTAAGGTACACCTCACTTTAAATTTTCCCAGCAGAGTCGCCAGTTCTGTGATCGGTGGATCTGGAACTGACTGTTTAACGCTGGTTCGCGAAATGTCACGGAAGCAAGAGTCGCCACCGTCTTTTATTTTCTCCAAATGGAAAGGACAAAAGCACAGAAAAATTCCTTAAAGAGATTGCTCTCGGTTCGGGAGGTAGATTATAGAAAGGGAAGGTGTTAGCACCATTTCTATCCATGGTTATCCATGGGCTCTTAGATACTTGCTCATTTGTGTTTTCAAAAATGTTTGTTTGCTTTTCAACTGTGGGTTTTAAAAAAGTTTCTTTGAAAATTCCAGTTCGACTCTTGTATCGGTCCTCAAGAGTGTTTGAAAAATTGCTTTCGAAAGCTTTTGAAAATGTGTTGGTGTGAAAAGTATTTTTGATTTGTTTTGAAGTTTAGAGCAAGTATCTAGAGTTGTCTACCTACCCTAAGGAATTCGTCTGTGTAGATGTCCTTTAAAGTAGTGCCATCCCACCATTGAGAGGTAGGTAGCACCACCGTTGGAGGTGTTCGGGTCAATTCGAGGTTCGGGACATGGTGATCACCAGAGCAATGGGAAGACACCTTAGAAGCTACCCTCATGCCAGGTTCCCGGATCATGAGGACTTACTAAGACATCCTCTACTCGACGATCACCTTTCGAGGGGCAAGGCAACAGTGAGGCGTACCCTAGGGGTGGTGTGTGCGATTCGTGTGTCGTTTTCGTTTGCATTTATCTTGTCATGTTATTGGTGTTCTACGCTTGTTTTTATTTCGTCCATACATTCTTTCATGTTTTTGATTAACAATTAAAAGTTGCGAGGAAAAGTAAATTCCTAAGCTATTACAAAGGCGCGGGTCCACATCGCCAAAATTTTCTCGAACCCGATTTGGACAGAAAATAAAGAAAGTAAGAGTGCGAGAAATTATTTACAAGGCTTCGAGAGAGGTACATAATTATTTAAACAGAAAAGAAAATAAATATGCGAATTAATAATTAAATCGAAACAAGGGCGTTGGACCCTTTTTGCAAAATATTAAAATTACATGAATTAATTAATTAAGAAAAGAAATTGTTTTTTTTTTGTTGGTATTTTTATGTCTTTTAAGATTTAATAGAAAAACTTAATTGCAATTAAACGCTAACCCTAATTCTATTTTATTTTAATTTATTAAGAAAAACATTAGAATTTAACCTAAATTAAACCTAATTTTTACATGCAAATTTGATTATAAAAATAAATAAAATAAATAATATTATTATAAAAAGAAAAATTAAAGGGAATAAAAACATTAATTAAACCTATTTCTACATTTTTTAGATTTTTATTAAAAGAATTAAAATTAACCTAATTTAAGACTAAATTTAATTACATGCCAATTTATTCATGAAAATATTAAAACAAAAATATTTATTATTTAATTCTTTTTTCTGACTTTTTTATGTGTTTTATGATTTTATGAAAATATAATTAATTAAACAAACAGTAATTAAAAGAAAAATAAAAAAATTATAACAAGAATAAAAAATAGAGAAAATTAAAAGAAGTTGCAAACCAAAGGGGGTGTCAGTCCCCAATATGGAGGTCTCTTGTTAGCAATTCAGGCCCATTTGACTGTGGCCTTGTTGGACTTTTTTACTCACGTGCTGGCATGTTGACTCAAGCTTAGGGTGTTCACCAATTCTCAGCCTTTGATCTGATGCTCCAAGACGCGTGTACGCTGGATTCTGATGGTGTATCATGGACTCTAACGTAGGCGCTGCATGTGAACGTTAAATGAAAAATAACATAGAAATTATTGAAGACCTGGGGCTCGAACCCAGGTCAGGAATGTTACCAATAGCCTTGCTCACCACTAAGCCATTCCACGCGTTTTGATATATAATAAACAAGCAAATATAATAAAAGAAAACAATCCCTTAATGCCTTCAGCGCGCGAATTTTTGAACTGGCCTATCACGTCTTGCCACCACACCATCTTCTTCATCGTGTTTTATTTTTCCTGAAACAATAACAACATAAGCAACGGTTTTCACGCGTTGCTGAAAGTACCATATGAAAAAATAGCGAATAGGCCATAAGGCCTCATAAATTGATCGCGAGTGTTGGTCTCTATTCGTCCAAACGCGTTGAATCCAATGGTCTTGGTCTCAGCCTCCAATTTTGCCTTATTTCAAAAGCCCTAATTCTAAGGTTGAAGAACCCTAAATATCAACAATGGCATATTTGCATACAACACATAAAAAGGCAATTAAATATATTGGTTAGCTTCAGAATTTCATAAGGAACACGAATCAATGAATAAAATGTTATGAAAATGCCTAGATTTGAGAACGCGATTATGAGTTTTTCATGAAATATTTGGAGTTCTGTATACCGATTCCTTGAGCTTTGATGAAGGTTTTTGATTGTAATCGCTTCTGGGCCACCTTGGCAAGCTAATGGAACAAGAATTATGCTTTGAATCACCCTCAAAAGTGGTTTTCAGATTTGACTTTTTTGAGAAAAATTTCAAGTTTGGTTATGGCTTTGTTGAGCAGTTGCGTGTGTTCTTGCACTAGGGTTGTATTCAGGCTTTTGTATTGAGTCCATTAGGTCAAGAAAAATCAATCAAATCCATTGCATTCATTGATTTTGGAAATTTGATTTTCTAAGATTCTTTTCAATCTTTTTTCATGTGTTTTTGGTTCAAATCATCTCCAATCTCTCCAAATCTTTCCTTATCTGCATATACACGAAATCTTGAGGCTAAAACATGTATAAAAAGATTTGTTAGGTTAAGTTAAATATTTTTCACATATTTAATTGATTTAAGTGAATTATTATAAATAAAAATTCAAATAAATAAATAAAAAATGAGAAAATACTTCCCTTTGGGCCAAGTGGTCGTGCACATGCCATGGATGATGAATTATGGAGGAAAAATGGGCCCATTAGCCATTTTAGGTCATTTGAATCAATGTTGACTTTTCAAAATATCCAAAATTTCCCAACTTCCACAAGGCATAACTTGCTCAATTTTTAAGCTTTTCTCATGTTCTTGGACATTTTGGAAAGGTCTTTGAGTCCTATAACCAATGCCTTTGGTCCCATGTCATTTTGATTTTCCAATCTCAAGTTATGGCCTTTGACTTAAAGTCTCTTTTTGTTGACTTTTGAAAATGACCTATAATGTTGAAATTGATAACTTTTTGTGAGAGAATTTCTTGGACTTGAAGTATGAAGATGAGTTGTAGGAAATGTCTTTCTCTTCAAAATGAGCTTTGGATGGAATTTTTCTGATAATCCATGTGAAAGTTATGCCCTGGTCAATTTCAGTTGACTTTTTTCAGCTGTCCAAATAAGGAAACTTTTGCATCTTGATGGTTTCTGGGCCAAATTTTGGAGAATCATGATCAAGCATTGATCAAATGATGTTTGTGGCTTCAAAATGATATGTTGACCAAAAATTTGAACTTTTGACTGTCAAATGACCATTTTGCCCCTACAGTTGACTGTAGTGCAATTAGGGTTTTGACTGTGCAATCTTGAGCTGAATGCCTTGAAACTTGATATGAGGATGCTTGACCATATTTGTAGGCATGTGAGACTTGAATGGACCTTTGGAAATTTCATTTTCTTGATCAGAACACAAACCCTAGTTTTGACTGTGTAGGGGATCTTTGCACTGTGCAACCCTTGGGGAACTTTGTAGCTTGTCTTGGCAAATCTTTGGAGAATTATGGGAGGGCAAATTTTGGGGTACAACAGAGTACAACATATTTCATTCACAAACCTAAGCCTAACCGTTCTTAGATAGAGAGATAGAAGTCCATGAAATACCTGTTTCAGTTGACTTCGAGTTGGACAATGTAGCAACCTTCAATGGTGTTTGAGCTTCTTTTGAGCTTCCCTGAGGTTCAAGGAAGCTTTTCCAATGCTTGGCTTGTTTTGAAACAGCTTGAATCGTGCTGTAGAACTCAACCTGCAGAGCTTTGAAACAAAAATGGCAAAGTGGGTTAGAGTTGTTACAGCTTGCAATGGGGGCCTGGGATAGTTCAAGTGAGTTGATTGGGAGGTGTTTGAACTATCTTTGGACAAAGCGCACGATGGAATTTGGTTATGGCTTGCAAAATGCAGAACTTGCTCTGTTTTGCAGAAAAATAGTGATTCTGTGTACAAGGGAGTTTGAGAGGCAAAGGGGTCGTGTTTCAGGCTTGTTGGGAGGTATGGAACCTGTCTCCAATGTTTGTGTAAGCTTGTCTTAACAGATATGAGAGATGACATATGATTTGCACCTTTTCTTCTTTTTCAAGCAAGAGTGTGTGTCCTCCCAATGCAGGCCTGTGCAAGCCCTATATCATGTTGCACATTGTGCTCTTAGTTACTGGAATTAGTGGATTTGACCCTGCCTCAAAGATCTGGCCTCATGCCTCAAGGATTTGGTTTTGACATAAAGTGAAGTTTGGGCAAAAATGGCATTGTTGCTTTTTCCTTTTAAGGCTTAAACTAGTGTATAATTCCCTAATGACCAAGACAATACCTTAATTCAATGGATATGCATTAAACTAAGGAGTACAAATTGGTTTTGAGGCCTGTAATGGTGAACCAAGCTAGCTAGATCAGAATTGCAAATTGGTATGAACATGTATTGGCCATGGATAAAAGTGAGTTTTTGCCAACTTCAAGCATTCGATTCTCTCTAACCACAAGGGTGTTTGAGGAGTTCTTGGACAATTTGGAAAGCTTGGAACATGTACTATAATCCATCTTTGCAATGAAACTTGAAACTCAAAGTGGAACTATATGAAAAGTGGCCAAGAAATGGGTCAAAATCCTGCCTAGATTAGAGCAAATTTTCTCTAAGTTAAAAGTTTTAGGTACCTTGTTCCAAAAATCATAACTTGAGTTACAAGCTTCTTTTGAGAAAACTTTGTGAATCAAAGTTGTAGACTTTGTGATGTACCACAACTTTCATGTTGCAAGTTTTGTTTGAATCAATTTGCATCTTGATGAAAAAATGGGACAAAGTTAGGAAAAAATAAGAAAATTTTATAACTTAGAAAAATTCTAAGTTATGAAATTTTTCCATTTTAAACCCTAATTTGCATTTTTGGGTTTCTTTATGAACAAGTTTCATAATTTGACATGTATTGATGAAAAATAACTCTTGGCACTTGATTTTGACCAAAAAGTCAAAGTTTGACTTTTCAATGTACAGTCAAATTTTGATCAATTGACTGAAAAATTCATCTGTCAATCCTATGCACTTGAGATCTTTTGAACTTGTTGAATGGGTCAAGACAATGTCATTGAGTCCTTGAGTCCATGTGTGAGCTTGATTTTCCATTGGCTAGGTTAAACAGTCAAAAATTGCCTTTGTGCAGTCAAAACCCTAAAAATGACCATTTTGCCCTTTTGGTGATCTGATCAAATTTCTTGTGGAATTGTGACCCAAACTTGATCAAATTACATATATGAGTTAATTATGTTGAAGCGGGTCAAAAATCATGAGGTTTGACTGTCAATTGGCCACAGTTGACTTTTTCCCCAATACAGTTGATTTCTAGGTCAACTGTCCAATTGACTGGACAAAAATTTGAATCAAGGCTTGAAACTTGGTATGGACAAACTTGTGAGTCAAACATGAAGTATGAAAGTCAATTTGGGTATTGTAGGCCAAAACACCACTGTGCAAACTCAAACCCTAATTTAGGTCAACAGTGCAAGGAGGTGTCTTGAGCAGAGCAAACCCTAGCTTGATCTTCAGTTCCAAGAGTCTGGTGATGAGAAAATGTTGATGAAATGGGAGGGCAAATTTTGGGGTACAACACCCGGTGACGTTTTTATTGCACTTAAGGGTGGAGCGAGTTTGACAAACATTAGGGAGGATTTGAAGGTGGTTTTCCCCGGGGAAACGAGCGGATCTGTTCCCCATTCGAGACCGACCAGATTCCTATGTATGAGTGTGTTTTTAGAGATATGTGGCTTCGTCTACCCTTCTCGGATCTTCAGGTTGCGGTTCTTGCCCATCTAGATCTAGCACCCTCACAGCTTAACCCGAACGCATTAGCCTTCATGCAAGCGTTCGAGATTATCTGCTATCACGTCAAGATTAGGGCCACATTTTCCATGTCCTTGCTTGTTTCCACATTCAACGAAAAATAACCTGGGGGGGTCTGTTCGACTGGGTTTCCTTGAAGCAGTCGAGGAAACTGTTTAAGGCATACTCTGAGTCCATTCGGACGTTTAAGAACATGTATTATTTGGTCATGCCCGTGCCTCAAAAGGCCATCGATTCCTTGCTTTGCTAAAATGTTAAGATGGATGACAACGGGGAACCCCTACTGAGCAAGGACGGTAGGAAGAGGAGGCACCAAGTCCAGAGGTTCCTTTTTGCTTGGAGCCGTGACCACTTTGACCGACAGACCGACGAGTATATCGTTCATCCGAACGATTTGGATGAGGATCACTGGGCAAGCTATAATAAACTTGTGTCTTTTATCGATAGCTTTGTCACTGCTTAGTGCGTGACCAAGCGCGGGGAAGTCATTCTTGGCAAGGATGTGAAGCCTGTGCTCATGGCTTGGGTGATTAACATAAAGGGGGTCCTCGATTGTGCTACCTACGAGGATGCCTTAGCATTTTTAGGTAGCTCTCATGTTGTTATTATCTCTTTGTTTGTTTTTTTTGTTTTACTAACTTATCTTTGTTGTTCGTTACAAATAAAATATCGAACGCCAAGGAACGCATTGTCAAGGCGACAACAACTGACAAGTTGAAGCAGTTGAAGAAAGTTGGGCTTCCGAAGAGTGTCATGGGTGGCGTTGTGGTTCCTCATTCGACAGGCTCGAGGAACTCTTCCTCCGCTCCTACCGGAGAGCATCCTTCTCCTCAGCATGTGACCTCGGCCAGGAAACATCTTTGGGTTGGCGAGGACATCGTGTACTTGACCCTGGAGAGGTCTCCGGATAAATATGAATTGCCTCCCTATTGATTGCAAATGAACTACTTCGAGGGGGTCCCTCTCTGAAGCTTCCACGGGTAAAATCTTTGCTTCTGAAAGACTTGGATCTACTGATCAAGAGAAAAACTCTTGCCTAGGATGCGGCAGGCATGATGAGGATATTAGAGCTGGCGGTTGTCCATAACAAGGAGGGGACCCCCACCGCCAAGGAGGTGAGGGACCTTCGCGTGGCTAATGTGGCTCTTCAGACGAAGGTGACCAAGTTTAAGTCCAAGAAGGAGGAGTGGGGCAAAGAGAAAACAATGTTGACTGAGCAGAATGAAAAGTTGGTCAGGTCGAACAAGGAGTTTGAGGAGAGGATCGCTGCCTTGCAGGCTGATGCGGCTCTGGCCGAGGAGGAAACCGAGGAGTTGAAGCAATTAAGGACCCGTTCAAAATTGGTTTCCCTTCTTCGTCAGGCTGAGGAGGATCACATGGCCATTGGTGAGTAGAACTTCAAAATGCCGTAGAGTAGTTGAAGGTTGATAATCCTGGCATTGAGTTCAACATGGACGAGATCAAATTTATTTATAGTGTGGTTGATGGGAAGATTGTTGTCCCTGAGTTCCTTAAGTTTGGCAAAGAATAGGGAGGGTTCGTTCAGCCATCTCAGGAAGAGCAACCGAACGATGTTGATTAAGCTTGTCTATTTGTCTTTGGTCGGCCTGCGCGTCGTGAATTGTGATATTTGTTTTAGGGGATTATTCCCGTTTGATGTAACACCTGAACAACCTCGGTCCTCGTGGCCGTCATTTTGGTTATTTTTTGGATGGGGCTTGGCCCTTTTTATGTAACACTTTGATAGTTGCAGTCTCTATCGACCCTTTTGATTTTAACTTACATATTTTCGCGTATGCTCATGCATGATTTTCTTTTATCATCTTTGTTAAGTTTTTCATGTTTGTATGCTCGTCTGCTCGAGACGTTTATTTTGCTTACGATTTTAGGGGGTTTGCTCATTAGTATTGAGGTTCGCCAGTGAGGGAGACTGGTCGAACAGTCAGGGTATATTTTCGGGCATGGGCTGTGTGATACGGTGGCAGAACCGACTGTTTGAATGTTGGTTTGCGTTTTGCGTTTTTTGTTCGCAAAATGTCGCGGTAAGCAAGAGTCGCCACCGACTTTTATTTCATCCAATCGGAAAGGAAAAAAGTACAAAAAAAATCCTTTTTCGAGATGTTTCTGAGTACGGGGGGTAGATTATATAAAGGGAAGGTATTAGCGCCCTTTCTATCCATGGTTTTCCATGGGCTCTTAGGTACTTACTCATCTTTTTTTAAAATTGCTTGTGTATGTGTTTTGTTTTTGAAAAGTTTGACTTCGTGATAACCCTTGTATCAGTCCTCAAAGGTGTGACGAAGTTGTTTTGAAAATGGTTTTGAAAAGTGTGAGTGAAAAGCTTTGATTTGAGCAAGTACCTACTAGCATATATCTACTCGAAAAAAGATCGTTTCTGTTCTTGTTTCCTTTAGACAGTGCTATCCTACTATTGAGAAATAGGTAGCACCGTCGTTGGAGTTGTAAGGGTCAATTCGAAAGGGACGTACGATCACTAAAGCAATGTTATGACACCTTAGTAATAACCCTAGAGTCTTAAGATCATATTCGAGGCAACATTTCTGAGGCAACATTCGAATGGGACATTTGATCTTTTTAGACAGGAGGGCAACCACTAAGACACCCTATACTTAATAATCGTTTACCAAAGGCAACCGAAGTGAGAGTATACCCTTAGAGTGATATGTGCTAGTGATTTGTTTCAGTTATTTATCTTTGCACATTAGGGTTTTCTAACCGTATTAACTTGTCATGCATTGTTGTCATGCAATCCTATTAGCATACATCTAAACAATTAAATATTTGCGGGAATTAAGAATGCGAGAAAGTAAACCTACACTATTACAAGGCTTCGGGGTAGGAGATTAATTACATAGCCAAAAACCCGAGGAAAAAGCGATGAGTAAAAGGCCCTAGATTAAACTATTACAAACCATGAACAGTTACAAAAATATTGGCAAAAATAATAAACACGCGCGCGATGAATCAAGTACGAGACAACTAGAGTTTTGACCCTTGACTAGACCTATTCGCTATTAAAAAAATGTTTTTGTCATGTTTTTGTTATTTTAAGAAAATAATGAAAAAATTAAATTAAAAAAAAAAAAAAAATCTTAAGTTCTAATTAATTTTAAATGAAAATACATTAATTTATTCTAAAACCTATTTTTTGTATTTTTATGTATTTGAGAAAAAGAGAAAATAAAATTAAATCAAGAGTTTTAACCTAATTTCTATTTGATTTTATTTGCAAAATTAAATTACAATTTCCCTAAGTTAAACTAAATTAAATTAATTTTGATAATAATAAAAAACTAATCCTCATTTTTTTATGAATTATTGATTTTATAGTTTTTATGAAAAAAGATTAATTTGTGAATTAAGAGTAAATAAAATAAATAATAAAAAAAGTAAAAATAAAAGAAATAAGAAAAATTGATGTGCCTGTGCTAGCAATTATAGGGGGTGCTATTGAAATTCTGGGCCCAAATGAATCTCAGCCCGTTTTTACTTTGCCTGATTCAGTACACATGTTGACTTGAGGCACATGATGGACCTCTTGCTACTTAAGCGTTGGATCCAGATTGCTGATGGATCTGATGGTGGAAATTGAATGGCCTATGGTGGACATTGGGGCTGCAGTGTACCTGATAACCCATTGAAAAATAATATGAACAAAGTTGGGGACCTGGGGATCGAACCCAGGTCCTTATGCTCAACACCAAACACGCCCAACCATCTGTACCACACGCTTCATCTGTTCATATAATAACAATAATGCATAATATATAAAACAGGATAGTTAATTGGAAAAACGCGCTAAAATTCAAACCACCCAACCAGGGAGTGCCACGCATCGTCTTCTTCATCAAACCGTCGTTTTAGGTAAACAAGCTTTTACCTACGGACGTTTCGTTGTAGGTACAAACATGTGCATCTCAAAAATTGTCCACAAGCAAGATAAATGATCATGGCTGGTACCAATCAACTCGTCTCATCCTCACGAGTATCATGGTACCAGAATCAACGTCCAATTTAGCCTATACTGCAAAGCCCTAAACAAGAAAACAAAACCCTAGCCATGGTAGTTTCACATACAATCATCAAAAATGCAATTGAATAGAATGATTAGCTTGCAAACTCAATGACGAACAAGAATATATAAACAAAACGTGCACATGATGAGTAAATCAATGAAATCGAAAACGAGTTTTTTAGGCAAACCGTGTGACTGCTATGGGTCGATTCTAGGCACGAGGAGGCTTGCAATTGATCCAGTTAGCTTCAGAGACGTTCCAGGACGCGATTAGGAGTGCTGGAAAGCTTTGAATCTTCCTCTAGGGTAGAGATCAGATCACCATTTTTCTACCAAAAATTGAGTTTTTGTTCTTGGCTATGCACGACTCTGAACCCTTGTTTTTGCTTTGGAAACGTTCAATATATATTATAGAATGCATTAGGGTTGTAAAACTGATCACATCTTTGGAAGTTTTTCAAGATTTGATTTTGTTTTGATGGCATATGCAATCTTTCCAAATTTGGCCTAATCATGCTCTTTTTGTTCCAATTATCATTGATTCGAATTGGTCTTGCAAGCTCATCAAATCTTGGTTGCTAACCTGTCAAAAAAACCAATCAAATCAAATCTTTGATAATTTTCATCATTTATTTGATTTAATTCAATTTTTAATTAATGAAAAATCAAAATAAATTGAAAAATGAAGCAAACAATTGGTGGGTAAGAATTTGAGTCGTGGACCGCATTATCATTGAGGTGCAAGCATAAAAAGTTGGGCCCATTTAGCAAAAAATGCAAATTTGAGCACATTTGACTTTTGGAAATTTTGCAAAAAAGGTCAACTTGGCCAATGCATAACTCTCTCAATTTTGACCCTAGCGAGGTGTTCTTGGACTTTTTAGAAATCTTACGATGTCCTCTAAGCAACCCTTTTGGTCTCATCTCAATTGAGTCTTCCATGTTCATGTATGAAGCTTTGACCCAAAAGATGTTTTTGTTGACTTTCCAAAATGACCTATAATGTCAAAATTCATATCTTCTTGTGAGTGCATATTTTGAACTTGGAAGCTGAAGATGAATTGTAAGGGACTGCATCCTCTTAAAAATGAGCTTTGGATGGGTCATATCTTATAAAGTATGAGAAAGTTATGCTTGGTCAAAGTTGAGTTGACTTTTTCTAAAAAACCCTAATTTAGCAACTTTTGGGTTTTGATGAATTGTGAGAAATCATTGAGGAATCATGATCAACCCTTGATCAAATGATGGATAATAATTCAAAATAAGGATGTTGACCAAAAATCTTGAAATTTGACTGTATGTGGGCCACAATTGACTTTTAACCTAACACAGTCGATTTTCAAGCCTTTGAGTATTGACTAAGAAAACTTCTTCTGCAAGGCTTGAAACTTGACATGGATGATCTTGAGAACATATTAGGACAATGGTGAGCATTTGAGATCCTTTGGACTCAAGCATCTTGATGAAAAATGAAACCCTAATTTGAGGTAGACTGCCTTAGGAGAGAGTTTGTCTGGTCAACTTTTGAACTTCCTTGAGCAATTTGGGGACCTCACTTGCCATGTGTTGAGAAATATGGGAGGGAAAATTTTGGGGTACAACAGCTGCCCCTGTTCAATCTTCTTAAACCTGAGGATGTAGATTGACTCGTCTGCCTTTCGTGATCTGAAGGTGGAAGATGATTGAACACTAGAGTGCCCAAAAATTTGCACTTGCGTGAAGTGATATTTGATTTGTGATATCGGGAATGGTCTTATAGATGCCATTTGTAAGTTGCTAGAGAATTGTCGGAGATGGGCTTAAAGATGCCATCCGAAGTAGTGTCGATCGCATAAGAGATTCCTTCGCATGAACCCGTATACCTGTTGTTGAGGAGGACTTCGCTGGGGAATGCTGGTCTCTGTCTTGAGAGAAATAGAGTTTTAGGAGCTTCAGTTGTCCGTTACTCTACTGGGGAATAATTTCGGTTTGGGAAGCGGAAGTAGACTGTGTATCTGGTTGGGGTATGTGTTGCACCGTGATATTTTGGGGAAATGTGAAATCAATTGTGTTTGATCGGGTCCCAGTCTTACAGTGTTATGGACTGCTGCCTGGGGATACGGGAGGAAGAACCCGGATAGTAAGGTTATGAGAAGGAACCTGGATAGTAGGGTTACTTCGAGATGAAAGCCTGGATAGTAGGGCTGTGAGAAGGAACCTGGATAGTATAGTTACTTTGATATGAAAGCCTGGATAATAGGGTTGTGGGAAGGAACCTGGATAGTAGGGTTACTTCGAAATGAAAGTCGGGATAGTAGGGCTGTGAGAAGGAATCGGGATAGTAGGGTTACTTCGAGATGAAATCCTGGATAGTAGGGCTATGAGAAGGAACATGGGTCGTAGGGTTACTTCTAGATGAAATCCTGGATAGCAGGGCTTGAGAAGGAACCTGGGTCATAGGGTTACTTCGATATGAAAGCCTGGATAGTAGGGCTATGAGAAGGAACCTGGATAGTAGGGTTACTTCGAAATGAAAGCCGGGATAGTAGGGCTATGAGAAGGAACCTGGATAGTAGGGTTACTTCAAGATGAAATCCTGGATAGTAGGGCTATGAGAAGGAACCTGGGTCGTAGGGTTACTTCGAGATGAAATCCTGGATAGCAGGGCTTGAGAAGGAACCTGGGTCATAGGGTTACTTCGATATGAAAGCCTGGATAGTAGGGCTATGAGAAGGAACCTGGATAGTAGGGTTACTTCGAAATGAAAGTCGGGATAGTATGGCTATGAGAAGGAACCTGGGTCATAGGGTTACTTCGAGATGAGTTTGGGTAAAACTGCAGAGGGAACTTGGGTAAAGTTGCTTTTGTCGCACCGATGATTACTCTGTTTAGCTTCGAGTGTTGATCATGGACCTGCTGGAAATTGTTGGTAATAACTGTCTTACCTGAAAGAAATACATGGTTATTTATGTGTGATGCATGAGATGCATTGTATGATGATATTCTCAAAATAAATGAAACTATGTTATATGCGATGTATGCACATGTCATGATGTATGAACATGAACTGCGGATGTAATAGACTGAGTCCGGGAAAATAAATCCCTGACTGTTGTTTGGAGAGTATGAGAAATGGTATTCTTGACTGCTGTAACAAATCATAGTTCCTCTGCTTCTGTTAGGGATGGTGAACAATGATGACTATGTTGGGTATTTGCCCCTTGTTTACGGATATTCTGCCGAGGAAAGACTCTGTCCGAGGATAACTTTGCAGGGAGTAACTCTATCGGAGAGGAGATACCCTGTTGATAGATATGCTGTCTTGGAGAAATAACTCAGTTGGGGATGAATCTCCGTTGTTGGTAATAACAAATTCCATTGGAGATTGAATTTCTGCTTGTGAGAGAAATAAACTTTGCTTGGGGGAAAATTTACTGAGTCGCTCGCAATTGTGAACCTCAACTGGGGAGAGTTGTGTCCTGTTCGGGAAAGCTAACATCACTGTCTTTGGATACTTTTTACTCTGTGGGGAGTGTATGTACCACTACTCGTGTTCTCAAGCTGGCTCTATCCCGGTACCCGGTGGGCAGAGTAACTGTAAGGTTTGGGCACTTCTTGTTTGTCCATGTTCCTGGAATTACGAGTAATCGTCTTTTGTTTCTTATGTAAATATTTATGAGCAACCATTATTTTCAAATGCATATATCAAAGATGAATCATTGGACGTTCTTGCAAAACAAAACAAAAAAAGAAAAACAATTTGAAATTCCTTGTGAAAATGAATTGTATTGATTTTGAAAGTGGCCCGTAATAGGCGTTTTGTACAACGAGGTTGACGTCCTAGTAAGAGAACGCCGCCGGAAGAAATTACAATTTGTAAAAGAAAGAAAAACAGATATGTGAAACGACCCCACTGGGTTCCAACTCTGTTATTGTCCTTATATCTTCAAGCATCTCATCACTTTGCTGTTTGGTCGAAGGTGGATCAGATTAATTGGCGTCGTATGAGCTTGATAGTCGATACCGAAGTCCGGTTGCAAGATGATCCAATGAGACATAGTGTTACGCTTAAATCCCTAGTTTTTTCCTGGACCGCCCTTTCGAGTTTTCAGTCCACCGGGATACCCTTTTTGCCCAAGTCGCCCTTTCAAGTTTTCGACTTGTCGGGTGTACAATTTTTTTCATTTTCATCCCTTACTCTTTCCCGAACCCTTTTGGTTCGCCGGGAAGCCCTTATTTTTGCCTAGGCCAATCAACCTAGCGGGTCTTTGACTATGCGTAGTATCTTTTCACTATGTCTGCATTGACGGGGTGAAGAAGGTCGTCACCATCCATGGTGGTTAGAATCATAGCTCCTCCCGAGAAAATGTTCTTAACCACAAATGGCCCTTTGTATGTGGGGGTCCATTTGCCCCTGGGATCACCCTGCGGTAGTATGATGCGTTTGATCACTAGATCCCCGACTTGATATTCTTGACGTCTAATTTTCTTGTTAAATGCCTTGATCATTCGCTTTTGATACGTCTGACCATGACAGATAGCAGTAAGTCTCTTTTCGTCGATTAGATTCAGCTGATCAAGTCGGGTTTGGATCCAGTCGTCTTCGTTCAAACCTGCATCCTTCATAATCCTGAGAGAGGGTATCTGGACTTCGATGGGTAGGACTGCCTCCATGCCATATACCAGAGAATAAGGTGTTGCCCATGTCGATGTCCGTGCTGAGGTACGGTACCCATGAAGAGCGAATGATAACATCTCATGCCAGTCTTTGTATGTTATCGTCATCTTTTGCACAATTTTCTTGATGTTCTTGTTAGCCGCTTCAACAACCCCATTCATCTTCGGCCGGTAGGGAGAAGAGTTATGATGCTGTATCTTGAACTGTTTGCAGAGCTCGGTGATCATCGTATTGTTGAGATTTGTACCATTGTCAGTAATAATCCTCTCTGGTACACCATATCGACAGATTAGATTGTGTCGGATAAACCGCGCCATAATGTTTTTGGGTACCGTAGCAAAGGAAGCTACCTCAACCCACTTCGTAAAGTAATCAATTGCTACCAGAATGAAGCGATGTCCGTTAGACGCAGTAGGTCTGATCTCGCTAATCATGTCGATGCCCCACATTGCAAAGGGCCAAGGAGCTGTCAAAACATTCAGGGGAACCGGAGGTATATGCACCTTATCAGCATAAACTTGGCACTTGTGACAGGTTCGCGAGTGCTGATAACAATCGGCTTCCATAGTGGACCAATAATATCCAGCCTGTAGGATTTTCTTCGCCATGGTGTGTCCACTGGAATGAGTTCCGAAGGTATCCTCATGTAACTCTTCCATGATCCTTTATGCCTCGCTCTTGTCCATGCATCGCAGTAAGGTTGAATCATGGTTACGCTTATAGAGGATTCCATTACTGATGAAGAACTTCGCAGCGAACCTTCTCAGAAACTTCTTTTCATTAACAGATGCCCCCTCGGGGTATTCTTGAGCCTCAAGATACCTCTTTACCTCATGGAACCAGGGTTTATCTTCCACTTCTTCGGTCTCAATGTCACAGCAATGTGCGGGTTCGTCCAACCTCTCAATGGTAATCTGGGGAGCTTCATTGTCCCACCTAACTTTGAACATAGAAGACATGGTAGCTAGCGCGTCCGCCAACTGATTCTCCTCTCTTGGGAAGTGTTCAAAGTTTATCTCTTCAAAGTGTGGGAGCAATGTCAATACATACTCTTTGTAAGGAATAAGATTCGGGTGCTTCGTATCCCCCTCGCCTTTGATCTAACTTATCACCAGAGCAAAATCTCCGAATACACTCAAGAACTTAATCCTCAGGTCAATAGCAGCTCGAAGACCCATGATACATGCTTCATACTCCTCCATGTTGTTGGTGTAGTTAAAACATAATCGGGCGGTGAACAGAGTATGACAACCCTTGGGAGATATAATTACAGCGCCAATGCCATTACCCAATGCGTTTGAGGCTCCATCAAAATACATAGACCATCGGGATCCCTCCTCGGGTCCTTCATCCGGTCCAGGTTCTTCGCAGTCGGTTACCAACATGATATTCTCATTCGGGAACTCGAAATTTATGGACTGGTAGTCATCCACGGCTTGATGCGCCAAATGATCTGCCAATACACTCCCCTTGATTGCTTTTTGGGTTGTGTATTAGATGTCGTACATGGTTAAGATCATCTGCCATCTTGCTATTCTTCCGGAGAGAGCGGGCTTCTCGAAAATATACTTGATCGGATCCATCTTTGATATCAACAAAGTGGTGTGAGTCAGCATACACTGTCTCAGCCGGCGAGTAGCCCATGCTAAAGCGCAGCAAGTCTTCTCAAGCAGTGAGTATCGGGTCTCACTGTCGGTAAATTTTTTGCTAATGTAGTAAATGGCGTGCTCTTTCCGGCCAGACTCGTCATGCTTCCCCAGCACACACCCTATTGAATTGTCTAGCACTGTCAAGTATAAAATCAAAGGTCTTCCTTCAACTGGAGGCATCAAAATTGGGGGTTCTTGAAGGTATTCCTTGATTATGTCAAAAGCGGTATGGCATTCATCATTCCACTTCATCACTTGACCTTTCTTCAGCAGCTTGAAGATTGGCTCACAAGTAGCAGTCAGATGTGAAATGAACCTAGCGATGTAATTCAGACGTCCCAAGAAACCTCTAACTTCTTTTTCTGTGCGGGGAACTGAAATCTCTTGTATGGACTTTACCTTTGCAGGGTCCACCTGAATACCTTTATCATTGACAACAAAACCCATAAGCTTAGCAGACCTTACCCCGAAGGTGCGCTTGTTCGGATTCAACCTCATCTTGTACGTCTTCAACCTGTCAAACAGTTTCTGGAGATGATTAAGGTGCTCTTCCTCAGTCTGGGACCTGGCTATCATGTCGTCAACATACACCTCGATCTCGTGGTGAATCAAATCATGGAACAAAGCGACCATGGCACGCTGATAATTTGACCCAGCATTTTTCAACCCAAAAGGCATTACCTTGTAACAGAAAGTGCACCACTGTGTAACAAAGGTTGTTTTCTCCATGTCTTCAAGAGCCATCTTGATCTGGTTGTAGCCAGAGAACCCATCCATGAAGGAGAAGATTTTATGTTGAGCGGTGTTGTCGACTAGAACATCAATGTGAGGAAGTGGGAAGTCATCTTTAGGGCTGGCCCTGTTCAGATCTCTGTAGTCCACACACATCCGTACCTTACCGTCCTTCTTAGGTATCGGAACAACATTGGCAACCCACTGCGGATAAGAAGTGACAGCTAAGAACCCGTCGTCGAACTGTTTCATAACCTCTACCTTGATTTTCTGACATTTCAGGGCGCATACGGCAGACCTTCTGCTTTACCGGAGGGCAGTCTTCCTTAGTCGGCAGTCGATGTACCACAATATCAGTGTCCAACCCAGGCATGTCTTCATAAGACCAGGCGAAGATCTCAACATAGTCGTGTAGAATCTGTATTAACCGTTGTTTGACACTAGGCTCCAGATTCGCACCTATTTTAACTTCTTTCCTGTCTTCCTCTGTACCCAAATTCACTGACTCAACTGGCTCTTCATGAGACTGTATGGCCCTTTCTTCCTGCTGTAATAGTCTAGCAAATTCTCCAGGCACCTCACAATCGTCTTCACAATCATCCTCACCTTCATCCTCGGCTTGGTTGATCGGATTTTTGAAGTCATAACTAGCAGTAGCAGAGTCGTTATCAATGGGATCCATAGTGGATATGGATCTGCAGTATGATACGTGAGTGTGTGTAAGAAAATAGTTGTTTTTATAAAGTGAGAGACAGAAAATAAAAACAAGGAGCGCAAAATTTGTAATGCAAGAAACGTCCAATGCTTTATTAATGATATATGAAATGACAAATAATAAGCCCTCACAAGCAAAGCCAAGGTGCCTCAGGCAAGGCACCGGGCCGTAAAGTTTAAAACTATTTATTACAAATCTTAAAACAAAAGTCAATTACTACAGAATAAAAGAAACAGGTATGAAGTCTTTCGCCGTCCATTTATTCAGTCCACCGTTGGTTGTTGGGTAGATTCAGCTGTTGATGTCTGAATCTTCTTCACTGTCCTCAATTGCATTAACTCCCCGATTGTTGATGTGTAGTGGAGGTCTTCCAGCTCGTGCGTTCCTAACAGCCCTTTGAGCCCCTGTAGTAAAGCCCAAACCAAATTTGTCAATTTTGTGAGTGAAATCAGAGAGTTGACCTCAATTGGTACACCCACCTTCTTCAATCACAACCCTAACGTCCTTGAGAGATGCCATCTTCAACAGAGGTTTGTCGGTAGTAACTTTAATTGATGTCGAGAACTGAGAGACCTCTTCGAAATTCTGACAAGGAGTTTCTATGAATTCCCTGTTCATCTCTACGTAGCGGAAGGAATTGAGATGACTCACCATATACTCTTCTTCATCTCGCACCGTGACAATCTTCCCCTTCACTGGATATTTCAGCATTTGATGGAGTGTGGAAGTAACTGCCCTAGCCTTATGAATCCAAGGACGACCCAGCAAGCAAGAATATGATGGTCTGATATCCATTACTTAGAAGGTGGACCCAAAAGTCTGAGAACCCACTTTGATAAGGATGTCCACCTCCCCGTGCACCATTCTCTTTGATCCATCAAAAGCCCTTACCACAATGTTACTAGGCTTTAGAATCAAACCTTCACAATCCAGACGGTCTAACATTTTCTTTGGCAGAACATTCAGTGAGGACCCGATATCTACTAGCACATGAGCCATAGTGGTGCCCCTGCACTTAATCGAGACATGCAGAGCATCATTATGATTCCTTCCTTTTAGTGTCAAATCCGCATTTGAGAAACCCATCCCAATGTCAACAGTCAGGCTGACCATGCAATCTTTGAATTGATCTGCTGAAGTTTCCTGCGGCACATGCGCAGTCTTGAGAAATGAAATCAAAGCCTTCGCATGGGCTTCAGAACATAACAGCAGAGACAACATGGAGATCTTTGACGAGGTCTGCCCCAGCTGCTCGACCACATTGTAGTCGCTCTTCTTGATAATCTTCAGTATTTCCTCTATTTCTTGTTTAGAGGCTTCCACGACGATTTTCTTAGGTGCCTCCGTCCGGGTAGGTTTACCTATAATTTCTTTACCCCGAGTCCCAGATGGCTCAGCATCAGGGGTGATCACTGGAGTAAGAATAGGAATAGTAGTAGGTGTAATAACGGGAGTAGGAACAGGGGAAATGTCAGGAATGCTGGTTGGAGCAACAGTTGGAATAATAGTAGGCTTGATGATAGTCTTCGGGGAAATCTCAGGAGAGAAGACCCTTCCGCTTCGGGTAACTTTACTAGTCCCGACAATATTACTGACATCAGTATCAGCTTCTTCATTCTTCATATCTTGCTTAATACCATGATAATACACATCAGCATCGTAGTGCCATGGGATAACCTTGTCTGAAGTGTACGGGATGCGACCAAGAACAGTGATTATTAGCGGATCAATTCTTGGAACAGGTGTAATCCTAACAGGTCTTCTCGAGGAAACCTTGGAAGGATTGGCGGAAATGGTTATAATGGCGACGTCTTCATTTGGAACCACATGAATCATAGTCTTCTCAAACAAAATTTCTTTATTATCCATCAGGCGCTGGACACCTGACTTCAACAAACGGAAACCAGTAGGTATAATTGGACACATGTGGCAACCTTCACCACAACCCGGAAATAAACTGGCCAACAGAAAAATTCTTCTTAACAGTTATAAGAGGAGTAGAAATTTCTTCAACAGAGGTCACAAACAAATCGGTGTCAACAACATTAACTCCACGACCATGTTTGGGCATGGGAGCAGTTATAACATTTGGCTTTTCTGGAGCATCGAACTCTATCTCCTTGGCTTCAAGCAAGTCTTGTACTTAGTTTCTCAGAGCCCAACAATCATTTGTATCGTGGCCAGGACTCTCAGAATTATAGGCGCACCGCGCGTTAGGATTGTATCTGGGAGAAGTAGTGTTTGGGTTCTTGGGAGCCTCTCTCAAGGTCGCCAAGTTGGATTTTAACAGATGAGGCAGAATTTCAGCCAAAGTCATGTTGATGCGGGTGAACTGCCGTTGTGGTCTTTCCACCCTTTGTTGATTTTTGTGTTGTGGAGCAACTACGGGTCTTGGTATCACTACAGCATTTACCGTTTGATGGTGTTCAGATCTGCTCTGGCCCCTCGGGGCGTAGACTGCACTGGCTTCTTTCTTACCAGTGAAAGGCTTCTTTACCGAACTCGAAGAAGCATCCTTCTGCATTTTACCACTTTGAATGCCAGCTTCTACTCTTTCTCCAGTCAAAATTAACTCAGTGAAACCGGATGACAAGTTGTCGATTAAGTGATTGAAAAACGGACCAGATAGCGTCCCCAGAAACATATCAACCAACTCCCTATCAGACAATGGGGGTTGGACTCTTCCAGCCAAGTCTCTCCATTTCTGAGCATAGTCTTTAAAACCTTCACCCGCAACCATGGACATACTTTGGAGTTGAGTACGAGTGGGAGCAAGGTCGGCGTTATACTGATACTTCTTGTAGAAAGCAGCGGCAAGATCTTCCCAGTTTCGAATACTGGCTCCTTCTAACTGGTAGAACCATTCAAGCTGAGTCCCTGACAGACTATCTTGAAAGAAATACACCCATAAATTTCTATCAGCAGTGTGGGGTTGGATTTTCCTGACATACGAGCGGAGATGGAGTTTTGGAAAGGATACTCCACCGTACTTGGCAAAAACTGGAGCTTTGAATTTATGAGGGATGACGACTCCCAATACCAGTCCTAATTCTCCAAAGTCCAAACCAGGTATTTTCTGAATTTCCATAGCGCTCAGACGGTCTTCTAACTGCTTGTACCTATCCTCAGCAAGAGGATACTGCTCATCGTCGTAATCAGTATCGTTGTCAGAAACTGCAGGACTAGGGTCATTTTCCATTTCTTGGTTCTCCCCGTCCTTGGATGAAAAGGCCAGATCAGTTTGATGCTTCAACCTTTCTCCAAATCTTCTACCCATGTTCAGAATACTGACCTTCTTCTTCTTCTTCTCTTTCAGAATAAGGGTCTTCAGATCCTCTTGCCCTTTAGCCAGACTTATGAACATCTGTTGGAATTGGGCGTTTTGTGCCTGAAGATCTTTGATGGCTTGATCAAAAGACATTTCTGCTGAAACAAACAGCGAAGAAGATGAGAAACCTATAATGGTACCTATAATGGGGTGCATGATAATGGGGTGCGCATGTAATGATTTCAAATACTTTGGGAGATTTAAATTTGCAAACCAAAATAAACAAAACTTTATTAGATTTAACTTTGAAGGTTCAACAATGCCCTTTAAGGCGTTACAAATAAGTAAGTAAAACGAATCTAAATCCAAAATCAAAAATCCCATGGACGCTTCCTCTTTGTGCTGATATAGTCATTGATCACTCTTTCTTCCTTGAGCTGCCTGGTGAGCTTCAAAGTCTTTCTTTCTTGCTCATGGTACTGTTCCCGATAAGTATCCCGCTCATTCCTCAGCTGAATCCAAGACCTCTGTAACTCCCCAGGATCAGTAGGCATGTAAGGATAGAGAACCGTGTAAGGAATGCCTTCTTCGTTAGTGGATTCCACAATCACTGGTAATACGGCCTCATAGGGCATCCCAAGCTTCTGGGCACGAGCTCAGACCCATTGGAGATAACACTGCATAGGAAGGGAAGTCTTCGGTCCTAACTGTGATCGGTGGATCTGGAACTGACTGTTTAACGCTGGTTCGCGAAATGTCGCGGAAGCAAGAGTCGCCACCGTCTTTTATTTTCTCCAACATGGAAAGGACAAAAGCACAGAAAAATTCCTTATAGAGATTGCTCTCGGTTCGGGAGGTAGGTTATAGAAAGGGAAGGTGTTAGCACCCTTTCTATCCATGGTTATCCATGGGCTCTTAGATACTTGCTCATTTGTGTTTTCAAAATGGTTTGTTTGCTTTTCAACTGTGGGTTTTAAAAAAAGTTTCTTTGAAAATTTCAGTTCGACTCTTGTATCAGTCCTCAAGAGTGTTTGAAAAGTTGCTTTCGAAAGCTTTTTGACAGGTGTCGGTGTGAAAAGTATTTTTTTGATTTGTTTTGAAATTAGAGCAAGTATCTAGAGTCGTCTACCTACCCTAAGGAATTCGTCTGTGTAAATGTCCTTGAAGTAGTGCCATCCCACCATTGAGAGGTAGGTAGCACCACCGTTGGAGGTGTTCGGGTCAATTCGAGAGTTCGGGACATGGTGATCACCGGAGCAATAGGAAGACACCTTAGAAGCTACCCTCATGCCATGTTCATGGACATGAGGACTTACTAAAACATCCTCTACTCGACGACCACCTTTCGAGGGGCAAGGCAACAGTGAGGCGTACCCTAGGGGTGGTGTGTGATTTGTGTGTCATGTTCATTTATGTTTATCTTGTCATGCATTGGTGATCTACGCGTTGCTTTTATTTTTGACATTCATTCTTTCATGCGAATTATTAACAGTTAAAAAAGATGCGAGAAGGTAAAAATCCTACGCTATTACAAAGGCGCGGGTCTACATCGCCAAATTAATCCAAGACCCGATTTGAAATAAAGTAAAGCGGAAAGATAAATATCTAATTAATCTATTACATAGCTTTGGGACAATTACATTATATTCACAAAAAGAGGAAATAAAAATAAAATGCGAGAATAAGTAAAATCGGG
Source organism: Vicia faba (assembly GCA_948472305.1). NCBI lineage: Eukaryota > Viridiplantae > Streptophyta > Magnoliopsida > Fabales > Fabaceae > Vicia > Vicia faba. Next base: position 1,496,010,228 of record OX451735.1, on the reverse strand, counting down.
AATGCGAGGGCGTTGGACCCTTTTAAGGAAATTAAATTACAATTATGAAATTAATTAAATTCAATGAGAAAAGAGAAGTTATTTTTTGAGTTTTTTGTATTTATGGATTTTTAGTAAGAAAATTAAATTGGAATTAAAAAGAAAAGTTAATTAACCCTAGCTCTAACTATTTTTTATTTTATTAAGAAATATTTTTAGTTTGACCTAATTTTAATTAATTATTTACATGGCAAATTTATTTACAAAATAATAATTAATAATTAAATAGGGTGAAAAAATAAAAAGGAAAAAAAAGTATAAAACCCTAATTCTACATTTTTTAGTTTATTACGAAAAAATATTAAAATTTAAACCTAGAATTAAGACTACATTAATTAATAAAAATTATTTACAAAAATGTTAGTGAATTAAACATAAAAACATATTTTTTATTTTATAGTTTCTGAATTTTTTAGGTATTTTTATGTTATGAAAATATTAATTTATGAATTAAAAGGAAATAATTAAATTAAAATAAATAATAGAAAATAGAAGAAAGAAAAGAAATACAAACACTTGGGGGGTGTTGACCCCAATTTGGAGGTATTATGGTAGCAATCAGGCCCAATGATTTAAGGCCTTTGGTTGACTTTTCAGCGCGCGTGTGGCTCCATTGACCTATGCACATGGTATTCTTCAGATCATGGCCATTGGATTGATCTCAGTGGCCATGTGGCAAGCTTGGATGGTGGATGTATGATGAACCCCTGGGCTTGAAACTGCATGGAATCACGTTGAAACAAAATATATTAAGAAAGTGAGGGGACCTGGGAATCGAACCCAGGTCCCAGTACCTATTGGACAACGCATCAACCAACTGTGCCAAGCGCTTTCTTTGTAATATTAATGGAATGCAATTATTATAAAAAAACAAAACGCTAATGCTATCAATCAAAAAAAAGCGCGCTGAAGTTTGAACAGCCCTATCACGTTGAGACAAATCATCATCTTCTCCACTCGTTCGTTTTGACCTGAAAAAAAGAGAAAGGATAGCGGGGGTTTTAAACCCCCACTAAGTGGTAAACATGAAAATAGCGAATAGGCCCTGGTTGCTCATAAATTGAGCGTGACCTGTGCAATGGATTCGTATGAAGCTTCTGATTCTAATGGCCATGGTCTCGTGTCTCAATTTTTCCAGAATAAGGAAGCCCTAAATTCACATCTCTGAAAACCTAAAAAGCATCAATGGCAACTTTGCATATAGGCTATGAAAGCTCAATTAAACAATGTCAATAGACTCAAAAGGTCCATATTAGTGCAAAAGAACAATTAAATTGTATGAAAGATGCCCAGAAATTGAAATACGATTATGCATAAAGTATGAGAAATTTCGACTTCTATATAGCAATTCTTGATGCTATGGGCGTGGAAAAGGATTCAGTCAGGTTCAGTGATGCCTCAGAAAGCTTTTTCAATTGGTTAGAAGCTTTGAATCATCCTCTAATGCAGTTTTCAGTTTTTGAAATTTTGGACAAAAATGCAAACTTTGTTCTTAGGTTTGGGCGCAGCTTCAAGGTTCTCCGCTTTAGGGTTTGCATCTGTTTATGTATGGGAATGGATTAGGGTAAGAATCAAGTTCAAAAACCCTTTGCATTGATGAAAGAAATATTTGATTTTAATGGCATATTTTTTCAATCTTTTTTCATGTGTTTTGATACCAATCATGGCCAAATCCTTCCTTTTTTGATGTGCACGAATCTTCAGTAACCAATGAGAGCAAATGCTGCATAAAAAGATTCACATACATTTGTTTTAGTATTTTTTTCATATTTTGTTTTATTAAATGAATTAATGGTGATTAAAAATTCAAATAAATAATAAAAAATGATGAAATAAATCCCCTTTGGGCCAAATGGTCGTGCATAGCCTTTGGATGATGAATCTTGGAAGAAAATGTGGCCCATTAGCAATTTTGAGGCATTTGAAGTAAAGTTGACTTTTCAAAATTCCCAAACATTTCCCAACTTCCACAAGGCATATCTTGCTCAATTTTTAAGCTTTGATCATGTTCTTGGACATTTTGGAAAGGTCTTGAAGTCCTCTAACCAATGCCTTTGGTCCCATGTCATTTTGATTTACCAATATCAATTTATGGTCTTTGACTTAAAGTCCCTTTTTGTTGACTTTTGAAAATGACCTATAATGTTGAAATTGATAACTTTTTGTGAGAGCATTTCTTGGACTTGAAGTGTGAAGAGGAGTTGTAGGAAATGTCTTTCTCTTCAAGATTAGCTTTGGATGGAATTTTTCTGATAAACCATGTGGAAGTTATGCCCTGGTCAAGTTACAGTTGACTTTTTCAACTGTCCAAATATGGAAACTTTTGCAGCTTGAGACTTTTTGAGCCATGCCTTGAGAATCATGATCAAGAATTGATCAAATGATGTTTGTGGCTTCAAAATAAGATGTTGACCAAAAATTTGGACTTTTGACTGGCAAATGACCATTTTGCCCCTATAGTTGACTGTTGAGCAATTAGGGTTTTTGACTGTGCAATTTTGTGCTGTAAGTCTTGAAACTTGGTATGAGGATGCTTGACCATGTTTATAGGCATGTGGGACTTGATTGGACCCTTGAAAACTTCAATTTCTTTGCCAGAACCAAAACCCTAGTTTTTGACTGTTAGGAGGCCCTTGAACTGTGCAACCCTTGGGGAGATTTTGAAGCATGCTCTTTGCAAATCTTGAAGAATATGGGAGGGCAAATTTTGGGGTACAACACTAACTATTCGGGGTCAGATCTATTTACCGTGCCCCAAGCCCGTATGAACCTCTGACGATGCTCCTTAACATCCTCCTTATAGTCAAATACAATGTCCTCAAGAAGTAACTCATGGGGGCCATCTCTTCGAGCACGACCAAATTGTCACAAAGCTAGACAAGGATTGTAAGTTATACCCCCTCTGATTCCATGCAATGGGACATTAGGGTATCCCCCACAACGGTCAATAACAGCAGTGTCTTCCATAGCCCGGGAACACCAAAGAATATCTGTATGAGCAAGTGACATTATTCTGTAAGACCAACCCAAACCTTCTTCGTTCTTCAGCATAGACTTAGGGAGGTGAGAAATAAACCACCTCGACAGCAACGGCATGCAACACATAAGAGTCCCTCTTCTTCTCATAGTATGAGTATAGAGAGCATGCAAGATATCTCCCAGCAAGGTAGGTACAGGGTTGCGAGAAAGGAAAATCTTGACAACATTCACATCTACAAAGGAGTCTGGGTTAGGGAAGAGAACCAAACCATATATAAGAAGAGCCAAGACATCATCAAAAGCCTGAAAATCCAAATCATCCCAAAATAGTTAAGCCTGGTCCATCAGAAATTTGGATAGAAAACCTTCGACCCCGCTTCGTGTTTTCCAATTGGATACTACATCATCTCGTTTCAAATGCAGAGTTAAGGCAATGTCTTCTGGTCTAGGAACTTCTTCCATGCCTGTGAAGGGGTACCTGTTCAAGAATGGATATGCCCAATAGATGAGAGAACTCTTCCAAGGTGGGTAGTAGCTGGTAATCTGGAAAGGTGAAGCAATGATGCTCGGGATCAAAGAACTGAAATAGTACGCTCATCATCTGTTCATCAAGATTTGAGGTAACCAGGCTGATAAGTTGACCATGTCTCTTAATGAACATAGAAGTCTCAGAAACTCTTGAGGCTAGCTCTTTAAGTTGGGCAGGTATCTGCACAAATTTGACTCAGATGGTATTTCTACGCACAGAAGCCATAATCTGCAAAACAGAACAAAGATAAATTCCCTTGGTCTTTGAAATGGTTAGTGTAATGAAACATGAATGCCATGTTATGATGCATGATGTCATGGTAAACCACAGGTATAGCAAACACAGATATTGCAAACACAGTCAAATCACACAAAGCCCTTAGGTTTAAGGCTTGCATGAGGTCAAAGGTAATACCCTCTTGAAGTTAAGTTGGTTTCAAACCTGTCCTAGCAAAGTAACCGAGTTTTAGAGGATCTCAATATCACTGACCATCCTCCATCGGTCATGGTTTCAGCTCACGCAATCTTTTCTTGCGGTCGGAACTATTCCGAGAGTATGGTCTCAATGAGTGTAGCATCGAGTATCAACCAGTTCTCAGCTCTACACTAAGGCCGGCTATCTCGCTACTTTCTAACGGCCAAGTTGGGCGATTAAAGGTTCTAAGGTCAGTTGATGCTTAACGACACCATGCAGCGGCCCCGTATTCTCCTCGTTTCTCCACAAGGGATACCGGTACCAACCAATGTGCCACACCAACGTAGCTACTGCTTCAACCGTATCGGTCTATGTTGTACAGTTCCCTCCCAGTCTATTTCTACTTACCTAAAAGGTATCCCCAGATCCGGGTTAGGATCTATAGTAACCCCAAACAAAAACCCTTAAAAGTAAAGCAAACAAAGCAATCAAGAGAAGCAATTATGGTGAACTAGATCCTAAGGTATACCCCACTTATTAAATCCCCAGCATAGTCGCCAGTTCTGTGATACGGTGGCAGAACCGACTGCTTGAATGCTGGTTTGTGTTTTGCGTTTTTTGTTTGCAAAATGTCGCGGTAAGCAAGAGTCGCCACCGACTTTTAATTCATCCAATCGGAAAGGAAAAAAGTATAGAAAAAAAATCCTTTTTCGAGATGTTTCTGAGTACGGGGGGTAGATTATAGAAACAAAATGTATTAGCACCCTTTCTATCCATGGTTTTCCATGGGCTCTTAGGTACTTACTCATCTTTTTTTAAAATTGCTTGTGTATGTGTTTTGTTTTTGAAAAGTTTGACTTCGTGATAACCCTTGTATCAGTCCTCAAAGGTGTGACGAAGTTTTTTGTACCCCAAAATTTTTCCTCCCATATTCTTCAAAGATTTGCCAAAATCATGGTTCAAAATCACTCCAGGGTTGCACAGTCCAATTGCCTCCTAACACAGTCAAAATTAGGGTTTTGGTTCTGGAAAAGAAATTGAAGTTTCCAAGGGTCCAATCAAGTCCCATATGCCTACATACATTTCCAAGCATTCATATGCCAATTTTCAAGACTCACAGCATCAAATTGCACAGTCAAAAACCCTAAATGCTTCACAGTCAACTACAGGGGCAAAATGGTCATTTGACAGTCAAAAGTCAAAATTTTTGGTCAACATCTTATTTTGAAGCCACAAACATCATTTTATCAATTCTTGATCATGATTCTCAAAGCATGGCTCAAAAAGTCTCAAGATGCAAAAGTTTCTATTTTGGGACAGCTGAAAAAGTCAACTGCAAATTGACCAGGGCATAACTTCTTCATGGATTATCAGAAAAATTCCATCCAAAGCTCATTTTGAAGAGAATGACATTTCCTACAACTCATCTTCACACTTCAAGTACAAGAAATTCTCTCACAAAAAGTTATCAATTTCAACATTATAGGTCACTTTCAAAAGTCAACAAAAAGGCACTTTAAGTCAAAGACCATGACTTGAGATTGGTAAATCAAAATGACATGGGACCAAAGGCATTGGTTAGAGGACTTCAAGACCTTTCCAAAATGTCCAAGAACATGATCATAGCTTCAAAATTGAGCAAGATATGCCTTGTAGAAGTTGGGAAATTTTTGGGAATTTTGAAAAGTCAACTTTGCACAAAAGACTTCAAAATTGCTAATGGGCCACAAATTCTTCCATGAATCATTACCCAAAGGCTATGCACGACCCATTGACCTATAAGGGATTTATTTTCTTATTTTTGATTAATTATTTGAATTTTTATTATCATTAATTCATTTAATTAAATTTAAATATAAGAAAAATACCAAATCAATGGTTTTAAATCTTTTTATGCAGAAAATATCTTCCACACATGTAAGAGATCTCGTGCACCTTCTCAAGGGGACCAAATCATCCATATTTGGCATGATTGGCATGGAAAAAGATTGAAAAGAAGATATGGAAAAATCAAATATTCAAAACATGAATGCATGAATCCATGGGCTTGGTTTTAACCTAATTTCACGCAAATACTTATACACAACATAACCCTATTCCATTACACACGAAAGATTGCATACAAGCTGCACACCAAATTGCAAATTTTCATCAAATTTTTGAAAACTGAAAACATAGTTACAGCGCGATTCAAAGCCTAAAACCTATTCCAAACGCTTGCTGGGACTTCCTTGAACGTGTTTCAATCCCTTTCCAGTCTCCACGCACAAAGAATTGGTAGAATAGCATTGCACTTTTCACAAACTTTTCCATAATCGTGTTTTAATTTACATGCATTATTCATGAATTTTAACCATTGATTTATACTAACTATGATATTCTGAAGTTGTTGGTACCATTCAATTGAAGTATGGCTGCCTAAATAAGAATTCACCATTAACGTGTTCTAGGGTTTCAGGACTCAGAAATTGGGGCTTTCCCCATATGGAAAAATTGGATCCTAAAACCTATGCCATTAAAATCGTGACATCCAAACGAAGCAAATTGACTACTCGCGCCTTTTTTATATTTGCCCAGGTGCTAATCTCTATTTTTTCTGGTTGAGTTTAGTGGGGGTTTAAAACCCCCGCTATTTGTTTGATAATTGCAGGAAAAATAAGGAAGACGAAGGACGTGGCCTGATGCTATAGGGCAATTCAAAACCTGGCGCGTTTTTTATTATTTGATATCATTAACTTTGGTTTCTTTTTATATTATTCATGTTCCATTAACATTACAAATACGCGCATTAGCTCAGTTGGTGGGTGAGTTGGCTTGCAGGTATTGGGACCTGGGTTCGATTCCCAGGTCCCCCCAAACGTTTAATGATTTTTGTCCTAATGTGTTCATACGCAGCGCTTCATCCAAGGTTCACCATACGCCTTCACATGCTGGCTTGCCACGTAATCATAATGACCAATCTGAAGGCTACAGGATGAGGACCATCATACGCCTGGGTCAACTGCTCCACACGTGATCCCTGAAAGTCAAAAAGGGCTTGTTTTGTTGGGCCAAATTGCCTCCAACTTACCTCCAAAAAGGGCCAGACACCCCCCCCCCCCCCCCCCCATGGTTTGCATCATGTTTATTTTTTTTATTTGATTTTCTTTTTAATTCTTTCAATTTATTTTAATTATTTATTTAATTCACCAATAATTAATTTTCATAATAAAAAAATCAGACACTAAAATATGTTAATTAATTTACTTATTAAATATTTTTGTAAATAAATGTTAAATAATTAATCTAGTAAATTAGGTTTTAAAACTTAAATCTTTTTCTTAATAAATTAAAATATATAGAAATTAGGGTTTTTTTTAATATTTTCATCTTTGTTTAAATAAATACTTTTCTCATTATAATTATCATTATTAATTACTAATTTATTTTGTAAATAAACATGTACCTAAATTCTTTAGTAAATTAGGTTAAACTTTAATATTTTTTCATTAATAATTAAAAACAACTTAGAATTAGGGTTTCTCTTCAATTTTAATTTCTTTATCTCATAAATACTAAAAACTTAAAAAGCAATTTCTTTTCTTTAATTTGATAATTAATTAACTTTTTAATTCAATTTAATTTCAAAAGAGTCCAACGCCCTCGAACGTTATATTTTATTCTTTTCGCACGTTATTTTATTTTCCTTTGTGAATATTATGTAACTGCTCAAGCCATGTAATAATAACTAGGTTTTACTTTCCGCATTTTTATTAAAACGGGTCTTTGTAATTTGGCGATGTATAGACCCGCGCCTTGTAATAGCGTAGGATTTTACTTTTCGCATTTAAATTTTCGCACTCTTTAAATTCTAATTGCATGAAAGAATGAATGACTAAATTAAAAACAAGCGTAGATCACCATGATACATGTACAAGATAAAATATAACATGAAAATAACACACAAATTCACACACCACTCTTAGGGTACGCCTCACTGTTGCCTTGCCTTCGAAACGTGGTCGTCGAGTATAGGACGTTTTAGTAAGTCCTTATGTCCATGACATGATCCAGTTGCCTCGAAACGGTTGCCTCAGAATAAAAAAGGATCAATGGCATAAGGGTAGCTTCTAAGGTGTCCTACTGTTGCTCTGGTGACCACACTGTCCCTACAAACGAATTGACCCGAACACCTCCAACGGTGGTGCTACCTACCTCTCAATGGTGGGATGGCACTACCTTAAGGACATTTACACAGCCTAATTCCTTAGGGTAGGTAGATGACTCGTAGATACTTGCTCTATTCAAAAACAAATTAAAACTCTTTTCACACCGACACTTTCAAAAAAGTTTTCAAAACAATTTTTCAAACACTCTTGAGGACTGATACAAGAGTCGATCTGAAATCTTTAAACGAAACTTTTTTCAAACCCACGCACAATTTGAAAAGCAAACATTTTGAAAACACAATGAGCAAGTATCTAAGAGCCCATGGATAACCATGGATAGAAAGGGTGCTAACACCTTCCCTTTCTATAAATCTACCTCCCGAACCGAGAAACTATCTCATAAGGAATTTTGTTGTGCTTTTGTCCTATCCATGTTGGAGAAAATAAAAGACGGTGGCGACTCTTGCTTCCGCGACATTTCGCGAACCAGCGTTAAACAGTCAGTTCCAGATCCACCGATCACAGAACTGGCGACTCTGTTGGGGAATCTTATAAAGTGAGCCGTACCTTAGGACTAAGATCACTTGTGTTTTCAATTGTGGTGCTTGTTTGCTTTATTATTGTGGGTTGCATCGGAGTTACATAGATCCTAACCCGGATCTGGGGATACCCTGTTAGGTAGCATAAGCTGTGAGGGACCTGTCCGGCGTAGACCGACATGGGTGAAGCAGTGGCTACATTGGTGTGGCATCTTGGTCTGTACCGATATCCCTTGTGTCGTAACGAGGAGAATATGGGTCTTCTGAGGAGTCATTAAGCACCAACCGACCTTAGAACCTTAAATGACCCAACTTGGCCAATAGAACAGTAGCAGTATGCTACGCCCATTGAGGCTAAACTCTCGTGATGGTTCTGGCTGCAAGAAAAGATTGCGATGCTGGAGTTATGACCGATTGAGGGTAGTCAGTGATATTGGGATCCTCTAGAATTCAGTTACTTCTGATAGGACAGGTCTTAACCAACAAACTGAAAGAGGGTAATACCTAGACCCCATGCTGGCCTAAACTCTAAGGGCTCTCTTGTGTGACTTGTGTGCCTTCCAACTTGACTATTTGCATGCTTGTTATCTGACACTTGAGTTTCTTGCAGGTTTTGTTTACGGTCCTTAATTGGGACTCATAACAGGGTTTACTTACATCACTCCATGCGTAGCATACAATCATACCATTGCATGCATCCTGCATAAAGACTAATCCATTTCAAGGATCTCAAGGGTTTGTGATGCAGGTCGTGATGAATCAAATGCCTAGCAAGGGGCAAAGGGGATTTATTTTCCTCTAGCCAAGGTTGTCAGGGGCCATGACCCACTGGATATGGTGAGCCTTTGACCCTTGAAGAAGGACTCTCAACAACATGAAGTTCCTTCAATCAAGCTACAAAATGCAAAATCTAACAATTTTCTTGTCTATCCCGCGAGATCCTTGAAAACATTGCATGCATACATACATATCATTGCATGACAGGTACCCTTCTTACAGGTCACTTACCTCCTTCGATGTTTATTTCAGCCATGGCTTGCCAACAAGACAACCAGGACCTTCATGCTCAAGAGACCCAGTTCAGGGAGATCTTCTTAAGCCTATCCAAGGGGCAAGAAGAGTTAAGGACACTCCTCATGGGGAATCTGGCCAAGAAAAGTCCCGAAGATGACAAGGACGAACGGCTGAAACGTCTACAAGCTGAGGTAGATACAATGAAAACCCAGATGCTGAGGCAAAGGGCTCTCATCCAAGGTCTAGCTCGGGAGCAAGAAGAGTTGAGGACCATGATCAGTCAACTCCACCAAGACAGATCCAACATGAAGCAACCAGTCCAAGTCAGGGACCAGGTCTTTGATCAGCTTCTAAGAGGACAAGAATCTGGTATGGTGAAGAATAGACCTCTCCAAATTGCTACCACTTCACAAGCCCAGCATCAACCTCGCCCAGAGCAACAGGTTGGTCAGAGTAGGCCAAGCAGGTCCAAGAGGCAGTTCACCCAGCTCAACATGCCGTTGTTTCAAGCTCTACAACACCTGCTGAGGTTGAATCTGATTACACTAAGGGCTCCTCCCCGGAACCCCAACATCTCTGCTCCTAACTATCATCCCAACAAAAGGTGTGCATACCACTCTGATAGTCCTGGACATGACACTGCCGACTGCTGGGCTCTGAAGAACAAGGTCCAGGATCTGATTAATGAAGGAGTAGTGGATTTCACCCAAGTGGGTCAGGCTGAGTGCTCCTACCACCCCTACAAGATTCACCATTTGAAGTGACAAGCCCTGAGACTAGAAAACTTTTGTGTATTCGAATGTTCAAGTTGTAATTTTCTTTTGATTGTTCAAACAATTATCATGTCAAACGTTGTTATGTCATTAATGCATCGCATATGTCTGTTTTGAACTAATATATTCGCATTCGCTATATTCAAATTGCTTTCATTTTTTGATGTCAACTCTCAATTAATAATTCTAAGCCTCTTGAGGGAGGATGACGAAAACGATACCATCATATACAGTATGCTTTTGAACAGACCCCGCTGATGAGGTACAGGCATTGTTTCAATTCCTAAACATTGGAGTTATAAGGAAGATAATCCCTCGTCAACCCCTCTGAGCCAAAGAAGTAGGAGTTTTTCTTTTCGAAATTTAAAACCCTTAATCATAACCTGGGGCAGGGTAGTTCCCTCAGCTGATCCAAGTGCATAACAAATGGCACCAAAGAGGTCCTTACAAAACAAAGAAAGACAGTGATGGTTCCAAACAATCATAAAGACAGGCAGTCATTACTTCTCAAAATAAAAGCCCAATAAGTCAAAACCTATGAAGGAGACTTACGAAACTGGGGCATCCCGCTGACTGTAATCACAAAAGAAACAGTTCAGGCAAAAAACAGGGATAACAAAAAAAAAAAAAAAAAGAGGTCCTACAGACCCTCAACAAAAAGGAATGACTGCCTATTCCAAATAAACTGTCAATATCCGAACCATCGCTGGTATATCAAAGCAAAGACTCAAACAAGGTCTAACGCACGATCAGCTGAGTTTAGGTTTGAAGAACATCACGAAGAGCGGGTGGGTACAAATAAAATTTGAGCCTTTATCCTTTGTTTCTTAAACCGTGAACCAGGCCACGTTATAACCCTTAAAAGTCCTAGCTGAAGCATGGGTTAGTTCGAAAGCATATTGTTACGAAAGGTATCCTGACTCCTTAAGGCTTGCGGTAAAATAACGAGTTGACGTCACAGTTTACAAAAAATTCACTTGTTTTTATGAAAAAATGCATTTTCAAAAACTTCAAGACAGGCATAAGCTTTGCATTTTTGAAATAACATTGCTTGCATATATGACCTTTTGTTTGAACAGCATAGAAGTTCGCACGAAGAATATCTAGTGAACAAAAGCACCTCCAATCAAGGGGCATGGCATGATCATTGTCTATCATCTGGGGCAGTTAAGTCAAGATTCAGAGAATCTCTCAAAAGGCCAACCAGCCTTGGGAAAATCTCCATCTGGATCACTTGGAGCGTTGGACGATCAAACAAAGATCTTCTGGTAGTATGGCAACACTACACTACTGACAGGGGCACCTCCCTACATCCTGAGAGCGTGGACATAGTCGAAAAAATACTACGCAAAATCAAAGACCCGCTAGGTTGACACACCTAGGCAAAAATAAGGGCTTCCCGGCGAACCAAAAGGGTTCCGGAAAAATAAGGGATGAAAATGAAAAAAATTTGTACACCCGGCAAGTCAAAAACCTGAAAAGGCGGCTTGGGCAAAAATGGGTATCCCGGTGGACTGAAAACCCGAAAGGGAGGTCCAGGCAAAAGTTAGGGATCAAAGCGTACGACTATGTCTCGGCATCTCGTCACTTGCCTACCAGAGGAAGATTTGTCAATCGGCAGTCATCAAGCACCTCCACAAGGTATCTTCTGCCATCACCTCAGAGACAGGGGCAATAATGAGCTGTCCAGGCGATCCAGTTGCTCTGTCAACCAAAGTACCAAGGAAAGGTCAATCAAAAGATGATCACCATCTACCTTTACAGCTTCAGATCAACTAGCCAGGAAAATTTTGTGGACGGCTGATCATGGGTTAATATCCGAGACCAAACAGGACAATTATCTACTTGATCATCCTCATGCAACCCTACACCGGTTCCTTCTCAACCTCAAATGTAGTTTCACACGAACTCATCATCAGGCAACCCTACACCGGTTCCTTCTCAATTTTCAGAAGAAGTCTTACACAAACTTATCACCAGAGTAACCCTACACCGGTTCCTTTCATTTCAGAAGAAGTCTTACACGGACTTATCTCAAGATGGCCTTACCCCGGTTCATCAAAAAGTCTTACACGGATTTATCTCAAGATGACCTTACCCCGGTTCATCCAGAAGTTTTACACGAACTTATCCTGCAGTAACCTGACCCCGGTTCCTCCAGAAGTCTTACATGGACTTACCCCGAAGTAACCTTACCCCGGTTCCTCCAGAAGTTTTACACGAACTTATCCCAAAGAAACCCTACCCAGGTTTTACTTCCTCCAGGATGCAGTTTTACACGGGCTCATCATCAAAGTAGCCCCACACAGGTTCCCTTCTCAAAGTCTAGACGTAGTTTTACACGGACTCGTCATCAGTAAACCCTACACAGGTTTCCTCCCTCCAAAGATGCAGTTTTACAAGAGTTCATCATCAAGCCTCCACCAGTATCTTCTCCCTCAGAGACAGGGGCAATAATGAGTTGTCCAGGCGATCTAATTGCTCTATCCACCGAGGTACCAAGGTAAGTTCGGCTGAAGAATGCAACCAAGATACCTTAATTCCCCAGAGAGTGAGCCAGGATGCAACAATTCTCCCCAAGCAGCTGGTCTCCAATCAGTCCTGAACAAGGCACAGTATCTCCTAGAAAGTCAGCAATACTCCCCCGAGCATAGTTATCTTATCAGCCTTGTGGAAGTTGGGTATCCCCAACAGATCTCAACATTCCTCAGCGGAGTATACAAACATTCTTAACAAGCATCCCCGGCAGTCTTGATCTAAGATTGTTCCCCGGCGGTATACGGACATTCAGTGGAGCCACTTCCCCAGTACATCTCAAAAAAAAAAATCCCCCAGGAGAGTCCAGTCCAATCTGAAAAGTCTCCCCAGGAAAGTGGAATCCATCTCCCCAGCAGGAAGCTTATCCCCGGTAGATTCCGGAAAGCTTGTCACCCGCAGAACGAACGCGTCTCCCAGTTTTATTCAAAGGTTATTTCCCCACCAGGATATAATTGGGTTATCGTCAGCCAATTACCATGGAAAGATCGTCCCCGAAGAAGTCTTCCCATCCCCCAGCGGAGTTCATCATGTTCTTCAACATAACTCAACAATGGTATCCCCAGCGGAGTTATCATCAATACCTCAGCCAAGTACATCTCTTTCCCCACAGAGTGCATTCCCCGCAGAGTAATCTATTCGCCAAGTTTATTCCCCAACGGAGTCATCTTCTCCTACCGGTATTCTTGCAACTATCATCCCCAGCGGAAACAACGAAGCTTTATTCCTCAACATTAGCCCAGGATCTAACTTCCTGGCACCCGTCAAGGATTTACTTTCCTAGATGAAAACATACATTCATAAACATCGCATCTTCATACATTATAGCATGCATATACGCATCATGAACATACAATCTCATTTATTCTGAGAGCATCACGCATGTCATACATCATGACATCGCACACAACTAACGTTTTGTCTTTTCAGGACAAAAGTTAATACAAAGATAATTGCTATCAACTGTCGTGATTCCAGATCCGATTCCTGTATCTTGCCAGGGTGTATCTGTTGACGACTAACATTACCAGACTCGATTCATGTATCTTGCCAGGGCACGTCTAGAGAGTTTGAGGATCTGATTCCTGTATCTTGCCAGGGTGTATCTGTTGACGACTAACATTACCAGACTCAATTCCTGTATCTTGCCAGGGCACGTCTGAAGAGTTTGAGGATCTGATTCCTGTATCTTGCCAGGGTGTATCTGTTGACGACTAACATTACCAGACTCGATTCCTGTATCTTGCCAGGGCACGTCTGAAGAGTTTGAGGATCCGATTCCTATATCTTGCCAGGGTGTATCTGTTGACGACTAACATTACCAGACTCGATTCCTGTATCTTTCCAGGGCACGTCTGAAGAGTTTGAGGATCCAATTCCTGTATCTTTCCAGGGTGTATCTGTTGACGACTAACATTACCAGACTCGATTCCTGTATCTTGCCAGGGCACGTCTGAAGAGTTTGAGGATCCGATTCCTGTATCTTGCCAGGGTGTATCTGTTGACGACTAACATTACCAGACTCGATTCCTGTATCTTGCCAGGGCACGTCTGAAGAGTTTGAGGATTTGATTCCTGTATCTTTCCAGGGTGTATCTGTTGACGACTAACATTACCAGACTCGATTTCTGTATCTTGCCAGGGCACGTCTGAAGAGTTTGAGGATCCGATTCCTGTATCTTGCCAGGGTGTATCTGTTGACGACTAACATTACCAGACTCAATTCCTGTATCTTGCCAGGGCACGTCTGAAGAGTTCGAAGATCCGATTCCTGTATCTTGCCAGGGTGTATCTGTTGACGACTGTATTCTCCAGACTCGATTCCTATATCTTGCCAGGGCACGTCTGAAGAGTTTGAGGATCCGATTCCTGTATCTTGCCAGGGTGTATCTGTTGACGACTGTATTCTCCGGACTCGATTCTTGTATCTTGCCAGGGCACGTCTGAAGAGTTTGAGGATCCGATTCCTGTATCTTGCCAGGGTGTATCTGTTGACGACTAACATTACCAGACTCGATTCCTGTATCTTGCCAGGGCACGTCTGAAGAGTTCGAAGATCCGATTCCTGTATCTTGCCAGGGTGTATCTATTGATGACTGTATTCTCCAGACTTGATTCCTGTATCCTGCCAGGGCACGTCTGAAGAGTTCGAAGATCTAATTCCTGTATCTTGCCAGGGTGTATCTGTTGATGACTGTATTCTTCGGACTCGATTCCTGTATCTTGCCAGGGCACGTCTGAAGAGTTTGAGGATCCGATTCCTGTATCTTGCCAGGGTGTATCTGTTGACGACTGTATTCTCCGGACTCGATTCCTGTATCTTGCCAGGGCACGTCTGAAGAGTTTAAGGATCCGATTCCTGTATCTTGCCAGGGTGTATCTGTTGACGACTAACATTACCAGACTCGATTCTTGTATCTTGCCACGGCACGTCTGAAGAGTTCGAAGATCCGATTCCTGTATCTTGTCAGGGTGTATCTGTTGACGACTGTATTCTCCGGACTCGATTCCTGTATCCTGCCAGGGCACGTCTGAAGAGTTTAAAGATCTGATTCCTGTATCTTGCCAGGGTGTATCTGTTGACGACTAACATTACCAGACTCGATTCCTGTATCTTGCCAGGGCACGTCTGAAGAGTTCGAAGATCCGATTCCTGTATCTTGCCAGGGTGTATCTGTTGACGACTATATTCTCCGGACTCGATTCCTGTATCTTGCCAGGGCACGTCTGAAGAGTTTAAAGACTCGATACCTGTACCCAGCCAAGGCACATCTACATAAAGAGTTTGAAGATCAACTCCTGTAACAGGCCAGGTAATTATTTTTCTTTCTCAGGTACGCAAGTTCTCGCTAAGGAATCTCTTACGCGATCGACAACCTCCCGATGGCATCTATAAGCCCATCTCTCCATATACCAACAGTCTCCAAATGGCATCCATAAGCCTATTTCCGACAAGGTACTGTCACACCTCCAGATGGCATCTATAAGCCCATCATCCTATCCATCAGTCTCCAAATGGCATCTATAAGCCCATTCCCTACATCACGCTGCTGACATTCTACTATGTGAGTGCAAATTTCTGGGCACTCTAGTGTTCAATCATCTTCCACCTTCGGATTACGAAAGGCACGTCAGCCAATCTACATCCTCAGGTCTAAGAAGATTGAACAGGGGCAACTGTTGTACCCCAAAATTTTCCCTCCCATATTCTTCAAAGATTTGCCAAAATCATGGTTCAAAATCACTCCAGGGTTGCACAGTCCAATTACCTCCTAACACAGTCAAAATTAGGGTTTTGGTTCTGGCAAATAAATTGAAGTTTCCAAGGGTCCAATCAAGTCCCATATGCCTATATACATTGCCAAGCATTCATATGCCAAGTTTCAAGACTCACAACATCAAATTGCACAGTCAAAAACCCTAAATGCTTCACAGTCAACTGCAGGGGCAAAATGGTCATTTGACAGTCAAAAGTCAAAATTTTTGGTCAACATCTTATTTTGAAGCCACAAACATCATTTGATCAATTCTTGATCATGATTCTCAAAGCATGGCTCAAAAAGTCTCAAGATGCAAAAGTTTCTATTTTGGGACAGCTGAAAAAGTCAACTGCAAATTGACAAGGGCATAACTTCTTCATGGCTTATCATAAAAATTCCATCCAAAGCTCATTTTGAGGATAATGAAATTTCCTACAACTCATCTTCACACTTCAAGTCCAAGAAATGCTCTCACAAAAAGTTATCAATTTCAACATTATAGGTCACTTTCAAAAGTCAACAAAAAGGCACTTTAAGTCAAAGACCATAACTTGAGATTGGTAAATCAAAATTACATGGGACCAAAGGCATTGGTTAGAGGACTTCAAGACCTTTCCAAAATGTCCAAGAACATGATCACAACTTCAAAATTGAGCAAGATATTCCTTGTAGAAGTTGGGAAATTTTTGGGAATTTTGAAAAGTCAACTTTGCACAAAAGACTTCAAAATTGCTAATGGGCCACAAATTCTTCCATGAATCATTACCCAAAGGCTATGCACGACCCATTGACCTCTAAGGGATTTATTTTCTTATTTTTGATTAATTATTTGAATTTTTATTATCATTAATTCATTTAATTAAATTTAAATATAAGAAAAATACCAAATCAATGGTTTTAAATCTTTTTATGCAGAAAATATCTTCCACACATGTAAGAGATCTCGTGCACCGTCTCAAGGGGACCAAATCATCCATATTTGGCATGATTGGAATGGAAAAAGATTGAAAAGAAGATATGGAAAAATCAAATATTCAAAACATGAATGCATGAATCCATGGGCTTGGTTTTAACCTAATTTCACTCAAATACTTATACACAACATAACCCTATTCCATTACACACGAAAGATTGCATACAAGTTGCACACCAAATTGCAAATTTTCATCAAATTTTTGAAAACTGAAAACATAGTTACAGCGCGATTCAAAGCCTAAAACCTATTCCAAATGCTTGCTGGGACTTCCTTGAACGTGTTTCAATCCCTTTCCAGTCTCCACGCACAAAGAATTGGTAGAACAGCATTGCACTTTTCACAAACTTTTCCATAATCGTGTTTTAATTTACATGCATTATTCATGAATTTTAACCATTGATTTATACTAACTATGATATTCTGAAGCTGTTGGTACCATTCAATTGAAGTATGGCTTCCTAAATAAGAATTCACCATTAACGTGTTCTAGGGTTTCAGCACTCAGAAATTGGGGCTTTCCCCATATGGAAAAATTGGATCCTAAAACCTATGCCATTAAAATCGTGACATCCAAACGAAGCTGTGATCGGTGGATCTGGAACTGACTGTTTAACGCTGGTTCGCGAAATGTCGCGGAAGCAAGAGTCGCCACCGTCTTTTATTTTCTCCAAGTGGAAAGGACAAAAGCACAGAAAAATTCCTTATTGAGATTAGCTCTCGGTTCGGGAGGTAGATTTATAGAAAGGGAAGGTGTTAGCACCCTTTCTATCCATGGTTATCCATGGGCTCTTAGATACTTTCTCATTGTGTTTTCAAAATGTTTGTTTGCTTTTCAACTGTGGGTTTTAAAAAAAGTTTCGTTTAAAATTTTAGTTCGACTCTTGTATCGGTCCTCAAGAGTGTTTGAAAAGTTGTTTTGAAAGCTTTTTGAAAGTGTCGGTGTGAAAAGAAATTTTTGATTTTTGTTTTGAATTAGAGCAAGTATCTACGAGTCATCTACCTACCCTAAGGAATTCGTCTGTGTAAATGTCCTTAAAGTAGTACCATCCTACCATTGAGAGGTAGGTAGCACCACCGTCGGAGGTGTTCGGGTCAATTCGAGGGTTCGGGACATTGTGGTCACCAGAGCAATGGGAAGACACCTTAGAAGCTACCCTCATGCCATGTTCATGGACATGAGGACTTACTAAAACATCCTCTACTCGACGACCACGTTTCGAGGGGCAAGGCAACAGTGAGGCGTACCCTAGGGGTGGTATGTGAATTGTGTGTCATTTTCAGTTATATTTGTCTTGTTCATGCATTGGTGATCTACGCATTGTTTTTTTATTTTTGGCATTCATTCTTTCATGCAAGTTATTAACAGTTAAAAGATGCGGGAAGATAAAAGTCCTACGCTATTACAAAGGCGTGGGTCTACATCGCCAAATTAATCCAAGACCCGATTTGAAATAAAATAAAATGCGAAAAATAAATACCCTAATTAATCTATTACAAGGCTTTGGGGTAATTACATGAAATTTATAAAAAAAAGAAATAAAATAAGCGCGCGAAACGATATTATAATCGAAAGCGAGGGCGTTGGACCCTTTGAAGAAGTTAAATTAAAATTATTAGTGAATTAATGATTAAAGAAAAAGAAGAACTTATTTTTTATGTTTTTTGTATTTATGAAATTAAGGAAAATTAAAATGGAATTAAAAGTTAATTAAAACCCTAGTTCTAAATTGTTTTTAATTTAAAAAATATTTTAATTTGACCTAATTTACATTAATTATTTACATGGCATATTTATTTACAAAAATAATTAATTATTGATAATAATAAGAAGAAATTTTAATTATTAAAAAAATTAAAAAGCTAGAAACCCTAATTCTACATTTTTTAGTTTGTTAGAAAAAAACGTTAAAATTAAACCTAAGATTAAAACTAAATTAGTTAACAAAATTTATTTACAAAATAAAACATTAGTGAATTAAATAAAAAATATATTTTATTTTTTTTGTTTTCTGATTTTTTTGGTATTTTTATATTATAATTAAAACAAATAAAATAAAAAGAAAGAAAAAAAAGAAAGAGGGAAAGAGATACAAACAAGGGGGGTGTTGACCCAAAGTTGGAGGTATTTTCCAAGCAATTTTGGCCCATTTGAGTCAGGCCTGGTTGACTTTTGAGGGTCACGTGTAGACCCCTGGACTAAGGTGCATGATGGAACTCATATCTTGGCTTTTGGATTGATCTCAGGGGCCATGTGGCAAGCACCAGCGTTGGACGTTTGATGGGCTATAGGAAAGTCAGTGTACCTGATCATATTGCAAGAAAAAATAGAAAGAAATATGGGGGACCTGGGGATCGAACCCAGGTCCCAATGTTCATCACAATTGCCTTCAACCACTACACCACTCAGCGCGTTTGGAATATATATTGCAAAATAAATAACATAACGTAAAACAATGATTAGTGGTAAAAAATGCGCCAGAATATGAATGACCCTATCACGTGAGGACACCTAATCTTCTTCTCCGTTTTCCTGTAACAAAACACGTTAGATAGCGGGGGTTTTAAACCCCCACTAAATGAAGCCACGAATAATAGCGAATAGGGCCTGGTTCATCATAAATTGAGCGCGAGGCATGACTTTGAATCGTCATGAGCTTCTGATTCTAATGGCATAGGTCTTGTTGTCTGATTTTTCCAGAAGAGGAAAGCCCCAAATTCGCACCTCTGAAAACCTAGAAAACATCAATGGCATTTTTCTATACAAGAAATATTAATCCAATTCAATGGCACCATTAGTTTTGTTGAGTTCATATTAGTACAAAACGATCATTAGAATTTATGAATATGGCATATAAATCAAAACACGAAAATGAAAAATATCAAGAACAGGACGGCTTCGTTCTACCGATTCTTGAGGTGAGAGGCTATGGTTTTGATTCAGAAAGCCTCCTTGATACGTCAGGAAGGTAATGGAATTGTTCTCTTGCCTTGAAACGCCCTCTAGATGTGTTTTCAGTTTTGAACTTTTTGACAAAAAATGCAAAGTGTGTCTTTGATCTGAGGCGCAGCTTCCAGGTCCTTTTCATTAGGGTTAGCTTTGTGTTTATATGAAGAATGAATTAGGGTGAAATCCAAGCCAAGAAACCTTTGCATTCATGAATCCAATATTTGATTTTCAATGAATCTTTTTTCAATCTTTTTCATGCCCTTTTGATACCAATCATGGCCAAATCTTTCCATATTAGTGATGCACGAAATCTTGGAGTTATGATAGACCTATTAGCTGCATAAAAAGATTTAAAATGCATGCTTGAGTATTTTTGTCATATTTTATTTAATTAAATGAATTAATGGTGATAAAAATTCAAATAAATAATAAAAAAATGATGAAATAACTCCCCTTTGGGTCAATGGGTCGTGCATAACTTTTGGATAATGATTCTTGGAAGAAACTGTGGCCCATTAGCAATTTTGAGGCATTTGAAGCAAAGTTGACTTTTCAAAATTCCCAAACATTTCCCAACTTCCACAAGGCATATCTTGCTCAATTTTTAATCTTTGATCATGTTCTTAGACATTTTGGAAAGGTCTTGATGTCCTATAACCAATGCCTTTGGTCCCATGTCATTTTGATTTACAAATCTCAAGTTATGGTCTTTGACTTAAAGTGCCCTTTTGTTGACTTTTGAAAATGACCTATAATGTTGAGATTGATAACTTTTTGTGAGAGCTTTTCTTGGACTTGAAGTGTGAATAGGAGTTGTAGGAAATGTCTTTCTCTTAAAAATGAGCTTTGGATGGAATTTTTCTGATAAACCATGTGGAAGTTATGCCTTGGTCAAGTTACAGTTGACTTTTTCAACTGTCCAAAAATAGAAACTTTTGCATCTTGAGACTTTTTGAGCCATGCTTTGAGAATCATGATCAAGAATTGATCAAATGATGTTTGTGGCTTCAAAATAAGATGTTGACCAAAAATTTGGACTTTTGACTGTCAAATGACCATTTTACCCCTGCAGTTGACTGTTGAGCAATTAGGGTTTTTGACTGTGCAATTTTGTGTTGTAAGTCTTGAAACTTGGTATGAGGATGCTTGACCATGTTTATAGGCATGTGGGACTTGATTGGACCCTTGAAAACTTCAATTTCTTTTCCAGAACCAAAACCCTAGTTTTTGACTGTTAGGAGGCCCTTGAACTGTGCAACCCTTGGGGAGATTTTGAAGCATGCTCTTTGCAAATCTTGAAGGATATGGGAGGGCAAATTTTGGGGTACAACAGTTGCCCCTGTTCAATCTTCTTAGACCTGAGGATGTAGATTGGCTGACGTGCCTTTCGTAATCCGAAGGTGGAAGATGATTGAACACTAGAGTGCCCAGAAATTTGCGCTCACATAGTAGTGTGATGATGGGAATGGGCTTACAGATGCCATTTGGAGATTGATGGATAGGAAGATGGGCTTATAGATGCCATGCTAAGAGATGATGGAAGGTGGATGGGCTTATAGATGCCATCTGGGTGTTGATCGCGTAAGAGATTCCTTAGCGAGAACTTGCGTACCTGAAAAGAAAATGATTACCTGACCTATTACATGAGTTGGTCTTCAAACTCTTATGTAGATGTGCCCTGACTGGTTACCGGAATTGGGTCTGGAGCTTCAAAAGGTTATGAATGAACCAGGGATGGTTACTACCTCAACGGGACGGTGAGAGAACTTTGGGCGATTACTACCTCAACAGTAACAATGAGAGAATCTGGGGCGATTACTACCCCAACAGTAACGATGAGAGAACCTGGGGCGATTACTACCTCAACAGTAACGATGAGAGAATCTGGGGCGATTACTACCTCAACAGTAACGATGAGAGAACCTGGGGCAATTACTACCTCAACAGTAACAATGAGAGAACCATAGGCGACTTCAACCTCAACAGTAACGATGAGAGAATCTTGGGTGACTTCAACCTCAACAGTAACACTGAGAGAATCATAGGCGACTTCAACCTCAACAGTAACGCTGAGAGAATCTTGGGCGACTTCAACCTCAACAGTAACGCTGAGAGAATCATAGGCGACTTCAACCTCAACAGTAACACTGAGAGAATCTTGGATGTCTTCTACCTCAACAGTAACGATGAGAGAATCATAGGCGACTTCAACCTCAACAGTAACGCTGAGAGAATCTTGGGCGACTTCAACCTCAACAGTAACGATGAGAGAATCATAGGCGACTTCAACCTCAACAGTAACGCTGAGAGAATCTTAGATGTCTTCTACTGGGATAAGAATCAGGGAGATCTTAGGGTCGATCTGACTGAACCAGAGAAGGCCTTTGACTGGATAAGAATCAGGAAAATCTTAGGGTCGATTTAACTGAACCGGACAAGGTCTTGGAATATCTTCAACTGGATAAGAATCAGGGAGATCTTAGGGTCGATCTGACTGAACCAGAGAAGGCCTTTGACTGGATAAGAATAAGGAAAATCTTAGGGTCGATTTAACTGAACCGGACAAGGTCTTGGAGTATCTTCAATTGGATAAGAATCAGGGAGATCTTAGGGTCGATCTGACTGAACCAGAGAAGGCCTTTGACTGGGTAAGAATCAGGAAAATCTTAGGGTCGATTTAACTGAACCGGACAAGGTCTTGGAGTATCTTCAACTGGAAAAGAATCAGGGAGATCTTAGGGTCGATCTGACTGAACCAGAGAAGGCCTTTGACTGGATAAGAATCAGGAAAATCTTAGGGTCGATTTAACTGAACCAGACTAAAGTCTTGAAATATAGCTGAGAACTTAACTGGATCTTTCCTGAAAGGTAGAGGTCAGTCGTATGTAATGCATGATATGGATCAAGCAATGATGTTCTCAACATAAATGAGATTTGTAAGATATGATGCATATATGCATGCTATAATGTATGGAAATGTGATGTTTATGAACGTATGTTTTTGTCTAGGAAAATAAATCCTTGATGGGTGCCGGGAAGTTAACTCCTGGGCTGATGTTTGAAGAAAAGAATATTTGTTTCCGCTGGGGATGATAGTTGCAAGAACACCGATAGGAGAAGATGACTCCGTTAGGGAATAAACTTGGCGAATGGATTACTCTGCGGGGAGAAAATTATTCTAGCGATCTTGCTGGGGAACAGTACTCTGTGGGGAGAGAGGTATTTTGTTGGGATGTTGATGGTAACTTCGCTGGGGATACCGATGTTATATTGGAAGTGTTAATAGACTTCGCTGGGGATAGGAAGACTTCGTCGGGGACGATCTTTCTGTGGCCTTTGGCTGAGGATAACCCAGTTATATCTACTGGGGATAAGCTTCCTGCTGGGGAGATGATTCCAACTTTCCTGGGGAAATCTTAATTGGACTCTCCTGGGGATATTTTGAAATATATTGGGGAAGTGGCTCCACTGAAAGTTTGATATACCGCCGAGGAACAATCTTTAGGTCAAGGCTGTCGGGGATGCTTGTTAGGAATGTCTGTATGATGGGCCGGGGAATGTTGAGATCTGCTGGAGGATACCCAACTTCCTTAAGGCTGATAGTCTAGCTTTGCTTGGGGAGAGTGTATTGACTTGCTGACTCACTCTATGGGGAATTAAGATGCACTGGTTATGTTCTTCAGCCGAACCTACCTTGATACCTTGATGGACAGAACAATTAGATCGCTTAGACCACTCATTATTGCCCCCGTTTCTGAGGTGGGAGAGGAAGACCTGTGAGGTGCTGATAGTTGTTGATGGACAAACCTTCTTCAGGTAGGCAGGTGACAAGATGACAGGATATAGTCGTACGCTTTAATCCCTAACTTTTGCCTGGACCGCCCTTTCAGGTTTTCGGTCCACCGGGATACCCATTTTTGCCCAAGCCGCCTTTTCAGGTTTTCGACTTGCCGGGTGTACAGATTTTTTCATTTCATCCCTCATTTTGCCCGAACCCTTTTGGTTCGCCGGGAAGCCCTTATTTTTGCCTAGGTATGTCAACCTAGCGGGTCTTTGATTGTGCGTAGTATTTTTTCGACTATGTCAACGCTCTTGGAATGTAGGGAGTTGCCCCTGTCAGAAATATTGTCGTGCGACCAGAAGATGTTTAATCAGGCAAGATTCGTTACTGGAATTCCTGTCTAATGCTCCAAGTGTCTCAGACGGAGAGTTGCCCCTAGCTGCTTGGCATTGTTGAGAGATTCTCTGAATCTTGACTTAACTCTCCGGATGATAGACCATGATTATGTCATGCCCCTTGATTGGAAGTGCCTTTGTTCACTAGGCTTTCATCGTGCGAATTTCCCTGCTGTTCAAACAAATAGTCATATGCAAACAATGTTATATCAAAAATGCAAAGCTTATGTCTGTCTTGAAGATTTTGAAAATGCATTCTTTTCCATAAAACAAGTGAATGTTTGTAAAACGTGATGTCAACTCCGTATTTACCGTAGGCCTTAAGGAGTCAGGATACCTTTCGTAACAGTATGCTTTCGAACTAACCCATGCTTCAGCTAGGACTTTTAAGGGTTATAACGTGGCCTGGTTCACGGTTTTAAGAAACAAAGGATAAAGGCTCAAATTTTATTTGTACCCGCCCGCTCTTCGTGATGTTCTCCAAACCTAAACTCAGTTGATCATACGTTAGACCTTGTTTGAGTCTTTGCTCTGATTTTCCGGTGATGATTCGGATGTTGATAACTTATTTTGAATAGGCAGTCATTTTTTGTCGAGGGTTTGTAAGACCTCTTTCTTTTTCTGATTTTTGTTATCCCTTTTTTTTTTGCCTGAGCTGTTCTTTTGTGATTACAGTCAGCGGGATGTCTCAGTTTTGTAAGTCTCCTTCATAGGTTTTGACTTGTTAGGCTTTAGTTTTTTTTGGTAATGACTGCCTGTCTTTACGATTGTTCGGAACCATCACTGTCTTTTGTTTTTGGAAGGACTCCTTTGATGTCATTCATTGTGCACTTGGATCAGCTGAGAGAACTACCCTGCCCCAAGTTATGATTAAGGGTTTTAATTTTCGAAAAGAAAAACTCCTACTTCTTTGGCTCAAAAGGGGTTGACGAGGGATTATCTTCCTTATTACTCCACTGTTTAGGATTTGAAAAAAATGCATGTACCTCATCAGCGGGGTCCGTTCAAAAGCATACTGTAGATTATGGTATCGTTTTCGTCATCCTCCCTCGAGAGGCTTGGAACTATTAATCGAGCGTTGATCATCACAAAAAAATGAAAACAGTTTGCATATAGTGAATACGAAATAATTACTTCAAAACAGACATGTGCAGTGCATTAATGAAATAACAATGTTTAACATGAATAAATGTTTGAACAATCAAAAGAAAATTACAAATTGAACATTCGAATGAACAAAAAATCCAGTCCTAGCCATATTTTGGCAAGGGAGAAGTGATCACATTGGGAGTCTCTGGAGAGTCGAGCTGGACTTCCTTTGTGTCAATCAGATCTTGAACCTTGTTTCTCAAAGTCCAACAGTCATTTGTAGCATGCCCCGGGCTGTCAGAATGATAAGCGCAGCGAACGTTGGGGTTGTACCTTGAGGGTGTCCTGTTAGGATTCTTTGGAGGGTCCATGAGAGTTACCAACTTGGTTTCCAGCAACTGTGGCAATATCTGTGACAAGGTCATGCCGAGGGGAGTGAATTGCCTTTTGGGTCTCTCTTCCCTTTGCTGATTGTGACGCTGAGGAGCGCCGGCCGGTTTTGCAATAACCACCGTGTTGACATCTTGGCGGTGTTCGGACCTATTCTGCCCTCTTGAGCCATAGACAGCACTAGATTCTCTCTTGGATGGTTTCTTCTCAGTGTTCGAGGAGTCCCCATTCTGTATTTTCCCCGACTTGATGCCAGCTTCTATTCTTTCCCCGGTCAAGATCAGATCTGTAAACCCAGCAGCAGAATTCCCAATCAGGTGGTTGAAGAATGGACTAGACAGGGTCCCCAAGAACATGTCGACGAGCTCGTGGTCAGTCAGAGGTGGTTGTACCCTTCCAGCAAGGTCCCTCCATTTTTGAGCATATTCTTTGAAACCTTCACCTGCACCCATAGACATTCCCTGAAGCTGAGTGCGCGTGGGTGCAAGGTCGACATTGTACTGGTACTGCTTGTAGAATGCAGTGGCTAAATCCTCCAGTTGCGGATGTTAGCTCCATTCAGTTGATAGAACCAGTCGAGTTGGGTTCCAGACAGACTATCCTGAAAGAAGTGAATCCATAAATTCTTGTCAGCCGTGTAGGGCTGGATCCTCCTTATGTAAGACCTGAGATGCAGCTTAGGACAGGATGCCCCGTCGTACTTTGCAAAGGCAGGTTCCTTGAATTTTTGCGGGATTACTACCCTAGAAGACAGACCTAGATCCTCGAAGTCCAGGCCGGGCATTTTTTGTATCTTCATGGCACTTAGCCGGTCTTCCAACTGTTTATACCTGTCCTCAGCTGGAGGGTACTGCTCATCATTGTAATCGGTCTCGTTGTCGGACACCGTTGGACTAGGAACCTCCCTTTCTTGGGGACTGTCTTTCCCAACAGATGGGGTAGTCTGCTCAACTTCATTTCGTGATCCATTCCCAGATTTGCGTCTAGGGTTGAACATCACCGTCCTCCTCTTCTTCTTTTTCAAAAGCAGGGTCTTCAGATCTTGTTGCCCCTGGGCCAAACTCATAATCAACTCTTGGAACTGGGCGTTCTGAGCCTGGAGAGCCATGATGGATTGCTCAGTAGAAGATTCAGGATTCATGATGAGACTGCTGAAATAAACAGCAAAGAAGGTAAGCAACCTGTATAGAAAGGGTACCTGTTATGCAATGATATGTATGATATGCATGCGATGTTTTCAAGGATCTCGCGGGGTAAACAGAGAAATTGGTTAGAATTTTGTAGCTTGATTGAAGGAACTTCATGTTGTTGAGAGTCCTTCTTCAAGAGTCAAAGGCTCACCATATCCAGTGGGTCATAGCCCCTGACTCCGATCATCAACCTGGCTAGAGGAAAATAAATCCCGTTTGCCCCTTGCTAGACATTTGATCCATCATGACCTGCATCACAGGCCCTTAAGATCCTTGAAATGGATTAGTCCTTATGCAGGATGTATGCAATGTGTGATCGGTGGATCTGGAACTGACTGTTTTAAAGCTGGTTCGCGAAATGTCGCGGTAAGCAAGAGTCGCCACCGTCTTTTATTTTCTCCAATAGGAAAGGACAAAAGCACAGAAAAATTCCTTTAAAGAGATTGCTCTCGGTTCGGGAGGTAGGTTATAGAAAGGGAAGGTATTAGCACCCTTTCTATCCATGGTTATCCATGGGCTCTTAGGTACTTGCTCAATGTGTTTTCAAAATGTGTGCTTGCTTTTCAATTGTGGGTTTCAAAAATATTCTTTGAAAAGTTTCAATTCAACTCGTACGTCAGAGTGTTTGAGAAGTTTGCTTTGAAAGTTTTTTGAAAGTGTTGGTGTGAAAAGATTTGATTTGTTTTGTTTTAAAGAGAGCAAGTACCCTTGAGAACCTACCTACCCTAAGGAATTCGTCTGTGTAAATGTCCTTTAAAGTAGTGCCATCCCACCATTGAGAGGTAGGTAGCACCACCGTTGGAGGTGTTCGGGTCAATTCGATTTGAGGGACATGGTGATCACCGGAGCAATGGGAAGACACCTTAGAAGCTACCCTCATGCCAGGTTCCCGGACCATGAGGACTTACTAAGACGTTTTCTACTCGACGACCACCTTTCGAAAGGCAACAGTGAGGCGTACCCTAGGGGTGGTGTGTGCGAATTGTGTGTCATTTTCAGTTCGTTATTTGTCTTGTCATGCATTGGTGATCTAACGATTCAATTTTATTTTTCGGGCATTCATTCTTTCATGCATATTTATTAACAGTTATATTTGCGAGAAAATAAATCTAACTATTACAACTGGCGCGGGTCCACATCGCCAAAAAAACCGAACCCGATTTGACTGAAAATAAAATAAAGCGAATAAATAAAAAGTCCGAGAGTTTTTAATTACATGGCTTTGGGGCATATACAAAGGTATTTAATAAATGCGCGAAATAAAGACTAAACAAAATTAGGGCGTTGGACCCTTTAACAGATAATTAAAATAATCAAGGAATTTTAAAATTAAAAATTAAATGAAAAATAATGTTTTTGTGTTTTTTAGGTTTAAAAGAAAAAAGAGAAAAGTTAATTAAAATTAAAATCCTAGTTCTATCATTTTTTAAGTTTATTATGAAAAAGATTTAATTTCTAACCTAATTAAATTCTAAATTAATTTATATACAATTTTTGATTTATAGAAAATAAATAATAGATAATAATATTGTGAGAAAAAAAGGAAAAAATTAAAAAGGATATGAAAAATTAATAACTACCCTAATTCTACATTTTTTGGATTTTTTATTATGACAAAAGAATTAAAATTAAAATTAAAACTTAATTAAACTAAATGAATTACATTTTAATTTATTAAAAAAAGAATCAAAATTAATTATATTTTTTTTTGCCTTTTCTGTATTTTTAATGCTTTTTATAATTTTTTTGTAAAAATTAATTAAATCAGAAAATAAAACACAAGTAAATTTAAAAAAATAAAATATAAAGAAAATTAGAAAAGAAAGAAAAAAGATAGAACCAGGGGGTGTGGATTTGAGGTTGGGAGTGCAATGTTGAAAGGCCTGGCCCAATTGCTGGCCATTTGTTGACTTTTTTTGATCCAATGTGGTGCCTTTGACTGAAGCGTAGCATGTTCCCCAATCCTTGCCTTTGATGTGAATGCTCTGGGACACGTGGATGAGTTGATGCTGAAGTGCATGGTGAGTCTTAATGTGAGGCCTGCATGCAATCTTGAAATGAAAAATAATATTGAAGAATTGCAAGACCTGGGACTTGAACCCAGGTCATTGTGGTCAATAGCGTGTGTCCCTGCCAGCTGAGCTACCATGCATTAGTTATTATATTATAACGCATAAAAAACAAAAAGGAAAACTAGGCGCATTAGTAATTGGGCGCGCAGAATTTAAAACAACCAATCATCCTGCGCCAGCACATCATCGTCCCTGTTCTTCTTTTTTTTTCTGAAACACACAAGCCATAAGCAACGGTTTTAACCCGTTGCTGTAGAAGGCCTTTTAGAAAATAGCGAATGGATGGTTTCCTAATATAAATTAGGCGCGAATAGGTAGATTTCTTCGTCCAGATGCCAGGAATGCAATGGTCATGGTCTTGAGGGCCAATTTTGCAGTATGGTGAAAACCCCAAAATGAAAACTTGAAAACCCTAGAATGTGGGCATGGCAGATTCGCGTAGGATGGACAAAAATGCAATTAAATGTAATCAACAGCTTGGAAACTTCATCATGAGTATGAATATGTACTTAAAAATGCAAAAAGATGCTTAGAATGTAAATCACGATTGCCACATTTTTGTTGTACAGTTTGAGTTGTGTGTACCAAGTCAGGGAGCTTTGATTGAGGTTATGAATTGGGACACGTTCAAAATGGTCTCAGGAAACTATTGGTACCAAAATTAAGGCTTGAGAGAGTCCCTAGCTTTGAAATCAGTTTTGCCTTTTATGTCCAAATTTTCAAATTGTCAAATGGCCTTTGAACGAGTTTTGTGCTATGTTCTTGGTAGGGTTTGACTCAATGATCCTTATGGAATTGAATAGGCATGCTAACTCTCCTTAATCCATGCTTGAGAAAGAATTGGCATTAGGGTTTGTCCATTAACCATTTTTTCCTAATTTCTAGCCAAAACCTAGACTTAGTATGAAAATGAACCTTGGCCTGATTTTTGAGTTGATTCATGATGTATAGAACTTGTCCAAATTCATTTGACACCATTACATTGACTTTTAAATTTTATTTGAATTTTTAATGAATTAAAATGAATTAAATCATCAAAAATTAAATAAAATAAAAAAGTCAACATTTGGTCTTGAAATCAACCATGGGCCACGTGTGTGGCATGACAAGGATGGACAAAGTGAGAAAAATGGGGCCCTTTTGTCAAAATTGGATTTTCAAGGATAGTTGACTTTTGCCATTTCTCAAAAATTTCCCAACTTCTTCAAGGCATAACTTGCTCAATTTTTAAGATTTTCTCATGTTCTTGGACATTTTGGAAAGGTCTTTGAGTCCTTTAACCAATGTCTTTGGTCCCATGTCATTTTGATTTACCAATCTCAAGTTATGGCCTTTGACTTAAAGTCCCTTTTTGTTGACTTTTGAAAATGACCTGTAATGTTGAAATTGATAACTTTTTGTGAGAGCATTTCTTGGACTTGAAGTATGAAGATGAGTTGTAGGAAATGTCTTTCTCTTCAAAATGAGCTTTGGATGGAATTTTTCTGATAATCCATGTGAAAGTTATGCCCTGGTCAATTTCAGTTGACTTTTTCAGCTGTCCAAATAGAGCAACTTTTGCATCTTTGATGATTTCTGAGCCAAATTTTGAGAATCATGATCAAGCATTGATCAAATGATGTTTGTGGCTTCAAAATGATATGTTTACCAAAAATTTGAACTTTTGACTGTCAAATGACCATTTTGCCCCTACAGTTGACTGTAGTGCAATTTAGGGTTTTGACTGTGCAATCTTGAGCTGAATGCCTTGAAACTTGATATGGGGATGCTTGACCATGTTTGTAAGCATATGAGACTTAATTGGGCCTTTGAAAAGTTCATTTGCCTGACTAGAACTCAAACCCTAGTTTTGACTGTGTAGGAGACTGTTGCACTGCACAACCCTTGGGGAATTTTCTAGCTTGGCCTGGCAATTTCTTGAGGAATATGGGAGGGCAAATTTTGGGGTATAACAGTTGCCCCTGTTCAATCTTCTTAGACCTGAGGATGTAGATTGGCTGACGTGCCTTTCGTAATCCGAGGGTAAAAGATGATTGGACACTAGAGTGCCCGGAAATTTGCGCTCACATGTTGGCAATGATGGGGATGGGCTTATAGATGCCATCTGGATGTTTGATTGCGTAGGAGATTCCTTAGCGAGAACCTGCATACCTGCAAAACAGAAAATGAGTACCTGACACGTTGCAGGGATGATTACTTCCTTAGCACGAATGGTAAGAGAGCCTTGAGCGACTTTAACTTCAACAACGCTCGTTGAGAAAAATCTGGGGTGTCTTCTACTGGGATAAGAATCAGGGAGATCTTAAGGTCGATCTGACTGAACCAGAGAGGCCTTTGACTGGGTAAGCAATCAGGAAAATCTTGGGACGATTTAACTGAACCGGTCTAGGTCTTGAAATGTCTTCAATGGGATAAGCAATCAGGAAAATCTTGGGACGATTTAACTGAACCAGAGAAGGCCTTTGACTGGATAAGTCTAGGTCTTGAAATGTCTTCCACTGGATAAGCAATCAGGAAAATCTTGGGACGATTTAACTGAACCAGAGGAGGCCTTTGACTGAATCAGTCTAGGTCTTGAAATGTCTTCCACCGGATAAGCAATCAGGAAAATCTTGGGACGATTTAACTGAACCAGAGGAGGCCTTTGACTGAACCAGTCTAGGTCTTGAAATGTCTTCAAAGGGATAAGCATCAGGAAAATCTTGGGACGATTTAACTGAACCAGAGAAGGCCTTTGACTGAACCAGTCTAGGTCTTGAAATGTCTTCCACTGGATAAGCAATCAGGAAAATCTTGGGACGATTTAACTGAACCAGAGAAGGCCTTTGACTGAACCAGTCTAGGTCTTGAAATGTCTTGAGAACTTAACTGAATTTTCCCTGAAAGATAAAAGTCAGTCATGTGCAATGCATGATATGGATCAAGCAATGATGTTCTCAACATAAATGAGATTTGTATGATGCAGTGCGTTATGCATGCTATAATGATGTATGTGATGTTTTATGTATGTTTTCGTCCAGGAAAATGAATCCTTGACGGGTGCCGGGAAATCGTATCCTGGGCTGATGTCGAAGGATAGATTTTGCTTCCACTGGGGATGATAACTGCAAGGATACCGGTAGGAGAAGATGACTCCGTTGCGGAATAAACTTGGCGAATGGGAGATTCTGCGGGGAGAAAAGATACTCTAGCGATCATGCTGGGAAGCAATACTCTGTGGGAAGAGTGATGCTTTGCTGGATGTTGATAGTAACTCTGTTGGGATACCGTTGTTGTACTGGAAGTGTGAATAGACTTCGCTGGGGATAGGAAAGAACTACGTTGACGACGACTTTCCCTTGGTTTTTTGGCTGAGGATAACCCAGTTATATCCTGTTAAGGAAATAACTCTTTGAATAAAGCCGGGACGACGTGTTCGTGTCCTGTGAAGGATAAGCTTCCAGAATTTACTGGGGATAAGCTTACTGCTTGGGGAGATGAATTCCATCTTTCCTAGGGAACTTGGATGGGACTCTCCTGGGGAATTTAAGATATGCTTTGATATGCTGGGGAAGAATGCACTGACTTGCTGTCCCACTCTCTGGGGAACTCAAGATATCTGGTTGGATTCTTTAGCTGAACCTACCTTGGTACCTTGGAAGATAGAACAATCAGACTGCTCAGACAACTCTTTATTGCCCCTGTTTCTGGTGTCACCTGCAATCAATTCTTTGTTTCGTATGCAAATATTTATGAGCTAGCAAATTATTGTCAAATGCATATATCACAAATTGAACCTTGGACGTTCTTCACAAAACAAAACGGAAAAAGAAAAACAGTTGGCACGTTTAACTGAAAAGTATATTTGTATTGATTTTGAATAGCCTGTGAATAGGCGTTTTGTGTACAAGAGGCTGACGTCCTAGTAAGAGGTACGTCGCCGAACAAAAGAGTTTATTACAAGTTTTGTACAAAAGAAATTAAAACAGCTGTGCGAAATATGAATGATCCACTGGGTTTCAACCCCGCTATTGCCTTTATAACTCCGAGCGTCTCATCCCTTGATGACCTTGGTTGAAGGTGAAGTTGACTGATCGATGCCGTCTTGATGTAGATACCGGATTCTGGATGCAAAGTGATCCAATGAGACATAGTATTACGCTTTGATCCCTAATTTTTGCCTGGACGGCCCTTTCGGGTTTTCAGTCCACCGGGATACCCATTTTTGCCCAAGCCGCCTTTTCAGGTTTTCGACTTGCCGGGTGTACAGATTTTTTCATTTTCATCCCTTCATTTTGCCCGAACCCTTTTGGTTCGACGGGAAGCCCTAATTTTTACCTAGACATGTCAGCCTAGCGGGTCTTTTTCATGCGTAGTATTTTTTAACTATGTCTGCATTGGCGGGGTGAGGAAGGTCGTCACCATCCATATTGGTTAATATCATTGCTCCTCCTGAGAACACATGCTTAACCACAAATGGCCCTTCGTACGTAGGGGTCCATTTGCCCCTTGGATCACTCTGAGGAAGGATGATTCGCTTGATCACCAGATCCCCGACTTGATATTCCTGTGGTCTGACCTTTTTGTTAAATGCCCTGACCATTCGCTTCTGATACGTCTGACCATGGCAGATAGCAGCAAGTCTCTTTTCGTCAATAAGGTTGAGTTGATCAAGTCGTGTCTGGATCCAATCATCTTCATTCAGATTTGCATCCTTCATTATCCGGAGAGAAGGAATTTGTACCTCAATCGGCAAGACTGCCTCCATGCCATAAACCAGAGAGAAAGGAGTTGCCCCGGTTGACGTCCTAGCTGAGGTACGATACCCATGCAGAGCGAACGGTAACATCTCGTGCCAATCTTTATACGTTACTGTCATCTTCTGCACAATCCTCTTGATGTTTTTATTAGCTGCTTCTACAGCCCCATTCATCTTCGGTCTGTAAGGAGAAGAATTGTGGTGCTGTATCTTGAACTGTTTGCAGAGCTCAGCAATCATCTTATTGTTCAGATTGGTACCGTTATCCGTAATAATCCGCTCAGGGACACCGTACCGACAGATCAGGTTGTGCCGAATGAACCGTGCCACAACAGTCTTGGTTACCGTAGCATAGGATGCTGCCTCAACCCACTTCGTAAAATAATCAATCGCCACTAGGATGAAGCGATGTCCATTGGATGCCGTAGGTTTTATCTCACCGATCATGTCTATGCCCCACATTGCAAATGGCCAAGGCGCAGTCAGAACATTCAGGGGAACCGGAGGAACATGCACCTTGTCTGCGTAGATCTAGCATTTATGGCACGTCCTGGAATGTTGGTAACAGTCAGCTTCCATTGTAGACCAGTAATACCCTGCCCGTAGGATCTTCTTTGCCATGGTGTGTCCACTGGAGTGTGTACCAAAGATCCCGTCATGTAGCTCTTCCATGATTCTTTCTGCTTCAGGCTTATCTACACAACGCAATAGGGTTGAATCCTGGTTTCGTTTGTACAAGATGCCATTGCTAAGAAAGAACTTGGCTGCAAACCTCCTCAGGAACTTCTTATCATTGACAGATGCTCCTTCAGGGTATTCCTGAGCTTCCAGATATCTCTTCACTTCGTGGTACCAAGGCTTTTCAGTCACCAATTCAGTTTCGAGATCACAACAGTATGCCGGTTCGTCCAGTTTCCAGATGATGATCCGGGGGGCTTCATTATCCCATTTAACCTTGAACATTGAAGACATTGTAGCTAACGCGTCCGCCAACTGATTCTCTTCTCTTGGAAAATGCTCAAATGTTATCTCTGTGAAGTGGGGGATCAGGGCCAGCACACATTCTCTGTAAGGAATTAAGTTTGGGTGTTTCGTATCCCACTCTCCTTTGATCTGATTGATCACAAGAGCGGAATCTCCGAAGACACTCAGAAATTTGATCCTCAGGTCAATCGCAGCTTGAAGACCCATAATACACGCTTCATACTCCGCCATGTTGTTGGTACAGTTGAAACACAGCCGGGCGGTGAGTGGAGTATGAGTACCTTGTGGAGATACGATTATGGCGCCGATACCATTTCCCAAAGCATTGGAGGCTCCGTCAAAGTGCATAGACCATCGGGATCCTGGTTCAGGTCCTTCATCCGGTCCAGGTATTTCACAGTCAGTTACTATCATAATGCTTTCATCTGGAAACTCGAAATTCATTGACTGGTAGTCATCCACAGCTTGATGTGCTAAGTGGTCTGCCAATACACTTCCCTTGATGGCTTTTTGGGTCGTATACTGAATGTCGTATTCCGTCAAGATCATCTGCCATCTTGCAATTCTCCCAGACAGAGCAGGCTTTTCGAATATGTACTTTATAGGATCCATTTTTGAGATTAACAAGGTAGTGTGAGTCAGCATATACTGTCTCAGCCGGCGAGCAGCCCATACCAAAGCGCAGCAAGTTTTCTCAAGCAGTGAGTATCGGGTCTCACAGTCGGTAAACTTTTTGCTAAGGTAATAAATGGCATGCTCTTTTCGGCCAGACTCGTCATGCTGCCCCAGCACACACCCCATTGCATTATCAAGCACTGTCAGGTAAAGTATCAAAGGTCTCCCTTCAACTGGTGGCATAAGGATGGGTGGTTCTTGGAGATATTCTTTGATTCTGTCAAAAGCAGCCTGACATTCATCGTTCCAACGTACTACCTGATCTTTCTTCAGCAGCTTGAAGATTGGTTCACAGGTAGCAGTTAAATGTGAGATGAACCGAGCAATGTAATTCAGACGTCCTAAAAAGCCTCTGACTTCCTTCTCTGTCTTGGGAACTGGCATCTCTTGAATGGCTTTGACCTTAGCTGGGTCCACTTGAATACCTTTGTCACTCACCACGAAGCCTAGCAACTTTCCAGATCTTACCCCGAAGGTGCACTTGTTCGGGTTCAATCTCAGCTTGTACAGTTTCAACCGGTCGAACAACTTCTGCAGATGATCTAGGTGCTCTTCCTCAGTCTGGGACCTAGCGATCATGTCGTCCACATACACTTCTATCTCATGATGGATCATATCATGAAATAAGGTAACCATGGCACGTTGGTAGGTTGCCCCAGCATTCTTTAACCCGAACGGCATGACCTTGTAACAGAAGGTGCCCCACTGAGTAACAAAGGTAGTCTTTTCCATGTCTTCAGGTGCCATCTTGATCTGATTGTAGCCTGAAAAACCATCCATGAAAGAGAACACTTTATGCTGAGCTGTATTATCAACAAGGACATCAATGTGGGGTAGAGGGAAGTCATCCTTGGGGCTGGCCCTGTTCAGATCCCTGTAATCAACACACATCCTGACCTTACCGTCCTTCTTAGGTACCGGCACCACATTAGCAACCCACTGAGGGTAAGAAGTCACTGCAAGAAACCCGGCATCAAACTGCTTCATAACCTCGGCTTTAATCTTCTCAGACATCTCTGGACGCATACGACGGACCTTTTGCTTAACCGGAGGGAAATCTTCTTTAGTTGGTAAATGATGGACCACAATGTCGGTATCTAATCCGGGCATATCTTCGTAGGACCAGGCAAAGATTTCTTTATAGTCATGCAGCATCTGAGTCAACCGTTGCTTCACGCTGAGTTCTAGGTTGGCGCCAATCTTCACCTCTTTCTTGTCTTCCTCCGTACCCAAGTTTATTATTTCCACTGGCTCTTCATGGGGTTGAATTGCCCTCTCTTCCTGTTGTAACAGTCTTGCAAGTTCACCAGGCACTTCGCAATCATCTTCACCTTCGTCTGCGGCCAAGTTGATTGGATTTTCGAAGTCATAACTGGCAGTAGCAGAGTCGTTACCAGTGAGATCCAGAGTGGATTGAAACCTGTACGAGTGAGTGTGTGTGTAAATACAGCTGTTTTGCAATATGTAAAGAAAGGAAAGAAAAGGAGCGCAAAATTTGAAATGTGAAAAACGTCCAATGCTTTTATTCATGATATATGATAGTGACAAACAAAAAGCCCTCATAAATAAAACCACGGTGCCCCGGGTAAGACACCGGGCCATATAGTCTCAAATTATTGTTTATTACAAATCAAAAAACAAAGAAACTCATTACTGGGAGACAAAAGTAATTGGAGTAAAATCTTTAGCAGTCCAATTGGTCAATCCACCGTCGGCCGTTGGGTAGATCCAGCTATCGAACTCTGACTCTCCCACTTCATTTTCCTCCCCAATAGCATTCACTCCATGCTGAGTGATGAGCAACGGAGGTCTTCCAATTCTTGCCTTGCGCACCGCTTTCTGAGCTTCTGTGGTGAAACCCAGCCCAAACTTGTTAGTCTTAGGAGTAAGATCAGGGAGCTTGCCCCAATTTGCACATTCACCTTTTTCGATCACAGCCCGGGCGTCCTTTAAGGAGGCCATCTTCATAGGAGAAACCTCTTCATCTTCTGCTGTTGCCAAGGTTGGTGGTACCTCCTCAAAATGTTGAAAGGGGGTTTCAATGAACTCCCCATCCATTTCCACGTATCTGAAAGAGTTGAGGTGGCTGACCATGTACTCCTCCTCCCCTTGCACCGTTACGATCTTCCCCCTGACCGGGTATTTGAGCTTTTGATGCAATGTAGAAGTCACAGCTCCAGCTTTGTGGATCCATGGGCGACCCAGCAAACAAGAATAGGACGGATGGATGTCCATCACATAAAATTTTGAATCAAATACTTGTGACCCAACCCTGATTGGGATGTCCACTTCACCATGCACCATTCTTTTGGACCCGTCAAAGGCCCGGACAACAATGCTACTTGGTTTGAGCTCTAGACCCTCACAATCCAGTCTATCCAGAGCCTTCTTGGGCAGCACATTTAATGAAGAACCTGTGTCAACCAGCACGTGAGCAAGAGTAGTGCCCCTGCATTCAATGGAGACATGCAGGGCATCATTATGGTTCTTCCCCTTTGCTGTCAGATCGGCATCAGAGAAACCCAGGCCATTATCAGCAGTTAGGTTGGCCACACAATCGGTGAACTGGTCAGCAGTCGTATCTTGGGGTACATGGGCAGTCTTTAAGAAAGCAATCAGAGCCTTTGCATGGGCCTCTGAACACAGCAGCAGTGACAACATGGAGATTTTAGAGGGGGTGTGCCCCAGCTGTTCCACAACATTGAAATCACTTTTCTTTATTATCTTGAGGATTTCTTCCATTTCCTGCTTGGAAGCCTCAACAATGGTCTTTGGTGCCTCCGTCCTGGCAGGCGCATCAGCAGCAGTTCCCTTGCCCCGAGTATCAGATGACTCAGCAGCAGGGGTGGATACTTGGTCAGAAGGAGAAACAGGCACTCTGGCAGGTGTGAAGATCAAAGGCCTATGAATTGCTGGAGGAGCAATGTCTGGCGAGAACAGTCTTCCACTACGAGTGACCTTAGCAGGCCCGGTGATGTTGGAGACACCAGTATCAACGTTGCACTCTTGTTTCACACCCAGAACATAAACATCCGCCCCATAGTGCCATGGGACAGCCTTATCAGATTTGTAGGGTATAGGCCCCGGAACAGTAATGGTGATGGGAACATTCTTGTGAACTGACAAAACTTGTATAGGCTTCTTTGAAGGAGCCTCGGAATAGTTGTTGAAGATGGTAACGATTGACACTTCTTCAACAGGAGCAGCAGGAACAACAGTCTTTTCGAACAAAATCTCTCTACTATCTATCAGGTTTTGGATGCCTGACTTCAACAGAGAACAACCAGCAGGGGAAGCAACACATAGAGGGCAATTTTCGCCACATCCCGGAAATAAACCGGCTAGCAACAGATTCCTCTTGACCATCAGCAACGGAGTAGCAACATCATCCACCGAAGCTACATACAAATTCTCCTCAACAGCATTCACTCCATGCTGGGGCATGGGAGCATTTACAACATTCGGCTTCTCGGGCGCCTCAAACTGTATCTCTTTGGCATCAATGAGGTCTTGAACTTTGTTCCTTAGGGCCCAACAGTCATCTGTGTTATGCCCCGGGCTATCAGAGTGATAAGCACAGCGAGCATTTGGATTGAACTTGGGAGATGCAGTGTTGGGAAACTTTGGAGCCTCCTTGACAGTCACTAAATTGGCGGATAGCAACTGTGGCAGGATTTGTGATAAGGTCATGCTTAACCGGGTGAACTCTCTTCGGGGTCTTTCAAACTTTTGAGGATTAGTGGGCCTAGGAGCGGCAGCAGGTTTGGCAATCATTACCGCACTGACAGATTGGCGGTGCTCAGGTCGCTCTGTTCTCCGGGAGTTATATACAGCACTAGCCTCCTTTTTGAAGGGTTTCTTCTCAGTACTGGAGGAGGCAACTTTCTGTATCTTCCCTGATTTTATACCAGCCTCAATCCTTTCACCAGTCAGGATCAGATCAGTAAACCCAGCAGAGGAATTACCAATGAGATGATTGAAAAACGGACCAGATAGGGTCCCCAAGAACATATCTACCAGCTCCCGATCCGTCAACGGTGGCTGCACCCTGCCAGCCAGGTCTCTCCATTTCTGAGCGTACTCCTTAAAACCTTCTCCCGACCCTAGCGACATACCCTGGAGTTGGGTACGCGTAGGAGCGAGGTCGGCATTATACTGATACTGCTTGTAAAAAGCAGTGGCCAGATCCTCCCAGTTACGAATGCTGATTCCATCTAGCTGATAGAACCAATCGAGGTGAGTCCCTGAAAGACTCTCCTGGAAGAAGTGGATCCAAAGGTTCTTGTCTGCTGTGTAAGGCTGGATCTTCCTTACATAAGAACGGAGGTGCATCTTGGGACAGGAAGCCCCATCATACTTCACGAAGGCAGGTGTTTTGAACTTGTGCGGGATCACCACTCCAGTAGATAACCCCAAGTCTCCGAAATCCAATCCAGGTACTCGTTGAACTTCCACAGCCTTTAACCTGTCTTCCAGCTGTTTGTACCGGTCTTCAGCAGGAGGGTACTGGTCATCATTGAAGTCTGTTTCAGTATCAGAGCCCACAGGAGTAGTGACCTCCCTTTCTTGGTGACTACCTTCTGTCACAGATGGAGGAGTCCTTTCGGCTTCAATTTGCAAGGTGTTTCCGAGTCTGCGCCCAGTGCTAAATAGCACAGTCCTCCTCTTCTTCTTAGTCTTTTTCAACAGCATGGTCTTTAACTCTTGTTGACCCTGAGACAAGCTCTTGATCAGCTCCTGAAATTGGGCGTTTTGCGCCTGAAACTGGACGTTCTGCGCCTGAAGAGCCTTGATAGCCGCATCGGTTGATGATTCAGGAGGGTTCATGATGCTGAAATAAACAGCGAAGAACGGTAAACAACCTGAAAAGAAAAGTACCTATGATGCACATGATGAATGATATGTGTTTATGCAATGCATTCAAGAGTTCGAAAATTCAAATTTGTTGTAGACCAAAAGGAACACACTTTATTATTAAGAAAATCATTGTTTTAATACATCAAAGCCTCATGGGCAAAAGTACAAAAAGATCAAATCACATCCAAAATATGTTGCGCATCTTCTTTGGAGCTATGTAAGTGTTGAGACTCCTTTCCTCATGCAACAGGCGGGTGAGCTCCAAGACCTTCTTTTCACTAGCATGCAAACTAGTCTCAAGAGAATTCCGCTCCTCCTTAAGCTGGATCCAGCTCTTCTGCATCTCCTCCCAGGATGTGGGCATATCAGGGTGCTGAATAACATGAGACACCTCTCCCTCCAAGGCAGGTTCTTTGATTACTGGAAGCATGTGAGGATAAGGCATTACCAACTTCTGAGAGCGGGCTCGTACCCATTTGAGGTAAGGCTCCAAAGGGATGGAGTTCCTGTGCCCCAGTGTCTTGCTGTCTATCCTACTAGGCATCCTCCAAGCTCTGATAAACCTCTGGCGAAGTCCTTGAGTATCGTTGTCGAAGTCAAAAACTATGTCAGGAATCAACATGTCATGAGGACCATCCCTCCGAGCATAACCAAACTGTCTCCAAGCCAGGCATGGACTATAAGTAATACCCCCTCTGATTCCAAGTAAAGGAACATTAGGATATTCCCCGCAACGATCAATGATAGTGACATCTTCTCTGGACCTAGGACACCAATGTATATCTGCATGTGTAAGAGTCATCAACCGTTGTGACCATCTCAAACCCCGCTCGTTCTTCAGGACTGATTGTGGAAGGTGCGAAATAAACCACTTTCCCAGGAGAGGAGTGCAACACATAAGGACACCTCTTTTTCTCATGGTTCGAGTGTAACATGAGTGAAGGAGGTCCCCTAGCAACGTAGGTATAGGATTCCTGGACATAAAGATCTGGACAGCACTGATATCAATGAGCTGATCTGGGTTAGGGAACAACACCAAACCATAAACAAGGAGAGCCACAACCTCTTCAAAAGCTTGTAAGTCAAGGGAATTCCAACATTCATAGGCCTTTTCAAACAGAAACCTGGCTAAGAACCCTTTGATACCACTTCTAACTTCCCAATGTCCCTTGAGGTCAGATGACTGCAGGTGCAAGGCTTTAGCAATCTCTTCAAGCTTAGGTTCCTTTTCTGTACCGTTGAAGGGTAGCTGATCAAGGATAGGGATCTTCAGGAGTCGGGAGAACTCCTCCAATGTAGGTACCAACTGATAGTCCAAGAAGGTAAAGCAGTGATGCAGAGGATCAAAGAACTGGAACAGGACTTTTATCATATCTTCCTCAATGTTGGTGTTGACCAAGCTGATGAGGCTTCCATGCCTTTCACTGAATGAAGAGTTCTCAGGAATCCTGGATGTAAGTTCCTTAAGCTGAGGAGGGATCCTTACAAGACTGATTGGAATTGTCTTTCTACGAACAGTTTCCATGTCCTACAAAACAGGAACAAAGATGAAAATTCGAACCCCTGAAATGGTTAGTTAATGCATATGATGCTGGATGATGTCATGATGCTATGATTAAACACAGATATTTACAAAGACAAACATGTAAGGCACACAAGGCACACAAGACAGGCCCTTAAGGTTTAAGGCCAGCATGGGGTCTGGGTAGTACCCTCTTGAAGTTGGTGGGTTCATCCTGTCCTAATCAAAGTAACCGGGTTCTAAGGTTCCCAATATCACGGGATTGCTTTCATTGTTCATCGTTTCGATTTAGCCACTGAACTGGCGACCGAAATATTCCAGGAAAGCAACCCTCAATTGAGTGTAGTATCGAGTATCAACCAACCTCGGACTGCACCAAAGTCAGTTATCTCACTACCCTAAAGAGGCCAAGATGGTTCAATTAAGGTTCCTAAGGTCTGTTGATGCTTCATGACACCACATGGAGGCCCCGTACTCTCCTTGACTGACTCAAGGGTTACCGGTACACACCAAAATGCCACATCAACGTAGCAGACTGCTTCAACCATGTCGGTATACCCCGCACAGTTCCCTCACAGCCTTGTTGCTACTTTCTAAAAAGGTATCCCCAGATCCGGGTTAGGATCTATAGAACTCCCAAGCAACCCACAATTTTAAAGCATACAAGGAAAGCAATTGAAAACACAGTGATCTTAGTCCTAAGGTACACCTCACTTTAAGTTTATCCCCAGCAGAGTCGCCAGTTCTGTGATCGGTGGATCTGGAACTGACTGTTTTAAAGCTGGTTCGCGAAATGTCGCGGTAAGCAAGAGTCGCCACCGTCTTTTATTTTCTCCAATAGGAAAGGACAAAAGCACAGAAAAATTCCTTTAAAGAGATTGCTCTCGGTTCGGGAGGTAGGTTATAGAAAGGGAAGGTATTAGCACCCTTTCTATCCATGGTTATCCATGGGCTCTTAGGTACTTGCTCAATGTGTTTTCAAAATGTGTGCTTGCTTTTCAATTGTGGGTTTCAAAAATATTCTTTGAAAAGTTTCAATTCAACTCGTACGTCAGAGTGTTTGAGAAGTTTGCTTTGAAAGTTTTTTGAAAGTGTTGGTGTGAAAAGATTTGATTTGTTTTGTTTTAAAGAGAGCAAGTACCCTTGAGAACCTACCTACCCTAAGGAATTCGTCTGTGTAAATGTCCTTTAAAGTAGTGCCATCCCACCATTGAGAGGTAGGTAGCACCACCGTTGGAGGTGTTCGGGTCAATTCGATTTGAGGGACATGGTGATCACCGGAGCAATGGGAAGACACCTTAGAAGCTACCCTCAT
This sequence comes from Vicia faba, assembly GCA_948472305.1. Taxonomy (NCBI): domain Eukaryota; kingdom Viridiplantae; phylum Streptophyta; class Magnoliopsida; order Fabales; family Fabaceae; genus Vicia; species Vicia faba. The sequence continues at coordinate 1,495,967,067 of OX451735.1, read as the reverse complement.
GCCAGGTTCCCGGACCATGAGGACTTACTAAGACGTTTTCTACTCGACGACCACCTTTCGAAAGGCAACAGTGAGGCGTACCCTAGGGGTGGTGTGTGCGAATTGTGTGTCATTTTCAGTTCGTTATTTGTCTTGTCATGCATTGGTGATCTAACGATTCAATTTTATTTTTCGGGCATTCATTCTTTCATGCATATTTATTAACAGTTATATTTGCGAGAAAATAAATCTAACTATTACAACTGGCGCGGGTCCACATCGCCAAAAAAACCGAACCCGATTTGACTGAAAATAAAATAAAGCGAATAAATAAAAAGTCCGAGAGTTTTTAATTACATGGCTTTGGGGCATATACAAAGGTATTTAATAAATGCGCGAAATAAAGACTAAACAAAATTAGGGCGTTGGACCCTTTAACAGATAATTAAAATAATCAAGGAATTTTAAAATTAAAAATTAAATGAAAAATAATGTTTTTGTGTTTTTTAGGTTTAAAAGAAAAAAGAGAAAAGTTAATTAAAATTAAAATCCTAGTTCTATCATTTTTTAAGTTTATTATGAAAAAGATTTAATTTCTAACCTAATTAAATTCTAAATTAATTTATATACAATTTTTGATTTATAGAAAATAAATAATAGATAATAATATTGTGAGAAAAAAAGGAAAAAATTAAAAAGGATATGAAAAATTAATAACTACCCTAATTCTACATTTTTTGGATTTTTTATTATGACAAAAGAATTAAAATTAAAATTAAAACTTAATTAAACTAAATGAATTACATTTTAATTTATTAAAAAAAGAATCAAAATTAATTATATTTTTTTTTGCCTTTTCTGTATTTTTAATGCTTTTTATAATTTTTTTGTAAAAATTAATTAAATCAGAAAATAAAACACAAGTAAATTTAAAAAAATAAAATATAAAGAAAATTAGAAAAGAAAGAAAAAAGATAGAACCAGGGGGTGTGGATTTGAGGTTGGGAGTGCAATGTTGAAAGGCCTGGCCCAATTGCTGGCCATTTGTTGACTTTTTTTGATCCAATGTGGTGCCTTTGACTGAAGCGTAGCATGTTCCCCAATCCTTGCCTTTGATGTGAATGCTCTGGGACACGTGGATGAGTTGATGCTGAAGTGCATGGTGAGTCTTAATGTGAGGCCTGCATGCAATCTTGAAATGAAAAATAATATTGAAGAATTGCAAGACCTGGGACTTGAACCCAGGTCATTGTGGTCAATAGCGTGTGTCCCTGCCAGCTGAGCTACCATGCATTAGTTATTATATTATAACGCATAAAAAACAAAAAGGAAAACTAGGCGCATTAGTAATTGGGCGCGCAGAATTTAAAACAACCAATCATCCTGCGCCAGCACATCATCGTCCCTGTTCTTCTTTTTTTTTCTGAAACACACAAGCCATAAGCAACGGTTTTAACCCGTTGCTGTAGAAGGCCTTTTAGAAAATAGCGAATGGATGGTTTCCTAATATAAATTAGGCGCGAATAGGTAGATTTCTTCGTCCAGATGCCAGGAATGCAATGGTCATGGTCTTGAGGGCCAATTTTGCAGTATGGTGAAAACCCCAAAATGAAAACTTGAAAACCCTAGAATGTGGGCATGGCAGATTCGCGTAGGATGGACAAAAATGCAATTAAATGTAATCAACAGCTTGGAAACTTCATCATGAGTATGAATATGTACTTAAAAATGCAAAAAGATGCTTAGAATGTAAATCACGATTGCCACATTTTTGTTGTACAGTTTGAGTTGTGTGTACCAAGTCAGGGAGCTTTGATTGAGGTTATGAATTGGGACACGTTCAAAATGGTCTCAGGAAACTATTGGTACCAAAATTAAGGCTTGAGAGAGTCCCTAGCTTTGAAATCAGTTTTGCCTTTTATGTCCAAATTTTCAAATTGTCAAATGGCCTTTGAACGAGTTTTGTGCTATGTTCTTGGTAGGGTTTGACTCAATGATCCTTATGGAATTGAATAGGCATGCTAACTCTCCTTAATCCATGCTTGAGAAAGAATTGGCATTAGGGTTTGTCCATTAACCATTTTTTCCTAATTTCTAGCCAAAACCTAGACTTAGTATGAAAATGAACCTTGGCCTGATTTTTGAGTTGATTCATGATGTATAGAACTTGTCCAAATTCATTTGACACCATTACATTGACTTTTAAATTTTATTTGAATTTTTAATGAATTAAAATGAATTAAATCATCAAAAATTAAATAAAATAAAAAAGTCAACATTTGGTCTTGAAATCAACCATGGGCCACGTGTGTGGCATGACAAGGATGGACAAAGTGAGAAAAATGGGGCCCTTTTGTCAAAATTGGATTTTCAAGGATAGTTGACTTTTGCCATTTCTCAAAAATTTCCCAACTTCTTCAAGGCATAACTTGCTCAATTTTTAAGATTTTCTCATGTTCTTGGACATTTTGGAAAGGTCTTTGAGTCCTTTAACCAATGTCTTTGGTCCCATGTCATTTTGATTTACCAATCTCAAGTTATGGCCTTTGACTTAAAGTCCCTTTTTGTTGACTTTTGAAAATGACCTGTAATGTTGAAATTGATAACTTTTTGTGAGAGCATTTCTTGGACTTGAAGTATGAAGATGAGTTGTAGGAAATGTCTTTCTCTTCAAAATGAGCTTTGGATGGAATTTTTCTGATAATCCATGTGAAAGTTATGCCCTGGTCAATTTCAGTTGACTTTTTCAGCTGTCCAAATAGAGCAACTTTTGCATCTTTGATGATTTCTGAGCCAAATTTTGAGAATCATGATCAAGCATTGATCAAATGATGTTTGTGGCTTCAAAATGATATGTTGACCAAAAATTTGAACTTTTGACTGTCAAATGACCATTTTGCCCCTACAGTTGACTGTAGTGCAATTTAGGGTTTTGACTGTGCAATCTTGAGCTGAATGCCTTGAAACTTGATATGGGGATGCTTGACCATGTTTGTAAGCATATGAGACTTGATTGGGCCTTTGAAAAGTTCATTTGCCTGACTAGAACTCAAACCCTAGTTTTGACTGTGTAGGAGACTGTTGCACTGCACAACCCTTGGGGAATTTTCTAGCTTGGCCTGGCAATTTCTTGAGGAATATGGGAGGGCAAATTTTGGGGTATAACACAATGGTATGATGGTATGATGTTATGCTATGCGTGGAGTGATGTAAGTAAACCCTGTTATAAGCCCAGATTAAGGGCTGTAAACAAAACCTGCAAGGAACTCGTGTTGTTAGATAACAAGTATGCAAGTAGTCAAGTTTGAAGGCACACAAGTCACACAAGAGAGCCCTTAGAGTTTAGGCCAGCATGAAGTTTAGGTACTACCCTCTTTCAGTTTCGTTGGTTAAGACATGTCCTAGAAAATAGTAACCGGGTTCTAGAGGATCTCAATATCACTGACTACCCTTAATCGGTCATAACTCCAGCGTCGCAATCTTTTCTTGCGGCCAGAACCATCGCGAGAGTTTAGCCTCAATGAGTGTAGCATACTGCTACTATTCTATGGCCAAGTTGGGTCAATTTAGGGTTCTAAGGTCGGTTGGTGCTTAACGACTCCTCAGAAGACCCATATTCTCCTCGTTGCAACACAAGGGATATCGGTACAGACCAAGGTGTCACACCAATGTAGCCACTGCTTCACCCGTGTCGGTCTACGCCGGACAGTTCCCTCACAGCTTATGCTACCTAAAGGGTATTCCCCAGATCCGGGTTAGGATCTATGAAACTTCAATGCAAGCCCACAATATAAAAGCAATCAAGACAAGCAATTGAAAACATAAGAGTGGTCTAATCCTAAGGTACACCTCACTTATCAAAAGTTTCCCCAGCAGAGTCGCCAGTTCTGTGATCGGTGGATCTGGAACTGACTGTTTAACGCTGGTTCGCGAAATGTCGCGGAAGCAAGAGTCGCCACCGTCTTTTATTTTCTCCAAGTGGAAAGGACAAAAGCACAGAAAAATTCCTTATTGAGATTAGCTCTCGGTTCGGGAGGTAGATTTATAGAAAGGGAAGGTGTTAGCACCCTTTCTATCCATGGTTATCCATGGGCTCTTAGATACTTGCTCATTGTGTTTTCAAAATGTTTGTTTGCTTTTCAACTGTGGGTTTTAAAAAAAGTTGCGTTTAAAATTTCAGTTCGACTCTTGTATCGGTCCTCAAGAGTGTTTGAAAAGTTGTTTTGAAAGCTTTTTGAAAGTGTCGGTGTGAAAAGAAATTTTTGATTTTTGTTTTGAATTAGAGCAAGTATCTACGAGTCATCTACCTACCCTAAGGATTTCGTCTGTGTAAATGTCCTTAAAGTAGTGCCATCCCACCATTGAGAGGTAGGTAGCACCACCGTCGGAGGTGTTCGGGTCAATTCGAGGGTTCGGGACATTGTGGTCACCAGAGCAATGGGAAGACACCTTAGAAGCTACCCTCATGCCATGTTCATGGACATGAGGACTTACTAAAACATCCTCTACTCGACGAACACGTTTCGAGGGGCAAGGCAACAGTGAGGCGTACCCTAGGGGTGGTATGTGAATTGTGTGTCATTTTCAGTTATATTTGTCTTGTTCATGCATTGGTGATCTACGCATTGTTTTTTATTTTTGGCATTCATTCTTTCATGCAAGTTATTAACAGTTAAAAGATGCGGGAAGATAAAAGTCCTACGCTATTACAAAGGCGCGGGTCTACATCGCCAAATTAATCCAAGACCCGATTTGAAATAAAATAAAATGCGAAAAATAAATACCCTAATTAATCTATTACAAGGCTTTGGGGTAATTACATGAAATTTATAAAAAAAGAAATAAAATAAGCGCGCGAAATGAAATTATAATTGAAAGCGAGGGCGTTGGACCCTTTGAAGAAGTTAAATTAAAATTATTAGTGAATTAATGATTAAAGAAAAAGAAGAACTTATTTTTTATGTTTTTTGTATTTATGAAATTAAGGAAAATTAAAATGGAATTAAAAGTTAATTAAAACCCTAGTTCTAAATTGTTTTTAATTTAAAAAATATTTTAATTTGACCTAATTTACATTAATTATTTACATGGCATATTTATTTACAAAAATAATTAATTATTGATAATAATAAGAAGAAATTTTAATTATTAAAAAAAATAAAAAGCTAGAAACCCTAATTCTACATTTTTTAGTTTGTTAGAAAAAAACATTAAAATTAAACCTAAGATTAAAACTAAATTAGTTAACAAAATTTATTTACAAAATAAAACATTAGTGAATTAAATAAAAAATATATTTTATTTTTTTTGTTTTCTGATTTTTTTGGTATTTTTATATTATAATTAAAACAAATAAAATAAAAAGAAAGAAAAAAAAGAAAGAGGGAAAGAGATACAAACAAGGGGGGTGTTGACCCAAAGTTGGAGGTATTTTCCAAGCAATTTTGGCCCATTTGAGTTAGGCCTGGTTGACTTTTGAGGGTCACGTGTAGACCCCTGGACTAAGGTGCATGATGGAACTCATATCTTGGCTTTTGGATTGATCTCAGGGGCCATGTGGCAAGCACCGGCGCTGGATGTTTGATGGGCTATAGGAAAGTCAGTGTACCTGATCATATTGCAAGAAAAAATAGAAAGAAATATGGGGGATCTGGGGATCGAACCCAGGTCCCAACGTTCATCACAATTGCCTTCAACCACTACACCACTCAGCGCGTTTGGAATATATATTGCAAAATAAATAACATAACGTAAAACAATGATTAGTGGTAAAAAACGCGCCAGAATATGAATGACCCTATCACGTGAGGACACCTAATCTTCTTCTCCGTTTTCCTGTAACAAAACACGTTAGATAGCGGGGGTTTTAAACCCCCACTAAATGAAGCCACGAATAATAGCGAATAGGGCCTGGTTCATCATAAATTGAGCGCGAGGCATGACTTTGAATCGTCATGAGCTTCTGATTCTAATGGCATAGGTCTTGTTGTCTGATTTTTCCAGAAGAGGAAAGCCCCAAATTCGCACCTCTGAAAACCTAGAAAACATCAATGGCATTTTTCTATACAAGCAATATTAATCCAATTCAATGGCACCATTAGTTTTGTTGAGTTCATATTAGTACAAAACGATCATTAGAATGTATGAATATGGCATATAAATCAAAACACGAAAATGAAAAATATCAAGAACAGGACGGCTTCGTTCTACCGATTCTTGAGGTGAGAGGCTATGGTTTTGATTCAGAAAGCCTCCTTGATACGTCAGGAAGGTAATGGAATTGTTCTCTTGCCTTGAAACGCCCTCTAGATGTGTTTTCAGTTTTGAACTTTTTGACAAAAAATACAAAGTGTGTCTTTGATCTGAGGCGCAGCTTCCAGGTCCTTTTCATTAGGGTTAGCTTTGTGTTTATATGAAGAATGAATTAGGGTGAAATCCAAGCCAAGAAACCTTTGCATTCATGAATCCAATATTTGATTTTCAATGAATCTTTTTTCAATCTTTTTCATGCCCTTTTGATACCAATCATGGCCAAATCTTTCCATATTAGTGATGCACGAAATCTTGGAGTTATGATAGACCTATTAGCTGCATAAAAAGATTTAAAATGCATGCTTGAGTATTTTTGTCATATTTTATTTAATTAAATGAATTAATGGTGATAAAAATTCAAATAAATAATGAAAAATGATGAAATAACTCCCCTTTGGGTCAATGGGTCGTGCATAACTTTTGGATAATGATTCTTGGAAGAAATTGTGGCCCATTAGCAATTTTGAGGCATTTGAAGCAAAGTTGACTTTTCAAAATTCCCAAAACTTTCCCAACTTCCACAAGGCATATCTTGCTCAATTTTTAAGATTTGATCATGTTCTTGGACATTTTGGAAAGGTCTTCATGTCCTCTAACCAATGCCTTTGGTCCCATGTCCTTTTGATTTACCAATCGCAAGTTATGGTCTTTGACTTAAAGTGCCCTTTTGTTGACTTTTGAAAATGACCTATAATGTTGAGATTGGTAACTTTTTGTGAGAGCATTTCTTGGACTTGAACTGTGAAGAGGACTTGTAGGAAATGTCTTTCTCTTAAAAATGAGCTTTGGATGGAATTTTTCTGATAAACCATGTGGAAGTTATGCCTTGGTCAAGTTACAGTTGACTTTTTCAACTGTCCAAAAATAGAAACTTTTGCATCTTGAGACTTTTTGAGCCATGCTTTGAGAATCATGATCAAGAATTGATCAAATGATGTTTGTGGCTTCAAAATAAGATGTTGACCAAAAATTTGGACTTTTGACTGTCAAATGACCATTTTACCCCTGCAGTTGACTGTTGAGCAATTAGGGTTTTTGACTGTGCAATTTTGTGCTGTGAGTCTTGAAACTTGACATGAGGATACTTGACAATGTTTGTAGGCATGTGGGACTTGTTTGGACCTTTGAGAACTTCAATTTCTCTGCCAGAACCAAAACCCTAATTTTTGACTGTTAGGAGGCCCTTGAACTGTGCAACCCTTGGGAGATTTTGAAGCATGCTCTTTGCAAATCTTGAAGGATATGGGAGGGCAAATTTTGGGGTACAACAGAAGCAAATTGACTACTCGCGCCTTTTTTATATTTGCCCAGGTGCTAATCGTTATTTTTTATGGTTGAGTTTAGTGGGGGTTTAAAACCCCCGCTATTTGTTTGATAATTGCAGGAAAAATAAGGAAGACGAAGGACGTGGCCTGATGCTATAGGGCAATTCAAAACCTGGCGCGTTTTTTATTGTTTGATATCATTAACTTTGGTTTCTTTTTATATTATTCATGTTCCATTAACATTACAAATACGCGCATTAGCTCAGTTGGTGGGTGAGTTGGCTTGCAGGTATTGGGACCTGGGTTCGATACCCAGGTCCCCCCAAACGTTTAATAATTTTTGTCCTAATGTGTTCATACGCAGCGCTTCATCCAAGGTTCACCATACGCCTTCACATGCTGGCTTGCCACGTAATCATAATGACCAATCTGAAGGCTACAGGATGAGGACCATCATACGCTTGGGTCAACTGCTCCACACGTGATCCCTGGAAGTCAAAAAGGGCTTGTTTTGTTGGGCCAAATTGCCTCCAACTTACCTCCAAAAAGGGCCAGACACCCCCCCCCCCCCCCCATGGTTTGCATCATGTTTATTTTTTTATTTAATTTTCTTTTTAATTCTTTCAATTTGTTTTAATTATTTATTTAATTCACCAATAATTAATTTTCATAATAAAAAAATCAGACACTAAAATATGTTAATTAATTTACTTATTAAATATTTTTGTAAATAAATGTTAAATAATTAATCTAGTAAATTAGGTTTTAAAACTTAAATCTTTTTCTTAATAAATTAAAATATATAGAAATTAGGGTTTTTTTTAATATTTTCATCTTTGTTTAAATAAATACTTTTCTCATTATAATTATCATTATTAATTACTAATTTATTTTGTAAATAAACATGTACCTAAATTCTTTAGTAAATTAGGTTAAACTTTAATATTTTTTCATTAATAATTAAAAACAACTTAGAATTAGGACTTCTCTTCAATTTTAATTTCTTTATCTCATAAATACTAAAAACTTAAAAAGCAATTTCTTTTCTTTAATTTGATAATTAATTAACTTTTTAATTCAATTTAATTTCAAAAGAGTCCAACGCCCTTGAACGTTATATTTTATTCTTTTCGCACGTTATTTTATTTTCCTTTGTGAATATTATGTAACTGCTCAAGCCATGTAATAGTAACTAGGTTTTACTTTCCGCATTTTTATTAAAACGGGTCTTTGTAATTTGGCGATGTATAGACCCGCGCCTTGTAATAGCGTAGGATTTTACTTTCCGCATTTAAATTTCCGCACTCTTTAAATTCTAATTGCATGAAAGAATGAATGACTAAATTAAAAACAAGCGTAGATCACCATGATACATGTACAAGATAAAATATAACATGAAAATAACACACAAATTCACACACCACTCTTAGGGTACGCCTCACTATTGCCTTGCCTTTGAAATGTGGTCGTCGAGTATAGGACGTTTTAGTAAGGCCTTATGTCCATGACATGATCCAGTTGCCTCGAAACGGTTGCCTCGGAATAAAAAAGGATCAATGGCATAAGGGTAGCTTCTAAGGTGTCCTACTGTTGCTCTGGTGACCACACTGTCCCTACAAACGAATTGACCCGAATACCTCCAACGGTGGTGCTACCTACCTCTCAATGGTGGGATGGCACTACCTTAAGGACATTTACACAGCCTAATTCCTTAGGGTAGGTAGATGACTCGTAGATACTTGCTCTATTCAAAAACAAATCAAAATTCTTTTCACACCGACACTTTCAAAAAAGTTTTCAAAACAATTTTTCAAATACTCTTGAGGACTGATACAAGAGTCGATCTGAAATATTTAAACGAAACTTTTTTCAAACCCACGCACACTTTGAAAAGCAAACATTTTGAAAACACAATGAGCAAGTATCTAAGAGCCCATGGATAACCATGGATAGAAAGGGTTCTAACACCTTCCCTTTCTATAAATCTACCTCCCGAACCTAGAAACTATCTCATAAGGAATTTTGTTGTGCTTTTGTTTTGTCCATGTTGGAGAAAATAAAAGACGGTGGCGACTCTTGCTTCCGCGACATTTCGCGAACCAGCGTTAAACAGTTAGTTCCAGATCCACCGATCACAAAGTTGTTTTGAAAATGGTTTTGAAAAGTGTGAGTGTGAAAAGCTTTGATTTGAGCAAGTACCTACTAGCATCTATCTACTCAAAAAAAGATCGTTTTTATTCTTGTTTCCTTTAGACAGCGCTATCCTACTATTGAGAAATAGGTAGCACCGTCGTTGGAATTGTAAGGGTCAATTCGAAAGGGACGTACGATCACTAAAGAAATGTTAGGACACCTTAGTAATAACCCTAGAGTCTTAAGATCATATTCGAGGCAACATTTCCAAGGAAATATTTATGAGGTAACATTTGAACGGGACATTTGATCTTTTTAGATAGGAGGGCGACCACTAAGACACCCTATACTTAATGATCGTTTACCGAAGGCAACCGAAGTGAGAGTATACCCTAAGAATGATATGTGTTAGTGATTTGTTTTAGTTATTTATCTTTTCACATTAGGGTTTTCTAACCGTATTAACTTGTCATGCGTTGTTGTCATACAATCCAATTAGCATATTGTTGTACCCCAAAATTTGCCCTCCCATATTCTTCAAGAGTTGCGAAGATCATGGTTCAAAATCTCTCAAGGGTTGCACAGTCCAGTTGCCTCCTAACACAGTCAAAATTAGGGTTTTGGTTCTGGCAAAGAAATTGAAGTTTTCAAGGGTCCAATCAAGTCCCACATGCCTACCTATATTGTCAAGCATTCATATGTCAAGGTTCAAGACTCACAGCATCAAGTTGCACATTCAAAAATCATAAATGCTCTACAGTCAACTGCAGGGGCAAAATGGTCATTTGACAGTCAAAAGTCAAAAATTTTGGTCAACATCTTATTTTGAAGCCACAAACATCATTTGATCAATTCTTGATCATGATTTCTCAAAGCATGGCTCAAAAAGTCTCAAGATGCAAAAGTTTCTATTTTTGGACAGTTGAAAAGTTAACTGCAAATTGACCAAGGCATAACTTCTTCGTGGTTTATCAGAAAAATCCCATCCAAAGCTCATTTTGAAGAGGATGACATTTCCTACAACTCATCTTCACACTTCAAGTCCAAGAAATGCTCTCACAAAAAGTTATCAATTTCAACATTATAGGTCATTTTCAAAAGTCAACAAAAAGGCACTTTAAGTCAAAGACCATAACTTGAGATTGGTAAATCAAAATGACATGGGACCAAAGGCATTAGTTAGAGGACTTCAAGACCTTTCCAAAACGTCCAAGAACATGATCATAGCTTCAAAATTGAGCAAGATATGCCTTGGAGAAGTTGGGAAATTCTTGGGAATTTTGAAAAGTCAACTTTGCTTCAAAAGCTTCCAAATTGCTAATGGGCCTCAAATTCTTCCTTGAATCATTACCCAAAGCATATGCACGACCCATTAAGCTCAAAGGGCTTTATTTTCTTATTTTTAATTAATTAATTGAATTTTTATTCTTTTTAATTCATTTAATTAAAATTAATTATAAGAAAAATATCAAATAATGGTTTTAAATCTTTTTTGTGCAGCAAATATGTTCATTATATGCAAGACATTTCGTGCACCATCTCAAGGGGACAATATCATCCATATTTGGCAAGATTGGCATGGAAAAAAGATTGAAAAAGATGTGATAAAAATCAAATATTCAAAACATAAATGCATGGATCTTTGGGCTTGTTTTTAACCTAATTTCATTCATATACAAAGGCATAACCTAACCTAATGCAAATACACACGAAAAACTGCTCACAAGCATAGAACAAAATTGCAAAATTTCCATAAAAACTTGGAATCTGAAATCGTACTTGCAGGATTGTTCAAGGCCTAAAACCTATTCTAACACATTGCTAGACCTTCCAGGAGTCTAGTAGCATCAAGAATCATTCCAAACGCATAAAGAATTGAAGAATACAGATCACACGGTTTGCCAAAATTCCTTGAATTCCATATCACGATTCATGCATTATTAATACATTTGGTTGATTATTTTGTGTTCACAGCACTCAGGCAAAGCTTTCTGTATGATTCAATTTCATTAATATGCCTTGAAACGAAATTCACCATGGAAGGATATCTAGGGTTTCAGGACTCAAAAATTGGGGCTTTCCTCATATGATAAAATTGGCCTTTAAAACCTGTGCAGCTGAATTCGTGACATCAAGACGAAACAAACCATCTCCTCGCGCTTAATTTATGTTGCTTGTACGCGTGTTCGCTATTTTCCACTGTTGCACTTAGTGGGGGTTTAAAACCCCCGCTATTTGGTTATGTTGCAGGTACAAAGATGAAGAAGAAGGCTAGTGTGTCATTGAATGGTTGGACAATTCAAACCTTGGCGCGGTTTTTTCAACGTTCCAGCATAATGTTATTTTTCATACATATTATTTGTGTTCCACTAACATTACAAATGCACGCGTTAGTTCAGTTGGTGGATGAGTTGTCTTGCAGGTACTGGGACCTGGGTTCGATTCCCAGGTCCCCCCATTTAATCCATAATTTTTGTTGTAATGTATTCCAATGCAGCGTAGTCTCAATGGCTCACCATGCACGCTCATGCCTGTGCCTGCCAAGTGGATTTGAGATCAATCTGAAGGCCACAAAAGGGGTCCTACCATGTACCTCAGTCAATGGACACGCACTCAAGCTGGAAAAGTCAGACAGGCTTTGTGTTCATGGGCCAAATTACTTCAAAAAAACCTCCATAATGGGCCTGATACCCCCCATGGTTTGCATCATTTTTAATTTTTATTTGATTTTCTTTTCTAATTCTTTTCAATGTTTTAATTATTTCTTTTTTACCATAAAATAATTTTCACAATAATAAATCAGAAACTAAAAAAAAATGTTTATTTTTTTATTAAATTCACCATTAAAATATTTTTGTAAATAAATGTTAAGTAATTAATTTAGTTAAATTAGGTTTCAATTTTAACACTTTTCTTAATAAATTAAAATAAATAGAATTAGGGTTTTTTTTGACATTTTTTCATCCTTTTCTTAATAAATAATTTTCTCTCATTATTATTATTATTAATTATTAATTTTGTAAATAAATAGGTAAATTAACTAATTAGTGTAAATTAGGTTAACTTGTATATTTTTCATTAATAAATAAAATATTTAGAACTAGGGTTTCTTCTAATTTTAATTCTTCTTTATTTCATAAATACAAAAACCTAAAAAAGACTTTCTTTTCTTTAATTAAATAATTAATTAGATTTTTAATTCAATTTAATTTCAAAAGGGTCAAAACCCTCGGACTGTCAGTTTTAATTTCTTTTCGCACATTTATTTTCTTTTGAATATTATGTAACTGATCAAGGCTTGTAATAGTAATTAGATCTTTTTACTTTCCGCATCTTTTACCAAACGGGTCTTTGTAATTTGGCGATGTATAGACCCGCGCCTTGTAATAGCGTAGGATTTATCTTTCCGCATTTAAATTTCCGCACTCTTAACTAAGTTGCATGAAAGAATGTATGGCTAATTAAAAATAACTCGTAGCTCACAAATGCCCTGATCAAAGATAAATATTGACATGAAAATAACACAAATTCACACACCACTTCTAGGGTACGCCTCACCTGTTGCCTTACCTTCGAAACGTGGTCGTCGAGTATAGGACGTTTTAGTAAGTCCTTATGTCCATGATCCAGTTTCCTCGAAACGGTTGCCTCGGATTAAAAAAGGATCAAGGGCATAAGGGTAGCTTCTAAGGTGTCCTACTGTTGCTCGGGTGACCACACTGTCCCTACAAACGAATTGACCCGAACACCTCCAACGGTGGTGCTACCTATCTCTCAATGGTGGGATGGCACTACCTTAAGGACATTTACACAGCCTAATTCCTTAGGGTAGGTAGATGACTCATAGATACTTGCTCTATTAAAAAACAAATCAAAACTCTTTTCACACTGACACTTTCAAAAAAGCTTTCAAAACAATTTTTCAAACACTCTTGAGGACTGATACAAGAGTCATTCTGAAATCTTTAAACGAAACTTTTTCAAACTCACTCACAATTGAAAAGCAAACATTTTGAAAACACAATGAGCAAGTATCTAAGAGCCCATGGATAACCATGGATAGAAAGGGTGCTAACACCTTCCCTTTCTATAAATCTACCTCCCGAACCGAGAAATTATCTCATAAGGAATTTTGCTGTGCTTTTGTCCTGTCCATGTTGGAGAAAATAAAAGACGGTGGCGACTCTTGCTTCCGCGACATTTCACGAACCAGCGTTAAACAGTCAGTTCTAAATCCACCGATCACACATACATCTAAACAATTAAATATTTGCGGGAATTAAGAATGCGAGAAAGTAAACCTACGCTATTACAAGGCTTCGGGGTAGGGGATTAATTACATAGCCAAAAACCCGAGGAAAAAGCGATGAGTTAAAGGCCCTAGATTAAACTATTACAAACCATGAACAATTACAAAAATATTGGCAAAAATAATAAACACGCGCGCGAGGAATCAAGTACGAGACAACTAGGGTTTTGACCCTTGACTAGACCTATTCGCTATTAAAAAAATGTTTTTGCCATGTTTTTGTTATTTTAAGAAAATAATGAAAAAAGAAAATTAAAAAAAGAAAATCTTAAGTTCTAATTAATTTTAAATGAAAATACATTAATTTATTCTAAAACCTATTTTTTGTATTTTTATGTATTTGAGAAAAAGAGAAAATAAAATTAAATCAAGAGTTTTAACCTAATTTCTATTTGATTTTATTTTCAAAAATAAATTACAATTTCCCTAAGTTAAACTAAATTAAATTAATTTTGATAATAATAAAAAACTAATCCTCATTTTTTTATGAATTATTGATTTTATGGTTTTTATGAAAAAAGATTAATTTGTGAATTAAGAGTAAATAAAATAAATAATAAAAGAAGTAAGAAAGAATGATGTGCATGTGCTAGCAATTATGGGGGGTGCTATTGAAATTCTGGGCCCAAATGAATCTCAGCCCGTTTTGACTTTGCCTGATTCAGTGCACATGTTGACTTGAGGCGCATGATGGACCTCTTGCTACTTGAGCGTTGGATCCAGATTGCTGATGGATCTGATGGTGGAAATTGAATGGCCTATGGTGGACGTTGGGGTTGCAGTGTACCTGATAACCTATTGAAAAATAATATGAACAAAGTTGGGGACCTGGGGATCGAACCCAGGTCCTTATGCTCAACACCAAACACGCCCAACCATCTGTACCACGCGCTTCATCTGTTCATATAATAACAATAATGCATAATATATAAAATAGGATAGTTAATTGGAAAAATGCGCTAAAATTCAAACCACCTGTGTTCGGTGGATCTGGAACTGACTGTTTAACGCTGGTTCGCGAAATGTCGCGGAAGCAAGAGTCGCCACCGTCTTTTATTTTCTCCAATATGGAAAGGACAAAAGCACAGAAAAATTCCTTATTGAGATTAGTTCTCGGTTCGGGAGGTAGATTTATAGAAAGGGAAGGTGTTAGCACCCTTTCTATCCATGGTTATCCATGGGCTCTTAGATACTTGCTCATTTGTGTTTTCAAAATGTTTGTTTGCTTTTCAGAGTGAGTGGGTTTGAAAAAAGTTTCGTTTAAAATTTCAGTTCGACTCTTGTATCAGTCCTCAAGAGTGTTTGAAAAGTTATTTTTGAAAGCTTTTTGCAAAGTGTCGGTGTGAAAAGAAGTTTTTGATTTGTTTTGAATTTAGAGCAAGTATCTACGAGTCATCTACCTACCCTAAGGAATTAGTCTGTGTAAATGTCCTTAAAGTAATGCCATCCCACCATTGAGAGGTATGTAGCACCACCATTGGAGGTGTTCGGGTCAATTCGAGGATTAGAGACAGTATGGTCACCAGAGCAATAGGAGGACACCTTAGAAGCTACCCTCATGCCATGTTCATGGACATGAGGACTTACTAAAACGTCCTCTACTCGACGACCACGTTTCGAGGGGCAAGGCAACAGTGAGGCGTACCCTAGGAGTGGTGTGTGATTTGTGTGTCATTTTCAGTTATTTTTATCTTGATCAGGCATTGAGTTTTCTACGCGTTGTTTTTATTTGAGCATACATTCTTTCATGTGATTATTAACAGTTAAAAAGTGCGGAATTTAAAGTGCGGAAAAATAAAAGTCCTACGCTATTACAAGGCGCGGGTCTACAACGCCGAATTAAACCAAGACCCGATTTGAATGAAAGTACGGAATGTAAACATCCTAATTATCTATTACAAGGCTTCGGGGAAAATACATTATGTCCATAAAAGAAATAAAAATAAATTGGCGCGAAAAGAAATACGAATCGAGTGCCCGCGTTGGACCCTTTAAGGAATTGAATTTGAAATTATTAAAGTTAATTAAATTAAATAAAGGAAAGAAATTATTTTTTGATATTTTTGTATTTATGAAATTAAAGAAAATTAAATTAAAAATTAAATAAAACCCTAATTCTAGTTGTTTTTAATTATTAAAAAAATGTTTAAGTTTTGACCTAATTTAACCCTAATTAATTAATTATAAGTTATTTACAAAAATAATTAATAATTAATAGTGACAAGAAAAAGATTATTTATTAAGAAAAAGAATAAAAAATGATAAAAGACCTATTTTTATGTTTTTAATTATTTAAGAAAAAAAAGCATTAAAGTTAAAACCTAAAATTAAAACTAAATTGATTATGAAATTTATTTACAAAATAATTATTAGTGAATTAAATAATAAACATATTTTATTTTTTGACTTTCTGATTTTTTTGTATTTTTGTGTTATAAAAAATTAATTTGAGGAATTAAAAGAAAATAACTAAATTAAAACACATAAATAAATAATAGAAATAAAAAATGAGAGAAAGAAATACAAACATAGGGGGTTTTCTGACCCAATTAGGAGGTATGTGAGAAGCATTTTGGCCCATGAAATGCAAGCCCATGTTGACTTTTCTGATTGAGTGGGAAGCAGTTGACTGGTGCCCATGGTGATCTGCAAATTCTGACCTTTGGATTGGCCTTTAGAGACATGTGGCGTGCCAAGGCATTGGGGTGTATGATGGACCACAGGATGAAAGCTGCATAGAAACATATGAAGAAAAATAATATTGGAGAAGGGAGGGGACCTGGGAATCGAACCCAGGTCCCAGTACATGTATTACATGTTGGCCACCAACTGAACTAGCGCGTTTGCTTTTATGTTTAGTGGACAAAAATCATTATATGTGAAAAAACAAAGCTATGCTGGACAAAAATAAAACGCGCCAATGTTTGAATCCACCAACCACATTCCTCCATGCATCATCTTCTCCAATTGCTAGTTGTTTTGCCTGAAAAAAATAAACTAGATAGCGGGGGTTTTAAACCCCCACAACCTGAAACCACAAATAATAGCGAATAGAAATTGGGCAATCATAAAAAAGGCGCGATGTGATGATTGTGTTCGTATGAAGGTCCTGGTTTCAATGGTATAAGTTTCATGGCTTAATTTTTCCAGATGAGGAAAGCCCCAAATTCAAACTCCTGAAACCCTAGGATGCTTCCATGGTGGATTTCTGTACAGGCCTTGAAAACTCAATTGGATGACACCATTAGCTTTAGAATACTCATATTAGTATAAACCAACAACTAAAAAACATTAATCATGCATGGAAAATGGAATACGAATATCAAATTTTTTCAGAAAAGTGGAACACGGTTATACCAATTCTTGAGGTTAGGGGACTTGAAACGTATTGAGTCACGTTCAGGAAGGCTCCAGCTATCTTTTGGGATACTCTTTAGGCCTTGAAAAACACTGCAGCTATGTTTTCAGTTTTGAACTTTTTAAGAAAAATGCAAGTTTGTGTTCTTGGTCTGAGGCGCAGCTTCTGAGTCCTGTGCATTAGGGTTGCAATGTGCACATATATGTCAATGAATTAGGGTAGAAAACTGGCCCAGAATCCATGTATTTAGTGACTTTGAATTTGTGATCTTCCATAATCTTTTTCAATCCTTTTTGCCATGAAAACTTGCTTATTTTGGAAGATTTGGTCCCCTTGAGCATATGCACGAAATCTTGAGTGAATAAAGAGCCTATTAGCTGCATAAAAAGATTTAAAACACATGCTTTGCTATTTTTGTCATATTTTATTTTAATTAAATGAATTAATAATAATAAAAATTCAAATAATTAATAAAAAATGATGAAATAACTCCCCTTTGGGTCAATGGGTCGTGCATAACTTTTGGGTGATGATTCTTGGAAGAAATTGTGGCCCATTAGCAATTTTGAGGCATTTGAAGCAAAGTTGACTTTTCAAAATTCCCAAAAATTTCCCAACTTCCACAAGGCATATCTTGCTCAAGTTTTAAGCTTTGATCATGTTCTTGGACATTTTGGAAAGGTCTTGAAGTCCTCTAACCAATGCCTTTGATCCCATGTCATTTTGATTTACCAATCTCAAGTTATGGTCTTTGACTTAAAGTGCCTTTTTGTTGACTTTTGAAAATGACCTATAATGTTGAGATTGATAACTTTTTGTGAGAGAATTTCTTGGACTTGAAGTGTGAAGAGGAGTTGTAGGAAATGTCATTCTCTTCAAAATGAGCTTTGGATGGAATTTTTCTGATAAACCATGTGGAAGTTATGCCTTGGTCAAGTTACAGTTGACTTTTTCAACTGTCCAAATATAGAAACTTTTGCATCTTGAGACTTTTTGAGCCATGCCTTGAGAATCATGATCAAGAATTGATCAAATGATGTTTGTGGCTTAAAAATAAGATGTTGACCAAAAATCTTGACTTTTGACTGTCAAATGACCATTTTGCCCCTACAGTTGACTGTTGGGCAATTAGGGTTTTTGACTGTGAAATCTTGTGCTGTAAGTCTTGAAACTTGACATAAGGATGCTTGACAATGTTTATAGGCATGTGGGACTAGTTTGGACCCTTGGAAACTTCAACTTCTTTGCTAGAACCAAAACCCTAATTTTTGACTATTAGGAGGCCAATGAACTGTGCAACCTTTGGGAGATTTTGAAGCATGCTCTTTGCAAATCTTGAAGAATATGGGAGGGCAAATTTTGGGGTACAACAGTTGCCCCTGTTCAATCTTCTTAGACCTGAGGATGTAGATTGGCTGACGTGCCTTTCGTAATCCGAAGGTGGAAGATGATTGAACACTAGAGTGCCCAGAAATTTGCGCTCACATGTTGGCAGTGTGATGTGGGGAATGGGCTTACAGATGCCATTTGGAGATTGATGGATAGGAAGATGGGCTTACAGATGCCATGCTGAGAGGTGATGAATAGGTGGATGGGCTTATAGATGCCATCTGGGTGTTGATCGCGTAAGAGATTCCTTAGCGAGAACTTGCATACCTGAAAGAGAAAATGATTACCTGGCCTGTTACAGGAGCTGGTCTTCAGACTCTTTGTGTAGATGTGCCCTGACTGGTTACAGGAATTGAGTCTGAAGCTTCAAAAGGTGATGAGTGAATCAGGGATGGTTACTACCTCAACGGGACGGTGAGAGAACCTTGGACGATTACTACCTCAACAGTAACGATGAGAGAATCTGGGGTGATTACTACCTCAACAGTAACGATGAGAGAATCTGGGGCGATTACTACCTCAACAGTAACAATGAGAGAATCTGGGGCGATTACTACCTCAACAGTAACGATGAGAGAATCTGGGGCGATTACTACCTCAACAGTAATGATGAGAGAATCATAGGCGACTTCAACCTCAACAGTAACGATGAGAGAATCTTGGATGTCTTCTACTGAGTCTTCACCTGAAAAATCTTTAGGAATCGATTTAACTGGACCAGAGAAGGCCTTTGACTGGATAAGAATCAGAAAAATCTTTAGGAGTCGATTTAACTGAATCAGACAAGGTCTTGGAATAACTTCAACTGGATAAGAATCAGGGAGATCTTAAGGTCGATCTGACTGAACCAGAGAAGGCCTTTGACTGGATAAGAATCAGAAAAATCTTTAGGAGTCGATTTAACTGAACCGGACAAGGTCTTGAAATCTTCAACTGGATAAGAATCAGGGAGATCTTAGGGTCGATCTAACTGAACCAGAGAAGGCCTTTGACTGGATAAGAATCAGAAAAATCTTTAGGAGTCGATTTAACTGAACCGGACAAGGTCTTGAAATCTTCAACTGGATAAGAATCAGGGAGATCTTAGGGTCGATCTGACTGAACCAGAGAAGGCCTTTGACTGGATAAGAATCAGAAAAATCTTTGGGAGTCGATTTAACTGAACCAGGTAAGGTCTTGTAATCTTCAACTGGATAAGAATCAGGGAGATCTTAGGGCCGATCTGACTGAACCAGAGAAGGCCTTTGACTGGATAAGAATCAGAAAAATCTTTAGGAGTCGATTCAACTGAACCAGGCAAGGTCTTGGAATATCTTTGACTGGATAAGAATCAGAAAAATCTTAGAATCGATTTAACTGAACCAGACTAAAGTCTTGGAATATAGCTGAGAACTTAACTAGATCTTTCCTGAAAGGTAAAGGTCAGTCATATGCAATGCATGATATGGATTAAGCAGTGATGTTCTCAACATAAATTAGATTGTAAGATATGATGCGTTTATGCATGTATCATGATGTATGTGATGTTTTTGAATGTATGTTTTTGTCTAGGAAAGTAAATCCTTGACGGGTGTCGGGAAGTCATATCCTGGGATGATGTTGGAGAATAATGCTTTGTTGTTTCCGCTGGGGATGATAGTTGCAAGAATACCGATAGGAGGAGATAACTCCGTTGGGGGATATACTTGACGATAGATTACTCTGTGGGGAGAAAATTACTCTAGCGATCTTGCTGGGGAACAATACTCTGTGGGAAGAGAGGTACTTTGCTGTTGAGATGTTGATGATAATTTCGCTGGGGATACCGTTTGTTATGTTGGAAGTGTTAATAGACTTCGCTGGGGATAGGAAGACTTTGCTGAGGGCGATCTTTCCGTGGCTTTTGGCTGAGGATAACCCAGTTATATCCTGGTAGGGAAATAACCTTTGAATAAAGTCGGGGGACGCGTTCGTGCTCTGCGGGGTTAAGCTTCCAGTATCTACTGGGGATAAGCTTACTGCTGGGGAGATGATTCAACCTTTCCTGGGGAAATCTTGATTGGACTCTCCTGGGGAATTTTTGAGATGTATTGGGGAAGTGGCTCCGCTGAATATCTGGTATACCGCCGGGGAACAGTCTTAGACCAAGACTGTCGGGGATGCTTGTTAAGAATATTCGTATGATATGCTGAGGAATGTTGAGATTTGCTGGGGATATCCAACTTCCTTAAGGCTGATAGTATAGCTTTTCTTGGGGAGAGTGCATTGACTTGCTGGCTCACTCTCTGGGGATTTGAGGTATACTGGTTATGTTCTTCAGCCGAACTTACCTTGGCACCTTGGTGGACAGAGCAATTAGATTTCTTAGACCACTCATTACTGCCCCTGTTTCTAATGTTACCTGTAATTAATTCTTTGTTTCGTATGCAAATATTTATGAGTTAGCAATCAGTGTCAAATGCATATATCACAAATTGAACCTTGGACGTTCTTCGCAAAACAAAACAGAAAAAAGGAAAAAAACAAAAGGCAATTTGTAGCTGAAAAGTGAATTTATATTGATTTTTTGAATTTGCCTGTAAATAGGCGTTTATGTACAAGAGGATGACGTCCTAGTAAGAGAACGCCGCCGAACAAAAGAGTTTATACAATTTGTACAAAGGGAAAACAAAACAGCTGTGTGAAAAGAATGATCCCACTGGGTTCCAACTCTGCTATCGCCTTTATATCTTCGAGCGTCTCATCACTTGATGACCTAGCTGAAGATGAAGCTGATTGATTGATGCCGTTTGAACTTGATGTTGATACCGGATTCTGGATGCAAAGTGATCCAATGATACATAGTATTACTCTTTATCCATAACTTTTGCCTGGACCGCCCTTTCGGGTTTTCAGTCCACCGGGATACCCATTTTTGCCCAAGCCGCCTTTTCAGGTTTTCGACTTGCCGGGTGTACAGATTTTTTTCATTTCATCCCTTCATTTTACCCGAACCCTTTTGGTTCGCCGGGAAGCCCTAATTTTTGCCTAGGTATGTCAACCTAGCGGGTCTTTATTATGCGTAGTATCTTTTAACTATGTCTGCATTGGCGGGGTGAGGAAGGTCGTCACCATCCATGTTGGTTAGAATCATGGCTCCTCCTGAGAACACATGTTTAACCACAAATGGCCCTTCGTATGTAGGGGTCCATTTTCCCCTTGGATCACTCTGAGGAAGGATGATACGCTTGATTACCAGATCCCCAACTTGATATTCCTGTGGTCTGACCTTTTTGTTAAATACCTTGATCATCCGTTTTTGATACGTCTGACCATGACAAATAGCAGCAAGTCTCTTTTCGTCAATTAGATTTAGCTGATCAAGTCGTGTCTGGATCCAATCATCTTCGCTCAGATCTGTATCCTTCATTATCCGGAGAGAGGGTATCTGCACTTCGATCGGTAAGACTGCCTCCATACCGTAGACCAAGGAGAAAGGAGTTGCCCCGGTTGACGTCCTGACTGAGGTACGGTACCCATGTAGAGCAAACGGTAACATCTCGTGCCAATCTTTATAAGTCACTGTCATCTTCTGCACAATTTTCTTGATATTCTTATTTGCTGCTTCTACGGCCCCATTCATCTTCGGCCGGTAAGGAGAAGAGTTATGGTGCTGTATCTTAAATTGCTCGCAGAGCTCAGTGATCATCTTGTTATTGAGATTGGTACTGTTGTCTGTAATGATCCTTTCTGGGATGCCGTATCGACAGATCAGGCTATGTCGAATGAACCGTGCCACAACATTCTTGGTTACCGTAGCGTAGGAAGTTGCCTCAACCCACTTCGTGAAGTAATCAATCGCTACCAGGATGAAGCAATGCCCATTGGATGCTGTAGGCTTAATCTCACCGATCATATCTATGCCCCACATTGCAAAAGGCCAAGGTGCAGTCAAGACATTCAGAGGAACTGGAGGAACATGCACCTTATCTGCATAAATCTGGCATTTATGGCATGTCCGAGAATGTTGGTAACAATCAGCTTCCATTGTGGACCAGAAATACCCTGCCCGAAGGATCTTCTTTGCCATAGTGTGTCCACTGGAATGTGTTCCGAAGGTCCCTTCATGTAGCTCTGCCATGATCCTTTCTGCTTCAGTCTTATCCACACAACGCAGTAAGGTCGAATCATGGTTTCGCTTGTACAGGATGTCATTGCTAAGAAAGAACTTTGCAGCGAACCTTCTCAGAAACTTCTTGTCGTTGACAGATGCACCTTCAGGGTATTCCTGAGCTTCCAAGTATCTCTTCACCTCATGGTACCAAGGCTTCTCAGTCACCAATTCAGTCTCAAGATCACAACAGTATGCCGGTTCATCCAGTTTCCAGATAATGATCCGGGGAGCCTCATTGTCCCATTTGACCTTGAACATAGAAGACACCGTAGCTAACACGTCCGCCAGCTGATTCTCCTCTCTCGGAAAGTGTTCAAAGGTTATTTCTGTGAAGTGGGGGATCAAGGTCAACACACATTCTTTGTAAGGAATAAGATTCGGATGTTTCGTATCCCACTCGCCTTTGATCTGATTGATCACGAGAGCGGAATCTCCGAAGACACTCAGAAACTTGATCCTTAAGTCAATCGCAGCTTGGAGACCCATGATGCATGCCTCATACTCCGCCATATTGTTGGTGCAGTTGAAACATAGTCGAGCAGTGAGTGGAGTATGAGTGCCTTGAGGGGATATGATCACAGCGCCGATACCGTTACCCAAAGCGTTGGATGCTCCGTCAAAGTGCATAGACCATCGGGATCCTTCCTCAGGTCCTTCATCCGGTCCAGGTACTTCACAATCAGTCACTATCATGATACTCTCGTCAGGAAATTCAAAGTTCATTGACTGATAGTCGTCTACTGCCTGGTGTGCCAAGTGGTCCGCCAATACACTTCCTTTGATAGCTTTCTGGGTCGTGTACTGGATGTCATATTCTATCAAGATCATTTGCCATCTTGCTATTCTCCCAGACAGAGTAGGTTTTTCAAATATGTACTTTATTGGATCCATCTTTGAGATCAACAAGGTAGTGTGAGTCAGCATATACTGTCTCAGCCGGCGAGCAGCCCATACCAAAGCGCAGCAAGTTTTCTCGAGCAGTGAGTATCGGGTCTCACAGTCGGTAAACTTTTTGCTAAGGTAATAAATGGCATGCTCTTTTCGGCCAGACTCGTCATGCTGCCCCAGCACACACCCCATTGAGTTGTCAAGTACTGTCAGGTATAATATCAGAGGTCTCCCTTCAACCGGTGGCATAAGAATAGGTGGTTCTTGGAGATACTCTTTGATTCTGTCAAAAGCGGCCTGACATTCATCATTCCAACGTACTACCTGATCTTTCTTCAGCAGCTTGAAGATTAGTTCACAAGTAGCAGTTAGGTGCGAGATGAATCGGGCAATGTAATTCAGGCGTCCTAAAAAGCCTCTGACCTCTTTCTCTGTCTTGGGAATTGGCATCTCTTGAATGGCTTTAACCTTGGCAGGGTCCACCTGAATACCCTTGTCACTCACAACGAAGCCTAGCAATTTTCCAGATATAACCCCGAAGATGCACTTGTTCGGGTTCAACCTCAGCTTGTACAGTTTCAGACGGACAAACAATTTCTGCAGATGATCAAGGTGTTCCTCCTCAGTTTGAGACCTTGCAATCATGTTATCAACATATACCTCTATCTCATGATGGATCATGTCATGAAATAAAGCAACCATGGCACGTTGGTAGGTTGCCCAGCATTTTTCAGTCCAAAAGGCATGACCTTGTAGCAGAAGGTGCCCCACTGAGTAACAAAGGTAGTCTTTTCCATGTCTTCAGGAGCCATCTTGATCTGATTATACCCTGAAAAACCATCCATGAAGGAAAACACCTTATGCTGAGCAGTATTGTCAACAAGGACATCAATGTGAGGTAGAGGGAAGTCATCCTTGGGGCTGGCCCTGTTCAGATCCCTGTAGTCGACACACATTCTGACTTTACCATCTTTCTTAGGCACTGGAACCACGTTGGCAACCCACTGAGCGTAAGAAGTTATTGCAAGAAACCTGGCATCGAATTGCTTCATAACCTCAGCTTTGATCTTTTCAGACATTTCTGGACGCATACGGCGGACCTTTTGCTTAACCAGATGGCAGTCTTCCTTGGTAGGCAAATGATGGACCACAATGTCGGTATCCAACCCGGGCATGTCTTCGTAGGACCAGGCAAAGATCTCCACATAATCATGTAACATCTGAGTCAACCGTTGCTTCACGCTGAGCTCTAGGTTGGCACCAATCTTAACCTCCTTCTTGTCCGTCTCAGTACCCAGATTTATCGTTTCCACTGGCTCTTCGTGTGGTTGAATTGCCCTCTCTTCCTGGAGTAACAGTCTTGCAAGCTCGCCAGGCACTTCGCAATCATCTTCACCTTCGTCTTCGGCTAAGTTGATCGGATTTTCGAAGTCATAACTGGCAGTAGCAGAGTCGTTACCAGTGAGATCCAGAGTGGATTGAAACCTGTATGGGTGAGTGTGTGTAAATACAGCTGTTTTGCAATATATAAAGAAAGGAAAGAAAGGAAAGGAGCATAAGATTTGAAGTGCGAGAAAACGTCCAAGGTCTTTATTCATGATATATGAAATGACAATTAATATGCCTTCACAAATGAAGCCACGGTGCCCCGGGTAAGACACCGGGCCATAGAGTTCAATTTATTGTTTATTACAAATAACAAAAACAAAGGAATTCATTACTCCGTAACAAAAGTAACAGGTAGGTTGTCCTTCGCAGTCCAATTGCTAAGTCCACTGTCGGCCGTCGGATAAATCCAGCTATCGAACTCAGATTCTTCCACTTCATCATCCTCCCTGATAGCATTCACTCCATGGTTAGGCATGGGAGCAGTCACCACAGTGGGCTTCTCGGGCGCTTCAAATTGTACCTCCTTGGCATCAATAAGGTCCTGCACCTTGTTCCTTAAGGCCCAACAGTCATCAGTAGAATGCCCCGGGATATCGGAGTGATAAGCACAGCGGGCGTTTGGATTATACTTGGGAGAGGCAGTATTCACAACCTTCGGGGCCTCCCTGACAGTCACCAAGTTGGTGGATAACAACTGCGGCAAGATTTGTGACAAGGTCATACTCAACCGGGTAAACTCTCTTCTGGGTCTTTCAGCCCTTTGTTGGTTGGTTTGCCGAGGAGCGGCACTAGGCTTAGCAATTACCACCGCGTTGACAGATTGGCGGCGCTCTGGTTTATCTTGCCTCCTAGGCCCATACACAGCACTGGCCTCCTTCTTAAAGGGTTTCTTCTCAGAACTTGAAGATGCACCCTTCTGAATTTTACCGGACTTCATTCCAGCCTCTGTCCTCTCCCCAGTCAGAATAAGGTCAGTGAATCCTGCAGATGAATTACCGATAAGATGATTGAAGAATGGCCCGGAGAGGGTCCCCAAGAACATATCCACCAGCTCACGATCAGTTAACGGAGGCTGCACCCTGCCAGCCAGGTCTCTCCACTTCTGTGCATATTCTTTAAAACCTTCGCTTGATCCTAGCGACATACCCTGGAGTTGGGTACGTGTAGGAGCAAGGTCGGCATTATATTGATACTGCTTGTAAAAAGCAGTAGCCAACTCCTCCCAGTTACGAACTTTGGTTCCATCCAGCTGATAGAACCATTCGAGATGAGTCCCTGAAAGACTCTCCTGGAAGAAGTGGATCCACAAGTTCTTTTCCACTGTGTACGGCTGAATCTTCCGCACATAAGATCTGAGGTGTAGCTTGGGGCAAGACGCCCCGTCATACTTGGTGAAAGATGGTGCCTTAAACTTGTGAGGAATGATCACACCAGTAGATAAACCCAAGTCTCCGAAATCCAGCCCAGGCACTTGTTGGATCTCCATGGCATTCATTATGTCTTCTAGCTGCTTGTACCGGTCTTCAACTGGAGGATACTGTTCCTCATTAAAGTCAGTCTCGTTGTCAGAGACTACTGGACTTGGAGCCTTTCCCCCTTGGGGACTGTCTTTGCCTACAGAAGAACCAGCTTCCTTATTTTGCAGAGTGTTACCAAACCTCCGGCCCGAGTTGAAAAGAACAGTTCTCTTCTTCTCCTTCTCCTTCTTCAGGAGCAAAGCCTTCAGCTCTTCTTGGCCTTGAGCCAAACCCATGATCAGCTCTTGAAATTGTGCGTTCTGCGCCTGAAGGGCCTTGATAGACATCTCGGTTGATGATTCAGGGTTCATGATGCTGAAATAAACAGCGAAGAACAGTAAGCAACCTGAAAAGAAGAGTACCTGCTATGCATATGATGAATGATATGTGTTTATGTAATGCATTCAAGGGTTTGAAAATTCAAATTTGTTGTAGACAAAAAAGGAACACATGTTATTATTTAAGGAAATCATTGTTTAGTACATCAAAGCCTCATGGGCACATATTACAAAGCACATCAATCCCAAAAGACACTACGCATCCTCTTTGGAGCTATGTAGGTGTTGAGATTCCTCTCCTCGTGCAATAGGCGGGTGAGCTCCAAGACCTTCTTCTCACTAACATGTAGACTGGTCTTAAGAGAATTCCGTTCTTCCTTAAGCTGGATCCAGCTCTTCTGCATTTCTTCCCAAGATGTGGGCATGTCAGGATGTTGAATGGTGTAGGAAACTTCACCTTCCAAAACTGGCTCTTTGATCACAGGGAGAACATGAGGATATGGCATCACTAACTTCTGGGAGCGGGCCCGTACCCACTTGAGATAAGGTTCCAACGGGATGGAATTCCTGTGCCCCAGTGTCTTGCTGTCTATCTTACTGGGCATCCTCCAAGCTCTGATAAATCTCTGGCGAAGTCCTTGTGCATCGTTGTCGAAGTCAAAAACTATGTCATGAATTAACATGTCATGAGGGCCATCTCTCTGAGCATAACCAAACTGTCTCCAAGCCAAGCATGGGTTGTAAGTAATACCTCCTCTGATCCCAAGTAAAGGAACATTATGGTACTCCCCGCAACGATCAATGATAATGACATCCTCTCTGGACCGAGAACACCAATGTATGTCAGCATGTGTAAGAGTCATCAATCGTTGTGACCATCTCAAACCCCGCTCGTTCTTCAAAACTGATTGGGGAAGGTGCGAAATAAACCACCTTCCCAGGAGAGGAGTACAGCACATAAGAACACCTCTTTTTCTCATGGTTCGAGTGTAACATGAGTGAAGGATGTCCCCCAGCAATGTAGGTATAGGATTCCTGGACATGAAGATCCGGACAGCACTGATATCTATAAGCTGATCTGGGTTAGGGAACAACACCAAACCATAGACAAGGAGGGCCACAACTTCTTCAAAAGCTTGTAAGTCAAGGGAGTTCCAACATTCCTGGGCCTTCTCAAACAGAAACCTGGCTAAGAACCCTTTGATGCCATTTCTAACTTCCTATTGTCCCTTGAGGTCAGATGATTGTAGGTATAAGGCTTTAGCAATCTCTTCACGCTTGGGTTCCTTTTCCGTACCATTGTAGGGTAGTTGATCAAGGATAGGGATCTTCAGAAGCCGGGAGAACTCTTCTAATGTAGGTACCAGTTGATAATCCAGGAAGGTGAAACAGTGATGCAGAGGGTCAAAGAACTGGAACAGGACCTTTATCATGTCTTCCTCAATGTTGGTGTTGACCAAGCTGATGAGTCTTCCATGTCTCTCACTGAATGAAGAGCTCTCGGGAATCCGGGATATAAGCTCCTTAAGCTGAGGAGGGATCCTTACAAGGCTAATCTGAATTGTCTTCCTGCGAACAGTTTCCATGTCCTACAAAACAAGAACAAAGATGAAGATTCGAACCCTTGAAATGGTTAGCCAATGCATATGATGCTGTATGATGTCATGATGCTATGATTAAGCACACCACAAATATTTACAAAGGCAAACATGATAAGGCACACAAGTCACACCACAACCCTTAGAGTTTAGGCCTGCATGGGGTCTGGCTATTACCCTCTTGAAGTTGGTGGGCTCAACCTGTCCTATTAGAAGTAACCGGGTTCTAAGGGTCCCAATATCACTGGATTGCTTTCATTGTTCATCGTTTCGATTTAGCCACTGAACTGGCGACCGAAATATTCCAGGAAAGCAACCCTCAATTGGGTGTAGTATCGAGTATCAACCAACCTCGGACTGCACCAAAGTCAGTTATCTCACTACCCTAAAGAGGCTAAGATAGTTCAATTAAGGTTCCTAAGGTCAGTTGATGCTTCATGACACCACATGGAGGCCCCGTACTCTCCTTGACTGAACTCAAGGGTTACCGATACACACCAAAGTGCCACATCAACGTAGTAGACTGTTTCAACCATGTCGGTATACCCCGCACAGTTCCCTCACAGCCTTGTTGCTACTTTCTAAGAAGGTATCCCCAGATCCGGGTTAGGATCTATAGAACTCCCAAGACAGTCCCATAATTTAAAGCAAACAAGTCAAAGCAATTGAAAACACAGTGATCTTAGTCCTAAGGTACACCTCACTTTAAAAGTGTTCCCCAGCAGAGTCGCCAGTTCTGTGATCGGTGGATCTGGAACTGACTGTTTAACGCTGGTTCGCGAAATGTCGTGGAAGCAAGAGTCACCACCGTCTTTTATTTTCTCCAATATGGAAAGGACAAAAGCACAGAAAAATTCCTTATTGAGATTAGTTCTCGGTTCGGGAGGTAGATTTATAGAAAGGGAAGGTGTTAGCACCCTTTCTATCCATGGTTATCCATGGGCTCTTAGATACTTGCTCATTTGTGTTTTCAAAATGTTTGTTTGCTTTTCAGAGTGAGTAGGTTTGAAAAAAGTTTCGTTTAAAATTTCAGTTCGACTCTTGTATCAGTCCTCAAGAGTGTTTGAAAAGTTGTTTTTGAAAGCTTTTTGCAAAGTGTCGGTGTGAAAAGAAGTTTTTGATTTGTTTTGAATTTAGAGCAAGTATCTACGAGTCATCTACCTACCCTAAGGAATTAGTCTGTGTAAATGTCCTTAAAGTAATGCCATCCCACCATTGAGAGGTAGGTAGCACCACCATTGGAGGTGTTCGGGTCAATTCGGGGATTAGAGACAGTGTGGTCACCAGAGCAATAGGAGGACACCTTAGAAGCTACCCTTATGCCATGTTCATGGACATGAGGACTTACTAAAACGTCCTCTACTCGACGACCACGTTTCGAGGGGCAAGGCAACAGTGAGGCGTACCCTAGGAGTGGTGTGTGATTTGTGTGTCATTTTCAGTTATTTTTGTCTTGATCAGGCATTAAGTTTTCTACGCGTTGTTTTTATTTGAGCATACATTCTTTCATGTGATTATTAACAGTTAAAAAGTGCGGAAAAATAAAAGTCCTACGCTATTACAAGGCGCGGGTCTACAATGCCGAATTAAACCAAGACCCGATTTGAATGAAAGTACGGAATGTAAACATCCTAATTATCTATTACAAGGCTTCGGGGCAAATACATTATGTCCATAAAAGAAATAAAAATTAATTGGCGCGAAAAGAAATACGAATCGAGGGCGTTGGACCCTTTAAGGAATTGAATTTGAAATTATTAAAGTTAATTAAATTAAATAAAGGAAAGAACTTATTTTTTTGATATTTTTGTATTTATGAAATTAAAGAAAATTAAATTAAAAATTAAATAAAACCCTAATTCTAGTTGTTTTTAATTATTAAAAAAATGTTTAAGTTTTGACCTAATTTAACCCTAATTAATTAATTATAAGTTATTTACAAAAATAATTAATAATTAATAGTGACAAGAAAAAGATTATTTATTAAGAAAAAGAATAAAAAATGATAAAAGACCTATTTTTATGTTTTTAATTATTTAAGAAAAAAAAGCATTAAAGTTAAAACCTAAAATTAAAACTAAATTGATTATGAAATTTATTTACAAAATAATTATTAGTGAATTAAATAATAAACATATTTTATTTTTTGACTTTCTGATTTTTTTGTATTTTTGTGTTATAAAAAATTAATTTGAGGAATTAAAAGAAAATAACTAAATTAAAACACATAAATAAATAATAGAAATAAAAAATGAGAGAAAGAAATACAAACATGGGGGGTTTTCTGACCCAATTAGGAGGTATGTGAGAAGCATTTTGGCCCATGAAATGCAAGCCCATGTTGACTTTTCTGATTGAGTGGGAAGCAGTTGACTGGTGCCCATGGTGATCTGCCAATTCTGACCTTTGGATTGGCCTTTAGAGACATGTGGCGTGCCAAGGCATTGGGGTGTATGATGGACCACAGGATGAAAGCTGCATAGAAACATATGAAGAAAAATAATATTGGAGAAGGGAGGGGACCTTGGAATCGAACCCAGGTCCCAGTACCTGTATTACACGTTGGCCACCAACTGAACTAGCGCGTTTTCTTTTATGTTTAGTGGACAAAAATCATTATATGTGAAAAAACAAAGCTATGCTGGACAAAAATAAAATGCGCCAATGTTTGAATCCACCAACCACATTCCTCCACGCATCATCTTCTCCAATTGCTAGTTGTTTTGCCTGAAAAAAATAAACTAGATAGCGGGGGTTTTAAACCCCCACAACCTGAAACCACAAATAATAGCGAATAGAAATTGGGCAATCATAAAAAAGGCGCGATGTGATGATTGTGTTCGTATGAAGGTCCTGGTTTCAATGGTATAAGTTTCATGGCTTAGTTTTTCCAGATGAGGAAAGCCCCAAATTCAAACTCCTGAAACCCTAGGATGCTTCCATGGTGGATTTCTGTACAGGCCTTGAAAACTCAATTGGATGACACCATTAGCTTTAGAATACTCATATTAGTATAAACCAACAACTAAAAAACATTAATCATGCATGGAAAATGGAATACGAATATCAAATTTTTTCAGAAAAGTGGAACACGGTTATACCAATTCTTGAGGTTAGGGGACTTGAAACGTATTGAGTCACGTTCAGGAAGGCTCCAACAATCTTTTGGGATACTCTTTAGGCCTTGAAAAACACTGCAGTTATGTTTTCAGTTTTGAACTTTTTAAGAAAAATGCAAGTTTGTGTTCTTGGTCTGAGGCGCAGCTTCTGAGTCCTGTGCATTAGGGTTGCAATGTGCACATATATGTCAATGAATTAGGGTAGAAAACTGGCCCAGAATCCATGTATTTAGTGACATTGAATTTGTGATCTTCCATAATCTTTTTCAATTCTTTTTGCCATGAAAACTTGCTTATTTTGGAAGATTTGGTCCCCTTGAGCATATGCACGAAATCTTGAGTGAATAAAGAGCCTATTAGCTGCATAAAAAGATTTAAAACACATGCTTTGCTATTTTTGTCATATTTTATTTTAATTAAATGAATTAATAATAATAAAAATTCAAATAATTAATAAAAAATGATGAAATAACTCCCCTTTGGGTCAATGGGTCGTGCATAACTTTTGGGTGATGATTCTTGGAAGAAATTGTGGCCCATTAGCAATTTTGAGGCATTTGAAGCAAAGTTGACTTTTCAAAATTCCCAAAAATTTCCCAACTTCCACAAGGCATATCTTGCTCAAGTTTTAAGCTTTGATCATGTTCTTGGACATTTTGGAAAGGTCTTGAAGTCCTATAACCAATGCCTTTGGTCCCATGTCATTTTGATTTACCAATCTCAAGTTATGGTCTTTGATTTAAGGTGCCTTTTTGTTGACTTTTGAAAATGACCTATAATGTTGAGATTGATAACTTTTTGTGAGAGCATTTCTTGGACTTGAAGTGTGAAGATGAGTTGTAGGAAATGTCATTCTCTTCAAAATGAGATTTGGATGGAATTTTTCTGATAAACCATGTGGAAGTTATGCCTTGGTCAAGTTACAGTTGACTTTTTCAACTGTCCAAATATAGAAACTTTTGCATCTTGAGACTTTTTGAGCCATGCCTTGAGAATCATGATCAAGAATTCATCAAATGATGTTTGTGGCTTCAAAATAAGATGTTGACCAAAAATCTTGACTTTTGACTGTCAAATGACCATTTTGCCCCTACAGTTGACTGTTGGGCAATTAGGGTTTTTGACTGTGCAATCTTGTGTTGTAAGTCTTGAAACTTGACATAAGGATGCTTGACAATGTTTATAGGCATGTGGGACTAGTTTGGACGCTTGGAAACTTCAACTTCTTTGCTAGAACCAAAACCCTAATTTTTGACTGTTAGGAGGCCAATGAACTGTGCAACCTTTAGGAGATTTTGAAGCATGCTCTTTGCAAATCTTGAAGAATATGGGAGGGCAAATTTTGGGGTACAACACCACCCAACCAGGGAGTGCCATGCATCGTCTTCTTCATCAAACCGTCGTTTTAGGTAAACAAGCTTTTACCTACGGACGTTTCATTGTAGGTACATACTTGTGCATCTCAAAAATTATCCACAAGCAAGATAAATGATCGTGGCTGGTACCAATCAACTCGTCTCATCCTCACGAGTATCATGGTACCAGAATCAACGTCCAATTTAGCCTATACTGCAAAGCCTTAAACAAAAAAACAAAACCCTAGCCATGGCAGTTTCACATACAGTCATCAAAAATGCAATTGAATAGAATGATTAGCTTGCAAACTCAATGATGAACAAGAATATATAATCAAAACATGCACATGATGTGTAAATCAATGAAATCGAAAACGAGTTTTTTAGGCAAACCGTGTGACTGCTATGGGTCGATTCTGGGTACGAGGAGGCTTGCAATTGATCCAGTTAGCTTCAGAGACGTTCTAGGACGCGATTAGGAGTGTTGGAAAGCTTTGAATCTTCCTCTAGGGTAGAGATCAGATCACCATTTTTCTACCAAAAATTGAGTTTTTGTTCTTGGCTATGCACGACTCTTAACCCTTGTTTTTGCTTTGGAAATGTTCAATATATATTATAGAATGCATTAGGGTTGTAAAACTGATCACATCTTTGGAAGTTTTTCAAGATTTGATTTTGTTTTCATGGCATATGTAATATTTCCAAATTTGGCCTAATCATGCTCTTTTTGTTCCAATTATCATTGATTCGAATTGGTCTTGCAAGCTCATCAAATCTTGGTTGTTAACCTGTAAAAAACCCAATCAAATCAAATTTTTGATAATTTTCATCATTTATTTGATTTAATTCAATTTTTTAATTAATGAAAAATCAAAATAAATTGAAAAATGAAGCAAACAATTTGTTGGTAAGCATTTGAGTCGTGGACCACATTATCATTGAGGTGCAAGCATAAAAAGTTGGGCCTATTTAGCAAAAAATGCAAATTTAAGCTCATTTAACTTTTGGCAATTTTGCAAAAAAGGTCAACTTGGTCAATGCATAACTCTCTCAATTTTGACCCTAGAGATGTGTTCTTTGACTTTTTAGAAAGCTTATGATGTCCTCTAAGCAACCCTTTTGGTCTCATCTAAATTGAGTCTTCCATGTTCCTGTATGAAGCGTTGACCCAAAAGATGTTTTTGTTGACTTTCCAAAATGACCTATAATGTCAAAATTCATATCTTCTTGTGAGTGCATATTTTGAACTTAGGATATGAAGATGAATTGTAAGGGATTGCATCCTATTCAAAATGAGCTTTGGATGGGTCATTTCTTATAAAGTATGAAAAAGTTATGCTTGGTCAAAGTTGAGTTGACTTTTCCTACAAAACCCTAATTTAGCAACTTTTGGATTTTGATGAATTGTGAGAAATCCTTGAGGAATCATGATCAACCCTTTATAAAATGATGGATAATACTTCAAAATAAGGATGTTGACCAAAAATCTTGAAGTTTAACTGTATATGGGCCACAGTTGACTTTTGACCTAGCACAGTCGATTTTCAGGCCTTTGAGTAATTGACTGAGCAAACTTCTTCTGCAAGGCTTGAAACTTGACATGGATGATCTTGAGAACATATTAGGACAATGGTGAGCATTTGGGATCCTTTGGAATCAATCATCTTGATGAAAAATGAAACCCTAATTTGAGGTAGACTGCCTTAGGAGAGAGTTTGTCTAGTCAACTTTTGAACTTCCTTGAGCAATTTGGGGACCTCACTTGCCATGTGTTGAGAAATATGGGAGGGAAAATTTTGGGGTACAACAGGCTGGACTCAAGTCTCGTTTGGGGCCTGAGCTCGGTGGCATGAACTTCCCATCGCGAGCTGGATGTTCTGCCATCGTGGTACGACGGCGGTGGAGCTCGTTAGAGTTTTCCCCGTCGGGATGAGAATATGCTCGCTAAAAGAGTGGAAACTTGCACCTTTGTTTAATTTGAGGTGCTATGTTTGTACCTGAGTACGCACGCGTGGTCGAGCTTGTTATGTTAGTCGTCTTGACCAAACACGCTGACTTTTTTTATGCCTTAATTGTAATATTGTTTCAGTTTTTCGGTGTTTCAAGGTCGAATAAGTTGTTCCTCGTGTAAGTTTTCTAAGTAGTAGGCATTGCTTCCCGCTTTTTCTTCGATGTGATATGGGTCTTCCAAGTTCGCGGTGAGCTTTCCCTCACGAGAATCTTTGTGATTTCTCTTTAGGACTAGGCTATCGACTTCGAATTCACGCTGTATGACTTTGGCGTCATATCGTATGACGCTTTTTTATTTGAGAGAGGCTTATCGCAAGGCCGTTCCTATTCAGACTTCTTCGACGAGATTGAGTTCTTCTCTCAATGCTTCTTCGTTCATCTCCTTGTCAAGAGGGGCTTTAGTCCGTCTGGAGGGCTCTCTGATTTCAACGGGGATAACAACCTCAGTTCCGTATGCTAGTCAGAAAGGAGTTTCCTTGGTGTACGAGTGAGATGTCGTTCAGTAGGCCTAGAGCATACTGTGTAGCTCCTTGATCCATCACTTTTTGGTTTCGTCTAGCGTTCATTTGAGGCCCCGTAGGATCACCGTGTTC
This sequence comes from Vicia faba, assembly GCA_948472305.1. NCBI lineage: Eukaryota > Viridiplantae > Streptophyta > Magnoliopsida > Fabales > Fabaceae > Vicia > Vicia faba. Next base: position 1,495,931,443 of record OX451735.1, on the reverse strand, counting down.
GCAGCCTTAACTTGCTTGTTTGTTTGCGGGTGCTCGACAGACACGGAGTTTTGGATGGTGCCTAATTTGGCTACAAATTCCTGGAAATTTTTGTCTGTGAACGGTGTCCCATTATCAGTGACAATTTCTTGGAGAATGTCGAACCAGGCAAGAATGTTTCTCTTGTAGAAACGGAGAATGTTTTGTGTTGTGATTCTGGCTATCGCTTCTGCCACTATCCTTTTTATGAAGTAATACATGGCTACTATCAGGTACTTGTTTTGGTTTGATCCCACTATGAATGGCCCGAGGATGTTCTTGCCCCACCGTGCGAAGGGCCAGGGGGACGAGAGAGAATTTAGCTCGCTTGGAGGTGTCAAGTGCATGTCTCTATGGAGTTGGCATTTGTCACATTTCTTTATGTGTTCTTTTGCGTCATGTTGCATGGTAGGCCAATACTATCCTGCCCGTAATGCTTTTATGGTAAGGGATCTTCCACCAAGTGTTGGGCGTTGATTCCTTCGTGGATTTCACGCAGGATGTGGGTGACTTTGTCTTCCTCGACACATTTGAGGAGGGGTGGAGAATCCCCTTCTGTACAATATGCCTTCGACCAGAACGTAAGAGCAAGCTCTTTGTCTTACCAAGTCTGCTTCTTTTTAGTCGGATGGTAGCTCCCCTGTTGTGAGGTAGTTGTATACCGGGGCCATCCAACAATTGTTGTCGCTGATGGCGTACATGTCTAGAGTCGATGAGGGTTTTTCAATGCTTGGTCGAGGAAGTATTTCTTGTATTATCGATTTGTTTCCTCCTTTCTTTTTTGTGCTAGCCAGTTTTGATATGATATGTGCCTGAGTATTGTGTTTGTGTGGAACATGATGTACATCTACGAAGTTGAACATCTTCATTCTTTCTCGGACCAGAGTCCAGTACTCTGAGAGATGGTCGTTTTTTACCTAATATTCTCTCTGTACCTGGGAGGTGACGAGCTGGGAATCCTTGAAGATCTTTACTTCTTCGGCCCCCAAATCTTCAGCCAGGCGTAGTCCTGCTAGAAATGCTTCATACTCGACTTGGTTGTTCGAGGTCGGGAAGGATAGCGTGGGGGAGACTTCAATCAATATTCCTTCCTTATTTTTCAATATAATGCATGGGGGAGGCTGTTGAGGTCATCTCTGCCACAAAGTCGACCGATACTTGGGCTTTAAGGACTTTTTTCCTCTCGTATTTGATGTTGAACTCAGAGAGTTCTAATGACCGTTTGAGAATTATGCTTGCCATGTCAGGTCGACCGAGTAACTACTTTATCAATTGTTTTGTCCAGACCACAATTGTGTATGCTAGGAAATAGTGCCTCGGCCTTCTCGTTGCGTTGATGAGCGCTAGAGCTACTTTCTCGATCTGTTGGTATCTTACTTCAGAGCTCTGCAAGGCCTTGCTCGTAAAATAAAGGGGTTTCTGCCCCTCAGGGGTTTCTTGAATGAGGGATGCGCTCATGGCCTCAGATGCCACGACCAGATAGAGGTAGAGAGTTTCTTCTTTATCTGGTCGTAAAATGACTGGTGGCTATGATAATGCATGTTTGAAGTGGAGGAGGGCATGTTCACACTTCTCGATCCACTCAAATGTTGCCTCTTTGCGAAGAAGTTTGAAAAGGAGAAGTGTATGTTGGGCAGATTTTGCCACGAAGCGGGATAACAAAGTGAACATTTTAGTTCAGGGTTTGAATTGATTTCTTCGAGTTCGACATTAGAAACTAATAAAATACCCAGCATTTGTCGGGGTTGGCTTCAATTCCTCATTATGTTAGGTAGAAACCGAGGAACATGCCTTCCCGTACGTCGAAGGTGCATTTTTCTGGGTTGAATTGCATTCTGCATTTCCTTGCTTGGTCGAAGACTTTCTTTAGGTGGAGCGCATGGTCAGTTACCTCTTGGGATTTCATGATCATGTCGTCCATGTAGACCTCGAGCATGTCTTTGATTTCTCCTCGGAAGACCTTGTTTATCATTCGTTGATATGTAACACATGCGTTCTTCAGACCGAAGGGTATTACGTTGTAGAAATAATTGCCTGACTCAGTCATGAAGGTCGTGTACTTTTTGTCTGTCTTTTCCATGGGGATCTAGTTATACTGAGAATACACATCCATGAAAGACAACAGTTTAAAACCTGCAGAATTATCAACTAATTTATCTATGTTCGATAAAGGATAAGCGTCTTTGGGGCAAGCCCTATTAAGATCGGTATAGTAAAAACACATGCGACATTTTCAATTAGATTTATTTATGAGTAAAACGTTGGATAGCCAGGATGTGTATTGGGCTTCACTGATAAATTTTGCCTCTAAGAGGTCTTTTACAGCCTGCTCGACAGCCTCGATTTTCTCTAGAGATGGCTTGCGCCTACGCTGGGCAATTGCCTTAAGGGTAGGATCTATTGTCAACTGGTGACATGCTATCTTTGGATCCAAGTCGGGCATCTCTACTGCACTCCAGGCGAACAAGTCTGCATTTTCCCTTAGGCACGCTTTTAGATGTCTTCTCACCAAGTGGGAGAGACCAGTGCCGATTTTGACTCCTTTTAAAGGATCACTGTTGAAGGGGATGATTTCGAACTCACCATCCAGAATTGGCCTTAGAGGGTGTGCGGGCTCCTCAATGTTTATTGACGAGGAAAAGCTTTCGGTAGTAGGTTGGGAATCTTTTCCCTTCCTATTCTGCTCTCATAGGTCTTCTTTGGTGAAGCGACTGTCGAGGTTGATCTTGTCGATGTGTGGTAGCGACTTTGGTTCCTCGGAGCTGCTAGGTAGAGCAGGTCTGTTGGTCGTTATGGGTTGTGTGATTATGGAGCTTAGACCCTTAGAGGCTGCTTCAAAGCATCTCTTCACATTTGTATGTCTCCGTGGAGGGTGGCAACAAGTCCCTCTGCAGTGTAATATTTCATCTTCAGGTGCACAGTGGAGGGAACTGCTATTAGCTCGGCTAGGGTAGGTCTCCCAAGAATACACTAATACAACGATGGATAGTCCACCACGAGGAACTGAGTTTTGACAGACCTGGTTGTTTTTGTTGCCTTGAATGTGATGATCAACTCCATGTAGCCCTAAGGTTTGGTAATAGAACTGTTGAATCCCTGAAGGTCGGAGCCCACGTAAGGGGTCATGTGGGTCTCGTTGAGCTGTAAAGTGGTGAACAACTGGGAGTACATTATATCGTCCGAGCTGCCTTGGTCGATCGAAATGTGGCTGACATTGAAATTCGCCATTTGTGCTCGTACGCGCAAAGGAATGTTGGAATTGGGAGCCCCACTAAGCAGCTCTTCACAATAGAATGCGAGGGGGATAGAGCCCCCTCTGAATTTGTTGAGGGTGGCATTCTTGTCGGAGTTTGCATCTATTAGCTACTCGAATCTTCTCTTCATTGAGTACATGGTACATTTATTCAACCCATCGTCGGATATAACCATTGTAGATGAAAATGTTTCCCAAGGACTGTGATTTGCGAGGTACAAGGGAATCGCGTCCAGGTCGGGGATATAGAAATCTTCCGGCTGGTGATGCTCATGGCGACGGGCATGAGAGTTTTGTCGGAGAGGGACTCTCTTCCTCGACCTTCTTGGATTCAGGAGCGTCTTCTCGAGGACCTTTTTTCTTTTTATATTGCTTGAGATGCCGATCCCGAATGAGGATCTCTATGGCATACTCCAGGTGGATGCAGTCTTCTCTTGTGTGTCTGTGGCTCTTGTGGAACCGATAGTATTTGGTTTTATTCGTCCCTGGCTTGGACGGTGTCTGTGACACCCCAAATAATCCGATTATTAAATAATTAGAATTTTTAATTATTAATTTAATTGGAAATTTAATTATTGGTATTTTTGGATTATTGGAATTAATTTAATTAATTAAAGGAAAGAAGTATTGGTGGTGTGAAGAGTGATTAGAGGGTGTGAGGGGTAAAATACTCTACTCTTACTAATTACTAATTTAATTATTTTATTGGAATAATAAAAGGAGTATTAAAAGGAAAAAGAAGAGAAAGAGAGTTATTTTGGAATATTCATCATACGTGCATTTGAGAAGAGGAAAAAGAAGGAGAAAACCGGAAGCGTCAGAATTCGAAGAACCCACAAGGTAAGGGGTGATTTCGATTAGTTAATTCGTATTATCGGTTTAGATATTCAATAGTATGGATCATAGTATGTTAGGGAATCCCGGTTTGGAATTCTAGGGTTCCGTAGAATTGTCCCTATTGCGTCGAATTATAGGTTGAAAACCATTAGGGTGTCAGATGATAAAAAGGAATGATGAAATAATGTTGTTTGATGTTATAATGGTGCAAAATGGATGTGTTTTGGTCTTTCTCATGTTGCAATTCGTATGGGTATGTTTGTAATTGGTTTAGAATGAATAAATGTTGTCAAAAGTGCAGAATTTGACTCTGCAGGTCGTGGGAACCGGTTCCCAGTGGGGAGGAACCGGGTTCCACTGTGTGAATTTATAAAAACTGGCAAAAATGCACGTAGGAACCGGTTCCTGTATAGGTAGGAACCGGGTTCCCATACATTTTTCCAGAAGCATGATTTTTGAACTTTGCAGGAACCGGTTCCTGCATATGTAGGAACCGGGTTCTACTGTAACTTTTTAAAAAATATTAAACTTTGAAAATTCATAACTTTCAAACCGTAAGTCCGTTTTGAGTGCCGTTTTGGACGTTATTTCTTAAATTTAATGCTCTATTTTATAAAATGAAAATATTTCCTAAAACCTAAAATTATTTTGAAAATGAGTCAAATCCCGGAATAAGTGATTATTGGCTAACGCATATGGGTGTGTATGTAGCAGTGAACCTGTGATGGATGGATGTATTAGTATTGTGTGAATGAAAGGCATGTTTATGTTGCTAATGATGGCGTGCATGATCGTTGAGATATCATGTTTTTGGTTTTGGTTCAGTTATGATAAATTGATGTATTTCATAGACTGATTTGATGTTGCATGCTAGTGATGTGCGTGCATATGCATTGTTTTGGTGAAGTTAATTCCCATTGTGTGGAATTTGACTTGTATTGCCATTAACCGATACCCGGGTGATGATGGGTGGTTAGGCTGGATTCGTGTCCGGGTGTTTATGGACGAATCGATGGTTGTTGTATCCGGTTGATGATGGATCAGTGTTGGGTGACTTGGTCACGTGTTGGTACCACATGCATTGTGTCTGCATTTGTGTTTGCATGGAATTGTAACATGTTAGGATATCTTCCAGTGTTACAATTCTTTGGTTGATTATTGATTTGTGCATAATGACTTGTATGATTGGAACTGCGTGTTGAATCTGAATTTATGCTAAAATGGGTGAAATAATATGCTTGTGATATAATGTTGATTGAGAAGCTTATAATGCATGTTAATTATGAGAAATCTCACCCTTACTTTAACAATTTCAGATTAAAGTTAGCAGCTCAGGAGTTGGTGAGGATGGCTCGAGAGCTATATTACTTTAAGTCTGCGTGTCAGTGTCGTGCTCTGATAGGTTGTAACACTGGGGAACGTTTAGTTGAGGAATTAGTTATTATTCAATTGTTTCTTTGAATTTCATTGGGAATAATTATGTTTTGGTTTATTCTGTTTTGGTTATGGTATTTTTCCGCTGTGTAAGACATGGTCTTAATTTGATTGAATTATTTGAATAATGACCCTCAATGTAGCATGACTACTATTTTATTGGAAGTTTTATTTATTTCATAATTGTGACATCCCTTGTTCTGTGTTAACTCTGATGGAATATGTCTTTAATCATTGATATAATTAATATTATTCGGGGTATTTCAGAAGGGGTGTTACAATAGTGGTATCAAAGCATAGTCGGTCTTGTCTTGTGTCGTTATCCCTTTTGTATGCGACTAGTGTAAGATGACATTGTCGATACTTGTGTGTGGATGAGGTTGTTTTGTAATGTTACAGAATAATGGCTGGAAGAGGTAACGGAAGAAACGACAATGCTATTGTTGAAGCATTGGGAATGTTGGCTGGAGTAGTCGGAGGGAACCAGCAGGGAGCTGTGATTGGTGCTGACCGACAATTGGAGAATTTTCAGAGGAATAATCCTCCGTTGTTCAAGGGTGCACATGATCCCGAAGGTGCTCATAAGTGGTTGAAGGAGATCGAGAGGATCTTCATAGTAATTGACTATGCTGAAGGTGAGATACGGAACTCACATGTTAGCAGAGGAAGCTGATGACTGGTGGGTTGCTACCAGAACTGAAATGGAAGAAGATGGTATTGCGTTGACTTGGGCTGTGTTCAGGAGGGCATTTCTGAGGAGGTACTTTCCTGAGGACATCAGAGGCAAGAAGGAGATTGAGTTTCTAGAACTCAAGCAGGGTAACAAGACTGTCAGTGAGTATGCTTCGAAGTTTACTGAGTTAGCGAAGTATTATGCTCATTATACTAACGATGCAGATGGAGAATTTTCCAAATGTATCAAGTTTGAGAATGGTCTTCGTGATGAGATTAAGCAGGATATTCGGTATCAGCGTATCCGAAGATTTCCTGATCTGGTTGACTGTAGTAGGATTTTAGAGGAGGATCTTGCTAGCACTAAGTCGAATGCTCGAGGGTATATTGATAGGAAGGGTAAGCAACAGATGGATCATGGTAAGCCTTATGATAGAAGTAATCAGAGACCCGGTGGTTGGAAGAAGTTTGGTGGAGGAGATTCTAGTTCTTCCATTAAGTGCTACAAGTGTGGTGAGACAGGACATCGTATGGTGGATTGCAAAAGTAATGATAAGAAGTGTTTCAAGTGTGAGAAACTCGGCCATGTGGCTAATGATTGCAGAGTAAGAGTGGTGACTTGTTACAACTATGGTGAAGAAGGTCATACTCGTCCTCAGTGTACAAAACTCAAGAAGGACCAAGCTGGTGGTAAAGTGTTTGCATTGTCTGGGTCAGAGACTAAGCCAGATGATCGGCTGATTAAAGGTACATGTTTTATTAATGACATACCTTTGATTGCGATTATTGATACTGGAGCTACGCATTCTTTTATTGCTTTGGATTGTGCTAAAAGATTGAATTTGGAAATTTCTAATATGGATGGAAGTATGGTTATTGATACTCCTGCGTCGGGTTCAGTGACTACTTCGTATGTTTGTAGGAATTGTCCTATTGTGATTTTTGGTAGGGGTTTCGGTATGGATTTAGTGTGCCTACCGTTAGAACAACTTGATATCATCCTTGGAATGAACTGGTTGGAATTCAACCAGGTTCATATCAACTGTTTTGCGAAGACGGTTATTTTTCCTGGAGAGGTTGGTGTCGAAGATGTGACTATGTCGGTTAAACAGATGAACCTAGCTGTGAAAGATGGTGCTGTGGTATTTATGTTGTATTCTGCAATAGAAGCGGGGGGAAAAGAAAAGAGTGATGGATCAACTAGTTGGAGCTTGTGTATTTAGTAAGATTGATCTGAGATCTGGATATCATCCGATTCGTGTGAAGTCGGAAGATATTCAGAAAACTGCATTTAGAACGAGGTATGGACATTACGAGTATTCTGTTATGCCGTTTGGAGTTACTAATGCACCTGGTGTTTTCATGGAGTATATGAACAGGATATTTCATCCGTATCTTGATAAGTTTATGGTGGTGTTCATTGATGATATTCTAATTTATTCGAAGAGCGATGAAGAGCATGCAGAACATCTCAGAGTAGTGTTGGAATTGTTGAAAGAGAAGAAGCTTTATGCGAAGTTGTCCAAATGTGAATTCTGGTTAAGTGAAGTAAGTTTTCTTGGCCATGTAATTTCCAAGAATGGAATTGTTGTGGATCCTACAAAGGTAGAAGCAATATCTCAGTGGGAAGCGCCGAAGAATGCTTCTGAGATCCGTAGTTTTCTGGGTCTTGCAGGTTATTATAGGAAGTTTATAGAAGGATTTTCCAAATTAGCGTTACCGTTGACTAAGTTGACCAGGAAGGGTCAGATGTTTGTTTGGGATGTTGAATGTGAGAAAGGATTTCAAGAGCTGAAGAGGAGGTTGACAAGTGCTCCAATCTTGATTTTTGCCAAATCCGACTAAGTCTTTTATTGTGTATTGTGACGCATCATTAATAGGATTAGGTGGTGTGTTGATGCAAGATAAGCAAGTGGTGGCTTATGCTTCGAGACAATTGAAAGTACATGAAAGGAATTATCCGACTCATGATTTGGAGTTGGCAGCTGTTGTGTTTGTTTTGAAGTTGTGGAGGCATTATTTATATGGTTCTCGGTTTGAGGTGTTCAGTGATCACAAAAGTCTGAGGTATCTCTTTGATCAGAAAGAGTTGAATATGAGGCAGAGGAGATGGTTAGAATTTCTAAAGGATTATGATTTCGGTTTAAATTACCATCCTGGTAAGGCAAACGTTGTTGCGGATGCCTTGAGTAGGAAGTCCTTGCATATGTCGATGTTAATGGTCCGTGAGTTAGATTTGGTTGAGTAGTTCAGAGATTTAAGTTTGGTATGTGAAACTACTCCGAATAGTGTGAAATTGGGTATGTTGAAACTGACTAGTGGTATTCTGGAAGAAATTCGGAATGGACAGAAGTCCGATGTTGGGTTAGTTGATAAATTGACATTGATCAACCAAGGTCAAGGAGGCGAGTTCCGGATTGATGAGAATGGTGTTATGAGATTTGGTAATAGGGTGTGTGTTCCGGATGTTGCAGAGATTAGGAAGAGTATTTTGGAAGAAGGACATCGTAGTGGATTGAGTATTCATCCTGGTGCTACTAAAATGTACCATGATTTGAAGAAGTTATTTTGGTGGTCGGGAATAAAAAAGGAAATTGCTGAGTTTGTGTATGCTTGTTTGGTTTGTCATAAGTCGAAGATTGAGCATCAGAAACCGTCAGGATTGATGGAACCGTTGTTTGTTCCGGAATGGAAATGGGATGGAATCTCTATGGATTTTGTGTCTGGTTTGCCAAGGACATCGAAGAATTGTGATTCTATCTGGGTTATTGTTGATCAGTTGACGAAATCTGCTCACTTTATTCCGATAAGAATGGATTATCCGATGGAAAGGTTGGCAGAATTGTATGTTGAGAAGATTGTGAGTTTGCACGGTATTCCTTCTAGTATTGTGTCGGATCGAGATCCGAGGTTTACATCTAAATTTTGGACGGGATTGCAAGAAGCTTTAGGTACTAAGTTGCGTTTGAGTTCCGCTTATCATCCACAGACAGATGGTCAGACGGAGAGAACGATTCAGTCGTTGGAAGATTTGTTAAGAGCTTGTGTGTTGGAGAAAGGTGGAGCTTGGGATAGTTATCTACCATTGATTGAGTTTACCTACAACAATAGTTTTCATTCGAGCATTAGTATGGCTCCGTTTGAGGCATTGTATGGTAGGAGGTGTCGGACACCGTTGTGTTGGTATGAATCTGGAGAGAGTGCTGTGATTGGACCGGAAATTGTCCAACAGACTTCGGAAAAGATTAAGATGATTCAGGAGAAGATGAGGACTTCTCAGAGTCGTCAGAAAAGTTATCACGATAAGAGGAGGAAAGATCTTGAGTTTAGCGAAGGAGATAATGTTTTTATGCGAGTTACTCCGATGACTGGTATTGGTCGAGCTTTGAAGTCAAAGAAGTTGACTCCACGTTTTATTGGTCTGTTTCAGATTACCAAGAGAGTTGGGAAAGTTGCTTATCAGATTGCTTTGCCGCCGTCACTTGCAAATTTGCATGATGTTTTTCATGTATCTCAGCTAAGGAAGTACATTGTTGATCCGTCTCATGAGATTCGGGTAGACGATATACAGGTATGAGAGAATTTGACTGTGGAAGCGGTACCTGCGAGAATTGAGGATCGGAAGTTGAAACAGTTGCGAGGCAAGGAGATCGTGTTGGTAAGAGTGGCTTGGGGAGGACCAGCAGATGGAAATGTCACTTGGGAGCTGGAGAGTCAGATGAAGGACTCGTATCCCGAACTGTTCGTCTAAGGTATGTTTTCGAGGACGAAAACTCTTTTAGTTGGGGAGAGTTGTGACACCCCAAATAATCCGATTATTAAATAATTAGAATTTTTAATTATTAATTTAATTGGAAATTTAATTATTGATATTTTTGGATTATTGGAATTAATTTAATTAATTAAAGGAAAGAAGTATTGGTGGTATGAAGAGTGATTAGAGGGTGTGAGGGGTAAAATACTCTACTCTTACTAATTACTAATTTAATTATTTTATTGGAATAATAAAAGGAGTATTAAAAGGAAAAAGAAGAGAAAGAGAGTTATTTTGGAATATTCATCATACGTGCATTTGAGAAGAGGAAAAAGAAGGAGAAAACTGGAAGCGTTAGAATTCGAAGAACCCACAAGGTAAGGGGTGATTTCGATTATTTAATTCGTATTATCGGTTTAGATATTCAATAGTATGGATCATAGTATGTTAGGGAATCCCGGTTTGGAATTCTAGGGTTCCGTAGAATTGTCCCTATTGCGTCGAATTGTAGGTTGAAAACCATTAGGGTGTCAGATGATAAAAAGGAATGATGAAATAATGTTGTTTGATGTTATAATGGTGCAAAATGGATGTGTTTTGGTCTTTCTCATGTTGCAATTCGTATGGGTATGTTTGGAATTGGTTTAGAATGAATAAATGCTGTCAAAAGTGCAGAATTTGACTCTGCAGGTCGTGGGAACCGGTTCCCAGTGGGGAGGAACCGGGTTCCACTGTGTGAATTTATAAAAACTGGCAAAAATGCACGTAGGAACCGGTTCCTGTATAGGTAGGAACCAGGTTCCCATACATTTTTCCAGAAGCGTGATTTTGAACTTTGCAGGAACCCGTTCCTGCATATGTAGGAACCGGGTTCTGCTGTAACTTTTTGAAAAATATTAAACTTTGAAAATTCATAACTTTCAAACCGTAAGTCCGTTTTGAGTGCCGTTTTGGACGTTATTTCTTAAATTTAATGCTTTATTTTATAAAATGAAAATATTTCCTAAAACCTGAAATTATTTTGAAAATGAGTCAAATCCCGGAATAAGTGATTATTGGCTAACGCATATGGGTGTGTATGTAGCAGTGAACCTGTGATGGATGGATGTATTAGTATTGTGTGAATGAAAGGCATGTTTATGTTGCTAATGATGGCGTACATGATCTTTGAGATATCATGTTTGTGGTTTTGGTTCAGTTATGATAAATTGATGTATTTCATAGACTGATTTGATGTTGCATGCTAGTGATATGCGTGCATATGCATTGTTTTGGTGAAGTTAATTCCCATTGTGTGGAATTTGATTTGTATTGCCGTTAACCGATACCTGGGTGATGATGGGTGGTTAGGCTGGATTCGTGTCCGGGTGTTTATGGACGAATCGATGGTTGCTGTATCCGATTGATGATGGATCCGTGTTGGGTGACTTGGTCACGTGTTGGTACCACATGCATTGTGTCTACATTTGTGTTTGCATGGAATTGTAACATGTTAGGATGTCTTCCAGTGTTACAATTCTTTGGTTGATTATTGATTTGTGCATAATGACTTGTATGATTGGAACTGCGTGTTGAATCTGAATTTATGCTAAAATGGGTGAAATAATATGCTTGTGATATAATGTTGATTGAGAAGCTTATAATGCATGTTAATTATGAGAAATCTCACCCTTACTTTAACAATTTCAGATTAAAGTTAGCAGCTCAGGAGTTGGTGAGGATGGCTCTAGAGCTATATTACTTTAAGTCCGCGTGTCAGTGTCGTGCTCTGATAGGTTGTAACACTGGGGAACGTTTAGTTGAGGAATTAGTTATTATTCAATTGTTTCTTTGAATTTCATTGGGAATAATTATGTTTTGGTTTATTCCATTTTGGTTATGGTATTTTTCCGCTGTGTAAGACATGGTCTTAATTTGATTGAATTATTTGAATAATGACCCTCAGTGTAGCATGACTACTATTTTATTGGAAGTTTTATTTATTTCATAATTGTGACATCCCTTGTTCCGTGTTAACTCTGATGGAATATGTCTTTAATCATTGATATAATTAATATTATTCGGGGTATTTTAGAAGGGGTGTTACAGTGTCTGTTAAGGAAATTATGCCCCGACTTGACGGAACTCAGAGTTGGCACAATCAGTCAAGATTCGCTCGCGCAAGGCGTTCAAAGGTGTGTGGTCGTGGAAACGACCAGCTGATCCTTTGTAGTCTCGTGATTCACGGGGCTTGTCTTCCATCCTCTTCTCTACTCTTCGACGGGATGTCGAGGGCTTGTCATTTTTTGAAACTTTTGCATTCTCTCGATGCTGCGAGTCTCGCACACTGTTAGGAGCTTCTTTCTCTTTGTATTGGATATACGCTTGTGTCTTGAGCAAGACAACATCCAGTGTTGTAGAAGTTTCTATGCCAACTTCTTTAGAAAAGCCGTTGTGGGGGCGTAATCCTTGTTCGAGGAGATAATTCTTCATTCTGTCAGTCGTGAAGACCTAGACGACTTCCTTGTTAAACCTTTCAATATATGCTCGGAGGGATTCATCCTTCCCCTGGATGATGGCCCCGTTCGACGCTACTGATTTGGGATGTCGGCGAGATACCGTAAAATGCCTGGAGAATTGTTTCCCTAGGTTCTTCCAAGACGTGATCAACTCATTAAGGAGGCTTTTGTACCAAGCCATGGCCCCCTTTCTGAGCGTAGTTGGCACTTGATTTCTCCTCGGACACCTCTGTAGTCGAGTAAGGCATCAATGTTCTCGATGTGCTCGTCTAGATCTGCAGTCCTGTCGTCTGTCCCAGGGTTTAGGGGTTTCTCTAGCCCGACATGGAGTGGAGTTTCCATGATTTCTCTATAAAACGGGCCACAGGGCTCATCGTCGTTACTTTGATCCAGAGATAGGGACGAAGAATAATGGTTTCTTCCTCGTCGGGAGATGTTGTCCCAATGCGGAGATTTGATCCTCGTTTGGTTTTGGCTTGGGTGATGGTGAAAGGTCGTCATATGGCCGTTGGTTACTCTTTATCTTCTTGGTGATCAGGGAGCGTCGATCTTTACGGGGAGGAGCGCAACCTCATTTCTTGAGAAAGGAAACCTCTTACTTCTCGTGTGTGGGATGAAGGCCTCGCCTTGATAGTGACAGACTGCGGGAGTCATGTCGTTGGTACCTCTGAGGAGAAGATCTTGATTGGTGTTTCTTTTCCTAAGCTCCAATCCTGTTGCTTTGTTGTAGGATCAGAGTATTGGTCTGATTAAGGGCAGTGAGCAGAGATGCCATGGCCGGGTCGGCATTGGCCGGTATTAGAACTGATTGGAGAATCACGGGCAGCTCCTCGGATACATTCTTGGACTTCTAATTCTCCAAGAATGGGACTTCATCATCCCTGGCTTCGATCGAGGAGGGAGAGGCAGTATGTTCATCTCTCTTCTCGGGGATGTCCTCAAGGAGAGGCATTTTTCCACTTTAGTCATTTTTGTGGATAGGAGAGAGCACTATTTTCCCATAAATATGGTTGTCATATTGATCGACCATATTAGGAATATTTGAATGTCTCTTTGATATTTAGTTTCAAGGAAAGAAATATGGGGAGAACGAGTTCCCACGGAAAGTGCCACTGATCTTATCATCTAATCAGAACCTAAGTAGGTCGGTAGATGACATCTACAAGGCTGAAATTAGTGAGGAGGAAGGGGTGTACCTGTAAAGCACTATAATGCTCAAGTAAGAAATAGTGCAAAGAGATACAAAAAAGATATTAGAGTTTCTAGAATGAATATTCGATACCTGACCCTTACAAGTATGAGGGTTTATATAGTGCCCCCGACGCTTGGCCATTGGTTCCTATTTTTGGGCCTAGATATCAGGTTCCTCAAAAATAGATAACTGCCAGGAACTAGCCATTGTGATGGACAGAGGTGCTCGTAACTAGCCGTTACAACGGGCAGAGAAGTGTCTCACGGGCAAGCGTGATTTCTGGTTGTTCCTGGGTGGCTATCCTCGTGTGGTTTGACCGGATGAGGAATAACATGTTTGAGCGGGTAGAAGTAGCTGTGCAGACCCTTATGGTTAGCCGACCATGGATCCTCGGGTGAAGGGAAAAAGGGATAAAATGTCCTTTATCCTTCACGCTCCATTGGGCCAAGGTTATTGGGCCGCCCTACATGCAGAAGTGGATTGGTCCATGCCTAGCCATTGGGTCAGTCCAGAACAAATTGTACAAAAAAGCTAGTAACAACCTCTTTTTGTATCCCATTGATAAAGGTCTCCAAGCTTTCTGATCAATGATTTTTCCACCTTTATTTACAGTTGATTTTAGTTATATTTTCTTTATTTTATCAAGTGTTTTAGTCTTTTCTTCTATGTTTTATGTGTTGGTTATGTATTTTGTTGTTTTCAGGCTCAGAGGAATAAAACCAGGAAAATCAGTGCGAAAAGTGCAGAATTCGGAGTTTCGGAGGAAGTCTCATTAACCAAGCTACATGGTACCTGACATGACCACCCGTGTCGCCTGATACAGGCCGTGTCAGGAGAGAATGCTTAACAGGCAGTCTGAGAGGCAAAGGCAGGGGACGACACGGGTGTATGTATCAGCTGACACAGCCCGTGTCAGAAGGTTTGGGCGAGAGGATTTGTTGGTACGATGGATAGAGAATGACACGGGTTCCTGTGTCAGGTGACATGACCTGTGTCGTCCAGGATGCTGATTTTAAGTGTTTTTATGATTTTTCATGATTTGAGACCCAAAGAGGCGTTTTGGGCATTTCCGACCGAGACGAATGGATTGTTCACTATTTAACCATGTTTGGAGAGGAATGAGGGGACTTTTTTGGCAGCAAATAATATTTTACACGACTGAAGATTGGAGAAGTCAAGATTTTCGGAGAGTGGGAGATTTCCATGCGCGGAAGCAATTAAAGATTACGGTTCATCCCAATCCTTGTAATGTCTATATTTTGTCTTGTGATTATTTTGAACAATATGAGTAGCTAAACCCCCTAATGCTAGGGGGTGTCCCTGATTTGACTTTGTAAACTATTTTTATTCCTGAATTTCTTTTATATAATAGTCATCTCTATTTGACTTAATTGTACAATGCTTTTATGCCTTCCTGATCAGACAAATTAGGTTTGATTTACGGTTAACAACCAGTTGGACCGCGATTGTTAAAGTTTTTATATAATTAGGCTATACTAGATATCACATAGGACTAGGGATACCCTATAGTTATCAGATTTAACCCTTGATAAAATAAAGGCTTGACTCCATCAGATATCTCTAAGGACTTAGGAT
Source organism: Vicia faba (assembly GCA_948472305.1). Lineage (NCBI taxonomy): Eukaryota > Viridiplantae > Streptophyta > Magnoliopsida > Fabales > Fabaceae > Vicia > Vicia faba. The sequence continues at coordinate 1,495,916,189 of OX451735.1, read as the reverse complement.
TTAGGATAGATGGTTAAAGGTTTTCCCACTAAGGACTTAGGGGAAGATAATCAAAAGGGCTGGTAATTAAAGGATATGAACTAGTTGTAGAGATCAGGATTCAAGATAATTACAGGGAAAATTATACACCATACCCTAGCATACTCCTCATATTTGTGAAAAAGCCCTAATTTAAATTCGGCTTATTTTTATTTCTGCTAAGTGACAATTCCTAAACCAAAACCCCAATTAAGTTTTTGTTTAATTGAACGTGATTTGAACTTGATAGTTGCATGCACTCCTTGAGATCGACATTCGGGGAATTTTCCATTACTACTGCAATGAAAAAATAGTACACTTGCAATTTTTCCCATCATGTTTTTGGCGTCGTTGCCAAGGAATGCCGAGTTACTGAGTGTAATTTGAGTTCAATTGAAATTTTGTTGCTCTGCAACTAAAATTTCTTTTCTATAATTTTTATATTTTATGTTTTTGTTATTCCTGATTTTTCCTAACCTTTGCATGCGAGGAAAGCCCTCAGCTGAATTTCCTTTTGACGGAGAAATCGAAAGAACTTTTCACATAAGGCATAGACAAGCTCAATTAGCTAGACAGGAATCAGAAGGTTCATCAGATCATTAAGGTTCAAAGTCTGAAAAGAAAAAACAATGGCTGAAGACCCACCACCAGAGAGACTTCTTGGGGATTACAGAGGAGAAAATGCTCCAGCAGGTCGGTTGACCATTGTGAATCAACCGACCAATATTGCAAATTTTCAACTGCATCCTTCAACCATCTGCCACCTCGAGAATAGATCTTTCACTGGAAAGATCAATGAAGATGCCAATAAGCATTTACAAAGATTCCTCACCATGAGTACTACTTTGAAGATTGAGGGGAACTCTGAAGAAGACAAGAAATTAAGGATGTTTCCGTTCACTCTGTCTGAAGATGCTGAAGACTGGTTTTATTCATTTCCTGTTGGAAGTATCACCACTTGGGAACAGATGGAGAAGGCTTTTCTTGATGATTACTTTTCTGCTTCTATTTATATTCGCAAAAGATATGATATTGTGAATTTTAAGCAGAAGGAAGGAGAGTCGCTAGGTGATGTTTATAAGAGGTTCAAGAGGTTATCAGTAGTTTGTCCCACTCACAACATGGGTCAAAATGAGCAAATGCAAATGTTTGTAAATGGCCTCAGAATGAAGACAAAGCAACTTATTGATACAACTACCGGTGGCTCATCCAACTTTACAACAACCACTATTGTGAAGAATATTATTAAAGCCATTGCTGCAAATGAGCATCTGGAGATATATGACAGAGTTGTAAGTAAACCAGAGGGGTGATTGATTTGAAGTTGGAAGTGAATAAGCAACTAAAAATTGAAGAGGCTATTGTTGTAGAAGTGGAGAAAAAGCTGAAAGCAATGAACATGGGTACTCAACAGGTAGCTCAAGTTTAACAGGTACAAAAGGTTATTTGTGAAATTTGTAGTGGAGAACACCTTACTGTGCAATGTCTTGAGACTCCACAACAAATTGAGGGGATAAAATTCTTGAGAACACCTCTCAATTTCAAAAAGAGACAAGGAGTAATCACAGGAATACCACAATTAAAATCAAGAATTTGGAAGTTCAAATTGGACATATTGCAGAACAGGTAGCGTTGCAAGCACAAGAAAATTAGAAAAATCATGAGAATGTTAATGTTGTCACAAGAAGGAATGAGAAAGTTGCTAAAGAGAAGAAACATGAGGTAAAATTTGATGATAATATCATAGAAGTAGAGTTGGAAGTGAGAGAACAGGAAAAAACAGGAAGAAGTGGTATCACCTGTAAAGCCAGTTGAAGAGAAGACTAAACCAGTAATCAAGTTACCGTATCCATCTCGAGTGGCAAAGAAGGACACAAAAGAGAAAGAGTTTGATAAACTTTTCCAGTTGTTCAAAAATCTAGAGATCAATATACCATTCTTTGAAGCACTCGAGAAAATGCCTTTGTATCAGAAATTCATGAAGGAGGCATTATCAAAGAAGAGATCAACAAGAGAGGGATCAGTACCCTGTGATGAGAAATTGTGTGTAATTGCACCCAAGAGGAAATACTTGTCAAACAGAAGGATCCAAAAATCAGTTGCAATACCATGCACCATAAAAGACAGAACTTTCAAGAGGGTTCTAATTGATTTTGGTTCTAGCGTGAGTTTGATGCCATTGTCTATTTTCAAAAAGCTGGGTATTGAGAAGATAAGCGAGAGTGGGACAAAATTGATATTTGTTGATCACACCACCAAAAATTTGTAATACGGTGAGAGAACTGACTGTTATACTGGTTTTGCATTTGTATTCGCAAATGTTGCGGTAAGCAAGAGTCTCCACTGACTTTTCTTTTATCCAACAAAGGAAAGGGTGAAAAGAATAGAAAAAGACCTTTCGAGATTATTTTTGAGTAAGGGGGGTAGATTATGGAAAGGTAAGGTGTTAGAACCCTTTCCATCTGTAGTTATCTACGGGCTCTTAGATGCTAACTCATTTGAAAAATACCTTGTGTTTTGTGTGTTTGAAAAGTATTTTGGAAGAAAGCGCCTTAGTACGGCAAACTTTGTGATGTTTCTCAGATTGGTAGAGAAAGTATACAATGTGTTTTTGAAAATGTTTTTTTGGAAAGAGTTTTGTGTATGTGTAAAAGTTTGTTTTGCTTTAAGCAAACGTCTAAGAACTATCTACTATACTCGAAAGGGTTGTTCTTATCCTCTTTTCCTTTAGATAGTGCTATCTTACTATTAGTGAGTAGGTAGCCATAGTCGTTGGATGTTTGAGGGGCATTCTAAGGGACATCGTATATCCACAAAGGCAACTGGCCAAGAAACTTAGTAATTACCCTAAAGTTTTAAGATCATATTGAGGCAACATCGAGAGGATCATTTTTTATCTTTAAACCGAAGGGTAGCCACTAAAGTTTCTCACGTTTCAAGAGTTACGACTGTTTTCCAAAGGCAACCAAAGTAGGGATACCCTAGGTGTATATGTGAGAGTGTATTGTATTCAGTTATTTTATCTTTCCATTAGTTTTGCTAGCGTTTGATTTTAAAATCTTGCCATACAATTCTATTATCATGCATCTAAACAGTTTAAAAGTTGCAGGAATTTAAAGTGTAGAAACGTAAAACCTAGCTATTGCAAGGCTTCGGGGAGGGGATTATTTACAAGTCCTAAAATGAGGGGGATAAAGCAGTAAAGTAAAAGTCCTAGTTATTGTCTATTACATCCCAGTAGGCAGTTACAATAATATGAAAAAGTGCGAAAGTAAATAAATGTGTGCGAAATGGAAATGATGTCTAAACCCTAAAAATTATTAAGTTAAAAGAAAATCTTTTTGCTGTTTTTGATTTTATGTGGAAAATGCTAAATTAAATTAAGTCTATTTACTTGATTAAAAAAAAGAAAAGAAAATTATTAATCAAAAATTAATTCTAAACAAAATTAATAATTTTTGAAAATTTTTATATTTATGAAAAGAATTAAAAATGATTAAATCCTAAGTCTATTAATTTTAAGATAAAAAATGTTAAAGTAATTAATTAAATTAAATTATAAAAATTAAATTTAATAAAAACTAAATCTAAGTTTTTTTTGTTTTTTTCCTGATTTAATGATAAAATAAAAAAATGATTTAAAAAAAACATAAAAAATAATTAAAGAAGTAAATAAATTAAAAAAAGAAAAATAGACTGGGCCTGGTGTCAAGACAAAACTGGGGGTGTGATCTAGAATCTTATTAGGCCCAAAGTGATGAATCCAGGTGTGGCAATCATAAAAAGGGATGGTGTGAATTGGAATTCCTAAGCCCATTGACCTAAAGGCCCAATGCTCCAAAAACCTGCAAAAAAGGAAAATATTGAAAAACAAAACGCAGAGCCTGGGGTCGAACCCAGGCTCTCGAGGCATATACGCGTGCTTCTCACCACCAGGACACTTTGTCATTCGTTTATACAAACAATAAAAATAGTATATATGTGAGCAAATGGAACATGCTGAGTTGTACACACACGCGCTCCAGTGGGCCCTCTTGTATTTGAATGGACGAATCAAAACAAACAAATTTGCCACGCTAGCTCTGAGGGGGTCAAACCACCACCTACGGTGGTTGACCACCTGCTTCTCTGGTGCGACAAAACCTAACCTGCAAAAATAAAAAGATTCAAGGCTAGAGATTTGGCCTACCCCCCCCCCCCCCCCCCCCTAAACCTTAGGATGCAAATTCAACCATGGCCTTAGTTTGGTCTGAAAGGGTCTCTATTAATGGAACCGGAGCTCACACTTTTCAAACCCTAACAATGGCACATTGTAATTTTGGCAATGAAACTCACATGAAACACGTTAAAACATTCACAATGATTGTCAATAACACAAATATGGATGCAATAGGTATTTAAAGGGCCTAAATATGCAGTTTTGATTTCAAAAAAACCTTACCAACTGGTGATGCATGGATACAGTGATCTAGGGTGTTGCAAGCTGTAACACCCTCTAAAAACCCCGAATAAATTTTCCCAAGGATAATATCAATTTGTTCAAGCGGTAGGCACACTAAATCCATACTGAAACCTCTACCAAAAATCTCAATAGGACAATTCCTACATACAAGTGAAGTTGTCACTGAACGCGATGCAGGAGTATCAACAACCATGCTACCACGCATACCAGATATGTCCAGTTTCAACCTCTCAGCACAATCCAAAGAAATGAAAGAATGAGTTGCACCAGTATCAATAATTGCAACTAAAGGTGTGCCATGAATAAAACACGTACCTTTAATCAATCGATCCTCTGGAGTAGTCTCAGATCCAGACAAAGCGAACACTTTTCCACCTGACTGATCCTTCCTAGGCTTAGGACACTGCGGACGAATGTGACCTTCTTCGCCACAATTGTAACAAGTAACAGACTTCCCTTTGCAATCAATAGACAAATGACCAGCCTTTCCACATTTATAGCACTTCTTCTCATCACTCTTGCAATCTCGAATGTGATGACCAGACTCACCACACCTGTAGCATCTGATAGGAGCCTTAGAATCTCCCCCACTAGGCCTTTTCCAACCACCCGATTTCTGGTTATCTCTACCATATGGCTTGCCACGGTCCATATGTTGCTTTCCTCTTTTATCAACAGCCCCACGAGAGTGAGACGACCTATTCTTGGTAATATCTTCTTCCAAGATCCTGCTACAATCCACCAGATCAGAAAATCTATGAATACGCTGGTACCTGATTCCCTGTTTAATCTCATCTCGGAGACCATTCTCAAATTTGATACATTTAGAGAATTCTCCAGCCTCATCATTGTTGTAGTGTGCATAATACTTTGCCAGCTCAGTGAACTTAGTAGCATATTCACTAACAGTCAGATTGCCCTGCTTAAGCTCCAAAAACTCAATTTCCTTCCTTCCCCGAACATCTTCAGGAAAGTACCTCCTCAGAAAAGCCCTTCTGAAGTTAGCCCAAGTCAGTGCCTCTCCATCCTGAACCATTTCAGTCCTTGTGGCAACCCACCAGTCGTCGGCCTCTTCTGCCAACATATGTGTACCATATCTGACTTTCAGATCTTCAGTACAATCAATCACACGGAAAATCCTTTCGATTTCCTTCAGCCACTTCTGAGCACCTTCAGGGTCATGTGTACCTTTGAACAACGGAGGATTGTTCCTTTGGAAATTTCCCAATTGCCTATCAGCACCAATCACGCCTCCAGTTGGGTTTCCAGCAAGTACACCAGCTAACATCCCCAAAGCCTCAGCGAGTGCAGCATCATTTCGTCCGTTACCTCTTCCAGCCATATTCCTGAGAATTAAAACATACTCCACATTAGAATACAGTATCGACAGTGTTACCTTACACTAATCGCATACAAAAGGGATGACTGACTCAAGACTCTGGTCGCAACGACCGACTATGCTCTGATACCACTATTGTAACACCCTCTAAAAACCCCGAATAAATTTTCGCAATTATTAAAATCATAATTTCAGAGTACATGTATAATCGAGGATGCTACAATTCTCTTTAAATAACACAAATTCCTGTCATGCATAATCTTAGTAGTAACTCATACATGTTTACACAGCGGAATAATTTATTTAATAAAACCAATGTTATAATATTTTTCAAAATCATCAGGGATTAACACCTGGAAAAATGTCAACATCATATTATAACAAATATAAGGAAATAAACGAGTCTGACTAAAGCAGCTCGACAAACAAACGTTCCCGGAGTTACAACTACCAGAGCATGACCCGGACAATACTAAAACGGAAATAAACTAGAAACCACAAGCCTTCGCCAAGCACCTGAACGAAGCTCCTCAATCTGAAATATTCAACAGTAAGGGTGAGCATCTCAATTCTACATTTGATTATACGTTCATAACAATCAATTCAGGAAACCATAAGCATCACCCAACAATTAGCACATTTCATAGTTTACAAAAACCTTTACAATTCATATACCCATAATATATTACTTTTCATATTTGCAATTAACATCAAACATCGTCAACAGTTTAGCAACCATACGTGCATACAAACAATCAATTACAACATTGGAAAAATCATCCATTCATGTTATATTCAAGGTAATGCAACACACCCATGCATGTGGTACCACTTTACCGCCCCATTAAATCTCGGGTCACGGATAACTCACCGTTCCATTATATCGCGGACACGGCTACCACCTCAACGTTCCATTAAATCGCAGACACGTATATTGGCCACCATGTTAATTCCACACAATGGGAATTAACAAATGCAACATGATATGTAAAGTATGTAACACTCAGCATACTATTAACATCAATCGACATATCATGCAACAATCTACAACATCAATCACAACAGGATATGGATAGCATGTAATCACTCAGCATACTATTTAAACATCAATCATATCAAGTCATATCATAATTCATGCTTGATAACATCATCCAAAAGCATGACAATAAAATCCACAATAAAGCACAGAAAACAAAATTCAGAAAATCAACACAGCAGCATCAACACGGGTGCCCGTGTTGTGACACACGGCCCGTGTTGTAACATATCCAGAAAACACATTTTTTTCTCATTACAGGGGACCAACACGGGTACCCGTGTTGTGCAACACGGCCCGTGTTGTAATGTGTCCAGAAAACACATTACTTTACCAACACAGAAGAGCAACACGGGTGCCCGTGTTGTGCAACACGGCCCGTGTTGCTGAGCGCGTACAGAATTTTCCTGTACCTGTAGCAGCTCAGAACAGCAGCCAAACGCGGGAAAATGCCAGCCAAAACGCGCATTTCGGTACCTAACGACATCGATTTTGTATAATTCAAAACAACACCTCAATTTCCTAATTACCAACAATCATTATAGTAACCTTAGAAGTGATTAGTCGTTCATTTTGGGGAAATCTGCTAACATTGGGGTTATCCCTATAACTTCTAAGGTAAATTCACGATCATGCAGATATACTCCCAATCCACCATTAGGAACCTAAAATCGTTAATTGATTTCATAAAATTGAGAACCTAAACCCTCTTTAACAAAGTTCAATCCTAAGGGTATCGATCCCTACTAACATCTAACAATTGGGGTTTTTCCCTACGATTACCCAAATCAACCGTACATAAACCCATAAACAAAGGTAAATCGAGTAATAGCCCCCCTTACCTTATCAATTAGCAGCTTTGAACTTTTTGAGCGATGTTCTTCGTTCTTCGTTCTTCGTACCTTCAGAGCTCTGCTTCCCAAAATCCCAACTTCTGTGTTATCGTGAATAATGAGAAAAAATAACTTGAGTTCCAAAACATATCCTTACTTCTTTTGCACCCCCACTCTTTACTAACAACATCCAAGCCCAATAACTTAAAAACTCAGCATTTTCTTATTTCTTTTATTTTCCTCCACATTTCAAAATAAATAATTCCTTTTTATTTTATTAATTCTAATAAAATAATTTTCCAATTAAATAAATCAAATAATTGAAACTGGGGTGTTACAACTCTCCCCCACTAAAAGAGTTTTCGTCCTCGAAAACATACCTTAGACGAACAGCTCCAGATAAGCCTCTTTCATCTGGCTCTCCAGCTCCCAAGTGATATTTCCATCTGCTGGACCTCCCCAAGCAACCTTCACTAATGCTATCTCTTTACCTCTTAACTGTTTCACTTCCCGATCTTCTATCCTCATAGGCAATGTTTCTACTGTCAGGTTATCTCTCACCTGTACATCATCTATTTGGATTACATGAGATGGGTCTGGAATGTATCTCCTCAGCTGAGAAACATGAAAAACATCGTGCAAATTCGCAAGTCTCAGAGGTAAAGCAATACGATAAGCAACTTCTCCAACTCTTTCCGTAATCTGAAACGGACCAATAAAACACGGAGTCAACTTCTTAGATTTCAACGCTCGACCAATACCCGTCATCGGAGTAACTCTCATAAACACATGATCTCCAGCACTGAATTCTAAATTCTTTCTCCTCTTATCATGATAACTCTTCTGACGACTCTGAGAAGCTCTCATCTTCTCTTGAATCAATTTGATCTTTTCAGCAGTCTGCTGAACAATCTCTGGCCCAATCACCGAACTCTCTCCAGATTCATACCAACACAAAGGCGTTCTACACCGTCTACCATACAATGCCTCAAACGGAGCCATACCAATACTCGAATGGTAACTATTGTTATAAGTAAATTCAATCAATGGCAAATAGCTATCCCAAGCTCCACCCTTCTCTAAAACACAAGCACGCAATAAATCTTCTAACGATTGAATCGTCCTCTCCGTCTGTCCATCAGTCTGAGGATGGTAAGCTGAACTCAACCTCAATTTAGTACCCAAAGCCTTCTGCAATCCTTCCCAAAATTTCGAAGTGAATCTCGGATCTCTATCTGACACAATACTAGAAGGAACTCCATGCAAACTCACTATTTTCTCAATATATAACTGTGCCAATCTCTCCATTGAGTAATCCATTCGCACCGGTATAAAATGAGCAGACTTAGTCAACCTATCCACAACGACCCATATCGCTTCACAATTCATAGGAGTCCTCGGCAACCCAGATACGAAATCCATAGAAATACTATCCCACTTCCATTCTGGAATAAACATTGGTTGCATAAATCCAGACGGCTTCTGATGTTCAATCTTCGATTTCTGACAGATTAAACATGCATACACAAATTCAGCTATTTCCTTTTTCATTCCCGGCCACCAAAACAATTTCTTCAAATCATGATACATTTTCGTGGCACCCGGATGAATACTCATCCCACTGCGATGTCCTTCCTCTAATATACTCTGCTTGATTTCTGCGACATCAGGAACACAAACTCTATCGCCAAATCTCATAACATCATTTTCATCAATTCTAAACTCACCACCTTGACCTTGGTTGATCAATGTCAATTTATCAACTAAATTAACATCAGATTTTTGCCCGATCCTGATCTCTTCTAGAATACCACTAGTAAGTTTCAACATGCCCAAACGAACACACTTCGGAGTACTTTCACAAATTAAACTCAAATCTCGGAATTGTTCAATTAACTCCAATTCACGAACCATCATCATAGACATATGCAAGGATTTCCTGTTCAAAGCATCTGCAACCACATTTGCCTTACCAGGATGGTAATTCAAACCAAAATCATAATCTTTGAGAAATTCCAACCACCTTCTTTGCCTCATATTGAGCTCTTTCTGATCGAAAAGATACTTCAAACTCTTATGATCACTATACACTTCAAATCTCGAACCATACAGATAATGTCTCCACAATTTCAAGACAAACACAACTGCTGCCAACTCTAAGTCATGAGTAGGATAGTTCCTTTCATGAACCTTCAACTGTCTCGAAGCATACGCAACTACCTGTTGATTCTGCATTAAAACACCACCTAAACCCCACAGAGATGCATCACAATAGACCATAAAAGATTCCACCGGATTCGGCAAAATCAGAATAGGAGCACTAGTCAATCTCCGCTTCAATTCTTGGAAACCTTTCTCACAATCAGAATCCCAAATAAACGCTTGTCCTTTACGAGTCAATTTCGTCAATGGCAATGCTAACTTTGAGAATCCTTCGATAAACTTTCTGTAATAACCTGCAAGACCAACGAAACTTCTGATTTCAGAAACAGTCTTCGGCGCTTCCCACTGAGATACTGCTTCTACTTTTGTAGGATCCACTGCAATACCATTCTTAGAAATCACATGTCCAAGAAAACTAACTTCACTCAGCCAGAACTCACATTTGGACAACTTTGCATACAACTTCCTATCTTTCAACAACTCTAACACAATTCTGAGATGTTCCGCATGCTCTTTGTCATTCTTGGAATAAATCAGAATGTCATCAATAAAAACCACAACAAACTTATCCAGATACGGATGAAAAATCCTGTTCATATATTCCATGAAAACACCAGGTGCATTAGTAACCCCGAACGGCATAACAGAATATTCATAATGCCCATACCTCGTTCGAAAAGCAGTCTTTTGAACATCTTCCGCTTTCACACGAATCTGATGATATCCAGATCTCAAGTCAATCATACTGAATACACTGGCTCCAATTAGTTGATCCATTAAATCATCAATCCTCGGTAACGGATACCGATTCTTAATGGTTACTTTGTTCAATTGCCTGTAATCAACACACAGTCTCATAGAACCTTCTTTCTTCTTGACCAACAATACCGGAGCACCCCAAGGTGAAACACTTGGACGAATAAACTTCTTCTCCAGTAAATCTTCCAACTGACTCTTCAATTCAGCCAACTCAGACGCAGACATACGATATGGCGCCATCGACACCGGTCTCGTACCAGGAATCAAATCTATAGAGAATTCCACTTCTCTCTCTGGAGGTAACTCACCAACATCATCCGGAAAGACTTCTGGAAAATCACACACCACTGGCAATTCCCCACTCCTGACCTTTCCTGTTGCATCTAACGAAGCAAGTAACATAAACACATTAGCACCGTCCTCCATTGCTTCTTGTACCTGCCTAGCAGTCATAGTCAATTTCTCGACACCAACTGCTTCTGGAAAAATCACCGTCTTAGCAAAGCAGTTCAGATGAACCCGGTTGAATTCCAACCAGTTCATCCCAAGGATAATATCAATTTGTTCAAGCGGTAGGCACACTAAATCCATACTGAAACCTCTACCAAAAATCTCAATAGGACAATTCCTACATACAAGTGAAGTTGTCACTGAACGCGATGCAGGAGTATCAACAACCATGCTACCACGCATACCAGATATGTCCAGTTTCAACCTCTCAGCACAATCCAAAGAAATGAAAGAATGAGTTGCACCAGTATCAATAATTGCAACTAAAGGTGTGCCATGAATAAAACACGTACCTTTAATCAATCGATCCTCTGGAGTAGTCTCAGATCCAGACAAAGCGAACACTTTTCCACCTGACTGATCCTTCCTAGGCTTAGGACACTGCGGACGAATGTGACCTTCTTCGCCATAATTGTAACAAGTAACAGACTTCCCTTTGCAATCAATAGACAAATGACCAGCCTTTCCACATTTATAGCACTTCTTCTCATCACTCTTGCAATCTCGAATGTGATGACCAGACTCACCACACCTGTAGCATCTGATAGGAGCCTTAGAATCTCCCCCACTAGGCCTTTTCCAACCACCCGATTTCTGGTTATCTCTACCATATGGCTTGCCACGGTCCATATGTTGCTTTCCTCTTTTATCAACAGCCCCACGAGAGTGAGACGACCTATTCTTGGTAATATCTTCTTCCAAGATCCTGCTACAATCCACCAGATCAGAAAATCTATGAATACGCTGGTACCTGATTCCCTGTTTAATCTCATCTCGGAGACCATTCTCAAATTTGATACATTTAGAGAATTCTCCAGCCTCATCATTGTTGTAGTGTGCATAATACTTTGCCAGCTCAGTGAACTTAGTAGCATATTCACTAACAGTCAGATTGCCCTGCTTAAGCTCCAAAAACTCAATTTCCTTCCTTCCCCGAACATCTTCAGGAAAGTACCTCCTCAGAAAAGCCCTTCTGAAGTTAGCCCAAGTCAGTGCCTCTCCATCCTGAACCATTTCAGTCCTTGTGGCAACCCACCAGTCGTCGGCCTCTTCTGCCAACATATGTGTACCATATCTGACTTTCAGATCTTCAGTACAATCAATCACACGGAAAATCCTTTCGATTTCCTTCAGCCACTTCTGAGCACCTTCAGGGTCATGTGTACCTTTGAACAACGGAGGATTGTTCCTTTGGAAATTTCCCAATTGCCTATCAGCACCAATCACGCCTCCAGTTGGGTTTCCAGCAAGTACACCAGCTAACATCCCCAAAGCCTCAGCGAGTGCAGCATCATTTCGTCCGTTACCTCTTCCAGCCATATTCCTGAGAATTAAAACATACTCCACATTAGAATACAGTATCGACAGTGTTACCTTACACTAATCGCATACAAAAGGGATGACTGACTCAAGACTCTGGTCGCAACGACCGACTATGCTCTGATACCACTATTGTAACACCCTCTAAAAACCCCGAATAAATTTTCGCAATTATTAAAATCATAATTTCAGAGTACATGTATAATCGAGGATGCTACAATTCTCTTTAAATAACACAAATTCCTGTCATGCATAATCTTAGTAGTAACTCATACATGTTTACACAGCGGAATAATTTATTTAATAAAACCAATGTTATAATATTTTTCAAAATCATCAGGGATTAACACCTGGAAAAATGTCAACATCATATTATAACAAATATAAGGAAATAAACGAGTCTGACTAAAGCAGCTCGACAAACAAACGTTCCCGGAGTTACAACTACCAGAGCATGACCCGGACAATACTAAAACGGAAATAAACTAGAAACCACAAGCCTTCGCCAAGCACCTGAACGAAGCTCCTCAATCTGAAATATTCAACAGTAAGGGTGAGCATCTCAATTCTACATTTGATTATACGTTCATAACAATCAATTCAGGAAACCATAAGCATCACCCAACAATTAGCACATTTCATAGTTTACAAAAACCTTTACAATTCATATACCCATAATATATTACTTTTCATATTTGCAATTAACATCAAACATCGTCAACAGTTTAGCAACCATACGTGCATACAAACAATCAATTACAACATTGGAAAAATCATCCATTCATGTTATATTCAAGGTAATGCAACACACCCATGCATGTGGTACCACTTTACCGCCCCATTAAATCTCGGGTCACGGATAACTCACCGTTCCATTATATCGCGGACACGGCTACCACCTCAACGTTCCATTAAATCGCAGACACGTATATTGGCCACCATGTTAATTCCACACAATGGGAATTAACAAATGCAACATGATATGTAAAGTATGTAACACTCAGCATACTATTAACATCAATCGACATATCATGCAACAATCTACAACATCAATCACAACAGGATATGGATAGCATGTAATCACTCAGCATACTATTTAAACATCAATCATATCAAGTCATATCATAATTCATGCTTGATAACATCATCCAAAAGCATGACAATAAAATCCACAATAAAGCACAGAAAACAAAATTCAGAAAATCAACACAGCAGCATTAACACGGGTGCCCGTGTTGTGCAACACGGCCCGTGTTGTAACATATCCAGAAAACACATTTTTTTCTCATTACAGGGGACTAACACGGGTACCCGTGTTGTGCAACACGGCCCGTGTTGTAATGTGTCCAGAAAACACATTACTTTACCAACACAGAAGAGCAACACGGGTGCCCGTGTTGTGCAACACGGCCCGTGTTGCTGAGCGCGTACAGAATTTTCCTGTACCTGTAGCAGCTCAGAACAGTAGCCAAACGCGGGAAAATGCCAGCCAAAACGCGCATTTCGGTACCTAACGACATCGATTTTGTATAATTCAAAACAACACCTCAATTTCCTAATTACCAACAATCATTATAGTAACCTTAGAAGTGATTAGTCGTTCATTTTGGGGAAATCTGCTAACATTGGGGTTATCCCTATAACTTCTAAGGTAAATTCACGATCATGCAGATATACTCCCAATCCACCATTAGGAACCTAAAATCGTTAATTGATTTCATAAAATTGAGAACCTAAACCCTCTTTAACAAAGTTCAATCCTAAGGGTATCGATCCCTACTAACATCTAACAATTGGGGTTTTTCCCTACGATTACCCAAATCAACCGTACATAAACCCATAAACAAAGGTAAATCGAGTAATAGCCCCCCTTACCTTATCAATTAGCAGCTTTGAACTTTTTGAGCGATGTTCTTCGTTCTTCGTTCTTCGTACCTTCAGAGCTCTGCTTCCCAAAATCCCAACTTCTGTGTTATCGTGAATAATGAGAAAAAATAACTTGAGTTCCAAAACATATCCTTACTTCTTTTGCACCCCCACTCTTTACTAACAACATCCAAGCCCAATAACTTAAAAACTCAGCATTTTCTTATTTCTTTTATTTTCCTCCACATTTCAAAATAAATAATTCCTTTTTATTTTATTAATTCTAATAAAATAATTTTCCAATTAAATAAATCAAATAATTGAAACTGGGGTGTTACACAAGCCTTGTGAACGGGTGGAATAAGTTCCTAGGAACCTCATGAACACAACTGGGAAATTGGTTTGGATCGAGGGCACCTGCAAAACTAATTTTGAATTTTGACAACTTATGAGATCTTTGAGAAATTTTGGTATGGCTCTTTTAGGCTACTTGTGCGTGTTATTGGCTTACAAGAGGGTTTTATATATAGAGGAGATGGAGAGGTCAACGAAACATGGAAAGAATCTCCCTCATAACCATTGTAATGAAGCCATGATCTCTCCCTTAAAAAAATCAAAAATGGGGATTTCATACCATTCTTGGACTTTAAGTGAATCTAGACACCCTTGCACGATTCATGGGCTTCAGCACAAATCCAAACATTAGCCCATTAGGATATAACCCATTATTTACTATTTTATGCAGTTTTTTTATATTTTTATTTGAATAAAACAAAATAAATATGGATAAAATAGGTAGAAATGGAAAGGCAATGTAGAAATGATTTTATAGGTCTTTCATAAGGTTAGGAAGATGTTTGAAACCCAAAAAGTTAGGCCATTGACCTAAAAGTTCAAATTTGCACAATGCACAATTCTTGAAATTTCAAAACTTTTTCCAACTTGGGCAAGCCATAACTTGCTCAATTTTTATCCAATGAATATGATATTAGACTTTTTGGAAAGCCTAAGATGTCCCCTTAAATCCCTCTTTTGGTCAATTTTTCATTTTAAGATTTATCCTGATGTAAATGGTCTTGGAAAAAGTGTCTTTTGTTGACCTTTTGAAAATGACATGTAATGTATGAGCTTGTATCTTCCAAATGATGCATTTCTTGAACTTGAGGATAGAAGAGAAGTTGTAGGAAATTTGATTCTATTCAAAATGAGCTTTTGTTTGGGCAAAATGGATGAAGCATGTGAAAGTTATGCCTGGTCAAAGTTCAGTTGACTTTTCTCTAGGAAACCCTAATTTTGCATTTCTTGACTTTTGATAAATTAAGATTATTCCTTGAGGAATCATGATCAACCCTTGATCGAATGATGATTATCACTTCAAAATGTTGATGTTGATAAAAAAATATTGAAGTTTGACTTTATATTGGCCATAACTGACTTTTGACCTAGTATAATTGATTTTCAAACACTTGAGCAGTTGACTGAGCAAACTTGTAGTGTAAGGCATGAAATTTGGAATGGACATTCTTGAAGAAATATTATTGACCATGGAAATAATTTTGAGCCTTTTCAACCCAAACATCTTGGTGCAAAGTGAAACCCTAGTTGGGGGTTCATTGCTTAGGAGGAGAATTTGTCTGGTCAATTCTTGGTAAACCTTGAGCAATTGAGGACCTCAATGAGCATGTCTTGAGTAAAATGGGAGGGGAAATTTTGGGGTAAAACAAATGCCCATGTTCAATCTTCTTAAACCTGAGGATTTAGATTGACTTGTCTGCCTTTCGTGATCTAAAGGTGGAAGATGATTGAACACTAGAGTTCCCAGAAATTTGCACTTGCAAGACGTAACACCGTTGGTTAATGGTATCGGGAATAGGATTACAAATGCCATTTGGAGAGGATGATGGAGATTCGTCAGAGATGGGCTTATAGATGCCATCTAAAGTAGATGTTGACTTCGTGAGAGGTCTCTTTATGGGGATTCCTGTTCCTGTTGTTTGAGGAGGACTTCGCTGGGGAATGTTGATTTCTATTTGGGGAATAGAGTCTAGGAGCTTTAGTTGTCCATTAATCTAATGGGGAGTTATCTCTTGACTGGAGAGATGAAATTTAGTTGTTATCTAGTCGAAATCCAGGCTTCACAATAACTTGCTGAGGATAATAAAGTTGACTATTATCTGGTTGTATTCCAAGCTTCACAACGACTTATTGGGAATATGAAATTAACTGTTATCTGGTCGGATCCAGGCTTCAGTGACTTGAACTATTATCTGGTCGGATCCAGGCTTCAGTGACTTAAAGAAATTAAGATGTTATCTAGTCGGATCCAGGCTTTAACTTGAATTTGAGGTTGACTGTTATCTGGTCAAAATCTAGGCTTCACAGTGTCATAGATTATACTGTCATCTGGTTGGGTCTAGGCTTCATAGTAATTGACAGAATAAACTGCTATTTGGTCGGACTCCAGGCTTCACAGTAATTTGACAGAGTAAACTTCTAACTGGTCAGATTACAGGCTTTGCAGCAACTTATACTGTTATCTAGTTGGATTTCAGGCTTCACAGTGTCTTGAATTGTAGATTGATTATTTTCCGGTTGGATTTCGGGCTTCAGCAATGATGTTAACTGCTATCTAGTCGGGTCGAGGATTCACAGTGTTGTAGAAGTTTGACTGTTATCCGTTCAAATTTCGGGCTTCAGCAATGATGTTAACTGCTATCTGGTTAGTTCCGGGCTTCACAATGTTGTAAACTGCTATCTGGTTGCATTCCAGGCTTCACAGTGTTGTAAACTGCTTTCTGATCAGATTCCAGGCTTCATAGTAAATTGTATTTGATGTTAACTGCTATCTGGTCGGACTCCAGGCTTCACAGTAATTGATGAGCTGTTACTTCAGATAGTTGCCCTGTCTTGTTTCAGGAATTAATCTAGAACTTGTTGAAAGTTGATGATGATATTTGTCTGTTTGCAAATTTTCCTGAAAAGGTAAAGAGTTAGTTGTATGAAATGTCATGATGTATGACACACCTTGTGTAATGATGTTCTCAATATAAGTCAGATTGTGTTATATTTATTTTTTATGCATATTTGTAAAATGATGTATGAATTCAATATATAAACTGATCAGTTTCTCTTTGGAACGTCATTAAATTGAGGGAAAATAAATCTCTGGCTGTTGCTGGAGATGAGGAATGTGATTCTTCATTATTTGTTGAAGTTGAATTGCTGGGAGATGGATTTTCGTGGCTAGATAAATAAACTCTACTGGGGAGAGAAAATTCCGTAAACTACTTGGGGATTTTTATGAAGCCCTACTGGGGAAACCAAGAAGTTTATGAACCAGGCTGAGGAATTCTTCAAGATGTTGTGGAGATGATTGGAGACTCTTGCTCTACAGGGAATATCGAAACCTCTGACATCATTAGACTGTATGCTGAGGATATGGCAGTGACTTCACAGGAGGACGTCTCTGTCTCTGTATCTATTGTGGGATGTATCTACAGGGATTTGTAGATGGCTTTTTAGATATTGTCCCATTTCTTAAAGCCATTAGTAACTGTCTTTCTATTTTTTATGCGTGTATTTGTAAACGGTGATCATATTCAAATGCATATGTTCAAAATAATCACTGGACATTTTTGCAAAACAAAATAGAAAAATAAAAACAAATAGTCTTGTGCTTTCAAAGAGATAGTTTTTGTATTAATCTGAAGAAGTCTGCCTATAACAGGCGTTTTTGTACAAGGAGACTGACATCCTAATAAGAGAATGTCATCGTAAGGATGAAAACTATATAAAGTAGTATACAAAGAAAAACAGCTATGTGAAATTATCCCATTGGGTTCCCATTCTGCTATTGTCTTTATATCTTTAAGTGTCTCATCACTTTGCTGCTTGACTGAAGCTGACTAGACTGATTAGTACCATTTGAACTCAAAACTTGTTACCGAAGTCTATCTGTAAGGTGATCCAATGGGACATAGTTGTACGCTTATAATCCCTAACTTTTTCCTGGACCGCCTTTTCGGGTTTTCAGTCCACCGGGATACCCTTTTTTTCCTAAGCCGCCTTTTTAGGTTTTCGACTTTCCGGGTGTACATATTATATATATGTGTGTGTGTAGGAGTTCATTTTCCCGTAGGATCACCTTGCGGTAGGATGATGCGCTTGATTACTAGGTCACCCACTTGATATACCTGACGTCTGACCTTCTTGTTAAAATCTTTAATCACACATTTTATGTACATCTGACCATGACAAATAGCAACCAACATTTTCTTGTCAATCAGGTTCAATTTGTCAAGTCGAGTCTGAACCCATTCATCTTCATTCAAACCTGCATCCTTCATGATTCTCAAGGACATGATATGGACTTCTATGGGTAAAATAGCCTCCATATCGTATACTAGAGAGAAAGGAGTTTCCCATGTTGACGTGCATGCTGAGGTACGGTAACCATGAAGAGAAAATGGCAACATCTCGTGCCAGTCTTTGTATTTCACCGTCATCTTCTGTATGATCTTCTTGATGTTCTTATTATCAGCCTCCACAATGCAATTCATCTTCGGCCGGTAAGGAGAAGAGTTATGATGTTGAATCTTGAATTGTGTACAGAGCTCAGTGATCATAGTATTATTGATATTGGTACCATTATCTGTAATAATTCTTTATGGGATACCATACTTACAAATAAGATTATGCCTGGTGAACCGGGCCACGACATTATTGGTAACAGAAGCAAATGAGGCTGCCTCGACCCACTTTATGAAGTAATCAATGGAAACCAGGATAAAGCAGTGCCCATTAGAAGTGGTAGGTCTAATCTCTTTAATCATATCAATGCCACACATTGCAAAGGCTAGGGAGCAGTCAAGACGTTCAAGGGAACCAGATGCACATGTACTTTATCAGCATAAATTTGGCACTTGTGACAAGTTCGGGAATGCTGATAACAGTCTGCTTCCATAGTGGACCAGTAGTACCCTGCCCTTAGAATCTTCTTAGCCATTGTGTGCCTACTAGAATGGGTGCCAAAGGCACCTTCGTGCATATCTGCCTGTTGTACCCCAAAATTTGCCCTCGTATTTTTCCACAAGAAATCACAGCTTCGGGCTTTTCCTGATTTTTTTCAGACTGGCTCAAGAATCGGTCAAACAGACTTTTCTCGTCAGTCAGACAAAATTTAGGGTTTTCATTAATTTTTAAGCAGTTCAAGCAGTTTGCTAAGTTTTGGTTGAGTTGGCTCAGGTTTTGATCAGGCGAACGCTTCTCTAACATTTAATCAAAAATTAGGGTTTTTGTACGCGCATATTTCTCACAAAAGAGTTAATTCTACAGTGCTTTTCAAGTTACTCTGAGATATGGACTGAGGCATTTGATTTGAGTTTGCAGTATTGGATTGAATCATTAAAAGAAAAGGCATGTGGACG
Source organism: Vicia faba (assembly GCA_948472305.1). Lineage (NCBI taxonomy): Eukaryota > Viridiplantae > Streptophyta > Magnoliopsida > Fabales > Fabaceae > Vicia > Vicia faba. The sequence continues at coordinate 1,495,896,457 of OX451735.1, read as the reverse complement.
TTTTGTTTGATTAACTGTGCATTGTTTTGGATAATTGGAGTTCTGGACGTTTATTGATTATTTATTATTCTGAGTTAAAATGGTTGGGATTTATTTCCAATTATTACAATTTAAGAATTATAAATAATAAAATAAACAATTGAAAAGAAGAAAAGGAATTAACTGATCAAAAATGGATTTTATTCATCTTTAATTATTTGTTACAATTGTTATTTAAATACGGTATTTATTTACAAAGTATTTACAATAATAATTTTACAATGATTAAAATTGAAATAAAACTATCCTAAAAATTCATAAGTCTTCATCTTCTATCCATTGCTCCTTTGCTCAATTATCTTTACCTGCAAAAACAAAGAAAAGAAAAAGTCAAATGCAGATAAAATAATTAAAGAGCAGACAGATAAAAATTGGATTCATCATTAAAAGCAACTGGCCGGAATCAGTTTGCTCTCTCTGCAAATCACGAGATTTCTATCGGTTCACAAAAAGGGATAGAAATGCTTGCAAAAAAGTATGAATGCACAAAGTTGTAATATTGCACAATTTCAAAATGGTCAAACAAACTGCATAGTTCATAAATTGTCAACAAAGTCCAAACTAAACTGAAAGTGCCAATTTCAAACTTTCCACAAGCTGCCAAAGAGCTATCAAAAGGCTATTCAAGGCTGTCAAAGAAGTACACAAAGATGCAGGAAATCTGGAAAAGGGGATAAAAGTATGCAGAGTAAAACAATTATTGCAAGCAACACTTCAAAATTCATCATTTTCCAGCAGCTACTTTTTCAGAAAAGTACATCTAAGCAATATTTTAATGCTTAAATCTGGAGAGAGAAAAAAGAGAGAGGGAAGGCTTACAGCAGGTTTAGGCTTGAAGACAGAAAAGATATAAAAACAAACTGTAATAGAACTGTAAAGAGGAGGCAGAAATATCACAAGGAAAATATAACTTCACAAAACTGTCAAAAAGAAACAGAACTGCCTCCACAAGCTTGAAGCCTAAGCTCCAAACCTCAATCAAAGCCATAACCTGCTTCTCACCAAAAGCCCTGCACCTCAAACTGTCAAACTCACAAACAGGTCCATACAAGCCTAACCTGCATAAGCCTTAGACTGCATCAAAACTATACAACACAAACAGAAGCCCAAAAACCTCAATGGCCTGAAACATTCAAAACATCAAAGCCTGCAGAAGCCAAGCTTAACCTGTCCAAGCCTTACCTGCCTAAACTGTCAAGCCTAAACCAGTAAAGCTCCCAAACTCACAAAAGCCTTCACCTATCAAAATAAGCCATACCAAACAACCTGTCCAAACCAAACAACTTGTCCAAGCCTTTCAAACTGCTCAGCCTAAACATATCAACAAAATCCAACCAAAACTCTAAACCCTCAGAATGTTGTCATCACTGGGTTAACATACAGGGGCAAGCATCAATATCAGCATACAAGCATACAAGGCAACAACCAGCATATCAAGCATTCAAGACAACTCAAAGTCAGGCAACACAAACCCTCAGAAAACTTTCATCATAGGGGGCAACCATACTCAAAATCATCATCAAATAATACAAACATAAGCATACTCAGAAACATATCAGAAATCAACATATCAATCATTTCGAGGCAACTCAGTATACCAAGCACATCAGGTATCAGCATTTCCTCAAGCAAGCATATCAGATATCAGCATTTCATCAAGAGAGCATACAGAAGAAGCAATCAAAGGCAACAGAAGCAATCAAAAGAGAAGAGGAAAAGGAAGGTTGTGCTAGGGTTTTCAGTACCTTCATCATTAAACCCCAACAAAAGGCAAAGACACAGAGTACCAGGAATTCCAGAGCGCACATCATCATCAAGCCTCCGCCTCCGACCATCCTACGTGCCTCCCAATCCGGCTCCTCCTCCAAGGGTCAAGGTAGTATTTCTTCTCCCTCCTTTCAAAATCTCATGCAAACAACGACAACACTTAAAAACCAGAACATATAAGAATCAAAACATACATGAACGTGAAACCCTCAAAAATGCGTTGGGATGAAAGTCATACCTTTTTTATCGTTGTTTGAGCAAACGCGAGACAGAGGATGGATGGTGGCGCTCGGTGGCTCTGGACGGAGGTTTTGTTCAGGTAAGCGTGGTTTGAGAAGATGAAGAGAAACAAGGACGAACGGCGCCTCTGTATGTTACAAACCCTAATTTTCCCAAATGAACAACTCAGTTGAAACCCTCACAAAATTGTTGTTAAAACGTTTTGGGCTTTGCCCCATCAACTGCCTTAGCCCATTTGATCTCAACGCGCGTACACCCCCCCTTTTTCATGAAACCTGCCTATTCTGATGGGCCCAAATAAATCTCTTGACCCATCAATTTCTCTTAGCTTGTTTCTTCTATATTTTTGAAAACCAATCATCTCTTTTCACTTATTTCTTTATTTCCCTTTTTTATATATTAATACTTTGTTTATAAATAATACACTAACATTCTTTTTTTATATAAAAGTTTCTTAATTACCCTTCTTTATTATTTCTAGCTAGTATAATTAAAATATATAGAGGAATAGAATTTTTGAGTTAAATAATTGCTCTTAAGTTTAAAACAATTTTCATTCTTTTTAACTAAAACATTTTGTACATAAAAATACTAATTAAAATACATTAAGATAATAATACATAAAACTTAAAACATTTTTCTTTTCATTTAAACTTTGTTTGTACATATCTAATAAAAAATACAAAAATAAATAAACAATAATTAATAAATACACTTTCTCAACTTGTAAATAAATCACATGCACATTTACAATACACAAATACATTGATACGTTTACATTTGCTTACTTTGTACATTTGATGCATATTACATTTGAGATCGATTCGATTTGGTTGTAAATTATTTGGACACTACTCTCCTATTAAGTCTCATCCCCATTTGTAAATATTTGTATCCCCACTCCCGGATACTTATTTGTAAAAGTGTAGACTTTAAACTCCCGCAATTTATCGCTTTCAAATATACCATGGTTAGACCTAGGGTTTGTATGTACATAAAATCAAACACTAGATAACCTAATACAAAAACAAATACATGAAATCAATACACAATTCACACTTGCACCCCTAGGGTAATCCCGCTTGTTGCCTTCCAAAATGGGCCATGCTTGCACGTTGAGTATCTTTGGCAAAACAAAACAAATCAAATAATCATAGTCCCTCGATGACGCTTTCGAAAGTTGCCTATCAAAATGATCATAGTCCCTTCAAGCAAATTGCCAAATACACTTGGCACCATTGCATTCATGGTCCATACGATGACCCGCGCCTGTCCCGTTAAACATCCTAATGCAAGATTGTCCACCAAATACAATGGTGGAACAAAATTGTTAAAAGGGTTAAAACATGAGAAAAACCTTTTAGTACAATAGGGTAGACAAACTCTTAGTTACTTGATCCAACTTGCAAAAACACTTGCCTACTTTTTTCAAAACACACACACACACACACACACCATTTCAAGCAATCGAAAGTCAAGGCAAGTTGATCTAAGCAAGTAACTAAGAGCCCATGGATAACCATGGATAGAAAGGGTGCTAATACCTTCCCTTTCTATAATCGACTCCCCGAACCCAAGAAAACATCTCAAAGGTTTTTTTCTGTGCTTTTTAACCTTTCCTTAGGATAAAATAAAAAGTCGGTGGCGACTCTTGATCAACCGAAACATTTGCGAAAACAAACGCAAAACCTCAAGTCAGTTCTCCCACCGTATCACAGAACTGGCGACTCTGCTGGGGATTTAATCTAAAAGTGGGGTTACCTTAGGGTTTAGATCACCTTTACATTCTTGCCTTGATTGCCTTGATTGCTTTACTTTTTTTTGGTTCCTTGATTGGGTTTGTTGTAAATCTTACACCCGGATTTGGGGCACCTTTTTAGGTAAATAGCAATAAAACTGTGAGGGAACTGTGCGGGGTATACCGACACGGTTGAAGAAGTAAGCTATGTTAGTGTGACATATTTGTGAGTACCGATAACCCTTGAGTTCAATCAAGGAGAGTACGGGGCGGCTGAGTGATGTCGTGAAGCACTAACGAACTCTTAGAACCTTAATTGACCATCTTAGCCTTTTTAGGGGTAGTGAGATGACCGACTTTGGTGCAGTATGAAGTTGGTAGATACTCGATACTACACTCATTGAGGGTTATTTTCTTGGAATATTTTGGTCGCCAGTTAAGTGGCTAAACCAAAACGATGAACACAGAAAACAATCCAATGATATTGAGCTCCTTAGAACCCGGTTTCTATTTTAGGACAGGATGAGCCAACTAAACTTCAAGAGGGTACTTACCTACAACCCCATGCAAGCCTAAACCTAAGGACTTGTTTGCTTTGTGTGAATATGATTACCTGTATATACACTTACTTGCTTTTGCATACATGTACATAACATCATGACATCATACCATAGCATTTTTCAATAACCATTTCAAGGATCTTGAGGGTTCTTTTGATGCAGCGTCACGTTGAACCAGACGTCTACCAAAGGGCAAGAGGTTTTCTCCTCTAAACAAATGCCATCAAAGATCAAGTGCAACAACTTGAATCAGGGGCTATGACCCACTTGACATGGTGAGCTTGATTCTCGTGGAAAGACATCCACCGGTGCAAAATTCTCCAATCAAAGATCGAAGTTCAACCTCTAAACATTCTCTTGTGTTTACCCCAAGAGATCCTTGAAAACATTGCATATATATTATACATATAATTGCATAGCAGGTTTCTCCTTTTCAGGTTTCCTTATTCTTCCTACTGTTTATTTCAGTAAGATGGATATGGAACAAACGGTGAAGGATCTCCAAGCTCAAAATGCTCAATTCCAACAAATGCTGCTGGCTATGGGTAAAGGGCAAGAAGATCTGACAGCTCTTCTTCTCAAAGACAAGAAGAAGATGTCCAAGAAGGCAGCCCGCATCCTGAACTTGAGAAGAAGACCTAAGACCCTGGACCTGTCAACTCCATCCAACATAGGGGATAGTCTTGAAGAAGACCACAGTGTGGAGATTGTTGAAGAGGAAGCTGACTACTCCGAGGAACAATACCCTCTCGCTGATGACAAGTACAAACAGTTGGAGGATCGCCTCAATGCTATGGAGATCCAACAAATACCTGGCTTGGATCTAGGAGACATGGGTTTAGTTCCTGGATTGATCATCCCGCCAAAGTTCAAGGTCCCTACCTTTGCCATGTACGATGGAGTCTCTTGCCCTAAGATGCATCTAAAGTCTTATGTTCGCAAGATTCAACCATACACAGCTGATCTGAGGCTTTGGATCCATTTCTTCCAAGAAAGCCTGGTAGGAGCTCAACTCGAGTGGTTCTATCAATTGGAGAGTTCTCGCATCCACACCTGGAAGGACTTAGCTTTTGATTTCTATGAGCAGTATCAGTATAATGATGATCTTGCACCAACTCGTGTGCAATTGCAGAGCATGACCATGGGTTCCGACGAGAGCTTCAAGGGATATGCCCAAAAGTGGAGAGATTTGGCTGGCAGGGTGCAACCTCCTTTAACTGATAGGGAGCTAATTGACATCTTCATGGGAACTTTGACCGGGCCTTTCTTCAATCACTTAATTGGAAGCTCCTCAGCCGGGTTCACCGAGCTAATACTGACCGGCGAAAGGGTCGAAGCTGGCATCAAGAGTGGAAAGATCCAAGGAACTACATCCTCGGATACTCAAATAATTCCCTACAATGGAAAGAAAGAGTCCAATGCTGCGAACAGTCAAAAGGGTCGTCATGACCAACACGTAGGGTCAATCTTGATCCCTAATCCTACGCCTGCTCAACAAAGACAGGGGCATCAGCATAAGGAGGTCGCACCTAAGAGTCAATTCACCAAGATCAACATGTCACTGTCTCAGGCACTACAACACTTGTTGAAGAGGGATCTGATTACATTGAGGGCTCCTCTCCGGAACCCAAATACTTCTGCTCCTACCTATCATCCCAATGAAAGGTGTGCATACCACTCTGACAGCCCGGGGCATGACACCAACAACTGTTGGCCTCTGAAGAACAAGATCCAAGACATGATTGATGCCCAAGAGATCGAGTTTGACCCTCCAGAGACTCCAGCATGATCACTTCTCCTATGCCAGCTCATTGAGATTGTGTTTGTTTCATTTAGAATTTTCAAAGTTGTAATCTTTTGTTATTCAAACAATTATCTTTTAATGTCAAACTCTGTTTCATTAATGCATTGCATATGTTTGTCTCGAATTCATACATTCGTTTTCACTACTCTTATGCTTTCTTTATGATATTTAACTCTTGATAAAAAGCTGCAAGCCTTTAGAGGGAGGATGACGAAACAATACCATAATCTCATACAGTATGCTTTTGGACAGACCTTGCTGATGATGTACAGGCATTTCTTTCAATTCCTAAACACTGGAGTTATAAGGAAGATAATCCCTAGTCAACCCCTTCGAGCCAAAGAAGTAGGAGTTTTCTGTTCTAAACAATCAAAACCTTTGATATAAACCTGGGACAGGGTAGTCTCTCAGTTTAATTCAAAAAAAGGTGCGCATTTAAGTCGCAAACTCTCAGTTCATAACACAACGAACGACGTCAAAAAAAAAAGAGAAACATTCCTTTGTAATCACAAGACAGTGATGGTTCCCTACCACATAGGCAGTCAATCTCTAAAAAAAAAGAGAAAATCCCACTGAGCCAAAACCTGTAAAGGAGGCTTAAGAAAGCTGGGGCATCCCGCTGACTGTGATCTCAAAAACAGGAACAGTCAGGCAAAAGTTAGGGATAACAAATCAAAATCAAAATAGAGAGGTCATTACAAATCCTTAACAACATGAAAAATGTTGCAAAAGAAAAAAGGAGATGATGACTATCTCCCAAAATTCAACTGGTGAACCATCACCCAAAAAGTCGCTCCAAACTCGAATAGAGTGCGACGCACAATTAACTGAGCTTAGGGTTGAAGAACATCACGAAGAGCGGGTGGGTACAAATATACTTTGAGCCTTTATCCTTTGTTTCTTAAACCGTGAACCAAGCCACGTTACAACCCTTCAAAAGTCCTAATTGAAGCATGGGTTAGTTCGAAAGCATACTGTTACAAAAGGTATCCTGACTCCTGTAAGGCTTTGCTCTAAAATCTTGTGTTGATTTTGTCTTATGAAAAGTTTTCTGCTAAAAAACGCATTCTTCAAAACTTCGAGACAAACATAAACTTTGCATTGCTTGAATATAACTGTTTTCATTTGGCTATTTTGTTTGACAGCGAAGAAATTCATACAGCGAATGTTCGGAGGAACGAAAACTCTCTCAGTGAACAAAAATCACTTCAAAAGGATGACACTTCCATTAATGAATCTCCTATCAACCAGGGGCATGACATGTCACTATCCAGCACGCTTGGGGCAATCCAGTTAAGGTTTCAACAGATCTTTCAAAGTTCAGTTAACCTGGGGCAGTCCAGTCAAGATTTCAAGAAATCTCTCAATCCGCAGAGTAATCTGATTCAAGACTCCTTCATCATCACTTGGGGAATTCGAATGTCAAAAGTGTTCGGCAATTCCTTCATCACCTGCTGGAAGTTGCAACCACCAACAGAATAACGGACAATTAAGACTCCCAATTTCTAACCCTTAACAAAATCAAGATCCAGAAATAGTTCAAGATGTGACCCTGAGATGGCGACATTCTATAACTTATTCAAGATTTTCATTCTAGAGATAGTTTCAGATGTGACCCTGATTCGGCGACATTCTATAACTTAT